>CM035146.1:0-1298750 GCA_020205605.1 Panax ginseng | reverse complement strand
CCAGTAATTAAGCTTAGCTTAATCCTCACCTTCCTCTGCAGCCATTAATATTTAATAAAAATATTACTAAAAAGTACCAACTTCTGTGAAGTAAAACATCAAAACACTTTAAGATGGAAAATGTACATGGGTGGTTGTGTCATATAACCAATTGCGTTGATGGCACTGTTGTCATTTTACCACCACAAGAATAATATAAAAGAACCCAAACATACACCCAAGAGTAATGGAACCGCTCAACTGGCATGCCCACAATACAATACCAAAGATCATGTTAATTGCTAGGGAAAATGTATTTGAGAATAAGAGGTAGCAATTGTTTATACAAATTCCACAATAATAGAGAATAAGAGGTAGCAATTGTTAATTTAGTGTAACTAGGACACCAAAAATTAACCCAGCCATCCCAACAGCAGCAGCAACAACAATGAGATAACCCAGCCGTCCCAAAATACTACACGCGCACAAATGTTTCAGTTTCTTTCATACTCCATCTCTCTGTATTCTTTTAAGCTACCTGTACAGCTGCAATGCAAACAAAGATGAGGCTACATCATCAACTATAACTGAATTTCACCAACAAAGAGAAAGTGGAACACTTTTCCAAAAAGAATATGCAGTATCTCTATAATGGTTGCATACATCATCAATTATAACTGAATTTTACTTAGAGATGAGGCTAGTCTAGTACTATTAAAAGTGTACCTCTTCGATGAAATAGCGAACTTGGTCCTGCCATACAAGCCAAAAAGGATTGGTGCATAAACAGACCTGTCAAAACCACTAATCTGCTACTGTAAGTAGGATGCCACAGGCACCACAAATGCATATCATGAATGGATATATAAAAGAAGAAGAAGCATATTGCAGTGACGAACAAAAAAAAAGATAAAAAACCAGTTTGAACAAATGAGTATTATCATTACCTCAGAAATAATGTAGCAGGCATAAATAAAGTACATTTAACCTTCTTTTTTTCTTTAGATGAGTTGGAAATACTATTTCTTTTAAGACTCCTCTCAAAACAACAATTAGCAATTATCTTATACAATTTTAGACTATCTCAAATTCCCCTTGTGTTTTCAAGACTAAATGGTGGACATGATACAGTGAGCATAACTCAGATGTCCACTTACAATGATGCGAAACAGTTCTTGAAAGTTTGTGCAAGTTTATAACAGTTGAGAACATAGGTTTCCAACATCCAAGTTATTAGATTTTTAGCTTCAATTACTTTTGTACTATATTAACTCATCAATCTGCAATGCACATTTACTCTCAATTACTCATTACCAAAGATAAAAACCCTACAATTACAATAAATAAATTTTCTGGAAAATACACCAGGGTAAATATATTATCCCACACAAAATCCATGATCAGTTCATACTGCTGCAGAAGATTCTATCAGCAATTACGGTTTCTATAGACAAGACTAACAAATAAGAAAAGCTTACCAGAGGAAAGGAAGTACCGCGAATATCTAGGATTGCTTGAACTGATTCGGGTCAGTGGCAGGGGAAGAAATCGAACACAATTTCGTTCCTTTCGACCGAATCGGATGAGGGAAAGGGGGTTGGCTTGCACCGAATTTGGGGCTTCGCTACTTTCGCCCTAGATTTATGGCTTTTGTCCGAATTGGGTAAGGGAGAGGAGCTCTGAAATTGACAAATCGAACCCAACTTAACGAATGTCTGAAAAAGCGAGAGCAGGGGTCGACCATGGCTATGAGCTCACAGAACTCCTTCGCCCCTTTCGACCTAGATAAGCAGCGTTCACTTTTTGGCTGAAAAATGAGAAGAGAACTAATATTCGCGGTATGCGGTAACTGGTAAGTGAAAGAGGAGAGAGAAAATAATAGGTCCGTCATTTTGGTCCGTAATTTTGGTCCGTCTAAGATCCGGCTCCATATATATATATATATATATGTATATATATATAAGCTCGTGAAACTAAATAAGTGAAGCTTGAGTATGACATGCTCACGAACCTTATAGAGTTGATTGAGCATGTCATACTCAAGCTTCACTTATTAAGTTCGTTCATTTGTTAAATAAATTAGTTTCGAACGAGTTTTATATGAGCTCAAGCTGTTTCGTTTGAACTCCTAATGTTTAAGATTGAAACTTGAAGCCTCGTTTCAGTTTAGAACGCTATACCGTCTTTGTATTGCATTGCTACTTCTCTGCCTCCTATTCTTTGATTAGAAATGTGAACATTTGTTAATTTTGAGATTACGTGTCCTGGTGGTTGGATATTGGTAAAAGAATTTTTTGCATTTGGACATTCGATCCTATGAATTGAAGGAGACTAGCAGGATGTTGTCTTGGTCTAAGCGTATAAATTTATATATCGATTAGTCCAAATTGTAGAATATTTGTATTTGATACAAGTTCAACATTCTCATTGTTATTTAATTTTTATACCCTCGACAATGACCAGGTCATGGTGATTCTGAGAAATATTTCTAATGAGACTAGGAAAAAACTTGTTGAGAAAGGATTCTTGGCTCAAGATGGGTATATCTTGCAATATTTACATGTCCCTCCAAACTGTTTGTCCGTGGCGAACATCTTGGATGGAACAGTGTCATTTCTTTAGTTAATCATTCTTTTCATACACGACTCTTAGGTTTGATCTAGTACTGTTTCTATTTTGACCATTATTTCAATAATATCTATCCTGGATCATTCTATAGAAGTTCTAAAGAAAGTGTTGAAACAAATCGAGATTATCAAAAGTTCAAGGTCTGGGACACCAAATTTTGAATCCCATGAAATTGAAGCTAAGGATTTGCGAGCAGCAGTTGCACAGTATCTTCAAGTTAGGGGTACTGCTAAGGTACTCGTACGACTTGGTAAACTTTACTTGGTGTACGAGTAGGATCACTCACACAAATTTGAGAGGAAAGGTCCTTAATGCTTCTTCAAATGATATTTTTATTTACTCATTGTCATTTTGTTATATGCATTTATTTTCTCTGATAAAGTGTGTGTTGGCAAGATGGTTTAGATTTTGCTTGACTTGAGGAACTATGTGTTAGTATTACTTACTGTAGTGTATAATTAGATTGTCCCAAGAGAATGTGTCATATATTGGTTTGCTATTGTCAGTGGAGAATCTTTTAGAGATCAAGTCTTTTTTTAAATATATTTATTATTATTTTTTATTTGGGGGTTGGGGATTCTGGGGAAGATTTTGTGGCCAAGTGCTTGTTTAACTTGGGAAAAGAATTGTATCGCTATTTTGTTGCGTTGTTGGATTGAAACGAACATTAGGATCTTCAACGACAAAATTCTCCATTTCTTCCTTATAATCGTACAAATTCTCTTCCCTTTCATCTCTTGGTTGTTGGTTTTTGGGACTTTAGAGGTGTTTTTATTCCGGATCTCTTGGGAGAAATCCTTCCTTACGACTTTGTAACAATTTCTTGTTTTTTATTTGTTTATTTTTTGGGGGGAGGATTATATTCCTCTATTGGATCTCTCTCTAATAAATTATTCCTTTTCTATATAGAGTAACAAAAAGGATAAACATGGCAAACAATAATGTGTTCTACAAGATGACCTGGTATTTAGCTAGTTTAGTCGTCGGCTTCATATAAGCTAAAAATAGTGTCCAAAAATTGGTTTAACTAATATGAGTGAAGTTCTAATATTGCTCACGAATTTTCCTTCCGCTAAAACATTATTATAGTTCAGTCAACAAGTTATATCATCCAAGTTATAAGTATGTTTGTTAATCAACTGTCCTACCTCTCGCTGATTCAAACATTTTCTTTTATAAGGTATCTCGTGATGTGGATGGATGTTTCGGGATAAAAAGAGAACCAAATGATTCTTCTACAAAAGTATGGCTAGAGAAGATGAGAACTTTGTTTAGCTTCTGGGTTTTCCTCTCGTAGTATTATAACTAGTGATCCATATAAAGGGGTGGGTGAAATTGGTTTGCCTTTTGAAATAGCTCAGAGAATTACTTTTGAGGAGAATGTGAGTCAGCACAATATGTCATATCTGCAGAAGCTGGTTGACGAAAAATTGTGCTTAACATATAGGGATGGGTCGTCTACATACTCATTGAGGGAAGGTTCAAAAGGTCATACATTTTTAAGACCTGGACAAGTGGTACATAGGAGGATTATGGATGGGGACATTGTCTTTATAAATAGACCACCCACTACCGACAAGTGTTCCGTTCAAGCATTATCGATATATATTCATGACAGCAGGGGCGGACCTACAGCAGGGAAGGGGGCACCTGACCCCACTGAACTTTCATGGGGTCAGGGGGGCATATTAAAAAAAAAATTAGGAGGGTTTTAAGTGAAATTTGACATTTAGACTTAAAAAACTAAAGGACCAATCAGTAGCCCAACTTTTCATCTATTCAAAAAGACCTTGAGAGAAACAAGCAAAAGCTAACACTCAACAACTCCAACTCGACAGGTCTTCAAATCTCCAAAATCGCAAATCTCAACAGAAGCAAGTAGGATCCGGATCTGCAAATTCCAAGTAGTCTAGTGAACCAAGTCTCCAAATTCCAAAGTATATTTTAATTTTACAAATTTAACAATTACTTTAGGAATTTATGTAATTGTTTATGGATTCTTCTTGTTTGTACTTTTATAAAATTAGGGCTTTTTACTTCTTAAAGCAATACTACAACAATAGTGAAGAGAACTCCATCAAATAAAAGTTCTTCAAGTATGTGTTCTAATCTATTTTTAATTTTCTTTAAATTTTGTAATTTATTTTGTAACGTTATTTGTTACTTGTTAGTGGTTTAATTGAGATTGTTTATTGTTGGTGCTAACTACACTTGACTATTCATATTGTATATTGATTTATTTTGATGTTGAATTAGTTTTTAAATATTTATTGATTATTAGGTATGGACATACGTAATTGGGTTACCAACAAAACATACAAAATTTGAATTTATTTTTGAAAATTTTCAAGCCGAAGGGACTAGTGACGATCCTGTTAGTACTGCTAATGTTTACCATGAAACTCAACCGCAAAATGTTAACGGTTAACCCCCAAATCCAGACTCATACACCGGTATCTCCTTCCCTTAATATTGAGAGGGAACTCAGTAAAAGACCATCAATAAGTTCTTATCCCGCTAGTGAAAGAGAATTTTAGAAGAAGTTATTTACTCAGGAGTCCGACTCAACTAATACCTCCCAAAGAGAGAATGTTATTGTAAACAATATTTGAAAATTATTTAGTTTTGTAATTATTTTATTTATAAATAATATTTTAATAATAGATTATGTAGTTTATTTATCATATAAATGAAAAATTAAAATATTATACAACAAAAATAATAAACCATAGTGATAAATCAAAATATATAACCAAAATCAAATGGTTTTGCAATTAAATAATCATACAACTTCATATAAAAATAACTTCAAACACCCGACTTACTTTTCGGACCAATAGGAACATTCATTTTCCTTGTGTGATTTGGAAACTTAATATTGTATTTGTACCACCATTGAGCTAAAACCAACCAGCTGTTCCACTTCTTTGGCTGCTCAGTACACATGCACCTTGAGTAACATTCCAGACACTTATAAAGTCGTTCAGTCTGTCCATCAGACTGGGAATGATAATATGAAATACTGTCTGCCAGAAAGTGCTAAGAACAATCTTGTCTTTATCGCTTATAATTGTCCGAGGCAGTCCATTAAATTTATAAGTGTTGGTAATGAAGAGTTTGACCACAAAGATTACAGTATAGGGATGCTTCATACTAATGAAATAGCCAAATTTAGAAAACCCACTAAAATGACTGTATTACCTTCTGACTTGGGTAATCCTTCAATGAAATCTAAGGATATATCAATCCCAGTAGAATCCCTGGAAGCATGTTCTCACTTTTATGTCTTTGGCAAGTGTCACATTCAGCAGTCCATTTCCTTATATTTTCAATCATACCTGCAGGCCATACAAAATATTTATCGAGTCTCTTTAGTGTAGCTTGTACCCCAGAGAAACCACCCAAGGAACTGTCATGGAAAATTGAAAATATGCTTCTTCTCCTGATGTCATTACCCTTTCCCAGATTAATCAGACCATTGTTTCTCAGAATACCATTTGCAATTTGCAAAAGTAAAATCAATCTCTTGTAGCCAAAGTGGTTTACTGGCAGTATAGCTTGTAAACAAAGAGAATTTCTTGTCTTAACAATGCACCAGCCACAATTTATTATACACTATTGCTTTGATTTTCACAGTTGTAGCAGAGGTATTTACATATAAAGCATGCAAAGAGATCGATTGGCATTGCTGATTCCCGCACTCCTTGTAAGTTTTCTGGGTAGCAATTTTATGTAACTTCCCCTAATTCTTCCTCCTTGGTTTCATCATCCCCAAGAAGCATGAAAAGTTGCTTGTTTTGACATCTATGCCCAGACTTATACAAGTCGAAACAAAGCCCCTTCTCCTTTCTTGACTGATTTTTATTAACTGTCAACTTCTTCACATTTGCAGGAAAAACCAAAGGAGGAGTTGTTTATAAACTTTACCCCAGCTGTACTAGAAGGAAAAAATGAATTCCCAAATTGGGCCCTTGAAAATCTACTTCCCACTACCACAGTAGGAGAGACTCCAGTCACCACTTGAGAAGCAATACTTCCAGTTTTGGCAGGAAACAAGGAGATTTTATTTCTTTTAAAGATTGCATCAATGGTTGATTCTTGTACCAATTCTAGAAACTTAATGGTTGTAGCTAGAAAAAGTAGAGTTCATTTTTGACAATTGATGTATGCAAATCAAACAGAACAATAGAAACACACTTGAACTCAGTTTTGATTCAAAGTGTGTATTAGATGGTGTTTACTGAATCAGCTAATAATATTCCAATCAAAACGTGCAGCTGGTCTCAACAATATTAAACAAAAATACAAGAATATAAACTGTCGTCAAGAGAGTTATACTCCATATAATAAGTATGAATAAAACCAAAGCACAAACCCCAATTCGATTTCACAATATTTGCTCGGCCAGACCGCTAGTATGACTAGTGGACGACAAGATGTTTTTTTTAATCACAACCCTTAATTTTTAGAATGGAAGGTTAGGATGTTATTTGTCAATTTTTAATCCATAGTAAATACATGTTACGGATTATTGCCATATATATATATATATTTATTTATTAATAATAATCATAATAAAATATCTAATTTTATTATAATAACTCCAACAGTACCATACATGCACCGCTGATTTTGGTAGTACTTAATGTTATGTGATTTGCCTTTAGCTTGTTTTAGAAATAGAAAACATTAGTACAATAAATGGAAAAAATTGACACCAATATTATTTTTTGGAAACTCAAGTTGTTTAAAATGGAAAATATTAGTCCACCACTCACGCCTCCTTTGTCCCATTTTTTCAATCTCTTGCCGCAACAAGACTACCAAATGTATAAACAAAAAATTGGACACCAAACTCTTATTTTCAAAAACACAAATTTGGTACAACCAAAAAACTAACCCATAACAATTGTCTTCATATATATATATATATATATATATATATATATATATATATATATATATATCTCTGATCTTAAACTCATCTCTTATCCAATTCACTCCACCATCTCTCTTTTGCTGACGAACCAGGCGACACGTCCGTTGTCTTAGTTTTTAGTTTTTTAACGATGAATGATATACGTTTTTATATATTTCTTATCTACGTTCAAATCAAAATATTTAAAAGAGTGAATAAAGTAACAGGTGAGATATACGGACCGATATATATATATATATATATATATATATATATATAGTAAAAGGGAGGGAAATAATTCCTATTCTCAACCGTCGTATCTACTTTTGCACTCATATCTGCAGAAATTCTTACCTAAAATTACCTCCAACTCTCTCTCTCTCAGCTGGGTTTACTTCAAAACAGAGGAGAGAGAAAGAGAAAATATAGAGGGAACCAATTAATTCAAAGGGTGTACTCAACAACCAATTTGATTTCAGCCTTCAGAGTTGTTGGATGAACTCATCCATCAACACTCATACCATTAATATGTATCCCAATTTATTGAAACCCTTAATTCTCACTTTAAATCCTCCCAAAATCCCCACTCCAATTAGGTTTTCATTTTTGTCTCCAAACAACAGAATTCCACATCAATGTGGAAGCCCAAAAGTGATGAAAATGGGGTTATTGATGATGAGGCAGCTCTTCAATTGGCTGCGTTACAGAGATCGCCCACATATGTTCGTGCTAGAACTTCCATTTTTCGGAACATTGGGGGAGAGGTTTCGCTCGTAGATGTTGGTAAACTTCAAGTTCAAGAGCAGAAACTGGTGTTGGATAAGCTGATTACTACAGTTACTGAGGACCCGGAGTTGTTCTTCAAGAGAATTAGACAGCGATTCGACACGTAAGTGTGATTAGTGTTCGCGTTTTTATGGATTCTCTTCATATTTATATTCACTGTTGTTCTTAGCTAATTTAATTTGTGATCAATGGGTTATTGCTAATTGTCCTCATTCTGTTTATTTGCTATGAAATAGAAGTAAAAGATGGAAATATATTGAAATTCAGAACAAAAGAAGCCCTTCTAGGGATGATTGGTTTTTTTGCATAATTTGCATTTTTGGTTTAGTAGAATGATTTGAGGACACTAATATCAATTGTTGCAAAACAGTTGATGAGGATGGATGATGTTTATTGTAACATTTGGATATAAAGGTTTGTAAATGAAAATGGCAGAAAAATATGACATGCATCTGAATGATCTATTTTTTATCTGGTTTGAAGCCAATTTATTAGTGTTTATCTTCTTTTTTTTGTTTCTTTTTTGTTTTTGTTGTTGTTGTTGTTGGTCTTTTTAAGCTCCCTAGTTACTAATCTTTTACATCAGCGAATTCAATATTTTCAAGGTTATTATTACAGAAAGAAAATAATAGTAATAAGAATAACTCGAATTTGGACTTGCATGATTGCATAACAATAAAAGTCCTTCCTTTTCTTTTGAATTTATTTTTCATTCCTCAATGTTCCCTCTATCTCAGTACTTCCTCCTTTGTACCAAACCTTGCAGAAGGCAGGCATTCATTTAATAGCTTAGTCATCATGAACTGGGAAGACCTAGAAAGCTCTAAGACCAGCTTTATCATTTCTAGGAAGGTTGCTGGTTATATGCGAGATATATTCATCGTAACAATTAGTTCTGAATGTCCTATTAGCATGTAAGGAGCTAAGTGCGAATGAGTTTCTTGCTACCTTAGGAATGCTAGCTTAGTTTTTTTTCATTGAGTATAGTACCACCTACAATTTTGTACTTTGGGCAATATCACAATGAGTTATTGTGTATAAGCTAAAGGATTCACTCAGACCTGACCAAGTATCTCCTTTTTGTAGGGTTGATTTGGAATTCCCAAAGGTTGAGGTTCGATTTCAGAACTTGAAGGTTGAAGCATCTGTCCATGTCGGGAGCAGAGCATTACCCACTATTCCGAATTTTATCTTTAACATGACTGAGGTACACTTTTTGTGGAATCTATTTTTTATCGCTAAATCCCAATTCTGTACTATTAGTTTCTGACTAGTTTCTTTTATAATTTTGAGAAGGCATTCTTGAGGCAGCTTAGGATCTTTCCTGGCAGAAGAAAGAGATACTCTATTTTAAACAACATCAACGGTATTATTAGGCCTTCCAGGTAAAGCTTGATTTTAACAAATTATTCATTGATTTTGAGGTCAGTTCTTGACGATAGATGATATGATTGTATTGTAGATTGACTCTACTTTTGGGACCTCCAAGCTCTGGAAAGACGACGTTGCTTTTGGCTCTGGCTGGCCGGCTTGTACCTGGTCTGCAGGTATCTACAAAATGTTTGCTTCTTTTTTTTTGGTCAGACATAGTTCTTATTTTTGAATTCTTTCATGTATCATTTCTTAGTGGATATATGGTCAAGTATGACTCCGGCTGCCTTAAAATACTAAATGGTAACAAATATTGCACATGGATTTAGAGCCAAGTGATACTTACCCTATTAGTTATGTCAAGTGTTGTGAACATCATCTGTATGTTCCTTCTTCCTCCTCCTTTCTTCAAAGAGATAAGATTTCAAAACTAAGCACCTAATTTATACAAAGCCAATGTGGTGTAAAATTTGAGCGAAACCATGAGTATGCCAAATGCATGGTTTTTGTTATACAATGATCAACTCAAATATGACGATCTCTGTAAAATTTGAGCGAAACCTTGAATTTGCCAAATACCTTCTAATTGAAATGAGAAAGGTAAAATAGTTTTGATGTATAGCTGGACAATCTAGATGACATACATTGATTGGTGAAGAGAATCACGTTAATTATTGCTATCTAACATGGTTTGGTAGGGAAATAAAACAATATAATATCCTGAATTCTTAGATAATTTGCATTATTGTGTTACTGACATGCTTAATTACAGTCAATCTATATGAATCTGGTTTTGGTTTCACCAAAATTTGATATGTAGGATAAAAATCTAGTAGACATTGCGAGTAGGCATAAATCTTTTAATTTCTGAAGGAATTGTAAGACTACACGGAGCAACAGTTAAATGTATCAGAGCTTGCAAGTTAGCATAGATACTACTTGATGGCTAACACTTTCCTTTTGCACAAGTTAAAAGATAGAGAAATTTAGTTAAATACTTCGTTTGAAGTAACAAAATGGATAAGGAATTTAGTGATTTTCGGTTGGGCTGGATTTGTTTTGCTGTTTGTCAATTTTTTCTTTTCCTTAATAATTAAGCTTTGTCTGACCAGTGTAACTTGCAGAGTTACCTATGATAAGTTGAGATAATTTTTGAAGATGTCAGGGGGAATCATGTACAATGGACATGAACTAAATGAGTTTGTTCCACAAAGGACTTCTACGTATGTCAGCCAGCAGGACTGGCACATTGCAGAGATGACAGTAAGGGAGACTCTTGACCTTTCAGGACATTTTCAAGGCATTGGATTTAAGCATGGTGAGCTTGAAAAAAAAATGTCGTATTGATTGTGCAAACCTTCTTGTCTTGTAACCATTTGTTTCTCATTTTCTTTTTATGTTATACTAACATCTATAACATTATGATTAAATCTTGACTTTAACCATTAAAACTTGATACAGATATGCTTATGGAACTGTTGAGAAGAGAGAAGAATGTTGGAATAAAACCTGATGAAGATCTTGATATTTTTATAAAGGTATGCCTTACTGGTTAAAATTGCCTTTGACCTTCTGTGTCTGTTTGTTTACTTCGTTAATGGCATCATACATGTAATAAATTAATTATTCCTCTAGTCAGTAGCACTGGGTGACCAGAAGACAAGTCTTGTTGTGGAATACATTATGAAGGTATGTTCTCATTAAGCCTATAATTAGAAGGTATCCTCAGATCCAAGATATCTACAGCATTGAAGTCAATTTGCATGTTTTCAATTACTGAATCACTACTTCAGAACTCAAGGAAAAGTAATAATTGATTGAGGTTGTGAAATAAATTTATGTTCAAATGTAAAATATTATTATGGATGTTTCGATTGTTTATCATAAAGTCAGAACTATATGCTGTATCCTTGATGTTTCTTATTCTAGAATGGGAGTTTCACCATTCAGTATGCAATGGGATATATTTATCTATTTATATTTTTGTGAAATGTTTACAAAGATATTAGGATTGGATACATGCGCGGATACATTGGTAGGAGATGAAATGCGCAAAGGGATATCTGGGGGACAAATGAAGCGGCTTACTACTGGTATTTTACAATTTATTCCTGAGATTTTTTCTGGACTTCCTTTTCTGTATACATAGACATCATTGCTTGTTGATTTCTGTGAATGTTACATGTTGGCAGGAGAACTGCTAATGGGTGCATCTAGAGTTCTTTTCATGGATGAAATATCAACTGGGCTAGATAGCTCAACTACCCATCAAATTGTCAAGTATCTTAGGCATGCAACTCATGCTCTTGATGGGACCACAGTCATTTCTCTCTTGCAACCAGATCCTGAAACTTACGAGTTGTTTGATGATATAATCCTTTTAAGTGAAGGACAAATTGTTTATCAGGGACCCCGTGATGCTGCATTGGAATTCTTTGCATTTATGGGTTTTCATTGTCCATACAGGAAAAATGTGGCTGATTTTTTGCAAGAAGTATGCATTTGGTTTGGAGTTTGGTTTTGAATGCATGTTATATTGAGTTTTTCTTAGTCTCTAACAGTTTTGAACGCTTTCACGCAGGTTACATCTAAAAAGGATCAAGAGCAGTATTGGTTCCTTGACAAGCATTACCAATATGTACCTGTGGCGAAGTTTGTCGAAGCATTTAATTCATTTTGGCTTGGAAATGCTTTGTCCCAGGAGATGACTGTACAATTTGATAAGCGTTATAATCATCCAGCAGCCCTATCAACTTCTAACTATGGCGTTAAGAGAGCTGAGCTTCTCAAGATCAGTTTCTCCTGGCAGATGCTACTGCTGAAGCGGAACTCATTTGTCTATATTTTCAAATTCTTTCAGGTAATATTGTTGTGGAAATTTTTAGTTATCTTAGGAAAACACATGCACTTTGCCATGAAATTATTTCTCACCGTTTGATTCTTCGAAACAAGATTCTACAATTTAATCTCATTGCATATGAACTGTTATTGTACCGACTGAATCTTTGCTTAGTTGCAGAAAGACATTCCTTGGTTGAATCTTGGAATGCATCTTTCAAACTCATTTTTACTAGGTTATGTCGCACATACATAGTCTTCATCCTTTCTAAAGCATTTGACTTTTTAAGATACATGGTTCTGATTGCCTGTGTGTCAATCATCCACAAAGAGTTATTTCCTTAATTTTGAAAGGCTAACATTATTGTTTAAATCGTAACTACTGATACGGGAAGTCTATTCTATTTTGTAGCTTCTTTTAATTATTGGTATCATGACGAGTGTATTTTTTCGGACAACAATGCATCATGATACACTGGATGATGGAGGTGTTTATCTTGGTGCTCTCTACTTCTCAATAGTAATGATTCTATTTAATGGTTTCATGGAGGTTCCAATGTTGATAGCCAAGCTTCCTATCCTGTACAAGCATAGAGACTTGCGCTTTTATCCATCCTGGGTGTACACACTTCCTTCTTGGGTTTTAAGTATTCCATCTTCGGTTTTAGAGTCTGGTATATGGGTGGCAGTTACATACTATGTGGTTGGGTTCGATCCTCAAATAACCAGGTCTATATTTTTCACCAAGAGGTGTTCCTTGTTGATTTTCAAATATTGTGTTATCTACTCCTTTCAAATATAAGTTGACATACTCAGTTTAAATTTCTAATGTGCAGATGCCTACGTCAGTTTTTACTGTATTTTTCCTTGCACCAGATGTCCATGGGTCTTTTCCGTGTAATGGCATCCTTAGGCCGAAATATGATAGTTGCCAACACTTTTGGATCCTTTGCAATGCTGGTTGTCATGGCTCTTGGAGGATTTGTCCTTTCAAGAGGTGAAACATCATTTTGTTTGTAACTTATCCAAAGAATTGTAAGAACATAACTTGGGAAAAAATAAATAGGAAGAAGATATAATATTTTACTTTCAATGAGCTGTTTCTAACTTTGTTGTTGTGGCAGATAGCATCCCATCTTGGTGGATCTGGGGTTATTGGTTTTCCCCTTTGATGTATGCACAAAATGCAGCTTCAGTGAATGAATTTCTTGGGCATTCTTGGCATAAGGTAATGTGAGTTAAGGTCAACATTGCTTGAACTTGTTTACAAATTTTTATTTATAACCTTATACTATATGCAAACCTTCAATGTTACTTTGATGGCACATTGAATTCTTCTTGTAGACAAATCAATATACAAGTAGGAAATCTTATCGCCATTCGCCTAAGAAAATGCTGCATCAGGAATTGTACTATGTGCTTACTGATAATTCAGCAATAACAAATGCATTTTCCTATAAAAGTACCTTTATAGTGGTATTATTGTCAGTTTGAAGTGATCTCACTGACTCGTCAAGATTTGTATATAGGAACCTTCATATAAAGTGGTCTATCTTACCTAAGAAAAATTAGTCTATCCCAGAATTAACAAATATATAATTCATAGTCCAGATTTTAAGTATCAGTTCCATTACTTTCATGAGCTAATTCAGGACTGAAGAGTTACTTTGACATTGTACCATTAGTGTGGAATGAACCAACAGATTGTGCTTATCTAGGATTGGTTTAAGCTGAGAACGAGCTCCAACTTCATCTTGATAAGTAAAATGGATGAGGATCATTTTAATTTCAGTAATTTCAATAGATTGTTGTTGATATTGTACAGAATAAATTCTGAGGAACTTATACTTGACAGTCCTTGAGCTTCTAGACTGAGTTTATATGGAATTACTGACTAGTTAGCGATTTAAGTTCTGCTTGACTTCCTTAAGACCTTCCGAATTCTGTGTAGTCACATGTTCCAACTTGTCCTGTTCATTTAGCTTTTTCCCACTTGACCCATCATTGTTGGCTCACAGCTAAAACTCATAATTAAGCTTGAATTTAGCTCATCAAGCCCATTTAAGGGAGCTTAAATAAGTAAATTTTAGTTCACTATCCATAACCTTGTTTGATGCCTTGGATGAAGTGTCTCTTGGCTACCTGTTTCTGCATCAGTTGGAACTACATACGTCTTTTTAAGCAAAATTTTCTTGTCTGACTTGTAGAATGCTGGGAATGGCACCGATGTATCTTTGGGAGAGATGCTACTGAAGGCCCGCAGTTTATTTCCCGAGAGTTATTGGTATTGGATTGGTGTTGGTGCTTTGCTTGGTTACACTATTTTATTCAACATCCTCTATACGCTCTTTCTGACTTACCTTAACCGTAAGTTTTATCTACTGTAACTATATTTGAAGCAGAAGAGTCTCTAGTTTGTTGGGAACAAACCATCAGTTTATTAATAAATTTTCCTTTTATCTATAAGTGTCATCAGGAAAATTGTCTGGTATTGGCCTGTTTATTCTCATATATGTATACCGAAATGAAGAAGACCACTTCATGCAGAGTCATGCAGAATGAATTATCATAGCAGTTACCTATCATAGAGTATGTCTGCATTTTACTACGCCTGACCCGACTTCTTATGAAATAATTAGCTCTGCAGAACTATACTTGATTAGGTACCTTAAAATAGTAGTCTATTACTTATCACTCCCTTCATACCAAATGGAGTGTCAAGTTTTTCAATAAAAATGTCCAGATTTGTCACTGTTACAAAACAAATTTAACTTTAACACAAATGGACCATATTGCCTCTGTATAATTATAGATAAAATTATGTGGATCCCCCCAGTATATCACCCTTACATGGTTATTATAGGTCGTATGTTTTGAAAGGAACAAGTTGCTCAAATTTTCTTCTTCTTTCAATATGTAGACAATGACACTCCGGTAAATATCAAAGCTTTAGCTGATATACAAATTATAGGCATGATTTCCTAGTCCAAATTAAGTTTATTACTAACTTATTAGTATTGAATTAAATATGTTCTGTTCTGTTCTGTGCACTCTATACAGCCCTCGGAAATCAGCAAGTAATTATTTCTAAGAAAGAGGCTGAAGTGGGGGACAATACAAAGCAGAGTCGAGGTGCCATTATTGAATTAAGAGAATATCTGCAACATTCGCACTCATACGCTGGTTTGTCTGGAAACATTATCATTATTGCTTTAACTCGCTCATCTTAATTCAGAAATATATCTTCACGTTATATATCTATTTTCTTGTAGGAGAAATCATTAAAGGCCAAAGAGGAATGGTTCTTCCATTTCAACCTCTTTCCATGTCTTTCAGCAATATTAGCTATTATGTGGATGTCCCTGTGGTATATCAGTTATCATTAGTATTTTCTCTTGTATACCATTAGTTCGCTTTTGTAAAAACACATCATTTTTGTCCATGTGTTTGTCAGGAATTGAAACAACAAGGAATAATAGAAGACAGATTGCAGTTGTTGGTCAATGTTACGGGAGCATTTAAGCCTGGTGTGCTCACTGCATTAGTTGGGGTCAGTGGTGCTGGTAAAACTACTCTCATGGATGTTTTGGCTGGTAGGAAAACTGGGGGATATATTGAAGGGAGTATGTATATTTCTGGGTATCCCAAAAAGCAAGAAACATTTGCAAGAGTTTCTGGCTACTGTGAACAAAACGATGTTCACTCCCCATGTTTGACTGTGCATGAATCACTTTTGTTTTCTGCTTGGCTCCGATTACCTTCTCATGTTGACTCAAAAACTCAAAAGGTAATTACTTCAATTTACTTCTCTTTTTATGTTTCTCAACTTGTCTTTTGACTCTTAGATATCAATTGTCAGGATTTTGTAGATGAGGTTGTGGAACTAGTTGAGCTCACTCCCTTAAGTGGAGCTTTAGTTGGTCTACCTGGGGTTGATGGGTTGTCAACAGAGCAAAGAAAGAGGCTGACCATTGCAGTTGAGCTTGTTGCCAATCCTTCTATAGTATTCATGGATGAGCCCACTTCAGGACTGGATGCCAGGGCTGCTGCCATTGTGATGAGAACCGTGAGAAACATTGTTAACACTGGACGGACCATTGTTTGCACTATCCACCAGCCCAGCATTGACATATTTGAATCCTTCGATGAGGTTTTCCTCTTTTATTTTCTTAGTAGAGGTTATCAGAGATGCATAAGCAAATATGAAAACTTGTGGCTCCTCAAATTGGTTCAAGCCAGCTTAACAATAAAAGTATCTACAATATCATTTTTTTCTTGTGTAATGCCTAAAAACTGCGGCAATTCACTCATTCACTCATTTGTTCATTACCATTTATAGTTTCAATTTTTCATCTAGATGACAAATTTATAGGTCAAGCATTCATCATGATAGCTGATCTCCCATCTTTATCTATTATTGCAGCTTTTACTAATGAAACGCGGAGGAGAGCTCATTTATGCTGGCCCACTTGGAACCAACTCTCACAAAGTTGTTCAGTTTTTTGAGGTGGGTTTCTTCTCATTTAAATAATAAAATATATATTCTCGATGCTTACTTGGTCAGTAACAAATCAACATGATTTTCTTTTATATTGCACATCCCCACCATCTTTTGTTTATGATCAATTTTTTGCAGACTATATCACGAGGGCTACCCCAAGATGTGTGGCCCATAAATAACTTTTAGCTTATAGTAGTATTTCCTTTCTTTGGCATAAAAAATAATATATATATATATATATATATATATATATATATTATTGATGAAAACAATGAGCTTGATATGCCCTTTCTTGTGTCCTTTTTAGTTAATTTACATCTTCATATTCTTTAGGCAGTTCAAGGAGTTACTACCTTAAGGCCTGGCAGTAACCCTGCTGCTTGGATTCTTGAGGTCACTTCTCCAGCTGAAGAAATCCGCCTGGGTGTGGACTTTGCAGAAGTTTATCGTGGATCGGATTTATTCCAGTATGTGTTTCTTTCCATAACTTTTCAGCAATCAATATCTAAGCTACCCATTTTCTTATAACTGAAATGTCTTCCCTTCCAGGCAAAATAAAAAACTGGTTGAAAGTTTAAGCAAACCGAATAGGGATTCAATTGACTTGCACTTCCCAACAAAATATTCTCAGTCATTCTTTTCCCAGTTTCTCACTTGCCTTTGGAAGCAAAATCGGTCATATTGGCGAAATCCACAATACACTGCTGTACGCTTTTTCTACACAGTCATCATATCACTGATGTTTGGAACAATATGCTGGAGATTCGGTTCTAAAAGGTATCTTGATCAAATTTTCTTCTGGTTGAGTCATTAATTACTTGTAGATACATGATGTTAATTTCTATCTTGCTTTCAAAAATATTTGCTTTAATTTGTTTATCAATAATCTTCAATGACTTGAATAAGTGAACAATGTTGTCTTCCTTTCTCTTGAATATCATATCACACATGTACTCGCCACAACTTGCAATACAACTATCGTGTGATAGAGTATTAAACTGTACTTTATGTTAGCAATTCGCAGAACAAAAATACAGAATATGTATAAGAAGGATGTTTAAAATTTTCCAACCACATCATAAGTTCTTCAAAAAATCATAAAGTCAAAATTTGGATCCCTGAATAAATGCTCAGGTGTTTCAGGGTAAGTCAGATACGAGGTCTACATAAAACCTGCTCACTAATCCTCAGTAATCCAGGAAAGTGAAGCCCATACCACCCTTTTCACCAAACCTCTTTCTGTTGATAGTCGAATTATATTTTCATATAGTTAACACACTAAGTCCTAATGTTTTCTAGCACGTAAATAGCTGCTTCTTTTTCTGTTACATATCTTTGTGATGATTGGGTACCCTTTCTGTCCTTTAATAGGGAAACACAGCAAGATATATTTAACGCAATGGGGTCAATGTATGCGGCAGTCCTTTTTATTGGAATTACAAATGCTTCTTCTGTTCAACCTGTGGTTTATATTGAAAGGTCTGTTTCATATAGAGAAAGAGCAGCCGGGATGTATTCTGCTCTACCATTTGCATTTGCTCAGGTACATTGTGCCACTTTCATGCTTTTGCTGCAATAATTTTCATTGAGCTTAATGATATCCAAATATAAACATAACTAAAATTTTCACAATGCTATGTGCAGGTTGCAATTGAATTTCCATATGTCTATGTACAATCAGTTATTTACTGTATTATCTTCTACATAATGGCATCTTTTGAGGGGAGCCTTTTGAAGTTTGTTTGGTACATTTACTTTATGTACTTCACTTTATTATACTTTACCTTTTTTGGAATGATGACAATTTCTGTTGCACCAAATCATAATATTGCTGCAATAGTGGCTGCACCTTTCTATATGATGTGGAACCTTTTCAGCGGATTCATGATTGCTCGCACGGTAAGCCATTGACTGTTGATTCTTTTTAAGCTAATTTCTGTACCCTAGGCGATGAAGAAGTAAATCCCCAAAAAATATTTATTAAAGGGGTTGCTGAATGGGACCTATGTCAATTATCTGAACTATGATAGACAGGTGGTAGTGAAAAGGGGCATCTAGTATGAATTAAAGTCTCTTGGAACAGAAACTCATTCTTCAACTGTATGCTCACAAGTCATGAGAAAGTTTACTTAACCTAATATGCATGATTTAACTATTTTCTTCTCATAACTGATCATTTTATTCTCTTTGGCAGAGAATCCCAATATGGTGGCGTTGGTACTATTGGGCAAATCCAGTAGCCTGGAGTTTGTATGGCCTTTTAACATCCCAATATGGAGACATGAATGGATTGGTAAAGCTCGCTGATGGTGTTCAAACAATGGCAATAAAGCAGTTGCTTAAAGAACAATTTGGGTATAGGCATGATTACTTGGGTGTTGCTGGCATTGTAGTGGTTGGTTTCTGTTTGTTCTTCGCAGTGACATTTGCTTTTGCAATCAAAACGTTCAATTTCCAGAGGAGATGAAGATGATGAATGGAACTGGTTTGATATCTAATCTAACGGCAATGGTAAGTACTGAAGTGAAAAGTAGAATCTTGATCCTGAATCCTAGAGTTTTCACATGAAACTACTTGTTAACAAATTCTGTCAAATCCCAACAGAAAACCACTGCATTTCCAATCATCTATTCGTAGCTCGTAGGCGTTATTTTAAAGGATATGCAATATTTCTGCAAATTCTGAAGGAAAAAAATCCTGCAAACTAATCTATACATAAAGGAGCTTACTTGCTTTTAACAATTAGTATACTGAATCTTATTTGGTTGCATAGCCACTATCTATGTTAGCTTTGAGAAATAACTAATTTAATCGATGTGCATGATTTTCAGAAGCTGGAAAAACTGACAGCTACATTGAGTAATGGAGTTTTACCTTTTCCTTGAAGAGGAGAGGAGAGTATTTCTGAGCTACAGCTACATTCTGTATTATGTTCTTTATAGTGGTTGGTTGGATATGCAAAAATTGTACACATTATTATGTTTTTTTTCTAATTATTTTACTTGAAAAGTGTAAAATTAATTATTATGATATTTAGAGCTGAATGGAATGGAGTTAGAATATGATTTTTACTTATAGCCCAACTTCCATTGCTTTGCTTTTTGTTACCTTCTTCAACTATAAATCAATGCATTTTGACCTCAATTTCACTACATTTGAAGTGCATGCAATCTTTTAATTTATTATCTCCAAAATCATAACATAATATTTTTGGTATAATAAGACGTTTTGAATCACCAAAAAATAAATGAACAAGTAAGTTTACCATATCCATATCCCTCAAGTTTATAATAAGCACAGAGGTGAACACAATTCTTGTACTTATCTCATTTTTATTAAAAAAAATATACTAATGTCACACACTTTACAATTAATATATATCTTTGGCTTTTCAAATAGATTATAATTTTTTTATATATATTTTACAATTACATTCGTATGAAATAAAAAATCTGTATTATTGATTAACCAATACAAAAACCCGGTTTTCTAAAATCTTTACTTCTTTAAAAAAATAAATTATAAAGAGAAAAAGAAAGGTTTTCTTCAAACAAATCCCCTCCCACTCCTTATTATGGGATAATAGACAGACAGAAAGAGGAGAAGAAGAAGCCAATTTAATGTAAATTCTTCAGCTTTTGCTTTTTAATGCTCTCTCTCTCTCTCTCTCTCTCTCTCAAACTTAAAAAGAACAACTCTGATTCTTTTCTTTTTTTGCTAAATAACTCTGATTCTTTTCTCTTTACCCTTTACTGAAAATCGTGCAATCTTTCTTCTTCTTTTTTCTCTCTCTAAAAAATTCCTACTTTCTCTCTCTCTATATTCAAAATGAGATGGTTGTATTGACGATGGCTCAAAGTAATACGAACAACACCAACATTGCCGACGATGTAAAATCCACCATTTTTCATGACTTTCTGGGTAAAGGGTGTGCTTCTGATTCGTCTCCGGTGGAAGCTAAGGCCGGCGCCGGCGAAGCCAGGCCACAGTCAGAGACTGCTCCATCGGCTTCAGCCTCCGTTGGTGCTTCTTCTAGTGGTGGCCGTAGACCCATCTCCGCCACCTCTGATCTGGGTTCTGGTAATAATTAACACTAACCCCCGCGCCATCTTTCTCCCAATAGCTTATTGGGCAAATTTTATTCTTTTATCTGATGCAATGATGCTGTTTGTATTGCGCTGCTCTGTTTCTCCATCTAATTTAATGGGGGTAGGTATCATTTTTATGGAGTAGTTTTCGTGAGGTCATCATTGAAGTTAGTATCTTAATTGGATAAATTTTCAAAGTAAATGCGTATATAATATATATCATGCTGTTTTCACCAGTTCAAATTTTCTTTTGTTCTTGCTTTATTTTAATGCTTGATTCTTTAGAGTTTACAACATGTTCTTGTAGAAGCTAAAGTAGGTCTCTTTGCATACCAATTTGGGGCATTTTATTTGGATAACTTGTATACCTTTTTTATGCTTCAGGCTATTAATATAATTGTAAGGTTATTCTCTTGAGATTTTGAAATTATGCAGATGATTTTACATGGTAAACTTTGATATAAGAAAATTATAGCTTGATAATTTTCTCATTAACTATGTTAGAAAGACAGGCTGGAAATCATTTGGAGGGGGTACCATTCTATGGTCTAAAAAGTGATTTTTCGGGGCCTGAGATAGCTAGCAGATTTACGGACCATAAGCGAGGTAACTCAGATTCCGCCTTTATGGGGTCATCTAGAAATGGCTTCCCGAAAATGCAACCAGACTCTTTGGAGAGCTCGCATTTGGTGAAGGTCTGGATTGTCATCCTTCAAATACTAATGTACTTCTACTACTATCGCTTCAGCTACTTAAAGCCTTTTTTTACTACTAAATCGTTCTTTATATAGTTTTCCCAATTTTATGTGTTAGTTTAAATGCACCTCTATGGTTGCTGGTGGTTTCTATCAATGTTCTAAAAATCGTTAGGCGGATTAGGCGGCGGAAGGGGTGCCTAGCGTAAGCCACCTAGGCAGTGCCTAGGCGGACTAGACGTTTTCTTAGGGGATCTCATTTATTTATTTTTCTATTGTATTTACTTGTTATAATATACAAAACATACAATATATGTAACTTTTTTAAATTTTACGTGAAACATTACCAAAAGAACAATTTTTAAGACTTAACAAATTCATTTAAGTATTGTAGAGTTTCAAAGTAGAGGACTGATTCTGCCTAGTCGGGGACTTAAGCGCCTAGATAAATCAAGGTAGTAGAGGACCGACTTACGCCTAGCGGTTATTAATCGGACCTAAGCGGGGATTTTTAGAACACTGACTTCTATGTATGGTATCTGATTCATGGAGTTTTGTTCAAATTCAGATGCTCCGAAGTGCTGGGGGAGAACGACCTAGACGGCCCCAGGACGAGAAAACATTCTTTGGTATGCATCCAGTGAGGCCTACTTCTGCCTCTCTTGTATTACAGCCCGCCATTAGTGGTAGAGCTGATGTCAACGCTTCTAAATGGGAGCAAGCTATTCCCATCAGTGTTGGCCCCGTATTGCAGTATCCTCCACGGGTAGACCAAGTTGTTCCTTTTGGGTATCAAGCCTCGTCAAACAGATTCAAAGGTGCCTATGCAGGCCCATCGATTATATCTCAAGCTGCCGATGAAGGATCAAGAACTGGAATTAAGGGGTCTGGGATTTTGAGCTCCATTAATGCCAGGAGTGGAACTGCTGACAAAAATATGCCTAGTGATGGGAAGCAGAAGTCAGGAATTCACATTTCTGAGCCAGAACCATCTACCTCTCAGAGGTAAATAACATAATTAAATTGGAAACCTCTTTATTTGTCAGTCCAATTCTTATGCTGTATATGAAGAATGTAGAATGCTTATATTTGCAGTCGACAAGGAGAAACTTCAGCTAGTCGCCAGATGACTATCTTTTATGGTGGTCAGGCCCATGTTTTTGATGAGGTTCACCCAAACAAGGTTTGATTTCTTCTTGTTTGTAAGTACAGAAATGCATTTCATATAATTGGTTAAAGTTGTCACTTTTATACGGCTATGTTGCAAGCTGAAGAGAACTGGTTGGCTGAGCAACCAACTTAGCTGACTATCTCCCACAGTTGTCAATAATTGTAGAAGCAATTCACATCGAGTAGCCTGAACATCATAATCTTTCAATTTGGCTTCAGATTTACTTTACATCTTATAGAAATGTGGTTGCGAGTGTATAATGATGCTTTCTGTTCTTAATAACCTTATTGAAACCATATTGCTATACCTAGTATCAGGCAGATGCATTATTTATAATGGAAGCACAGGGTTGACACCTGCTTAATTATTGTCTCCTTCTTATAAGCTAACACTTGCTGGTTGTCTAATGTCAATTCTTTGCAAGTACAAGAGGTGTATTATTTTTACTTTAGAAACTTCAGGTGCTGTATATGAAATCTTACTATGAGCAGGTAGACTAAGTTCACTCATTATTCTATGTGCAACAACATCCCTTTAGCTGCACAATATAGACTTGGGTTATAAATGCACTATCGCTGAGGGATGTCAGAGTGGTTACAAGCTGCAATTTTGGTTCTTTTCGAAGTTATCCAAGATGAGGGGTTTATATGATTAACCTAACAATGTATTAGACCCGCATATTACCAAACTTAACTGCTTAGTTGAAGCTGGTAAATGGTTCTTGCCCCTTTGTTTGAATTTGCTTTGTCAGAGTCTGGCACTTATACATAGTGGTAATATGACAAATCTGCACCATGCCATGTCATCTTCAATGCAATTTGCGGCATTTATACTACTGGCATTGGCTGTGCAATGTGATTTAGGCATCATCTAATTATGGGGTGCACTCTTTATTCTAGGAGTTGGACCTACACTTTTGAGTTTAGCAGTGAGAAAGGAAATCAGATATAGGCTAAGGCTGGATCTTATTGACGAGTCTTTTCACATTTGAAACTAGAGTGATGGGAAATTTTTAAGCACTTGCATCATGGATAGATGATGAACATTCACTCTTTAGTGTTGTAAATTGGCTGTAGAAAATATAATTAACGGTCAAGTGGCCCCTGTGCTATGGAGTTGAGCAGAGGAAGGAATTCACACTGACATTTCTGGTTCGGTAACATCATCATCATAATTGTCATGATGCTATCTAATAGTAGTACCTAATGAAAAAACTAAAAAAAAAACTTTATGCTTGATGAATTGGATACTGAGCTTTGTTAAATCAATTTGAGACATTTATTTTTCTTGGTTTTGATCTCAGTCATGTTAGGCACAAAGAGCTTTGTTTCTTTAGGTCTAGAGTAACAGTACTTGGTGCTGGTCATTCTTAAATTGATGCCTCAAGGGGGATGAAAGGGGTGGACATAACATCAGACCTTAATTCCATACTGCATAGAGGGGTTCTTCATGTTCCAACTTGATTTCTTATGATTCACAGCTGGATATTATTTGTTCTACCAAAAAATTCCATAGGTAAACAATAACCAGTTTTGTGATACTTGAAAACACGAACTAAGATCCAGATTCTTAACTAAAAGTATATGAGCACCAGGTAACTATGAGAGTTGATGTTTAGATAACTTAAAAACTAGTTTGCACTTTAAAATTAATTCTATTGCAATCAGTGGATTCTCTTCATTCTTTGTGGGTATTTTGTCTTTCAAATTTTCTGTTCATGATTTAAGACTGTTGTACTCTAGTATCTACATGTAAAATTCAGAAGCATTCCATGATCATCTTGCTTTATTGTTCATTTCAGGTCGATGTAATAATGGCCTTAGCTGGATCGAACGGAGGATCTTGGTCCACAAATTACACTCCAAAATCTTTGACCGGGAATTCCAGTCATGGGTTTTGCTCTGTTGATCGAATTTCAATGCCCCCAGGTCAGCAACTTATTCTCTAGAATATGATTTGATTGTTCCTTATGATTTTTATATATCTTTTGGGGGTATGAACACCATTAGAATGAGTCATATATGTCGTTAATGGACATAAAAGCTACTGTACTAATACCGGCTTTGGTCTCAAGCCTTGTACATCTACTTGTACTAGTCAAATAGGCATCATTTCTGCATTTTAAATGACTGATCTGCTGTGCTATAATGAATGACCTCAATCTTTGATACAAGTGCTAAGCTCTGAAAGCCTAAGCCAGATACTTTGGATCTATGTGCATCATGAACTTTTTAAAACCAAAGTAAAAGTGTCCGTAAAGGGCTTAGGTTATAGATATTATTGGATAAGAAGTTCTCTATTCTAAGTTACCATATGAATCCTCTGGAAGCCAGATAAGAAGAAGGGCCTTTTCTTCTTCCCCAAACTACAGAACAATTTTCATTACTCATATTTCTCGGTTTACTTTCTTTCACATTCAACAGCTCCGCCAACCAACAATGAATTAATAGGTGTTTTACCCTGTTCTTCCAAAGAATAAATCTTCCATTGTCATCATCAGAAACACGCTTAGATTGCGATTCCATGCCTCTTGCCATGACTTCTTCTACTACCATCCAAAATTTTCACACCAAAGCTTTAAACCAATTTGTTTTGAGTTTTGATCCTCCTATAGAAGCCGGATCTAATTGTGTGCAAGAATCCCACAAAATATATGATAAGAGGAAAACAAGAAACACACGATACAGAATGAAAACCAAGAACAAGACAATACAAGCAACAAATGTGGTTAAGGCAAGCTTGCATGCATCTACAAAGAGAATCAACTTCACTAGACTTGAAGAACACATGGTATAAATCAATTGCTATGCATATGTTTGATGTCATCTGCCATTAACTTGTCAACAATGTATTATAATGTTCTTATTCCTGTGATATTTATGTCAAAACTTGCTGCTCTTTGATGTCTGTTTCTCAATGTGTAGACATGATCCGTCTTAGAAATATGTTCTGGGATTTTGTTGCAGGATTTCATCAGGGAAGTATGGTAGTGAAAGAGGCGAGAGGCCCGAATCAAGTAGCAGAACTGAGTGCTGAAAAGAAACGTGAAGTATGATATACAACTTCAAATAGGAAATCAGTTGTCAAGATGCAATCCATCACTTATTTTTACCTTTATGCATTTTTCCTTATGTAGAGACCTGGTTAATCATAGTTAACCAAGGCTTTGAAATGCCTACTTTGTGGTGACAAAGTTTACTTCTAGATTTTAGCGGTAAATAGCCTCCAATTATTTGCTATGGTATATATATATATCAGATGCACTTGGTTAGTTTGGCCATGGAAAGGGGAGAGGCGCGGCTTGTCCCTTTAAGAAAGAAGGAAAAGATAAGTCTTCTGTGCGATAGTTACAGATGTCAACAGTCTTTCTTCGGAATTCTAGTGAACGGGTCGATCCTCTTTCCTTTGTTTTAGTAACTTAGTCTAAGGTAGGTCGGTCGGTCGGTCTCCTTTCCAAGAGCTCATTGGCAACCACAAAGGAAGCAAAACCCACCTGTTAGGTGGTGGTGTTGGAGGAAGGGGGGACAACTTTTTTCTTTCACAAAAAAACCCGGTCGATTATTCCTATCCCCCATAGCTTACAAGTTTACGTCCATCTGGTCTGGTCGGGTATAATTTCCTTTCGATTTCTCCCTTGTAGCCACAATCCAATTTAGTATACTAAATTTATGTAAGGTTGTACTAAAAGACACCATTGGTACATCTTCTATATACTACTGTACTACAAATTATTTAATTAAAGGGTCTGCATGTGTGTTTCAGCGCATAGAGCATCCCCCCATAGATTCCTTTCCTATTTTAGTTATCTCTATTTCATCTTAATAAAAGTTATTAATAATACTTCGTTTTAATTTCATGGACATGAATTAAACAACTTATTTAATATTATCATTTATCACTATCTTTTTATGGAAAATTAAAAATTATTAATACAAGGTAGAAAATTTTTTGGGACAATGAGAAAAGTTAGGAGTGATATAAAGAAATAAATAATTTATTCTTTTAAAAAATTATAAACGATAAATAAATAAAAATATTTTTATTTTCAAAAAAAAAGATCATTATTATGGAAATGAGGTAATACCATTTTATAAACAATCATGTTGAAAATTGTCTCATATTTTGTCATGGTGGCCTCCTCATTAAATGCTTGAGGTCACATTTGTCAATATGAGTACAATAGTCAGCAGACAAGGAGATTTTGCTTCTTGACTTTGTCCCAAGATTCAAGGAATAATGCTTTTCTAGTTCAAATATAAATAGAGCACTCAGTTTGCAAGAATGACACACCACAACGAGTTAGAGAAGCTCAGTGGCGGCAGATAGAGAAAATAAATAAATAATTTATTTTTCAGTTAAGAGTGTATATTCTATATTATTTTTTATAATAGATTTATAAGATATTTTCTCATGATTTTTTTAGTTGAGTTTTCACATAAAATTAGTGTGTCATTATTTTATCTCATATAAAAAATGTGCGTATTTATCTTAGTATTTTGTGTGCTTGATTATTCAACAATTGGTATTAAAATTTTTGATTCACGTCGTTGGTATCTAGGAAAGTGATTCATAAAGTCGTGCCTTTAAGAAATATGATTATTTAATTAGTCACTGTTATAAAAACACGGAGACTCCCACTTACCTGACTGTTTATTGAGAAATCACGTAGGTCACAAATACAAAGATGACAACACACAAGTATGAGATACGATGTTGAATCATTTGATGAAAAGTCAAACTTCAGTATTTGACAGAGTACGGTCAAAGATGTATTAGTTCAACAGGGATTAGCGAAGGCACTAGAAGGGATATATAAGAAGAAACTAGCGAATATATATGCCAAAAGAAAAATTGGCAGAACTTGAAGGAAATGCCGTGACAACAATTAGATTGAGTTTGGCGCCACAGATCAAATATCAGGTTTTGACAAAAATACCTCCGAATGACATGTGGGAGAAACTTGAGAAAGTTTACAAGACAAAGTCGAAGACTCTGCCAAATTGATTATATTTGAAGTTTCACGGGGTGATCTTTAATTTATTCATTAGAGAAAGTAGCAGCCTTATAGATTGGTACTTGGATTTCAGTTGTTCTTTTCATATGTCCTCTTACAAGGATTGATTTGATACTTTTTACATTTTGTAATGGTGGTTCCGTGATATTGGGTAACAATTTAGTCTGCAAAGTTACTAAGATAGACACCATCAAAGTTAAAATGTTTGACGGGATTGTCAGAACATTGAGTGATGTAAGGTATATTCTAGAATTGAAAAAGAGCTTGCTATTGATTGGAGTACTTGACTTTATAGGCTGTAGTATCTCAGTCAGAGATGGTGTCATAAAAATTACTAAGGGTTCGATGCTAATTATGAAGGGCTCTATAAATTAATAGGAGACACAGTTGTTAAGTCATTAAGAACAATATGTTGGTTTGGTGTTAATTTGGCTCCAAATTCATGGGTTAATTAAATAATAGTGACGGTGGTTTGAGGGGTAATCCAGGGATGGAGTGCTGCGGGGGTCCAATTCATAATGAAGGAGAAGGAGGAAGCTGGTTAGGCTAGGGGGGTTTATGAAGTTTATTGGATGGATTGTGTTTGGGTAGCCATGCATGCGGAGTTATGGGGTTGAGCTTGGCTTGGAATTTGTGATATAAAAATGTGATTTTTTAAAATGAGACTTGACGGGTGTTGCGCTCTCACGTATATGATGACTTCAGTGTGTTGTTTTTCATTTCTTTTGAGCTTTGTATATTTTTAATATTTTCATATAAAAAATACGATTTTTATATAAAAATATTAAAAAATTAAATGAAAATAAGTTTCTTTTCTTCGTTAAGGACAAAGCTGATATCACCTCAGTCCAAATATTTGGTAAGTGGGACCCCCACAAATTCCTTTTAATATCTGATCCTATTTTTGTCCTCTTGAATCATCACCGACTATTCATCACAAAAATCCAAAATCACTTGAAGACACCACTCCTACCAAAAGCCACCTAATACACACATGTAATTTTATACTATAAACACATTTATTTATTTCATAACTCAACAATATATATACGTATGTACGTCTTCATTTATTAACTACTCCACAACTAATTAATCTTTCCTCTTGTCCATCTCTAATATTATTCTACAAATGAGTCATCTCTCCGAGGCCTATAGAAACGACCCTCTACACCTTCAAGACATTGTTCCCCTTGACTTTAACTCCGTCAAATCAGTGCCGGAGTCTCACGAATGGCCTCAGTCCGATGGCCTCCAACCGGCGATCCACTCCGACGAAGAAATTATCTCGATACCGGTTATCGATCTCACGGATCCCAATGCGGAACAACTTGTTAGCCATGCATCCGAAACATGGGGGATGTTTCAAGTTATTAACCATGGACTTCCTTTGAGTTTGCTAGACAAGGTTGAGTCCGAGGCTCGTAGGCTATTCTCTCTTCCAAAACGGCACAAGTTGAAGGTTTTAAGGTCACCGGAAGGAGCCACCGGGTATGGTACGGCTCGAATATCGTCATTTTTCGACAAGTGTATGTGGCATGAAGGGTTCACTATTATGGGTTCTTCTCTTGATTATGCTAGACAACTTTGGCCTCATGATTATAACCATTTTTGGTAAGTTCATGCACCTATATACGCTACTTAGGAAAATACTTAAATATCATCCATATATATATATATATATATATATATATATATATATATATATATATATATATATATATATATATCCTATGATTTTATTTCAGTTTATTTATCATTTCGGTAAATTAATTACTTGGAGGAAAAATTTGATTTCAACTAAATTGCCAAATATATTAATTAGAAGAATGCAAAAAAGAACAGATTGAAAGTTTAAATTAAAGCATGCAAAAAGCAAAGTAATAACTTCTTTTGGCTGTGATGTTCAAGTAGCTAGCTAGTTCCCCGATATATACGCCTAAAAAAGAAGAATAAAAAAAAAATGAAAGACACAGAAATTTCTTTGAACTCAAATCATAATTTAGATGATTTGTTCAAAAGAAAGTCATTTAGATACTTTGGATTAAATAAGTATGCTAAATATAATCTTTAAGTATCAATGATTAGTGCAATTAGTTTTTGACAGTATCTTTCAGAAAAATTCATTATTTCAGCTGGATGTGTGCTGATATATATAAAGTTTTCTAGGATATATATATATATATATATATATATATATATATATATATATATATATATATATAAAATGATCCATAACATAACATGTACTTGTTACGGATTCTTATAGTATATATATCATCTCTATCGTCTATTTTAAAAATCAACGAACGAGATTAAAAAAATCAAATCAGTCGTCCAACACTATAGTAGCGGACGGTTAAAAAAACGCAATTCATCTGCTACTAAATAGTAGCGGACACTAATCAGCTTCCACGCGAGAAAGGGTTTGACTTTATTAATTAGAGTATATGGTTTAATAACTATGATTTAAAGTTTATAAACTAGGGTCAAGAGAGTTTATTAAGTAGAGTTTAAGTTTTATTAACAAGAATTTAGGGTTTATAGTTTATTAACTGGGGTTTACGATTTAATAACTGGGATTTAGGGTTTATTAACTAGGATTTGAGTTTTATTAATCCGGGGTTAGTAGGGTTAATAAACCCTAAACACTAGTTAATAAACTCTTAATCAGGTTAATAAACCTTAAACCTAATTAATAAAGTCAAATTCTTATAACTCGCGTGAAAGGGATGAAGAATATTCTGATTTGCGTATACTATTATTAGTAGTAGATGAATTGTGTTTTTTTAACTGTCTGTTACTATTAATAACAGATGATAGTTTTAATTTTTTTAATTTCATTCGTTGATGTTTAATATATATATATATATATATATATTCTCATGCGTGGCTGTATGGAATAAAACCATAAAATAAAAACACTTTTTATTGAATAAAATAAAAACTAGAAAGGGAACCGAATGAAATAATAATGATATATGAAGATAACTAGTAGGGCTTGTCCTTTATTTTTTTTATATATATATAGAGAGAGAGGTTTTAATTTATGTCAACCTATTATGACAAACACTTTTTCAGTGACCATGATTTTAGTAGTTGATCTATAATATAAAGGGTTGAGATCCCTTTGGCTTATGCCTCTCTCCTGCTCCCCTCTCTGTCTATCTCAATATAAAACTCCATTGAATTTTGTTCATAAAATAAAATTAAAAGAAAACTTTTATACAGTGGAGTATCGAGGCAGAGGCTTGTAACATCGCCCGTGGCCTTCGTCGGATGTTTGCGTGGTGGATATGCATTTTATATTTTTTTTACTCCCCGTGTGCGCCATAAATACATCCATACAGATTTCATATATATATATATATATGTGGGGCGGATTTATATGGGGGCATCATAAGTAGCTGATTTTTTTTTTAATAGGTATAAGTACATGACAAATATATATATTAATAAATTTAAGGGAGCAGATTAACAAAATAGTTTACAAATTTTTTTTTATAAATTGTGGGCTCAAGTGCAAAATTAGGGTTCACATGACCTAATTGAATTAAATACACAATTAAGGTTCTACGACCTCATTAAATGTGCAAATTAGGGTTTGCATAACCTAATCGAATGAGGGCGAAAAGGTCAGAAATAAATGTGTTAGACTCGGGAGAAGCCTCCACGTGTTCCTCGAGGCGAAAGACTTCGTGGAGCCGGCTCATTTTGGGAATTGATTGAGGATTGGATTGGTGGGCTGAAGAATGAGGCAATATGGGTATTATTCTAATGACTAAAGAGTATTTCTGGAATTTCCCTGAAAGCATGTGCCTCGCACATGACTACTTTCCAGAAAACCCTATAAATACTCCTTCCATTTCATTGGGAAGGGAACCTCTCTTCAGACTCAAGACTTGGACTCTTGGAAGATCAAAAGACCCCTTTTGGTAGCTTAAGGCTTGGAGATTCCACCTAAAAGCACTAAAAAAAAAGATTGGAACACTCTCTCATCAACTCGAAGATCTGAAGAAGGCTCTTGGAATCCCAATAACCCTAACACGGTTTCCGGATTCTAGGGGTTCTGCCACGCGTCGTTGGAGTAATCGCCCACCTATTGTTCTCCCCTCTACAATCAATCAATCAATTTCGTATTCTTCGTGGATTTCTCTCCTCCTCAGCCAACACGAAACCCTAAACAAGCAAGGCGCGATTTCCTTGCCCACATTTTTTGGCGACTCTGCTGGGGAGGTGTAGAATTCATGAAGGGTATGACCACAACACGAAGAGGAAGAACAACGGTCAGAGAAGACACCATCACAAAAGACACCTCAAAATTAAGGCCAACGGAGGTTTCATCGATGAATGCCGCTAGAGCTAAAGAGGTCTCACCGACAAAAGTTATCGGACAAGAGCTGAAAAAACCACCGATTGAAGTGACGAGAGCCAAAAGTCCACAAATTAAAAAAAAATTGAGGAAGTATTTCAAGGAGTTTTCTTTACTTTCGATTTCTCAAAGTAAAGAAAATTGGGGGCAACATAAACTCGATAGCTTCTACTTCTCATACTAAGGGAAGTAAATTATACCATTCTTTTTAACTCATTAAGAATTTCAACTTAAAAAATTAGTATATGTGCATTAAAAAAAAATTATGGTCTAGATACGGAGGAGTCTTAAAAAAATAATAAAAAATAAATAATAATTATAATAATTATTTTTATCATTATGAACTTGTTATTTCTCGAAATGCTACCTAGAATTCGGTAAAAAAAAAATTAAAATAAAAAAATCCCTTAAGTTTTGGCCTTGCAGGGTTCGGTAAAACCCCCTCTAAAGCTTCGGCATTGTAGGGTTCGCCTAACTAGCTAGATTTCTAAGGACAACATTTTACTTAATAGATGAGGCCCACCATTAATTGCTTGGTGATGTTGTTCTTCATGTAAAGGCTCGTAGTACATAATATTTCCAAGACATTAGACTTTTGCATGGGCTAATTAATTGTGTATAATGAGATCGAGTTTATATTCTTTTATCATGTGAATGGATGAACTCTCAGGTCATATTATCTAGTTAGTCCAGTAAGTGCATGCATGTATGAAAAAAATAATTATTTTGCATGGAAAGAGTACTCTACTTTTTTTTTTATGCATACATACCATGAGTTAGAAATAAAAATTGATCATCAATTTAAGTAATTTGGTCTATGCATGCACGTATATGAGTGAATATGTATACCTTTTTTAATAATAACGAGATTTTGCCATATATGCAAAGAAATGTTAGTTTGATAACTTTTTGATGATGACATAATATCCACTTGTATATAATAATGTCAATAACCTTATATAATTTACTAGAGTATAATGAAAAAAAATATAAGAATCAAATATAGATATCACTCCTAAAAGAATTGTAAGAGTTGATAAACAACTTCTTCTCATAGCAGAACTTGCGCACAAAATTTTCTTAATAAGAGAATATAGCAGAGACAAGGCACAACAGACCCGAATCCTCATGGGCACACACACCCCTTGGTCAAATCCTATATGGCTCAAGCCCTCCTTTGCCGAACCTAAGCTGCCCTTTTTGGCCGAACTCTAGTCTTTTTGGACGAAGCCACCAAATAAAAGGGTTACAAAAAAAAAATAAATAAAAATAAATAAATAATGAAGATAAGGAATGTGTGGTGTAAAGATACCAACATGTAAAGATAACAACATGACGTCAGCGAAGCCTCAAATCTCCGAGCCCTGCTGCAACATGGTAGTGATAGAATATTTATGAGCATGACCGAGACCTGCTTGATCGAACCCTCCTTACTTTTGAGGGGCCCGAACCCTGCTTGCCCGAACCCTCCTTGTTCTGAACCCTACTATAATAGAGTAATAGTAATATAGTATTGAGGTGGTTTCAATTAAAAGGGGCTCTTACTAAATATACATATTGCCATCTATACATCTCTTTCATTTATACATATTGCTCATTTATGTTTATATGATAAATTTTATTATTACCAACAATAATAATATATATTTTTTTATTTGGATATAACTCGAAATAAATATGAAAACGAAATATATTTACATTATAATGTAAGTATACATAATTAACAAACTTCATGTATAACATAGATGCATCCGTATAATTTGATTTTTCATGATGTTTAACAGTACATTGACAATTGTGTATGTATTTTATCTTTTCCGGTATTACGCATGAGTTTGTCGAGATTAAAAGCTTCACCTGGAATCAAGCTGGATGACACAAATGTATTGGGAACTCACCAAACATAGTTGAGAATCACTAAGTGGTACACCGGATCACCACATGGATCATGACTTCTTCGAGTTAGAGCAACTCAATAAATATGATGATGTTAAGATCTAAAGAAAATTGAATCTCACCGAGAGGAAAGACAGAATGGATCACGATTACTACCAAGGGCGAAGGTCAAGTCTAGGGCCCATAGACGTTATAATGACTGAACTACCATTAAAAGGAGGACAACCCATTATTCATCTCTTGTTCAAACCATAAGCTCGATCATTCAAGAGCTTTGTTACGCGAAGAATAAGAGACAACTCTCACATTAAAAAAAATAAAAATTTGAAGAAGTATTTCACGAAGTTTTCTTGACTTTCGATTTCTCAAAGTAAAGAAAACTGGGGGGCATGAGAACTCCATAATTTCAACTTTTCAAATCAAGGGAAGTACATTATACAATTCCTTACATATTTGCATTCGTACATATGTACACATGTGTTAATATATAAATGCCCATATGATTAACAAATTTGGTTCTGTTATAGGAAAATATCCATGAAAAATATATATTCTCGACAAAGCATCCTCCGGAGTTAGCAGATGAGTTTAATAAACCTTTTTCAAATGGTCTCCCATTGGGAGGATGATTCATACGAAAGGGTTAACGAACTCAATTTTGGAGATGGCCAAGAAGCAACTCCACAAGAAATCCTGAAGGATGCTTGACACAATACAAACTACCGAACAAAGGGAGGACCAAAACAGAAGAAATGAATAAGAGAAGAAGAACTCAACGGTTCCCCTCTTAGGGTTCAACCCCTAGGAGACACACTTTTTACAAGCTCAAAATAAAGCTCCAAATGACGAGATGAGCTCCCTCAAGACCTTCATCGCGAGGGCATGAAACATATGAGCATCAAGTCATTCACATGAAAAAAAAGATCGTGATGACGAAGAAAAAAGGAAAGAAGAAAGTGAGAAAATGATGTGTGCAACTAGAGATGCTCAAGGCATTGAACGAAGCACGAGAAGGACATGGGATGATGATGGCTATGATGCTGGAGATGCAGAGGAAACAAGAGTAAATGGAGAATTTCCACCAATAGTTGATGCAGATCCCCACTTTCAAGGCCATGTTCCCAGGAAATTCGCAGGGAGAACAAGCAATATTAGAGGACAACAACAACGATAACAACAATAAGGAGAATCAGACTGCACCTCCATTGACGAAGAATCAATCTGTTCCAATCATCCACTTGGAACCTCAGAACAGTTGTGACGTGCCACAACCCAGACTGAAAGTCAGCCAGCCTCAGATAAACATCATTCTGACCATTATCCCCGCATTTTCACAAGTACAGATATCAACCATCCCAAGTCTTGTCTAAAGAACCAGCCTACAAGCACAACCGATACAGAATTTATATGATACCAATGTACATCAGCCAATTTTTACCATACACACGGCCAATGCATCAATACATCGCAACACAAGAAATAGTCCATACCACAAGCCAGTATGTAATGAAGGATGATATGATTGATGTGATCAATCAACTTCGCAAGCAGACATCCCGAACTTCGGAGTTAGACTTTACTCCACCCTATCCGACATATATTCGAAGACATCCATACCCAACAGGGCATGTTGAGCCTCCCCCGTAATTTCCAAAATACAATGGGGAGAAAGAAAATGACATAGAGCATATTGCAAAAAAAAAACAGGTAACTATTGTAGAGCTCATGCGATTCAAGCAGGAGCTGGACATGGAGCTGTCAGATTATGTGGACAAATTTAGGTCCCGAGCACAGAAGTGTGCAGAGCCAATCGAGGAAAAGAACTTGATTAACATATGAAAAAATGGTGTTTTTGATGCCTTCAAGCCCCATCTCATTACAAAAGCTTGTGACTCATTCGCGACCCTCTCATCTTTTGCACAAGACTTAGGAGGAATCATGACTTTGCCCACTAGCCATGCGACGGTTACATGTAAGGGAAAGAGGACGAAAACTGTGGCTTTGGCAGAACATTCTCAGTTAAAACCACAAGGGGTAAAAATGGGGAAGAACGAGAGAAATGTTGAACGGAGCAGAGGAAAGCTCGGAGACAAGTATACAAGAATGCGATTCTAGAATGCCATCATGCATCACAGTGAGAAGGCATTCAGGGGGCTGTATGAACAATGGGTTGAACATGGAGTGGTGAAACCTCCCAGACCGGATCTGTTGTGGTGAAAGAGATGAAAAAAAGACAAGACTTCTGTGTGTACCATCAACACGTAGGGCATTCTACCACTGACTGTTCTAGTCTGCGAAGGATCTATCACGAGAAGTTAGCATCAAGTGAAATCAAATTGGAAAGGGAAACACTGTGCTAAACAAGCCACTGTCCAAACATCTTATTAGATAATATAACTCCTTCCATCAATAGGGACGTTAAAAATCTGATTGAGAGATACATGGTGAAACACTATAAATCATCACCTCACTGCCCAAAGGCAATAGACAAGCAAAGGCCACAAACAAACTCTTGATCAAGATTCTCTCGAAAAATCCAGGATGATCACCCGAAGGCATGGGAAGTTTTGTTACACAAACTTCATCAACACAAGATGATGGACAACCCAAATACTGGCTCTACCGTTAAAAGATCTCTGAACTATAGATACAAGAATATCAAAAATCCACCCAAGATGGTGGTCCACTCTAAATGGTGGCCAAGTCCTCGTAGATCACACTTGCCAAGAAATTGGATGACCCAAGTGACGAGGCACCTGATTTTAAGTCCTCATAGTATCACGATTTTAAGTCCTTGCCGCTAAGAAATTGACTGACCGACCAGTGACGAGGCACTCTGAAGTGTTATACTTTATCATCAAAAGTAATCGAGGCACTTGACTTATAAAATTATACTTTCTTCAAAAGTAATCGAGGCACCCGACTAAAAGTTATACTTATAAACTTCAAAAGTAATCGAGGCACACGAATAGCGACCCTCGGATCAAAAAAAAGTTATACTTTCAACTTCAAAAGTAATCGAGGCACTTTAGCGACTATGACCTTTCAACTTCAAAAGATCAAAAAGTTATACTTTAAACTTTAAAAGTAATCAAGGCACGTGACTATCAGCCCTCGAAACACTTTTAACTTTAAAAGTGATTGAGGCACCTGAGTATAAGTCCTCAACCCCGAAAAAGTTATACTTTATCTCTAAAAGTGGCGAACGTTATGTTTTCTCCGTAAAAAACAAGATTTATTATCTTAAACGTTATGATAAAAGCAACTTGATTATCAATAAACTGTCAAACTTTCACTTATACTTGATGAAAAAAAAATATAGAGTCAAGTGTTGGTTTGCATGAGATCGAAAAGAAAAAAAACACGTCTTTTCTTTAAATCCTTGTTTATTCTTTCAATGCCTATTGTTGTCTTGGAGTATTAATTTGAATAACTTGAAATTCAACGATAAATATTGAATTTTAAGGAATCATTCAAATTAAAGGCAATTAATAAGTATAAAGAAGCTCTATTTTGATAAATGAAATATATGTAAATGAGTTTTCTGATACAGAAAATAAAAAATACTACAAAAGGCCATGGCATATCAAACTGAAGTGGGGGCATAGCTAAAGCTTCCAAGTCAGCAATGTTCTGAATATTGAGATTTGCAGCTTTCGGTTCCCTAATATATCAGGTAGTGGATTTTAAGTCCTGAAACTGGCATTCTACATCCCGAAGTTGGGATTTTAGATCTCGAGATTGGCCCTTCAATTTATTTGCGGCTTTATCAAGCTCTAAAATTTGTATTGAAAAAGTGTCATCTTCACACTTACGTACAACGACCTCCGAACACAGTGCAACAAGACTAAAATTTGACTTAAGAAGATCCAACCTAGCACAAAAAGGAGACATATCAACACCCACAGTTGCAAGGTCATCTACATCATTGCTAAATTTCTTCAAGTCCTCAACTCGCAAAGAGTATAAAGACATATTGTGAAGCCTGGGCAAGGTTGGTGAGACGATCTAAAAAGAAGGTTTGGTCAGAGGCTGCCTTAATAATCAGCAGATCAAGTATATGTGGGAATCGAGCTAGGAGATGCTTGAGACTTTCCTGACTAGAAGAGGATATGTGAAAGCCCCTCTCAGAAACAAGATCTCTACTTGGATTGAAGAAAGCTCTAGCGGGAGCTACTTTAGAAGCAATCATAGAGTTCATCAAGACAAATGAAAAATGAGTAGGGGTCTACTGTGCTGTTGATGATTCCTCGAATTGCCTGCGTCATCCGGAGGATAACCAAGGTCACTATACGACAAGGTGGCAACACCCGGATGGAGATCATAAAATAAAGCAAGTGTCTCAACAAAAAAAAAATTAAGAAAACAAAGATTGAGCAAGATCTGGAAAGATTTTCAGAAGAATTCCCAATATGTCCAAGGAAGAGCCTTGCTAGGTTTTGCCTCCCTAGGGTTTAACCCTAAGTATTTGGCTCCCTAGGGGTTCCCTCTTCTAGGATCCTTATCTTCAAGATCTGTAAAGTGAAGTCCCGCAAAATCGTTCAAAGGCTTGAAAAATTCTTGCAAGATCGTCTATTTGGAAATGCGACTCTTGCGCAGGGGGCAAATGTGGGCCCAAGTGCAAAATTAGGGTTCACATGACCTAATTGAATTAAATACACAATTAAGGTTCTACGACCTCATTAAATGTGCAAATTAGGGTTTGTATAACCTAATCGAATTAGGGCGAAAAGGTCAGAAATAAATGTGTTAGACTCGGGAGAAGCCTCCACGTGTCCCTGAGGCAGAAGACTCGTGGAGGCGGCTCGTTTTGGGAATTGATTGAGGGATTGGATTGGTGGCTAGAAGGACAGGGCAATATGGGTATTATTCTAATGACTAAAGGGTATTTCTGGAATTTTCCTGAAAGCATGTGCCTCGCACATGACTACTTTCCAGAAAACCCTATAAATACCCCTTCCATTTCATTGGGAAGGGAACCTCTCTTCAGACTCAAGACTTGGACTCTTGGAAGATCAAAAGACCCTTTTGGTGACTTAAATGCTTGGAGATTTCACCTAAAAGCACTAAAGGGGTTTGGACATTCTCTGAACTCGGAGGACTCTTTTGGTAACTTAAGGCTTGGATATTCCACCTAAAAGCACTAAAAAAAAGATTGGAACACTCTTTCATCAACTCGAAGATCTGAAGAAGGCTCTTGGAGTCCCAATAACCCTAACACGGTTTTCGGATTCTAGGGGTTCTGCCACGCGTCGTTGAAGTAATCGCCCACCTGTCGTTCTCCCCTCTACAATCAATCAATCAATTCCGTATTCTTCATGGATTTCTCTCCTCCCCAGCCAACACGAAACCCTAAACAAGCAAGGCGCGATTTCCTTGCCCACATAAACCAATTCTAAATACTAGTACAAAAATCTTCTTAGTTTTAAGACTGTGAAAATCTTTGTAGTATACACGGTATTTTACAAAAATATTATGATTAGTTTAAATTTTCTTTATTTATCTTTAACAAAAAAATTAGTTAAAATTCGCCCCTATTGGAAAAAATTCTTGTATCCGCCCTATATATATATATATATATATATATATATATATAGTAATAATTTATCGAATAAATCCCAAAATAAATAGATTCAAAGCATTGCTTTTCTGGTAATTGAATAATACACCAATAATATTAATTAATCAATAAAAGGAAAAGCAGCTAGTCCTCGTAGGGTAGGTAAGTGGAGTAATAAATAGATCCAAAGCATTGCTTTTCTGCTACTTGAACTGAATGCTGGCGAGGGTAATACTAATACACCAACAATATTAATTAATCTATCATTATAGGAGAAAAAGAAGAAAAGGAAAAGGAAAGCCCCTGCGGCTACGTATTTCTTGCAGACGCAAGTTAATATGGATTGAGGTGCGTTTTGGTAATCTGCCCTGTCGTTAGAAAGAGTATCATTCCCGCTACTCTTTCTAGCGACATTGATAACCCTTTATTATAAGGATCAACGGCTAAAACCATAGTTGCTGAAATAATTAATGTAATGTCCGAAATAATCGGTTGCTATATATATATATATATATATATATATATATATAGTCATGGGCTATATGAAGAAAACAGAATTTAAGTGTACTTATGCTATATAGTTCCTTCAGATTGTTATATATACAGATCAAAGGACTTAATTCAAATCCTTCAAGTAGATAAGCTGGTAAGAGCAGAGGACTGAAATTCCTTTTGTGCCCACTTTTTCTGACTTTCTTCGCTCACCAAACTTCAACAACTTTCACTCAAGCTTTCAGATGAATTAAAGCTTTTTCACACATACGATCATATATATAGACCCGAGTGAAGGGGTCAATATATATGTAATTGTCTTAATTGTAATATGGTGCGTCTCATACTTGTGTTTAATTTGTTCTAATTAATCTCTTTTATTCTCTAGCTACATACCCTACCTACCTTGAAAAAAAATTAAGAGAGTACTTCCTCCATTCCAAAATAAGTGTCGTTTAAGGTTTTTGCACATAGATTAAAAAAGTCATTTAATACTATCATTTAATAGTTAAAATATGTGTAAAATTTCATCACTACCCCTTTATGGGAAGTTGAAAACTATTAATACTAAGGGTGAGAATTATTGGGACAATGAGAGAAGGTAAGGTTGATATAGGAAAGTAAATAATTTATTCTCCTAGAAAATTATAAACGACAGATAATTTGGAACAAATTTTTTCTTTCAAAACGTCACTTATTTAAGAATGGAGGGAGTATCATTTTCTGTACACGATTATATCTAAATTAAGAAATTAAATGCATGCACCAGCTTATATATTACTCCCTCCGTTCCTAAAAGATTGTCGTTTTAGAAGAAAAAATTTGTTCTAAAAAGTTTGTCGTTTACAACTTTCGAGGAGAATAAATTATTTATTTTCCTATATTACCCCTACCTTCTCTCATTGTCCCAAGAAATTCTCTTCCTTGTATTAATAGTTTTCAATTTCCCATAAAGGGGTAGTGATGGAATTTCAAATAATTTTTACTTGGTAAATGATACTTTCTTAATCTATGTGCCAAAACCTTAAACGACAATCTTTTAGGAACGGAGGTAGTACTCTAATTAATTACTCCCTCCATCCCATTATATCTGACGTTTTAGACTCTTTTTTTCTTCTCAAAATATTTGACGTTCTACCATTCCAAGAATATTTTGACATTTATTTTTCCTCTTTACCCTTCCTTCTCCAACAATATTAATGCCTATTTCAGAGTATCGATAATTCGCTTTCTTCTACTTCTTCAAGGTTTTTGAGATCCGGCAACAACAAGGATGAACACGGCATATCCGGCGATGGTTCAGTTTACTACTTCATCACTGATAGATCTGATAACTACTTCACGATAATAACACATATCCGACGATGGCCATATTACTACTATTACACGGCATATCACTGACGATGGTTTGGATTCATCAATATCGTTATTTTGGCCCCAAAAGAAAAAAAATATATACTACTATAAATTAACTCGGATATGGCGTGTACTTGAAGAAGTCAGATCTATCAGATCTATTCGTTCGACGATGGCTAAGGGTTCGATTCAAGGCAACACCGGTGGCGGCGGCGGCGGCGGTGGAAGGAGTGCTGGTCGTGGTGACAACAGGGGAGGTGGCTGAAGAGATGAAGAAGAAGAAGACATAGCGCAGGCTGAATAGAGGAAGAAGTAGATAGAAAACCGTATTAACTAAGGGTAAAATAGTAAAATTATATTTATTTTTAATTTATGTGAAAAGTTATAGATCGTTAGATATAATATGATGGAGGGATTAGCATACATATACTATAAAAGTTGATGCATCCTAAAGTTTCTTGAAAGCAGCACCCATGTAAACTTTAGGTATCTGCTTTTTGCCTAGAAAACAGAATATTACTAGTAACTACAATATATGCGTATGCACATGCATGTATATATATATAATTATATTATTCTTAGCATGCATGCATGCATGTGGAGTCTTAATTATAATTAAATTGTTTGCATGGATATATATATATATATATATATATATATATATATATATATATATATATATATATATATATATATATATACAGTGATGTAATGGACGAATATCAGAAGAAAACGAAAGCCCTCGCCTACCAACTCCTGCTCCTAATCCTCAAATCATTAGACATTTCGGAAGAAGAAATGAATATTTGGGCAGCATCAACTTATGAGTCGGAAGGAGCATTACAACTAAATTCTTATCCCTGCTGCCCTAACCCTAGCCGTGCCATCGGCTTACCCCCTCACACCGACACATTGCTGCTCACAATCCTTAACCAAAGCCAAACCTGCGGACTCCAAATCCTCCGGGACGGAATCGGCTGGATCACCGTCTCTCCGGTGGCCGGGGCACTCGTAGTAAATGTCGGCGATCTGCTACATATTTTCTCTAATGGCAAATTCCCTAGCGTTTATCATCGCGTGATTGTGAATCAAAATAGCCATCGGATTTCCGTTGCTTACTTTTATGATTTCCGGCGAGATTCTCAAGTTGAGCCATTGTCTAAGATTCAATTTCCACGTTATCGTTCGTTGTCTGTTAAAGAGTATATTAGCATTAAGGCCAAACATCTTGATAAGGCACTCTCAGTCGTTAAAATTTAACTGCTTATTTTTTTACTTGTATGATCAAATATATATATATATATATATATATATATATATATATATATATATATATATATATTGCAAGGGAATTGCTACATGAGCACATGCAGTCGTGAATGTTAGATTGTGGTGCACATTTTATCATGTACTTTGATCTAAAATATCACCGACGTGGTTCATTACTATGTTGACCTAGTTAAATTCGTTAATTAATTTAAGATTGCAAGCACATAATATATATATATATATATATATATATATATATATATTAGTTCGTCGGACCAAAAACGAATCGATTATATCGACGATTTACTCCGTCGATATAGTATAGAAAACCGTCGATATACCCAATTATATTTAAGACAATGGTTCAAATCAAAAAATTCTCGTTATAACTCGGTTTATTTTTAGTTGGTTAAAATTTTCAATATATATGAGCTAGCTAGCATGTGTTGGAACGGTGTGTTGTTTGTCTGAGTTGCACAAGTTACATGAGCTTTCTATATACATATATATATATATATAGTTTTGGCCTTTGGGTGTTTGATGGTGATGAGTCGGTCAATAAACAAAGAGTTACGTAGTTATGTTGCATTAGAATATGTTGCAGATAGTCCAAACGAAATGTGCCAGACAGAGAATCTTATATTACAAAAATTTTCGGATCAGAACAAAATAAAGACTGATCCGACTAAGGAAAAAGAAATTGACTTAATTTGTATGCATACATTCTTTGTACAAAGACAAATTTCTCATTCTTCATTATCTTTGAACCAATATATATATATATATATATATATATATATATATATATATAGGACATAGATCAGTGTGGGATCCATGCACTTGTTAAAATATCTGGACCCCATTTTTGTTTTTTTTGTAGAACAACTAAAAAAAAAATAAATAAAAATTATGGGCTGAAATTTTTCATGTCTGGTGTTTTGGGCGTGTTTTGAATACCTATACCAAAAGTGGTGATGCGATGCGCAGCAGCATGGGCACCAATTTTTATATAATTTTCAAATACACGCCCAAAACACTCAGACATGAAAAATTTCAATTCCATAATTTTTATTTATTTATTTTTAGTTGTTTTAAAAAAAAAAAAAAAAAAAAAAAAAAAAAAGGTCCAGATTTTTAATAGGTGTGAGATCACTTTGATCCGCTTCCCTATATATATATATATATATATATATATATATAATCATTTCTCCATTGAACCTGGAAAGAAATGAATGACCAAGAATCGAATCCATTACAGCGTGATGCTTTTTCCGTCATAATAGCATAGAAAGCAGGTTTTTTATCTTTATAATGATTTTAACCGTCGTATTATATAGAATCGCTTCTTAATTGCTTTGTCTCACGAATTATTGGAAGTAGAAATATATATATATATATATATGTCACTTCATTTTGAATGAATGAATTCAAAACTTTGTAGACGACAAGTTGATAATAGACAAAATTAGGGATTCATATATATTCCTGTGACTGATTTATTATGCACCGTATTGTAGGACCACATTATATTTGTGGGAGGGCTCTACTAATTTTTGTAGTGAGACCTTCTCCTTAATTTCTTTTATTGTACCCATGTAAAGCTTTGTATTGGATATTTTTCTTTGTGGCAGAGTAAGAATAGAGTTTCATCATCATTTCATTTCTTGTGAGATCATTTTTTCTTCGTTTCGAATATTTTTTTTCCTTCCATTTGTATGAACTATTTTTCAGGATAACAATGACTTGTTATATATATATATATATATATATATATATATATAATTTTAATTTGAAGCATTTGTGGTTCACTTAGTTATTTGTTTGAAAGGATTAACTTTTGAATTCTTTATATTATTGCAATATTTTATCTTTTATAACAAATTATGGTCTTCAAATATTTCAGTAATTTGATATGTTTATTTAAGAGAAAAAAAAAACTTTTCTTTGAGCTTTTTTTATTTAAAAAGAAAATTAACTAGTAGATTTGTAGGTTTTATAAATTTTAAGAGAATATATTTTTCTTAAATTACTGACCGACAAAAAGTAATGACATAAAATGAATTGACATATGATTTTAAGATATTATATGATTTTATACCAACATTTAAAAAAAAAAAAAAAAGTAAAATGAAACAAACAGTTTCTGCAGATGAGACTGAAAAACAGAGGGAGTACAGTACTGGAAGTAATCCAGTCTTGGCTTTCAAACAAGACTGTGGATGTTTACATGCATGTATAATAATTACTCCACAGAAAATAAAGAAAAGGGATTTCCTATTTCACTATAACTAAAACATAAAATCCTTAATAATTAAAGAGATTAATACTTGAATACAAACAAACACCAATTAAGATCCATGTCAATGAATTTTGCTTCACTGTCATCAATTCTAGTAAGAATATTTGAAAGTAATAATGCTAGGTTTGAATTGGAGTAATGAAGGTAGAAATAAAATGACTAATTCTTATAGAATGAAAAAAGTTGTGTTTAGTTACGATTGAAATGAAAAAAATTGTGTTTAGTTCCTTAGGGTAGGGGTGGGGGTGGGGGTGGAGGGTGGGGAGAATATAGAATAACTCGTTCCAACTATAATAGAATGTCTTCATTCTATTTCTTGGATCCAAACGTAGCATAAATAATGCAACTGAATGCTTCCATTGTAGGCTTTTGTCCAGGGAAATACAAAATATCTATAAATACAATGCAAACGACAAAACCCAAAATACAAAATATCAAACTTTTCTGCTACCTTTTCAAGTCTTCATTTTCAAACTCTGAAACACTGTATTTGGGGTTTACTTCATTATTTGATAATTAACCAATCATTCCATTCAGGTGCTTTGCTCCAAATGCCCCCTCACACTACACCAGTATCTACGATGAAGAACGATTCCGAAGTACATCATTCTTTGTACACTCTTCCTGAAATTCAAATTTTTTTATGCAAAATTTAGGAAGATAACGCCATGCAGAAAACTGACATTATAGAAGAAGAGAATATGCTAACAAAAGTACAAAACTGTTTTATTTTAAGTTGTAAAGAATCACAACAAGACAGCATTTGTGATATGTTTAGTCATCACCAATAACAAAAATAATCTACATTAATAATTTAAATATTATGTGCATTTCGAATCAGATGGTAGAATCGGATGTGGTCAAATGCAAACAGACAATGATTTCAGTTGATTCAAAGAGAGTTTTAAAGTGGGCTCCTTTTCGTTTCTTTCTCGCAGGAGCCAGAGAGAAGCGTATATATTTTAGTCATCCAATTCAGCAAAAAATCACTTGGCCCATTTTCAACATATCAAGGAGTATTTTTGAAATAGCTATTGCAACACATCATTGCAATAGCTCCGTACAATTTTGTGTTATTCAATAGCTCCATAACACATCAATGCAATAGCTCCATAATGCAACAGCTAATATACATACACTCCTTGCCTCGGGACCTACATCTCGCGTTAAGGAGGTTAAACACCTCCCTTTAGTCTGCCTTTTAAAACATTGCCTACAAGTGATGTGATTTAATTCCGATATTATTATTCATTGTGCATACCTGGAAAGCCTTTAATAGAGAAGAGCAACGTCTTTGCTCTGAAATAGCTACAGCATACTTTTCCCGCAGATCATTACAAACTTTCTGCTCTGCTAGCAGTGCACGTTGAACTTTATCCAGCTTCTGTAACATGATGCCATAATAACCACCTCATCAATTTTTTTAAAGAATTTGCACTGATCAATATTAAAGGAATCGAATATGTAATCCCATGAAAACAGAAATTATTGCATCCAAAAAATAGTAAAGGAGAATATTTATACTGCACACATGCACATTGTACAAATTCTACATAAATCTCCAAATTCATGTAATAACCCTCTTTTCTACTAATACATTTTATACCTTCTTTTTTTATCGTTGGATAGTTGTTTTATAACTATGCATGTATTGACATAATCTTGGGAAGTTGATAACTACTCCCTCTGTCCTATAATAATCGTTCTAATTTGACTTTCATGATCAAATTGACCATTTTTTAGAATTATTAATTAAAAATATTTATATGGAATTTTCAAATTCCGAAACTTAACACTAGTAAATTCTCCGTAGTTTATTATGATCATAATCACTTGGCGTATATTTTGAATTTTTTTAAAGATTTATTAATTTAAAAAATGGTCAACTTGACTATAAAAGTCAAATTAGGACGTTTATTACAGGACGGGGGAGTATTAAATTAAATTAACTTCATTTTATTCTTAAAAGAACTTGGTGACTCACTCTAATTTAGCAAATTCAATTAATGCTCATTGTAAATCTACCAAACTTTTTTTTAGAGGTTACAGAAAGTGAGATAAATTATACCTGTTGAGTACCCTTCAAAATTGCCTCCATGGAATCAATAAGTTTCATGCGACCAGCGGGACTACTAATAGCATCTTGAAACTACGAGATTACATGAAAAATGAATATATATATATATATATATATATATATATATATATATATATATATATATATTATTAGATGATTACATTGATGTCCACATTCATGTATAGCATACATGTTTCACTGCATATATAAGGTGTCATGTGCTGCATGTGCATAGCTTCCTTCAAATTGCAATAAAGTGTCTTGAGAGAAACATATTACAAAAGAAGACTCACGAAATATGGTGATTTCAATAGGAAAAAAACAAAGAAAAAGGAGAGATACCTATGTTATAAAATCAACAAGATGTACTTATACCGGTTATACCTGTGAACTTATTGAATTCAATAAGGACGTTTCTTTTAGCATCAGTTCTTTTATCTCCATCAAAGCATTAAAAGTGGCATAATATTTGCGAGTCTGCCGAAGCTTTCCCTGTATATTAGCGGAGAATAAGTACTGTAGCAAGCTTGGAAGTAATAAAAATTTGATAACAAACAGAAAGACCAATTAAGCACCCAAAACATCTATATTACCTGAACGTCAACATTAAGTTCGGCAAACCTTCGTTCATACCTGCAAAAAAATTTATAGAGGAAAATATAGATGCGTGAATCAAGCAGGAAATTTACATCAGTTAGGTTCTTTAAAGTAAAACCTTTAGTTACATGACCACATTCTGGGCTTTTCAAAGTTGTCTACCCTCTCAAGTGGCAGATTGATTTAAAAAGTAAAAATGATTTATGGAGAGGATAATCCCAACATAAAACAGTATAACCACAACAAAATATCAGAGTTCTAACATAAATATGATTTATGGAAAAATTTAATGGAGCAACATAGGATTTGCAGTTAGTCTTTTTGGAACTAAATGCGTTTTCCACATTGTATCTAAGAGGAATTTCTATCAATTACAAACGACAAAGAGCCAGATCTGTCTTTAGCAGGATAATTTCAGAACTATTAAAAACACTTCATCGGAAATACTACAGAGACGAAAAAGTGTAAAAAGTAACATTACGAAGAAAAAAAATTATAATCAATTGCAGCTTCAACTTCTAGAACAAAGTAAGAACTTGATTGTAAACCTTCATCTTTGACAGAAACACAAGAGAACACCAATTCTTGAAGATGAGAACTACATTAATAATAGATTAAAAGGAAATATTTTAGAGGAATATTGATGTCTCTCAATGGACGCCCGCATACAAAAGAATTGATCAAAGAAAGACAAAGAAGCTAAAACAGTTTCTTGTGGGCATGGAGAACTTAATTTGAGGATTAGTGGATTTTGATATTGGCTTAAAGTGACATCCTGTGATGAGTTAAAGCATTAAGGATTGTGTTAGCATAACATTAACTATTTCAAAAGTGAACTAAATTCTTCAACTACTAGACCTCATTCACCATACCAAACAGAAAAAGATTCAAGAGAACAAAAGAAAAAAATGAATGAAGTGAAATCAAACATCCTAAATGATGACATACTGGATGAGTTCAGCCTGTGACGGAACATCATCAATCTGGCGCTTCACCGATACAATTTCCCTTAGTTTAGAAGCAAGTTCCTACAGAAGAATTTTAAAACATTATGAATTTACAACTCAAACAGTTATTGCATACATAGTTCACAAACCTTGATGCGAAAGCTTTGCACTACTACTAAAATGCAGCAATAAAATAAAACCTAATTCATCCAGAAAGAACAAAACTACCTACAAAAATTTGGGTCGGGGGCAATGCTCTCGGACCCCTGCCTAAACATTAATAATGTCAAACAACAGGTGACTAAGCCTGCCAGGCCTTTTTCCTTCCCAATCCAATAAAAGGCCAAAGGCCAAATTGCCTTTGGGCACCTTTTGGGATATTGAAATCATTCTCAATCATAAGTCAGACGTCTCCTTCAAATGTATCCAAATAAAATCATTACTCCAATACCACGGCATACTGGTATTAAAAAGTTTGATGACAGCAGGTGGAAGTAAGAAAGACAAGTCAATAATTAGTTGTTATACAATGTCTCTGATCATATCAATCTCAACAAGTCTCTGTTCACCAGAAAAAATACTGAAGACAGACTCCTACCCTCTTTGCTGAGTACAGTCTCTCAATAGAGTCAGACAAAGAATGATCAAGACTAGTTAAAAAGCTCTCCTCATCCTTGTCACTGTGCGTTATTTCCGGTTCATTAACCTCAACCTGCAAGACTGATACCAATTCATTAACCAACAAATCCATCTTTTTTATGCTGATAATGTTAACGTAAGGTACAGCGTCAATAACAAACTTGTAAGGAATAGAAACAATAGCTAGATGACAATAATTTTCTTCTCTTTTTCAAATTTAAAACCAAAGCACAATGAAAAGGGAAAGAAACTATCTCAAGCTGAAATGTAAAGAGTTATAGATTGGTTCAAAACAAGATGAAATATATTTATACCAAATGATGTTGAAGGATAGATATTCTGGATCTCAGACAGAAACATAGCATTTTCGTTATTAAAAAAAACATTAGAAACATAAAATTTCGTGCCAAAATAGAGGTTGAGCAATACTGCCCAGAAGTACCTAAGGTTGTCAAAAGATTGTAGCTTGTAAGAACATACTCCGTAAACAGTTCAAACCCCAAAACAATTTATAAAATACTTGCCTGAGATGTTTCTGGCTCATCCATAGCCTTCAATTCATTAATCTCCAACTGTACATAAGAAAATGGAAAAATGGGTGGACTCTAATTAGACTAGAACCCTAAATATCCTGATTTTAAGATTCCCCAATTTGATTGAATACCTTTAGTCAAAGAATACCGGTCAATTTACAAAATATGGCAAATGAGAATAGCAGCATAAACAGCAGCAGCTCAGGAGAGAGCTCAATTCAAGTTGTGATCCTAACCCGGGTACAAATTATAGCTGAAACAAACACCCGTTTCACTAAATCAGAAGAAAATTAAAATCAAAACTGAAAATTAATTTGGGGTTTAGTGTTCTTGATAACTAATGGGATGAGAAACTGAAAAGTTTAAAATGGAGACAAGAAGATAAATATACATAACAATTATTTTTGAGTTTTTCAATTTCTAGGTATAAAGGAGTTTAAAGACAGACCTGAAGTCACCGCCGGTGCTAAGTTGATCGTTCGTATGGAAGCACCGAGAATCGACCGTAAAATTGTTGCCTGTTCGGCAATGGCTTATTTTAAAACAACTTATGGTTAAAAATTTAAATGATTTATAAATTAATATTTTAAGTTGGGGAGAAGGTTCAAAAATGGTCTTAACTTTTATCCTAATGTCTACCGAGCACTCTATACTTTTTTTTTGTCCACCAATACCCTTAATTATATTTTTAGATCGCTCGTGCCCCTGCCGTTAACAGAAATGCCAAATAGACAAACGACAATGACGTGGCAGGGGCATGGAGGCTTAAATATAAAACATATTCTAAATAAAATAATATATATCATTTAATCAAAACAAAAAATATTAAAATTCAAACTATATGCTATGCAATGCAACAATGCTATGCTATGCTATGCAATGAGATGAACAAATCCAACAGTATCGCATAATCAAAATTATCTTATCAGCCTCAGAGAAAACAAGCAACTCTACAATATTAATCACCTAAACCAATCCACAATTCCGTTAATTCTCAAATCTTACACCATTATCACTGGTATATTGTGCGTGTGTGATCAACATCCAAGATAACTGATACGGACTCAAATTCAATACATAATCAATTTCTTAGAAGGAATCATACAGTGCAAACTTAAAAATTCCAAAAATAGGTACATTCCAACTAAAACTAAGCAATATCAAATTCAAGGGTTCATGCAGGGTACTTATACTTCTTTTATCTCATTTTTTTCCCACGGGGGCTTTTTGCTCTTTTCCCGTTATTTATTTTCCTTCTTTTTTTTAGATAGATGGTTGGTGAGTGCGTTTTACGCTCCATCTCACGCTTGTGTTTATGGGGAGTATTTCTCCTCAACCCACCACAAGACTCAACTTGTTTCATTTTTTTTGTTTTCTTTTCTTGAAGCTTATACACCCTACGTTTTCCCCCTAAACTTAGGTTCTTGCCTAATTTGTTGTCTTCACTGTCTATCCTTATCGTTTTCACATTTACCCTAGCATTATCTGTAAAACCCCAACTTTTTGAATAAAAATGAATTTTCTATAAATATTATTTTTGAATATTATGGAGTGAAATTGATATAATGTTATAGCTGTGGGTAATATTTATAAATTTTGCAAAGTACGCAAGTTGTTATATAATATTTGATTGGTCGGAGAATATTCGCATAACTAAGACAATCATTGGTGGACCCCACAAAAATTATTATCCAGATTGAGAAAACGACAAAAATACTTTATGAAAATAACGGCGGAAGTTTTACTGTTAATCGTTAAAACACACGGTGTTAAAGAATACGAATACGCTGTGGGTTGCATAAGAGCACACTAGATTAATTATCGATGCTTACGTGATAAGTCACTCGGTTTTGTTGGTATTATTAATGTAATAATACGTAAAAAACTTTTATATAAAACATAATACTTTTATAAAGTTATTCTATAAATAGAATATATTATATATTCTATTATGCATAAGTGTCTGCGATAGTATTTTGCATAGTAAAATCTTTTTATATAAAACAAAATACTTTTATAAAGTTATCTGCTTTATTAGACAATAATTAGAATATATTATATTTTATTATGCATAGTATTTGCAAGTAAAATCTTTTATAAAGTTATTACGTTTTATTAGATTATAAATAGAATATATTATATTTTATTTAAAAGATTTTGCTTTAAATATGGACCGCTCATTAAAGTAAATCAATACTGGACCGTTCATGAGTTAGTTACTATGCGATTCATTTTTCTATAAATAGAAGCTCATTCTTTCATTATTTCTTACGAATTCACTGAAACTCAAGAGAGATAAACTATAGAGAGAAAGAAGAAAAGTATTCTATACTTCACTACTTATATATCCAAAGATTTTCTTCTTCTTAAGGTAGGGAATATTATTTGTTGTACTCGTAAGGGTGTTATTCTTTTGTATTCATGAAGAGAACTTATGTTATTCCATTCTTCATTATTACATTGGAATAACTTTGTATCTGCTGGTACCCTATACTTGGTGACATTCTTCTATTATTCCGTCTTTATTATTACATTGGAATATCATATACATGCATTTCATGTGGGACCGGTTCCGCTCTTTATTATTATTCTGTTGGAATATCCTGTCATGGTCTTAATTTACTTTGACACCGTTCCGATTATTTAGTATTCATTGGAATAACTTGATTATGTGAAGTCCGCATGCATGGTGATTTCTTTTGTTATTCCATTCTTTATTATACTCAGTTGGTTAATGTTTTGACTTCTATACTCCATGAAATTAGTGGAATATCCATGACATTTGCGCTTCATCCAGTATCTTTTCATGGAAATATTCTTCTGAGCATTCTTGACTTTTACTCTACAAAGCAGTATCATGTTGACAATTTGAACATTATTAGTTCCTGGATAAATTAATTCTTGAACTTGTTTTATTGAATTCTTATATCATTGTCATCATCCTCATGTTTATATTTTTTTGAAAGTCATCTGTGGCCTGTAGTGCATAGATGGACTTGGCATGATTATGACCATGATTATTCGGTAATAATCATGGTAGTAATGTTACAAATGATGTGGTAAAAGTCCTCATTGGCCCGTAGTGCATTGATGGGCGCTTTTTGGCATGATCATGACCATTAATGAATACATAAATATTCTTGGCCCGTAGTGCATGGATAATTGTGGTCGGATACTTAAAGAATATCATTGTCAGTAGTGCGGGGTGATTCGATGATGTGGATTATTTATTAAAATGAGTCCCGATGATAAAAGTAATGAAAAACCTTTTAAATCATAAAAGATAGTAGATTTATTCTTTACTTGACTCTTTTAATGGATTGTTTGTTCATTGCTTATGATTAAACTTGATGTTTGTTATATTGTATCGGTTTAACCTTTGTTTAAGGCTAATGATAATTTATTACGCATTATCTTAGTCATAATATTTCTTCTTGGGCTAGTTGAACTCACCTTTTTTCATTTGTTCTCTTGAAATGAGAATATAGGCTTTGGAGCGAGTCGGGAGCGGAGTGATGGTCTAGATGGTGCATTATAGTCCTCATTATTATGTGAAATAGTGTGATAATAATTGTAATGAGGACTCCTTTTGAGTTTGTATACTCTCTAGTAGATAATATTTGTATTCAAACTCACGCTTTATGTTTTGTCGTATTGTACATTTACATGTGACGCCCCAAAATTAGGTATACATCACCCATCTTGGGTCGTCGATATACGGGTACAAAATTCAAATACAACTTACTAATACAACTGTAGGGTACAATACGACAAAACATAACTCGTGAGTTTGAATACAATTATTGTCTACTAGAGATTATACAAACTCAAAAAGAGTCTTCATTACAATTATTAACACACTATTTCACGTAATAAGAGGACTACTAATGATATCCTTCCTGGACCGCACTCCGCTCCCCGACTAGTCCCTCGTTATGTTCTCATTTCAAGAGAACAAAGTGAAAGAAAAGGTGAGCTCAACTAGCCCAAAGAAGAAATATTACGACTAAGATAATGCGTAATAAATTATCGTTAGCCTTCAAAGCAGTTGTTAAACCGATAAAATATAACAACATCAAGTTTAATCTAGCAATGAACAAGCAATCCATTAAAAGAGTCAAGTAGAGAATAAAATCTACTATCTTTTATGATTTAAAAGGTTTTTCATGACTTTTATCGCTGGGACTCAGCTTAATAAATAATCCACATAATCATACCAAGTCCATCTATGCACTACAGGTCATAGATGACTTTCAACATAATATAAACATGAGGATGATGACAATGATATAAGAATTCAATAAAACAAGTTCAAAAATTAATTTATCCAGGAATTAATAATGTCCAAATTGTCAACATGATACTGCTTTGTAGAGTAAAATTCAAGAATGATCAGAAGAATATTTTCATGAAAAAATACTGGATGAAGCGCAAATATCAAGGATATTTTACTAATTTCATGGAGTATAGAAGTCAAAACTTTAACCAACTCGAGTATAATAAAGAATGGAATAACAAAAGAAATCACCATGCATGCGGTATTTGATAGACAAGTTATTCCAATGTAATAATAATAACGGAACCAAAGTCGTAAAATTTGCAAACCGGTGATGTTCCAATGTAATAATAAAGACGGAACCGTGTTCTAGTGTGAAACACACACGATGTGATGTTCCAAATGTAATAATAATAAAGATGGAACTGTGTCCCGTGTAAACACACGCATGTGATGTTCCAACAGAATAATAAAGAATGTCACCAAGTATAGGTAAACTCATTATACAAAGTTATTCCAATGTAATAATAAGCAATGGAATAACAACAATTCTCTTTATGAATAAGAAAGAATAACACCCCTTACATTAATAGTAGATTGAATACTGCAGTAGTGTAGTAACAGAATACTCTTCTTCTTTCTCTCTTATTTTCTCTATACTTTCTCTCTCTATAGCTTGAATGAATTCGTGAAAAATAATGAAGCACTAGGCCTCTATTTATAGAAGATTTCTAGCTTAGCACTTGAAATGTGAAAAGGCAAGTGGCTTGACGACTGGTGATGTGAAAAGAAAAGAAGTTTGACGCCTGTAATGTGAAACGACAATTGGTTCGACGCCTGTAATATGAAACGACAAGTGGTTTGACGTCTGGTAAAGGTAGTTACTATTGACGAAGGTAATTACTATTGACGAAGAGACTCTTAGATGATGACATATGGCCCCCCCATAAAATAACCAAACTTACCACAAACGTCTCATAATAGACTCTTTATATACATCAAGGATTGAATAAATATTACCACAAATCATTTTATTTTTAATCAACACATATTTAATCTTTCAACAATTATTAATCATTTATAACTTGTCGTCTCAATTATTGATTTAATAATATAACATATTATACGATGATAATCGTGACAATAATTGAATCAATAATATAAGAGATATGATGCAAATGATTCTCGTAGCAATAATTAAGTATAATGAGTCACTTCTCACGTAAACATCAATAATCAATACCGTGTGCTACTATGCAACCACGCCAGACATCGCACTTTTTACTACCGGTAGTTCAACAGCTTTTAATTGTAACACCTCCATTTGTTATTTTCATAAAGTATTTTTGTCGTTTTCTCAATCAAACAATAATTCCGTTGTGGGATCCACCAATGACTGTGCTGTCGTACGAATATTCCTCGACAAAAAGAATATTCTCCGACCAAATGAATATTTTATAACAACTTGCTTACTTTGCAAAATTTATAAATATTACCCACAACTATAACATTCTATCAAATTTACTCCATAATATTCAAAAATAATATTTATAGAAAATTCATCTTTATTTATAAAAGTTGGGGTCTTACACGACAGTTGTATTATTAAGTTATATTTGAATTACATCAGACTGTATCCCAAGCGACTCAAGATGGGTGATGTATACCTAATTTTGGGGACTCACAGGCCATCAAAGCTAGGGATATGATCCTCGCTAAGATGTAAGACTAGAACTAGGAGGGAGAGGCGGGGAGTTTTTTGCTAGTATGACCTACCTAAGTTTATTTGGTATTTAATTGGTGGTCATTGAGTATAAGGATAATATGTTATATGTTAATTAACCCTTGTTTTGTGGCGTGATGTCAAAAATGACATCCGAGAATGTTGAGAATAGCAATGGAGCACAGGAGACCGTTGAGTCTCCACAGATCAATAATCAGGACAATGTGCATCAGGAAGGCGACAATCCTCAGGAAAACAACAACACTGACCAGATGACGAACGATGGAATGTTTAGAGGCTTTATACAATTCATGCAACATCAAGCAAGAGCGGCTCCTGTCCAAAATGCAGGTGGAAACACTGAAAACTCTAAGACGGTCACCGCTAAATAGTTCAAGGAGCTGGGACAACCGGAGTTTATTGGAGAGCCAAAACCACTTAAGGCGGAAGCATGGATAAAGCAGATCACCAAGATATTTGATGTCTTGGGATGCTCCGAGGAGCAAAAGGTGCCATTTGCCACCTTTATGTTACGAGGAGAGGCAGATTATTGGTGGGAATTGGTAAAACTTACTTAACCTGCCGCACTAAAGATGTCTTGGGAGAAGTTCCAAGAACTATTCAATGACAAGTACTTTCCCGAAAGTATTCGTCATATGAAAGAGGTAGAGTTTATCAAGCTGGAGCAGAATAACATGACCGTGTCACAGTACGAAGCCAAGTTTGCCGAGTTGTCTCGATTTGCGTCCCACTTGGTTGATAATGAAGAGAGAATGACGCGGTTGTTTTTAAGAGGTTTGAAGCCGGAGATACGACAATATCTTATTTCTCATAAACTTGTATTCAGATGTTGTAAATAGGGCTCAGTTAGTGGAGCGCGATAACGAGTCAACGCAACCAAAAGAGAGCAGCCGACAAAATGATAATACCAGCGAGGTCAGTCATCGAAACGGTGACAACAAACGTGGAGAGAATCAACATGCCAGAAATGGTAACCACTTCGGTGGTAATCATGGCCAAGACAGTAAAAATGGACATTTCAAGAAAAGGAGATTCAACAATGATGGAAGGACATCAGCACCAGCACCCGTTGTTAAGGAAGGAGAACGACCACCTATCATATGTTTCAAATGCGGAGGGGAGGGACACATCATCTCAAATCAAAGCTAGCGATGCCATCCAAAGCATGTTATAATTGTGGAATAGAAGGTCACTTATCGCGATTTTGTCGTTCACCAAAGACAAGTTCAACTAGGATGGAGGCACCAAAGGCCGTCCTAGAAAAGTCAAAGCCGAGATAGTCTGGGAGAGGCGTTTGTTGTGACCTCCCGAGCAAGCGAGGACCCGAATGAGGTCATCACGGGTAAGCTTATCATAAACTCTAGCGAAGTCTACACTTTATTTGATCTGGGTTCTACCTTTTTTATTTCTCCTACTTATGCTCAAAGATTAAATTTGACTCAGGAGAAATTAGACTTTGACTTATCTGTGGAAACTCCGTTTTGCGAGAAACCTTCATTACATCCACGGTTTATAAGTCTTGTTTGGTTCAAGTTGGTACCCACACATTACCTGTCGATCTTATTGCATTAAAAATACTTGTATTTGATGTAATTCTAGGGATTGATTGGTTAACTACTCATCATGCAAAAATTGATTGTTTTCGTAAGGTTGTTAGCTTTCATATTCTTAATCGACCTATTATGCGAATTCAAGCAACCAAACCATTAAAATCAATCACTGTCATCTCAAGCCATAAAGCTATTCGTTTATTGAAAAACAGATGTCAAGCTTTCTTAGCTCATGTCACGGATCTAAACAAAAATACGTCAGTTTTGAATGATATTTCTATTGTTAATGAATTTCCTGAAGTTTTCCCTGAAGAACTTCCTGGCCTACCCCCAGAGCGTGAAATTGAATTTGTATCGACCTTGAACCTGGTACAAAACCTATTTCCAAAGTCCCATATCGAATGGCTCCTATTGAACTTCAGGAGTTAAAAACCCAACTACAGGAATTGTTAGACATCGGTTTCATTCGTCCTAGTACTTCTCCTTGGGGTGCTCCTGTTCTATTCGTGAAAAAGAAAGATGGGAGTTGAATCATGTCATCATCAAAAATAGGTACCCATTTCCACGTATTGATGACCTGTTTGACCAGTTGCAAGGAGCCAAATTCTTTTCAAAGATTGATCTTCATTCCGGATATCACCAATTGAAGATTAGAACCGATGACATTCCAAAGACGGCTTTCAGAACTCGGTACGGGCATTATGAATTCCTAGTCATGTCCTTTGGATTGACTAATGCCTTCATGGATATGATGAACCGAGTATTTAAGGAATATTTGGATCACTTTGTGGTCGTCTTTATTGATGACATCCTTATTTATTCCAAAAGTCGTGAAGATCATGAGCAACACTTGAGGCTGATACTCCAAAAGCTTCGTGAATATAAGCTTTATGTCAAGTTAAAGAAATGCGAGTTCTGGCTTGAGGAAGTAGCATTCCTTGGGCACGTGGTATCAAGTCATGGAATATTTGTTGACCCAGTAAAGATTGAAGCTATTCAAAGCTGGGAGCAACCTAATCAGTGATCAAAATACGTAGCTTTCTCGGCTTAGTTGGTTATTATCGGAGATTCGTAGAAGGGTTTTCTCGAATCGCTACTCCACTAACTCAGCTGACTCGGAAAGATACAAAGTTCGGTTGGAGCGAGGAATGTGAGAAGGGTTTTCAAGAACTCAAGAGGAGACTCATTTCAACACCTGTTCTGACAATACCATCTGGTTTGGAGGGATTTATCATCTACAGTGATTCTTCGGGCAAAGGGTTAGGATGTGTTCTCATGCAATATGGGAAAGTCATAGCCTATGCCTCACAACAACTCAAAAAATATGAGAGGAATTATCCTACTCATTATCTAGAGTTGGCAGCTGTTGTCTTCGCACTAAAGATTTGGAGGCATTACTTGTATGGGGAGAAAGTGGAGATCTTTACGGATCATAAAAGGCTCAAATATTTCTTCACTCAAAAGGAACTCAACATGCGACAACGACGTTGGCTTGAACTGTTGAAAGATTATGATCATATCATCCAATACCATCCTGGAAAAGCGAACATGGTAGCTGACGCATTGAGTAGAAGATCATATGCGGGTACGAGTGCAATATTGTCAACGCAAAGGCCCATTTTGTATGACTTGTAAAGGATGGAGATAGAGATAAAGACTCCAGGGACCCACGTGATGATGGCGAATATACGAGTAGAACCGACTTTAATTGATAAAATTAAAGATGCTCAAGTTACAGATCCGGAGCTGATGCGTATGAGGAAGAAAGTGCAAGAATGTGCGATGCCGGAAGCAAGAATCGATGATGAAGGAATACTTCGAGTCAATTCCAGACTTTGTGTTCCTAACAATCCTGAGTTAAAGTATAAAACCATGATGGAGGCGCACAACACACCGTTTGCAATCCATCTTGGGAGTACCAAAATGTATCGTGATCTTCGTCATACATTTTGGTGGAGCAATATGAAGAGAGAGATATCGCTGTTTATCTCAAGGTGTCTAACTTGTCAACTAGTCAAGGCGGAGCATCAAGTACCAAAAGGTCCATTGCAACCACTTGAAATTCCAGAATGGAAGTGGGAGCACATTACCATGGATTTCAAGCTTCGTCTTCCCAAGGTTTCTCAAGGCATTGATGCAATTTGGGTCATTGTTGATAGATTGACCAAATCGCTCATTTCTTACCAATCGAGAAACTTATACACTTGAACGTCTTGCTCAGATATGTACATAAAAGAGATTGTATGATCAAGCATGGTATGCGGTATCCATAGTTTCCGATCGAGACCCAAGATTCACTTCACGATTTTGGGTTAGTTTACAAAAAGCTATGGGCGCGGATTTACGATTTAGTTCGGCATATCATCCTCGATCGGACGGACAATCAGAGAGGACTATTCAAACTCTTGAAGATTTATTAAGACTCTGTGTCCTTGACTTCAAGGGAAGTTGGGACAAGTTCTTACCATTGGTGGAGTTTTCCTACAACAATAGTTATCAAATAAGTATTGGCATGGCTCCATTCGAGGCGTTATATGGAAGAAAGTGTCGTTCTCCAGTATGCTGGGATGAGGTGGGTGAAGAAACATTGTTGGGACCGGAGTTGGTACGTATGACTACGGAAAAGATTCAAACAATCCGACAACGTATAAAGACCTCACAAGATCGACAAAAGAGTTATGCTGATCTTCATCGAAAGGACGTGGAATTTGATATAGGAGATCATGTGTTATTACGAGTTGCTCCGTGGAAAGGAGTTACGAGATTTGGAAAGAGAGGAAAGCTCAATCCTCGATTCATCGGCTCATTTTTAATCCTCGATCGAGTAGGAAGTGTGGCCTATAGACTCGCTTTACCGCCAAGTATGTCTCGTGTTCATAACGTTTTTCACATATCTATGTTACGTAAATATGTGGAAGACCCGAACCACATTATCGAGTTAGAATCGGACGAAATAGCGGAAGATTTGACGTATGAAGAGGTTCCTGTTCAAATCTTGGATAAGAAGGAGCATATTCTACGCTCCAAAGTTATACCTCAAGTCAAAGTTTTGTGGAAGAAACCACGATGTTGAGGAAATGACTTGGGAGTTAGAATCTGAAATGAAATCAAGGTATCCTTACCTCTTCGATATACCAGGTACGTACCCTAATTTCGAGGGCGAAATTTCATAAGAAGGGGAGGTTGTAAAACCCCAACTTTTTGAATAAAGATGAATTTTCTATAAATATTATTTTTGAATATTATGGAGTAAAATTGATATAATGTTATAGTTGTGGGTAATATTTATAAATTTTGCAAAGTACGCAAGTTGTTATATAATATTCGATTGGTCGGGAAATATTCGTACAACGGCACAATTATTGGTGGACCCCACAACGGAATTATTGTCGGATTGAGAAAATGACATAAATACTTTATGAAAATAACGGCGGAAGTTTTACCGTTAACTGTTGAAACACCCGTGTTAAAGAATACGATGTCTGGCATTAGTTGCATAGTAGCACACGGTATTAATTATTGATGCTTACGTGATTAGTCACTCAGTTTTGTTGGTATTATTAATGTAATAATACAGAAAATCTTTTTATATAAAACAAAATACTTTTATAAAGTTATTCTATAAATAGAATATATTATATTCTATTATGCATAGTGTCTGCATAGTGTTTTGCATAGTAAAATCTTTTTATATAACAGAATACTCTTATAAAGTTATCTGTTTTATTAGACAATAATTAGAATATATTATATTTTATTATGCATAGTATTTGTATAGTGCCTGCATAGTGTTTGCATAGTAAAATTTTTTATAAAGTTATTCATTTTATTAGATTATAAATAGAATATATTATATTTTATTTAAAAGATTTTGCTTTAAATATGGACCGTCAGATTAAAGTAAATTAATCTGGACCGCTTCATGAGTTAGTTCTATCTTGATCCATTTTTCTATAAATAAAGCTCATTCCTTCATTATTTTCTTCACAATTTCTTTGAAACTCTAGAGAGATAAAATATAGAGAGAAAGAAGAAAGTATTCCTTTTCTTCACTACTTATATATCCAAGATTTTCTTCTTAAGGTAATGGATATTATTTGTTGTACTGTAAGGGGTATTATTTCTTTTGTATTCATAAAGAGAAGTTACATTATTCCATTCTTTATTATTCTCTCGAATAACCAAAGATAATGACCACTACCCTATACTTGGTGACATTCTTCTAATATTCCGCCTTTATTATTATTACATTTGGAATATCCTCATTTAAGCGTTCTGCCTGGGACCGTTCAGTTCCGACTTTATTATTATTACATTGGAATATCACATGCGTGCGTTTATCTTTGGACCTAGTTCCATCTTTATTATTATTACATTTGGAATATCCGTCTCAAATGCGTTCTGGCGGACTGGTTCCGTCTTTATTATTCTGTTGGAACATCCTGTCGGTGCGAATTTTGTCTGACCTGGTTCTGTTACTTATTAATCTGTTGAAATAACCTGTCTATGCGAAGTACCGCATGCATGGTGATTTCTTTTGTTATTCCATTCGTTATTATACTCAGTTAGTTAAAGTTTTGACTTCTATACTCCATGAAATTAGTGGAATATCCTTGATATTTGCGCTTCATCCAGTATCTTTTTGTAGAAATATTCTTCTGAGCATTCTTGAATTTTACTCTCTGTTAGAAGTATCATATTGACAATTTGGGCGTTATTAGTTCCCTAATAAATTATTTCTTGAACTTGTTTTATTGAATACTTATATCATTATCATCATCCTCAAGTTTATAATTTTTTTGAAAGTCATATGTGGCTGTGGTGCATAGATGAACTTGGTATGATTATGACCGTGGATTATTCTTGTAATCATGGACCGTAATGTTACAAATGATGTGGTAAAAGTCCTCATTGGCCCGTAGTGCATTGATGGATGATTGTTGGCATGATCATGACCATTGATGAATACATAAATATTTCGGCCCGTGAGTGCATGGATAATTGTGGTCGTGATACTAAAGAATATCCTTGGCCGTAGTCACGGGGTGATTCGATGATGTGGATTATTTATTAAAAATTTGAGTCCAATGATAAAAGTGATGAAAACCTTTTAAATCATAAAAGATAGTAGATTTTATTCTCTACTTGACTCTTTTAATGGATTGCTTTGTTCATGCTGCAGATTAAACTTGATGTTTGTTATATTGTATCGCTTTAACACTTTGTTTAAGGCTAATGATAATTTATTCTCGCATTATCTTAGTCATAATATTTCTTCTTTGGGCTAGTTGAGCTCACCCTTTCTTTCAATTATTCTCTTCGTAAATGAGAATATAGGCGACGGGCCGAGTCGAACGCGGAGTGATGGTCCGGAGGATAGCATTAGTAGTCCTCACTATTCGTGAAATAGTGTGATAATAATTGTAATGAAGACTCCTTTTGAGTTTGTATAATCTCTAGTAGATAATATTTGTATTCAAACTCATAGTTTATGTTTGACGTGATATGCATATGACATAGTTGTATTAGTAAGTTGTATTTGAATTACATACCATGTATCCGATTTACCCAAGATGGGTGATGTATACCTAATTTTGGGGGCGTCATGACATGCTTTGGACGACATCGCGCAATTTGGACTGATGTGTCCCTCCCCTCCGCATTTGAAGCATATGATAGGTGGTCTTTCTCTTTCCTTAACAACGGGTCTTTGGTCTTGACGTCTTTCCGTCGTTGTTGAATCTCCTCTTCTTGAAATGTCCATTCTTATTATTTTGGCCCGATTACCACCGGCGGTTACCATTTCGCATGTGTTGATTCCTCCACGCTTGTTGTCACCGCTTCGATGATCGCTCTCATCGGTATTATCATTTCTTAAATTTGCTCTTCTTTTGGTTGCGTTGACTCGTTATCGCGCTCCACCAATCGAGCCCTATTTACAACATCTAAATACAAACACAGTTTATGAGAAATAAGATGTTGACGTATTTCCGGCTTTAAACCTCTTAAAAACATTCGCGCCATTCTCTCTTCATTATCCACCAAGTGGGACGCAAACCGGGATAACTCTGTAAATTTTGCCTCGTATTACGACATGGTCATATTGTTTTGCTCCAATTTGATAAAATCCACCTCCTTCATGTGACGAATACTTTTGGGAAAGTATTTGTCGTTGAACAACTCTTGGAACTTCTCCCAAGACATCTTTAGCACGGCAGGTTGAGTACGTTTTACCGATTCCCACTAATCTGCCTATCCGCGCAACATAAAGGCGGCAAAGGGAACCTTTTGCTCCTCGGAGCATCCCAAGATATCAACTATCTTTGTGATCTGCTTTATCCATGCTTCTGCCATAAGTGGTTTTGGCTCTCCCTTAAACTCCGGTGGTCCCAGCTCCTTGAATTGTTTAGCGGTGACCGCCCGAGAGTTCCAGTGTTTCCACCTATATTTTGGACAGGAGCCGCTTTCGCCTGCTGTTGTATGAATTGCATAAAGCCTCTGAACAATCCATCATTAAGCATTTGGTCAGTGTTATTATTTGCATGAGGATTATCACCTTCGTGATGCACATTCCCCTGATTATTGATATGTGGAGACTCAACGGTCTCTTGTGCTCCATTGCTATTCTCAACATTTTCGGATGTCATTTTCAGATACTGCCACAAAGCAAAGGTTAATTGACATGTAACATAATATCTCTAAACTCTGACCAACCAATTTAAATATAAAATAAATTTAAGTAGGTCATACTAGCGAAGAATTCTCCGCCTCCCCTCTAGTTCTAGTCTCACATCTTAGCCATGATCATATCCTTAAACTTTGATACCAATCAGTGGCGCCCCAAAATTAGGTATACATCACCCATCTTGGGTCGTCGATACATACATAATGCGAAATTCAAATACAACTTACTAATACAACCGCGTGGTACAATACGACAAACATAAACCTGTGAGTTTGAATACAAATATTATCTACTAGAGATTATACAAACTTAAAAGGAGTCCTCATTACAATTATTATCACACTATTTCACGTAATAGTGAGGACTACTAATGCTATCCTCCGGACCATCACTCCGCTCTACTCACTCGTCCCATTATATTCTCATTTCAAGAGAATAGTGAAAGAAAGGGTGAGCTCAACTAGCCCAAGAAGAAATATTATGACTAAGATAATGCGTAATAAATTATCATTAGTCTCCAACAATGTTAAACCGATAAAATATAATAGACATCAAGTTTAATGCGCAATGAACAAGCAATCCATTAAAAGAGTCAAGTAGAAAATAAAATCTACTATCTTTTATGATTTAAAAGGTTTTTCATCATTTATTATCGCCGAGACTCAAATTTTAATAAATATTCCACATCATCGAATCACCCATGACTACTACTGACCAGGATATTTTTAATATCACGACCGCAATTATCCATGCACTACGGGCCAAGAATATTTATGTATTAATTAATGGTCATGATTATGCCAACAACTGTCCATCAATGCACTATGGGCCAATGAGTACTTTTACCACATCATTTGTAACATTACTACGTGATTACACCAAATAATCCTCATTACATAATCATACCAAGTCCATCTATGCACTACAGGCCACAGATGACTTTCAAAATAATATAAACATGAGGATGATGACAATGATATACGAATTCAATAAAACAAGTTCAAAAATTAATTTGTCCAAGAACTACTAATGTCCAAATTGTCAACATGATACTGCTTTGTAGAGTAAAATTCAAGAATGATCAGAAGAATATTTCCATGAAAAGATACTGGATGAAGCGCAAATATCAAGGATATTCTACTAATTTCATGGAGTATAGAAGTCAAAACTTTAACCAACCGAGTATAATAAAGAATGGAATAACAAAAGAAATCACCATACATGCGGTGCTTGCATGATGACAAAGTTATTCCAATGTAATACTAAATAACGGAACCGGTGTCAAAGAAATTACACCGGCGAGGTGATGTTCCAACGAATAATAAAGAATGGAATAACAACAAAAAATCACCATGTATGCGGTGCTTGCGCCAGACAAAGTTATTCCAATGTAATACTAATAAGGATTTTAATCAGTCCTACAGAAAAGCGCATGCATGTGATATTCCAAATGTAATAATAATAAAGAGGCGGAACCAGTCCGACGTAAAACGCATGCATGCGATATATTCCAACAGAATAATAAAGACGGAATCGGTCCCAGCGTGAAACACATGACGTATGGATATTCCAAAAGAATAATAATAAAAAGATTTTAACCAGTCCCGACGTAAAACGCATGCATGTGATATTCGAATAGAATAATAAAGACGGAATATTAGAAGAATGTCACCAAGTATAGGGTAGACCACGATACAAAGTTATTCCAATGAATAATAACCAATGGAATAACAAATGCTTCTCTTCATGAATAAGAAAGAATAACACCCTTACGAATACAACAAATAATATTCCCTACCTTAAGAAGAAGAGTAATGGATATATAAGTAGTGAAGTAGCGAGAATACTTTCTTCTTTCTCTCTATAGTTTATCTCTAGAGTTTCAAAGGAATTCGTAAGAAAATAATGAATGAATGAGCTTCTATTTATAGAAAAATGGAATGCATAGTAACTAACTCATGAACTATTAGAGATTGATTTACTTTAATCTGACGGTCCATATTTAAAGTAAAATAAAATAAAATATATTCTATTTATAATCTAATAAAACGAATAACTTTATAAAAGATTTTACTATGCAAACACTATGCAGACACTATGTAACACTATGCATAATAGAATATAATATATTCTATTTATAGAATAACTTTATAAAAGTATTCTGTTTTATATAAAAAGATTTTCTGTATTATTACATTAATAATACCAACAAAACTGAGTGACTTATCACTTAAGCATCAATAATTAATACCGTGTGCTACTATGCAACCACGCCAGACATTATATACTTTTAACACCGGGTGTTTCAACAGTTAACGGTAAAACTTCCGCCGTTATTTTCATAAAGTATTTTTATCGTTTTCTCAATCCGACAATAATTCCGTTGTGGGGTCCACCAATGATTGTGCCGTTGTACTAATATTCCCTGTTAAAACGAATATTCCCCGACCAATCGAATATTATATAACAACTTGCGTACTTTGCAAAATTTATAAATATTACCCACAACTATTATATCAATTTCACTCCATAATATTCAAAAATAATATTTATAGAAAATTCATCTTTATTCAAAAAGTTGGGGTTTTACAATCTCCCCTTTTTATGAAATTTCGCTCTCAAAATTAGGGTACATACCTGGTATGTCGAAGAGGTAAGGATACCTTAATTTCATTTCAGATTTTAACTCCCAAGTCATTTCCTCAACATCGTGGTTTCTCCACAAAACTTTGACTTGAGGTATAACCTTGGTGAGTAGAATATGTTCCTTCTTATCCAAGATTTGAACATGAACCTCTTCATACGTCAAATCTTTCGCTATTTCGTCCGGTTTTAACTCAATAATGTGGTTCGGGTCTTCCACATATTTACGTAACATGGATATGTGAAAAACGTTATGAACACGAGACATACTTGGCGGTAAAAAGCGAGTCTATAGGCCACACGCTTTCTACTCGATCAAGGATTAAAATGGGCCGATAAATCGAGGATTGAGCTTTCTCTCTTTCCAAATCTCGTAACCCCTTTCCATGGAGCAACACGTAATAACACATGATCTCCTATATCGAATTCCACGTCCTTTCGATGAAGATCAAAGATAACTCTTTTGTCGATCTTGTGAGGTTTTTATACGTTCTTAGGATAGTTTGAATTTTTCTCGTAGTCATACGTACCAACTCCTATCCCAACAACGTTGCTTCACCCACCTCATCCATCCCTTAATGGAGAATGACACTTTCTTCCATACAACGCTTCGAATGGAGCCATGCCAATACTTGCTTGATAACTGTTGTTGTAGGAAAACTCCACCAATGGTAAGAACTTGTCCCAACTTCCCTTGAAATCAAGGACATAGAGTCTTAATAGATCTTCAAGAGTTTGAATAGTCCTCTCCAACTGTCCGTCCGTCTGAGGATGATATGCCGAGCTAAATCGTAAATCTGTGCCCATAGCTTTCTGCAAACTAACCCAAAATCGTGAAGTAAATCTTGGTCTCGATCGAAAACTATGGATACCGCATACCATGCGATCTTACAATCTCGCTTTATGTACGTACGAGCAAGACGTTCAAGTGTATAAGTCTCGTGATCGATAAGAAATGAGCAGAGACTTGGTCAATCTATCAACAATGACCCAAATCGCATCTATGCCTTGAGAAACCTTGGGAAGACCAATGAACGAAATCCATGGTAATGTGCTCCCACTTCCATTCGGAATTTCAAGTGGTTGCAATGGACCTTTTGGTACTTGATGTTTAAATCTTGACTCGCTGACACGTTAGACACCTTAAGATAAATAAATGATATCTCTCTCTTCATATTGCTCCACCAAAATGTATGACGAAGATCACGATAAATTTTGGTACTCCCAAGATGGATTGCAAACGATTCGTCATAGCGCCCCATCATGATTTTATACTTTAACTCGTGGATCGTTAGGAACACAAAGTCCGGAGTTGACTCAAGTATTCCTTCATCATCGATTCTTGCTTCCTTTGTGATCGCACCTTCTTGCACTTTCTTCCTCATACGCATCACCCCGATGCGTAGACTTGAAAGCAAACTTTAATTTTATCAATTAAAGTCGGTTCTACTCAGATATTTTCCATCATCACGTGGGTCCCAGAGTCTTTATCTCTATCTCCATCCTTTGCAAGTCATACAAAATGGGCCTTTGCGTTGACAATATTGCACTCGTACCAAGCATATGATCTTCTACTCAATGTGTCACCTACCATGTTCGCTTTTCGTGATGGTATTGGATGGTATGATCATAATCTTTCAACAGTTCAAGCCAACGTCGTTGTCGCATGTTGAGTTCCTTTTGAGTGAAGAAATATTTGAACCTTTTATGATCCATAAAGATCTCCACTTTCTCCCCATACAAGTAATGCCTCCAAATTTTAAGTGTGTAGACAACAACTGCTAACTCTAGGTCATGAGTAGGATAATTCTTCTCATATTTTTTGAGTTATCGTGAGGCATAGGCTATGACTTTCCCATGTTGCATGAGAACACATCCTAACCCTTTGCCCGAAGCATCACTGTAGATGACAAATCCCTCCGAACCAGATGGTATTGTCAGAACAGGTGCTGAAATGAGTCTCCTCTTGAGTTCTTGAAAACTCTTCTCACATTTCTCGCTCCAACCGAACTTTGTTTCTTTTCGAGTCAACTGAGTTAGTGGAGTAGCGATTCGAGAAAACCCTTCTACGAATCTCCGATAATAACCAAATTTAAGCCGAGAAAGCTACGATTTCTGGCACATCGATTTAGGTTGCTCTGACTTTGAATAGCTTCAATCTTTACTGGGTCAACAGATATTCCATGACTTGATACTACGTGCCCAAGGAATGCTACTTCCTCAATCCAGAACTCGCATTTCTTCAACTTGGCATAAAGCTTGTATTCACGAAGCTTTTGGAGTATCAGCCTCAAGTGTTCTTCATGATCTTCACGGCTTTTGGAATATATGAGGATGTCATCAATAAATACGACCACAAAATGATCCAAATATTCCTTAAATACTCGGTTCATCATATCCATGAAGGCAGCAGGAGCATTAGTCAATCCAAAGGACATGACTAGGAATTCATAATGCCCGTACCGTGTTCTGAAAGCCATCTTTGGAATATCATCGGTTCTAATCTTTAATTGGTGATATCCAGAACGAAGATCAATATTTGAAAATAATTTGGCTCCTTGCAACTAGTCAAACAGGTCATCAATATGTGGCAATGAGTACCTATTTTTGACGGTGACATGATTCAACTCCCGATAATCAATACAAAGTCGCATACTCCCATCTTTCTTCTTCACGAATAGAACAGGAGCACCCCAAGGAGAAGTACTAGGACGAATAAAGCCAATGTCTAACAATTCCTCGCTGAATTGAGTCTTTAACTCCTAAAGTTCTATAGAGCCATTCGATATGGGGCTTTGGAAATGGGTTTTGTCTCGGGTTCAAGGTCGATACAAAATTCAATTTCACGCCCGGGGTAGGCCAGAAGTTCTTCAGGAATACGTCGGAAATTCATTAACAATAGAAATATTATTCAAAATCGACGTATTTTTGTTTAGATCTGCGTGACATGAGCTAAGAAAGCTTGACATCCGCTTTTCAATAAACGAATAGCTTTATGGCTTGAGATGACGAAGATTGATTTTAATGGTTTGGTTGCTTGAATTCGCATAATAGGTCGATTAAGAATATGAAAGCTAACAACCTTACGAAAACAATCAATTTTTGCATGATGAGTAGTTAACCAATCAATCCTAGAATTACATCAAATGCAAGTATTTTTAATGCAATAAGATCGACAGTAATGTGTGGGTACCAACTTGAACCAAACAAGACTTATAAACCGTGGATGTAATGAAGGTTTCTCCCAATGGAGTTTCCACAGATAAGTCAAAGTCTAATTTCTCCTGAGTCAAATTTAATCGTTGAGCGCAAGTAGGAGAAATAAAAGAAGGGTAGAACCCAGATCAAATAAAGTGTAGACTTCGCTAGAGTTTATGATAAGCTTACCCGTGATGACCTCATTCGGTTCCTTGCTTCTCTGGAGGTCACAACAAACGCCTCCCTTGCCTACTGGCTTTGACTTTTCCGGGACAACCTTTGGTGCCTCCATTCTAGTGAATTTGTCTTCTGTGAACGACAAAATCGGACTAACTGACCTTCTCTTCCCACAATTATAACATGCTTTGACTGACGATCGCACAATTTGACCGATGTGTCCCTCCCTCCGCATTTGAAGCATATGATAGGTGGTCTTTCTCTTTCCTTAACAACGGGTGCTAGTGCTGACGTCTTTCCATCATTGTTGAATCTCATCTTCTTGAAATGTCCATTCTTATTATTTTGGCCCTGATTACCACCGAAGTGGTTACCATTTCTGGCCTGTTGATTCCCTCCACGCTTGTTGTCACCGCTTCGATGATCGCTTCTCATCGGTATTATCATTTTGCACGGTTCCGCTTCTTTTGGTTGCGTTGACTCGTTATCGCATTCCACCAACTGAACCATATTTACAACATTTGAATACAAACACAGTTTATGAGAAATAAGATGTTGACGATTTTCCGCTTTAAACCTCTTAAAACATTCGCGCATTCTCTTCTTCATTATCCACCAAGTGGGACGCAAACCGGATAACTCAGTAAATTTTGCCTCAGATTCGACAGGGGATCATATCCTTAAGCTTTGATATTAACTGTGGCGCCCCCAAATTAGGTATACATCACCCATCTTGGGTGTCGCCGATACATGGTACGTAATTCAAATACAACTTACTAATACAACTGTCGTGTATAAATACGACAAACATAAATCATGCGAGTTTGAATACAAATATTATCTACTAGAGATTATACAAACTCAAAAGGAGTCCTCATTACAATTATTATCACACTATTTCACGTAATAGTGAGGACTACTAATGCTATCCTCTGGACCATCACTCCGCTCCCCGACTCGTCCCAAATTTATATTCTCATTTCCTCAAGAGAACAAAGGAAAGAAAGGGTGAGCTCAACTAGCCCAAGAAGAAATATTATGACTAAGATAATGCGTAATAAATTATCATTAGTCTCCAACAATGTTAAACCGATAAAATATAATAGACATCAAGTTTAATCTGCAAATGAACAAGCAATCCATTAAAAGAGTCAAGTAGAAAATAAAATCTACTATCTTTTATGATTTAAAAGGTTTTCATCATCTTGTTATCGGCTGAGACTCAAATTTTAATAAATATTCCACATCATCGAATCACCCCCGCACTACTACCCAAGGATATTCTTTAATATCACGTATCGCAATTATCCATGCACTACGGGCCAAGAATATTTGTGTATTCATTAATGGTCATGATTATGCCAACAACTGTCCCATCAATGCACTACGGGCCAATGAGGACTTTTACCACATCATTTGTAATATTACTACCATGATTACACCGAATAATCCCTGGTCATAATCATACCAAGTCCATCTATGCACTACAGGCCACAGATGACTTTCAAAATAATATAAACATGAGGATGATGACAATGATATAAGAATTCAATAAAACAAGTTCAAAAATTGGTTTGTCCAAGAACTACTAATGTCCAAATTGTCAACATGATACTGCTTTGTAGAGTAAAATTCAAGAATGATCAGAAGAATATTTCCATGAAAAGATACTGGATGAAGCGCAAATATCAAGGATATTCTACTAATTTCATGGAGTATAGAAGTCAAAACTTTAACCAACTGAGTATAATAAAGAATGGAATAACAAAAGAAATCACCATGCATGCGGTACTTCAGATGACGAGTTATTCCAATGTATACTAAATAACGGAACCAGTCGATTGAAATTAAATTGCACCGGCTGATGTTCCAATGTAATAATAAAGAATGGAATAACAACAAAAATCACCATGCATGCAGTACTTGTGACAGACAAAGTTATTCCAATGTAATACTAATAAGGATTTTAATCGTGTCCTACGTAAAAGCATGCATGCGAGGATATTCCAAATGTAATAATAATAAAGATTTTAACCAGTCCCACGCGTAAAGCGCATGATGATGGATATTCCAATGTAATAATAAAGAGACGGAATCGTCCGCGTAGAAACGCATGCATGTGATATTCCAATGTAATAATAATAAAGATTTTAACCAGTCCCACAGAAAACGCATGCATGTGATATTCGAATAGAATAATAAAGACGGAATATTAGAAGAATGTCACCAAGTATAGGGTAGACCGCGTATACATGTTATTCCAACAGAATAATAACCAATGGAATAACAACAGTTCTCTTCATGAATAAGAAAGAATAACACCCCTTACGAATACAACAAATAATATTCCCTACCTTAAGAAGAAGAGTACTGGATATATAAGTAGTGAAGTAGCAGAATACTTTCTTCTTTCTCTCTATAGTTTATCTCTCTAGAGTTTCAGTGAATTCGTAAGAAAATAATAAATGAATGAGCTTCTATTTATAGAAAAATGAAATGCATAGTAACTAACTCATGAACGGTCGAGATTGATTTACTTTAATCTGACGGTCCATATTTAAAGTAAAATAAAATATAATATATTCTATTTATAATCTAATAAAACGAATAACTTTATAAAAGATTTTACTATGCAAACACTATCACGCAGAATCGCAAGCAACACTATATAAATAGAATATAATATATTCTATTTATAGAATAACTTTATAAAAGTATTCATTTTATATAAAAAGATTTTCTCAGATTATTACATTAATAATACCAACAAAACCGAAAGTGACTTATCACTTAAGCATCAATAATTAATACCGCGTGCTATTATGCAACCACGCCAGATTCATCGTACTTTCTTTTAACACCGGATATTTCAATGCTTAACTGTAAAACTTCCGTCGTTATTTTCATAAAAAGTATTTTTGTCGCTTTCTCAATCCGGCAATAAATTCTCGTTGTGGGGTCCACCAATGATTGTGTCGTTGTACTAATATTCCTGTTAAAACGAATATTCCCCAATCAATCGAATATTAATAACAACTCATGTATTTTGCAAAATTTATAAATATTACCCACAACTATTATATCAATTTCACTCCATAATATTCAAAAATAATATTTATAGAAAATTCATCTTTATTCAAAAAGTTGGGGTTTTACACGTCACAATCCGTGTCATTCTCTCCTTATTATCAACCAAGTGGAACGCAAACGGGACAACTCGGCAAACTTAGCTTCGTATTGTGACACAGTCATATTGTTCTTCTCCAGCTTGATGAACTCTACCTCTTTCATGTGAAGAATACTTTTGGGAAAGTACTTTTCGTTGAACAGCTTTTGAAACTTCTCTCAAGACATTTTGAGTGCGGCGAAAGTGCTTTTGATCGATTCCCATGAAGAATCGCATCTCCTCGCAAATACGAAGGTGGCAAAGGGAACTTTTGCTCTTGGAGCATCCCAAGACATCAAATATCTTGGTGATCTGCTTTATCCACGTTTCCGCCTTAAGTGATTTTGGCTCTCCAATAAACTCTGGTCGTCCTAGCTCCTTGAACTGTTTAGCGGTAACCATCTGAGAGTTGCCAGTGTTTCCACCGCATTTTTGAATGTGAGTCGCCTCACTACCGATGTTGCATGAATTGCATAAAGCCTTTGAACATCCCATCGTTCATCATTTGGTCAGCGTTGTTGTTTTCTTGAGGATTATTGTCTTCCTGTTGCACATTATCCTAGGTATTGATCGTTGGTGACTCAACAGTCTCATGTGCTTTATTGCTTATCTAAACATTTTCAGATGCCATTTTCAAACACTGCCACAAAACAAGGGTTAATTGACATATCACATAATATCCCTATACTCTGACCGACGAATTAAATACCAAATAAACTTAGGTAGGTCATACTAGCAAAGGAATTCCCCGTCTCTCTCCTCCTAATTCTTGTCTCACATCTCAGCCAAAGATCATATCCTTAAGCTTTGATACCAACTGTGACGCCCCCAAAATAGGTATACATCATTCATCTTGGGTCGTCAGAAATAACACTACTGACAACTCTATTTATACAACTGTCGTGCAAAATACGACGACTCATATACTGTGAGTTTTAATACAAATATTGTTACATATATAACACGACAATATTCATATTTAAATTATTACAATGCCATATAAAGTACAACAACAAATATATCAAGTCCCCGAAGGGACACGAGAAGATTTTTGTTCTCCTCTTTTAATTACTCATTTATCCGATTAATTGCTCATTTGACCATTTATAAATTTAACATTTTACAGCTTTAAAATAATAATCATAAATTAAATTAGATTTTTATTTTATAAAAATCGGGATTTTACAGAGGAAATTCAATTTTATTTATAAAAAATTGGGGTCTTACAGTATACCTAAAAAAACATTAATCATATGGAGAGTATTTTACCCTTTTAATTAACCTATTTATTAATTATTGTTATCATCAAAATTAATAAATCTAAAATTTTTAGATCCAACAATATATATACACTACAATATAAATAGAAAATTTGGTTTTTCCTCTTCTTCTTTTTTATTTGGTTTGTTCTTTTTTAGTTCCACCTTTGACTCCATTTAGTCAACTTTAATTATTTACCAATTCAAATAAAAAATTGGAACAGTATCATAGTTTTATATGGAAATAAGAATCAGTAATACAGTTTTATAACAATATAATGAAAATAAGACCATCTCACCTAATATTAATTTATTATTTTTATTCAAAAATTGAAATTAATATCTTACTTTTATATAAAAACATGAATTCGTAATATGATTTGATAAGAAAATAATAAAATATAATCATCTTAACTAATACTATTTGATTTCTTTTATTTTAGTATCTATACAATAATACAAGTTTAAGTGTAATTACATTACCATTTAGATAATATATATTTAGCTTGTGAATAAAATAAAATTATTATAAAATTCATCTACCTAACTTTAATTTAGTACTATACTATTAAAACATAAATACTATTATAGTTTTGAGTATAAGAAATATTTAATATTATTTGGATAATAAAATAGTTATTATTAAAATAAAAATATAACATACGTACTAAATCGACCATAGGATTCAGTTATTAAATAAAAGTAAAATAAATTACACTATTCAATAAAAATTTGTAAAAATAAAATTCATAACATTAATAATTTTATAATTGTACAACAAGAGTACCCTTAATTGAGTCGAAAATAACAATTAATAGAGTTTACAAAGAAACGGTCATATAACATGAATTTGTTACTATTTATTAAATATGAGTGTAGTTATATTTAAGTATATGTAAAATATTATTATAAGTTAAATAATATAATTTTAGAATGAAATTATTTTCTTATAATCATTTTATCTAATAAATTTAATAATATATTTATAAAAAAATTAATAAAATATTTATAGTATATAACTTTATTACCCGTGTTTTGGGGTGATATGAACGGTTGCTTAATTTGATAGTAAAACTGAGGAAAGTTGGTTAAAAAGGGAATCCAAATCCTTTATTTGCCAATCACAAGAAACTATTTCTCTAATTATAAACATCTACATTTTTTTTGATAAGCAAAAAGTAAAAACTTTATTTCTGCAAAATAAGTTTTGGATTCGATTTTAAATTTTTAAATAACCTGTAGTTACACATTATCATCTTTTAAATTGATTCTACAAATTAAAACTGCATAAAAAACAATCATAATATATATGCATGCAACAATATGTACGTAAAGATGATAACATGTAGATGCTAAAACAAAATGCTCATAAAGAAAATAAATTCTTCCACTATATATATTATGAAGAACATAAATAAGAAGCATAATTATTAAACATAAATAAGAAGCATAATTATTAATTAGAGCTAGGTTATAATTTTGATAATATAAATCAACAACTTAACTTAAATTTTAATCATAGAAAGTGAGTCATTCAGATGCTTGGCCTTGATGCCGATGAACTCTTTGACAGGCAAAGAACGGTAAAGCGGAGGAGACTGAGTGTTGGCAAACGTCGCAAGTTGAGAATCCGTCCGGGGTCCATAGAAGTAAGCAAATGATATCCGGTGCTTATTTTCAGTGATAATCACGCGATGCGTAGGGTTATGAAATTTGCCATTGGAGAAAATGTGCAAAAAATCTCCCACAAATACGACGACAGCGCCGGGGACTGGGGGGACGGTGACCCACCCATCTCTTTCTCCACAAATTTGGAGTCCGCTTACTTCACTTTGGTTAAGGATGGTAAGCAACAGTGTATCAGTATGAGGGGCCAGACCCATTGCACGGCTAGGGTTAGGGCAGCAGGGATATGAATTTAGCTGTAACGCCCCTTCGGACTCCTCAGGACTTGGTGCTGCCCATTTCTTCTCTTCTTCACTCACGTCCAACGATTTCAGAATTTTAAGCATCAGTTGGTGGGCAAAACATTTCACTTCCTTCTGATAATCGTCCATTACATCACTGCATTCATGCATGTGTATTAATTTAATTATTTTTATTTTATTTTTTTCCATGCATCTAAATTAAACAAGTTAATATATAGAAATTAATTCATAGATACGTGTATGTATATATATGCGTGTGTGACCAAGAGCATATGTATATATACGTCATACGTACGTGTATGTATAAACACAACAGAACGTAGGCAACATTAATTTTTCGTCATTTTAATTGTTGAAACATATAAACGCTGAACATCGTTTTAGATCTTTCCAAAGAAATAAAGTTTTGTATTAGCTAAAGGTACACATTTTTTTATCTTTAAAGGATGAAATAAAATACATAAAGTAAAGAAAAAATATGTCATTTAATGAGGATGTCTATTAATAATAAAATAAAATAAAAGTATTTATCACTTTTATATTAAGAATAAATTTAAAACTTGTTTTACTCTTTTTTGCTCGTGAATGAAGAGAATAATTAATTAATTTATTTTTTAATAAATATTTTTGCACTTACGGTACACCCAAAATATGGAGAGATATTAGTTAAGAGATTAAATATTTGATTTCCAACGTACAGCTAGCAGAGCAGGCATGTATGAATTGAGTTCATGGATGGGAGGACTTACGAAAAAGTGGTATGATCATGAGGCCAAAGTTTTTTAGCATCATCAAGAGTGGAATTACCCACGATAGTGTAGCCCTCATGCCACATAAACTTGTCGAAATGAGGTGATATCCGAACAACACCGTAGCCACTGGATCCTCCTGCTGCCCGCAAAACCTTCATCTTCTCTTGAGTTGGAAGGTCGAATAGCCTTCTGGCCTCGGAATCCACCTTATCTATCAGACTTGAGGGAATTCCATGGTTGGTAATTTGAAACATCCCCCAAGTTTCAGCTGCATGGCCCACAAGTTGTTCCACATTGGGATCCGTGAAATCGATAACGGGTATCGATAGTTTTTCGTATGAGAGGCCATCAGATAATTCATCCCATTCATAACAACTAGGCACTGCTTTCACAGAGTTGAAGTCAAGAGGGACGATGTCTTGAAAGTGTTTTGGATCATCACTGAAGGCTTTTGAAAGAATATTTAGAGACGACATTGTAATAAAATATATCGTTTTGACTGATTAAGAAAATGGATGGCTAGCTGGTTTTGATTGATCGATGGATGGAGAAATGATGATATATGTGTATATATATATATATATAGCAATTAAATTTATAAATAAATGTCTACTATATATATATATACACAATATGTATATTTCACTCTTATAATTAATAATATAAGAGGATTTTCTTAGAAAAATACTAATTTTGATTATTAGAAAATTTTAATTAGAGAAATGATATTTTTACATAAAAATTGATATTTGCACATTATTCTTCTCAGATGAATAGTGAGTGGGTCTCACTTTTATGTGAGAGACACTCATGTGAAAATATTAATTTTCTTTTAATTATAACTCGTGGAACAAAGTTAATTTCTTAAAAAATTAATGAATGTTAAAGTTATTATGTACTTCCTCCATTTCTATTTAAATGACGTTTTAGAGTTTAATATTTGTCCCTAATTAATTGACGTTTGTTTAAATCTAGGAGAATTAATGATAATTTTTTCAAAATTACCCCTCATTACTCTACCTATTTTTTTTGGTACTTTAAACTTTTGTGCTATGATAAATTAATGATTTAAGGGTATTATAGACAATTGAGTCCTATATTTAATGCTTTCCAATTATTATCTTAATTCTTGTATCCATCTCTAAAACGTCATTTAAATAGGGACGGAGGGAGTACTATATTTCAAAAATATTGTGTAGAAATCATAGATAATAAATACATTAATTAATAGATGATCAATTGTATTTCGTAAATATTATCCAAAAGAACATTAATTATTGGAGATATACTCTATTTTAGATAATAAATATATTAATTAATTACTAGAGGATCAATTGTAGTATATAAAATCTTAACATTAATTATCGGAGATGTACTCTTTTATAAATACTGTCTAAAAATAGTTAATAGAAAGTGAGTGACCTACACTTTTTGTTCTTTTATGAAATATATAAGGATAATTTCAAAATTTAATAAATTTAAGGATAATACTATGTGTACTAATTATACACAAAAAGTTGTGCACCAAGAGTATGACTCATATATTGATTATCAATAAAAATATGTAAAATATTCAATCTCGCTCCCTATTTTCTCTACTTTTTTATACTTTGTGTGCATAACTTTTTGTGTACAGTTGGCATCCCTAGTATTACTCTAAATTTAATATAATCATTTTAATAATGATAATGATGATGATAATAATAATAATAATAATAATAATAATAATAATAATAATAATAATACACTACAAGAAAAAAAAAGTATTTCCGACAAATTTTTCCATTGGAAATAAGCTTATTCCGTCGGATTTATATTATTTCTGACAAAAATATCCATTGGAAATTCGGTTGATTATAAACTGGTCAGAGATTAGTCTGTCGCAAATTCTGTCAAAATTATTTATGTCCGATAGAATTATTTTCAACTGTCGTTCCGTCAAACATAAGTTATTTTCGACGGAATTAGTTATGACCGAAGAAATCCGTTGATTTTAAGGCCGCCCCGTATCGCTGTCCTAATAAATTCGACTAGATTATATTTCCGATGGAGTTTCCGCCAAAAATAAGATCTTTCGTCGAAATTAACCTGACACATGTCGGTGTTCTGCGTTTCACTTGTAAATTATTTTGAACATAAATTCCGTAGGAAATAATCTGTTTCGTCATAATTAAGAATTTGTTTTAATATTTTCAATTTTTACAATTTTCAAGTTTTTAAACCATATTTTTGTACTTATAAACTTGTTTTATCCCAACAACACATACAATACTATATGTCAAGAACATATATCTCAAGAACACATACATGCAACTATAGCAACAACAACATATATACACGTTCTTAATAATAACAAATACAAACTAAATTTTGATAAGGTAAACAAATAATTATTTAAAACAATGATTTACAAAAATAAAGTTAAACTAAACTAAATCAAGCTAAACTACAATAATTTATAAAAATTAAGTAAAACTAAATTAAATAGAGATAAATTATACTACAATGATTTAGAAAACTAAATAAACATAATGTATAATATACAACATAACTAAGTAAAACTACAACTAATCTACAAATTAAACGACAACTAAAATTATCACAGATGTGAAGAGGATTATTGGATGGTGATCAACGATACTGCTCTGATATTTGAAAATCATCGTTATCATCTTCATGCTCGTCATCGTCAACATGCTGGTCGCATTTCGCGTAACAACCATCAGTAGGGTAACCACTTTGCTTAGTGAGGGATAAATTAAAGTTGTGCTAACAAATTAATTTTATTATTAATTATTCTTCTAGTTAAGGAATCTATAGATTGGTTGTATATGGAATATAATCGCCTTCGAACTTGGACATAATTAAGCAGTGCTAATACACTTGTAAACTTTCTTGGTGATATTGCATTTAGATTTATAACTAACGTAACTGGTTTGATTTGATGTATAATATATCTTCATATATAGTTTAGTTTATTCTTTGTGATCCAATTATAGAAATTCAAATGAATTACCCTCCTACCAACCTTAATTAGTGGGACTTGCCAGATTTGATGATCTGCAAATATTATTTTTTTAGTGTAGGTTTAACTGAATTTCAAGCTTGAGAAGGTAAGTTTCCATAAATTTACCCAATTATTATCCCGATTGATCTAGATAGCCCAATTAGAAAAATACCCAAACAGGTCATTAAATCGCACTGACTACTGAATTGATTATTCAGTTGCATCCTAAAAAGGCTAATAACTCACCAAGACAAATAACTGAATACATATATACAACTTTAAAATATACTCCTATTATAATCTTATAATTAAATACATCATCACTATTACATTTGATTTAGAAGCTCTATTTAATCCCAATAATATTTTAGATGATTATAATCAAATCAATAAAATATTTTAACATGTGTGTGACCGATACAATAGGTATTTACATAACTCTTAATCAATTCATGTATATCAGGATTTGAAAGGTTGAATAGTTCATACATATCAGAAATTGAAAGATTGAACAATTCATGAGTCATTTATGTTAATTAATTCTATGTATTTTAATTTTGGACTTTCTTGATTAAATTAATATAAAGTTGTTTTCATTTGTGGGCAGAATAAAATTAGTCGATAAAATTACACGGTAGAGTACCTATATGGATAAACCAAAAGAGATGAAAAGTCACTATCGAATGAAACATGGTTTTATTCACGAGCTAAACTAATAGGATAGTCACCATCTATACCACCTTGTCGCATTTCGCGACGAACTTTTTCGGAAGAATATCGGTACTATGTCATTAATATGACGCCCCCAAATAGGTCTATACAACTTATTTTAAGTCGTCAGATACACAATACAGAATTTAAATACAAACTTCATTTATACAAACTGTTGAACTGTCGTGCAAAATACGACAAAACATAAGCTGTGAGTTTATATACAAATATTGTTTCGTATATAATACGACAATATTCATACTCAAATTATTACAATGCCGTAATAAAGTACAACATCAAATATTTCAAGTCTCCAAAGGGACACGAGAAGATTTATGTCCTCCTCAATATAATGGGGTGCATTTTTGACGCTTCCAAAGTTGGGTTCTCATCACCCTATTGTTGTTCACTAAAATTAAGTATTAAGTGACGTACGTATAATATACGACACACCCATCTTAGGTCCTTAATACAATTATATATTGCATGTCATGCAGTTTTATAATGTATTGAGAAACTTCCATAGTCTCGGACCATCACACTATTCTCTCTATATCCCCGCAATTCGACCCAATTTACACTCTTAATACCTGAAAGGAATTGTGAAGCAAAAGGGTGAGCTCAAATAGTCCAGTAAAAAATATTATGACTAAGATAATATAGAACAAATTATCCATAGAAAACAGGGAAAAATCAGATAGAATATAATAAATAACAAGTTTTAGATCAACAACTGCAGCGAAAACAACAATCCATTAGAAGAGTCAAGTAGAACATAATGTTTACTATCTCTTCTAAATTAAAAGTTCATCGATCGTTAATATTTCATTCTTGTAATACTCATCAACAGTTCTTTGTTGTACCAAAGACAAAGAGAACTCTCATCACCTATCTTCAGTACATGAACCACCAAAGATTATAATTAAATTCACAATTCATATTTATAATCAGGTAAATCAACAATCCATCTTTGCACTACGAGCCAAAGACATACAACTGTACAACCAATAATCAACAGTCCATCTTTGCATGTAAGCCAAAGATATACAACTATAAAACCAATAATCAATAATCCATCTTTGCACGTAAGTCAAAGAGGATTTTTATCACATCATTTGTCTGTAACATAAATAATCCACATCACCGAATTATCCATGCACTACGTGTAAGACCCCAACTTATTATAAATAAAATCGAATTTCCTCTAATTATTATTGTGAATAATAAGGTATTAATTTGATATAATTCTCTGGTTATGGGTGAAATGTGCAATGTTTACAAAATATGCAAGTGGTTATAAAATAATTAATGTTGTCGGGGAATATTCATTTGGTCGTGGAATATTCTTGTTGTCGGGGAATATTAAATGCGACCAGCAAATCATTTATGGGTCCCATAATGTAATAATAAATCATTAATGAAGAAAATGACAAGTTTGAGTTTTTATAAATAATTGGCGTAGTTATTACCGATAACATTTGTTGGAATACCCGGTGGTTAAAATACGATGAATACTGGCATGGATGCACGATATTGATGAATTATTGATCCTTACGTGAAAGGCACTACTCAATAATTGTTATAGTAGTTCTTGTTAAATATTTTATTTTATTGATTCAATAATTGTCTTGCGTTGATATTTTATATTATTGTTGTTTCAATAATTGTCAACGCACAAGATTTCCCATTATCGGATCAATAATTCATATTATTTGAATAATATTATTAGATAGCATTATTAGCAATGTCTAGAAAGTTACATCAAGGAGAGGTTTGGTCACCTAATTGCGCCGCCAATAAGGAGAAATTCTTATTGAAAAGCCCCTCTTTCCTGAGCGACACGGTTGTCATAAATGTGATTCTGTAATATTATTTGTGAATAATTAATTATTGATTCATATGATAAGAAAATATTTATTTTATGTGGATATAAATGTTGGATATATTTATTGTGGTTAAAATTGAAGGAGTTAATGTTGAGGTGTTTTATCAGTATTTTTGTCGGAATGAAGGTATTAAAACTTAAACCAGTATTTTTGAGATATATTGTGTGAGTTATAATTTTTAATCCGACCGTTGGATCGTTGTAATTTTTGGATATGTTATACTTATATAAGTTGAGTATATGTCCACATATTTTGAACCGTTAAAAATGAATGTATGATTTATTATGAATTTTAAGAGGTGACTGATTCAGAAATTAGGTTTATAAATGATTTTGGTGGAAAATTCTAGAATTGAGTGGGCCCCACTTGTGGTTGGTGAAGAAATGTGCTAAATTTATTTTAAATATGGTGGGTGGGAATAGTAGCAGGTAAAGCCATCAGGTTGCAGGTCAAGTCTGCTAACATTTTCCTATAAATAGAGGGCTAAGTTAGAATTGAAAATCACACGAAAACAAGTTTTCTCTCTTTCTCTCTAGATTATTGAGTGTATTTTGTGAGTATTTAGATACTTTGTGAGTTTCTATTCATCGGTGCAAGTTTCCTTGAATTTCTTATAATTGGATATTTCGATCGTAATCTTGATATTTTGAGGTAAGGGATGTTATTTTCTTCATATATGATATTATTTCTTCAATATCATTATGACAAAGTATTGATCTGAATTTTTATCAAATTTGGAACTTTTTGTGTCGGGGTTACTATTCACGTATGCGGCACTATTCACGTATACGACACTATTCACAAATACGGCACTATTCACCGAAAAATGAAATTTTCTTCTTTTTATCCAAGATGTCTATTATGGTTACTATCTTTGATTGTATCCATGTTTTGATCTTTATTTTGAATTACGCTTTAAAATTGATATTTATGAAGTATTATTGATCTTGGATAAACTGCATTATACTGAATCCCTATTATTTGTCCTTCCGTTTCACTTGGATTCGTTTTCTTTAAAATATTTTCATCATCCTCGATCCTAAATGATGATATTACTAAATATCTTCTACCGTAGTGTAAAAAGATAAATGATTAATCGATGAATATCTTTGGCCCGTAGTCAAAAGATGAACAGTGTTGAGATGAACATGACCAATTGGTGATATAAAATGAATATCTTTGGCTTTGTGGTGCAAAGATGAATATTTGATTAAAGATGTATATTGATTGTTATTCTGAGGATAAAATATTGATGATGGACTTTTAAATCTTAGAAGATAGTAGAACTCATTCTCTACTTGACTCTTCTAATGGATTCTCAAGCTTCCATTGCAGTTGTTGATCTAAAACTTGTTGGCTATTATATTTTATCGATTTTTCCTGTTGAAGACTAACGATAATTTGTTTTATATTATCATAGTCATAATATTCTTTATCGGGCTAGTTGAGCTCACCCTTTTCCTTTTTGTTCCATTTTTCTCGGGAGGTGAGAACATAGCGAGAACTAGTCGAGAATGCAGAGTGATGGTTCTAGAAAGATCTTTTAGCGATCCTCACTATTTTTGTAAAATAGTATTTGAATAATTGTAACGAGGACTTATTTGAGTGTGGATATTGTCTAGAAGACAATATTTGTATTTAAACTCATAGTATGTGTTGTTGTAATATTTTGCATGACAATTGTATTATTGAAGTTGTAGTTTGCTTTCTATACCATGTATTTGGCGACTTCGAAATGGGTGTTGTATACCTATTTTGGGGGCGCCACACGATTGGTATCAAAGCTTAGGGATATGGTCTCCAAGGAGATCGGGAAATAGAACTAGGAGGGAGAGATGAGTAAATCCTTCGCTAGTGTGTCTTATCTAAGCTTATTTGTTGGTCACCATAATATAGGGATATTATGTGATATGTTAATTTGTTTAATTAACCCTTGTTTTATGGCAGTATTTAAGAATGGCCGCTGAGAATGTTAACAATGGAGTGCATGAGACTGTGGAACAACCTTTAGTTATAAACCAGGAGAACGTGCAACAGGAAGGCAATATTCCTCCTGTAAATAACACTTCTAGAGCAAACGATGAATGATGGAATGTTTAAGAGCTTTTTGCGCTTCACGCAAAACCGACGAGGAGACTCGTGCACAAAATACTGGTGGAAATGATAAGAATGCGCGGCTTGTCACGTGCAAGCGTTCAAGGAGTTAGGACCACGAATTTAAGGGAAAGCGGATCCGATCGTGGCGGAAACGTGGGTCAAAACAAATTACCAAGATATTCGATGTCTTGGGATGCACGGAGGAGAACAGAAGGTTCCATTCGCCACCTTTATGTTCCATGCGGCGAGAACTATCACCAGGAGTTCTGAACGTAACTCGTACCACCAGCACTTTTCGATGTCTTGGGAAACGTTTAAAAAACTATTCAATGACAAGTACTTTCCTGAAAGTATTCGCCATATGAAGGAGGTGGAGTTTATCAGACTGGAACAAACCAACATGACGGTGTCCCAGTACGAGGCAAAGTTTGCAGAGTTATCCAGGTTTGCACCTCATTTGGTCAAAAATGAGGAACGAATGACGAGGATGTTTCTGAGAGGTCTAAAACCCGAGATTTGGCAATATCTTATATCTCATAAATTTTCTTTATATTTAGATGTTGTAAACAAGGCTAAATTATTAGAGCGAGATAATGAGTATGTTCAACCGAGGGACCACAACCAGGGTCATACCTGGGATGCAGCGATCATCGAGCGATGATAACCAACGAGGAGGAAAAAAATAATGAACAAAGCGGTAACCACTCAGGTGGTCATCGTGGCCATGATAATAGGAGAGGTGAGTCAAGTGAAAATTTCAGAAAGAGGAGATTCAACAATGACGGGAAGACATCAACAGCAGCACCAGCACCAACAACAAATTCTAGGGGAGGAGAATGACCGCCAGTTAGATGTTACAAATGCGGGAAAGAGGGACATATCAGCCCAAACTGTCCACAACAATCCAAGGTATGTTACAACTGTGGAAAGGAAGGCCACATAGCTCGGGATTGTTCTGTAGCAAAACCAAGTTCAACGGGGATGGTGACTCTAAGGGTTGTCCCGGATAAGTCAAAATCAGCGGTTCCTGGAAGAACATTTATCGTGACTGGCCAAAACGCGAGAAACCCAAACGAGGTGATTATGGGTAAGCTAATCTTGAACTCTTGCGAAGTTTATACCTTACTAGATACCGGTTCTACCCATTCTTTTATCTCTCCTGCTTGTGCTCAACGTTTAAACTTGACTCCGGAGAAATTAGACTTTTATTTATCAGTGGAGACTCCGTTGGGTGAAACTTTCATTACATCCACAGTTTATAAATCTTGCATGATCCAAGTTGGCACTATCATATTACCTGTTGATCTTATCTCTTTAAAGATACTTGCTTTTGATGTGATTTTAGAAATTGATTGGTTAACCACTCATCATGCCAAAATTGATTGTTTTCGTAAGGTTGTTAGTTTTCATATTCCTAACCAACCTGTCATACGAATTCAAACAACTAAACCACTAAAATCAGTCACTATCATATCAAGCCATAAAACTATTCGTTTATTGAAAAATGGATATCAAGCTTTCTTAGCCCATGTTATGGATTTGAATAAAGACAAGTCAGATTTGAATAATATTTACATTGTTAGAGAATTTTCCGATGTATTTCTGAAGAACTTCCTTGTCCTACCCCCAGCGTGATGTTGAATTCTTTATTGACCATGAGCCGCACAAAACCCATTTCTAAAACCCCATATCGAATGGCTCCTATTGAACTTCGAGGATTTAAAAGTCCAACTACGTAAATTGTTAGACATAGGTTTCATTCGTCCTAAGACATCTCCTTGGGGTGCTCTGTTTTATTCGTAAAGAAGAAAGACGGGAGTATGCGACTTTGTATTGACTACCGAGAATTAAACCATGTCACCATCAAGAATAGGTATCCGCTACCTCGCATTGATGACCTGTTCGACCAGTTGCAAGGAGCACAATTCTTTTCAAAGATCGATATTTGTTCTGGATATCATCAGCTGAAGATTAAAACTGAGGATATTCCAAAGACTGCCTTCAGACCTCAGTACGGGCATTATGAATTCTTAGTCATGTCTTTTGGATTGACTAATGCTCCTGCTGCTTTCATGGATATGATGAACCATGTATTCAAAGAATATTTGGATCAGTTTGTTATTGTCTTTATTGATGACATCCTCATCTATTCCAAAAGCCGTGAAGATCATGAGCACCATTTGAAGTTGATACTTGAAAGGCTTCGTGAAAAAAAAATTTATGCAAAGTTGAAGAAATGCGAGTTCTGGCTTGAGGAAGTAGCATTCCTTGGGCACGTGGTGTCAAAACATGGAGTATCTGTCGACCCGGTGAAGATTGAAGCAGTACAAAGTTGGGGGAAACCAAAGTCGGTGACCGAAGTGCGTAGCTTTCTGGCTTAGCTGGTTATTATCGGAGATTCGTGGAAGGATTTTCTCGAATCGCTACTCCGTTAACTCAGTTGACTCAGAAAGATACAAAATTTGTATGGAGCTAGGAATGCGAGAAGAGTTTCCAAGAGTTTCCAAGAGCTCAAGAGGAGACTCATTTCGGCACCTGTTCTGGCAATACCATTTGGTACGGATGGATTTGTTATATACAACGATGCTTCAGGCAAAGGGTTAGGATGCATTCTCATGCAACATGGGAAAGTTATAGCCTATGCCTCACGACAACTCAAAAAATATGAGAGGAATTATCCTTCCCATGATCTAGAGTTGGCAGCAGTCGTATTCGCGTTAAAAATTTGGAGACACTACTTGTATGGGGAGAAAATGGAGATTTATACGGACCATAAAAGCGTCAAATATTTCTTCACCCAAAAAGAACTCAACATGCGGCAACGACATTGGCTTGAACTATTGAAAGATTATGATCACACTATTCAATATCATCCCTAAAAAAACGAAGCGTAGTATGGTAGACGCATTGAGTAGAAGATCATATCGCGAGTACGAAAAGATATTGTTAATGCAAAGGCCCATTCTGTATGACTTTCAAAGGATGGAGGTAGAATTAAAGACTCCAGGGACCCACATGATGATGGTGAATATACGAGTAGAACCGACTTTAATCGATAAAGTTAAAATTTGCCAAGCTACTTGACTTGGGTAATCGTATGAAGAAGAAAGTGCAAGAAGGAGCTATTCCGTGTTTAGAATCGATGAAGAAGGAATACTTAGATTCAACTCCAGACTTTGTGTTCCTAACGATTCTGACTTGAAGCATAGAATCATGATGGAGGCACACAACACCCCGTTTGCAATCCATCTTGGGAGTACCAAAATGTATCATGATATTCGACATACATTTTGGTGGAACAATCGAAGAGAGAGATCATGAGTTTATCTCGAGGTGTTTGACTTGTCAACGTGTAAATCACGACATCAAGTGCCAAAGGGTCCATTAAAACCACTTGAGATTCCGAAATAGAAGTGGGAACACATTACTATGGATTTCAAGTTATAGTCTTCCCAAAGTTTCTCAAGGCATAGATGCGATTTAGGTTATTGTTGATAGATTAACCAAGTCGCCCATTTCTTACCGATCGTGAGACTTATTCCTTGAACGTCTTGCTCGTATATCGTGAATGAGATTATGAGATTGCATGGCATGCCAATATCCATAGTTTCAGATCGTGACCCAAGATTCACTTCACGATTTTGGGTTAGCTTGCAGAAAGCTATGGGCACGGATTTACGATTCAGTTCGGTATACCATCCTCAAACGGACGGACAATCAGAGAGGACTATTCAAACCCTTGAAGATCTATTAAGACTTTGTGTCCTAGATTTTAAAGAAAGTTGGGATAAGTACTTGCCACTGGTGGAATTCTCCTACAACAATAGTTATCAAGCAAGTATATAGGCATGGCTCTATTTGAGGCGTTGTATGGACGAAAGTGTCGTTCTCCGAAGATCTTTGGGGCGAGGTGGGAGAAATAACGTTGTTGGGACCCGAAATTAGTACGCATGACTACGAAAAAGATCCAAATGATTCGACAACGATAAAAAACACAAGATCGACAAAAAGAGTTATGCGGATCTTCATCGAAAAGACGTGGAATTTAATATTGGGGATCATGTATTGTTACGTGTTGCACCATGGAAGGGAGTTACAAGATTTGGGAAGAGAGAAAAGTTCAATCCACGATTTGTTGGTCCATTTGAGATTCTTGACCGAATAGGAAATGTGGCCTATAGACTCAAGATACCTCCAAGTATGTCTCGTGTTCATAATGTTTTTCACATATCCATGCTTCAGAAAATATGTGAAAGACCCGAACCATATTAATGCGTTAGAACCCAGACGAGATAGTAAAGATTTAACGTCTAAGAGAAGTACTGTTAAGATCTTGGATAGGAAAAGAGCATGTCCTACGCACCAAGGTTATACCACAAGTTAAGGTTTTATGGAGAAACCATGCTATTGAAGAAATGACCTGGGAGTTGGAATCAGAAATGAAAGCGAGGTATCCTTACCTTTTAGAAACACCAGTACGTATGTCAATTTCGAGGACGAAATTTCATAAAGAGGGGAGGTTGTAAGACCCCAACTTAATATAAATAAAATCGAATTTCCTCTAATTATTATTGTGAATAATAAGGTATTAATTTGATATAATTCTCTGGTTATGGGTGAAATGTGCAATGTTTACAAAATATGCAAGTGGTTATAAAATAATCATTGTTGTCAGGGAATATTCATTTGGTCGTGGAATATTCTTGTTGTCAGGGAATATTAAATGACGATGGTAGCTTGATCATTATGGGCCCCATAACGTAATAACCGTTGATGAAGAAAATGACAAGTTTGAGTTTTTATAATAACGTGGTTAGTTATTCAATTAACAACTGTTGGAATACCCGGTGGTTAAATACAAATACTGGCGTGGATGCATGTGATTGATGAATTATTGATCCTTACGTAAAGAAGGCACTACTCAATAATTGTTACAGTGAATTCTTTTCAATATTTTATTTTATTGATTCAATAATTGTTTGCATTGATATTTTATATTATTGTTGTTTCAATAATTGTCATCGCATACAATATTTCCCATTATCGATTAATAATTCATATTATTTGAATAATATTATTAGATAGCATTATTGGCAATGTCTAGAAAGTTACATCAAGGAGAGGTTTGGTCACCTAATTGCGCGCCAATAAGGAGAAATTCTTATTGAAAGCCCCATCTTTCCCGGAACTACTGGTTGTCATAAATGTGATTACGTAATATTATTTGTGAATAATTAATTATTGATTCATATAATAAGGAAATATTTATTTTATGTGGATATAAATGTTGGATATATTTATTGTGGTTAAAAATGAAGGAGTTAATGTTGAGGTATTTTATCAATTATTTTTATCTTGAATGAAGGTATTAAAAATTAAACTAGTGTTTTTGAGATATATTGTGTGAGTTATAATATTTAATCCGAATAGTTGGATCGTTGTAATTTTTGGATATGTTATACATATATAAGTTGAGTATATGTCCACAAATTTTGAACCGTTAAAAATGAACGTATGATTTGTTATATGATTTTAAGAGGTGGTGATTCGTAAATTAGGTTTATAAATGATTTTGGTGGAAAATTCTAGAATTGAGTGGGCCCCACTTGTGGTTGGTGAAGAAATGTGCTGAATTTATTTCAAATGTGGTGGGTGGGAATAGTAGCGAGTAAAGCCATCGGTCAGTTGCGAGTCAAGTCTCTAACATTTTCCTATAAATAGAGGGCTAAGTTAGAATTAAAAATCACACCATAAACAAGTTTTCTCTCTTTCTCTCTCTAGATTATTGAGTGTATTTTGTGAGTATTTAGATACTTTGTTAGTTTCTATTCATTAGTGCAAGTTTCTTTTCAAATTTTATACTGATATTTCGATCGTAAATCTTGATATTTTGAGGTAAGGGATGTTATTTTTTTCATATATGATATTATTTCTTCAATATCATTATGCCAAATATTGATCTGAATTTTTATCAAATTTGGAACTTTTTGTGTTTGATTACTATTCACGATATGGTACTATTCACATATACTTGCACTTTTCACTTATCGACACTATTCAATCGAAAATGAAATTTTCTTCTTTTTTCCAAGATGTCTATTATGGTTACTATCTTTGATTGTATCCATGTTTTGATCTTTATTTTGAATTCCGCTTCAAAATTGAAATTTATGAAGTATTATTGATCTTGGATAAATCTGTTATACTAATCTCTACTATTTGTCCTTCCGTTTTCACCGGATTCGTTTTTCTTTAAAATATTTTTCATCATCTTCATCCTAAATGATGATATTACTAAATATCTTCTACTTTAGTGCAAAGATAAATGATTAATCGATGAATATCTTTGGCCCGTAGTGCAAAAGATGAACAAGTGTTGGGATGAACATGACCAACCGGTGATACAAATGAATATCTTTGGCCCTGTGCGTGCAAAGATGAATATTTGATTAAGGATGTATATTGATTATTGTTACGAGGATAAAATATTGATGATGGACTTTTAAATCTTAGAAGATAGTAGAACTCATTCTCTACTTGACTCTTCTAATGGATTCTTTAAGCTCACTGCGATTGTTGATCTAAAACTTGTTGGCTATTATATTTTATCGATTTTCCTGTTGAAGACTAACAATAATTTGTTGTATATTATCTTAGTCATAATATTCTTTCTTGGGCTAGTTGAGCTCACCCTTTTCCTTTTTGTTCCATTTTTCTTAGGGAGGTGAGAACATAGCGAGAAACTAGTTTCCGGGTGCAGTGATGGTTCTAGAAAGATGTTTTAGCAGTCCTCACTATTTCTATAAAATAGTGTTTGAATAATTGAAACGAGGACTTATTTGAGTGTGGATATTGTCTAGAAGACAATATTTGTATTTAAACTCATAGTATATGTTGTCGTATTTTGCACAACAATTGTATTATTGAAGTTGTAGTTTGCTTTCTGTACCATGTATTTGGCGACTCAGAATGGGTGTTGTATACCTATTTTGGGGGCGTCACAGTACGGCCAATGATATTTGTTAGTATCACATCCATGAATTATCCATGCACTACGGGCCAAGGATATTCATTATTATCACATCCACGAATTATCAATGCACTACGAGCCAATGATATTCGTTAGTATCACATCCATGAATTATCCATACACTACGGGCCAAGGATATTCATTATTATCACATCCACGAATTATCCATGTACTACGGGCCAAAGATATTCATTATTATCACATCCACGAATTATCCATGCACTACGAGCCAATGATATTCGTTAGTATCACATCTATAAATTATACATGCAGTACGGGTCAATGATATTCATTATTATCACATCCACGAATTATCCATGCGCATGGATAATTCATTGGCGACAACATGCCGTCGGGAATGATAGTAAAATTAAAATTTACAAATGTTTATTAACGATAGCATGTCCGTCTCTAGTGCCGTCGACAATGACACATTGACGATGGCGTGTCGTCGGTAATGCCCCCGTCGGTAATGACCTTCTTCCAGACGGCGAGCGACGGGAGCCACGAGCGATGACCTCTGGGGCAACAAGAGGGGCGACGAACTATGCCGTCGCCAATGACCTCATTACCGACGGTAAGAGGTCCATTGGCGACGACATAGTCTGTCGGCAATGACCTTTTTTTTTGTAGTGTGCACTACGGGCCAAGGATATTCGTTATTATCACCAATGGTCATGATCATGCCAAACAATAATTCATCTTTGCACCCTTGGCCGAAGAGAACTCATGGTCATAATCATACCAACAACTGTCCATCAATGCACTACGGGCCAATGAGAACTTTCATCACAATATAAGCATGAGGATGATGACAATGATATAAGCATCAATCAAACGAAATCAAGAATAAATATTAAAAATTTATACTTGAATTGTCAACATAATAATTAAATGTGGAGTAAAATTCAAGAATAATATTCATGTATCAAAAATAATTTGGACAGAAAAGAAATTAATTTTTTTTTTGTCGTGAATAGTACCCCGTGAATAGTATTTCGTGGATAGTACCCCGTAAATAATACTCCGTGAATAATACCCCATTAATAGTACTTCGTGAATAGTACCCCGAGTGAATAGTACCCCGTGATTAATACTCCGAGTGAATAGTAACTCGTAAATAGTAACCCAAGTGAAAATATTGAAATTTAATAAGAAAGTTCATACCAATATTCCAATGAAACGATACTAGATGAAGCGCAAAACTCAAGGATATTCTACTAATTTTAGGGATTATAGAATCAATACTTACCATAGTAAGTTTAGATTTAAGAATATGAAAAGAAATAATACCACTTACCTTAGTAGAAGACTGGATACTGCAATAGTGAAGTAGCAGAATACTCTTCATTTTTCTCTCTATAGTTTTTCTCTCTATAGTTGCTCTTGTGAGTCTTAGTGAATTGGTGAGAATGAAAGAAGAAATAAGCTTATATTTATAGGAAAACATAGTTTCGATAATTGCACGTTAGGGGCTCGACTTATTACAGTTTAATACCTCATTAATTGCACCTTAGTCTAGGTGACATCATGATCATGACATCATGATGATGTCATTGCTTATATCATGATAATGTCATGCTTACATCATATTTGTGTTTCTTTAAGGATGATGTCATGCTTACATCATGCTTGCATCATCTCTTCTCTGATTAGTTGATTCAAGTTCACATGGATTGGTTAACTTATTACACTTTAGTACCCCTAAAGTTTTCTAACCTTGCATTATTCCCCTTTAACTTTTGTAACTCACTTATATTCAATGAATATATCTTAAATATTTTAACAATTATTCATTATTAATAATATAGCTCACAATATTAACAACCAGATCATTTTTAGGAAAGAGGGGGCTTTCCGATAAGGTTTTATCCTTATTGATGTGCAATTAGGTAACCAAACCCCTTTCCTCGATAGAACTTTTTAGACATTGTCAATAATGCAAATAATTATATGAATAACTTTGTCGTCTCAATTATTGATTTAATAATATAAAATATTATGCAGATGATACTGTGACAATAATTGAATCAATAATGTGAGATACTATGCAGCAATTAATGTTGCAATAATTGAGTAAAACTGAGTGAATTCTCACGTAAACATCAATAATCAGAGATATTATGCAATACCGTGTATTATTGTGTAACAACGCGTATTACTGTATTTTTATCACCAGGTATTTCAACAGTTTATGTAGTAACCCGAGATTTTCTAGATAAAATAAATAAGAAATTTTGCGTATATTTTTTTTTTTATTTAATGACGAGACTAAGTGTCAAGTAAAGTGAACGATAAATGCGAATACATTTATTACTTGAAAAATTAGAAATAATTTTGGAATTATTAATTACCACAAATTATATGGTAATAAATTTCTGTAAGCCGAAATGTTTTTATTAATTATTTTCCATGAAAACATGATTGGAAATAATATATGAAGTGATAATTAGATTTATATAATAAATATTTTATTATATGACTTGTTCAGAACATTTAAGTTAATTATTTTAACTTGATTATTGATGCTGTGTACGAAGAATAAGTCAGACATGAGATCCAAACCCTGGATTGGGATTGTGATCAAGAGATGAGAATAATAATATTATATTATTTATATAATGATTTTACAATTACCATAATTATGTACTTTGGTATGTGCTGATGATAATATCGAAAGAAATGACGACCAATTAGGTCATAAGCATATTACCGTGTCAGTGAAACCCTAATTATTAAACTCGCTTATGGGATATTTACGAGTAGGATCGTGTATATGAAGTTACTGTGTATAAGAATATCGGTAATTAGAAGAAACCCTAATTCACTGTTATGCGTCGATAATTAGGACAAACCCTAATTATTATAACCCTAACCTATTGAAATTAGAAATCAGAATTGACTGTGTTGGTAACATACACAAGATAATTAAAGAACCACTAATGGTCAATTAGAAACCCTAATTGATAACGTTGAGAAACCCTAATTATAGAATCTTAAATTCTCTATAGAAAACCCTAATTTTAATTATCGGGTTTAATTTCGATGTTATTGTATAAGTGTTTTAATTTACCAAAGGATAGAAGTTAATTGGTAAATTATAAGAATTAAATCTAGTGATTAAATATTACATTTAATTGCCTTGTATAAGATTGCCCATACACAAACAAAGCCCAACCATCACCCATAACAAATCAGAAGCAAGAATCAAGAATTTTTGGCAAAAAGGGTATAAGAACACTAAACCTAGAAATCCTTTGATTCGATGTTATTTGATGCAATTGATTGTTTAAAGTTGTGTAATAGGATGTTAATTGATGATATGGGTTGATAAATCAAAGACCCATAACATCAAAGTGCACGAATTTGAAGATTTAAGCAAGTTGGAAAAACCGAATTCTGTTATTTTTCACCAAATGTCAGAGGCCATAACTCTTTGCTCGATCATGAGTTTTGTTGTGTAAAAGTTGTTATGTGTAGCCTGATATGTGGTCTTTAATCTGCAAAAAGAATCAAGTCCATATCATGTATAGATTAGAAGTTATAGATGGTCAAACATGGTTGAATCGATCATGATAAACTGCTTTTTGGGTAGTCTGTAATGGGGGAATTCTCGTCCATTTTTTGTGCTTTAAAAGGTCTGGACTTTTGATATGTTGTAGTACACTGAATAATCTTTCCATAGACTCCAAAAAGGACTAAATCCGATATCGGAGGAGGGAGTTATGACATTTCAAAGTAGTAGTGTCAAAACTGTCCAACAAGTGCGGTGCGATCCACTTGAACGGAATTTCTGGGCTGATGTGTTCGAATTTGGAAACAAGTCAGTAGGGAAGAGTTGTAGTCTCGTAAGATAGCTTCGCATGGGGGCTCAAGAATCGCCTAAAAATGTTTTAAAACGAAAGAGTTATGACTGTTTTAAGCGAAAGAGGGTAAATCGGGAAATAGATAAAAACAGTTGCGAGTGGACATTTTTGAGGTCCTGCTTTTTAAGCTTCCTAAGAGGTCCGAAATTATCAAGTTATATTTTTTAAAAATACTCGTATACCATGTATAACATATCCAAAGTTGGGAATTTTCCGATAAATGAGCAAGGCGTGAGAAAATCGCAAAGTGAGCTATTGAAAGATTAGTTTAAACAAAGTCCCACATCGACTAAATTAAGAACTTCACCATTTTCTAAACCTATAAATAGAAGGGCTTGGCCTTTGTTTCATTCACCAACAATAAGGCCTCCAATTTTGAGAAAGGCTTTGTTGTGGGAGGACTTTTATAAAGATCTCCTTAGTTAAATTTTATGCGTGGAAATGACGATTCAGGTTTGTGGAATTCATATTTTCGGGTATGTTTCTTATTTAATTTTTGTAATGTTATTATTTTTAATTGTTAGTTAAGTTTGAATTTTTGAAGTTTAGTTAGTGTTGTTAATAAACTAGTTAGTTTACTATGTTTATTTTGGCTTGGAATTGATTATGTAAATGAGTTATTTGTGATGACTTTTAATATTTTGTGATGAATTTCATTAATTAATTATTATTAATGATATTAAAGTTATTTAATGATTATATTAAATAATTTAGTTTAAAAATGATTTTAATATTATAAAAATCATTTTAAATGAAAATAAGGAATTTAAAAATATTTTAAGTTATAAAATATAACTTTTAATATTTAAATGATAATTTTATTAATAATTAAATATTAATGATATTAAGATAATGTTAATGATATTTAGTTTATTTAATAATTATTATTAAATAAATAGTTTAAAAATGGTTTTATTTATTTAAAAACCATTTAAAGACTTAAAGATTTAAAAATATTTTAAGTTATAATTAATGACTTTACTTTTAATATTTGATAAATAGTACATTAATATTTAAATATTAATGGTAATTATTTAAAATGATTTTATTGTTTTAAAAATCATTTAAGGGTAATATAAATGTTTTAAAAATAGTTTGAGTTATTATAAATAACTTTTATATTTTGGCAATGGTTTCATTAATAGTTTAGTATTAATTAAACTATTAATGATAATGGAATTGTTTAATGTTTAAATCATTTAATTATGATTTCGATGTTTGAAAATGCATGATGATAATTGTAGTCTTGTATTTCCTCTACAAGATCTGACCAAGAACAGACTTAAAAACCTAATACACACAAAGTTATAAATTTTTATCAAACTAGGTGACTTTGAGAACCTAAGTTATGAAGTTCGATTTGATGAAGAACACCTATAGAATAATGCTTATGTCACTATAAGCACCTATAGCGACATATTGGAATTATTTTAAATTTTTTAATTTCTGGATATTCTGAAAATGACTAAAAATAAAATGTCTGATATTTACAGATGTTGAGGTATAGAATAAGAGTCTTAGACTCAAGATTTACTCGATAAAGTCAGTTTCCGCATTAAGCGAAAATGTCGCACTTATAAAAAAGAAAGAAAAGGCTACCGTAAGAGCATGGATGAGATATTTGAAAAATGTATAAAAATATTTTAAGTATAGAATAGGAACTAAAAGTATGATCACTGTGATTATGTGATTAGACTATGTCTTTAATCGTAATAGACAATGATGCGATGTGTTAAGATATATTATTCTAATCGAACGAATGATCCGATTATCGATAGGTTGTGATAAAGAGATAAAACCTAAGTTGAGATTTGTAATCGTGAATCGAAAAAGTATCCTACCTTTGCACTTCCTTTATGCAATGGACATGAGTAAGAAGTTTCGTAATTATTCTATCCCCGCATGCATTATGTACTCTTTGATTATCGACATGTTAGCTCGTATATATATTCGTGCTCATTGATTTCTATAAATGGTTATACAAGTGTCCCCACTTGGATAATCATGGCATTTATTCACATGTTGATACACCTTTGTCAATTACCCGTATATATATGTTGAATTACATATTATTGTTGAAAGCAAGATTAAAACCTTCGGTTTGGAACCGCATATGTATGAACATCCCTATATGGGAAAATTTTTGCGCCCAAGGCGGATAGAGTGAGCGGCGAATTTCGCTCAAGTTATGTAGTATTGATCATCATACAAGGTACAATCTGGTCGATCACCCTCCGTGTTCTGTAAGTTGTGACGGTTTATTTAATGGATTTCGCTAAACCTTTTCAAAATGAAAAGAATGTTCATAGTATGTTTCTTAAACCCTATTCAAGGGTAGAGCCAGAGCCAAATTTAAAGAATTTGAAAGAGAGTTGTTATGTGAATTTTTATCAAGATGCATTACTTCACAACTTTCAATTCATTGTAGAAGTGTTATGTAAGGAGAATACTTATATTCTTTCAAATTTATATATATAATTGCTATTACTTCATTGGCACTCAAATGCTCACCCTTGCTTAAATTAAATGTTTTCAAGCATGTATTTGAGCAACTGAAGGCTCGAGTACTAACAAGGGAAAAGGGAAGTCGCTCAATGAGTTATATTATGAGTTAATGGTTATAGTTAGTATTGGTATATGTTCAAGTATTGTATGGAATGTATTTGAAGGTCTCGTACCTGGGAAGTAAACTTTGATGTATGTAAATTGAGTTTGAATGTAATATTATTATTGCATTGTTCAGCTTATAGAAATGGTATCGTGAAGCACCGAGTTCGGGTTTCAAGTACATGGATTTGGGGTCATCACAGTTTAACGGTAAAAGTGTTGCCATTATTTTTATAAAAAGGTTATTTATGTCGCTTTCTAAATTTGACAATTATTCTGTTGTGGGGTCCACTAATGGTTGTGCCATCGTATGAATATTCCCCGGCAAAAAGAATATTCTCCGACCAAACAAATATTTTATGACAACTTGCTAACTTTGTAAAAATTTTACATATCACCCTTAACTTTAACCTTTTATCAATTTAACCATTTACTAAATAGAATAATAATTATAAGAAAATTGAATACTTGCATTTCATAAAATTCGGGGTCTTACAATTAAACCCGTTATAATCAACATCATTCTCATCATCTGATTCTCACCAACGCTCCCAGCGTGTGCCCAGCGTGCGTTGTCCGTCTCTGTTTAACTGTTCTGACCCCTCCTTCCGAACCTCATAACTTGATTGTTTTAAGTCAGAATTAGTTTGTTCTCGTTTCATGTTTTTCCTTGTAACATCTAATACAAATCCCCTCGGGTGGAATTTTTTTCCAAACCCATTTTTAGGGCAAAATAATGGCCCCAAAAACTTCTAACGCCTAACTTTCTGATGTTGACAAATTTAACTAGCCTCCTTCTGAGGGGCATAACTCTCACTTCGAACTCGGAATGAGGTCATTCTTACGTCTACAGACTCCTTGTTCTACGAATTAAATAATACTTCTAATAGAAAAAAATTAAGCAACATAAACGGTACATAAATTCATTTAAAAATCAGGGGTCGCACTATGTTTTCATCCTTTTAACTATTTTTACAAAACAAAATCGTCATGACTTTGTTACACAAGCTTTTACCTCTGTTCTAATTGGATGGTGTTCGTAACTCCTAGGAGCATAACACAACACTCTAGAACTTATTTTTATATTTGGAACCCCACACAAAAAGTGTAATAATCGCGATGATCAAGAAATCTTTGTAAATGATATTATGTGAAAATTATTGAATAAAATGAGTTTTTATTGATAATTTGATGTTTATGTGACTTAGGGTCATTATTTAATGGAGCTACAATTTATATGTACGTATTTGAGTGTTTAGAGGTTAAATGTGTAAAATAAAAAAAATTTAAAAAAAAGACGTAAAAACATTATTCACGCTAAAAACACAAACTCTTTTTTTCGAATTACGGCATAACGTTTCTTCGAAAAAGGGAGATCAGTGACAAAATCGAATTTTGAAAATTGAAAGTCGATTTTTTGACGAACCGAGCTGATTATGAAAAGTAACTAAAAAAGTTAGAAAACCTAACTATATATAAAAAAGTCTAACTAGAATTAGTTTGACTAACTAAGCCTAAGGATTCTAAGGCTTGGCTAAGAATTTTGGAAAATGGCTAGGCTTGAGCCGAAGTTTGAGTCTAGGGTTTGAAAGGCTTGGCTAGGATTGAGCCAAGGGTGAAACTAAGGGTTATGGATTGCTTGACTTAGGGTTGAGCTATGGTTCAAGCCTTAGGGTTAAACCCTAAGACTTGGAGCCAAAGTAAAATATATTGGTGTTTATCTTATATATGTGGGATAAACACATGATGACTGATCATTATTTCTCATTTGATAAAGTGAGGGTATTTGAGGCTATTATGGCCAAATTTTTGGAAGGTTTGGGGGACAATTGGTGAGTCATGAGTAATGACTCATCACACCCAAAGAATTAGACTTAAATGCTTGGTTCCCCATTAAGTGGTCTTAGTCATTAAGTGGATATTAAGTGTCTTAAGTTAATTTAATTTTGGTTTGATTAGGCTAACTCAAGGGGGTGATTAGTAAGCTTTTAAACATGAGGGGGAAGATCTTGTGTGACTTTATTTAGGTGACCAACTTATAAGAAGTGGAAACTAACTTTTATATAAGCTAAAATTCAAGTATCATCTCTTCACTTTGCAAGAATTTGGCTAATTACTGTTAGAGAGAGCATAAGAGAGCAAGAACAAGATAGAGAGAAAGTGAGAGAGGGGGCCGGACCATAGAAAAGCAAAAAAAAGGCTAAGGATCAAAGCTTATAAAGAATGAGAAGAAGAACGAGAAGAAGAAGAAGAAGCTATAAAAGGTAAGATCATCAAACCATAATTATCATCTCTTCATCTAGTTATATTCTTGTTTGAAGTAGTTATTGGTGGTTGGTTAAGTGAAGATCATTGTAAGACCCCGAATTTTATGAAATAAAAGTATTCAATTTTTCTTATAATTATTATTCAGTAAATGGTTAAATTGATAAAAGTTAAAGTTAAGGATGATATATGATTTTTTTTTTCAAAATACGCATGTGGTTATAAAATATTCATTGTTGTCGGGGAATATTCGTTTAGTCGTGGAATATTCTTTCTATCGGGGAATATTCGCATTTACTGCCAAGCTTGACCTTTATGGGCCCCATAATGTAATAAGCGCTTGGATGAAGAAAATGACAAAATTGAGTTTTTATAAATAAACGATGAGTAGTTGTTACAGCTAACACTGCTGGAATACCCTTATGGTTAAAATACGTGAATATGCGTGGTTGCACAAAGAAGATACCAGATTGCATTAAAGATTGTTGAATTATTGATTCTTACATAAGAAGACACTACTCAATAATTGTTACAAAGAATTACTGCTCAATATTTTATTTTATTGATTCAATAATTGTTGCATTGATATTTTATATTATTGTTGTTTTAATAATTGTCACCGCACAGTATCTCCATTATCAGATCAATAATTCATATTATTTGAATAATATTATTAGATAGCATTATTGACAATGTCTAGAAAGTTCTGTCAAGGAGAGGTTTGGTCACCTAATTGCGCGCCAGTAATGAGAAATCCTTATCGTAAAAAGCCCCTCTTCCTCGGAACCGCTCGGTTGTCATTATCAGATTCTCAGAATATTATTTGTGAATAATTAATTATTAATTTATATGATAAGGGAAATATTTATTTAATGTGGATATAAATGATGGATTTATTTATGTGGTTATAAATGAAGGAATTAATGTTGAGGTGTTTTATTAATATTTTGTCGGATTTGAGGTATTAAAAGATCAAATCGGTGTTCTTACAGCTTTATTGTGTGAGTTATAATATTTAATCCGACCGTTGGATCGTTGTGATTTTTGGATATGTTATACATATATAAGTTGAGTATATGTCCACAAATTTTGAACCGTTAAAAATGAACGTATGATTTGTTATGAATTTTAAGAGGTGACTGATTCAGAAATTAGGTTTATAAATGATTTTGGTGGAAAATTCTAGAAATGGGTGGGCCCCACTTTTGGTTGTTGGGGAAGATGGCTGATTTTTGGTGGGTAGAATAGTAGCAGGTAAAGCCATCAGGTAGCAAGTCAAGTCGTTTTTGGCGTGCTAACATTTTCCTATAAATAGAGGGCTAAGTTAGAATTGAAAATCACACCAGAATTCATAAGTTTTCTCTCTTTTTTTCTCTAGATTATCGAGTATATTTTGTGAGTATTTAGATACTTAGTGAGTTGCTATTAATCAGTGCAAGTTTTCTTCAGCGTCATATCCGATATCCAGTCAGAAGTGCTGCTCTGTTGAGGTAAGGGATAGTAAGGGATTTTAAGGGTTGTTATGTTTTTCAGTTTCGTAATTTTTCTGACCTTCAAAAATTCTGGAAAATTTTGAAATTATAATTTGATGAGTTTTCTAGATTGTGTCCAAAAATGGTGATTTTTGGATGTATATATTATGAGTAATGAATTTTATGAGAAAAAACTATTTTAAAAAGTAAACCCTTATAACTCCTTGTGGTTAACTCTAAAATTGGTGAAAATGTTATTGGGAGTACATGGATATAACAGAAGTATACTCTGTAAATTTCGGAATTTTTAGACAAAAGTATAATTTTTTGATAAATATCTAAATATTCGTCTATTTTGGCCATATGAAAAATAGTAAATGACTTTTAAAAATTCCGGAAAAAATATATGTTCAATATGAGACTATATTCTGCTAAATCCCAGAAAAAAAAAATTGTTTACATTGATTTGGTATTTTTGCATGAAAATGGACTAGTTATGAGTAAATGAATTAAATATGTTATGTGAAGTAAGAAAATTGAAAAATAGGATTTTATGACTTGAGAATCCTATATGAGGTATATGCAGATTTTTGATGAGGGTTTTGGTTATTGGTGATGAAATCTTATGAGTTTGGCATTTTAGAATGATTAAATGCATTATTTAGTAAAGTGTAAACAATTAAAATAAATTGTTTATAAATTTAAGAAATATTATTATTTCAATATCATTATACCGAAATATTGGTATGAATTTTATTGTGGAATTTCTACCTTTTTGTGTCGGGAGTTACTTATTCACGAAAGTTACTATTCATGAGTTCTTATCCACGACAAAATTGGTTTCTTTTTTTTCCGACCAAATTATAGTTGATTTATGAATATTACTCTTGAAATTAAATTCATATTTTGATCATATTGTTTTTTATTATCATATATAACATTTTTATAACCCTGATGTTGAAATTCTCTTTCACTTGAGTGTAAAGATGGGTAGATTGTTGGTATGATCATGACTATGGGTTCTCTTTGGCCAAGATGGTGCAAAGTTGAATTGTTGGACGTATGATCATGACCATTGAATTTATAACTTGAATATCTTTAGCTTAAGTGCAAAGGTGAATTGATCAACATGGTTATAATTATTGTTTATATAATTCTGAATTGATTATATATTTCTTTGAGATATTAATATATTTGGCATGTAGTGCAAATATGAACTGTTGAGGAATATTTTTGGCCTGTAGTGCAAAGATGAATTATTGATGAATATCATTGGCCCGTAGTGTAAAGATGACCTGTTGATGAATATCTTTGGCACAGTAGTGCAAAGATGGTGCATTTGATGAATATTTTTGGCCCGTAGTGCAAAGATGAAATTGTTAGTATGATTATAAACAAGAACTGTGATTTGGTATAACCATGATCTTTGATGTTTCAGGTAAAGACATGTGATGAAAATTATCTTCGTCATGGGTACGAAGAGGAATTTAGAATCACAATTATGATTATGAGATATTCATATGATTGTGGAAAGGAATTATTGATTGATGTTACAGGGATAAAACATTGTTGGTGGATTTTTAACGTGGAGAAGATAATAGACTTTATAGTCTATTTGACTCTTCTAATGGATTGCTCGTTCCGCTCCAACTATGGTTGAAAAGTTTTATCATCTACCATATGTTCTAAATCTCTGATTTATTACTGATGAAGGCTATTGATAATTTAATTATCTTTAGTCATGATATTCTTTATTGGGCTAGTTATTGCTCACCCTTTGCTTCACAATTCCTTTTCGGGTAATAAGAGTGTAATGGGTCGAGCGAGGTAATACCAGAAATAGAATCATGGTCTCTAGTAGAGAGGTTCTCCCTAGCAGAGATATAGAAAAGTGTTGTATACATCATTTAGTAGTTATATTTGGTGAATCAAATAGGGTGAGGCGAACCCAACGTTGGAAGGGTGTTTTGCCACTATCATACAAGATGTCTAATGACATACAACCTCGTGTCATCATAAGACAGGGATGTGCTCATCCACTTGTTGAGTATATTTACGAGCACTACCGATATAATCTTGGTGTTTGTTTGAAGTATAATTCTCAATTAGAGACAGTGGAGATAATGATATGTCAAGAGAAGACTCACCATTGGGAATAATATGATAGTAATCTTTTTATTTTTCTTTAGGGTCTATTGGGTCAACCAAGGATAATTCTGTGGCCATATGATATCTATCATAACCTAGAAGCATGGCCTCCCATGTACGAAGGTTTCCTTGAGCACTTCCCAAAGATTCTAATTTCTAAAATAGTTTTTGACTATACCTTTATGTAAGGTGTCATTGTGAGGTGCTGTCCACGGTTGGGACATGAGTCACATTTGGAATATATTTGTATCCAAACTCACAGCATATGTGTTGTTGTATTTTGCACGACAATTGTTGTAATAAAGTTGTAGTTGTTTTCTGTACCATGTATTTGACGACTCAGAATAGGTTGGATGGAATGGACCTATTTTGGGGTTGTCACAGTTGGTATCGAGCTTAGGATATGGTCTCCAGGCGAAATCGGGAATATAACTAGGAGGGGAGAGATGAGTAAATCCTTCGCTAGTGTGTCCTACCTAAGCTTATTTGTTGGTCAATCATAATATCGGGAAATTGTGTGATATGTTAATTTGTTCAATTAACCCTTGTTTTATGGAAGTATTTGAGAATGGCTGCTGAGAATGCTAACAATGGAGGGAATGAGACCGTGGGGATACCTCTAATCACCAACCAGGATAATGTGATGTCAGGAGAAGAAGGAATTAGAGATATCCATGTGGTGAGTGAAGAATTGATAGTTGCACTCGAGATAGTCGTAGAGGTAACAGCTAACAGTGAGGAAGAAGAGGAAGAAGAGGTACCTGAGGAGAATTTATTAGAGGTATTATATGATCAAAATGTAGAATTGCAAAATTGTATTCATGAGTTAGAAGAAGCAAATCAAGAACGACAAAGCGTTTGGGAAACAAAAGGATGCAACAATTCAAGCTTGTGTTACCCGATATGTGATGCTTGAACAGAAGCATTCTTTGGCAGAGTATAAGATGATAAAGATAGAATCTGAGCTGAAAGAAGAAAAAACTAAACGAGTAAGAATAAGTGATGCATGGGCAAAATGTAAGACCCCAACTTTGTGAATAAAGATTAAATTTTTCTCGAAATATATTTTTGAATATTATGGTGTGGATTTGATATAATGTTATAGTTGTGGGTAATATTTACAAATTTTGCAAAATCACGCAAGTTGTTATATAATATTCGATTGGTTCCGGGAATATTCGTTTTAACAGGAATATTCGTACAACCAAGACAATCATTGGTGGACCCTCCCCCACAACGAAAATTATTATCATTGGATTGAGAAAATGACAAAAATACTTTATGAAAATAACGGCGGAAGTTTTACCGTTAACTGTTAAACTATCCGGTAGTAAAAATACAGTAATACACGTGGTTGCATAATATCACACGGTATTGATTATTGATGCTTACGTGAGAAGCCATTCAGTTATACTCAATTATTTTCAAAGATTGTTCTGATCATATCTCTCATATTATTGATTCGATTATTGTCATAGATCATCTGCATAATATGTTATTTTATTAAATCAATAATTGAGACGACAAAGTTATTCATATTATTAAATTTCAAAGATTTATAATGTCTAGAAGTTACATCGAGGAGAGGTTTGGTCACCTAATTAAGCTTCAATAGGGAGAAATCCTTATTGAAAAGCCCCCTCTTCCTGAAACGACACGGTTGATAAATATTGTGAGTTATAATATTAATGATGAATGTTATTAAAATTGTAGTTGTGTTCGGAGTTGAATTTGGAGACGCTGGACGTGATATTTGAGTCCTAACGATGAAATTAGTAAAATAGTCTATAAACACAAAATTTTCCTGAATTCACTATTTGGTTAAAAAGTCAATAGTTGACTTTTTCGGGAAAAGTCAAACTTTAAAATTTCAAAATTTATATTTTTGATAAAAATAGTTTCATTGTGTTGGAATTATTTGTGTTAGTGAAAATCGATAATTATTTCGATAATAATTGATGTCTTAAAGTTATATTGACCAATCGGGTATTTAACCAGATAAATGAGCAATTGATTGCTATTATTTCACATGATTATAACTATTTGTTCACATGTGTATACTATTGTTTCACATTCTTGTTACTATTAGGGGAGTTGGTGCAAGATTGATAATACTTGCATGACTAAGTTAAAAATGGAGGTATAGATGTAGGTACTATATTGTAATTAGTATTTTCACATGTTCAGAACTATTGATTCACATAATTTACTATTGAATCACATTATTTACTATTAGGGAGGTGGTGCAAGTTTGATAATACTTCCATGACTAAATTAAAAATAAAGGAAAAGTTGAAGGTATTGTCTTTGAAATTTTTCGAGCCCCAAAACGTCAATTATCGAAACTATATTTTTCTATAAATAGAAGCTCATTCTTCCTTCATTTTCACCAATTCACAAAAGTTTTAGAAGCGATTATTATAGAGAGAAATTATAGAAAGAAGAAGAAAGTCTCGCTACCTCACTATTCCAAAGATCCAGCTTTTTTGTAGGAGTATTATTTCTTTCTTATCTATGAAGAGAACTTCATTATCCCATTCTTTATTATTACGTTGAATAACTCAGATCTGCCGCTACCCTATACTTGGTGAAATTCTTCCATTGTTCCATTCTTTATCATTCTATTGGAACATCCTCATGCAAGGCTTCTACTACGGGACCTGAGTTCCGCCTCTTTATTATTCTCGTTGGATATCCCACATGCAATGCGTTTTCTGGGACCGACACCGATTACGCCTTTATTATTCTCGTTTGAATATCCCGTCTGCATGCGTTTTCTGTGGGACCGATTTCGTTATTTATTATTCTGCTTGGAATAACTGCATGTATGCGCCTATCGCACGCCCGGTGATTTCTTTTGTTATTCCATTCCTTATTATACTCGGTTGGTTAAAGTTTTGACTTCTATACTCCATGAAATTAGTGTAATATCCTTGATATTTTCGCTTCATCCAAAGATCTTTCATAGAAATATTCTTCTCGAGCATTCTTGAATTTTACTCTCTGAAAGCATGATCATGTTGACAATTTGGGCGTTATTAGTTCTGGATAAAATAATTCTTGAACTTGTTTTATTGAATTCTTATATCATTGTCATCATCCTCATGTTTATATTTTGTTAAAAGTCATCATTGTAAGACCCCAACTTATTATAAATAAAATCGAATTTCCTCTAATTATATTTGTGAATAATAAGGTATTAATTTGATATAATTCTCTCGGTTATGGGTGAAATGTGCAAATTTTGCAAAATATGCAAGTGGTTATAAAATAATCATTGTGTTCGGGAATATTCGTTTGGTCGTGGAATATTCTTGTTGTCGGGAATATTAAATGCGATGGCGCGATCATTTATGGGCCCATAACAGAATAAGCATCGGATGAAGAAAAAAGACAAGTTTGAGTTTTTATAAATAACGACGTAGTTATTACTGCTTAACACTATTGGAATACCCGTGGTTAAAATACAATAATACGCGTGGATGCACGATGATTGATGAATTATTGATCCTTACGTAAAGAAGGAACTACTCAATAATTGTTACGAAGAATTACTGCTCAATATTTTATTTTATTGATTCAATAATTGATGCGTTGATATTTTATATTATTGTTGTTTCAATAATTGTCACTGCACAGTATTTTACATTATCAGATTAATAATTCATATTATTTGAATAATATTATTAGATAGCATTATTGGCAATGTCTAGAAAGTTACATCGAGGAGAGGTTTGGTCACCTAATTGCGCCAATAAGGAAAAATTCTTATTGAAAGCCCCTCTTTCTGAGAACTACCGGGTTGTCATAAATGTGATTATGTAATATTATTTGTGAATAATTAATTATTGATTCATATGATAAGGAAATGTTTATTTTATGTGGATATAAATGTTGGATATATTTATTGTGGTTAAAAATGAAGGAGTTAATGTTGAGGTGTTTTATCGGTATTTTTGTTTGAATGAAGGTATTAAAAATTAAACCCAAGTTTTTTAGATATATTGTGTGAGTTATAATTTTTAATCCGACCGCTGATCGTTGTAATTTTTTGGATATGTTATACATATATAAGTTGAGTATATGTCCACAAATTTTGAACCGTTAAAAAGGAACGTATAATTTGTTATGAATTTTAAGAGGTGACTGATTCAGAAATTAGGTTTATAAAAGATTTTGGTAGAAAATTCTAGAATTGAGTGGGCCCCACTTGTGGTTGGTGAAGAAATGTCTTGAATTTATTTCAAATATGGTGGGTGGGAATAGTAGCGAGTAAAGCCATCAAAGTCATGCGGTCAAGTCTGCTAACATTTTCTATAAATAGAGGGCTAAGTTAGAATTGAAAATCACACCGTAAACAAGTTTTCTCTTTTCTCTATCTAGATTATTGAGTGTATTTTGTGAGTATTTAGATACTTTGTGAGTTTCTATTCATCGGTGCAAGTTTCCTTGACCTTATCTGATATTTCGATCGTAAAATCTTGATATTTTGAGGTAAGGATGTTATTTTCTTCATATATGATATTATTTCTTCAATATCATTATCTTCAAGTATTGATCTCAATTTTATCAATTTTGGAACTTTTTGTGTCTGAGTTACTATTCACGTATACTGGCCTTTATTCACGAATCGACACTATTCATCGAAAAATAAAAAATTTTTCTTTTGTCCAAGATGTCTATTATGGTTACTATCTTTGATTGTATCCATGTTTTGATCTTTATTTTTGAATTACGCTTCAAATTTGGTATTTATGAAGTATTATTGATCTTGGATAAACCGTTATACTTTAATCCCTACTATTTGTCCTTCCGTTTCACCGGATTCGCTTTCTTTAAAATATTTTCATCATCCTCGGTCCTAAATGATGATATTACTAAATATCTTGACTGTGAAAGTGCAAAGATAAATGATTAATTGATAAATATCTTTGGCCTTGTGGTGCAAAGATGAGCAGTGTTGAGATGAACATGACCAACCGATGATACAAATGAATATCTTTGGCTCAGTAGTGCAAAGATGAATATTTGATTAAAGATGTATATTGATTGTTGTTACAGGGATAAAATATTGATGATGGACTTTTAAATCTTAGAAGATAGTAGAACTCATTCTCTACTTGACTCTTCTAATGGATTGTTGTTTCCGCTGCAGTTGTTGATCTAAAACTTGTTGGCTATTATATTTTATCAGATTTTTCCCTATTGAAGACTAAAGATAATTTGTTGTATATTATCTTAGTCATAATATTCTTTACTGAGCTAGTTGAGCTCACCCTTTTCCTTTTGTTCCATTTTTTCTCGTGGAGGTGAGAACATAGCGAGGAACTAATCGAGTGAGTGCGTAGTGATGGTTCCGGAAAAGATGTTTTAGCGGTCCTCACTATTTCGTAAAATAGTGTTTGAATAATTATATGAGGACTTATTTGAGTGTGGATATTGTCTAGAAGACAATATTTGTATTTAAACTCAAAGTATGTGTTGTCGTATTTTGCATGACAATTGTATTATTTAAGTTGTAGTTTTCTTCCTGTACCATGTATTTGGCGACTCAGAATGGATGTTGTATACCTATTTTGGGGGCGTCACATCTGTGGCCTATAGTGCATAGATGGACTTGGTATGATTATGACCAGGGATTATTCGGTGTAATCATGACCGAATGTTACAAATGATGTGGTAAAAGTCCTCATTGGCCCATAGTGCATTGATGGACAGTTGTTGGCATGATCATGGCCATTATTGAATACACAAATATTCTTGGCCCGTAGTGCATGGATAATTGTAGTCGTGATACTAAATAATATCCTTGGCCATAGTGCAGGGGTGATTCGATGATGTGGATTATTTATTAAAATTCGAGTCCCAAATGATAAAAGTGAATAAAACCTTCTAAATCATAAAAGATGGTAGATTTTATTCTCTACTTGACTCTTTTAATTGATTGCTTGTTCATACCGCAGCTTAAACTTGATGGTTGTTATATTGTATCGCTTTAACATCACAAGGCTAACGATAATATATTCTGCATTATCTTAGTCAAAATATTTCCCTCTTGGGCTAGTTGAGCTCACCCTTTTACTTTCATTGTTCTCTTGAGAAATGAGAACGTAAGCGAGGACTAGTCGGGAACCGGAGCGAGTAACGGGCGATAATAGCATTAGTAGTCCCTCACTATTCTCGTGAAATTGTGTGATAATAATTGTAATGAGGACTCCTTTTGAGTTTGTATAATCTCTAGTAGACAATATTTATATTCAAACTCATGGACTTATGTTTTGTCGTATTGTACTGACACGACATTGTATAATTAAGTTGTATTTGTATTCTCAGACCTTGTATTTGATTTACTTCGTAATAGGTGATGTATACCTATTTTGGGGGCGTCACAATTAATATCAAAGCTTAGGGATATGATCCCCGCTAAGATGTGAGACTAGAACTAGGAGGGAGAGAGACAGGGAATTCCTTCATTGATGACCTACCTAAGTTTATTTGGTATTTAATTGGTTGGTCGAGTATATGGATAATATATTGCATGTCAATTAACCCTTGTTTTGTGTGGCGTGATTTGAAAATGGCATCCGAGAATATTGAGAATAGCAATGGAGCACAAGAAACCGTTGAGTCTCCATAGATCAACAATCAGAATAATGTGCATCAGGAAGGCGACAATCCTTATGCAAACAACAACACTGACCAAATGATGAACGATGGAATGTTCAGAGGCTTTATACAATTCATGTAACATCAGGCGAGAGCGGCTCCTATCCAAAATATAGGTGGAAACACTGGAAACTCTCGGACGGTTACCGCTAAACAGTTCAAGGAGCTGGGACCACCGGAGTTTATTGGAGAGCCAAAACCACTTAAGGCTGAAGCATGGATAAAGCAAATCACCAAGATATTTGATGTCTTGGGATGATCCAAGGAGCAAAAGGTTCCCTTCGCCACCTTCATGTTGCGTGCGTGAAGTAGCAGACATCGGTGGGAATCAGAAACGCACTCACTTGACTGACGACTCAAGATATATCTTGGGAGAAGTTCCAAGAGTCGTTCAACGACAAGTACTTTCCCAAAAGTATTCGTCACATGAAGGAGGTGGAGTTTATCAAGTTGGAACAAAATAATATGACCGTAATAATACGAGGCTAAATTTATGGAGTTATCCCGGTTTGCATCCCATTTGGTTGATAATGAGGAGCGAATGACCCGAATGTTTTAAGAGGTTTGAAACCGGAGATACGACAATATCTTATTTCTCATAAACCGTGTTTTGTATTCGGATGTTGTAAATAAGGCTCATTGTTGGAGTGCGATAACGAGTCAACGCAACCAAGAGAAAGCAAATGAGAATGAAAATACCGGTGGTAACGATCATCGAGCGGTGACAACAAACGTGGAGGAATCAATGTTTAAATGGTAACCATTTCGGTGGTAATCATAGCCAAGACAATAAAAATGGACATTTCAAGAAAAGGAGATTCAACAATGATGGAAAGACGTCAAGAGACCAAAGACCCGTTGTTAAGGAAGGAGAACGGCCACCTATCATATGCTTCAAATACGGAGGGGAGGGACACATCAGTCCAAACTGCGCGATGTCGTCCAAAGCATGTTATAATTATGGAAGAGAATGTCACTTAGCTCGATTTTATCGTTCACCGAAGACAAATTCAGCTAAGATGGAGGCACCAAAGGTCGTCCCAGAAAAGTCAAAGTCGGTAGTGCAAGGGAGAGCGTTTGTTGTGACCTTCCAGAAAGCAAGGAACCCGAACGAGGTTACCACGGGTAAGCTTATCATAAACTCTAGTGAAGTCTATACCTTATTTGATACCGGTTCTACCCATTCTTTTATTTCTCCTACTTGCGCTCAACGTTTAAATTTAACTCCGGAGAAATTAGACTTTGACTTATCTGTTAAAACTCCATTAGGAGAAACCTTCATTACATCTACTGTTTATAAGTCTTGTTTGATTCAAATCGATAACCGCACGTTACCTGTCGATCTTATCTCCTTAAAAATACTTGCATTTGACGTGATTCTAGGGATTGATTAGTTAACTACTCATCATGCTAAAATTGATTATTTTCGTAAGGTTGTTAGCTTTCATATTCCTAATAAACCTATTATGCGAATTCAAGCGACCAAACTATTAAAATCAATCACGGTCATCTCAAGCCATAAAGTTATTCGTTTATTGAAAAATGGATGTCAAGCTTTCTTAGCTCATGTCACGGATTTAAACAAAAATACGTCAGATTTGAAGGATATTTCTATTGTTAATAAATTTCCTGACGTATTCCCTGAAGAACTTCCTGGCCTACCCCAGGCCTTGAATCCGGTACAAAACCCATTTCCAAAGCCCCATATCGAATGACTCCTATTGAACTTCAGGAGTTAAAGACCCAATTGTAGGAATTGTTAGACATTAGTTTCAATCGTCCTAGTACGTCTCTTTGGGGTGTTCCTATTCTATTCGTGAAGAAGAAAGATGGGAGTATGCGACTTTGTATTGATTATCGGGAGTTGAATCATGTCACCATCAAAAATAGGTACCCATTGCCACGTATTGATGACCTGTTTGATCAGTTACAAGGAGCACAATTTTTTTCAAAGATCGATCTTCGTTCTGGATATCATCAGCTGAAGGTTAAAACTAAGGATATTCCAAAGACTGCCTTCAGAACTCAGTACGGGCATTATGAATTCTTAGTCATGTCTTTTGGATTGACTAATGCTCCTGCTGCCTTCATGGATATGATGAACCGAGTATTCAAGGAATATTTGGATCACTTTGTGGTCGTCTTTATTGATGACATCCTTATTTATTCCAAAAGCCGTGAAGATCATGAGCAACACTTGAGGCTGATACTCCAAAAGCTTTGTGAATATAAGCTTTATGCCAAGTTAAAGAAATGCGAGTTCTGGCTTGAGGAAGTAGCATTCCTTGGGCACGTAGTATCAAGTCATAGAATATCCGTTGACCCGGCAAAGATTGAAGCTTTTCAAAGCTGGGAGCAACCCAAATCAGTGACCGAAGTACGTAGCTTTCTCGGTTTAGTTGGTTATTATCGGATATTCATAGAAGGATTTTCTCGAATCGCTACTCTATTAACTCAGCTGACTCGGAAAGATACAAAGTTCGGTTGGAGCGAGGAATGTGAGAAAAGTTTTCAAGAACTCAAAAGGAGACTCATTTCAATTTTGTTGCTCGACAATACCATCCGGTTCGGAGGATTTGTCATCTACAAAGGATGCTTCGGCAAAGGGTTAGGATGTGTTCTCATGCAACATGGGAAAGTCATAGCCTATGCCTCACGACAACTTAAAGAATATGAGAGGAATTATCCTACTCATGATCTAGAGTTGGCAGCTGTTGTCTTCGCACTAAAGATTTAGAGGTTGTATGGGGAGAAAGTGGAGATCTTTACGGATCATAAAAGGCTCAAATATTTTTTCACTCAAAAGGAACTCAACATGCGACAACGACGTTGGCTTGAACTGTTGAAAGATTATGATCATACCATCCAATACCATCCTGAAAAAGCGAACATGGTAACTGACGCATTGAGTAGAAGATCATATGCGGGTACGAGTGCAATATTGTCAACGCAAAGGCCCATTTTGTATGACTTGCAAAGGATGGAGATAGAGATAAAGACTCAGGGGACCCACGTGATGATGGCGAATATACTGAGTAGAACCGAGCTTTAATTGATAAAATTAAAGTTTGCTTTCGAGTTACGATCCGGAATGATGCGCGTATGAGGAAGAAAGTGCAAGAAGGTGCGATGCCGGAAGCAAGAATCGATGATGAAGGAATACTTTGAGTCAACTCCAGACTTTGTGTTCCTAACGACCCTGATTTAAAGTATAAAATCATGATGGAGGCGCACAACACACCGTTTTCAATCCATCTCGGGAGTACCAAAATGTATCGTGATCTTCGCCATACATTTTGGTGGAGCAATACGAAGAGAGAGAGATAATATTATTATCTCAAGTTGTTTAATTTGTCAACGAGTTAAAGCGGAGCATCAAGTACCAAAAGGTCCATTGCAACCACTTAAAATTCTAGAATGGAAGTGAGAGCAAATTACCATGGATTTCGTTACCAGTCTTCCCAACGTTTCTCAAGGCATAGATGCGATTTGGGTCATTGTTGATAGATTGACCAAGTCTGCTCATTTCTTACCAATACGAGAAACTTATACACTTGAACGTCTTGCTCGTATGTACATAAACGAGGTTGTAAGATTGCATGGTATTCCAGTATCCATAGTTTCTGATCGAGACCCAAGATTCACTTCAAGATTTTGGGTTAGTTTGTAAAAAGCTATGGGCACGGATTTACGATTTAGCTCGGCATATCATCCTCAGACGGACGGGCAGTCGGAGAGGACCATTCAAACTCTTAAAGATCTATTAAGACTCTGTGTCCTTGACTTCATGGGAAGTTGGGATAAGTTCCTACCATTGGTGGAGTTTTCCTACAACAACAGCTTATCGTTAAGTATTGGCATGACTCCATTCGAGGCGTTGTATGGAAGAAAGTGTCATTCTCCCGTATGCTGGGATGAGGTGGGTGAAGCAACGTTGTTGGGACCAGAGTTGGTACGTATGACTACGAAAAAGATTCAAATGATCCGACAACGTATAAAAACCTCACAAGATCGACAAAAGAGTTATGCTGATCTTCATCGAAAGGACGTAGAATTCGATATTGGAGATCATGTGTTGTTATGTGTTGCTTCATGGAAAGGAGTTACAAGATTTAGAAAGAGAGGAAAGCTCAATCCTCGATTCATTGGCCCATTTTTAATCCTCGATCGAGTAGGAACTGTGGCCTATAGACTTGCGTTATCGCCAAGTATGTCTCGTGTTCATAACGTTTTTCACATATCCATGTTACGTAAATATGTGAAAGACCCGAACCACATTATTGAGTTAGAACCCGATTTAAATAGAGGAAGATTTAACGTATGAAGAGGTTCCAGTTAAAATCTTGGGTAAGAAGGAACATATTCTACGCTCCAAGGTTATACCTCAAGTCAAAGTTTTGTGGAGAAACCACGATCTTCGAGGAAATGACCCGGAGTTAGAATCAAAATGAAATCAAAGTATCCTCACCTCTTCGACATACCAGTATTTAACCCTAATTTCGAGGACGAAATTTCATAAGAAGGGGAGGTTGTAAGACCCCAACTTTTTGAATAAAGATTAAATTTTTCTCGAAATATAATTTTGAATATTATGGTGTGGATTTGATATAATGTTATAGTTGTGGGTAATATTTATAAATTTTGCAAAGTACGCAAGTTGTTATATAATATTCGATTGGTCGGGAATATTCGTTTTAATAGGAATATTAAATAACCAAGACAAATCATTAGTGGATCCCCATGAATGTAATTATTAGTTTGATTGAAAAACGACAAAAATACTTTATGAAAATAACGGGGAAGTTTTACCGTTAATCGTTGAACTACCCGGTAGTAAAAATACAATTTACTGGCATGGTTGCATAATAAAGCACACCGGTATTGATTATTGATGCTTACGTGAGAAGTCACTCAGTTATGCTCAATTATTGCTACAGTAATTGCTGCATCATATCTCTCATATTATGGATTCGATTATTGTCATAGTATCATCTACATAATATGTTGTTTTATTAAATCAATAATTGAGACGACAAAGTTATTCATATTATTAAATTACAATATTTATAATGTCTAGAAGTTCTATCAAGGAGAGGTTTAGTCACCTAATTACGCGCTAATAGGGAGAAATCCTTATTGGAAAAGCCCCCTCTTTCCTGGAAATGACCTAGTTGATAAATATTGTGAGTTATAATATTAATGATGAATGTTATTAAAATTGTAGTTGTGTTCGGAGTTAAATTTGGAGACGCGGACGTGATATTTGAGTCCGGAACGATGAAATTAGTAAAAATAGTCTATAAACACAAAATTTTCCGTAATTCACTATTTGGTCAAAAAGTCAATAGTTGACTTTTTCGGAAAAAGTAAAAATTTGAAATTTCAAAATTTATATTTTTGATAAAAATGGTTTCATTGTGTTGGAATTATTTGTGTTAGTGAAAATCGACAATTATTTCGATAATAATTGATGTCCCGGAGGTTATATTAATTCAATCCAGTATTTAACCTGGGATAAATGAGCAATTGATTGCTATTATTTCATATGATTATAACTATTTGTTCACATGTGTATACTATTGTTTCACATTCTTGTTACTATTAGGGGAGTTGGTGCAAGATTGATAATACTTGCATGACTAAGTTAAAAATGGAGGTATAGATGGAGGTACTATACTGTAATTCGTATTTTCACATGTCTAGAACTATTGATTCACATAATTTACTATTGAATCACATTATTTACTATTAGGGGAGGTTGTGCAAGTTTGATAATACTTCCATGACTAAATTAAAAATAAAGGAAAAGTTGGAGGTATTGTACTGAAATTTTTCGAGCCCCAAAACGTGAAATTATCGAAACTATATTTTTCTATAAATAGAAGCTCATTCTTCCTTCATTTCTCACCAATTCACAAAAGCTTTAGAGCGATTATTATAGAGAGAAATTATAGAAAGAAGAAGAGAAGTCTGCTACCTCACTATTCCAAAGATCCGCTTTTTCTAAAGGTAAGGAGTATTATTCCTTTCTTATCTATGAAGAGAACTTCATTATTCCATTCTTTATTATTCTATTGAATAACTCAGATATCTGCTGCTACCCTATACTTGGTGAAATTCTTCATTGTTCCATTCTTTATCATTCTATTGGAACATCTTTGTTCGTGCGCTTTTACGCCTAACTCAGTTCCGCTTTTTTATTATTCTCGTTGAATATCCTCGTCTGCGCGTTTTTACGCCGACCGATTCCGTTATTTATTATTTTGTTGGAATAACTTTTTGCATTTGCCTATCGCATGCCGGTGATTTCTTTTGTTATTTCATTCCTTATTATACTCAATTGGTTAAAGTTTTGACTTATATACTCCATGAAATTAGTGGAATATCCTCGATATTTGCGCTTCATCCAATATCTTTTCATGGAAATATTCTTCCGAGCATTCTTGAATTTTACTCTACAAAGATCATGTTGACAATTTGGACGTTATTAGTTCATGGATAAAATAATTCTTGAACTTGTTTTATTGAATTCTTATATCATTGTCATCATTCTCATGTTTATATTTTGTTGAAAGTCATCTACATGGCCTATAAAGTGCATAGATGGACTTGGTATGATTATGACCAGGATTATTCGGTGTAATCATGACCGTAATGTTACAAATGATATGGTAAAGTCATCATCGTTGGCCTGTAGTGCATTGATGGACAAGTTGTTGGCATGATCATGACCATTATTGAATACACAAATATTCTTGGCCCGTAGTGCATAGATAATTGTGGTTGTGATACTAAAGAATATCCTCGGTAGTAGCAGGGTGATTCTATGATGTGGATTATTTATTAAGTCGAGTCCCAAATGATAAAAGTGATGAAAAACCTTCTAAATCATAAAAGATAGTAGATTTTATTCTCTACTTGACTCTTTTAATGGATGATTTGTTCCGCTGCAGTTAAACTTGATGGTTGTTATATTGTATCAGTTTAACACTGTTGAAGGCTAACGATAATATATTCTGCATTATCTTAGTCATAATATTTCTTACTGGGCTAGTTGAGCTCACCCTTTTACTTTCATTGTTCTCTTCAGGAAACAGGGACTAGTCGGGGAACGGAGTGACGGGCCAGATGATAGCATTAGTAGTCCTCACTATTCTGTGAAATAGTGTGATAATAATTGTAATGAGGACTCCTTTTGAGTTTGTATAATCTCTAATAGACAATATTTGTATTCAAACTCACAGCTTATGTTTTGTCGTATTGTACACGACAGTTGTATAATTAAGTTGTATTTGTATTCTGTACCTTGTATTTGACGACTCAGAATAGGTGATGTATACCTATTTTGGGGGCGTCACAAAAAGCCGCACGACACGTGGATATTGTGGAAAGAGATGTACGATCTAAGAAGGCTAAAATAGATGATATGAATTTCTCTTTTTGGAAAGCAATTGGGAGAACCCAACATCGAGTTTTTATAAATAAATCCAGCGTGTTGTTATTCTGAATTAACACTTGTTGGAATACCCGTGGTTAAAATACGATAATATACGTGGTTGCACAAAGAGTAGCACCAGTATTGCACAAAGATTGTTGAATTATTGATTCTTACGTAAAGAAGACACTACTCAATAATTATTACGGAATTTCATTATTCAATATTTTATTTTATTGATTCAATAATTGTTGCGTTGATATTTTATATTATTGTTGTTTTAATAATTGTCAACCGCACAAAGATTCCATTATCGATCAATAATTCATATTATTTGAATAATATTATTAGATAGCATTATTGGCAATGTCTAGAAAGTTCTGTCAATGAGAGGTTTGGTCACCTAATTGCTCGCCAGTAAGGAGAAATCCTTATCGGAAAGCCCCCTCTTTCCTGGGAACTGCCTGGTTGTCATTATTGTGATTCTGTAATATTATTTATGAATAATTAATTATTGATTTATATGATAAGGGAAATATTTATTTAATGTGGATATAAATGATGGATTTATTTAAGTGGTTATAAATGAAGGAATTAATGTTGAGGTGTTTTATTAGTATTTTGTCGGATTGGAGGTATTAAAAGATCAAATCGGTGTTCTTACATCTTTATTATGTGAGTTATAATATTTAATCCGATCGTTGGATCGTTTTAATTTTTGGATATGTTATACATATATAAGTTGAGTATATGTCCACAAATTTTGAACCGTTAAAAATGAACGTATAATTTGTTAAGAATTTTAAGAGGTGACTGATTCGGAAATTAGGTTTATAAATGATTTTGGTGGAAAATTTTAGAAATGGGTGGGCCCCACTTTTGGTTGTTAGGGAAGATGGCTGATTTTTGGTGGGTGGAATAGTAGCTGGTAAAGCCATCAGGTAGCAGGTCAAGTTTGTTTCGGCGTGCTAACATTTTCCTATAAATAGAGGGGTAAGTTAGAATTGAAAATCACACCAGAATTCATAAGTTTTCTATCTTTTTTTCTCTAGATTATCGAGTATATTTTGTGAGTATTTAGATACTTTGTGAGTTTCTATTCATCAGTGCAAGTTTCCTTCAGTGTCATATCCGATATCCAATGTAAGTCTTCATTTTTTGAGGTAAGGGATAGTAAGGGATTTTAAGGGTTGTTATATTTTTCAGTTTCGTAATTTTTCTGACATTCAAAAATTCTGGAAAATTTTGAAATTATAATTTGATGAGTTTTCTAGATTGTGTCCAAAAATGGCGATTTTTGGATGTATAGATTATGAGTAATGAATTTTATGAGAAAAGACTATTTTAAAAAGTAAACCCTTATAAATCCTTGTGGTTAACTCCAAAATTGGTGAAAATTTTATTGGGAGTACATGGATATAGCAGAAGTATACTCTGTAAATTTTGGAATTTTTGGACAAAAGTATAATTTTTGATAAATATCTAAATATTCGGCTATTTTGGCCATATAAAAAATAGTAAATGACTTTTAAAAATTCCGAAAAAAATATATGTTCAATATGAGACTATATTCTGCTAAATCCCAGAAAAGAAAATTTGTTTACATTGATTTGGTATTTTTCATGAAAATGGACTAGTTATGAGTAAATGAATTAAATATGTTATGTGAAGTAAGAAAATTAGAAAATAGGATTTTATGGCTTGAGAATCCTATATGAGGTTTATGCAGATTTTTGATGAGGGTTTTGGTTATTGGTGATGAAATGTTATGAGTTTGGCATTTTAGAATGATTAAATGCATTATTTAGTAAAGTGTAAACAATTAAAATAAATTGTTTCTAAATTTAAGAAATATTATTCTTTCAATATCATTATACCGAAATATTGGTATGAATTTTATTGTGGAATTTCTACCTTTTTGTGTCGGGGTTACTATTCATGAGTTACTATTCACGAGTTACTATTCATGAGTTACTATTCATGAGTTACTATCCACGACAAAATTGGTTTATTTTTCTGACCAAATTATAGTTGATTTATGAATATTACTCTTGAAATTAAATTCATATTTTGATCATATTGTTTTTTATTATCATATATAACATTTTTATATCCCTGATGTTGAAATTCTCTTTCACTTGAGTGTAAAGATGGGTAGATTGTTGGTATGATCATGACTATGGGTTCTCTTTGGCCAGTAGTGCAAAGTTGAATTGTTGACTGGTATGATCATGACCATTGAATTTATGACTGAATATCTTTAGCTTAAGTGCAAAGGTGAATTGATCAACATGGTTATAATTATTGTTTATATAATTCTGAATTGATTATATATTTCTTTGATATATTAATATATTTGGCTTGTAGTGCAAATATGAACTGTTGAGGAATATCTTTGGCCTGTAGTGCAAAGATGAATTTATAAAACCCCAACTTTTTGAATAAAGATGAATTTTCTATAAATATTATTTTTGAATATTATGAAGTGAAATTGATATAATAGTTGTGGGTAATATTTATAAATTTTGCAAAGTACTGTAAGTTGTTATATAATATTCGATTGGTGGGAAATATTCATTTTAACAGGGGAATATTAGTACAACGGCAAGACAATCATTGGTGGATCCCACAACGGAATTATCATTCGGATTGAGAAAGTGACAAAAATATTTTATGAAAATAACTTGGCGGAAGTTTTACCGTTAACTCGTTGAAACACCCGGTGTTAAAGTAAAAGAATACGCTGGCGTGGTTGCATAGAGCAGCACCAGGTATTGATTATTGATGCTTACGTGATAAGTCACTCAGCTTTTGTTGGTATTATTAATGTAATAATACGTAAAAATCTTTTATATAAAAATGTAATACTTTTATAAAGTTATCCTATATATAGAATATATTATATTCTATTATGCATAAAGTGTTCAGGGACGAGAGCCGTGGATTTGATCTCATGGGGGGCAAAATCAAACTTTCAAACCAAAGGATATGCCATTGAGAGCTTTCCAAGTCCCAATTCTAGAAAATAATTCCCACTAATCTTAATTTCGGGCATTATTTCTTCTAACCATAGGTCCCACTGTATTTACGAAACAATCCATTATCTCCGCCAATCCTAATTCCTAGCATTATTTAAGACTTGGGATTGATAAAAGTAAATCTCAATAAAAGTAAATCTAACAACGCAAATACGCAATGAAAAATTATAACACATAAACAAACATAGATTGAATTGATAACTCCTCGTATCAACAATTTTAAACCCCAATTTTATTTCTGCACATACATAATATTATCTCACAATTCAAGTGGATGAGCCTTGGTACTTGATAAATTTTAAAATCTTGGGGGGGCATGGCCCCCCAAAGAAGCCTAGCTCATCCCCCGATAGTGTTGCATAATTGTCTACGATAGTGTTTTGAATAGTAAAAACTTTTTATATAAAACAGAATACTTTTATAAAGCTATCTATTTTATTAGACAATAATTATAATATATTATATTTTATTATGCATAGTGTTTACATAGTGCCTGCATAGTGTTTACATAGTAAAATCTTTTATAAAGTTATTCGTTTTATTAGATTATAAATAGAATATATTATATTTTATTTAAAAGATTTTGCTTTAAATATGGACCGTCAGATTAAAGTAAATCAATCTGGACCGTTCATGGATTAGTTACTATGCATTCCATTTTCCTATAAATAGAAGCTCATTCCTTCATTATTTTCTTACGAATTCACTGAAACTCTAAAGAGAGAAAATTATAGAAAAAAAGAAGAAAAGATTTCTGCTACTTAACTACTCTTATATTCAGTTTTTTTACGGTAAGGGGTGTTATTCTTTCTTATTCATGAAGAGAACTGTTGTTATTCCATTTCTTATTATTCGTGGAATAACCTCAGATACGCTGTGATACCCTATACTTGGTGAAATTCTTCTATTATTCTGTTGGAACATCCATGCGTGTGTTTTACACTGCACTCGGTTCCGCTTTTTATTATTATTCGCTTGGAACATCACGTCTGTGTGTTTTACAGGACTGGTTCCGTCTTTATTATTATTCCGTTAGAATAACTTGTCATCTGCGGGCACCGCATGCATGGTGATTTCTTTTGTTATTCCATTCGTTATTATACTCGGTTGGTTAAAGTTTTGACTTCTATACTCCATAAAATTAGTAGAATATCCTTGATATTTAAGCTTCATCCAAAGATCTTTATGGAAATATTCTTCCGATCATTCTTGAATTTTACTCTACAAAACAAAGATCATGTTGACAATTTGGACGTTAATAATTCCTGGATAAAATAATTCTTGAACTTGTTTTATTGAATTCTTATATCATTGTCATCATCCTCATGTTTATATTTTGTTGAAAGTCATCTGTGGCCTCAGAAGGTGCATAGATGGACTTGGTATGATTATGACCGAGGATTATTCGGTGTAATCATTAACCGTAATGTTACAAATGATGTGGTAAAAGTTCTAATTGGCCCAGTAGTGCATTGATGGACAAATGTTGGCATGATCATAACCATTAATGAATACACAAATATTCTTGGCCCGTAGTGCATGGATAATTGTGGTCGGATACTAAAGAATATCCTCGGCAGTAGTAAGTGCAGGGTGATTCGATGATGTGGAATATTTTTAAGTCGAGTCTCAAATGATAATAATGATGAAAAACCTTTTTAATCATAAAAGATAGTAGATTTTATTTTCTACTTGACTCTTTTAATGGATTGCTTGTTCATCAACCGCAGCTTAAACTTGATGTCTATTATATTTTATCGGTTTAACATTGTTGGAGACTAATGATAATTTATTCGCATTATCTTAGTCATAATATTTCTTCTTGGGCTAGTTGAGCTCACCTTTTTCTTTCACCGTTTCTCTCTTGAAATGAGAACATAAGCGACTAACTAGTCGGGAACGGAGTGATGCGGTCCAGAGGATAGCATTAGTAGTCCTCACTATTCTGTGAAATAGTGTGTTAATAATTGTAATGAGGACTCCTTTTGAGTTTGTATAATCTCTAGTAGACAATAATTGTATTCAAACTCACAGTTATATTTTGTCGTATTGTACACGACAGTTGTATTAGTAAGTTGTATTTGAATTTTGTACCATGTATCTGGCGACCCAAGATGGGTGATGTATACCTAATTTTGGGGGCGTCACAGAATTGTTGATGAATATCTTTGGCCCGTAGTGCAAAGATGACCTGTTGATGAATATCTTTGGCCTGTAGTGCAAAGATGGTCTGTTGATGAATATCTTTGGCCCGTAGTGCAAAGATGAAATTGTTAGTATGATTATAAACAGGAACTGTGATTTGGTATAATTATGATCTTTGATGTTTCAGGTAAAGACATGTGATGAAAATTATCTTCGTCCTCGGTACGAAAAGGAATTTAGAATCACAATTATGATTATGAGATATTCATATGATTGTGGAAAGGAATTATTGATTGATGTTATAGGGATAAAACATTGTTGGTGGATTTTTAACATGGAGAAGATAATAGACTTTATAGTCTATTTGACTCTTCTAATGGATTGCTCGTTCCGCTGCAACTATGGTTGAAAATCTTTATCATCTACCATATGTTCTAAATCTCTGATTTATTACTGATGAAGGCTATTGATAATTTAATTATCTTTAGTCATGATATTCTTTACTGGGCTAGTTGTGCTCACCCTTTTGCTTCATAATTCCTTTTCAGGTAATAAGAGTGTAGCTGGGTCGAGCAAGGGTAACGGGGAAATAGAACGGTGGTCTCTAGCTGTGGAGGTTCTCCCTAAGTAGTATAGAAAAGTGTTGTATACATCATTTAGTAGTTATATTTGGTGAATCAAATAGGGTGAGGCGAACCCAACGTTGGAAGGGTGTTTTGCCACTATCATACAAGATGTCTAATGACATACAACCTCGTGTCATCATAAGACAGGGATGTGCTCATCCACTTGCTGAGTATATTTACGAGCACTACCTATATAATCTTGGTGTTTGTTTGAAGTATAATTCTCAATTAGAGACAGTGGAGATAATGATATGTCAAGAGAAGACTCACCATTGGGAAGAATATGATAGTAATCTTCTCGTTTTTCTTTGGGGTCTATTGGGTCAACCAAGGATAATTCTATGGCCATATGATATCTATCATAACCTAGAAGCATGGCCTCCCATGTACGAAGGTTTCCTTGAGCACTACCCAAAAATTCTAATTTCTAAAACAGTTTTTGACTATACCTTTATGTAAGATGTCATTGTGAGGTGCTATCCACGGTTGGGACATGAGTCACATTTAGTATATATTTGTATCCAAACTCACAGCATATGTGTTGTTGTATTTTGCACGACAATTGTTCTAATAAAGTTGTAGTTGTTTTCTGTACCATGTATTTGGCGACTCAGAATAGATTGGATGGAATGGACCTATTTTGGGATTGTCACAATCATGGGGGTGATCTTGAAGTTATAAGGTCGATATGAAGGAGTGAATCCTTGTAAAACACCTTGATGTGATGATCTAGATTTATCCTTAAGAGTTTATTATCCTAGGTTGATGCACATTTTAAATTGTCTGGAGTAGAAACTTACCTCACCCTTTCTGAGGCGATTTAGAGTTGCTTTTCGCTGTTGGGTGGTTGTGGCCCATTTCCTTATGCTTTTGATTCGCAACCCGGCTAAACTAATGACCTGAGTGCCGCTGACATCCCTGGAGGGTGAATCCCGTTCTTTCACTACCCAGATTTGAACTTCGGTGTAGAGGCCTCGACTTATGAGGACTTGATGCAGGTTGACACATTTGATGATGAGGATGTCATTTGATAGACCTTGTCGGTAAGGTGTCTGTTTTTGAGTTAAGGACCCTCTTGAGAATTTTTTTCCCTTCTTTTGTCAGGGCAAGCTTGTGTCGCTGTTATTTCTTTCAGGAATTCTCCTCTTTCTTTTGATGAGAAGTTTGATCCCGCCTTAGACTCTTTCCATTCCTTGGAATCGTTAAATACCCCAGTCCTTTCGTATGTCATTGCCAGAGATTCATATAAGAAACTCTCTTTGTTGACTAAATCGCAAGTGAGCAATATCCTGCATATCAAAAGAACAAAATGCACCAAAAGCTTGATGGCTCGGCCGTCAAGATTAGTACACTTTGGTGAATAAGGCATTTGAAGTAAAAGTTATGATATCGCAAGGAAATTTTGAAGCATCCATGGTCATTGTTCATGGTTAGTGTTGGGTCTCCAACTTTTAGTTTTATTTTGATGATAACAATAATTAGTAAATAAATGAATTAAAAGGGTAGAATCTTCTCCATAGGATTTTTATTATAATTATTTTATTTATCTTATTTACTTTGACCAAAAATATTTTCTAAATCTTATTTAATTGATTTTCTTGATCTTGATATTTTAAAGTATTAAATCAATTGGGTCAAGCATTGTGGAACAAAAATTATATGTTGATCATGTAAGACCCCAAATTATTAATAAATGAAATTTATTTTCCTCTATTTATTATTTTGAAATAGTAAGGGTTGATTTGATTAATGTGGATAGTTATGGGTAAAATACATAAATATTTTGAATAAGCAAGTGGTTATAAAATATTCATTATTGTTTCGGAGAATATTCGTTTGGTCGTGGAATATTCGTATCGTTTTGGGAATATTCGTATGCGATGGCGCAGCTTTTGTGGGACCCATAACGAAAGCGATTGGATGAAGAAAAAACGACAAATATAAGTTGTTTATAAATAACTACGTAGTTGTTATTCAAGTATCTTGTTGGAATACCCGGTGGTTAAAACACACTAATAAGCGTTGTTGAGAAGACACTGCAGTATTGCACCAATTATTGATTCTTACGTAAGAAGGCACTACTCAATAATGGTTACGTGAATTATTCGCTCAAAGATTTTATATTTATTGATTTAATAATTGCTACGTTGATATTTTATATTGTTGTTGTTTCAATAATTGTCATTACACAATATTGTTCATTATCGGGCAATAATTCATATTATCTAAATAATATTATTAAATAACATTATTGGCAATGTCTAGAAAGTTCTGCGCTCAAGGAGAGGTTTGGTCACCTAATCACAGCAAGAAGGAGAAATTCTTATTGAAAGCCCCCTTTCCTAAGAACTACCGGTTCATCTTGTGATTCTCGTAATATTATTTATGAATAATTAATTATTGATTTATATGATGAGAAAAATATTGATTTTATGTGGATATAGATGGAGAAAATTTTTAATGTGACAATTGTTGAAAATTAATATTTTATCTTTTTCGATATAAATAATTCATTTAAATATATTATTTTAATAATATATTAATTCGGTGATATTTTTATAATGAATGTGGGATATATGAGTATATGAGGAGGAAGAGTATTTTTGTGGCATTAAATGTTTAACACATATTTTGTGTGTTGGTGGACACAATTATTGATCAAATTTGATTATAAATGTAAAATCGCTTGCTTATGGATTTCGGTCCAATTTCTGCTTTGGAATTTGGAAAAACTTTCTTCTCGCAAAGTTGTAGAGAATTGAATTTCCTATAAAAATTCGTGAGATTCAAATTTTTCGATAAAAGGGCTATTTATTATGAATTATTGAAGTTCTGAAGCTCCGAAATAATTGATTTTTGGAAGTTTAAAATATTTTAAATAACAAAAACGTTTTTTTCATTATGGTGTGTTACATATGTGTGTTGAATGAGTGAATTCAGTTCTTGGAGGGTTGGCGTAGGAAAATTAAATTTATATATTAATATTATATTAAATTTTACGCTTGGTGTTCTAAGCATTTTCCTATAAATAGATACTTTAGGTTAGAATTGAAAATCACACCGTAAACTCAAGTTTTCTTCTATATTATCGAGTTTATTTTGTGAGTATTTTGAGTATACTTTGAGTATTGCTATACTGATTGTAAGTTCAAGTCATAGCCTATATCCTGTTTTCACTAAAGTACTTGTCTTTCGAGGTAAGGGATGTTATTTTATTCAAAATGATATTATTTCTTCAATATTATTATGCCAAAATATTGGTTGGAAATTTTTATCAAATTTGGAACTTTTTTATGTCGGAGTTACTATTCATGAGTTACTATTCACGAGTTACTATTCATGAGTTACTATTCACAAGTTACTATTCATGAGTTACTATTCACGAAGCGTGAAGATGTTTTTTGTGAAATTTCTATCTTTTGGTGTCGGAGTTACTATTCACGTATACGACACTATTCACGTATACGGCACTATTCACCGAAAAATGAAATTTCTTCTTTTTGTCCAAAATATCTATTATGGATACTAGTTTGATTGTATCCATGTTTTGATCATTCTTGAATTTTACTCCACTCGATTACTTATGAAGTATTTTGAACTTGATTGTTTAAAATACTTAATCCTTAATATTTGTTCTTTTGTTTCACCGGATTCGCTTCCTTTAAAATATTTTTCATCATCCTCGCCTTAAATGATGATATTATCGAATATCTTTGGCCGTAGTGCAAAGATGAATGATTTCTTGATGAATATCTTTGGCCGTAGTGCAAAGATGAACAGTGTTGAGATGAACATGATCGATCGATTAATATCTTTGGCCCGTGGTGCAAAGATGAACAGTGTTTAGATGAACATGACCAATCGATGAATATCTTTGGCTCGAGTGCAAAGATGAATATTTGATTCCAGATATATATTGATTGATGTTACAGGGATAAAATATCGACGATGAACTTTTAAATTCATATATAGAAGATAGTAGTTTGCATTCTCTACATAACTCTTCTAATGAATTATTATTTTCGCTGCAGTTGTTGATTTAAAACTGGTTGTCTATTGTATTCTATTAGATTTTTCCCTGTTGAAGACTAACGATAATTTGCTCTATGTTATCTTAGTCATAATGTTCTTTACTGGGCTAGTTGAGCTCACCCTTTTCCTTTTTGTTCCATTTTTCTTCTCAGGAGGCGAGAATGTAGTGAGTACGAGTCGGGGTATGGAATGATGGTTATAGAGAGAGTTGTTTAGTAGTCCTCACCATTTTTGTAAAATAATGTATAAATAATTGTGATGAGGATTTATTTGGGTATGTATATTGTCTAGAAGACAATAATTGTATTTAAACTCACAGTATATATGTTGTCGTATTTTGCACGACAAATGTATTAATAAAGTTGTAGTTATTTCTGTATCATGTATTTGGCGACTCAGAATGGGTTGGATGGAATGGACCTATTTTGGGGGCGTCACAGCTTGGTATCGAGCTTAGGATATGATCTCTGGCGAGATCGGGGAATAGAACTTTCGGAGGGGAGAGACGAAAAATCCTTCGCTTAGTGTCCTACCTAAGCTTATTTGTTAGTTGGTTAAGATATAGGAATATTATGTGATATATTGATTTCCTTAATTAACCCTTGTTTTATGACAAGATTTGAGAATGTCGAATCGAGAATATTAACAATGGAGTAAATGAGACCGTGGAGATGCATGTACTTACCAACGAGGAGAACGTCTGCAACAGTCGGGCAATGTACTTCCCGTGAACAACACCACCGAAAGCGATGATGAACGAGGGGATGTTTAGAAGCTTTTCGGTAGCTCATGCAAAATCGATTTGAGGAGACTCGTGTTCAAAATACGGAGGAAATGATAGCAATTCACAAAAGTTATCACAAATGCAAGCGCTTCAAAGAGTTGGGACCACCGAATTTAAGGAAAGCCAAATCCGATCATGGCGGAAACATGGGTCAAGCAAATTACCAAGATATTCGATGTCTTGGGATGCACGGAGAACAGAAGGTTCCATTCGCCACCTTTATGTTCCGTGGCGAGGCGTATTCATCGGTGGAGTCTCGTAGGCGCACTCCATCCATCCGCAGACTCAAAGATGTCTTGGGAGACGTTTGAAACTATTTAATGACAAATACTTTCCCGAAAGTGTTCATTATATGAAGGAAGTGGAGTTCATCGATTAGAACAAAACAACATGACGGTCTCAAAGACGAGGCAAAGTTTGCGAGTTATCCGTGTTTGCACCTCATTTGGTGGAGAATGAGGAACGATGACGCGGATGTTTCGAGAGGTTTGAAACCCCAAGATACGACAATATCTCATTTCTCATAAATTTTCTCTCTATTCGAGATGTTGTAAATAGGGCTCAATTATTAGAACGAGATAACGAGTACGGTCAAACGAGGGACCACAATTAGGATCATACCCGAGATAGCGAACAACAAAAAACAACGATAACCAAAGGAGAAAGAAAAAGACAGACAAAAATGGTAACCACTCTGGTGGTAATCATGGCCATGAAAATAGAAGAAGCGAGTCAGGAGGAGATTTAACAACGACCATGTGCAGACGACAGTGCCGGCAGCAACTGGTTCTAAGGGAGGAGAACGACCACCAGTTATATGCTATAAATGCGGAAAAGAGGGACATATCAGTCCAAACTGCCCACAACAGTTCAAGGTATGCTATAATTGTGGAAAAGAAGGACATATCGCCGAGATTATAGCATGTATCGAAAACCTAGTCCAAATGAAATGGTGACTCAAAAGGATGTCCCGTAAAAGTCAAAGTCAACGATTCCTCGAAGAGCGTTTATCGTGACCTCCATTAAAATGCGAGGAACCCGAACGGTTAGCACGGGTTAGTTAATTATAAATTCTTGCGAAGTTTATACCTTACTAGATAATTGATTCTACCCATTCTTTATCTCTCGTTAATACGCCAACGCTTGAACTTGACTACGGAGAAATTAGACTTTGACCTATTTATGGAGACTGCTTAGAGAAACTTTCATTACATCCGTTGTTTAGAAATCTTGCTTGATTCAGGGTTGGCACTATCACATTACCCGTTAACCTTATTTCTATAGAGATATTTGCTTTTGATGTGATTTTAAGGTTAACTACTCATCATGCCGAAATTGATTACTTTCGTAAGGTTGTTAGTTTTCATATTCCTAAGCAACTCATTATTCAATTCAAGCAATCAAACCATTGTAGTCAAACATTTTCATATCAAGCCATGAAGTCATTCGTTTATTATGGATGTCAAGTTTTCTTAGTCCATGTTATGGATTTGAATAAAGACACGCCGATTTGAATAATATTCTGCTGTTATTTCCCGACGATTTCAAGAATTTCTTGCTTACTCCCAAAGTCCGATATTAAATTTTGTATCAACTTTGAACCCAGACAAAACTCATTTCTAAAATCTCATATCGAATGGCTCCTATTGAACTTCGTGAGTTAAAATTCAACTATAGAATTTGGTACCGAGCCTTTATCCGGTGACTTCCTTTGTGGAATGCACCAAAGCCGACTTCTCTGTAGGGACACCATATTCGTATGATAGTAAGAACCGATAGGTGTCATTGTAACGCTTATCCAAGGTTGGGATATGAGTCACAGTTGAGAACAACCTAAGTCGGTAATTGAAATACGTAGCTTTCTAGGCTTAGTTGGTTATTATCGGAGATTCGTTGAAGGATATTCTCGAATCGCTATTCCATTAACGCAGCTGACTCGTAGAGATACAAAATTTTAATGGAGCAAGGAATGTGGGAAGAGCTTCGAAGAACTCAAGAGGAGACTCATTTCAGCACATGTTCTGACCATGCCATCCTAGAAAAGTGAACGTGGTAGCTGACGTGTTGAGTAGAAGATCGTATACAAGTACGAGTACGATATTGTCAAAGGCTCATTTCGTATAATTTACAAATAATAGAGATGGAGATGAAAACTCTAGGTACCCACGTGATGATATACGAGTATAATCGACTTTTAATCGATAAAGTTAAAAGTCGCTCAAGCTACACCGAGAGTGATGAATTTGAAGGAAGGGATGCAAGAAGTTGTTATTTCAAAAGCGAGAATCAGTGATGTAAGGAAAGCTCAAACCTTCAATTTATTAATCCATTTGAAATTCTCGATCGAATAGGAACTATGGCCTATAGACTCATTTTACCGCCAAGTATGACGCGTGTTCATAACGTTTTTCACGTATCGATGTTACGTAAATATGTGGACGACCCGAACCACGTCATTGAGTTAGAACCGGATTTAAATAGTCAAGACTTAACGTAACGAGGAGGTACCTGTCAAGATCTTGGATAGGAAAGAACATGTCCTATGTACCGAGGTTATACCACAAGTTAAAGTTTTGTGGAGAAACCATGCTATTGAGGAAATGACCTGGGAGTTAGAAACGGAAATGAAAGCGAGGTATTCTCATCTTTTCGAAACACCAGTATCGTGACGCCAATTTCGAGAATGACGAAATTTCATAAGGAGGGGAGGTTGTAAGACCCCAAATTATTAATAAATGAAATTTATTTTCCTCTATTTATTATTTTGAAATAGTAAGGGTTGATTTGATTAATGTGGATAGTTATGGGTAAAATACGCAAATATTTCGAATAAGCAAGTGGTTATAAAATATTCATTATTGCTCTGGAAATATTCGTTTTCGGTCGTGGAATATTCAGATCGCTTCGGGAATATTCATACGACGGCCAGCTAGCTGTCTTTGTGGGCCCCATAACGAAAGCGATTTGATGAAGAAAACGACAAATATAAGTTGTTTATAAATAATCTAGAGTTGTTACCAAGTATCATCATTAAAAATACCGGTGGTTAAAACACACTAATAAGCGTTGTTGAACAAGAAGACACTGCAGTATTGCACCAATTATTGATTCTTACGTAAAGAAGACACTACTCAATAATGGTTACAGTAATTACTGTTCAGTATTTTATTTTATTGATTTAATAATTGCTACGTTGATATTTTATATTGCTATTGTTTCAATAATTGTCATTACACAGTATTGTTCATTATCGAAGCAATAATTCATATTATCTAAATAATATTATTAGATAACATTATTGGCAATGTCTAGAAAGTTCTGTCTAAGGAGAGGTTTGGTCACCTAATTGCGCCAAGAAGGAGAAATTTTATTGAAAGCCCCTCTTTCCTCGGAACTACCGTCACTAGTAATCGTGCGATTCTCGTAATATTATTTGTGAATAATTAATTATTGATTTATATGATGAGGAAAATATTGATTTTATGTGGATATAGATGGAGAAAATTTTTAATGTGACAATTGTTGAAAATTAAATTTATCTTTTTCGATAAAATAATTCATTTAAATATATTATTTTAATAATATATTAACTATGATATTTTTATAATGAATGTGGGATATATGAGTATATGAGGAGGAAGAGTATTTTTGTGGCATTAAATGTTTAACACATATTTTGTGTGTTGGTGGACACAATTATTAAATCAAATTTGATTATAGCACGTAAAATCGCCTCGCTTGTGGATTTCGGTCAATTTCATTTGGAATTTGGAAAAACTTTCTTCTCGCAAAGTTGTAGAGAATTGAATTTCCTATAAAAAGTCGCGAGATTCAAATTTTCTGATAAAAGGGATATTCACGATTTACTATTCACGAGTTACTATTCATGAGTTACTATTCACGAGTACTATTCACGAAGCGTGAAAATGTTTTTTGTGAAATTTCTATCTTTTGGTGTCGGAGTTACTATTCACGATACTAAGACTATTCACGATATCTGACTATTCATCTAAAAATGAAATTTCTTCTTTTTGTCCAAAATATCTATTATGGATACTAGCTTTGATTGTATCCATGTTTTGATCATTCTTGAATTTTACTCCACTCTGATTACTTATGAAGTATTTTTGAACTTGGATTGTTTAAAATAAGAATCCTTAATATTTGTTCTTTTGTTTCACCGGATTCGCTTCCTTTAAAATATTTTTCATCATCCTCGCCTTTAAATGATGATATTAATTGAATATCTTTGGCTCAGTAGTGCAAAGATGAATGATTTCTTGATGAATATCTTTGGCCCGTAGTGCAAAGATGAACAGTGTTGAGATGAACATGACCGATCGAATATCTTTGGCCCAGTAGGTGCAAGATGAACAGTGTTTAGATGAACATGACCAATCGATGAATATCTTTGGCCTGTAGTGCAAAGATGAATATTTGATTCCAGATATATATTGATTGATGTTACAGGGATAAAACATCGACGATGAACTTTTAAATTCATATATAGAATATAGTAGTTTGCATTCTCTACTTAACTCTTCTAATGAATTGTTGTTTCCGCTGCAGTTGTTGATTTAAAACTGGTTGTCTATTGTATTCTATTAGATTTTTCCCTGTTGAAGACTAACGATAATTTGCTCTATGTTATCTTAATCATAATGCTCTTTACTGGGCTAGTTGAGCTCACCCTTTTCCTTTTTGTTCCATTTTTCTTCTCAGGAGGCGAGAATGTAGCGAAAACGCAGTCTGCCTGGGTATGGAATGATGGTTATAGAGAGAGTTGTTTAGTAGTCCTCACCATTTTTGTAAAATAATGTATAAATAATTGAGATGAGGATTTATTTGGGTATGTATATTTTCTAGAAGACAATAATTGTATTTAAACTCACAATATATATGTTGTCGTATTTTGCACGACAAATGTATTAATAAAGTTGTAGTTATTTCTGTACCATGTATTTGGCGACTCAGAATGGGTTGGATGGAATGGACCTATTTTGGGGGCGTCACAGATCATCAAATGCTTGTTTGACCGAATTTGGAAAGAAGATGAAGATTTTGATTAAATCATTTTTACTTATGGACATTTTCTATTTTATTATTTAAAAATCTCAAAAAATTATTTTATTTCAAAATTGGGCAAAATTATTTTATTATTTATATATATATATATATATTATATGCAAAAATCGTATATATATATATATATATATATATATATATATATATGTTATCAAGTATATATAATTGTAATCATTAATTGATATAATAAATATATATCTTATATTATAGAACATGCATACAGATTTTGTAATATAATGTGTTGACAAAATGTTGTGTCATTTAGTTTTGGACAAAAACCATGTATAGCTTGCATACATTAAACATATGTAGTATCTAAAATGCATGCATATGCTTTAATAATATACTCCCTCCATCCCAGGATAAAAGTTCTGGTGAATTTTTCACGCATATTAAGAAGATGAATAAAATGATAAAATTGTCCATAATAATGTCATTAAATATGGAGAGAAAATTAGAATAAGAAAAGTGAGATATTTAATGTTATGGGTATACTAGGAAAATATGTGTAAAAGTTTGGTTATTAAAGGAAAATGGACATTTAACATGAGACTACCCAAAATAGTAATAAGGACTTTTATCATGGGACGGAGGGAGTAATATATATCATACACATATACTAAGCATGATATGCTGGCATGTTCAGACCTTTATTATAGGACATTAATAAACCGCGTGAATATGCTGGCAATTGTTTTCTTCAAAACACGTGGTCAACTTGAACAAATAAATGCACTACTTTGAAAAAGGCCTGGGCGGAATTTGATCTTCTACCGCGTAAAAGCTTGCTTTAATTTGGACCGTTCAATTCAAAAATTATTTATCCAAACCGTGCATTCAAAATTAAATTTTCTAAATTATCTTTTTACCTCTGACCTCAAAAATCTATAAATAGGAAGCTTTCCTTTCATTTCCAATTTGCCAATTCACTTTCAAGAAAAGCTTATTTCTCTCCTACATACTCTCTCTCTCTAAGAAGTTTTCCCTCTCTTCTTATAAAAGTTCTAATCATTTGAGAAGAAGAAATTGGTCTAAGCAAATTGAGATAAGTGGTTTGATTTATTTTATTTGAATTATCCCTTGCTTATTTATATTTATAGATATACGAATATAAATTTTTATACACAATTCTATATATCTATATTTCATCTATTTATCAAATAAATTGATACTTGAAATACCAAGTAAGGCTACTTTTAGATACACCTCTACGGAGAGGAATTGAACCGCATTTACGATTCCTTATAGTTTTCAGTAACCTTTTATTGATATTATTTATATAAATATCGTAAAATAGATACGACACTTAATAGCTCAAAATGACACTGAGATACTACTCCAAAAAGAGTAGTCATCCGAACTGGATTTGAGAATCGTAGTGATCTATTGAAAATATTTATATAAATATCAATTGTGAAAATTATAAATTTTGTCGTACTTAGACGCCACGGCTCCAGGGATACACACATCTACCAAGAGAAATTCGAATCGCATTTATTCCTTATAGTACTAAGTGACATTATCTATAAAAGTTCACATAATAGATAAAATATTCTTATATATTATTTGAGTGAAACAATAATATTTGTTATATCAAGTATTGCTTAACTTATTTATTTATTATACTTGATATCTGTCATCACAAGTATTTGTTCATAAATTTATTTATTCATAAAATACTTGTTGCATAATATTAAAGTTATTTAAACTTTTATTTCACAAACTTAAGTGAATATATCTGCTTAATTAGAAGAATATTTGATTCAAAGATTAAAATAACTTATTTGCTTACTCAGAATCATTTTTCACTCTAAAAGTTTTTTAAACTTAAAGTGACTTTTCTTTACTCCATAAAGAATAAATAATTCTTTATAAATTTTCATTAAATTATATATCTGCTTAAACAGAAGTATTTTTGAATAAAAACTAAAATTGATCTATTTGCTTATTCATGAAGCACTTTTTCACATAAAATATAAAAGTTATTTAAACTTTTATAACAGTGCATAATTTACATATTTGCTTACACAGAAGCATTATTTGATCTAAGCACAAATTACTATCTGTTTACAAAGAAACATAATTTCTCAAGTATAAAAGTCTTTGAACTTTTATAAATATATTTGCTCTTTAATTGATATCTGTTTATTTGAGAAGCATCAATCCGTACTAAATTATATTTGCTTATTTAAGAAGCATCCATCTGTACTAAATTCTTATCTGCTTTTTTAAGAAGCATATTGTTGTAAAACCATTTATAAAAGGAGAAAAGATCAGAGTTAGTTTATTTTATGTACCTGTGAGAAAGACGAGTAATTCTTCGACCAAGACCAGAGTCTTAGAAAGGTCAGCGGGAAGTTGGGTCTCTAGTGTACTTGTGAGGTGACGAAGAGGATGTTGTTTCAAGACCAGATCATAGAATAGAATTGAACTTAAAAGAAGTACAACTAAGCTTGAGGAGGGAGCTGGGAGCTTGCTATCCAAGATTGATTAGTTGGGAACAGTTGAAAGTTTGACTATAAAACTTTGTAAAGGCTTCTCCACCTGTTGAAGGAGTATTTATTACTGATAGTAATAGGATCTCAAGTCCTGGAGAGGAGCTTGAGACTGGACGTAGCAGCATACCCAGGATGTATGATGTGAACCAGACAAATCTTTGTGCATTGTGTGATTGAATTTTTATTGTCTTGCATATTAATTTCTAACACTACAACTTAATTATCCAAAAATTCAAAAAGGCCTAAGATAATTTTTTTTTAATCGGTAATAATCTATTCAACCCCCCTTCTAGATTATTATTGGACTTTCAAGTAGGATTAGATTCAAAAGACGTATCTCCCTATATAATAGATACTTCATCTTTTCTCTAGACGTTATTAATATTCTTCTCATAATGGATTTCATATGGCACACGCACTATGAGTGACGCAACTCTTAGCAGGGGTTTTATTTCTATGCCTTCGCAAATTTTCCTTGATTCTAATTTTCTTTTCTCTCGCCCAACTTGTCTCGTTTTCTTAGGCTATACAGAATTACCCATGTAACGAGTTTTGGACCAATGACTCCTAAATCGAAGGGCCTTAGGGCATTAAGTGTTAAGAGACCCTTCAAGTTTTACTGGCTCGAGTAATAATGGCCACACTTCGAGACGATTCACGCGATCACTCTATTTTCTTGATTTTTTTGATAATTACATGCATGAAAAATAAAAGGTATAACAAAGAAAATGATATTGTCCCAACATCTCCTGGAACTAACAACTTTATCATCTAGATCTACATCTTCTTGGCTAGCTGAGGCCTAATAGTCCAGTTGTCAGTGGTTATGTTGCCTTCAAGGCTCGCAATAGAGGTTACCTCTTAGTCATGAATATCTTTGATTATTTTCATAACTTGATCACCTCCTAATTCGCTATATCCCTCAGGGATGTTCAAACTGGTCCCATCGCAAAAAGGTATGAGCTCTTGATTCCTTGATGGGTTGGCTTCCCCGATATCCTTACCACCTTTATTTTCATCTGTTCCTTCATCTTTTTCATGGGTTTGAGAAAATTTGACAATGAAATCTCCCTCGAACTGTTGTTGAATTTTTCGCAAGGAACATTCCTTTTTGGCTTTTTATTCCTTGAAAAGGATCAGTATTTCCTCATCATCCAAGATGATAAAATCAGGAACGTGGTTGCTATCTTTGGGCCACAGGATGTTTGATGTTGGAGGAATCTCCTTTGGGGACTCTCTTGTCTCCTCTGTTACTCCCAGCATTAGGATCAGTCCATCTTGTGTTCTGTCAGGATTGGTGCTCATAGCCATCACCTCCTTTGAATTGCCTTTCTCGAGTGGACATTTTAAGCTTTTTATTTCTTTTTCGCCTTTTCTGGTCATGGGGAATTCTATCTTCAGTCCATTTTCAATGAGGTCCTGGATTTTATACTTCAAAGACCAATATTCCTCAGTTGCATGTCCAGGTGAGTTAGAATGGTAGAGACATATCTTGGTGCATGGAGTCATAACTTTTCATCTCGGGGTTTACATGAGGCAGCAACTCAGTAATCCTACCTTCGCTTATGGTTGTGGGTGTTCGAGTCTAGCGAGATGGATTTCATGCCCGCAGGTGGCCCGACCCTTTTTGATGCCTTATTTTGCATAATATTGCCAAAACGATTTTCAAATCAAGATAACGAAGATCTTATAAAATACAAAATCGCTTCGGGTTAGACTTGCGGATAAAAACAAGCGATAAAGATAAAGCAAAAACACCAAATTTTCTAATACCTCATCTCAAAAGGCTTTTTCATCAAAGCTCAAATTAAAATCAATCAATTGCACTCCTATAATAAAACAATGCTTAAAGCAACTTATACAATCAAGGCACTTAACACAATTCAAAAATATCAAAGACTTTCTCAATATCACGCACACACTGTGACGCCCCCAAAACAGGTATACATCACCCATCTTGGATCGCCAAATACATGGTACAAAATTTAAATACAACTTAATTATACAACAGTCGTCTAAAATACGACAAAACATAATCTAAGAGTTTTAATAAGAATATTGTCATCTAGACAATATCCACACTCAATGGAGTCCTCATTACATTTATTGTCACACTATTTAACAGAATAGTGAGGACTACTAATGCTATCATCTGGACCGACACTCCATTCCCCGACTAGTCCCGGCTACGTTCTCATTTCTTGAAGAGAACAGTGAAAGAAAGGGTGAGCTCAACTAGCCCAGTAAGAAATATTATGACTAAGATAATGCAGAGTAATTTATTGTTAGCCTTCAACAGTGTTAAACTGATAAAATATAACAAACATCAAGTTTAACTGCAGCAGAACAAGCAATCCATTAGAAGAGTCAAGTAGAGAATAAAATCTACTATCTTCTATGATTTAAAAGGTTTTCATCACTTTTATCATTGAGACTCGACTTAATAAATAAACCACATCATCTCTGCACTACGGCCAATGATATTCATTAGTATCACGACCACAAATTATCCATGCACTACGGGCCAAGGATATTCATGTATTCATCAATGATCATGATCATGCCAACAACTGTCCATCAATGCACTACGGCCAATGAGGACTTTTACCACATCATTTGTAACATTATGGTCATGATTATACCGAATAATTCCTGGTCATAATCATACCAAGTCCATCTATGCACTACAGGCCACATATGACTTTCAATATATTATAAACATGAAGATGATGACAATGATATAAGAATTCAATAAAACAAGTTCAAGGATAAATTTGTAAAGATTTATAATTTAATTTATCCAGAAATCAATAACGTCCAAATTGTCAACATGATACTGTTTTGTAGAGTAAAATTCAAGAATGCTCAGAAGAATATTTCCATGAAAAGATACTAGATGAAGCGCAAATATCCAGGATATTCTACTAATTTCATGGAGTATAGAAGCCAAAACTTTAACCAACTGAGTATAATAGAATATATGAAATCGCAAAATAGCTTTTTTGCCCGCCATGCGGTAATCCACGTGATGCAGATCATTTCCACAATTTAATAAGAAATGAATACGAAGGATCATTCACCATGCATGCGGTAATCCACATAGACGAAGTTATTCCAATGAATAATAAAGTTTGGAATAACGAAGAATTCACCAAAGTCGTAATCAAGACCGACAGTTATTCCAACGAGAATGATACGAGAATGGAACCGAGTCATGCGTAAATCCGCATGCATACGCGATATTCCAACAAAATAATAAAGAATAGAACCGTGTCATGCGTAATCTCGCATGCATGGGATATTCCAATGAATAAAAAGAATGGAATAACAACGAGATTCACCGGGCATGCGATAGACCACATGACAAAGTTATTCCAATGTAATAATAAAGAATGAAATAACAGAAGAATTTCACCATGTATGCGGTACTTCGCATAAACAGGTTATTCCAACATAATAATAAAGAATGGAATAACAACCCTTACTAGTATTGAAAGAAAATAACCCTCTTCATGAATACGAAAGAATAATACCCCTTACCTTAGAAGAAGAATGGATACTGGAATAGTGAGGTAGCAGACTTCTCTTCTTCTTTCTCTCTATAATAATTGCTCTATAGCTTTAGTGAATTGGTGAGAAATGAAGGAAGAATGAGCTTCTATTTATAGGAAAATATAGTTTCGATAATTGCACGTTTTGGGGCTCAAAATATTATAGTATAATACCTTCCACTTTTTCTTCATTTTTAATTTAGTCCTGCAAGTATTATCAAACTTGCACCACCTCCCCTAATAGTAAATAATGTGAATCAATAATTCAATCATGTGACTTAATAGTATAATCATGGGAAAAAACTAATTACAGTATAGTATCTTCATCTATACCTCTATTTTTAATTTAGTCATGCAAGTATTATCAATCTTGTACCATCTCCCCTAATAGTACATGAATGTGAATCAATAGTACACACATGTGAACAAATAGTTATAAGCATGTGAAATAATAGTAATTAATTGCTCATTTATCTGGTTAATTATCCGATTGGTCAACATAACCTCCAGACATCAATTATTATCGAAATAAAAGTCGACTTTCACTAACACTAATAATTCCAACACAATGGAACTATCCATTTCATCTTTAATCAACACGAACTTATTCATCATTAATATTATAATTCACAATATTTAACAACCAGGTCGTTCCCAGTAAAGAGGGGGCTTTCCGATAAGGATTTCACCTTATTGGCGCGCAATTAGGTGACCAAACCTCTCCTTGACAAAACTTCTAGACATTGTCAATATTGCAAATAATAATATAAATAACTTTGTCGTCTCAAATATTAATTTAATAATATAACATATTATGCAGATGATACTGTGACAATAATTGAATCAATAATATGAGAGATATGATGCAAAGAATTATCGTAGTAATAATTAAGTATAACTAAGTGACTTCTCACGTAAGCATCAATAATCAAAACCGTGTGCTACTTATGCAACCACACGTATTCGTATTTTTTACTCTTAGGGTAGTTCAACGCTTTTAACGGTAACACTTTCGCCGTTATTTTTATAAAAACATAATTTTGTCATTTTCTAACTACGACAATACTTTCGTTGTGGGGTCCACCAATGATTGTGCCGTCGTACGAATATTCCCTGTTAAAACGAATATTCCCCGACCAATCGAATATTATATAACTACTTGCTTTCTTTGCAAAATTTATAAATATTACCCACAACTATAACATTATATCATAACCACACCATAATATTCAAAAATATATTTCGAAAAAATTTAATTTTTATTTATAAAAGTTAGGGTCTTACAACCTCCCCTTCTTATGAAATTTCGTCCTCGAAATTAGGGTGCGTACCTGGTATGTCGAAGAGGTGAGGATACCTTGACTTCATTTCAGATTCTAACTCCAAGGTCATTTCCTCTACATCGTGGTTTCTCTACAAAACTTTGACTTGAGGTATAACCTTGGAGCGTAGAATATGATCCTTCTTATCCAAGATTTTAACAGGTACCTCCTCATACGTTAAATCTTCCGCTATCTCGTCCGGTTCTAATTCAATAATGTGGTTCGGGTCTTTCATATATTTACGTAACATAGATATATGAAAAACGTTATGAATCGAGGATTGAGCTTTCCTCTCTTTCCAAATCTTGTAACTCCTTTCTATGAAGCAACACGTAACAACACATGATCTCCAATATCGAATTCTACGTCCTTTCGATGAAGATCAGCATAACTCTTTTGTCGATCTTGTGAGGTTTTTATACGTTGTCGGATCATTTGAATCTTTTCCGTAGTCATACGTACCAACTCTGGTCCCAACAACGTTGATTCACCCACCTCATCCCAAAGATATCTTTGGAGAATCGACACTTTCTTCCATACAACGCCTCGAATGGAGCCATGTCAATACTTGCTTGATAACTGTTGTTGTAGAAAAACTCCACCAATGGTAGGAACTTATCCCAACTTCCCTTGAAGTCAAGGACACAAAGTCTTAATAGATCTTCAAGAGTTTGAATGGTCCTCTCCGACTGCCCATCCGTCTGAGGATGATATGCCGAGCTAAATCGTAAATCCGTGCCCATAACTTTTTGCAAACTAACCCAAAATCTTGAAGTGAATCTTGGGTCTCGATCAGAAACTATGGATCTGGCATACCATGTAATCTTACAATCTCATTTACGTACATACGAGCAAGACATTCAAGTGTATAAGTTTCTCGTATAGGTAAGAAATGAGCCGACTTGGTCAATCTATCAACAATGACCCAAATCACATCTATGCCTTAAGAAACCTTGGAAAGATCGGTAACGAAATCCATGGTAATGTGCTCCCACTTCCATTCTGGAATTTCAAGTGATTGTAATGGACCTTTTGGCACTTGATGCTCCGCCTTGACTCGTTGACAAGTTAGACACCTTGAGATAAACTCCGCGATCTCTCTCTTCATATTGCTCCACCAAAATATATGTCGAAGATCACGATACATTTTGGTACTCCCAGGATGGATTGCAAACGGTGTGTTGTGCGCCTCCAATTTGATTTTATACTTTAAGTCAGAATCGTTAGGAACACAAAGTCTAGAGTTGACTCAAAGTATTCCTTCTTCATCAATTCTTGCTTCCGAAATTGAACCTTCTTGCACTTTCTTCCTCATACGCGTCAGCTCCAGGTCTGTAGCTTGAGTAGCTTTAACTTTATCGATTAAAGTCGGTTCTACTCGTATATTCATCATCATCACATAGGTCCCTGGAGTCTTGAACTCTATCTCCATCCTTTGTAAGTCATATACAATGGGCCTTTGTGTTGACAATAATGCACTTGTACCCACATATGATCTTCTACTCAATGCATCAGCTACTACGTTCGCTTTTTCAGGATGGTATTGAATGGTATGATCGTAATCTTTCAATAGCTCAAGCCATCATCGTTGCCGCATGTTGAGTTCCTTTTGAGTGAAGAAATATTTGAGGCTTTTTATGATCCGTATAGATCTCCACCTTCTCTCCATACGTAATGCCTACAAATCTTAAGTACAAAAACGACAAATTATTGACTCTAGATCATGAGTAGGATAATTCCTCTCATATTCTTTGAGTTGTCGTGAGGCATAGGCTATGACTTTCCCATGTTGCATGAGAACACATCCTAACCCTTTGCACGAAGCATCACTTTGTAGATGACAAATCCTCCGAGCGGATGGTATTGTCGAGCAGTCTTTGAAATAAGCCTCCTCTTGAGTTCTTGAATACTCTTCTCACATTCCTCGCTCCAATCAATTTTGTATCTTTCCGAGTCAATTTGAGTTAATGGAGTAGTGATTCGAGAAAACCCTTCTACAAATCTACGATAATAACCAGCTAAGCCGAGAAAGCTACGTACTTCGGTCACTAACTTAGGTTGCTCCCAGCTTTGAATTGCATCTATCTTTGTTGGGTCAATAAATATTCCATGATTTGATATCACGTGCCCAAGGAATGCTACTTCCTCAAGCCAGAACTTGCATTTCTTCAACTTGGCATATAACTTGTTTTCACAAAGCTTAGTATCAGCCTCAAGTGTTGCTCATGATCTTCACGGGTTTTGGAGTAAATGAGAATGTCATCAGTAAACATGACCACAAAGTGATCCAAATATTCCTTGAATACTCGGTTCATCATATCCATGAAGGCAGCAGGAGCATTAGTTAATCCAAAAGACATGACTAGAATTCATAATGCCCGCATGGGGTTAAAGCGCTCTTTGGAATGTCATCGGTTTTAATCTTCAACCGATGATATCCTAACGAAGATCAATCTTTGAAAAGAATTTGGCTCATACAATTTGGTCAAACAGTCATCAATGCGAGGCAACGGGTACCTATTTTGATGGTGACATGATTCAACTCCCGATAATTAATACAAAGTCGCATACTTCCATCTTTCTTCTTCACGAATAGAATGTAAGCACCCCGTGAAACGTACTTAAGACGAATGAAATCGATGTCTAACAATTCTCGTAGTTGGGTTTTAACTCCTCGAAGTTCAATAGGAGCCATTCGATATGGGGCTTTGGAAATGGGTTTTGTACCGAGGGGTAGGCCAAGAAATTCTTGAGAATACGTCGGAAAATTATTATTAACAATAGAAATATCATTCAAATCGATTTATTTTGTTTAAATCGTGACATGAGCTAAGAAAGCTTGACATCCATTTTTAATAAACGAATAGCTTTATGGCTTGAGATGGCCGTGATTGATTTTAATGGTTTGGTCGCTTGAATTACGATAGTAGGTTGATTAGGAATATGAAAGCTAACAACCTTACGAAAATAATCAATTTTAGCATGATGAGTAGTTAACCAATCAATCCTTTAGAATCACGTCAAATGCAAGTATTTTTAAGGAGATAAGATCGACAGTAACGCGATGCGATACTGATTTGAATCAAACAAGACTTATAAACGATGGATGTAATGAAGGTTTCTCCCAACGGAGTTTCAACAGATAAGTCAAAGTCTAATTTCTCTGGAGTCAAATTTAAACGTTGAGCGCAAGTAGGAGAAATAAGAGAATGGGTAGAACCGGTATCAAATAATGTATAGACTTCGCTAGAGTTTATGATAAGCTTACCCGTGATCACCTCATTCGGGTTCCTTGCTTTCTGGGAGGTCACAACAAACGCTCTCCCTTGCACTACCGGCTTTGACTTTTCTGGGACGGCCTTTGGTGCCTCCGTCCTAACTGAATTTGTCTTCGGTGCACGATAAAATCGGGCTAGGTGACCTTATCTTCCATAATTATAACACGCTTTGGACTACATCGCGCAGTTTGGACTGATGTGTCCCTCCCCACCGCATTTGAAGCATATGATAGGTGGTCGTTCTCCTTCTTTAACAACGGGTGTTGGTGTTGATGTCTTTCCATCATTGTTGAATCTCCTCTTCTTGAAATGTTCATTCTTATTGTCTTGGCCATGATTACCACTGAAGTGGTTACCATTTCTGGTATGTTGATTCCCTCCACGTTTGTTGTCACCGCTTCGATGACTGCTACCACTGGTATTATCATTTTGTCGGCTGCTTTCTCTTGTTTAGGTTAACTCGTTATCGCGCTCCAATAACTGAGCCCTATTTACAACATCTGAATACAAACACAGTTTACGAGAAACTAGATGTTGACGTATCTCGTGTTTCAAACCTCTTAGAAACATCCGCGTCATTCTCTCCTCATTATCAACCAAGTGAGATGCAAACCGGGACAACTCGGCAAACTTAGCTTCGTACTGTGACACGGTCATATTGTTTTGCTCCAACTTGATGAACTCTACCTCTTTCATGTGACGAATACTTTCAGGAAAGTACATGTCGTTGAATAGTTCTTGGAACTTCTCCCAAGACATCTTTAGTGCGGCAGGTTGAGTACGCTTTACCGATTTCCACCAGTAATCTGCCTCTCCTTGTAACATAAAGGTGGCAAAGGGAACCTTTTGCTCCTCGGAGCATCCCAAGACATCAAATATCTTGGTGATCTGCTTTATCCATGCTTCCGCCTTAAGTGGTTTTGGCTCTCCAATAAACTCCGGTGATCCCAACTCCTTGAACTGTTTAGCGGTGACCGTTCGAGAGTTTTCAGTGTTTTCACCTATATTTTGGACAGGAGCCGCTCTCGCCTGATATTGCATGAATTGCATAAAGCCTCTGAACATTCTATCGTTCATCATTTGGTCAGTGTTGTTGTTTGCATGAGGATTGTCGCCTTCCTGATGCACATTATCCTGATTATTGATCTGTGGAGACTCAACGGTCTCCTGTGCTCCATTGCTATTCTCAACATTCTCGGATGTCAGTTTCAAATACTGCCACAAAACAAGGGTTAATTGACATGCAACATATTATCCCTATACTCTGACCGACCAATTAAATACCAACTAAACTTAGGTAGGTCATATTAGCGAAGGAAGTCCCCGTTTCTCCCCTCCAAGTTCTAGTCTCACATCTTAGCCAGGGATCATATCCCTAAGCGTTGATACCAACTGTGACGCCCCCAAAACAAGTATATATCACCCATCTTGGGTTGCCAAAGACATGGTACAAAATTCAAATACAACTTAATTATACAACAGTCGTGTAAAATACGACAAAACACAATCTAAGAGTTTTAATAAGAATATTGTCATCTAGACAATATCCACACTCAATGGAGTCCTCATTACATTTATTGTCACACTATTTAACAGAATAATGAGGACTACCAATGCTATCATCTAGACCATCACTCCGTTCCCCGACTAGTCCCTTGCCACGTTCTCATTTCACGAAGAAACGGTGAAAGAAAGGGTGAGCTCAACTAGCCCAGTAAGAAATATTATGACTAAGATAATGCAAAATAATTTATCGTTAGCCTTCAACAGTGTTAAACTGATAAAATATAACAAACATCAAGTTTAACTGCAGCGGAACAAGCAATCCATTAGAAGAGTTAAGTAGAGAATAAAATCTATTATCTTCTATGATTTAAAAGGTTTTTCATGACTTTTATCGCTGAGACTCAGCTTAATAAATAAACCACATCATCCCTGTACTACGGCCAATGATATTCATTAGTATCACGACCACAAATTATCCATGCACTACGGGCCAAGGATATTCATGTATTCATCAATGGTCATGATCATGCCAACAATTGTCCATCAATGCACTACGGCCAATGAGGACTTTTACTACATCATTTATAACATTACGGTCATGATTATACCGAATAATTCATGGTCATAATCATACCAAGTCCATATATGCACTACAGGCCACAGATGACTTTCAACATATTATAAACATGAGGATGATGACAATGATATAAGAATTCAATAAAACAAGTTCAAGGATAAATTTGTAAAGATTTATAATTTAATTTATCCAGAAATTAATAACGTCCAAATTGTCAACATGATATTATTTTGTGGAGTAAAATTCAAAAATTCTTAGAAGAATATTTTCATGAAAAGATATTGGATGAAGCGCAAATATCCAGGATATTCTACTAATTTCATGGAGTATAGAAGCCAAAACTTTAACCAACTGAGTATAATAGAATATATGAAACTGCAAATAGATTTTTGTCCGCCATGCGGTAATCCACGTAGACAGATCATTTCAACAATTTAATAAGGAATGAATACGAAGGATCATTCACTATGCATGCGGTAATCCACATAGACAGGTTATTCCAATAGAATAATAAAGAATGGAATAATAGAAGAATTCACCACCGTAAGTAATCCGCATGCATGTGTTATTCAACGAATGATAAATAATGGAACCAGGTCATGTGTAACCCGTACAGACAGGATATTCCAACAGAATAATAAAGAATGGAACCAGGTCATGCGTAATCCGCACAGACAGGATATTCCAAGAGAATAATATTAGTGATGAATAAGTTGTGTTGATTAAAGATGAATTTGATAGTTCCATTGTGTTGGGATTATTAGTGTTAGTGGAAATCAACATCTATTCTGATGATAATTTATGTTTGGGGGTTATATTGATAAATCGGGTAATTTATCGGATAAATGAGCAATTAATTCCTACTAATTCACATGATTATATAATTATTTGTTCACATATGTGTACTATTGAATCACATTTTTGTACTATTAGGGGAGTTGGTACAAGATTGATAATACTTGCATGACTAAGTTAAAAATGGAGGTATAGTTGAAGGTACTATACTGTAATTAGTTTTTTTCACATGATTATACTATTGAGTCACATGAATGAACTATTAATTCACATTATTTACTATTAGGGGAGGTGGTGCAAGCTTGTTATTACTTGTAGGACTAAATTAAAAATGAAGAAAAAGAGGAAGGTATTATACTATAATATTTCGAGCCCCAAAACGTGCAATTATCGAAACTATATTTTCCTATAAATAGAAGCTCATTCTTTCTTCATTTCTCACCAATTCACAAAAGCTTTAGAGCAATTATTATAGAGAGAAAGAAGAAGAGAAGCATGATACCTCACTATTCCAGTATCCAATTTTTCTAAGGTAAGGGGTATTATTTCTTTCGTGTTCTTGAAGAAAGTTATTGTTATTCCATCCCTTATTATTATGTTGGAACATCCCGTCTGTGCGAATTACGCATGACCTGGTTCAGTTATTTATTATTCCGTTGAAATAATATGTCTATGCGAAGTACCGAATACATGGTGAAATTCTTCTGTTATTCCATTCTTTATTATTCATTGGAACATTACGATTTGTCATTACACGCATAACCTAGTTTCATTATTTATTATTCTCATTGGAATAACTCTGTATGTCGCGGCCTATCGCATACATAGTGAATTCTTCATTATTCCATTCTTTATTATTCAAATTGGAATATCCTCGTACATGCATTTACGCACGACCGGGTTCCATTATTTATTATTCTGTTGGAATAACTTATTGCATCGGTATTATCGCATGCCCTGGTGAATTCTTTTGTTATTCCATTCTTTATTATACTCAATTGGTTAAAGTTTTGGCTTTTATACTCCATGAAATTAGTGGAATATCCTTGATATTTGCGCTTCATTCAAGATATCTTTTCATGGAAATATTCTTCCGAGCATTCTTGAATTTTACTCCACAAAGCAAGATGTCGTGTTGACAATTTGGACGTTATCGGTTCCTGGATAAATTAATTCTTGAACTTGTTTTATTGAATTCCTATATCATTGTCATCATCCTCATGTTTATATTCTATTGAAAGTCATCTGTGGCTTGTAGTGCATAGATGGACTTGGTATGATTATGACCAGGGATCATTCTGTATAATCATGACCGTAATATTACAAATGATATGGTAAAAGTCCTCATTGGCCCGTAGTACGTTGATGGACAGTTGTTGGCATGATCATGACCATTGATGAATACACGAATATCCTTGGCCCGTAGTGTATGGATAATTTGTGGTCGTGATACTAATGAATATCCTTGGCCGTAGTGCAGGGATGATGTGATTTATTTATTAAGATGAGTCTCAGCGATAAAAGTGATGAAAAACCTTTTAAATCATAAGAAGATAGTAGATTTTATTCTCTACTTGACTCTTCTAATGGATTACTTGTTCCATTGCCGCAGCTTAAACTTGATGTTTGTTATATTTTATCGGTTTAACACCGTGCTGAAGGCTAACGATAAATTATTCTCGCATTATCTTAGTCATAATATTTCTTCTTTGGGCTAGTTGAGCTCACCTTTTCTTTCACCGTTCTCTTGAAAAATGAGAACGTGCCAGTGACTAATCGGGGAGCGGAGTGACGGTCGGATGATAGCATTAGTAGTCCTCACTATTCTGTTAAATAGTGTGATAATAAATGTAATGAGGACTCCATTGAGTTTTTATATTGTCTAGATGACAATATTCTTATTAAAAACTCTTATATTATATTTTATCGTATTTTACACAACTGTTGTATAATTAAGTTGTATTTGAATTTTGTACCATGTATTTGGCGACTCAAGATAGGTGATGTATACCTGTTTTGGGGGCGTCACGGGATTTTCTAACAGAATAATAAAGAATGGAATAAAAGAAGAATTTCACCATGTATGCGGTATTGTGATGAGCGAAAAGTTATTCCAACATAATAATAAAAAATGGAATAACAACCCTTACGAGTATTGAAAGAAAATAACTCTCTTCATGAATACGAAGGAATAATACCCCTTACCTTAAAAAGAAGAGTATTCCGACGGTTAGTGCGGGGATATACTCGAAGAAAACTTGCACTATTTTCTACGCTCAAAGCTTTCTTAAACTCTAAAGAAATACACTCAATATTATAGAAGAAGAATTCTCTGAACTTCTAGTGTGATTTTCAATTCTCACTAAGCATCCTATTTATAGGAGAATGGAAAGGATATTATGCTGCACTATGCAATAAAATATAATATATTCTATTTATAATCAAATAAAACAAGATTAATAAAAAGTATTCTGTTTTATATAAAAAGTTTTTACTATGCAAACACTATACAGGCACTATGCAAACACTATACATAATAAAATATAATATATTCTATTTATAATCAAATAAAACAAAACTTTATAAAAAGTATTTTATTTTATATAAAAAGTTTTTACTATGCAAACACTATCTTGGAAGATATATATAATATATTTTATTTATAATCAAATAAAACAAAACTTTATAAAAAATATTTTGTTTTATATAAAAGAAAATTCTGTTTTATTACATTTATAATAATAATAAAAACAACATTTATCACCCTTATTATAATTCATAATATTAATCGACCAGGATTTCTCCCTATTGGTGCGCAATTAAGTGACCAAACCTCTCCTTGACAGAACTTCTAGACATCGTCAATATTACAAATAATAATATTAATAACTCTGTCATCTCAATTATTGATTTAATAATATAAAATATCGACAATAATTGAATCAAATAATGTGAGATACTATGCAATAATTATTGTAGTAATAATTGAACAAAACTGAGTGACTTCTCACGTAAGCATCAATAATCAATACCGTGTGCTACTATGCAACCACGCGTATTATTGTACTTTTACTACCGAGTAGTTCAACAGTTTTAACGGTAAAACATCCGCCGTTATTTTTATAAAAATATTTTTGTCGTTTTCTCATTCCGACAAAAATTCCGTTGTGGGGTCCACCAATGATTGTACCGTCGTACGGATATTCTCCGACAAAAAGAATATTCTCCGACCAATCGAATATTATACAACAACTTGCATACTTTGCAAAATTTGTAAATATTACCCACAACTATAACATTATCTCAAATCCACACCATAATTATGAAAAAATATTTCGAGAAAATTAAATCTTTATTCGTAAAATTTGGGATTTTACAATCTCCCCTCCTTATGAAATTTTGCCCTCGAAATTTACGTATGTACCTGGTATGTCGAACAAATGAGGACACTTCGCCAGATTTTAACTCTTGAGGTATAACCTTTGAGCGTAAAATATATTTCAAGATTTTAACAGGTACATCTTCATACGTTAAATTATGCGTTATCTCGTCCGGTTCTTAAATTAATAATGTGGTTCGGGTCGTCCACATATTTACGTAACATCGATACGTTAAAAATATTATGAACACGCGACATACTTGGTGTAAGACCCCGAATTTTATGAAATAAAAGTATTCAATTTTTCTTATAATTATTATTCAGTAAATGGTTAAATTGATAAAAGTTAAAGTTAAGGGTGATATATGAATTTTTTTTTCAAAATACGCAAGTGGTTATAAAATATTCATTGTTATCGGGGAATATTCGTTTAATCGTGGAATATTCTTTCTGTCGGGGAATATTCGTACAACGGCACACCCATTTGTGGGCCCCATAACAGAATAACTGTCGGATGAAGAAAATGACAAAATTGAGTTTTTATAAATAAACGGCGTAGTTGTTACCGTTAACACTATTGGAATACCCGGTGGTTAAAATACAGTAATATGCGTGGTTGCGACAAGAAGACACTTTGATTACATAAAGATTGTTGAATTATTGATTCTTATGTAAGAAGACACTACTCAATAATTATTACAGTAATTACTGTTCAATATTTTATTTTATTGATTCAATAATTGTTGCGTTGATATTTTATATTATTGTTGTTTTAATAATTGTCACTGCACAGTATCTCCATTATCAGATCAATAATTCATATTATTTGAATAATATTATTAGATAGCATTATTGGCAATGACTAGAAAGTTCTGTCAAGGAGAGGTTTGGTCACCTAATTGCGCACACCATGAAGGAGAAATCCTTATCTGAAAGCCCTCTTTTCTTGGGAACCTACCGGGTCATCATTATTATGATTCTATAATATTATTTGTGAATAATTAATTATTGATTTATATGATAAGGGAAATATTTATTTAATGTGGATATAAATGATGGATTTATTTATGTGGTTATAAATGAAGGAATTAATGTTGAGGTGTTTTATTAGTATTTTGTCGGATTGGAGGTATTAAAAGATCAAATCGGTGTTCTTACAGCTTTATTGTGTGAGTTATAATATTTAATCCGACCGTTGGATCGTTGTAATTTTTGGATATGTTATACATATATAAGTTTAGTATATGTCCACAAATTTTGAACCGTTAAAAATGAACGTATAATTTGTTATGAATTTTAAGAGGTGACTGATTCGAAAATTAGGTTTATAAATAATTTTAGTGAAAAATTCTAGAAATGGGTGGGCCCCACTTTTGGTTGTTGGGGAAGATGGCAGATTTTTGGTGGATGGAATAGTAGCAGGTAAAGCCATCAGGTAGCGGGTCAAGTCTGCTTCGGCGTGTTAACATTTTCCTATAAATAGAGGGGTAAGTTAGAATTGAAAAACACACCAGAATTCATAAGTTTTCTCTCTTTTTCTCTCTAGATTATCGAGTGTATTTTATGAGTATTTAGATACTTGGTGAGTTTTTATTCATCAGTGCAAGTTTCCTTTAGCGTCATATCCGATATCCAAATGTAAGTCTTCGCTTTTTTGAGGTAAGGGATAGTAAGGGATTTTAAGGGTTGTTATGTTTTTTCAGTTTCGTAATTTTTCTGACCTTCAAAAATTCTGAAAAATTTGAAATGATAATTTGATGAGTTTTCTAGATTGTGTCCAAAAATGACGATTTTTGGATGTATAGATTATGAGTAATGAATTTTATGAGAAAAGACTATTTTAAAAAGTAAACCCTTATAACTCCTTGTGGTTAACTCCAAAATTGGTGAAAATTTTATTGGGAGTACATGGATATAACAGAAGTATACTCTATAAATTTAGGAATTTTTGGACAAAAGTACAATTTTTGATAAATATCTAAATATTCAGCTATTTTGGCCATATGAAAAATAGTAAATGACTTTTAAAAATTCCGGGAAAAATATATGTTCAATATTAGACTATATTCTGCTAAATCCCAGAAAAGAAAAATTGTTTACATTGATTTGGTATTTTTTATGAAAATGGACTAGTAATGAGTAAATGAATTAAATATGTTATGTGAATTAAAAAATTGGAAAATAGGCTTGAGAATCCTATATGAGGTATATGCAGATTTTTTATGAGGGTTTTGGTTATTGGTGATGAAATCTTATGAGTTTGGCATTTTAGAATGATTAAATGCATTATTTAGTAAAGTGTAAACAATTAAAATAAATTGTTTATAAATTTAAGAAATATTATTCTTTCAATATCATTATACCAAAATATTGGTATGGATTTTATTGTGGAATTTCTACGTTTTTGTATCGGGGTTACTATTCATGAGTTACTATTCACGAGTTACTATTTACGACAAAATTGGTTTCTTTTTCTGACCAAATTATAGTTGATTTATGAATATTACTCTCGAAATTAAATCCATATTTTGATCATATTGTTTTTATTATCATATATAACATTTTTATAACCCTGATGTTGAAATTCTCTTTCAATTGAGTGTAAAGATGGGTAGATTGTTGGTATGATCATGACTATGGGTTCTCTTTGGCCAGTAGTGCAAAGTTGAATTGTTGACTGGTATGATCATGACCATTGAATTTATAACTGAATATCTTTAGCTTAAGTGCAAAGGTGAATTGATCAACATGGTTATAATTATTGTTTATATAATTCTGAATTGATTATATATTTCTTTGAGATATTAATATATTTGGCCCAGTAGGTAAATATGAATCGTTGAGAAATATCTTTGGCCTTGTAGTGCAAAGATGAATTGTTGATGAATATCTTTGGCTCAGAGTGCAAAGATGACTGTTGATGAATATCTTTGATGCAGAGTGTCAAAGATGGTATGTTGATGAATATCTTTGGCCCGTAGTGCAAAGATGAAATTGTTAGTATGATTATAAACAGGAACTGTGATTTTGTATAACCATGATCTTTGATGTTTCAGGTAAAGACATGTGATGAAAATTATCTTCGTCCTGGGTACGAAGAGGAATTTAGAATCACAATTATGATTATGAGATATTCATATGATTGTGGAAAGGAATTGTTGATTGATGTTACAGGGATAAAACATTGTTGGTGGATTTTTAACATGGAGAAGATAATAGACTTTATAGTCTATTTGACTCTTTTAATGGATTGCTCGTTCCGTTGCATCTATGGTTGAAAAGTTTTATCATCTACCATATGTTCTAAATCTCTGATTTATTACTGATGAAGGCTATTGATAATTTAATTATCTTTAGTCATGATATTCTTTACTGGGCTAGTTGTGCTCACCTTTTTGTTTCATAATTCCTTTTCAGGTAATAAGAGTATAGTAAATTGGTTTGTTGAGGGTAACGAGAAAATAGAACGGTGGTCTCTAGCTGTGGAGGTTCTCCCTAAGTAGTATAGAAAAGTGTTGTATACATCATTTAGTAGTTATATTTGGTGAATCAAATAGGGTGAGGCGAACCAATGTTGGAAGGGTGTTTTGCCACTATCATACAAGATGTCTAATGACATACAACCTCGTGTCATCATAAGATGCGGGATGCTCATCCACTTTGTTGAGTATATTCTGAGCACTACCTATATAATCTTGGTGTTTGTTTGAAGTATAATTCTCAATTAGAGACAATGGAGATAATGATATGTCAAGAGAAGACTCACCATTGGGAAGAATATGATAGTAATCTTCTCATTCTTCTTTGGGGTCTATTGGGTCAACCAAGGATAATTATGTGGCCATATGATATCTATCATAACCTAGAAGCATGATCTCCCATGTACGAAGGTTTCCTTGAGCACTTCCTAAATATTCTAATTTCTAAAATAGTTTTTGACTATACCTTTATGTAAGGTGTCATTGTGAGGTGTTGTCCACGGTTGGGACATGAGTCACATTTGGTATATATTTGTATCCAAACTCACAGCATATGTGTTGTTGTACTTTGCACGACAATTGTTGTAATAAAGTTGTAGTTGTTTTCTGTACCATGTATTTGGCGACTCAGAATAGGTTGGATGGAATGGACCTATTTTGGGGTTGTCACAGATTAGTATCGAGCTTAGGGATATGATCTCCGGCGGAGATCGGGAATATAACTAGGAGGGAGAGATGAGTAAATCCTTCGCTAGTGTGTCCTACCTAAGCTTATTTGTTGGTCGACTATAATATCGGGATATTATGTGATATGTTAATTTGTTTAATTAACCCTTGTTTTATGGCGATGTTGAGAATGGGCACGAGAATGTTAACAATGGAGGGAATGAGACCGTGGGGATACCTCTAATAAGCAACCAGGATAATGTGAAGTCAGGCGAAGAAGGAATTAGAGATATCCATGTGGTGAGTGAAGAATTGATAGTTGCACCCGAGATAGTCGCAGAGGTAACAGCTGAGAGTGAGGAAGAAGAGGAAGAAGAGGTACCTGAGGAGAATTTATTAGATGTATTATATGATCAAAATGTAGAATTACAAAATTGTATTCATGAGTTAGAAGAGAAGGCTGAAGAACGACAGGCGGTCGTGGAATAAAAGGATGCAACAATTCAAGCTTGTGTTACCCGATATGTGATGCTTGAACAGAAGCATTCGTTGGCAGAGTATAAGATGATAAAGATGGAATCTGAGCTGAAAGAAGAAAAAACTAAATGAGTGAGAATAAGTGATGCATGGGCAAAATCCGCACGACACGTGGATATTGTGGAAAGAGATGTCCGATCTAAGAAGGCTAAAATAGATGATATGAATTTCTCTTTGTGGAAAGCAATTGGGAGAACCCAACATCGAGTTTTGAATTACCCTATACAGAGCGGTTAACCTGAATTCGATATGGATCGAAGATTGATGATTCAGATCATGAATCAGGAGTACGACGAGGCAGTTGAGGGAGTAATATGCCCTATAGAAAAGTATATTCCAACGGTAGTGATGACGCCAAATGCTGCCCCAGACAAGTCAAAGTCAGGTAGTTCAAGGGAGAGCGGTTGTCATGACTTCCCAACAAGTGAAGAACCCAAATGAAGTTATCACGGGAGATGAGCAATGGAGAAATCATGATGACCCAGGAGATAGAATCTGAAATGAAAGCAAGGTATTCTCAACTTTTCGAAATACCAGGTACGTAAATTTCGGGGACGAAATTTCATGAGGAGGGGAGATCGTAAGACCCCGAATTTTATGAAATAAAAGTATTCAATTTTTCTTATAATTATTATTCAGTAAATGGTTAAATTGATAAAAGTTAAAGTTAAGGGTGATATATGAAAAAAAAAAATTCAAAATACGCAAGTGGTTATAAAATATTCATTGTTGTCGGGGAATAATCGTTTAGTCGTGGAATATTCTTTCCGCTGTGGAATATTCGCATTTACGGCCAAGTATGACCATTATGGCCCCATAAGAGAATAACCGCTCGATGAAGAAAATGACAAAATTGAGTTTTTATAAATAAATCCATGGTTATTACTGATTAACACTGCTGGAATACCCTGGTTAAAATACGATAATATGCGTGGTTGCACAAGAGCACACAGGTATTGCACATGAAGATTGTTGAATTATTGATTCTTACGTAAGAAGACACTACTCAATAATTGTTACAGTAATTACTGTTCAATATTTTATTTTATTGATTCAATAATTGTTGAGTTGATATTTTATATTATTGTTGTTTTAATAATTGACACTGCACAGTATCTCCATTATCAGATCAATAATTCATATTATTTGAATAATATTATTAGATAGCATTATTGGCAATGTCTAGAAAGTTCTGTCAAGGAGAGGTTTGTTCACCTAATTGCGCGTCAGTAAGGAGAAATCCTTATCGGAAAGCCCCCTCTTTCCTGGGAACTGCCTGGTTGTCATTATTGTGATTCTGTAATATTATTTGTGAATAATTAATTATTGATTTATATGATAAGGGAAATATTTATTTAATGTGGATATAAATAATGGATTTATTTATGTGGTTATAAATGAAGGAATTATGGTTGAGGTGTTTTATTAGTATTTTGTCGGATTGGAGGTATTAAAAGATCAAATCGGTGTTCTTACAACTTTATTGTGTGAGTTATAATATTTAATCCGACCGTTGGATCGTTGTGATTTTTGGATATGTTATACATATATAAGTTGAATATATGTCCACAAATTTTGAACCGTTAAAAATGAACGTATAATTTGTTATGAATTTTAAGAGGTGACTGATTCGGAAATTAGGTTTATAAATGATTTTGGTGGAAAATTCTAGAAATGGGTGGGACAGACTTTTGGTTGTTTGGGAAGATGGCTGATTTTTGGTGGGTGGAATAGTAGCAGGTAAAGCCATCAGGTAGCAGGTCAAGTTTGCTTCGGCGTGCTAACATTTTCCTATAAATAGAGGGGTAAGTTAGAATTAAAAAATACACCAGAATTCATAAGTTTTCTCTCTTTTTCTCTCTAGATTATCGAGTGTATTTTGTGAGTATTTAGATACTTGGTGAGTTGCTATTCATCAGTGCAAGTTTTCTTCAGCGTCATATCCGATATCCAGTCAGAAGTGTTGCTCTTTTGAGGTAAGGGATAGTAAGGGATTTTAAGGGTTGTTATATTTTTCAGTTTCGTAATTTTTCTGACCTTCAAAAATTCTGAAAAATTTTGAAATGATAATTTGATGAGTTTTCTAGATTGTGTCCAAAAATGGCGATTTTTGGATGTATAGATTATGAGTAATGAATTTTATGAGAAAAGACTATTTTAAAAAGCAAACCCTTATAACTCCTTGTAGTTAACTCCAAAATTGGTGAAAATTTTATTGGGAGTACATGGACTCTGTAAATTTCGGAATTTTTGGACAAAAGTATAATTTTTGATAAATATCTAAATATTCGGCTATTTTGGCCATATAAAAAATAGTAAATGACTTTTAAAAATTCCGGGAAAAATATATGTTCAATATGAGACTATAGTCTGCTAAATCCCAGAAAAGAAAAATTGTTTACATTGATTTGGTATTTTTCATATATTCGTTATCTTCGCGTAGTTTGTATATTCGTACTCGTAAACGCATACGATCTTCTACTCAACGCGTCAGCTACTGTGACGCCCCCAAAACAGGTATACATCACCCATCTTGGGTCGCCAAATACATGGTACAAAATTCAAATACAACTTAATTATACAACAATTGTGTAAAATACGACAAAATATAATCTAAGAGTTTTTAATAAGAATATTATCATCTAGACAATATACAAACTCAATGGAGTTCTCATTACATTTATTGTCACACTATTTAACAGAATAGTGAGGACTACTAATGTTATCATCTGAACTGTCACACCGATCCCCGACTAGTCCCGGCTACGTCCTCATTTCCTGAAGAGAACAGTGAAAGAAAAGGTGAGCTCAACTAGCCCAGTAAGAAATATTATGACTAAGATAATGCAGAATAATTTATCGTTAGCCTTCAACAGTGTTAAACTGATAAAATATAACAAACATCAAGTTTAACTGCAGCGGAACAAGCAATCCATTAGAAGATTTAAGTAGAGAATAAAATCTAATATCTTCTATGATTTAAAAGGTTTTTCATCACTTTTATCATTGAGACTCAACTTAATAAATTAACCACATCATCCCAGCACTACGGCCAAGGATATTCATTAGTATCACGACCACAAATTATCCATGCACTACGGGCCAAGGATATTCGTGTATTCATCAATGGTCATGATCATGCCAACAACTGTCCATCAACGCACTACGGGCCAATGAGGACTTTTACCATATCATTTGTAACATTACTACCATGATTATACCGAATGATCCTCGTCATAATCATACCAACTCCATCTATGCACTACAGAAGCCACGAGATGACTTTCAATGTAATATAAACATGAGGATGATGACAATGATATAGGAATTCAATAAAACAAGTTCAAGAATTAATTTATCCAGGAACCGATAACGTCCAAATTGTCAAAATGATACTGCTTTATGGAGTAAAATTCAAGAATGCTCAGAAGAATATTTCGATGAAAAGATACTGGATGAAGCGCAAATATCAAGGATATTCCACTAATTTCATGGAGTAAAAAAGCCAAAACTTTAACCAACTGAGTATAATAAAGAATGGAATAACAAAAGAATTCACCAGACATGCGATAGATCAGATGTAATCGATTATTCCAATGTAATAATAAATAATGGAACCCGTGTCATGCGTAAATGTACGCATAAGATATTCCAACCAAATAATAAAGAATGGAATAATGAAGAATTCACCATGTATGCGATAGATCGCACATACAAAAGTTATTCCAATGAATAAAAAATAATGGAACCGGTCAAATGCGTGTACGACATAAACAGGATGTTCCAATGTAATAATAAAGAATAGAATAATGTAAGAATTTCACCATGTATGCGATTGCTTGATGTGCATGAAAAGTTATTCCAATGTAATAATAAATAATGTAACTGTGTCATGCGTAATTCGCATGCATGTGATGATGTTCAAATGTAATAATAAGGGATGGAATAACAATAGCTCTCTTCAAGAACACGAAAGAAATAATACCCTTACCTTAGAAAAAGCGGATAATCGAATAGTGAGGTAAAGAGAGCTTCTTCTTTTTTTCTCTCTATAATAATTGCTCTAAAGCTTTTGTGAATTGGTGAGAAATGAAGGAAGAATGAGCTTCTATTTATAGGAAAATATAGTTTCGATAATTGCACATTTTGGGACTCAAAATATTACAATATAATACCTTCCTCTTTTTCTTCATTTTTAATTTAGTCCTGCAAGTAATAACAAACTTGCACCACCTCCCCTAATAATAAATAATGTGAATTAATAGTTCATTCATGTGACTCAATAGTATAATCATGTGAAAAAAAACTAATTACAGTATAGTACCTTCAACTATACCTTCATTTTTAATTTAGTCATGCAAGTATTATTAATCTTGCACCAACTCCCCTAATAGTACAAGAATGTGATTCAATAGTACACATATGTGAACAAATAGTTATATAAGCATGTGAATTAGTAGCAATTAATTGCTCATTTATTCTATAAAATACCCGATTTATCAATATAACCCCCAGACCTCAATTATCATCGGAATAGATGTCGATTTCCACTAACACTAATAATCCCAACACAATGGAACTATCAAATTCATCTTTAATCAACACAACTTATTCATCATTAATATTATAACTCGTAATATTTAACAACCGTGTCGCTCCTGTGAAAGAGGGCTTTCCGATAAGGATTTCTCCTTATTGGCGCCAGCAATTAGGTGACCAAACCTCTCCTTGATGTAACTTCTAGACATTGTCAATATTATAAATAATAATATGAATAACTTTGTCGCCTCAATTATTGATTTAATAATAATAAATATAATGCGATATGATACGCGTGACAATAATTGAATCAATAATATGAGAGATATGATGCAAAGAATTACTATAACAATAATTGAGTATAACCGAAAGTGACTTCTCACGTAAGCATCAATAATCAATCAATACCGTGCTTACTATGCAACCACGCCATTACTTATACTTTTACTACCTCGGTAGTTCAATGCTTTTAACGGTAACACTTTCGCCGTTATTTTTATAAAAAGATAATTCTTTCATTTTCTAACTACTACAATACTTCCGTTGTGGGGTCCACCAAAGATTGTGCCGCCGTACGAATATTCTCTGTTAAAACGAATATTCCTCGACCAATCGAATATTATATAACCACTTGCTTACTTTACAAAATTTGTAAATATTACCCACACCTATAACATTATATCAAATCCACACCATAATATTCAAAAATATATTTCGAAAAAATTATTCTTTATTCATAAAAGTTGGGGTCTTACAGCTACCACGTTCTCTTTTCCACAATGGTATTGAATGGTATTATCGTAATCTTTCAATAGCTCGAGCCAACGTCTTTGGAGCATAATACGTTTGTTTTAGTTGAAGAAATATTTAAGGGTTTTAGAAATGGGGTTTTGTACTGGGGTCAATACAAAATTCGATTTCACGTTCTAGGGGTAGGCTAAGTCTTCAAGAATACGCTAGGAAATTTATTAACAATAGAAATATCATTCAAAACTTTGACCCTCATCCAAGACTTGGATAGCACGTCACATTGATACCTATCAACTTTCCACCGTTATTTACGACGTCTCCTACGGAAAGTCTGGCTTCGGTGCATTCCACACAAAGAAGTCACCAGATAAAGGCTCGGGGCTCTTTACTTATGGCTTGATATAACAGTGATTGACTTTAGTGGTTTGGTTCCTTGAATTCGTATAACAGGTTGGTTAGGAATATAAAAGATAACAACCTTACGAAAATAATTAATTTTAGCACGATGAGTAGTTAACCAGTCGATTTCTAAAATCACGTCAAAGGCAAGTATTTTCAAAGAGATAAGATTGACAGGTAACGTGAAAGTGCCGATTTAAATCAACAAGATTTATAAACAGTGGATGTAACGAAGGTTTCTCCAAACGGAGTTTCAACAGATAAGTCAAAGTCTAATTTCTCCAGAGTCAAATTTAAATGTTGAGCGCAAGCAAGAGAGATAAAAGAATAGGTAGAACCGGTATCGAATAAGGTATAGATTTCGCAAGAGATTATGATTAACTTACCCGTAATAACCTCGTTCGGGTTCCTTGATAAACGCTCTCACTTAAACTACCAGATTTGACTTTTCTATAGAGTACATTCCACCCTTACTTGCTTCGTCACATTCTTGATCCATGATTCGAATCATTACTCTCCGATCCATATCGAATTGGGGTTGACCGCTCTGCACAGGGTAATTCCGAATTCGATGTTGGATTCTCCCAATTGTTGTCCAAAAAGCAAAATACATTTCATCTATTTTGGCCTTATTGGATCGGACGTCTTTTTCTACAATATCTACGCTGTCGATAGAAGCTTTTTACCCATGCATCATCTATTCTCCTTCGTTCGCTCAGGCTTTTCTTTCATCGTAACTTTGATCATAGCATTCTCGATTTCAGCTCTAATATCTTATACTCTGCCAAAGAGTGCTTCTGTTCAAGCATCGCACATCGGGTAACACAATTTTGAATTGTTACATCTCTTTGCTCCACAACCGTCTGCCGTTCTTCAGCCTGCTCTTCTAACTCATGAATACGATTTTCTAATTCTAAATTTTGATCATAAATTTTTCTAATAAATTCTCCTCAGGTTCCTCTTCTAATTCATCTTCTTCCTCTTCTTTCTCGCTCTCAGCTGCTACCTCTGCAACTAGCTCGGGTGCAACTATTAGTTCTTCACTCGGCACGTAGATATCTGTAATTTCTTCTTCTTCTGACATCATATTAACCTGGTTAGTGATTAAAGGTGTCTCAACGGTCTCATTCACTCCATTGTTAACATTTTTAGCTGCCATTTTCAAACACTGCCACAAAATAAGGGTTAATTATCATATCACATATTATCCCTATACTCTGAACAACCAATTAAATACCAAATAAACTTAGGTAGGTCATACTAGCAAAGGAATTCTCCGTCTCCCCCCTCCTAGTTCTTGTCTCACATTTCAGCCAGGGATCATATCCCTAAGCTTTAATACCAACTGTGACGCCCCCAAAATAGGTATACATCACATATTCTGAGTCGCCAGATACATGGTATAGAATATAAATACAAACTTAAATATACAACATGAGCTGTGAGTTTTAATACAAATATTGTCTTCTAGACAGTATTCAAACTCAAAATAAATCCTCAATACATTTATTATCACACTATTTCACAGAATAGTGAGGACTACTAATGCAACCATCTGGACCGTCAATCCATTGATCCCCGACTAGTCCCAAATATATTTTTCATTTCAAGAGAACATTGAAAGAAAGGGTGAGCTCAACTAGCCCAAAGAAGAAATATTATGACTAAGATAATGCGTAATAATTTATCGTTAGCCTTCAACATGTGTTAAACCGATAAAATATAACAAATATCAAGTTTAACTGCAGCGGAACATGCAATCCATTAGAAGAGTCAAGTAGAGAATAAAATCTACTATCTTTTATGATTTAAAAGGTTTTTCATCACTTTTATCGCTGAGACTCAGCTTAATGAATAATCCACATCATTAAATCATCCCCGCACTACTGTATCAAGGATATTCTTTAAGATCACGACCACGAATCATCCATGCACTACGCAAGCTAAAGATAATCGTATTTTCATCAACGGTTCGATCATGCCATAAAACAATTCATCTTTGCACCCTTGGCCAAGAGAATCCATAGTCATAATCATACCAAAAATCGCCCATCAATGCACTACGCCAACGAGGAATTTTTTCACATTATTTGTAACATTACGGTCATGATTATACCGAATAGTCCCTGGTCATAATCATACCAAGTCCATCTATGCACTACAGGCCACAGATGACTTTCAACATATTATAAGCATGAGGATAATGACAATGATATAAAGAATCAATCAAATGAGATAAAGGATAAATATTAAACATTTATAATACAATTTATCCAGCGTTGAATAATAACCAAATGTTATCAATCACTTAATAATCTCATAATCTAATATCATTAATATTATAACAATATTTTAATCATTTCTTAACTTATAAATAATTTATTTTAATTGTTTACTTTTTACTAATTAATGCATTTAATCATTCTAAAATGTCAAACTCATAAGATTGACGCCCCAAAATAGGTATACATCACCTATTCTGAGTCGCCAAATACATGGTACAAATACAAATACAACTTAATTATACAACCGCGTGGTAAAGTACGACAAAACATAAGTCGTGAGTTTTAATACAAATATTGTCGCCTAGAGAATATACAAACTCAAATTCAATATTATTACATTTATTTTCCACTATTTCACCGAATAGTGAGGACTACTAATGCTATCATCCGTCCGCACCCGCTCCCGACTAGTCCCTCGCCACGCTCTCATTTCCTCAAGAGAACAATAAAAGTAAAAGGGTGAGCTCAACTAGCCCAAGAGGAAATATTATGACTAAGATAATGCGTAATATATTATCGTTAGCCTTCAACAAAGGTTAAACCGATACAATATAACAACCATCAAGTTTAATCACAAATGAACAAGCAATCCATTAAAAGAGTCAAGTAGAGAATAAAATCTACTATCTTTTATGATTTAAAAGGTTTTTCATCACTTTTATCACTTGACTCAAATTTAATAAATAATCCACATCATCGAATCACCCCCGCACTACTACCAAGGATATTCTTTAAGATCACGACCACAATTATCCATGCACTACGCCAAGAATATTTGTGTATTCAATAATGGTCATGATCATGCCAACAACTCGTCCATCAATGCACTACGGCCAATGAGGACTTTTTCCACATCATTTGTAATATTACTACCATGATTACACCGAATAATCCCTCGGTCATAATCATACCAAGTCCATCTATGCACTATAGGCCACGTATGACTTTCAACAAAATATAAACACGAGGATGATGACAATGATATAAGAATTCAATAAAACAAGTTCAAGAATTAATTTATCCAGAACTAATAACGCCCAAATTGTCAACATGATATCGCTTTGTAGAGTAAAAATTCAAGAATGCTCGTAAGAATATTTCCATGAAAAGATATCGATGAAGCGCAAATATCAAGGATATTCCACTAATTTCATGGAGTATAGAAGTCAAAACTTTAACCAACCGAGTATAATAAGGAATGGAATAACAAAAGAAATCACCAGCATGCGATAGATCATCGCATGCAGCAAAAGTTATTCCAATGTAATAATAAATAATTAATCAGTCCCACAGAAAACGCATGCATGTGATATATCCAACAAAATAATAAAGACGGAATCAGTCCCACAGAAAACGCATGCATGTGATATTCCAACAAAATAATAATAAAGATTTTAATCAGTCCCCCAAAAAAAACGCATGCATGTGATATTCCAATGTAATAATAAAGACGGAACCAGTCCCACAGAAAAACGCATGCATGTGATGTTCCAATGTAATGATAAAGAATGGAACAATGTAAGAATTTCACCAAGTATAGGTAGCTCACAGATACAAAAGTTATTCCAATGTAATAATAAAGAATGGAATAATGTAAGTTCTCTTCATGGATAAGAAAGAAATAATACTCCCTACCTTTAGAAAAACCGATATATCGAATAAAGAGAGGTAGCAGATTTCTTCTTCTTTCTATAATTTCTCTCTATAATAATAATCGCCTAAAGCTTTTGTGAATTGGTGAGAAATGAAGGAAGAATGAGCTTCTATTTATAGAAAAATATAGTTTCGATAATCGCACGCTTGGGGGCTCAAAAAATTAAAGACAATACCTCCAACTTTTCCTTTATTTTTAATTTAGTCATGGAAGTATTATCAAACTTGCACCACCTCCCCCTAATAGTAAATAATGTGATTCAATAGTAAATTATGTGAATCAATAGTTCTAGACATGTGAAAATACGAATTACAAAGATAAGACTCTCCATCTATACCTCCATTTTTAACTTAGTCATGCAAGTATTATCAATCTTGCACCAACTCCCCTAATAGTAACAAGAATGTGAAACAATAGTATACACATGTGAACAAATAGTTATAATCATGTGAAATAATAGCAATCAATTGCTCATTTATCCTAAGCTAAATATTCGATCGTCAATATAACCTCCAGCACATCAATTATTATCGAAATAATTGTCGATTTTCACTAACACAAATAATTCCAACACAATGAAACCATTTTTATCAAAAATATAAATTTTGAAATTTCAAAGTTTGATTTTTCCCAAAAAAGTCAACTATCGACTTTTTCACCAAATAGTGAATTCCTAAAATTTTGTGTTTATAGACTATTTTTACTAATTTCATCGCTCCGACTCAAATATCACGTCCGCTGCCCAAATTCAACTCCTAACACAACTTCAATTTTAATAACATTCATCATTAATATTATAACTCACAATATTTATCAACCAAAGTCGCTCCTCAGAAAGAGGGGCTTTCCAATAAGGATTTCTCCCTATCATGCCGCCGCAATTAGTGACCAAACCTCTCCTCGATGTAACTTCTAGACATTGTAAATATTGCAATTTAATAATATGAATAACTTTGTCGCCTCAATTATTGATTTAATAAAATAACATATTATGCAGATGATACTACGACAATAATCGAATCAATAATACGAGAGATATGATGCAAAGAATTATCGTAGTAATAATTGAGTATAACCGAGTGACTTCACGTAAGCATCAATAATCAATACCGTGCTACTATGCAACCACGCCAGACATCGATTTTTTACTACCGGTAGTTCAACAGCTTAATCTGTAAAACTTCCGCCGTTATTTTCATAAAGTATTTTTGTCGCTTTCAATCCGACAATAATTCCGCTGTGGGGGGTCCACCAATGATTGTGCTCATTGTATTTAATATTCCCTCGTTAAAACGAATATTCCCCACCAATCTAATATTATATAACAACTCATGTATTTTGCAAAATTTGTAAATATTACCCACAACTATAACATTATATCAAATCCACACCATAATATTCAAAAATATATTTCGAGAAAATTTAATCTTTATTCAAAAAGTTGGGGTCTTACAACCTCCCTTCTTATGAAATTTCGCCCTCAAAATTAGGTGCGCACTGGTATGTCAAGAGGTGAGGATACTTTGATTTCATTTCGATTCTAACTCCCGTGTCATTTCTCAACATCGTGGTTTCTCCACAAAACTTCGACTTGAGGTATAACCTCTGAGCGTAGAATATGTTCCTTCTTATCCAAGATTTTAACAGAACCTCTTCATACGCTAAATCTTCCTCTATTTCGTCCTGCTTCTAACTCAATAATGTGGTTCGGTCTTTCACATATTTACGTAATATGGATATGTGAAAACGCGCATGAACACGAGACATACTTACAGCAGAAAAACGCAAGTCTATAGCCACGCTCCTACCGATCGAGGATTAAAATGGGCCAATGAATCGAGGATCGAGCTTTCCTCTCTTTCCAAATCTTGTAACTCCTTTCCATGGAGCAACACGTAACAACACACATGATCTCCAATATCGAATTCTACATCCTTTCGATGAAGATCAAGATAACTCTTTTGTCGATCTTGTGAGGTTTTTATACGCTGTTTGATCATTTGAATCTTTTCCGTAGTCATACGCATCAACTCGTCCCAACAACGCTGCTTCACCCACCTCATCCCAAAGATACCGAGAATCTACACTTTCTTCCATACAACGCCTCAATGGAGCCATGCCAATACTTGCTTGATAACTGCTGTTGTAGGAAAACTCCACCAATGGTAAGAACTTGTCCCAACTTCCTCAAGTCAAGGACACAGTAGTCTTAATAGATCTTCAAGAGTTTGAATCGTCCTTCCGATCGCCTCGTCTGGCTCGAGGATGATATGCCGAGCTAAATCAGAAATCCGCGCTCATAGCTTTTTGCAAACTAACCCAAAATCTTGAAGTGAATCTTGGTCTCGATCGTAAACTATGGATACCGCATACCATGCAATCTTACAACCTCGCTTATGTACATACGAAAGCAAGACGTTCAAGTGTATAAGTTTCTCGATTTGGTAAGAAATGAGCAGACTTGGTCAATCTATCAACAATGACCCAAATCGCATCTATGCCTTGAGAAACTTTGGGGAGACCCCAGAATCTAAATCCATGGTAATGTGCTCCCACTTCCATTCTAGAATTTCAAGTGGTTGCAATGGACCTTTTGGTACTTGATGCTCCGCTTTTAACTCGCTGACAAATTAGACACCTTGAGATAAATAAATATATCTCTCTCTTCATATTTGCTCCACCAAAATGTATGACGTCAAGATCACGATACATTTTGGTACTCCTGTGATGGATTGCAAACTGTGTGTGTTGCGCCCCATCATGATTTTATACTTTAAATCGTGGTCGTTAGAACACAAAGTCCGGAGTCGACTCAAGTATTCCTTCTTCATCGATTCTTTCTTCCCAAGATAAGACCTTCTCAGACTTTCTTCCTCATACGATCACCCCCGGATTCAGAATTTGAGAGCAACTTTAACTTTATCAATTAAAGCCTGGCTCTACTCAGATATTCGCCATCATCACATGGGTCCCTCGAGTCTTTAACTCTATCTCCATCCTTTGTAAGTCACACAAAATGGGCTTTTGTGTTGTGAAATATTGCACTCAGACCTGATATGATCTTCTACTCAATGCGCCGCCTACCACGCTCGCTTTTCCAGATGGTATCGATGGTATGATCATAATCTTTCAATAGCTCAAGCCAACGCCGTTGTCGCATGTTGAGTTCCTTTTGAGTGAAGAAATATTTGAGGCTTTTATGATCCGTAGAAGATCTCCACTTTCTCTCCATACAAGTAATGCCTCCAAATTTTAAGTGCGAAGATAACAACATGCCGCTAACTCTAGATCATGAGTAGGATAATTCCTCTCATATTCTTTGAGTTGTCTTGAGGCATAGGCTATGACTTTCCCATGTCAGATGAGAACACATCCTAACCTTTTGCCCAAGATCACCAGAGATGACAAATCCTCCGAACCGATGGTATTGTCGTAACAAAATAAATGAGTCTCCTTTCGAGTTCTTGAAAACTCTTCTCACATTCCTCGCCCCAACCGAACTTTGTATCTTTCGAGTCACCGAAAGTTAATGGAGTAGCGATTCGAGAAAATCCTTCCACGAATCTCCGATAATAACCAAATAAACCGAGAAAGCTACGACTTTTCCACATCGATTTAGGTTGTTCCAAACTTTGAATAGCTTCAATCTTTGCCGTCAACGATATTCCATGACTTGATACTACGTGCCCAAGGAATGCTACTTCCTCAAGCCGTAACTCGTGATTTCTTTAACTCGCATAAAGCTTATATTCACGGCTTTTGGAGTATCAAATTTCAAGTGTTGCTCATGATCTTCACTACTTTTGAATAAATAAGGATGTCATCAATAAAGACGACCACAAAGTGATCCAAATATTCCTTGAATACTTGGCTCATCATATCCATGAAGGCAGCAGAGCATTAGTCAATCCAAAAGACATGACTAAGAATTCATAATGCCCGCATCGAAGTTCAAGGCGCCTTTTGAATATCCTCGCTTTTAACCTTCAAATTGATGATATCCGTAATCTAAGATCGATCTTTGAAAAAATTTGTGCTCCTTGTAATCGGGTCAAACAGTCATCAATACGCGGCAATGGGTACCTATTTTTGATGGTGACATGATTCAACTCCCGATAATCAATACAAAGTCGATACTCCCATCTTTCTTCTTCACGAATAGTAATGAGAGCACCCCAAGGAGACGATTTAGGACGAATGAAACCAATGTCTAACAATTCCTCGCAATTGGGTCTTTAACTCCCGGGTTCAATAGAGCCATTCGATATGGGCTTTTGAAATGGGTTTTGTACCGTTCAAGGTCGATACAAAATTCAACTTCACGCCTCGGGGTAGCCCAGAAGTTCTTCAGTGAATACGCCAGAAATTTATTAACAATAGAAATATCCTTCAAATCGACGATTTTTGTTTAAACTGCGATGATATGAGCTAAGAAAGCTTGACATCCGCTTTTCAATAAACGAATAGCTTTTATGGCTTGAGATGACCGTGATTGATTTTAATGGTTTGGTCGCTTGAATTCGCATAATAGGTTTATTAGGAATATGAAAGCTAACAACCTTACGAAAACAATCAATTTTAGTATGATGAGTAGTTAACCAATCAATCCCTAGAATCACGCCAAATGCAAGTATTTTTAAGGAGATAAGATCGACAGTAACGTATATGCTACCGATTTGAATCAAACAAGACTTATAAACAAAGGGATGTAATGAAGGTTTCTCCTAATGGAGTTTCAACAGATAAGTCAAAGTCTAATTTCTCCTGAGTCAAATTTAAACGCTGAGCGCAAGTAGAGAAATAAAAAGAATGGGTAGAACCGTATCAAATAAGGTATAGACTTCACTAGAGTTTATGATAAGCTTACCCGTGATAACCTCGCTCGTCGTTCCTTGCTTTCGGGAGGTCACAACAAACGCCTCCTCAGCACTACCGGCTTTGACTTTTTCCGGGACTACTTTGGTGCTCCCATCCTAGTCGAATTTGTCTTCTGTGAACGACAAAATCGAGCTAAGTGACCTTCTCTTCCACAATTATAACATGCTTTGACGGCATCGCGCAGCTTGACCGATGTGTCCTCCCCCCGCATTTGAAGCATACGATAGTGGTCGCTTCTCCTTCCTTAACAACGGTGTCAGCCGACGCCTTTCCATCATCATTGAATCTCCTTTCTTGAAATGTCCATTTTATTGTCTTGCTATATGATTACCACCGGTGGTTACCATTTCGCATGTTGATTCCTCCACGCTTGTTGTCACCGCTTCAATGATCAAGTACCACCGGTATTTTCATTCACGGCCCGCTTTCTTCGTTGTCAGGTTGACTCAAGTATCGCTACTCCAATAATCGAGCCCTATTTACAACATCCGAATACAAACACGCTTTATGAGAAATAAGATATTGACGATTCCTTCTGCTTTCAACCTCTTAAAAACATTCGGCCATTCGCCTCATTATCAACCAAATGGGATGCAAACCGATAACTCCGCAAATTTAGCCTCAGATCATGGATTACTGGCCATATTGTTTTGTTCCAACTTGATAAACTCCACCTCCTTCATGTGACGAATACTTTCGAAAAGTACTTGTCGTTGAATAGCTCTTCGAACTTCTCCCAAGACATCTTGAAAAGGCCAGTCAGGTACGCTTTTACGATTCCCACCAAGAATCCGCCTCTTCACGCAACATATAAAGGTGGCGAAGGAACCTTTTGTTCTCTGAGCATCCCAAGACATCAAATATCTTGGTGATCTCGCTTTATCCATGCTTCCGCCTTTTAAGTGGTTTTGGCTCTCCAATAAACTCCGGTGGTCCCAGCCTCGAACTCGCTTAATGCAGTGACCATCCGAGAGTTTCAAGAGTTTTCCACCTCATTTTGGACAGAGCCGCCTCACCGATGTCGCATGAATCAGATGAAGCCTCTAACATTCCATCGCTCATCATTTGGTCAAGGTTGTTGTTTGCATGAGGATTGTCGCCTCGATGCACATTGTCCTCGATTATCGATCCGTGGAGACTCAACGGCCTCTCTTGTGGCTCCATTGATGTTCTCAACATTCTCTGATGCCATTTTCAAATACCGCCACAAAACAAGGGTTAATTGACATGAAACATATTATCCCTACACTCTCGACCAACCAATTAAATACCAAATAAACTTAGTAGGTCATACTAGCGGGCGAATTCCCCGCCTCCCCTCCTAGTTCTAGTCTCACATCTTAGCCAGGATCATATCCCTAAGCTTTGATACCAACTCGTGACGCCCCCAAAATAGGTATACATCACCTATTCTCGAGTCACCAAATACATGGTATGTAATACAAATACAACTTAATTATACAACTATCGTGGTAAAATACGACAAAAAAACATAAGTCGTGAGTTTTAATACAAATATTGTCGCTAGAGAATATACAAACTCAAATTCAATATTATTACATTTATTTTCCACTATTTCACCGTAATAGTGAGGACTACTAATGCTATCATCCGTCCCACTACCCGCTCCCCGACTAGTCCCTCGCCACGCTCTCATTTCAAAGAGAACAATAAAAGTAAAAGGGTGAGCTCAACTAGCCCAAGAGAAAATATTATGACTAAGATAATGCGTAATATATTATCGTTAGCCTTCAACAAAGTTAAAACCGATACAATATAACAACCATCAAGTTTAATCATAAGCTGAACAAGCAATCCATTAAAAGAGTCAAGAGAGAATAAAATCTACTATCTTTTATGATTTAAAAGGTTTTTCATCACTTTTATCACCGACTCAAATTTTAATAAATAATCCACATCATCGAATCACCCCGCACTACTACCAAAGGATATTCTTTTAAGATCACGACCACAATTATCCATGCACTACGCCAAGAATATTTGTGTATTCAATAATGGTCATGATCATGCCAACAACTCGCCCATCAATGCACTACGGCCAATGAGGACTTTTTCCACATCATTTGTAATATTACTACCATGATTACAATCGAATAATCCCTCGGTCATAATCATACCAAGTCCATCTATGCACTATAGGCCATGATGACTTTCAACAAAATATAAAATACGAGGATGATGACAATGATATAAGAATTCAATAAAACAAGTTCAAGAATTAATTTATCCAGAACTAATAACGCCCAAATTGTCAACATGATATCGCTTTGTAGAGAGTAAAATTCAAGAATGCTCGTAAGAATATTTCCATGAAAAGATATCGATGAAGCGCAAATATCAAGGATATTCCACTAATTTCATGGAGTATAAAGTCAAAACTTTAACCAACCGAGTATAATAAGGAATGGAATAACAAAAGAAATCACCAGCATGCGATAGATCACATACAAAAGTTATTCCAATGTAATAATAAATAATGGAATCAGTCCCACAGAAACGCATGCATGTGATATTTCCAATGTAATAATAAAGACGGAATCAGTCCCACAGAAACGCATGCATGTGATATTCCAAATGTAATAATAAAGATTTTAATCAGTCCGCCAGAAAACGCATGCATGTGATATTCCAATGTAATAATAAAGATTTTAACCAGTCCCAAGAGAAACGCATGAGAACGCATGCATGTGATGTTCCAAATGTAATGATAAAGAATGGAACAATGTAAGAATTTCACCAAGTATAGGGTAGCTCACAGATACAAAGTTATTCCAATGTAATAATAAAGAATGGAATAATGTAAGTTCTCTTCATGGATAAGAAAGAAATAATACTCCCTACCTTAGAAAAACCGGATACCGAATAAGGAGGTAGCGCATTTCTTCTTCTTCTTTCTATAATTTCTCTCTATAATAATCGCCTAAAGCTTTTGTGAATTGGTGAGAAATGAAGGAAGAATGAGCTTCTATTTATAGAAAAATATAGTTTCGATAATCGCACGCTTTGGGGCTCAAAAAATTACAAAGACAATACCTCCAACTTTTCCTTTATTTTTAATTTAGTCATGGAAGTATTATCAAACTTGCACCACCTCCCCTAATAGTAAATAATGTGATTCAATAGTAAATTATGTGAATCAATAGTTCTAGATATGTGAAAATACGAAATTACAAGATAAGACTCCCATCTATACCTCCATTTTTAACTTAGTCATGCAAGTATTATCAATCTTGCACCAACTCCCCTAATAGTAACAAGAATGTGAAACAATAGTATACACATGTGAACAAATAGTTATAATCATGTGAAATAATAGCAATCAATTGCTCATTTATCCTAAGCTAAATACCCGATCGGTCAATATAACCTCCACACATCAATTATTATCGAAATAATTGTCGATTTTCACTAACACAAATAATTCCAACACAATGAAACCATTTTTATCAAAAATATATAAATTTTGAAATTTCAAAGTTTGATTTTTCCCAAAAAAAGTCAACTGTCGACTTTTTCACCCAAATAGTGAATTCCAAAAATTTTGTGTTTATAGACTATTTTTACTAATTTCATCGCTCCTGACTCAAATATCACGTCCAAGGCTCTCCAAATTCAACTCCTAACACAACTTCAATTTTAATAACATTCATCATTAATATTATAACTCACAATATTTATCAACCAAAGTCGCTCCTGTGAAAGAGGGGCTTTCCAATAAGGATTTCTCCCTATCATGCCAAGCAATTAGTGACCAAACCTCTCCTCGATGTAACTTCTGCATATTGTAAATATTGCAATTTAATAATATGAATAACTTTGTCGCCTCAATTATTGATTTAATAAAATAACATATTATGCAGATGATACTACGACAATAATCGAATCAATAATACGAGAGATATGATGCAAAGAATTATCGTAGTAATAATTGAGTATAACCGAAAGTGACTTCTCACGTAAGATCAATAATCAATACCGTGCGCTACTATGCAACCACGCCAGACATCAGTATTTTTACTACCGGTAGTTCAACAGCTAAATCAGAAAACTTCCGCCGTTATTTTCATAAAGTATTTTTGTCGCTTTCAATCCGACAATAATTCCGCTGTGGGGTCCACCAATGATTGTGCCATTGTATTTAATATTCCCGTTAAAACGAATATATTCCCCACCAATCGAATATTATATAACAACTCATGATTTTGCAAAATTTGTAAATATTACCCACAACTATAACATTATATCAAATCCACACCATAATATTCAAAAATATATTTCGAGAAAATTTAATCTTTATTCAAAAGTTGTCGATGAACTTCTAGACATCGTCAATATTACAAATAATAATATTAATAACTCACATCATCTCAATTATTGATTTAATAATATAAAATATCGACAATAATTGAATCAAATAACGTGAGATACTATGCAATAATTATCGTATCAATAATTGAACAAAATGAGTGACTTCTCACGTAAGCATCAATAATCAATACCGTAAAGCATTATGCAACCACGCCAGACATCGCATTTCTTACTACCGGGTAGTTCAACAGCTTTTAACGGTAACACTTTCGTAGTTATTTTATAAAAGATAATTTTGTCATTTTCTAACTACGACAATACTTCCGTTATGGGGTCCACCAATGATTGTGTCGTCGTACGAATATTTTCTATTAAAATGAATATTCCCCGACCAATCGAATATTATATAATCACTTGCTATGTTTGTAAAATTTATAAATATTACCCACAACTATAACATTATATCATAACCACACCATAATATTCAAAAATATATTTCGAGAAAATTTAATCTTTATTTATAAAAATTGGGGTATTACAGATATAGTAACTGTGTTTTTACGGAAGTCGAGGGTGCCTAACACCTTCCCCTCGCTTAAGCAAGCCCCGAATTTTATGAATCTCGAGTTCCAGACCAATTTTATAGTCGGCCATATTACGAAAACCTCAAACATTCAGATGAGTTGATACATCCATTTAAACTTATACCAACTGGTTGCTCTGTCTAATTCGGCCCAATTATTAAAATCAATCTTTTCAAATTCGTCAGCATTTATGTCGGTCTTTTCCTAAAATTTCACCATTTAAATAAATTAATCAACATAGCGAAATAAGAAGGGTAAAAACACCATAACACACACTAGGAAAATTTAATTTTCGACATCGACATAGCCTCTACGTGAATTAATTGAGTTTAGCGTGAGGGCTCCCGCATAGTTTTCTTTAGAAGGGTAAATGTCTCTAAGTTGGCCCTAACGAGTTTAATATAGAGCTCTCGCATTGCAAGTAAACTCACCAGTCGCACGATCCGTCAACTAAACGTTTACAAGTTTTTGGTTTAAGCTATTTTTGGCAAATGTAATGATTACGTCGTCCGCGCCATGAGTGAGTAGGAGATGTTGGATTTTGAGTATCCAAATGGGACGCCTATATAGAGGGTCCAATCCATTTAATTTGTTAGTCAATTAACCAAATCAATATTTTAACCGGGAGTTGAAGAGAAATTAGGGGAAGTGGTTTTAACCACTTACACCATAATATACTCACATCTGGAATTATGAGATTAATGAATCAATCTTGAGAATTACAGACAGAGAGAGTAAAATAATATATCTTTATGCGGACATATAATTAGATACGAGTATTTTATAATTTCATCTATTTATATTTTTGTCCCGATATAAATAGATAAAATTATAAAATACTCGTATCTAATTTTCTTGTTCAAAAATTATCATGTCAAACAATTAGAATTCAAAAATCTATATTAAAAATTCAAAAAACTACTCCCTCCGTTCCTTTTGACACATGGATTAAAGAAGTGTCATTTACCAAGTAAAATTTGTTTAAAATTTTATCACTACCCCTTTATGAAAAATTAAAAATTATTAATACAAGGGAGAGAATTTCTTGGGACAATGAGAGAAGGTATGAGTAATATAAAAAAATAAATAATTTATTCTCCTCGAAAGTTTAAACGACAAACTTTTTAAAACAAATTTTTTCTCCTAAAACAACAATCTTTTAGGAACAGAGGGAGTAATTGATAAATAAATATACAAATCTAATTGATAAATACATACATTCATGTATATTTTTATGTATAATCAAATAAAAGGAATTGAGATTCATACATCTTCATGCTCTTGAACAAAATGTTGAAAAATTCAAGTTAGTGTAATACCAACCTTTATATCACCAGACCAAGTGATGAAATAAAGATGAAAAGAGAAAAGTGTTTCTATAGATGAAGATAATATTACAGTCTCCAGATTCGAGTCCAAGTCCAAATTCTTGTTAGGAGGTGATAAAACAAGAAGGGATGGGCTGCAGCTGCTGCAGCCATAACCATAAATCATAATACAGGGTTAGTTACTGGGTTCCGGGGTTAAACATAACTGAAATTAAGACACAAAACAACTTGAGCTAAAAAATAAATAAAAAAACTAGTCTAGGATTCACAGTACAGTACGTTCATATAAAACACCAACATTACTTCCAGAGCTTAACAAACTTGTCATGGCTCGCTGAAGCAACTAAACCGGACAATGTTGACACGGCCAAGCCAGCAATCAGTCCATCATGTGCTGAAAGAGTCATTGTCTTGTTCTCGGACATGTTCCAAAGCTCCAAAGACTGCCACAAAAGCAACATTACACCATAAGCTCAAAACCAAGTCCATAAATGGTTTTAAAGTTGTCAATTTCAAATTTATTTAATAACGTTTATTGGATGACATGGATACGTGTAGAAACACTTGCACACACGAGCAACACAGACCTACATGACTAAAACCACAGCCGTATAAGATTATCAAGGCGATAAACAACAGGATGAGACGCTACGTAACAATACAAGGACAAGGTTAAAAACTTTGTTGATCACTTTTTCCACCATTTCTAAGCAACCAACTTGATCTACCCAGTATTTTATGTGCAAAGTAGATTTTCAAGGCAAAAGGTATATTGCTACTAACAACTTACAGTAAAAGTAGCAATAGAAGTAGCAATCTCTTTAGTGATTGGTACCACCACTAAAGAGATGGACACAAGCTCCTTAAAATTTGATATATTCATATGACATGGACTCTTTGAACGATGTCAACAGTAGGTATATATGAGTCTATGCTCTCTATACCTTCAATCTACAAATCCAACAATATAGGATACAATATATTCATTTTATATTATTTCGCTCTGTGTTACATTGAAACCGTGATCAGTAATTCAGTATATATTCATTATGGGCACTTCCCTTCATCATGGAGCAAGTACGTACTGGTTCAAAATATTTTATTATTGATTAGTTATCAGGTGTACTTGAAATTATAAACATGCATATCTCACACCTATACTCAAGCTACAAAGGGTCAGGCTATTAACACATTAACAAGAATCCATGTGAAATTAAGTTCCCTTCTTATAGAGATGCTATGCATGCAATAAACTATCAGGAAAAAAATAAACATTTAAACAAAGAGTTGCAAATAATAACTTGCCTGGTAACAGCCAATGACCAGTAGCGAAGAATATGTAGGATGGAAAACACAGGAGTGGAACTTGTTGCCATTACAACTTAGCTCATGCACACATTCCCCTTCACCTCCTGATCCCAGTGTCCAGACTCTAACAGAATCCTCACTAACAGATGCCAACAACTCACCAGATGGGTCCCAGCAAACAGAATGAATCGGTTTCGTATGCCCCTACAATAAAAAACACAAGGTACAAGGTCAGCCATGCCACAAAAAGGGAACATAGTGAAGAAGGGGGGAAAAACTTAATAAGGATATCAGAACACATTTTCATTAGAAAAAGAATTAATACATGAGAATACTGAAAGACACCACAACCCTTTCTTTCTCTATTTACCAAGTGTTGCTTCATGTATGTATACCAAACAACAAATCAGTGTATCTACTCTTTTTCACAATTTCCTTCCAAGCCACGACCTCAACCTGCCACTAACCATTGCATGACTAAGGTTCCTATTGGCCATATCCAGCTCGCTCAACTTGGAATAATAAATGTGAGTCGTGCAAATTTTGTATTGGGAGGGTTTTGTGACTTCCAATCGCCTACTATATATTTTTAATCTTAATGTTTTTACTTTTAATATTAAAAATATATATACACTTTGTAATTGTGTATAAACATAAGTTTGACATGGAAGTTGTGAATTCATAATATTTCTATTTATAAATGCTAAAGTGTCATTAAGCTATTAAAATCCTTATAAATTCACTGTCACCTCGTAACGTCGGCTATCTGTTAACATAAATTATTGTTTGAAATACTCTTAGGAGCCAGGGTCTGGAAGCCCAGTAGTTGCACTTGCACAAGCTTGGCAAGGTCAAACCCAAACCATGGACAGCCCCTAGCATAATACCCAACAATAAACCTACCAGGTCAATGAAAGCCCACCATACACACATAACTTGTTCCTCAATCAAATCCTTATGCACACACAGATGAAACACACATTATAAACAAAAAAGAGAGAGACCCAGATGGATGGATGTAATATGGCAATGTTGACTACCAAAAGGAGTTATATGTCAGAAGAGAAAATTACAAGTTACCAGCAGTCGAGGCAAATACCACAGAGAAAAGGTTTAAATCTGTCCAAGTAAAAGCCAACCTGTAATGTGTGCCGGCAGACTTGTGTCTCCACATCCAGTATAGACACTACATTCTCTGCAGCTGCAGCAAGAAATCTTCCATGACGTGGTTGAAATCTCATCTGTGTCGTGCCACCCTGATTATAAGAGAGCAGGTGAGATAAATTAACAAACTGCATCAACACGTCTCACTTCCCTCAGCCAACAAAAATAACAGTAGAAAACAGGAAGAAGTATTAAAATAGGTAAAAAAGAAAACAATACCAATGGTTCATGTTTCATTACCTTGAATACACGTGAACAGCTACCATTGTTAATGCTCCAGTATCTTATTTCACCATCCCCATCACAGGAGCAGATAAGATCATCCTTATTTGGATGAAAGTCTAGTGACATAACAGATGCAGAATGTCCAGTGAAGGTACGAAGAGAGTAACCAGGCTGTAGTAGTCATAAATTAGGTCAAAGAGATATTTAAGCAAGTGTCACAGCACAAAACAAAAAATAACTTTATTAGACTGCCCTCAAGGGAAACAAATGATGTAAACATGAAAGATTAGACGATAAAAGTTCTGGGGTCAATTGAAAATAAAGGAGGATAGAGGATATAAATTCCTAATAGACCTCTCATCATATTAAAACCTGGGAACAGTGAGAATAAATGTACGATTTGCATGTTTACATTTTCTTCCATTTGATTATGTCAAGATAAAAGCACCACATCTATAAGACTACAAAAATATTATCATGATAGCATGAAATTAAATGATGTATAAAACAAGTTTAACACCACATTTCTACCTTGTATATAAAAATATTAACACTATTAGAGAATGGATAAACATTATGCAAGTAAAGAGCTGAAAAATGACAACTTACATTGTCAGCATCCCAAACCCTGACAGTCTTATCAAAAGAAGATGTTGCAAGACGCGGCATACTGTGACTGAATCGAACATCAGTAATTAATGAGGAATGTTCTTCAAGTGTTGTTTTTGGCTTTAGAGTATCTGTATACCACAATACAGCCTGCATCACAAAGTCAACACAAGAATAAGTTCACATTACTTTTTCTGAAGATACTATTCAACAGCAAGTGGCACTGAAGGCTCCAGCAACTTAAATTTTTGCTCCATTAGCTTGATTGTCATAAAATTCCATCACATGATACTCACCTTTTTATCATGACCACCACTTGCAAGCAGTTTACCATCCGATGAGAAGTGACAACAAACAACTTTGCTGGCACTAGCACGAACAGAACTGACTTCTGAAAATGTGAACCCTAATAAAACCAAAAATTTATCAAATTCCAATTCAAAATAAAACAGCTTCCAAATCTGATTTAAGGATAATTTACAGCTTTTGTGTAGCCCAATGAAAAAAACAAAATAGTGTATAAATTGCAGTAGCCAAAAAAGCATGCGTACTCATTTCAGATATTCAAAATAGATGTATAAACAGTGGAATATAATTACAGTATGAAACTAGAATAATCATAATAAAGTAATACAATGTCAAACGGGGACCCCTCAAGTCATTCAGTGTATATTTTCATTGAATTTGTACAAACTTTTTCTCTATAATTTTTTAAAACATGTAACGAATTAAGAAAGTTTAATTTTCCATATGAAGCATTGACATATGAAAACAGATGTACACACTGTGCACTGATATGCAATAAATTTTACACAAAAGGTAATAGCACATGTTATTACCCGTTAGAGTATAATTATATAGCACCATCAGTGTACAGAAGTTTAATTGTATAAGAAATTTATTTCTCCTTTATGTAAATGAACTGTAGGCTATAAAATTAAAGTAGAAAAAATGAAGCGGAAAGAATAAGATTATGATCACACTATTACAGCGGTATGGTTCACAAACTTTGAGATCAGCAAACGCTTGTAAAAGCAATACACATAGAATTTTAAATAACAGGTGATATTTAAAGCAATCAAATGCAACAAAAAGCCACCATCTATATGAGAATATAAAATAAACACAAATCGGGATTTTTGGACATTTGGAAGACTTTGCTTCTTCGAGTCGACAACCAAATATCATCGGACTAACCTTTGCTCACATCCATACAACGACCTACTGTATCTCTGGGATCTGTATCATCATGAGATAAAAAAGACTCAACATTGTCATCAAGAGATCCATCTTCCACAAAACGATCCATATCAGCCTGCACTATATCTTTTTCATCCCACTGCCAAAATGCAATGCCAATGAGCATGCAAGTGAAAACTATTTCTTACAATTTGCAAGATGAAAAATAAACTACCCACCAATTGAGTTGACGGTGATGTAAGAGTGCCAGTACCATCAGTGCCAAACATCATCACTTGTTTCGAAGAACTACCATTATGTGCCAAAGCAGGCATTGATGAGATCACATCTCCTGGTGTATGGGTTGACGGAGTTGAGGGTGCCGAACTTGGGGAGGGCCCTGCTGTATTTGCAGTTCCTGAGCTATTAGCAGGTCCTGAAGATGACACAGGCAGCTTTCTTTTTCTTCCAGTCTGGTTTTTTGAAGCCTTAAATGCATTAGAAACCATGTTAGGAACCTAATGAACAGTTCAAATCCATGAAGTACTGAAGTTCAAATTCATATCATCCACAACTAACATCTTAATAGATTTAATTGTCTGGTTGTCCAATTTTATGATGGCAACACCTTTTACCTGGCTCAAAAATTCTGGAAAGATATTGTTATTAACATAATTCAGACTCCTATCACAGAGAGTATTACAAAACTTAGAGAATTTGTTAAATGGTAGTTACACTGACTTTGGAAGAGATGCAACCATTCATACCCCCAATAGAGTTGCCTTAGCAAACAAAGAAATCACTTACGCTAAACCAAATGATATAGATAGAATACTGAAGGGGTAAACATTACTGAATAGAGCTCTTTTTCAAAACTAGCAGAAGAAACCAGACCTGATCATTTCCTCGAAAGGAATTTGACATGCTACCATCTCCTGTTACATTACCAGCGCCTACAATTTTGTCTTGCTGAAGATTGTGAGTAGAATTCTGAAGGTGCTGACCAGAAAGAGTATGCTGCTGAAGATGCTGCTGATTACTGTTCTGTTGTTGCTGCTGCTGCTGCTGCTGATGTAACTGAGCCATTTTTAACTACACACAAGAAAAAAAAACACAAGCATTGGAAAATCCTTCATACCAACACAAAGCAGTAAACTAAGAAACAATAGCTAGAGATTCAAACAGAGATGTAGGCAACTGGCAGAGGAGGAAATCAGGAAACACCTTGAGTAACATATCCGGATCCCGGGGCAAAGCAGGGTGTTGCAAAGGTGATCCAACATTTGGAACTACATCACCAACTGAATTTGAGAGGCCATCCTTTCCCAGACTCATGCTTCGGCTGTTCAGGAGCATTCTCAGTCTTCTGCTCTCTACATCATTGGCAGATGGTGATGTCAAATTTTGCTGTGCTAGCATAAGCTGCTGCTGATGTTGTGGTGTTAACATCTGAAGTTGATGAAAGGGCTGAGAACCCTGCATAAATGACTTCTGCTGCTGGAGAAGCCCAGAGCGAAGCTGATCAAGACCCTAACACGAGGCATAGCATAAAACCATAAGATAAAAATAAATATAAGTGGGGTGAAATAACTTTTTTTTTTCTAAAGCCCAAAAGCATAATGAAAGCCAGTACAAGCATTTTGTAAGGTAAAGTTTCTGAGGTTTATGACAAGTAGCCCATGACAACGAAGTTTGAATCAGAACTACTTGCTCAATATGCAAGACGAGACTAAAGAATCACCAATCATATATTTTAGCAAAAAAACAGAACCATCAATCAAGTATCTTTGCATAGGCTGTTGCTCAAATATTGATAGTGAAGTGACAGCGTAAAAGATAGGATATGACAAAGAATAGGATATATGGGAAGCAGTTTATATGCAGAGCCAACTTCACCAAAAACTTCAATGAGACTATCAAGAACTGATTCAAATAATTGTGTTTACCCTACCATTCAACAGAGAGCCGTATATGGCAGCTTTGGTTATTATCGAGCTAGTCTTCAACTAAAGACAGCCCTGAATATGTATGCAGCCTAGTTAAACAAGATCTATGTTGCCAATTACTAGCACGAAATAATGAATCATAAGCTACTAGCACGAAAGAATGAATCATAACTCATAAGACACATTAGGCGTGGTCTACTTCGTAAACTGAATTTTAACCAAGCTGGTTACAATGTGAGCTACTAGCACGAAAGAATGAATCATAACTCATAAGACGCATTAGGCGTGGTTTACTTCGTAAACTGAATTTTAACCAAACTGGTTACAATGTGGAACTAAGGTATTAAAACAAATCAATTGGAGTAACTAAGCAAAACAAGTCAAGCCAAGTTCCTACGACCTAATGCTGCAATTCAAGAAAATAGCAAGCTAATCTCTCCAAATAATTATTTATGTAAAGGGTTATGCATTTAGTTTGGAAAGATAAAAAGGGAAAAGGTCAGATTCAAGTTATCATACAACTCAAAAAACTTGTAACTTATAATATCGAAAATTCCTTTGGTAGGTGAAAGTTCTGAATTTATTCTCCTCCCTAAATTTCCTTTCTTCTCCTTTCTTTTCTCTCCATTTTAGAACACACAAACAGAGTGTAAAACTTTTAACTGTCATCTATATATCTAAAACAATAAGCAACTCCATTCCTAGTACAACATATTAGGAGGAATGTTTTGCTACTAAAAAGGACTCAATAAAGAGGTTTTTCACTGTGATGCTAAAATCTGACATTGTAAATTAAGCATTAAATCAGAATTCATTTCTTTAAGGGTGGCATCCCTCTCTAGTGCCTTTCTAGATAAAAATTTACTTATCTGAATATTGTACAATATATGTTACAACCGTACAGACAGTAACAAACTTACAGTGAGAGGCCATCCTTTCAGAGTCAAATTGTTTCCAGCTTGATTTGATCCTAAAAGAAAAACATTTTTGGTTACAAGTCATAAGACAAATAAGACAAATAGACGAAAGATTAGTCTACCAATTTAATGATCACAAGTCATAAGACAAATAGATGACAATGATTCGAAAGGGAAGGATCAAACCAATAATACCAGGAATTCCAATCAGTGATCCTTCTGGGCCTGCAGCTCTTGGATTCAAAATTGGATTCATCTCAGTCTTCATGTCCTATAAACCCAAAGATTGAAATAGATGATTAATAAATAGAATAAACTTACCCAACCTAAGAAAATTTATTATTCTAGCAAATAAATAAAAAAGAAAAACAATATATAAGAGAAGACTACTGACTGGCGTAGACCCTGGAAGCTGCTGGTTTCGAGGTTGAACTTGTGCGGACATACCTCCAGCTGTACCATGCAACACTTGCCTGAAAATTGGGAGTTTTTAAGTGCTGATAACAGGCATCATATAAAATTCTATATTTTTACAAAAGAATATTTCAGACGAGCATTTTGTGTCTGCAGAATTTGCAGACATAAAAATTCAAAAAGGGAGTGCTTACACACAGAAATTCATGCATCATAAAATACTAATAAAAAACTGGAAAAAAGAGAACCAAATTTTTCTTACTTAAAAAATTTAAAACTATCTTAAACATTGCTAGAGTCGATGCTAAAGTTCTCACTCAAATTAAATAGAATAATACTATGCTACGTACAATAAATCTTTCCTAATTATCTCCAATTTGACATGTCAAGTTTAGTTTCAGTTTTGTGATGACGACGCGATAAAATAATGTCATACTTTTATCTCCTCATAATTACAAGTAAATGATTTTTTTTTAGAAGTGATAAAGAAAAGTACCCAGAAGGCTGACCAGACGCAGCAGCCGATTTCAATATTGAGGCATGATTGGGATCCAGAAGCAGGCCAACATTATCACCAAATCTTTGCTGTAAGAGTTGCATAGTTAAAAACTGGAAGGAATTGGTTTTGGATGATAAAAAACTATGAAGAAATTTTTATTTTCAGAACCTAGAAGGTTATACCTTCATAGCTGCATCATCCATTGAGTCCCTCTGAAGTGGCAGTTTTAGTCTTTCCTCATACATCTTTGTAGCAATGGCATTAGCAGTTCCTGTATTTTGCCTCATAAGAGGATCATTTCCAACAAGCCCATTAGATGTGCCATTTAGAAGGTGGGCCCCATCTCTACGCTGCTGCTGCTGCTGTTGCTGCTGCTGCTGTTGCTGCTGCTGCTGCTGCTGCTGCTGCTGCTGCTGCTGCTGCTGTTGCTGCTGTTGCTGCTGCTGTTGCTGCTGCTGTTGTTGCTGCTGTTGTTGTTGAGCCTGCTGAGCATGCCTCTGCAATAAGAGCTGCTGCATCTGTAATTGTTGATGTTGTTGCTGCTGCTGCTGTTGATGTTGTGGGTTCTGTGGTTGTTGGGGTTGCTGCTGTTGTTGCTGCTCTCTCGCTTTAATTAATTGAGTCTGCATTTTCAATTCTATTAATTAACATGATATATGCAAAATCACTAACACATACACATACACGTACACACTGTGGCAAGACCCGAGGTTTCTATCATCTACTATAATCACAAAGTGATGGCGAAGAAAAATCTAGGTGAGTACAATTTTCATATATAAAAACATATTATATCAACATTTTCACTAGAAAATCCCTAGGCCATAATACAACCAGCAAAAATCTTAGTACAAATCTGAGTAAAACTAAAAAACGGTTGATCTTGAATAAAAGTTTACATCAATAAAACCTCATAAACTAAGCAAGGGATACCAGCATTGTGCCAGAAGTTAAATTCCCTTCTTTTATTATTAACCTGTATCAGCAGTAAGCTTTTCTTGCAACTACTTTCCCGCATAGAAGATGCACAGACAAACTCGAATTTTACTGCATTTATCCAAAGTTTAAGTTCAGGTATTATCAATATTTAAATGGCAGAAAAGAAAATGACAGAGAAAATAACAAGGGGAAAGAAAAATAGCCCGTAGTCAGGAGTATTGGTGAAAATGCTGGAGAGAATTGATTATACATTTGTAAAATTCAAAGTTTCACATTGGAAGGAAAATGGGGGCAAAGGGGTGCTTCAGGCTGAGCAGTCTCACCAATCAATTATCAAACCTAGGCAACAGTTATGTACTTGAAGTCTTGAAGATATAGAAGAGAAGCAGGTACTGAAAGATTTCCAGTGAATTACAGAGAAATCCAAAATGAAGTCACAATCACAAACATTGAATCCCTAATCATTATTCCTCGCGTAGAATTAACAGGGTGGATGAATTGGCAAAGGCCCTGAGGAATAATTTCAAGATTTCTGTTTCCAATCCACATGCTTGAGGCCAAATTACCTTTCAAAAAATACAGTAATATTTTTAATGCATTTGTCTATAATAATCACAATGTCATTACTGTTTCATATATAAGTAGAATTTGCAACCAGGATAACAACTATAACATTATTACAGAAAATGAATTCTGAAAATAAAATTAGAGAAAAGGAAGTAGAAATAAGCAACAGAGAGATTTAAAACATTAAGGATGGCAAATAAACATTGGTCCACTGATGTGACATGTAAGTAGAAAGAGAAAAACGGTCGAAGTTTGTGTAACTTGTGATGCTACAAGTTTCATATTAAATTCACTGGACCAATGTTTAGAGTACAATTGCTTTCAAAATTTAAGGAAAAAAGGAAAACAGAAAGGTCCAAATAGTGTATATTCTTACTGATATAGAACAACTACGTGCAACTAAATGTAGCATAAGGGAAACAATTAAATACATAAAAATAGACAAAGTTTGATGCCAAACCAACCTCAATGTAAGATGCAGCAACTTCTGAGTGCTTCTCATTAGTTCTAGCAATAAATATATCCCAAAACACTGACCACCATTCAAAGAGAAATCCACCAGGAGCATCAATAGCTGAAATTGCCCATGCCCAAATATTTCAAATTCAAATAGAAAATTAAATGCATATGAAAAGCCTTTTTCTCCTCCACATACTATCCATATAAAATCTTACCAACAGGATCAGAAGATACTTTTCCTTCCTCTTGAAAAGCCTGAGCAGATGCCTTTAAGTCCCTCTTTACTAAATAATCATGTATATACACATCTAGCCTGTTATCCAAAACAAAAGAAATGAGCATATACAACCACATATCAGCAGAAAGATTGAAACGTTACCAAGACTGAGCAGCTAAAAGAATAACGGCAAAGTTTGTGCACTCCATATACATATAACCCCCAAAAAAATTGGGAGGAATACATATAAAAAAAAACTGGTTTTAAGGACATAATGAAAAGCCTAAAAGATTTCAAGCCAAACTCCATTACAAGAAAATCCAGCAACTAAGATTGTAAACTGAAAAAACCACACAAAAGATTATAACACCTCCTCATTTCAGAACAATAAAACCAACCCAAATCAACATTTTCATAAAGATATGAAGAAATTAATATTACAAAATCCAACCACAAACCCTAGAAAAAACCCAAAGTGGGTGAAAACAATAACAAATATACCTCTTGAGAAATGAATGGCAAAGCATAAATTGAAAGATACCCAGAAGGTAAATCAATCGGAAACTGTTTGGAGGAGTAAACAAAATGAAAAAGATAAGTAAAAACAGATGAAAAGTAGTAAAAAGCCCACATTTTATCAGCTTCCCAGTTAGTTTGTGACATGCTGCCCAATCCAACAGGTCGCAGAAAAAAATTACTAGATCCTGAGCTTATTCTCTCTTCCTTCTGCTTCTTCGGCTTCTTTTCACTATATATTTAAAGTTCATCACATCACATCACATCACATCCAGAAAAATAAAAAACAGAATTGGGAATACTGTAGAGAGACAAATATATAAAGGAGTAGAAGTAAAGCCGGGTGGGAACTGGAATCTGGAAATACAGAATATAAATAATACTAGTACTATTATTATCAAATGAAGAAAAGAAACAGACTTTATCTCATCCTTTTTTTTCTTTTTTCTTTTTTCTTTTTTTTAATAATTTTATATTATTAATTGTCGTACCACTCGGCCATAGATCACTCGTTATTTTATTTTTTTCACTCCCAAAGTCTTTTAATTTATCCTTATTATTGTATCCATTCTCACACGTTTCTTCCATAAATATTTGAACTTTTATATTGTAAAAGAGTAATTTTTATCAACTTGTCATTTATCTAATAAAATACAACTGATTTTGAATTTTTCGTTCATATTAATAAATCATTTGAGCCGTCCAAAGTTTGAGATAAATCTCACCGTCCATGTAGTGCCAGAGACACGGGACACATCTAGTTCATATATATAATATAAGTTAAAAATATCTTAAATGAATATAAGATAAAGTATTGAAATTACTTTTAATATAATATTATTTAATTATTAATTAATAATCTAATAGTGTGGATGTAATGATCATACAAAAATATGAGATTATACAAAATTTTATTTGATTTAAGACATCTGAATATCATTTTTATAATACAAGTATATATTTCGACAATTCTGATATTAGTAACTTATATTGTTATAAAGTTGTTGATGTATAAATTTAATATAATCTCATATTTTTATATACTCATTAAATTAAATGCGGTTAAATTATTAAATTAACAATCAAATGAAGTTATATTGAAAGTGATCTTAGGTTGATTTAAAATGTCTTTTACTATATATAAATATATATAATTTAGAATTTTAATAATCAAATTATTTAAAAAAATTTATTTCTTCTCCCTCAATTTCAATTCATGACAATAAAAAAAATCAAAAATCAAAAAAACACACGTGTCCTCTCTTTCTTTGAACTTTTGTTCTTTGGAACCCATACCAAATGCAAATTGATATAAAATAATAATAATAATAATAATAATTTTTAGTTTATTTATAAATGACTTATAAGTCATTTTTAATAAGTTGGTTTGACCAAAAGTAATGTTCATTTTGCCCTTTTTCTATTTTACTAAATTACATCTTTATCCTCTCAATTACTTAATATCTAATTTCTTCTCCGACATAAATAAACATGTAATAAAAAATGTTAAGACAAAATTTTTGTCACCCATGTAAATATAAAAATATGTTAGTAATTAATCCGGTTAGAACCTGTAGATCATGGACATCCACTTGGATATGGATATTGGATAACCCAATATATAAGGATTGGAAGAGTCCCATATCATTTGGAAGTATTTTAAATAATCCGTGATATGGTTATGACTCTATATGAGATAATTCTCCTGATTTAGTCAATTGTAGTTAAAGAAAAAAATAACCTATTATTTTTCTCATACGGTTTCTCTTTAAATTTTCTCTCAGTATTTCTAAGCTTCCATCAATAAACTTGGGTGTATTTGGTGTGAACACTTAAGATTAGATCCAAGGAATAACGTACATATTTGTTATTGTTGATAGAAATAAAAGGAACAAGTTTAGTGGTATGATAGAGGGTTTGATATATATGGTCTCCAAAAGCTGGTGAGGGAAATGACAAAAGTAGTGATGAAATCATTGTATTCTAGTTCTTGCATTGCAATCAGGGTCCAAATTCTGATTTTTCTGGGAGTACAGCTTGTGTTGGAATTATTAGGAACAAGAAAATGCTGGTGATTCTCGTTGCGTAATATGTAGGAAGGGTCAGGTAATTTAAACGGTTTGAGCTAGAAATGTTTTTCCTTCATGCAGATGGTTAGTGCTCTGAGATTCATGTATGTAGCTGACTAGCACTCCAAGATGCTAATTTGGATTAGAAATGAACAGATGGCCATGGTATTTAATTTGAAAAATTAATCATAAAGATGCCAAGCATCTGTCTTGTTAAGGAAAATATATTAGTAATATTTAGAGTTAGTTTGAGTCATGAGGGTCTTGTTTATGTAGGCATACAATCTTCCCCGAGACCATAAACCTGAGCTTGAAATTGAGAGAGAGAGAGAGAGAGGTGGTTTCATCCATGCAGGACGAGTGAATGGCAGTCTAAATCTTGCACGAGCTATAGGCCGGTACTATACAGACTAATTGGCTGTAAGCTAACTTCGTTTTTACGCCGTAAGATGCATTTAATTACTGGGTACAAGTCCATGATTCTTGGTTTCCATACGTGCATATACGGGAGAGGGGCGAATATTGTACTTTCCAAGTTTCATTACTTGCTACAGAAGAAAGATTGGTGTTTTACTGGCGTTGCTGCTTGTGGGGGACTGCCTTGTACTGGTGCATATTTCTCATTGATTCTTGTTTGAAATTATAATTATAATCTAATTTAACTTCATTCAGGATTACAACATCCTTCTCAAGGTTTCCATCAGGGTCCAAGACCTAAAAGTTGTGGACGCACGCACAGCCACTGCCAAGTTTTGAAGCCTACTACTATCAAGAAGCTCCCTACAACTTGAGCTGTACCCCCTCCCTGGGTTAGAGATCTTTTAGGCTTAGAATTGAAAAAGTAGTCCTGTACTGGTCAAATTGCATTTGAAGTTTATGCAGCTAATTAATTGTACTAGTACAGACCCAAGGATACAAATGCCAGCCAATTGTACTAGTAGCAACTTAGTTGAAAATAATTATCCTTGCAACAATTTCTTCACTAGAAATACAGGATTTCCATATACACTCTCTGCAAAAGATCAGCAGGGGTATCAATGAACATTTGCAAGCATTTTACACTTGTGCAGTAACCATTCTGGATTATGTGCAATCCAGTTAGAGAGATGAGCATTGATATGCATCAAACTGAACACAGACTGATCATGCAATATGACAGCAAGGGTCTCTTAACATATTGAAAAATAACAGTAGAAACAGATGATTAAGAATTTAACACCACATCATTATGTGAGGTATGGAGAGCATGAAATGTCAAAAGCTCAAATTTTATCACCTTCATAAAAATGACATAATCTACAGACGAGCAGAAGAAAGTAGTAGTATAAAAGCATCTTCATCCAGGAATTGATAAACTCTAGGGGAGAGTCCAACCAATTAAATCATGGATCTCGAATAACGTCAAGCTTTTTCTTTCTCCTATAATTTACATTTTACAGGAACAGATCTATAAAGGAAGGTTTGGACCAACCAAAAAAATAGATTTAAAGAAAAAATTGCACAACTCTTTGTTTTTTTGATTCTGCCTTGTATATTATTTTCTGCAAGTAGAAAATAAAATACACGAATTGTGACGGACCTATTGTATGTGAATGAACTGAAAACAAAGAGTCATCCCCACAAGATAGATATGTGAGCTTAAACCTTCAAAGTTAATGGATCTTGCCAAGAAATTTTCTTCTTGCTCTCGCTTTTGTCATCAATAAAGTAACCTTTAGATGGCTTCTTTGCTTTGAACATTTTCCTTCAAATTTCTTCTCTCCTTAAAACTTGTTTTTCTTCTGCTTCCTTCTCCTCGTTATCTATCTGTAGCACAAAGAGAGAAATCAACATAAATCTGAAACTAGTAAAACCAGTGTATAATTCAAAGTTCTTGGGACTTCGAAGAGGGGAGGGGGGTCCAATCAATTACCATATTTGGATTAGACACCAAAACTGGATACTGATTTCTCAATTCAGATCCATAGGGACTTTGGCACCTTTCATTCTTCAGCATTTTTCTCTCTAAATCTGAATTCGGTTGATGAATAACATCTCTATCCAATCCTGGTTTGGAAGACTGGGTTTTCAATAAATATTTACGCCTTCGCCTCAAGAATCTGAAATTCATCAAAGAAAACAGTGAAAAAACCCAGTTGCTAGTATGTGTCTTCCTTATTCAATACGCAAGATATTAAATACTCCCACATTCCCAAATTAGAGCCACATTTAAAAAACAACTACTTCTAAGAAAAAATTATTTTACCAAACATATTTCTAACATTGTACTAAAATTATAGTAGTGGTGACATGATAGTATTCAATCCAAGTAGAGTATAAGTAATGAACGAGCTTCATGTTACTTTATATAGTGTAAAATTAGCTATCTATCTCTAATTTTGAAACGAACTAAAAAGCAAATTTTATCTTTAGTGAAAAGAAGAATGCATCTATATTTTTGGAAACAGAATGCATACAGGATTTCAGCCAAAAGGATATCCCTCTTCTGCTTCGTACTCTGCAGTTTCTTCTTCTTTGAAACAAATTCCTATATATGATCAAGATACAAGATGAAAGATAATCAGAATAAAATCAAGACCAATAAAATTTTTAAACTTATCAAAGCCCCGATCAACAAGCATAAACAACCACCAAATCATTCACTACTAGAATAAAGGATTATAATGTAAGGAGCAAGCTGATAATTAAGCTTAACCCAAACAGAAGATGCAACTTAATGAATTAAGTTGCAACTTAATGAATTAAGTTGTAAAGAACAACTGATAATCACAGTGTTACCACTGTAATTCAATGAGTTATGTATAATATTATGAACAGAATTACATAGAGAGTTTCAGAGAGAAAAGGAGGAAGCTTAGAAGAATAGAGAAAAGGAATATTCATTCAAAATCAGCTCCTCAATACATCGATGTTTGCACCCTTATACCCAGCATGCACGCACCTAGCAACAGATTTCATAACAGAATTGAAATAGGAAAAGACTAACAAGACCTCAACTATTATAGGCCCAGACTAAACTACCTTGCCTTACTATAACAGTCAGTTAATGACTAACTATCAGCTAACTGAAATTATTAATAGAAAGTGCTCTTAACCAAAGGTAAACTAGGATCTGGAACAAGTGAATGCTTTACAATCCCTCCCTCTTGACAGCATCCTTGTCCTCAAGGATGGAAATGGGGAAACCTGCTGTGGAAATTGTCCCAATCCTCCCAAGTTGCATCAGAAGGAAGTGTGTTAGACCACTGCACTAACACTTCCACAGCTGCAGCATTATTTTTTTTGACCATCTTCCTATCCAGTATAGCTACAAGTTCCACCAAAAATTGCCCTTGATCATTGACTGAAGGTAGTGTAGGTGAGCTGGAAGAATTTATGCCAATACATTTTTTCAATAAAGAAACATGAAACACTGGGTGTATCTTAGCCGTCCCTGGAAGCTGTAATTTATAAGCCACATTGCCAATTTTCTCCAATACCATGAAAGGCCCAAAGTACTTGGGACTTAATTTCCCAAATCTGGTGTGTGTTAAACTGGTTTGCTGATATGGTTTAATCCTCAAGTAAACCAAATCTCCCACCATAAAAGACCTCTCAGATCTTGCTTTGTCAGCATAATGTTTTATCCTAGCTTGAGCCTCAATCAAATTCTGTTTAAGCAACCTCAAAGAATCAGTCCTGTCCTTGCAAAAACTTCTAGTGGTTTGATCATGTAATCTTCCTTGTTGATGAAAATTAAAATATGGTGGTTTATAACCATAAAGGGCTTCAAATGGGGAAGTTTTTAACCCACTGTGATAGTGGGTGTTATACCACCATTCTGCCATAGGAATCCAGTTGGTCCACTCCATTGGTTTTTGTGTCACCATACACCTCAAATAACATTCTAATACCTGGTTCAACCTTTCAGTTTGACCATCCGATTGGGGGTGATAGGCTGAACTCAAGTGCAGTTTAGTTCCCACCAGCTTGAACAAGGATTGCCAGAACAAGCTAATAAAAACTTTGTCTCTATCAGAAATAATTGTAAAAGGAAAGCCATGCAGCCTATAAATCTGAGCAACATATGTATGAGCCAGGTCTTGAGCTGTGAAAGGATGCTTGATTGTGATGAAGTGAGCATACTTGGTGAGCCTATCCACCACTACCCAAATAGCAGTGTAACCTTTAGAGTTAGGCAACCCCTCTATGAAGTCCATAGAAATGTATGTCCACGGCATTTCAGGCACAGCTAATGGTTGAAGAAGACCAGGATTGGCCACTGTCTCATGCTTCTGTTTTTGACATACATCACAACCTCTTACCCACTGAGTTACATCAGCTCTTAAACTAGGCCAAAAGAAATACTTGCTAATTCTTTCATAGGTCCCTCTTATGCCTGAATGACCCCCTAAAGGTGAAGCATGGAATTCTGCTAGTAGTTTATTTCTGAGTACCGGAGTAGGTCCCACCACTAGTTTATCCCTAAACTTTAGTCTACCATTATTGTAGGAATAACCTGGTAGAGCTTGAGGATCCAGGATAAGTTGAGTTATCAAATCCCTGAGGCCATCATCAGCCTCCCAAGTAGAGGCTAGTTCTGAGATCCACTGAGGAATAGATGCAGAGATGGCTGAACAATAAAGATGGTTAGAATCCTCACATGCTGGCCTGGATAAACAGTCTGCTACTACATTTTCTTTCCCCTTTTTATAGATAATCTCATAATCCAATCCTAACAGCTTGGTGATCCATTTTTGTTGGGTCACAGAAGACTCTTTGATCTAATAAATATTTTAAGCTTTGATAATCAGTCTTTATATGGACCTTATTCCCCAGTATGTAGTGTCTCCATTTGCTTACAGCCTGCACTAGAGACATAAGCTCCTTCTCATAAGTAGACCATCCCAGGTGCTTGGGGGCTATGGTTTTACTCATGAAAGCTATTGGTCTGCTCTGCTGCATGAGGACTGCTCCTAGTATAGAGTATGAGGCATCAGCTTCTATCACAAAAGGTCTTGAAAAGTCTGGCATTGCTAGTACTGGAGACTTGGTCATTGCCTCTTTAAGAGCCAAGAAAGCTTCTATGGCCATTGGAGTCCAAATGAATTTGTCTTTCTTTAACAGCTCCGTAAGAGGCCTACTTATGATCCCATAGTTTCTTACAAATTTTCTATAATAACCTGTTAAGCCCAAAAATCCCCTTAAACTTTTAAGATTTTGTGGTTGGGGCCATTTGACCATACACTCTATCTTGTCTGGATCAGTTGAGACCCCTTCATGAGATATGATGTGTCCAAGATACTTGACCTGTTCCATCCCAAAAGTGCACTTACTTCTTTTAGCATGCAACTGGGTAGTATCCAACAATTGTAATGTCATTTTAAGGTGGTTGATGTGGTCTTCCCAGGTCTTGTTGTACACCAATATGTCATCAAAGAAAACCAGAATGAACTTTCTGAGGAAGGGCTTAAAAACTTCATTCATAAGAAACTGGAAAGTTGCGGGTGCATTTGTGAGGCCAAATGGCATAACCAAGAATTCAAAGTGGCCTGAGTGAGTCCTAAATGCAGTCTTTTGTACATCAGGTTCATGCACTCTGATTTGGTGATAACCAGACCTCAAGTCCAACTTTGAAAACCACTTTGCTCCATGCAGTTCATCTAATAGTTCATCAATGGCAGGGATGGGAAATTTATCCTTAACAGTTTGCTCATTTAAGGATCTATAATCTACACACATCCTCCATGTACCATCATGTTTTTTGACTAGCAAAACTGGAAAAGCATAAGGGTTGTTGCTTGGTTGTATGACACCAGTCTGCAGCATCTCATTTACAATTTTCTCAATTTCTTCTTTTTGCATACGAGGATATCTGTAAGGCCCTCGATTCTGAGTTGACTTCCTTCCTTCAAGTTGATATGATGATTATGATTCCTATTAGGGGGTAATTGTTTAGGTTCCTTGAAGACCTCAGTAAATTCTTCAAGCAAGGCATCTAACTCATGGTCTTTTGAAATTTCATAATTTTCTTTTCCTCCAGAGTCATCCCTGCTGCCAGTAGTGTCATCCTTAACCTGGTTATCATAAGCCATTCCAAATAAATAACCAAAATATCCATGTGTGGTGGTATTAAGGATGTTGTTGAATTCTCGGAGGGACGTGACATGATTTGAATCACATAATCGATTCACCTTGCAGTCCACCGACTTGCCATTCTTGATGAAGGATAGTGTTAACTCCTTGAAATCAGATGTAGTAGGATTAAAATCCCTTAACCACTGCACTCCAAGAACAGCATCAATCCCTCCCAAGGGTAGGATCTTAAAGTCATTGCTAAACTCCTCTCCTTGTGCTGTCCAATGAAGGCCCACACACTACTGCTTACTAATAACCTTGAATCCATCAGCTATAGACACAGTTATTGGTTTGGTAGACTGCACTGTGGCTCTCAATCTTTTGGCAGATTCTGGATCCATGAAATTGTGAGTGCTTCCACTGTCAATTAGTATCTTGAGAAACTTCCCATTAGCCATTCCCAAAACTCTGATTGTATTATTCTTACTGTGTCCAGACAAGGCATGTAAGGTTATATGAGCTTCCTGGATACCCCCTTCATCTAGGGCCTCCTTGGTTTCTAATTCAGCACTTACTTCCTCCTCACACTCCTCAATTCCCACCTCAGAAGGTAATAACATGAATAAGTGTGGGGTCTTGCATTTGTGACAAGGAGTATATAGTTCATCACAGGAAAAACACAGCCTCTTCCTTCTTTTCTCAGCAATTTGCTCATTAGTCAACCCTCTGATAGGAAGTGACCTGCCATACTCCAACTGCTTAAGGGGAATAACTGAGTTTGTGCTACCAGTCATTAGTGGAGGCCTAGCTGAAATTTGCACTGGGTTTTTCTATGTAATTCCCACTGTACTGTATTTAGTACTCAACCTACTCCTTTTCACCCAAGCCTCAAACTTAGCTTCCTCTACCCTAGAAACCCTGATTAGCTCCTTTAAACTAGTGACCTTCAACTCCTGTATACCCAATCTGATCTCCTCCTTAAGTCCTCCAATATAACAGTCCATGAAAAAAGGATTCATTGAGGGTAGGATTCTTTAGAAGAGCCCAGCCTTTCAACTCCTCAAATTTCCTTCTGTACTCAACTACAGTTCCTCCCTAATGTAAGCTTTTGAGTTCACCAATTAGATTAGACTGTGCCTCAGGACCAAATCTAGCTAGAATCTCATCCACCAAGCCAGTCCAAGTTAAAGCCACTCCTTCCGGAACAAATCCTGCATACCACTCCTCAGCCTCACCCTCCAGATTTAAGGTAGCCAGATACAATTTTTGTTCCTCATCCACAACATGATGTGCAAACAATTTATTACACCTTCTAATCCAAGATCTAGGATTAGTTCCATCAAATTTGGGGAACTCAAATCTGATAGATTTAAAAATATTATTGCTATTACCACTGTTATTGCTACTCCCATCATGTCCATTATTACCACCATTATTCATAGAGCCTAATATTGAACCAAGGGAATCATTGTGGTTACCTGTTCGATTCTGTTCAACTGGCATCCTCAGTGTTAACATGGCTTCGAACCCTTTCATCATCTGCTGCAATTTTTGATCCATCTTCACATCAATATCCTGCTTGAATTCATTCATTTGAGCACCGAAATCATTTTTGAGGCTACCTATCTGCTCTTCCAAATTACTTAGGTGTTGGTTGTTAGTAGCCATGATAGGATTGACAGGCTCTGATCCCAATTTGTAAGGAACAAGCTGATAATTAAGCTTAACCCAAACAGAAGATGCAACTTAATGAATTAAGTTGTAAAGAACAACTGATAATCACAGTGTTACCACTGTAATTCAATGAGTTATGTATGATATTATGAACAGAATTACATAGAGAGTTTCAGAGAGAAAGGGTAGGAAAGCTAGAAGAGGATAGAGAAAAGGAATATTCATTCAAAATCAGCTCCTCAATACATTGATGTTTGCACCCTTATACCCAGCATGCACGCACCTAGCAACAGATTTCATAACAGAATTGAAATAGGAAAAGACTAACAAGACCTCAACTATTATAGGCCCAGACTAAACTACCCTTGCCTTACTATAACAGTCAGTTAATGACTAACTATCAGCTAACTGAAATTATTAATAGAAAGTGCTCTTAACCAAAGGTAAACTAGGATCTGGAACAAGTGAATGCTTTACATATAAGCACATGATTTAAATTTCTTAGATTATCAAAAAATTAAATTAAATAAATAAAAGCACATGATTTCAAGCCCTGCCATCAATTGATTTTTTTTTAAAAAAAAAAAAGAAAAAAGAAAAAAGAAAAACGGAAATTGGACGAGAGGAAAGGATATATATTAAAGATCGAACCTTTTGCAATTCCAAGTACTCTTGCAGTAGTGTTTGATGCTTGAGTCGCACCCTGACTTTGTCAGATTGATGGAAATCCCGGGAAGCCTTTTTCATCTTCTTTACCAATACTCAATGAATAGCCGGATCCAGATCCAGATCGAATGGTCTGACAGATGAGAGAGAGAGAGAGAGAGAGAGAGAGAGAGAGAGAACAGGAAAAGGGTATGCGGGACTGCTGGTGTATTCGGTGTTTGTTTTCTCTCTCTAGATTCTTGAAGCTTTGATTGCCGGATACAGAAATAACCCCATATGGAATGGAAGGGCTGGGGGAAGAGGGGTAGGTATTAGAGGGGAGTGAATGTGGTGGGAGGATATGAGAAGACATATTTGTTGCTTGATTTCTTTTCATCTTTCCATATATTAATTTTGGCCCAGGCTGGGCCATTAGAGCCAGGGAAAGAGAGAATGTGAATTTTATACAAAGGACTGATTGACTTCTTTGTTTCTTGGAGGGTTAGGATTTGGTGCAGAAAAGAAAAAGGCAGGAGATAAATGATTTCTGTTTTGCTCATGGCTTGCACTTGCAGGCCAGGGGTGGCTGCTAACCTTATAATTGACTTGGAATGGAATGGTGGCCAAGAGAAGAGGTTCAAATACCCTCCTCTAGTACCGTTTCTTCTTCTTCTTTTCTTTTCTTTTTTTAAAATTTTTATTTTTATTTTTATTTTAAGAAAATGAATATAAAGTATTCATTACAAATTTCATTGCCTCAGATGGTATCACATTATAACTGCACCTTTGCATAGTATTTGGGAGTTATTTATTTTTTAACTTATAAGTTTATTTTGAAGTAAAAAAATAAGTAATTATTTGTGATTTATTTTAAAATAATTTATAAGTTATTTTAAAATAAGTTAGTTTGACCAAATATAATTTCTATCTTTCCTCTCTTTTATTTTGTCCCTCTTTTTATTTATGTCTTTTTTAATAATCTTTACATTATTTTAATTTTTAAATTAAAGCCGAACACCTTCCTACCTTATTTTAACTTAATTTTTGACTTATAAATCAAATTGATGTCGAACATTTTTATTTATAAATCACAACTTAAACCAAATTATAAGTCAACTTATAAATCATTTAAAATAAACAGTTCCCGAACAGGCAATTAATAGTACCAAAAAAAGAAGAATAATTTCGTATAAAATTGAAATAAGCTCCTTTTCTTCAAATTCACTTGGATGACATACTCGAGTTCACCTCAAAGAAGTTGGACTCTTCATGTTAGTTTCAAAATTTTCTCCATTAAAGTTGTACATTAAAAGTTTAAGCATTTGCTCCACATGAAATCACATATTAACACATAATTTTGTCACAAATTATATGGCGACGCACTACAGACAGCTAGAAAAAGAAAGAGAAAGCCTGATCTGATCATATGTATGTTACTAGAGAAACTTGATCGACTTTGATCTAAAGTTGATTATAAAGTTACCCAGAAAGGTGATTGGACATCTTCATTGTTTATGGTCAAATTAAAATTTAAAGGGTAGTTTTGTAATTTGGATCGACTTGATTTAGAGGATGTTTGATAAAAATTGAATAAATCTGAATTTGAATGAGCTGAATTTGAATCTGAATGAAAAAAACTGTTTGATAATTAATATGTCTGAAACATCTGAATGACAAAACTTTATTATTTTACCCCTCTGAAAAAATTCAAAATTGTTGTAAATTTATTTAATATTACTTAATATAATAGTTAATATTTTTTTTTACTTCATTCAGCCATTCAGCTAAAAAAATTGACTTAACCATTCAGCTCGTCCATCTTACTAATTCAACTATACAGACCAAAACAAACGCACTAACCGATTCAGTCATTCAATCATTCGGTCGTTCGAAACGTTCATTTTCTAAACAAACAAAATTAAAGCTTCCAACTAATGTCAAACCGCATACACTGAAACAGAAGAGGTCTCGGGCTCTCGGCAGCAGAACTTGCAATTTCACTTCAAGCAATCTCATTTTCCTTTTTGTACATATGCAGGTCAATCATCTAGAAAAAAAAAAGAATATCAAAACCCCAGTTATCTAAGTGGTTACAAATTTTAATATGAAATTACTTGGTAATAATTTGTTCCACAAAAAGTCTATGACATAATATGTGACGTCCCCAAAATCGGTATACATCACCTATTTTGAGTCGCCAAATACATGGTATAAAATTCAAATATAACTTAATTATACAACAGTCGTGTAAAATACGACTAAACATATGTTGTGAGTTTTAATACAAATATTGTCATTTAGACAATATACAAACTCAATGGGGTTCTCATTATATTTATTGTCACACTATTTCATAGAATAGTGAGACTACTAATCTTATTATCCGGACCATCACTCACGTTCTCGACTAGTCCTCGCTACGTTCTCATTTCACAGAAGAAAACAATGAAAGCAAAAGGGTGAGCTTAACTAGCCCAAGTAAGAAATATTATGACTAAGATAATGCGTAATAAATTATCATTAGCCTTCAACAATGTTAAACCGATAAAATATAACAAACATCAAGTTTAATCTGCGGTGAACAAAATCAATCTATTAGAAGAGTCAAGTAGAGAATAAAATCTACTATCTTCTATGATTTAAAAGTTTTCATGACTTTTATCATTGAGACTCAACTTAATAAATAATCCACATCATCCCCGCACTTTCTGCCGAAGGATATTCATTAGTATCACAACCATAAATTATCCATGCACCCTGCCCGAGGATATTCGTGTATTCATCGATGGTCATGATCATGTCAACAACATTCCATCCATCAATGCACTACGAATTCAATGAAGACTTTTTCCACATCATTTTTAACATTACTACTATGATTACCCGAATAATCTCTAATAATCATCATACCAAGTCCATCTATGCACTACAGAATACGCGAGATGACTTTCAACATAATATAAACATGAGGATAATGACAATGATATAAGAATTCAATAAAACAAGTTCAAGAATTAATTTATCCGGAACCTAATAATGTTCAAATTGTCAACATGATACTTCTTTGTAGAGTAACACTCAAGAATGCTCAGAAGAATATTTTCATGAAAAGATACTGGATGAAGAGCAAATATCAAGGACTAATTTCATGGAGTATAAAAGTCAAAACTTTAACCAACTGAGTATAATAAAGAATGGAATAACAAAAGAAATCACCAGGCATGCGATAGACCGTACAGACAGGTTATTCCAACAGAATAGTAAATAATAGAACCAGATCATGCGTAAACGCACCGACAAGATATTCCAACAGAATAATAAATAATAGAACTAGGTCATGCGCAAACGCACCGACATGATATTCCAACAGAATAATAAATAATAGAATCAGGTCATGCGTAAATGCACAGACATGATGTTCCAATGAATAATAAACAACGGAACCGGTCATGCGTAAAATCACGAGATGGTGGATGTTCCAACGAATAATAAATAATGGAATAACGAGAAGAATTTCACCAAGTATAGGGTATCCAGCGACATCTGAGTTATTCCAATGAGAATAATAAAGAATAGAATAACAAAAGAATTTCACCATAAGAAAGAAGGAATACCCCAATGAGTACAACAAATAATATCCCTTACCGTAAAAAGAAGAGTATTTTTTTGGTAGAAAGCGAGGATATATTCAAAGAAAACTTACCTTACGCCAAAGCTTTCTTAAACTCTAAAGAAATACGCTCGAGATTATAGAAGAAGAACTCTCTATAGTTTCTCTCTCTAGAGTTTCAAAGAATTCGTAAAAATAATGAAGAAATGAGTTTCTATTTATAGAAGAATGGATCAGATAGTAACTAATTCATGAAACGGTCCAGTTGATTTACTTTAAACGACGGTCCAGTTGGTTTACAATAAAATATAATATATTCTATTTATAATCTAATAAAACGAATAACTTTATAAAAGTATTACATTTTATATAAAAAAATTTACTATGCAAACACTATGTATAATAAAATATAATATATTCTAATTATTGTTTAATAAAGCAGATAACTTTATAAAAGTTTTACATTTTTATATAAAAAGATTTTACTATTAGTCTAATAAAACGAATAACTTTATAAAAGTATTCTATTTATATGAAAAGCTTTTACATTTTTATTACATTAATAATACTAATAAAACAAAACTCATCATCATTATTATAATTCACAATATTAATCGACTAGTCGTCGTTCAGAGAAGAGGGGCTTTCGATAAGGATTTCTCCCCATTGGGCGCCTGATTAGGTGACCAAACCTCTTCTTTGATGAACTTTCTGAACATCGTTAATATTGCAAAAAATAATATTAATAACTTTGTCATCTCAATTATTGATTATAAAATATTGACAATAATTGAATCAAATAACGTGAGATCTTATCAAAGAATTACTATAACAATAATTGAACAAAATTGAGTGACTTCTCACGTAAGCATCAATAATCAATATCGTGTCTTCTTGTGCAACTACCAGTATTCTTGTTTTTTAACACCGTGTTTTTAACGAGTTAACGGTAAAACTTCCGTAGTTATTTTCATAAAGTATTTTTGTCGTTTTATCAATCCGACAATAATTCCGTTGTGGGGTCCACCAATGATTGTGCCGTTGTACGAATATTCCATATTAAAACGAATATTCCTCGACCAATTGAATATTATATAACAACTTGCGTACTTTGCAAAATTTATAAATATTACCCACAACTATAACATTATATCAAATTCATTCCATAATATTCAAAAATGATATTTATAGAAAATTCATCTTTATTCATAAAAGTTGGGGTCTTACAACCTCCCCTTCTTATAAAATTTTGCCCTCGAAATTAGGGTACGTACCTGGTATGTCAAAGAGGTAAGAATACATTGATTTCATTTCAGATTCTAACTCCCAAGTCATTTCCTCAACATCGTGGTTTCTCCACAAAACTTTGACTTGAGGTATAACCTTGGAGCGTAGAATATGTTCCTTCTTATCCAAGATTTGAACAAGAACCTCTTCATACGTCAAATCTTTCGATATTTCGTCCGGTTCTAATTCAATAATGTGGTTCGGGTCTTCCACATATTTATGTAACATAGATATGTGAAAAACGTTATGAAAACGAGACATACTTGGTGGTAAAGCGAGTCTATAGGCCACAGTTCCTACTCGATCGAGGATTAAAAATGGGCCGATGAATCGAGGATTAAGCTTTCCTCTCTTTCCAAATCTCGTAACTCCTTTCCATGGAGCAACACGTAACAACACATGATCTCCTATATCGAATTCCACGTCCTTTCGATGAAGATCAGCATAACTCTTTTGTCGATCTTGTGAGGTTTTTATATGTTGTCGGATCGTTTGAATCTTTCCGTAGTCATACGTACCAACTCCGGTCCCAACAACGTTGCTTCACCCACCTCATCCCAAAGACATCTTGGAGAATCGACACTTTCTTCCATACTGGCGCCTCAAATGGAGCCATGCCATACTTGCTAAATAACTGTTGTTGTAGGAAAACTCCACTAATGGTAAGAACTTATCCCAACTTCCCTTGAAGTCAAGGATACGAGTCTTAATAAATCTTCAAGAGTTTGAATAGTCCTCTCCATTTGCCCGTCCGTCCCGAGGATGATATCTTAGAGCTAAATCAGTAATCATGCCCATAGCTTTCTGTAAACTAACCCAAAATCGTGAATTAAATCTTGGGTCTCGATCAGAAACTATGGATACTGGCATACCATGCAGTCTTACAATCTCGTTTATGTACATACAAGCAAGACGTTCAAGTGTATAAGTTTCTCGTATCGGTAAGAAATGAACAGACTTGGTTAATCTATCAACAATGACCCAAATCGTATCTATACCTTGAGAAACCTTAGGAAGACCGGTAACGAAATCCATGGTAATGTGCTCTCACTTCCATTCTGGAATTTTAAGTGGTTGTAATGGACCTTTTGGTACTTGATGCTCCGTTTTAACTTGTTGACAAGTTAGATACCTTGAGATAAACATCGCTATCTCTCTCTTCATATTGCTCCACCAAAATGTATGACGAATATCATGATACATTTTGGTACTCCCAAGATGGATTGCAAACGGTGTGTTATGCGCCTCTATCATGATTTTATACTTTAAATCAGGATCGTTAGGAACACAAAGTCTGGAGTTGACAAGAAGTATTCCTTCTTCATCGATTCTTGCTTCCGGTATAGCACCTTCTTGCACTTTCTTCATCATACGCATCAGCTCCAGGTCTGTAGCTTGAGTAGCTTTAACTTTATCAATTAAAGTCGATTCTACTCGTATATTTTCCATTGTCACATGGGTCTCTGGAGTCCTTAACTCTATCTCCATCCTTTGCAAGTCACACAAAATGGGCCTTTGTGTTGACAATATCGCACTCGTACTTGTATATGATCTTACTTCTACTCAATCGTCAAACTACCACATTCACTTTTCGAGGATGGTATTGGATGGTATGATCATAATCTTTCAATGATTCAAGCCAACGTCGTTGTCGCATGTTGAGTTCCTTTTGAGTGAAGAAATATTTGAGGCTTTTATGATCCGTAAAGATCTCCACCTTCTCCCCATACAAGTAATGCCTCCAAATTTTAAGTCACGAAGACAACAACTCGCTAACTCTAGGTCATGAGTAGGATAATTCCTCTCATATTCTTTGAGTTGTCTTGAGGCATAGGCTATGACTTTCCCATGTTGCACGAAACACATCCCAACCCTTTGCACGAAGCATCATCAGAAATGACAAATCCCTCCGAGGCAGGATGGTATTGTAAGAAACGAGTCTTTGAAATGAGTCTCCTTTTGAGTTCTTGAAAACTCTTCTCACATTCCTCGCTCCAACTGAACTTTGTATCTTTCTGAGTCAGCTGAGTTAATGGAGTAGCGATTCGAGAAAATCCTTCCACGAATCTCCGATAATAACCGAGAAAGCTACGTCTTGATCATCGATTTGGGTTGCTCCAACTTTGAATAGCTTCAATCTTTCTTGGTCAACGGATATTCCATGACTTGATACTACGTGCCCAAGGAATGCTACTTCCTCGCCGTACACTCCATTTCTTTAACTTGGCATAAAGCTTGTATTCACGAAACTTTTGGTGTGTCAGCCTCAAGTGTTGCTCATGATCTTCACGGCTTTTGAATTAAATAAGGATGTCATCAATAAAGACGACCACAAAGTGATCCAAATATTCCTTGAATACTCGGTTCATCATATCCATGAAGGCAGCAGGAGCATTAGTCAATCCAAAGGACATGACTAGGAATTCATAATGCCCGTATTTAGTTCTGAAAGTCGTCTTTGGAATGTCATCGGTTTTGATCTTCAATTGGTGATATCCGGAATGAAGATCAATCTTTAAAAAGAATTTGGCTCCTTGCAACTGGTCAAACAGGTCATCAATACGTGGCAATGGGTACTTATTTTTGACGGTGACATGATTCAACTTCCGATAATCAATACAAAGTCGCATACTCCCATCTTTCTTCTTCACGAATAAAACAGGAGCACCCCCAAGGAGACGTACTAGGACGAATGAAACCAATGTCTAACAATTCTTGCAATTGGGTCTTTAACTCCTGAAGTTCAATAGGAGCCATTCGATATGGGATTTTGGAAATGGGTTTTGTACTTGGTTCAAGGTCGATACAAAATTTAATTTCACGCTCTTGGGGTAGGCCGGTTCTTCGGGAATACGCCGTGGAATTTATTAACAATAGAAATATCATTCAAAATCGGCGTATTTTTGTTCGGATCCGTGACATGAGCTAAGAAAGCTTGACACCTGTTTTTCAATAAACGAATAACTTTATGGCTTGAGATGACCGTGATTGATTTTAATGGTTTGGTCGCTTGAATTCACATAATAGGTTGATTAGGAATATGAAAGCTAACAACCTTACGAAAACAATTAATTTTAGCATGATGAGTAGTTAACCAATCAATCCCTAGAATCACATCAAATGCAAGTATTTTCAATGAAATAAGATCGACAGGTAATGTGAGGGTACCGATTTGAACCAAACAAGACTTATAAACAGTGGATGTAATGAAAGTTTCTCCCAACGGAGTTTCCACAGATAAGTCAAAGTCTAATTTCTCCGGAGTCAAATTTAATCGTTGAGCGCAAGTAGGAGAAATAAAAGAATAGGCCCAACTTATTATAAATAAAATCGAATTTCACTTGGAGACAACGAAAAGAGGATGATTGTAAGACCCCAACTTATTATAAATAAAATCGAATTTCCTCTAATTATTATTGTGAATAATAAGGTATTAATTTGATATAATTCTCTGGTTATGAGTGAAATATGCAAATTTTGTAAAATATACAAGTGGTTATAAAAATAATCATTGTTGTCGGGGAATATTCGTTTGGTCGTGGAATATTCTTGTTGTCGAGGAATATTCGTACGATGGCGCAGTCATTTGTGGGCCCCATAACAGAATAATTATCAGATGAAGAAAACGATAAGTTTGAGTTTTTAAATAACGGCGTAGTTGTTACCAAATTAACAATCGTTGGAATACCCTTAGTTAAAATACGATGTCTGGCTGATGGATGAATTATTGATGAATTATTGATCCTTACGTAAGAAAGCACTACTCAATAATTGTTACACGAGAAGTTCTTGCTCAATATTTTATTTTATTGATTCAATAATTGTCTTTGCGTTGATATTTTATATTATTGTTGTTTCAATAATTGTCATCGCATGCAGATATTTTCCATTATCGGATCAATAATTCATATTATTTGAATAATATTATTAGATAACATTATTGGTAATGTCTAGAAAGTTCTCACAAAGAGAGGTTTGGTCACCTAATTGCGGCGTCGAAGGATAAATTCTTATTGGAAAGCCCTCTTTCCGGAAACTACAACGGTTGTCATAAATGTGATTACGTAATATTATTTGTGAATAATTAATTATTGATTAATATGATAAGGAAATATTTATTTTATGTGGATATAAATGTTGGATATATTTATTGTGGTTAAAAATGAAGGAGTTAATGTTGAGGTGTTTTATCGATATTTTTGTGAATGAAGGTATTAAAAATTAAACCAAAGTTTTTTGAGATATATTATGTGAGTTATAATTTTTAATCCGACCGTTGGATCGTTGTAATTTTTGGATATGTTATACATATATAAGTTGAGTATATGTCCACAAATTTTGAACCGTTAAAAATGAACGTATGATTTGTTATGAATTTTAAGAGATGACTGATTCGGAAATTATGTTTATAAATGATTTTGGTGGAAAATTCTAGAATTGAGTGGGCCCCACTTGTGCTTGGTGAAGAAATGTGCTGAATTTTATTTCAAATGTGGTGGGTGGCAATAGTAGCAGGTAAAGCCATCAGGTTGTAGGTCAAGTCTGCTTCAGCGTGCTAACACTTTCCTATAAATAGAGGTCTAAGTTAGAATTGAAAATCACACTAGAAACATAAGCTTTCTCTCTTTCTCTCTCTATATTATCGAGCGTATTTTGTGAGTATTTAGATACTTTGTGAGTTTATATTTTTCAGTACAAGTTTCTGTCAGCACTATATCCGAAATTTAGTTAGAAATACGGTTATTTTGAGGTAAGGTATGTTATTTTCTTCATAAATGATATTATTTCTTTCGATATCATTATGCCAAAATATTGGTTTGAAATTTTTATCAAATTTGAAACTTTTTGTGTCGGGGTTACTATTCACATATACGGCACTATTCACGTATACGACACTATTCACGAATACGGCACTATTCACCGAAAAATAAAATTTTCTTCTTTTTATCCAAGATGTCTATTATGGTTACTATCTTTGATTGTATCCATGTTTTGATCTTTATTTTTGAATTCTGCTTCACAATTGGTTATTATGAAGTATTATTGATCTTGGATAAACTGTTATACGAATACCTACTATTTGTTCTTTTATCTCACTGGATTCGTTTTCTTTAAGATATTTTTCATCATCCTCAGTCCTAAATGATGATATTACTGAATATCTTTGGCCTGTAGTGCAAATATGAATGATTGCCTTATGAATATCTTTGGCCCGTAGTGCAAAGATGAAAAGGTGTTGAAATGAACATGACCAACTAGTGATACAAATGAATATCTTTGGCTTGTAGTGCAAAGATGAATATTGATTGTTGTTACAGGGATAAAATATTGATGATGGACTTTTAAATCTTAGAAGATAGTAGAACTCATTCTCTACTTGACTCTTCTAATGGATTGTTGTTTCATTGCGATTGTTGATCTAAAACTTGTTATCTATTATATTTTATCAGATTTTTCCCTATTGAAGACTAATGATAATTTGTTGTATATTATCTTAGTCATAATATTCTTTACTAGGCTAGTTGAGCTCACCCTTTTCCTTTTTGTTCCATTTTTCTTCTCAGGAGGTGAGAACATAGCAGGATCTAGTCGGGGTATGGAGTGATGGTTCTAGAAAGATGTTTTAGCAGTCCTCACTATTTCTGTAAAATAGTGTTTGAATAATTATAATGAGGACTTATTTGAGTGTGGATATTGTCTAGAAGACAATATTTGTATTTAAACTCACAGTATGTGTTGTCGTATTTTGCACGACAATTGTATTATTGAAGTTGTAGTTTGCTTTACTGCACCAAGTATTTGGCACTTTCGGAATGGGTGTTGTATACCTATTTTGGGGGCATCACAGGTTGGTATCAAAGCTTAGGGATATGGTCTCCAAGGAGATCGGGAATAGAATTAGGAGGGAGAGATGAGTAAATCCTTCGCTAGTATGTCTATCTAAGCTTATTTGTTGGTCAGTCATAATATAGGGATATTATGTGATATGTTAATTTGTTTAATTAACCCTTGTTTTATGACAGTATTTAAGAATGGCTACTGAGAACGTTAACAATGGAGTGTATGAGACTATGGAACAACCTTTAGTCACAAACCAGGAGAACGTACAACAGGAAGACAATATTCCTCCTGTAAACAACACTACCGAGCAAACAATGAATGATGGAATGTTTAGGAGCTTTTTACAGTTCATGCAAAATCAGACGAGGGAGACTCGTGTACAAAATACGGGTGGAAGTGATACCAACACGCGGTCTGTCACAGCCAAGCAGTTCAAGGAGTTGGGACCACCATAATTTATTGGAAAGCCGGATCCGATCAAGGCGGAAACATGGGTCAAACAAATTACCAAGATATTCAATGTCTTAGGATGCACGGAGGAACAGAAGGTTTCATTCGCCACCTTTATGTTCCGCGGTGAGGCAGACTACTGGTGGGAGTCTATGAAGCATACCCAGCCTGCTGCACTCAACATATCTTGTGAAACGTTTCAGAAACTATTCAATGACAAGTACTTTCCTGAAAGTATTCGTCATATGAAAGAGGTAGAGTTTATCAGACTGGAACAAAATAACATGACGATGTCCTAGTACGAGGCGAAGTTCATTTGAGTTATCCAGTTTGCACCTCATTTGGTAGAGAATGAGGAGCGAATGACAAGGATGTTTCGAGAGGTCTAAAACTCGAGATTAAATCAATACCTTATCTCTCATAAATTTTCTCTCAGATTCAGATGTTGTCAACAGGGCTCAATTATTAGAAGCGAGATAGTGAGTATGTTCAACCGAGGGACCACAACCGTAATCAAATACAGAAGTGATGTTAGATCATCGAGCGATGATAACCAACGAGGAGGGAAAAATACGAACAAATGCGGTAACCACTCGGGTGGTCATTGTGGCCATGATAATAGGAGAGGTGAGTCAAGTGGAAATTTTAGAAAGAGGAGATTCAACAATGACGGGAAGACATCAACACCAGTACCAACAACAAATTCTAGGGGAGGAGAACGACCGCCAGTTAGATGTTACAAATGCGGGAAAGAGGGACATATCATTAAATCCTCCCACAACAATCCAAGGTATGTTACAACTATGGAAAGGAAGGCCACATAGCTCGGGATTGTTCTGTAACAAAACCAAGTTCAACAGGGATGGTAACTCCAAAGGTTGTCCCGGATAAGTCAAAATCAGCGGTTCCTGGAAGAGCGTTTGTCTTGACTGGCCAAAACGTGAGGAACCCGAACGAGGTGATTACGGGTAAACTAATCTTGAATTCTTGCGAAGTTTATACCTTACTAGATGCCGGTTCTACCCATTCTTTTATCTCTCGCCGGCGTGCTCAACGCTTAAACTTGACTCTAGGAGAAATTAGACTTTGATTTATTAGTGGAGACTCAGATTGGGTGAAACTTTCGTTACATTCCTTTGTTTATAAATCTTGCTTAATACAAGTTGGCACTATCACATTACTGCTCATCTTATCTCTTTAAAGATACTTGTTTTTATGTGATTTTAGGAATTGATTGGTTAACCACTCATCATGCTAAAATTGATTGTTTTAAATAAGGTTGTTAGTTTTCATATTCTAACCAACTCATCATATACGAATTCAAACAACTAAACCACTAAAATCAGTCACTATCATATAAAGCCATAAAGCTATTCGTTTATTGAAAAAGCAGGATGTCAAGCTTTCTTAGCCCATGTTATGGATTTGAACAAAGACAAATCAGATTTGAATAATATTTCTGTTGTTAGAGAGTTTCCTGATGTATTTCCTGAAGAACTTCCCGGTCTACCCCCAGAACGTGATGTTAAATTCTTTATTGACCTTGAATCGGGTACAAAACCCATTTCTAAAACCCCATATCGAATGGCTCCTATTGAACTTCGAGGAGTTAAAGTCCAACTACAGGAGTTATTAGACATCGATTTCATTAAATCCCAAGTACATCTCCTGGGGTGCTCCTATTTTATTCAGTAGAAGAAAAAGGCGGGAGTATGCGACTTTGTATTGACTACTGAGAATTGAACCATGTCACCATCAAGAATAGGTATCCGTTACCTCGCATTGATGACTGTTCGACCGAGGTTGCAAGGAGCACAATTCTTTTCAAAGATCGATCTTCGCTTACGGATATCATCAATTTGAAGATTAAAAGCGAGGATATTCCAAAGACCGCCTTTAGAACTCTGATGACGGCATTATGAATTCTTAGTCATGTCTTTTGGATTGACTAATGCTCATGCGGCTTTCATGGATATGATGAACCGAGTATTCAAGGAATATTTGGATCAGTTTGTTGTTGTCTTTATTGATGACATCCTCATCTATTCCAAAAGTCGTGAAGATCATGAACACCATTTGAAGCTGATACTTGAAAGGCTTCATGAAAACAAACTTTATGCCAAGCTGAAGAAATGCGAGTTCTGGCTTGAGGAAGTAGCATTCCTTGGGCACGTGGTGTCAAAACATGGAGTATCTGTTGACCCGTGAAGATTGAAGCAAGTCTGAAAGTTAGAACAACCGAAGTCGGTGATCAAGACGCAGACTTCTCGGGCTTAAATGGGTTATTATCGGAGATTTGTGGAAGGATTTTCTCGAATCGCTACTCCGTTAACTCTGCTGACTCGGAAAGATACAAAATTCGTATGGAGCGAGGAATGCGAGAAGAGTTTCCAAGAGCTCAAGAGGAGACTCATTTCGGCACCTGTTCTGGCAATACCATCTGGTACGGATGGATTTGTTATATAGAGCGATGCTTCAGGCAAAGGGTTAGGATGCGTTCTCATGAAACATGAGAAAGTCATAGCCTATGCCTCACGACAACTCAAAGAATATGAGAGAAATTATCCTACTTAAGATCTAGAGTTGGCAGCAGTCGTATTCGCATTGAAAATTTGGAGACACTACTTGTATGGGGAGAAAGTGGAGATTTATACGGACCATAAAAGCCTCAAATATTTCTTCACCCAAAAAGAACTCAACATGCGGCAACGACATTGGCTTGAACTATTGAAAGATTATGATCACACTATTCAATATCATCCTGGAAAAGCGAACGTAATAGCTAACGCATTGAGTAGAAGATCATATGCGAGTACGAGTGCGATATTGTCAATGCAAAGGCCCATTCTGTATGACTTACAAAGGATGGAGGTAGAATTAAAGACTATAGGGACCCACATGATGATGGCGAATATACGAGTAGAACCGACTTTAATCGATAAAGTTAAAGCTGCTCAAGCTACGGACCTGGAGCTGATACGTATGCAGAAGAAAGTGCAAGAAGGAGCTATTCCAGAAACGAGAATCGATGAAGAAGGAATACTTAGATTCAACTCCGGACTTTGTGTTCCTAACGATTACGACTTGAAGCATAGAATCATGATGGAGGCACACTGACACCCGCTTGCAATCTATCTTGGGAGTACCAAATGTATCATGATATTCGACATACATTTTGGTGGAACAATATGAAGAGAGAGATCGCGGAGTTTATCTCGAGGTGTTTAACTTGTCAACGTGTAAAAGCGAGCATCAAGTGCCAAAAGGTCCATTCCAACCACTTGAGATTACGAAATGGAAGTGGGAACACATTACTATGGATTTCGTTCATGTGTCTTCCCAAAGTTTCTCAAGGCATAGATGTGATTTGGGTTATTGTTGATAGATTAACCAAGTCGCCGCCCATTTCTTACCGATCGTGAGACTTATTCCTTGAACGTCTTGCTCGCGTGTACGTGAATGAGATTGTGAGATTGCATGGCATGCCAAGATCCATAGTTTGGATCGTGACTCAAGATTCACTTCAAGATTTTGGGTTAGCTTGCGGCTATGGGCACGGATTTATGATTCAACTCGGCATACCATCCTCAAACGGACGGGCAATCAGAGAGGACTATTCAAACTCTTAAAGATCTATTAAGACATTGTGTCCTAGATTTCAAAGGGAGTTGGGATAAGTACTTGCCATTGGTAGAATTTTCCTACAACAACAGCTTATCAAGCAAGTATAGGCATGGCTCCATTTGAGGCGTTGTATGGATTTAAAGTGTCGTTTCCCGAGATGCTTTGGGGCGAGGTGGGAGAAGAACCGTTGTTGGGACCCGTAATTGACGTATGACTACGAAAAAGATCCAAATGATTGAAAACGTATTCAAACCTCACAAGATCGACAAAAGAGTTATCTTTGATCTTCATAGAAAGGACGTGGAGTTTAATATTGGAGATCATGTATTGTTACGTGTTGCTCCATGGAAGGGAGTTACAAGATTTGGAAAGAGAGAAAGCTCGATCCACGATTTGTTGGTCCATTTGAGATTCTTAACCTAATAGGAAATGTGGCCTATAGACTAGCATTACCTCCAAGTATGTCTCGTGTTCATAATGTTTTTCACATATCTAGCCGTAAATCAGAAAGACCAACCATATTATTATGCGTTAGAACCGCATTTGAGATAGTCAAGATTTAACCTACGAAGAAGAAGTACTGTTAAGATCTTGGATAGGAAATAAAGATGTCCTACGCACCAAGGTTATACCACAAGTTAAGGTTTTGTGGAGAAACCATGCTATTGAAGAAATGACACAGGAGTTGGAATCGAAATGAAAGCGAGGTATCCTCACCTTTTCGAAACACCAGTTACGTATGTCAATTTCAAGGACGAAATTTCATAAGGAGTGGAGGTTGTAAGACCCCAACTTATTATAAATAAAATTGAATTTCCTCTAATTATTATTGTGAATAATAAGGTATTAATTTGATATAATTCTCTGGTTATGGGTGAAATGTGCAAATTTTGCAAAATATGCAAGTGGTTATAAAATAATCATTGTTGTCGGGGAATATTCGTTTGGTCATGGAATATTCTTGTTGTCGAGGAATATTCGTACGATGGCGCAGTCATTTATGGGCCCCATAACAGAATAATTATCAGATGAAGAAAACGACAAGTTTGAGTTTTTATAAATAACGGCGTAGTTATTACTCAATTAACATTGTTAGAATACCCGGTGGTTAAAATACTGATGTTAACGCGTGGATGCATGCGATATTGATGAATTATTGATCCTTACGTAGAAGGCACTACTCAATAATTGTTACACGATGAATTCTTTGTTCAATATTTTATTTTATTGATTCAATAATTATTGCGTTGATATTTTATATTATTGTTGTTTCAATAATTGTCATCGCACAAGATTTCCCATTATCGATCAATAATTTATATTATTTGAATAATATTATTAGATAGCATTATTGGCAATGTCTAGAAAGTTACATCAAGGAGAGGTTTGGTCACCTAATTTCGCGCCCAGAAGGATAAATTCTTATTGAAAACCCCTGCTCACGGAACGGCTTTTTGGTTGTCATAAATGTGATTACAATATTATTTGTGAATAATTAATTATTGATTCATATGATAAAGAAATATTTATTTTATGTGGATATAAATGTTGGATATATTTATTGTGGTTAAAAATGAAAGAGTTAATGTTGAGGTGTTTTATCGGTATTTTTGTTGGAATGGAGGTATTAAAAATTAAACCAAATGTTTTTGAGATATATTATGTGAGTTATAATTTTTAATCTGACCGTTGGATCGTTGTGATTTTTGGATATGTTATACATATATAAGTTGAGTATATGTCCACAAATTTTGAACCGTTAAAAATGAACGTATGATTTGTTATGAATTTTAAGAGGTGACTGATTTAGAAATTAGGTTTATAAATGATTTTGGTGGAAAATTCTAGAATTGAGTGGGCCCCACTTGTGGTTGGTGAAGAAATGTGCTAAATTTTATTTCAAATGTGGTGGGTGGCAATAGTAGCGAGTAAAACCATCGGAGTTCAAGTCAAGTCCGCTTGACGTCTTAACACTTTTCTATAAATAGAGGCTAAGTTAGAATTGAAAATCACACGAAACATAAGCTTTCTCTCTTTCTCTCTATATTATCGAATGCGTATTTTGTGAGTATTTAGATACTTTGTGAGTTTATATTTTTTGAGACAAGTTTACACAACCTTATATCCAAAATTCAATCGGAAGATGCAGTTTATTTTGAGGTAAGGGATGTTATTTTCTTCATAAATGATATTATTTCTTTCGATATCATTATGCCAAAATATTAGTTTGAACTTTTTATCAAATTGGAACTTTTTGTATCGTGGTTACTATTCACATATACGGCACTATTCACGTATACGACACTATTCACGAATACGGCACTATTCACCGAAAAATAAAATTTTGTTCTTTTTATCCAAGATGTCTATTATGGTTATTATCTTTGATTGTACGTTTTGATCTTTATTTTTGAATTCTGCTTCACAATTGGTTATTATGAAGTATTATTGATCTTGGAAAAACTGTTATACGAATACCTACTATTTGTTCTTTTATCTCACTGGATTCATTTTCTTTAAGATATTTTTCATCATCCTCAGTCCTAAATGATGATATTACTGAATATCTTTGGCCTGTATTGCAAAGATGAATGATTACCTAATGTATATCTTTGGCCTATAGTGCAAAGATGAACAGTTGTTTAAATGAACATGACCAACTAGTGATACAAATGAATATCTTTGGCTTGTAGTGCAAAGATGAATATTTGATTAAAGATGTATATTGATTGTTGTTACAGGGATAAAATATTGACGATGGACGTTTAAATCTTAGAAGATAGTAGAACTCATTCTCTACTTGACTCTTCTAATGGATTGTTGTTTCCGCTGCAGTTGTTGATCTAAAACTTGTTATCTATTATATTTTATCAGATTTTTCCCTATTAAAGACTAATGATAATTTGTTGTATATTATCTTAGTCATAATATTCTTTACTAGGCTAGTTGAGCTTACCCTTTTCCTTTTTGTTCCATTTTTCTTCTTAGGAGGTGAGAACATAGCAGGATCTGAAATGGGGTATGGAGTGATGGTTCTAGAAAGATGTTTTAGCGAGTCTCACTATTTCAGTAAAATAGTGTTTGAATAATTGTAATGAGGACTTATTTGAGTGTGGATATTGTCTAGAAGATAATATTTGTATTTAAACTCACAAAGATGTGTTGTCGTATTTTGCTGACAATTGTATTATTGAAGTTGTAATTTGCTTTCTGTACCATGTATTTGGCGACTCAGAATGGGTGTTGTATACCTATTTTGGGGGCGTCACAATGATAGTAATCTTCTTGTTTTTCTTTGGGGACTTTTGGGTCAACCAAGGATAATTCTGCGGACATATGATATCTATCATAACCTAGACGCATGGCCTCCCATGTACGAAGGTTTCCATGAGCACTTCCCAAAATTTTTAATTTCTAAAATAGTTTTTGACTATACTTTTATTTAAAGTATCATTGTAAGGTTGTGGTCGAGGTACAATGAGAGTTACATACATTTGTATTAAAACTCATAGTTAACTGTGGTCGTATTCTATACGACAACTAAACAGTTGTATAAATGAAGTTGTATTTGAATTTTGTACCATGTATCTGGCGACTCAGAATGGGTGATCTATACCTAATTTTGGGGGCGTCACAATTAGTATCAGAGCTTAGGGATATGGTCGCTGGCGGAGATAAGAGTCTAGAACTAGGAGGGGAGAGACGAGTTATATACTTCGTTAGTGTGTGACTTACCTAAACTGAAATTGTTTACTTGATAAGTTGACAAATTGTGATATGTCAATTAACCTTTGTTTTGAAGATATATTCTAGAATGATATCTGAAATATAGGAGATGAGCAATGGAAAAATCATGATATAGAGGATATAACTGGGAATGTACAATCCAAAAAGAAAACAAGGTATTCTCATCTCTTCGAATATCAGGTACGTACGTAAATTTCGAGGGTGAAATTTCATAAGGAGGGGAGATTGTGAGACCCCAAATTTTATGAAATAAAAGTATTCAACTTTTTCTCTATTTTGGTAAATAGTTAAATTGATAAAAGTTTAAAGTTAAGGGTGATATGTGAAAAATTTTCAAAGTAAACAAGTTGTCATAAAATACTCAGTTACTATTTACTCTAGTATTGTTCACTCGAGTATTTGAGGCACTTTTTGTGTCAGAGTACTATTCACGAGTTACTATTTACGAGTTACTATTCACCTAAATTACTATTCACCCGATTACTATTCACTCTAGTATTATTCACTCGGATAATTGGGACACTTTTTGTGTCGGGGTACTATTCACTGGGTACTATTCCTGAAGTACTATCCTCCCGAAAAATATATTTCTTTTCGGTCTAAATTATTTTTGGGTACAATATTATTCCATGAGGAGATGTGCTAATTTTTCAGACCGTTGGTTGAAATTATAATAGTAAATCAATATAGATCGTTGGTTTAAAGTTTTAATAGTAAAATCTTTTTATATAAAACAAAATACTTTTATAAAATTATTCTATAAATAGAATATATTATATTCTATTATGCATAGTATTTTGCATAGTAAAATCTTTTTATATAAAACAGAATACTTTTATAAAGTTATTCTATAAATAGAATATATTATATTTTATTATGCATAGTGTTGCATAATGTCGGCATAGTATTTTGCATAGTAAAATCTTTTTATATAAAACAGAATACTTTTATAAAGTTATTCGTTTTATTAGATTATAAATAGAATATATTATATTTTATTTAAAAGATTTTGCTTTAAATATGGATCGTCCGATTAAAAGTAAATCAATCTGGATCGTTCATGAATTAGTTACTATGCAATCCATTCTCCTATAAATAGAAGCTCATTCCTTCATTATTTCTTATGAATTCACTGAAACTCTTGAAAGAGAAACTATAGAGAGAGTTCTTCTTCTATAATCTTGAGCGTATTTCTTTAGAGTTTAAGAAAGCTTTGAGCGTAGTATAAGTTTCTTCGAGTATATCCTCGCCCTATCAGTCGGAATACTCTTCTTTCAAAAGTAAGAGATATTATTTGTTGTACTCGTAAGTGATATTATTATTGTACTCATAAGGAATATTATTTGTTGTACTCGTAAAGGATATTATTTGTTGTACTCGTAAGGGGTATTATTTCTTTCGTATTCATGAAGAGAACCTCTGTTATTCCATTCTTTATTATTATGTTGGAATAACCTGTATATGCGAAGTACCGCATACTTGGTGAAATTCTTCTGTTATTCCATTCTTTATTATTATATTGGAATAACCTGTCTATGTGAAGTACCGCATACATGGTGAAATTCTTCTGTTATTTCATTCTTTATTATTCCGTTGGAACATCCTGTCTGTGCGTTTACGCATGACCTGGTTCTATTATTTATTATTCTATTGGAATATCATGTCTGTGCGTTTACGCATGACCTGGTTTCGTTATTTATTATTCTGTTGGAATAACCTGTATACGCGGGCTACCCTATACTTGGTGAATTCTTCTGTTACTTCATTCTTTATTATTATGTTGGAATAACCTGTTTATGCGAAGTACTGTATACATGGTGAAATTCTTCTAATATTTCGTTCTTTATTATTGTGTCGAAATATCCAATGCATATGCTACGCTGTGGGACTGGTTCCATTATTTATTATTCCATCAAAATATCATGTATGCATGCGTTTATCTTGGACCCGTTCCATTCTTTATTATTATGTTGGAATATCTTGTCTGCATGCTTTACTGCCGGGACTGGATTCTCGTTATTTATTATTCATTTGGAATATCCTCGTCGCGAGTATTACGCTCGACCGGTTCCGTTATTTAGTATTACATTGAATAACTCGCCTACTGTCAAGCACCGCATGCATGGTGATTTATGTTGTTATTTCATTCTTTATTATTACATTTGGAACATCGTATACGGTGCGCGAATTTCGCTTTGACCTAGTTCCGTTATTATTATTCTGTTGAATAACTCGCCTACGCTATCTGATCGCATGCACGGTGATTTCTTTTGTTATTCCATTCTTTATTATACTCATTGGTTAAAGTTTTGACTTCTATACTCCATGAAATTAGTGGAATATCCTTGATATTTGCGCTTCATCCAAAGATCTTTTCATGGAAATATTCTTACGAGCATTCTTGAATTTTACTCCACAAAGAAGTATCATGTTGACAATTTGGACGTTATTAGTTCCTGAATAAATTAATTCTTGAACTTGTTTTATTGAATTCTTATATCATTGTCATCATCCTCATGTTTATATTATGTTGAAAGTCATTTGTGGCCTGTAGTACATAGATGGACTTTGTATGATTATGACCAGGGATTATTCGGTATAATCATGACCGTAATGTTACAAATGATGTGGAAAAAGTCATTGGTGGCCTGTAGTGCATAGATGGACTTGGTATGATTATGACCAGGGATTATTCGGTATAATCATGACCGTAATGTTACAAATGATGTAGAAAATAATCCTCATTGGCCCGTAGTGCATTGATGGACAGTTTTTGGTATGATTATGGCTATGGATTCTCTTCGGCCAAGGGTGCAAAGATGAATTGTTTTATGGCATGATCAGGACCGTTGATGAAAACACGATTATCTTTGGCCCGTAGTGCATGGATAATTCGTGGTCGTGATACTAATGAATATCATTGGCCTGTAGTGCAGGGATGATTCGATGATGTGGATTAATTATTGAGCTGAGTCTCAGCGATGAAATATTAATTCATGGATGTGATAATAATGTATATCTTTGGCCGTAGTGCATGGATAATTCATGGATGTGATACTAACGAATATCCTTGGCCGTAGTGCATGGATAATTCGATGATGTGGATTATTTATTAAGTTGAGTCTCAGCGATAAAATATTGGTTATACACTTTTAATTTGTAGAAGATAGTAGATATCATGCTCTACTTGACTTTTCTAAAATACAGTTGTATGTCTTTGGCTTGTAGTGCAAAGATGAATTGTTAATGAATATCTTTGGCCGTAGTGCAAAGATGAATTTATTAGTATGATTATGAACAAGAATTGTGATTTGGTATAACCATGATTTTTAATGTTTCGTGAAGATAGGTGATGAAAATTATCTTCGCCACAGGTGCGAAGAGAATTTAGAATCACAATTATGATTATGAGTTATTCATATGATTGTGGACATGAATTGTTAATTGATGTTCTGAGGATAAAACATTATTGGTGGACTTTTAACATAGAAAGATAATAGACACGATGATCTATTTGACTCTTCTAATGGATTGCTTTCGTTCACGCAACTATGGTTGAAAACTTTTATCATCTACCATATGTTCTAAATCTCCGATTTATTGATGATGAAGGCTATTGATAGTGTAAATTAGCTTTAGTCATGATATTCTTTACTCTAAATTTGTTGTGCTTTCACCCTTTCTACTTCACAATTCCTTTCGGGTAATAAGAGTGTTCTTAGGGTCGAAGTGGGGATAACGGGGAATAGAACTGTGGTCTCTAGTCATGGAGGTTCTCCTAAACAAAGATATAGAAAAGTGTGTTGTATTCTATACATCATTTAGTATTTATATTTGGTGAATCAAATAGGGTGAGGCGAACCCAACTTTGGAAGAGTGTTTTGCCACAATCATACAAGATGTCTAATGACATACAACCTCATGTTCTCATAAGATATGGTTGTGCACATCCACTTGCTGAATATATCTACGAGCACTGCCTATATGATCTTGGGGTTTATGTGAAATATAATTTTTACTTGGAGACAACAGAGATATTTATATGTCAAGAGAAGACTCACCATTGGAAAGAAGATGATAGTAATCTTCTTGTTTTTCTTTGAGGACTTTTGGGTCAACCAAGGATAATTCTGTGGACATATGATATCTATCATAACCTAGACGCCTGGCCTCCCATGTACGAAGGTTTCCTTGAGCACTTCCCAAATATTTTAATTTCTTAAACAGTTTTTGACTATACATTTATGTAAAAGTATCATTGTATGGTTGTGGTCGAGGTACCATGAGAGTTACATACATTTTTATTAAAACTCATAGTTAAGTGTGGTCGTATTCTATACGACAAATCAACAGTTGTATAAATGAAGTTGTATTTGAATTTTGTACCATGTATCTGGCGACTCAGAATGGGTGATGTATACCTAATTTTGGGGGCGTCGCAAAGGGTGCAAAGATGAACCGTTGATGAAAACACGATTATCTTTGGCCCGTAGTGCATGGATAATTCGTGATCATGATACTAAAGAATATCCTTGGCCTGCAGTGCATGGATGATTTGATGATGTGGATTATTTATTGAGCTGAGTCTCAGCGATAAAAGTGATGAAAAACCTTTAAATCATAGAAGATAGTAGACTTTATTCTCTACTTGACTCTTCTAATGGATTGCTTGTTCATTGCAGCTTAAACTTGATGTTTGTTATATTGTATCGCTTTAACATTTGTTGAAGGCTAACGATAATTTATTCTCGCATTATCTTAGTCATAATATTTTTTCTTTGGGCTAGTTGAGCTCACCTTTTTTTCATTGTTCTCTTCTGTGAAATGAGAATGTAGTCGGACTAGTCGTGGAACGCAGTGATGGTCCTAGATGGTGCATTATTAGTCTTCACTATTCTCGTGAAATAGTGTAATAATAAATGTAATGAGGACTCCATTGAGTGTGGATATTGTCTAGATGACAATATTTGTATTAAAACTCACAGCTCATGTTGTATATTTAAGTTTGTATTTGAATTCTGTACCATGTATTTGGCGACTCAAGATGGGTGATATATACCTATTTTGGGGGCGTCACAGTTGGTATCAAAGCTTAGGGATATGATCCCTGGCTGAGATGTGAGATAAGAACTAGAAGGGGAGAGACGGAGAATTCTTTCGCTAGTATGACCTACCTAAGTTTATTTGGTATTTAATTGGTCGATCATAGTATAGGGATAATATGTGATATATTAATTAACCCTTGTTTTGTGGCAGTGTTTGAAAATGGCAGCTGAAAATGTTAACAATGGAGTGAATGAGACCGTTGAGACACCTTTAATCAATAATCAGGTTAATGTGATGTCAGACGAAGAAGAAATTAGAGAAATCTACGTGGTGGGTGAAGAACTAGTAGTTGCACCTGAGCTAGTTGCAGAGGTAGCAGCTGAGAGCGAGGCAGACGAGGAAGAAGAGGAACCTCAGGATAATTTATTAGAAGAATTTTATGATCAAAATTTATAATTACAAAATCGTATTCATGAGTTAGAAGAGCAGGCTGAAGAACGGCAGGCGGTCGTGGAACAAAGAGATGTAACAATTCAAAATTGTGTTACCCGATGTGCGATGTTTGAACAGAAGCACTCTTTGGCAGAGTATAAGATATTAGAGCTGGAATATGAGAATGCTATGATCAAAATTCTAATGAAAGAAGAAACAACTGAACGAAGGAGAATAGATGATGCATGGGTAAAAGCCGCACGACGCGTAGATATTGTAGAAAAAGACGTCTGGTCCAATAAAGCCAAAATAGATGAAATGGATTTTGCTTTTTGGACAACAATTGGGAGAATCCAACATCGAATTCGGAATTACCCTATGATATTTCCATTGACCCCAATTCGATATGGATCGAAGAGTAATGATTCAAATCATGGATCAGGAATGTGAGGAAGCACTTAAGGGTGGAATGTACCCTATAGCAAAGTCAAATCCGGTAGTTTAAGTGAGAGCGTTTATCGAGAAATTCGAACGAAGTTATTACGGGTATGTTAGTCATAAACTCTTGCGAATTCTATACCGTGTTAGATACCGGTTCTACTTACTCTTTTATTTCACCTAGTTGTGTTCAATGTTTGAAGTTAACTCCGGAGAAGTTAGACTTTGATATATCTGTTTAAACTCAGTTCGGAGAAACCTTCGTTACCTCCACTATTTATAAATCTTGTTCAAATCAACACTTTCACGTTACGTGTCGATCTTGTCTCTTTGAAAATACTTGTCTTTGATGCGATTTTAGGAATTGATTGGTTAACTACTCATCATGTTTTTCGTAAGGTTGTTAGCTTTCATATTCCTAACCAACCTATTATGCAAATTCAAGCAACCAAACCACTAAAGTCAATCATTGTCATATCAAGCCATAAGTAAAGAGCCCCGGTCCTTTCGTTGTTGACTTCCTTGTGTGGAATGCACCGCTTTAGACTTTACAGTAGGCGACGTTGTGAATGACGATGACAAGTTGATAGGTATCAATGTGACGTACTATCCAAGTCTTGGATGAGGGTCACAATTTTGAATGATAATTCTATTGTTAATAAATTTCCTGACGTATTTTTGAAGACTTCTTAGCCTACCCCTAGAGCGTGAAATCGAATTTTGTATTGACCCCAGTACAAAACCCATTTCTAAAACCCTCAAATATCTCTTTACTTAAAACGAACGTAACATGCGCCAAAGACGTTGGCTCGAGCTGTTGAAGATTACGATCGTACCATGCAATATCATCGTGGAAGTGCGAACATGGTAGATGACGCGTTGAGTAGAAGATTGTATGCGGTTACAAGTGCAAATACACGAACCCACGTAAAGATAACGAATATATGATTAGAATCGACTTTAATCGATAAAGTTAAAGCCGCTCAAGCTACATACTCAGAGCTGATGAATGTGAAGAAGAAGGTTCAAGAGGGCGTTATTCTAGAAGTAAGAATCCACAAAGAGAAGAAATCTCAATCCTCGATTTAATTAGCCCATTTAAAATCCTCGATCGAGTAGGAACTGTGGCTTATAGACTCGTTTTACCGCCAAGTATGTCGCGTGTTCATAACGTTTTTAACGTATCGATGTTACGTAAATATGTGGACGACCCGAACCACATTATTAATTTAGAACCGGACGAGATAGAAGAAGATTTAACGTATGAGGAGATACGTGTTAACATCTTGGATAAAAAGGATCATATTCGACGCACAAAGGTTATACCTCAAGAGTTAGAATTTGAAGTGAAGTCAAGGTATCCTCGCCTCTTCGACATACCAGGTACGTACGTAAATTTTGAGGGAGAAATTTCATAAGGAGGGGAGATTGTGTGACCCCAGATTTTATGAATAAAGATTTAATTTTCTCGAAATATTTTTTTTAATATTATGGTGTGGATTTGAGATAATGTTATAGTTGTGGGTAGTATTTATAAATTTTGAAAAGTATGCAAGTTGTTGTATAATATTCGATTGGTCGGGGAATATTCTTTTTGTAGGGAAATATCCGTACGACGGTACAATCATTGGTGGACCCTACAACGGAATTATTGTCGGATTGAGAAAACGACAAAAATATTTTTATGAAAATAATTGAACTACTCGGTAGTAAAAGTATAGTAATACGCATGGTTGCATAGTAGCACACGGTATTGATTATTGATGTTTACGTGATAAGTCACTCAGTTTTGTTTTATTAATATTATTAATGTAATAAAACAGAAAAGCTTTTTATATAAAATAGAATACTTTTATAAAGTTATTCTATAAATAGAATATATTATATTCTATTATGCATAGTGTTTTGCATAGTAAAATCTTTTTATATAAAATAGAATACTTTTATAAGTTATTCTATAAATAGAATATATTATATTTTATTATGCATAGTATTGCATAAAGTGCCTCAGATAGTATTTTTGCATAGTAAAATCTTTTTTATATATAAAAGAATACTTTTATAAAGTTATTCGTTTTATTATATTATAAATAGAATATATTATATTTTATTTAAAAGATTTTGCTTTAAATATGGATCGTCGATTAAAGTAAATCAATCTGGACCGCTCATGAGTTAGTTATTATGCAATCCATTTTTCATAAATAAAGCTCATTCCTTCATTATTTCTTACGAATTCACTTTGAAACTCTGTAGAGATAAACTATAGAGAGAAAGAAGAAAAGTATTCTGCTACTTCACTACTCATATATCCAGTACTCTTCTTCTTAAGATAAGGAAAATTATTTGTTGTATTCGTAGGGGATATTATTTGTTGTACTCGTAAGGGGTATTCTTTCTTTCTTATTCATGAAGAGAACTTCTGTTATTCCATTCTTTATTATTCTGTTGGAATAACATGTATACGCGGGATACCCTATACTTGGTGAAATTCTTCTGTTATTCCATTCTTTATTATTATGTTGGAATAACCTGTTTATGCGAAGTACTGCATACATGATGAAATTGTTCTAATATTCCGCTTTTATTATTATTCGCTTAATATCTTGTCTGGTCAGTATTACGCTTTGACCGGTTCCATTAATTATTCTCGTTGAATAACTCCGTCTGCATTCTTGTCTATCGCATGCATGGTGATTTCGTTGTTATTCCATTCTTTATTATTCGTGGGAATATCCTCACTGCATGCGCGTTCTGTGGGTCCCCGGTTCCATTATTTATTATTCATTAGGAATAACCATCGTCTGCGCGTCTATCGCACGCATGGTGAATCCTCCTGTTATTTTATTCTTTATTATTCTGTTGGAATAACCTGTCTATGTGGATTATCACATGCATGGTGAATGATCTTTTGTATTCATTCCTTATTAAATTATAGAAATGATCTGTATACGTGGATTACCGCATGGCAGGCGAAAAATCCATTTGCAGTTTCATATATTTTTTTATACTTAGTTGGTTAAAATTTTAGCTTCTATACTCCATGAAATTAGTGGAATATCCTTGATATTTGCGCTTCATCCAGTATCTTTTCATGGAAAAAAAATTTTCTGAGCATTCTTGAATTTACTCTACAAAGAAGTATCACGTTGACAATTTGGACGTTATTGGTTCCTGGATAAATTAATTCTTGAACTTGTTTTATTGAATTCTTATATCATTGTCATCATCCTCATGTTTATATTATGTTGAAAGTCATCTGTGGCCTGTGGTGCATAGATGGACTTGGTATGATTATTACCAGGGATTATTCGGTATAATCATGACCATAATGTTACAAATGATGTGGAAAAAGTCCTCATTGACCCGTAATGCATTGATGGACAATTTTTGGTATGATTATGGCTATGGATTCTCTTCAGCCAAGGGTGCAAAGATGAATTGTTTTATGGCATGATCAGGACCGTTGATGAAAACACGATTATCTTTGGCCCGTAGCGCATGGATAATTCGTGGTCGTGATACTAAATAATATCCTTGGCCTGCAGTGCAGGGATGATTTGATGATGTGGATTGTTTATTGAGCTGAGTCTCAGCGATAAAAGTGATGAAAAACCTTTTAAATCATAGAAGATAGTAGAATTTATTCTCTACTTGACTCTTCTAATGGATTGTTTGTTCCGCTGCAGTTAAACTTGATGTTTGTTATATTGTATCAGTTTAACACTGTTGAAGGCTAACGATAATTTATTCTGCATTATCTTAGTCATAATATTTCTTACTGGGCTAGTTGAGCTCACTCTTTCTTTCATTGTTCTCTTCAGGAAATGAGAACGTAGTTGAGACTAGTCGGGGAACAGAGTGATGGTCCTAGATGGTGCATTAGTAGTCCTCACTATTCTGTGAAATAGTGTAATAATAAATGTAATGAGGACTCCATTGAGTGTGGATATTGTCTAAATGACAATATTTGTATTAAAACTCACAGTTCATGTTGTATATTTAAGTTTGTATTTGAATTCTGTACCATGTATTTGGCGACTCAAGATGTGTGATGTATACCTATTTTGGGGGCGTCACAAAAAATGTATTCAAAAATTCAAATTACATCATAATATTTTAAAATTGATATGATTTTAAATATTAATATTAAAAATTACTAAAATAATCATAATACTCCAATTTTGAATTTTAAAAATATTATTTAGTATTATGATTTTAGTAATTTAAAATTTTTTATATCAATTAGTATTTAGTATTATAATTTTAGTATTTTAATGATGTAATTTGAATTTTTATTGTTTTGATTAATTAAAAAATAATTTGAATTTTAGTATTTTTAGTATTTTTTAATTTGATTTTTTTAGTATTTTATTAATTAGTATTTTAGTTTTTTTTTAATTAGTATTTGATGTAAATATGTTATGTTTTGAATTTTAGTATTTTGATAAAATGATGTAAATATGTTATACAACTTATTTTATTTTATTAGTTGTTTTGATTAGTTAACAAAATAATTTAAATTTTATTATTTTGATTAAATGATGTAAATATGTTATGCTTTTTTTATTTTGAATTTTAGTATTTTTGTTTTGATTAAATGATATATACTGTTTTATTTAGAATATATTTTATATTTAAGCATGCCATGTCATCACATTTTAATCACGTTTGTCTTTTGTTAACGACAGGGGCACTGACGACCCAAAAAATGTAACGTTAAGGATACTTTTGAAAAAAAATTAGTTTAGAGTGCAAATGGGACATCGGATAAATATCAAGGGCATTTTTGACCCTTTGCCCCATAATATCCTCAACTACTAAACTAAACACTCATTATATTCAAAAATAAACACGGATTTAGCATAAAAATGTAAAAAAGAAACTGAGAATCACTAATAAGGTTTATTTGCGATTTAACGAAATGTACCACAATTAAGAATAGTTATCAGATAAACTCTCTTCCCTTTCCATTCTATGAAAACCTATAGAAATTCACATAATCCAAATATAGTAAAAAATTGTCTCAAACTATCCCAGCAAACCACAAAACAAAATCAGTATGTATGTACATATGATTGTGAAACAAAATTAACCTCACTAAAAATAAATTGACTTCAGAAAATCAAAATGAGATCTTGCTTTAGAAAGTGTTGATAAGAAGTACTATTTATATTGCCTTAATTTCTTACAATACCTCCAACATGAAGGGGCCTTCAGGTGTCATTTTGATGAATGAGGAACATGATCACCTGCCAGAGGGAGTTGTTTTCACACCATTTAGTACATGTGAAAGATCGACTTCTGAACTAAGTTTCATGTAGCCGTGAACAGACAAAGTATTGATGAAACCCAATGAAACTCGTCTTAGATCCACCAGGAAGCTGACCATCACAAGTTTTCTTTTGTTATTGTAGGGAACAGGCTCCTGAAAATTTAGTAGTTCATAGATAAAAAGGGAATAGAAATGGGGGAACTCAAATACCTCGTCTCTAAAAAAGGTCCGAATGTAGATACAAGATAAGGGCAAAATGCTCATAACTGCCAAATCTAGGAATATAAAGGAATTGAGGCCCATTCCTTGTGAATCTGATTACACTGCATTCTTACACAGAGGGTGATGCTTATGACTACCATGGTAGTACCGAGCTTGTCTATCTATGCTCATGAGCAAAAGATGGCAATGAACCAGCAACAATGTAGCTTCTGCAAAATTGCGATGAGGCTGGACTCTTGGAGGCATCTCGAACAACATAACCCGCTTGCCAAGGAGCAACAGCTAAGCCATTTACAACTCAACGAGAACATTACAGTCACAAACAACAGAAATCAACTGCAGTACTAATTGTCTGCAAAGCTTCAACTCTGTTAGTCGTGCCAGTCTCTCAGCTCTTGTACCTACTCCGTAGAAGAAAGAAAAGGCAAAAACCATCTTTCCTTTAGAGTTTCTAATAAATGCTGCAAGGTCTCAGCTCAAGTATATTTAAAAGAACATTCACATACAATAGATAATTGGATTACCCCCAGGTATAGTAGGCATCCAGGTGCAGCAACAGTGATGCAGGAACCATTTTTTGGATCACATCCCTATTATCAGTAAAAGTGGCAAAGGGGCATAAGATTTGGGGTTTAGTATTTGCACGAACTACACTTGGGGCTTAGGATCAAGGAATAGGGATAATAACTTTAAATGTTCAGGGTATGGCTTTGGAACCTTGAAAAGTTTATATTGTTTTTGGGTGGATCGAGGGTTGATAGCAATGTTCGAAAAAGCTAAAAACGGTACGATGCGTTTTTCTCCGAACGAGGCGAGGCGTAAGCTTCGAGACGGAGCGAGGTGGAAGCCTCGATTTGAAGACCTAAAAGTCCCCAAAAAATTTAAAAAATATGCTAATAAAATTATAAAATAATCCATCATTATAATCAAGTTCATAAAAGACATAAATAACCAACGCCACGTTAATGTATCATTACAAAACATCAAAACAACATAATATCATCAACTACTTATATAGTGATCATCCCTCCTCTACAAATTTTCTTACAAAAATTGCATTCCACATATAAATGAGATTTATTAACTCCAAGAGCTTCGGTGCCATATTTCCAAGCTGGATCTTTCTTACCCATAATAACAATTCACTGTAATAAAAAAAATTGCCTAAATCATTTATTGAAATTTAAAAGCATATGATTGTTAATTCACAGTAATGTTATTACTGTATATATATACATATGATTGTTATATATATATAATTGTAATTTAAAAAAAATTGCCTAAGCTCAATAATTTCAACAATGCCAAGTGACTAATAAAAAAAGTAATTGCCTTTATACTGTATATACATATGATTGTTTTTATTAATATATAATATATATTCAAGACCAGCTTACTGTATATAATATATATATATATATATATATATATATATATATATATATATACATATGATTGTTTTTATTAATTAAGTACCTAAGATCATTAGCCAGTTGAAGAAGAAGAAGAACGAGAGAGAAGAACTCAAGAAGAAGAGAGAGAAAGAAGAAGAAGAGCATACATGTCGAAGTCGCACGACCTGCTCACCTGGAACTGTCGAACTGAAGTCGGCGAGCTGAATTGAAGTCGCAAGAAGAAAAGAGAGAGAAGTGGATCTGTCGAACTGAAGAAAAGAAGAAAAGGTTACTGTCGAGCAGATCTAGGATTTTTTAAGTCAAACTAAGGCGTAGGCCTTGGTACGCCTCGAGGCGTAAGCCTCAGGCAAATAAGGCGCGAGTTTCTGATTTTTCATTAAAAGCGTCAGCCTCGCCTTAGCCATCTTCCGCCTCGCTTTGAGACGCGCCTCGAACGCTATTTCAAACCATGGTTGATAGAGGAATGATTGAGCTCATAATATATGATATTTAATGGAAGAACAAGATTATAGATCTGAGCAGAAATTAGAAAGAAGAAAGAAAACCATAGTCAGATCAAAATTCAAAATATTCATTAGTGGTAGCAAGGTTATTTACCTATGTTTAATGAGTTAAAATACACTTGACTTGATAATCTTGTCCAAAATGTGAGAATATTTTTTTAACTTGTTTGACTGTTTGAAATGGCTTCATACTTTAGTGGTAGCATAAATGCATTTATAACCCATCCTTGATGAGTTATAAATGCATTTCACTCTGACAATAAACCAAGTACAGTGGGTATGAGGGAGTAGCTCTTTCGTCTATTTAGTCAGTTTCTGGATTAAAGGGTTTTGTTTATAACAATTTTTCCCCCTACACAAAATGCATATGTTCCTGGAAGATATTTCATTTGAAATTTTGATTAGTGTTGGCATCCTTAGGGGAGAGAACCGACAAAAATTTGTTACCCTATCTACAGCTGCAGAGTATGAGGCAGAATTAGTCAAGCATATAGGCCAAAGCTTTTGGTTTTCTGCAGTTGAGGTACTGCACATTTCTCTATCACTTGATATCTGTTCCCATTCATTCATGTGAGTTGCAAGAGTTTGTCATTTGAATATTATTGTTACTTCAACATTCTTGTCATATTTAAGGCCAAAAATAGAGGAGAAAATAAAGGCTGCTCATGACGAGGCCATGTTTGGAGTTCTGTCACTTTTACCATCTTTTGATTACAGACAGAGAAGTGGAAGAGGACAATAACAAAAAGCAAAGCACTGAAAGTGCCTCTGCTACAAGTCTCATAACTGATCAGGTGAGAAATCATAAGTATGTTATCATTGTTATATATAATTACAATGCAACAAGGTCTCGAGAGTTTCAGTTATTTCTTATACTAGGTACTGGCAATGTAACAAGGTTCTTGGCGTGATCGCGCTCACAAAGTATGAATCAACTAGTACGAGATGCATTTGGGAAGCCACATGAGCAATTTCACCGACTGGACGACTTAATAGGAAACTCTAATGCAATTAACTTTACCAGATAACTATTGATATATGAAATTAGATGACATGTTAATCGAAAGATAAAAATCAAGGTTATGCATTCAATAAGCAAGTTTTACTCAAGACAAATTGTAAAGCTCAGTGAGTGACAATCTACGCCTGAGGATTCAACACATGTATAACAAGATATTATTTGCACATGCAATGTGTGTTACATTTAATGACTAATACTTACATATATATATAATAGTTCGCTTAGCATTTGAGGACAGCTCATCAACTACAAGGGACTAAAACTTGGAGGACATAAATTCACCTTATAATTAGCCTATTCAGTCCAGCTAGAACATTTCGAAGAAGCCATCATTCTCGCTACCGACCTTGCAGATGCATTTAGGGCGGCAATGGATAGAAATGACAGCCTTGAAAGTACATACAATGCCTTCTGAGAAAAGTTAAAGTGAATCAAGCCGATTAGTACCTAGGGAGAAAAGGATATGCAAAACTAAGTAATGGAAAGACCAAGAAGAAGTTGAAATTAGTGAATAACGATGTCCAAACTGTTAGAAAAATGAAAACAGGATGATGCTCTACCTAGAAATTAAACGAATTGGTAATATATAAAAAAAAAGATTCAGAAAGAAGCTATACCAAGTAAGCCTCGAGTACAGATATCACAAATAAGTGAGAGACAGCCAATTAAGAACCTCAAAAGCGGTCAAGATTGATTAGGAAGCTGAGCAAATGTTCCAGTATTTGGGCTGCAGCCCCCAACCATCATCTTCTCATACACTTCATATGCGCGATCAGGGTTTCCTGACAGGCTATAACCTCGAATTAGAGCGTTGTATGTAAATACATTAGGTTCAAGACCCTTTTGTTGAAGTTCTTCATACATCTTTCCTGCTTCTTCTATCATTCCAACAATTCCAAGATTGAGAATCAGACAATTGTAGGTATAGAGGTTAGGAGTAATCCCTCTGTTCCGCATCTCATCAAGAAGAGATAGTGCATCCTCCATTCTCCGAGATCTTCCAAGGCCATTAATCATAAGGTTGAAAGAGATCAAATCAGGATCAAGGCCAGCTGACTTCAATTGCTCAAAGTAATGCATAGCATCCCTCACTTTCCCCACCATGCAGAGGCAATCAACAAGTATTGTGTAGGACTTCAGATCTGGTCTTATTCCTCTTTAACCATCTTATCAAATAACTCGAGAGCTGTCTCCACATCACCTGTTTTCCCAAATCCATTTATAAGAATATTGTAGATAGCAGAGTTTGGTCTGCATCCATAATCAATCATCTCCTCAAAGAAATTCTTTGCTTCATCCAATTTTCCCAGCTTTAGGAGACCATCTATAAGAGGACCATATGTGCAAGGAGTGGGAGAGAAACCTCCACTCATAAGATCATAGTATAAATCTATGGCTTTCTCTATATTATTAGACTTTACAAGGCTAGAGATGAGTATATTATGAGTTATGGTGCTAGGTTTACACCCCCTGTTGATCATCTCTTCATATAGTTCAAAGAGTTCATTAACCCTCCCAGACTTCCCAAGATCGGCAAGCAACAAGTTGTAGATGGAATGATCTGGAGCACAACCAGCATTCTTCATCTCCATAAAAAGGCCCCAAGCCATTTCCTTGAGATGAATATCAAGAAGACCATTAATTAAAGGGTAATATGCTTCTACAGTTGGCTTAATTCTATAATGATCAGTGAACTTTATAAATAATTTATGAGCATCAAGGGCTTTCTTTTGCTTGCACAAAACCTTAATAAGAGGTACCATTACTGAGTCGTCGCTGCAAGTTCCATCAGAAATTAATCCCTCAGCGAACAAAATGGAATGATCTAAAGCTGCTTCACCTGAAATCCCTTCCATCAAATCAGTCCAAAAAGGGCTGCCAAACTTAGTTTTAAAGTGATTTGCAAAATTCTTTGTGATTTTCAAAGCATCACCAACCCGCCCATCTTTGACAACACTAGGGAGGAGGGTGCACAAGGTGACATAATCAGGGTAGAGAATTTTCCTCAGTTGATGGAAGAACCAGAATGCATCACTAACTCTGTTTTCTTTAGCCAATCCATAAATGAGAGTATTATAAGTAAAAACGTCAGGGTAGCAATTCATATTTGTCATTTCAAACAGCATCTTCAATGCCAAATCAACCTCGTCGTTCTTGCAAAGGCAGTCCAAAAGTGTGTTGTAAGTAATTGTGTTTGGATGTAACGCATGTGAGGTCATGCTCTCAAATAACTGAATGGCATCTTGTACTCTACCCTCCTTCCGTAATCCAGCCAACAATGTGTTGTAGGTCACAACTGTAGGAGCAAGTTTCATCTCCTTCATTCTGAAAAACAATGCCCATGCCTCATCTACTCGATCAGCTTTGTAAAGAGTATCAATCAAAGAATTGATAATCATGACATCGGGCTCGCATCCAGTTTCCATCATCTCAGAAAGTAACTGAATGGCTTCATCAATCTTCCCCGCCTTACTATAGCACTTCATCATCATGTTATAGGTAATAGAATCTGGAGCAAGTCCACTCCTTTTAAGTCCATGAAATATATTTTTTGCCTCTCCAATCCTCCCCAGTTCTGCAAGACTATACAAAGAAGCATTGCAGGAAACAACATTAGGAGCAATTCCACGAACTTTCATCTTCTCAAAGATCTCAAGAGCTTTATCAGGCTCTCCTAGCTTTCCATAGTAATCAATGAAAAGTATGTATGTGTAAGCAGTAGTTTCAATACCAAGAGAGCCCAATCTATCAAATAGCTCTAGTGCCTCCTCTAACCTTTTAACTCTTAAAAGGCCACAAATTACTGTATTATAGGTCTGAAGATTCGGCAAGATCTCTTTCTTTCTCATGGCATCTAATGTAATAAATGCTTCGTCAATTTTCCCAACTTTGCATAAAGCATCAATGAGTATAGTGAAAGTAACAACATCTGCTGCATAACCATCAGCCTCCATCTCACTCCAAAATTCTTTTACGGAGTCCAAATCCCTGCAGTCACTAAACTTATCCAACAAAGTGATGTAAGTTACTCGGTCAGGTTTGTGGTTGCTAACTTTCATCGTTACAAACACTTCCTTAGCGGTATCCAATTTGCCTGCATTACAAAGGGCATCAATGAGCACTGTATAAGTAATAACATCAGGGCCACAACCCTCGTTATTCATTCTCTTCAATATTCCATACGCCTCATTGATTTTCCCCGCCCTCCCAAGCACTCTAATGCATATCGTGAAGGTGTATACATTTGGCCTTAATCCCAAACTCTCCATTTCTTCTAATAAACCCATGACAGTTTCAGTATCCCTCCTCTTCCCAGATGCCACCATAAGTGCAGAGTAAGTCTTGAGACTAGGCTTGATCCCCTCGGACAACACTCTTCTATAAACCTCTAAAGCCTCTCTACAAAACCCTGATTGGAGAAGCAAATGAATTAACCCATTATACGAATACCCATTCAGAATAAACCCTGCCTTTCTCATCTGTTTCAGGGCAAATGGAGATCGGCGTATCCCTCCCCTTACATCAAGAACTTTGAATATTATCAAGTAAGTATTCATACTCCTATATATGATTTGCTTTTGCATCAAATCAAACACAACAACCATGCCATCAATTCTCCCATGGACCCTCAAGAGCTCAAGCATGTAATTACAGGTCTCTGTAGTGTGAACAACGCTAGGAAGCTCAGCGACAGATTTAAAGAAGGAAAAAGCTTGATTTAAATCAGAAATTGACTTGAGAACAATAATTACTTCCTCAGATGACATTTTCTTTTTAGCAGTCCCGTTTACCAATACAGAATCATTTGAACATTTCATTACAAATCCATAGTTACCCACAAGTTTTTTCCTATGTTTCTTCCAATTCACCATGGACCCAAATGGCAAAACCTTCATTTTCTCAAAGTTTCTTCCTCCATCATAACTTGAAGCATATAATTTATTATAATTTACATCGGAATGCTTGAAATCACTACAGCAAATGCTTGAGGAGGTGAGTATAATAACAGCCATACACGAAATATGCTTGAAATCAGAGGAATGTGTGATTTTGCATGCTCAATGTTTGTATAATTGTTTAAGAGAAGGCAGAATGTAAAAGTTGAAGGTGGGTGTTGTTGGGTATTGTTATTATCTGCTTACCAGTGAGTCGATGATGCTCAGAAAGATTATCGGCTGAATGGGAATTTCGTGGTCGTAAACTTGAGTGCTCTTGGTTGGCTCCTTTTAGGACATATCTAATCCAACTGCTATACAAGGAGAGACATATATTTTTTTAGTTATGGGAAATGTGGTGAGGCCGAGGAGGGGAGGGGGTATATACAGTAACTATATAGTGTTCCTGTGCAGTAAGTAATTCTAGTCCTTATTATTTGGAAACTAATATTTTCATATTTACAAATATGATATTTCAACGTAGTCCCTTCTTACACAAGAGAAAGTAAGCCTTATTTTATTATTTTTATGTGAGAGAGAAACATGTGAAAATATTAAAAAAAAATTACCTAAGAAGAAAGTGGGTCTCACCTTCATGTGAGGGAGGACCATATAGAAATATCAAAAACTCTACCACTAGAAAAAAGTGGGTCCCACTTCCATATAAGAGAGGATTATGTAAAAATATCAAAAACTCACGTGAAAATAATGTTCCCTTGTTAGTTTCTCCTCCCATCATCTGATATTTTTATTTAGTAAATTGATATTTCTATAACATTTTTTGATATTTTTATATGAAAAAGTGTATAGCGACAGTGAAAATTGCATCTATAAGATCTACAAGATTACAAAAACAATTTTTATATAAAAATATTATTTTTTATTAAGAAATTCAATAGTATTTGTTTAAGGTGAACGACCCATCACCTTGTGAAATAGAGCTTGACTTGGTATGTTATTTGTTTTGTAGTACCCCGCATAGTGCGTACATTAGTTTTGGTATTTGGTTATATACGTGGGGTCTCTTTATTTGATTTTATACATGGGCCTGCCTCACTTTATTTCATCTGTTCTGATTTGGGTCCAGCATAGGTTAGTTTCTCAATTTATAATTCCCGTCTTTTTTTTAAGTGGCGTTTTAGAAAAAATATACTCCCTCCGTCCCATGATAAAAGTATTTATTACTATTTTAAATAGTCTCATATTAAATATTCATTTTCTTTTAATAACTAAACTTTTACACATATTTTTCTATTATACCCGTAGCATTAAATATCTCATACTTTTCTTATTTTAATTCTCTCTCCATTTTTAATGACATTATTATGAATAATTTTATCATTTTATTCATCTTCTTAATATGCGTGAAAAATCCACCAGTATTTTTATCCTGGGACGGAGGGAGTAATAAATTTGTTGTTTGATTAATTAAATGCAATATAAAATTATAATATTATTCTTTTAAATTTAAATACATTACTTTCAAATTTTAAAAGAAGGAGAGTATAGACACGTGTCATGAGACTAGACAAGCAAGTGGCGCCACACGTCAAGACCAACAAAACGTGGCAACTCATTGCCTTAAATAAATAAATATGTCCAACCAACAGAACAAGTTATAGAAGTCGAGCAGTTGCAGTTTGAGAGAGAATGGGAGAGAGAGAAGAAGAGTGGAGGAAGATGGCGGATACACACAAGATGAGCCCAGAGGAAGTGAAAAAAGTCAGGAGTGGAGTCCTCCAAAAGACCGCCGGGCCACAACTCCGGCGGCGTACTTCACCAGCGCCGCAACTTACCCTTCAGCCCTTACACCATGGCCCTCGGTGGTCTCCTCATCGCCGGTGCTATCGGTTACTTCACCTTGTACGCTAAGAAAAAACCAGAGGCCTCCGCTGGTGACGTCGCCAAAGTCGCCGCCGGTGTCGCCGGACCCGAAAACACTCACCCCCGCAACTAACTATCCTATGATCAATATATAGTAGTAATTACTTGAGGATCGATCCATGGGAGGAGACGATGCTTCTCTTTAATACTATATAGTCCTTTTAATTATATATTTATCTGTATATTTTATTTTGTTTTTGTTTTCGAATATGTTGCTTTTTGGTTATTAATAATTAGTGAGGTACGTAGTTATGCATTTTAATTGGAATATTCTAATTTCATGTAAATTTAATTAATGTCCTTTTTAGCCACTCAAAAATCATTTTCATTTTTTAGACATATGCACAAAAATTAAAGAATTGATTTTATTTGTGAACAAGTAAGTGGGTTTATTTGATATTAATTCAATTAAAAATTGGGTTAATGAAAGTAATATTGGAATTGGAGATTCCATGAAAGGAATTTAAGTTGAAAAAAGATTTACTTGTTAGAGTGGTTGATGATCAAGACAAGGAGACGTGATCTTTGATTAAGAGAATAAATTATTTTTAATCTATAATAGGAATGGATTAAGAAAGAGTACTATAAATAAGGTTATGGAGAGTCTTATTTGATACATGAGATGAGATAATTTTGGTAGTAAGAAGATATTAAAAGAATAAATTGAGAGAATTATAATTTGTTATTCGTGGATATTCGCCATTATTTTCGTTCAATTGAAAGTTTGAAGACTTTATTGTTTGGGGTGTTTTTAGGTGGTGAAGTTAATTAGATTTTTCAACTTAATTAAAGGTAAATTTGTATTATTTCAATTTATTGTGTAATCTCAAGTTTTAGGACATAAAACTTGAGAGGATTATTGTAAGTCCATTATTAGTGATATAGTGGAGATTCGGAGTTTGACCCGTGATTTTTACCTCTTAATTTTAGAGGATTTTTTACGTAAATTTGGTGTCTTGCTTGTGGATGGTTATTTGTTATTTTTGTTTTTATAATTGGTTTTATTGATTTCATATTTAATTACACAAAAACGAAAAAGTAATTACTGAGATATAGATTATCTGGAGGGTGTACTTCAAGCGTGGAACAGGAATATGAAATATCGATATCAACACACGATCGATGAAATCTTTTTTTTTTTAAAATTATAAAAACTAATTAAATGAAATTATACAGTCCTTTTGGTTTATCATAGTTTCTGAATTGAGGATAATATAAACTAAGATGGGAGGGCGACCAATAATTAATGAGGAAACCTAACATATAAAAGTGCCTTCAACTTTAATGCCATTAATTAATAGTACATCTAATCTAATTAATTTCTTCAATAATCAAATATGAAAAGAATGTTGTATAACTGAAAACTGGAAAGGCATGTGACCAACTGCAATATATATATATTGTCCGATCAGAATTCATGGGAGCAAACATTATAAATCCACACATACCAATGATCATGTGTTGTTGGTTTGTATTAATTATGAATTTTAATACACCCCACCCCACCCCACCCCACCCCACCCCACGCCACCCTATCTATCTCCTCAATAAGAAGAAGAAGTACCAACATAAATGAGCACAAGAAAATGATTACAACTTTTCTGCATGCAACAAATTAAAACCATCTAATTCAATACCCATTTTTACACTTGTATATAATTCCATGCTCCAGTCTTGGACGGCTAGCTACGTACCACCACCATTACTGAAACACTTCCATGGTTATGGTTATGGTTATGGTTGAGATATATATAAACTAACCCAGTAACCCTAGTACTTGTCTACTAGGGGGTAGGGGGGGATATCGATAGAATGCCTCCTCCTCCTCCTCCTGTCTCTTGTAGAGGAACCACCACCTGATAACTTGGTCTCCCCTTGAATCATTGAAGTTGGACTCTCAGAACCAGACGTCCCAGAGCTCTTACTCTCGCCAACTCCCTCCTCTTTACCCACAACCCACAACTTATCAAAAATTCTGCGTGATCGAGATGGCAGCAGCAGCAACTGTATAATACCACTACTTCTCTTCTTAATCAACTTACCATTTTTCTCATCTATTCGACTAGTCTGTTTCTCAAGGGACTGCTCCGGCGGCTCGGACTTCTCCAAATCTTCATCCGTGTTGGTTGTGGAGCGCAACACATCTTCACTGCTGCTGTTACTGTTTTGAACAACAGCTGCTGCTCTAACCTGCTCAAAAAAGACAACTTGTACCACGACACGGAGCGGAAGCCGCTCGTTCTGTGCTGCATGCATGGATGAATCCGTAGTCAATTTCTTTACATCCATCAGCCCACATAACTTCTTCCTTTCCGATTTTGTCAAGCCTGGGTGCTCCTGCACATGCATTATTACTATTTTGTTCAATATCAAGTATAAAGGGTAGCATTTGTTAAAAGAGTTTGCATGGAGGATCACTGTTCAACACTTGATCTAACTTGGCACACTTGTAAAAGAACATATTCTGTTAGTTTAATTTTACATAGAATCCTCAGAAACTAGAAACCAAGTTTTACTGGGTTTCCCTCAATTGTCCCAAAGTCCTAATTTTAGTCTCTTAAAGAAATAAATGGTCTACGGTTTCGCATAGATTTGGAAAGTTTAGACATAATTATGCATTAGATCAATTTTCAGAGTATGGATTTAGGAAATAAAAGTTTATCCACCAATTGTGAATGCATTAAATCCATGTTGAAGATCTAAAAGACCTCTTTGATAAGAGGATGATGAAAGTATAAGGATCAACATCTATGATGGATAAGATTAAGGAGATGGAGGCATCCAAAAAAAGGTGCTCTTTATAGCTTGACTAATAAAAAGTAGAAAATAAATAAAGTGTACACGTGTTACGAAGACTACCTTCAGATAGATGTCAATGGCCCAATACAATGCATCATGAATTGGTCTTGCTGACACGGGAATTGACTGTGACAAGTCCATAAAACTAGAGAGTGTGAGATTTGGATCACGGGCTATCTCTGCAAGATACTTATCAATCAGTTTGCCAACATTCAACAAGCATCCATGCCCCAAGACAAAATCACCTGTGTTCTTCTCAACAATATTGAAATTCTGGCCAAAATTTTCATGCATCATAAATCGATCAACAAGGCAATGCACAAGTTCGACATCATAAATGGTAGTCTGTGGAGATCGTGCCGGGATCATTAGATCATTAACAGAAGCCTCATCCAGCTTAAAACTGATCCTCTTTACCAAATCTTCCCTTGATGAATCATCCGCTCCAACCAGAATAGCAACTTTCAATAATTTGAGCAAGAAGCTACAAGAGCAACCAACGCCCTTTTCAGAAGGCAATAAGCATATTATTGTTTCTACCAAAGATTTGTTTCTCCTCTGATGAACTTCAGACACCAAAGCATCCGCAGAATCTGATAACCATCTTATTGCATAAGTCTTCAATGCCTCCCCAATGACATTAGCGTCCATTCTTCCCTTTGATTTAACTGCAACCATAATTCGCCTATAGAGACCAATCTCAAGTTCACATATATCTTCAACCCACCAATCCTTTGGAACAGAATCAAATTTCTCCTGGAATTTCATTGTGTTTTCAATTATTTTATCTGGTAGGGCTAATTTCTTTTTATAAGTATAGGACCAGTTTATACTTGAGGGATCCACAGAAGTTTTAGATGCAATCGAATCAATGCATCTCCCAACCACCTTCAGATCTTCAGACCATGGTAGAAGAGAAGTAGTGGTTTGCAGAACAATTATAGAATCTTTCCAGATACGGAAAACACTGGAGTTGAGAAATACCTCAATTTTAAAAATTAGGTTTCCCCTGTCAACATCCTCGGTCATCTCAAGGTACTCTGCACCACAACGGGCAGCCACGACATTGTATGGATTTAGAGTTACTGTCATGCCATAGCAGAATTTGGCACAAATTTCAAATGTTTTTCGCCCTCCAGGAAAATCAGATAAGTTAATTTCATTAGAATCCTCTTCATTTACTTTCGATACTAGTTTCTGCAAGCAATTGCTCTTGGACAGGAGAGGAAACTGCAAGGTAAGAATTTAACAACGTATAATTGATCAGACAATAAAGCCAATAAAACTAAAGCAGCAGAAGATCTCATTTTAAGGCTAGATAGATAATTCTTCTAATGTAAATCAAGCCTTGAACAGTAGGATCCGTCTGGTATTATTAATTCTGAGAGTATGTTTCTGCGGTTTGTGCACAGAATAGGAGTAGAGATCTATACTATAAATTTATTTGGTATCTTGAAAATCAACAATCTTGAGTCAAAGAAATGACTTAAACTTTGTCCTGGCTGCTATATCTTCGAGCACCCAAATTAAATATCTGAAACAAGGAATTTTCTCGTGCAGAAAAATAGAAATGTGTAAAATTCTCTATTCCAAATGGTCTAAGCACCTCCCATTGTAGATGTTTTGACGAAGCTGATCTAAGTCATAACCAGAGTTCATATGCAGAACATATATGCTTATGTTCTATAGATAAATTGAGCTCTTCTAACAATACACCAATTCACTGCTTAATCATGGAAGTGATGGAACACAAAGAATTTATACGGGGATCTAATCTTTTACTCTCTTTACCCTTAAAATTACATCTTAATATCTCTATAAATAAAGCAGTGACCCGCGCCGCTGGCATCAGCGGTATCACAACAATATTTCCCCCTTTTTACACCTTCAAGTTTAATTACATTACTATTTTGTCCTTAATTTGTAGTTTTATATCTTTCTATTTAGGCCTCTGAATTTCATAAAAAACTGAATTTTATCCCCGTGCTAATTACACACACAACGCATGTGCCAATGGGGGGCTATAGTGTACATAATGTGGAAGGATCTAACAAGAAAATTGTGCTGCCTTAAAAATCTACAAACAAGTTAGAAAGACAGTGTGGGTTGACATAACTGTAAATGGAGTAAACAGGCAGTCAGGCACAAAGAGTATTAAAAGATAGAGTGAAATTTCCTTCTGTCACTACCCATTTCCTAAACAATAAAGAGTATAGAGGATACACTTACCACCACCTTAAGTCATTCCCAAACAGCTAAAATTCTGGTTGGCTGCCAGATCTATGCAGTACAAAAATGTTCCAAATCTTTTAAGGGTTTCTTTTGAGGTGATATTGTTCTGGCAGTCCCTTCATATTTGCACGGAAGTGCATAAAAAATGTAGATTTTACACTTAAACATTGAGGTCTACTGTATTAATTACTCCAAAAAACACCATGCATAGAATTGTTGGTAGCTACAAATTGATACAGAATTTAAATCAAATTGAGATCATAGAGTTATTTCACTTCATAAAACATTTTAACATGGATTACCTTGTGCAAATAAAACTTCACTTCGCCAACAATGATTGTAACATCTGTTGCCAAATCAGATGACACATACCTGCATGATTAAAAATATAATATTCTTAGTCCATCAAAAAACAGAAAAAAACTGCAAAAGGTATAAAATCTTATCTACGAAATAAAGTGACGAAGAATTAAATACCCTCAGACTATCACTCCCAAATTCAAAATTTACATGAAAAAAACGGAGATGATAAAAGTCCCCGACTACAAATTTTCAAGTTGTTTGGCCAACAAGCATGGCTAATAAAGATAAACTAGCTCAAAATGGTTATTGCAGTATGAGTGAACCATGAAATTGAGAATGTAGAAAAAGATAAGACATGATTATGGTTTATTTAGAGTTTTCAACATAAATATTATAGTTATTTGACATATTGCCAACTGTTGCAGCCGATAAAGATAAACTTGGTCAAGATAGTTATTTCATAAGTGTCGCCTACCAAAATTCCAAAGTAGAGATTCATATGCATAGAACCATTATACACTTGAATTTTAAATGCAAGTTATGCATGTCACAAATGTAATCGTATATATGTATTGTCAGACATAATCCAATAACCAGAATTCACACATGCCCAGGTCCAGGGGCAAAACCATTCAACAAGTTAACTAGATATAGTTTTGGTCCTCACTGGTGATGATGGATAAGGAGCTAATCAAAATCGTCAAGTACCAATTTAACAAACACAAGAAGATGATTGTCAAAGATTTGGTAGTTAACCATCTATGACGCCTCGTCAAATCTCTAAAGTTGACAGCCAAAAAACAAAAAGAGTACATCTTTAATCACCCTTATATTTAACAAGCACAAGAAGATGATTTTCAAAGTTTTCTACACTAGTTGGTAGTTCGCGGATCCGGTTACCATGAAATTAACTTCATGATAAGTTGGTCAATTGACAAATACAGTGCTAACACGCAAAGAGATATCACCTCCCGCCTACGTGTCGAGTCAATTGACCAAAGTTAACTTCTTGGTAATAGTTCACCATCTATGACGCCTCGTCAAATCAATAAAGCAAACAGCCAAAAAAAAAAAGAGTAAATCTTTAATCACACATATTTCTCACACCACCCTTCAAAAATGGCCTTGAATGACCCATCCATGGTTACAGAGATGCCTTGATGGGGGCGAACTTAGCAGCAGAACTCTAACTCAAAAAGTTCTATGTTTCGTATAATTTTTAATTTAATTTAATTTGTTTTGTTCGGGGTTTTTGGAAAATTTATACAGGTTATTTAACCACACTTTAGCATATCAACTCCCTAAAGCAAAGACGTAGACTCATAGAGGTAGTCAACCCAAAGACTGTTTGCTTGGAGTGTTTGTTATAATTAGTTTACTTATACAAAAAAAAAGGAAAGGAAAAGGTGCGGTTCAAACAAATTTACACATTCAAAAGTCTTTATGGGCTCACTCAGTCACTGCAATGAATTGCAGCATCCACCTACATCAGGAGAAAAGAAAACCTGTTGCTCCCACAAGTGGAACTAACCTCTAGCTCCCAATGTAATTCAAGAACTTGTAGCTTAAGAGACAAGAAGTTGCTGAATAATGTGGCATCACATGATAGTTAAGGTGGGGTTAATTCATTTATACGGTTGGACCAAACATGGCAGCTAAAATCCCATACAGATTGCTGGATAAAATCACAAAATTTAAACAAAGGATCGATACCATAGGATGACAGCTTATGATTTACAAGAATTTAACAAAATTTCTTTCGTAAATTAAAACTCGGGCTTGGAATTATACATTTTTCAAGTGCCTTTCCCAACTAAGCTCAATTGGAGTATGGTCATTCAAAACATCAATGTGTGTAATACACACAGAAAGGGTAAGCTACATGAACAGACCTTCTCCATAATATGAACTAGCAACCAATTTAACTCTCTTTCAACTTTCAACCAATCATTTGATATTTATGCATCTATGGATACCCATAATCAAAAAGAAGAAATGGTCCCACAATGGTGGACAGCACCTGGAAAATACAAGCTCCGTTCCACAAAAAAAGTCCCATTTGTAAATTTGTAAACTTGAGTTTCTTTATGTACCAGTACTACTACCACTAAAAATTGGACTCTGTGTAAGGCTGTAAACGAGCCAAACAGTTCGGGCTTGATTCGGACTCGACTCAAAAAAATACGAACGAGACTCGGATTCGTTAATAATCAGTGTTCTAAAAATCCCCGCATAGGCGCTAGGCCCCCCCTTGGCACCCCGCCTAGGCGCTAAGCCCCCCTGACGCCTCACCTAGGTCCAAGGCGGCAAAAAAATTCCTTCAGAAAATTAGGCGGGGCCTAGGTGGGGTCTAGGCGAAGAGGTTTTTTTTATTTTAATAACTACCCAAACCAGATCTTGATTTATTTATTTTTCTAATGATTTACCATATTCATAATACATGTTGTAGCATATCAAATCACAACGAGAAGTGAACAATATCAAGTCAAAATAGATAATTTTATTATAGTTGTAATTTTTTGAACTTATATCAACTTCAAATTATATAAATGATGATACATTTGTAATATTTAGTTTAATTCAATATAATTCTTAAATTTATGTTTAGTTTCTTTAGTTTTAATATTGAATTAAATTCATGAAATTTTAAATTTTATTATTTAATAGCAATCATGTTTATGAATAAAACTAATACGTTAAAAATATGTTTGAACTTTGAACAATTGCATGTTTGTATTTGAACTTTGACATTACCAATTATTTTGTTTTATATTATTGTTTTGTTTGGATAAATGAAAGATAAAATATTAAAATTGGCTTAAAATAAAAAATCTCTTTTAAGCCCTCTTTTAGTTCCCTAGGCGCTTAGGCCCCCTACTACCACCTAGCGCCTTTTAGAACATTGTTAATAATATGATCCAAATCTGAACATTAAAAATAGTTCGAATAAAAATATGAATAAATATGAGCAAAGTTATACTCGACTCGTTTAAGATACAAACCACTAGGGGTGCTCATCGGTAAAAAACCGAACCGGCACCAAACCGAAAAATCCGAAAAATCAAGAACCGGTACCGAATAACCGGTTTCGGTACCGGTTCGGTACAAAGTCGATACCAATTTTTTCGGTTCGCTTTTTCGGTTATACCACAATAATTAAATAATTTTTTTTTATATTAACAAATTTTTTAAAACTAAGAAATGAGACTAGTAAATTACATTCTTACAAATACTAATTACAATTGTTAGTCTAAGAGTATTTAACTATCATAGTTGTAGTAAATAGTAATTGTAGTTTGAAATTTTTGGTTAATTCTTTTGATGATTGTTAATTTGTTACCTTCTTTTTTTTTTCCAGTTATTGAAGTCTTGCCTACTTATTAGAGTATTTAAAGGAACTTTTCAACTTTTCAACTCAAGATTAGGCGAGACTTGAGCTAATGCCCAAAAAATACCATGACATAAACATGTAAGCTAATGCCCAAAAAAATACTATAAGCACAGCTGTTATTTTCTGGATTGTGGGTTTTAATAAATACTAGTTTCAGGTGCTTGGCCCTCCTTCTAGCCTAATTACTGTGTAAACGTATAATATATTTTTAATGTAGTCATTACTCTGATGAGATCAGATGAGCCATCAGTATTCTTAATGGAGTATTGTTAATCTCTTGTTCTATCTAGGATCAAAACTCGACTCTAATTAGAGTATTTAAAGGAACTTTTCAACTTTTCGGTTTTTTTCGGTATTTACCGAATTCAAAATTTTCATTACTGTTGCCGGTATCGAAAAGTATAAAAAAACCGAAAAACCGGTACCGAAAAAATCGAAACCGAAAAAACCCGGTACCGGTTTCAATCGGTTCGGTAAAAAAATGAATTTTTTGAGCACCCCTACAAACCACTCGAATTCTTGATTGTGATTCGATACATACTCAATTGATACAGATTCGATTAGATGCTCGATACATTCTCAAATTTAAATCAAGTTATGATAATTAATTATTATTATTATTATTATTATTATTATTTTGTTTTATTTTTAATTTTAATTGTGATTTTATATATGAAAAGTGTAATAGTAAATATATTTTCTCATTTCTAAGTAAAATAACAAATTCAATTTATAATTATATTTATTATAAAACTAGTTATTATATGAATACTCAAATTCAAGTTTTAATTTGAAGCTCGCGATTAGTTTGAATATAATTCGATCCGAATCGTATCGAATTCGAGTAATAAATATTTGAGTCGACTCGAATCTGAGTAGAATTTTTCAAATACAATTTGAATTCAAGTATGAATTTATCATTTCGAATCGAATTCGAGCAGCTCTCTGGCTTCGGTTCGACTTGTTTCCACCCTTACTCTTTTGTGGAGAAAATCAATATACTAAAGGGGCTCTGGAAAGGAGGAAGTATATATAAGCAAGTTAACTAACTAGATCAACTCATTTTGCTACCTTAATAATGTATGCCCAGGTGTGAAGTTGTAGTCGTTTCTGAATGTTATATGGTTTGTGTATGCAAATATGTACAAATAAGACTGTAATAGTATAAACTCTGATGATGACTTTGCCCATCTGGACTACGGTCTACAGAATGTGACTTTTCCCATAACTGGACCCTTGTAAAAATCAGGACAGTTCAAGACCTGGACCACCTTGAGTTGTCTCATGAAACCCCCAGCAGGGCCAGCCCCAAACCCCCTTAAGGAAAAATAAAATAAAATAAAATTGGACAAGACCGTAAAAAAGTAAAAATAAATTCTCCCATGAATTAAAGAATCATTTTTTCAATTTATTTAAGGTTTCAGACTCCTCCACCTGAAAAATTTTCACCACATAATTACAACTCCATGCATGCTATGCATATTGTTTGACAAAGAGTAATCATATTTGCAACAAGAAATTTGCTAGAAAAAAACTATTATGAAAATAAAAGGAGGAATGCATGGTCAAATACAATTCTTAGGAAGTAAAAATCCTTGCACACAAAGAGAAAATACTATAATACGATAAGTAAAATCAAACACAGGAACTGGATATATGCAAGGTGCAAAGTATAATTAACAAATGGAATCAAAGAAATGCAAGAGATAGAAAAAGAGACCAATTTTTTTTTTTTTTTTTTTTTTTTTGGGGGGGGAATAAAGAGAATGAAAGAATCTTTGCACCAAAGAAAAAAGAGAAAGAGAAAGAATCAAAACCCAATTACCTGATTGTGTTGCCTTCAGAATGAAATGCATCAGGCTTTGAACCCAACTTCATAAACTTCATTTTTCCCAAATTACCCACTGCAATCCTCTGTACAATACCAGCCGAAATTAACACCAGCTAACACACTCACTCACTGTGAAAAGAAGAAAGTCAAAACAAGAAACTGGTTTTCTGGATGCTCTCTGTTAATACAAGGAATTGTCTCTCTATAGTAGTAGAGAACCCACAAAAATATACTCTTTTGACTCCACAACAAAACACAAAGAAACAAGCAAAGTATAATTAGTTCTTCCCCAAACTCCAGCACCAGCGAGCACCAGCACAACAACCCCACCTCGAGAATAGAGCTGAAATTCAATTAACGCATTGATTTCTCAAAGCCTTTATGATTCGCATTGATGATGAATTGTAATTGAATCCCCATTACAATAAAAATTTTGTTTATGCACCAACAACCCAACCCAACCCAACCCAACCCCCCAATAAAAATGTAACCAACCAGCAGCAGCTCATCCCATCCCACCTTCCCTCCTCTGTGTGTTTCTGTCGCCGCCTTTGCCTTTAATCCTCTTGATCCGCGAAGATCTCTTCTCAGGTTCAAATCTCGAGATCCCTTTATATATATTTCCCCTTTCTCTCTCTGTACGTATATGTGTGTATATATATATATATATTAATACTATGAATGATGATCACCGGGTCTGGATAATTCAGTATTCTGAAGAAGTTGTCGCTGAATTTTGCAGAAAAAATGAAAGAGAGAGAGAGAGACTGAGTTTGTATACTCCACTAAAGTGTATAGGGGGAGTAGGGGACTGTATATATTTACAAAATTGGGGGCGGTCCGGTGCAAATGTATCGGACTAACGTCCGGTACACAGTGTTAATTTTATTTTTATTTTTTTATCATAATTATAAAAAAAAAAAAAAATAATAGAGCAAATTTAAATAAAAAATTATAAAAAGAAGTACATTTTTTATTAAAAAAATACTGTAAAGTTTACAGTGTTTTTTCAATAAAAAATGTACTTCTTTTTATAATTTTTTTTTTAAACTTGTTTTATTATTTTTTATTTTTTTCTCATAATTATAATTAAAAAAAAAAAAAAAAAAAAGAGTGCACCGGTCATACCGGTCGTTAAGGGTACCGTACCCCCACTCAACCCATATTTACAGGATGGCTCAAAACAATAAGTCACGTCAGACCGCAATAGTGAACATTTTCATTTTATTTTATTTTTTATTTATGATTTTTAAAAAATATATAATATATATTTTAATAATTTTTTTTTTTAAAATATAATATTTTAAATATAATTTAAATACATATATAAGATCAGGTTATATTATATCCATGCACAATGACTCGGCTCAAAAAGACTTTTTAAGGAGCTTATGCCGTTAAAGCACGCCACCCTTCTAAGGACACCTTTACCCTTCTTCATTCCCTTTATTCTCGGTCCACCCCCTCCTGTATTCGTGAGCGAGTATATGGATGGATCGTCAAGTTTTTTTGTTTTTTTTTGAACTTTTTAATTATACATATTTTAATGTGAGAAATAATTAATAAATTTAATGATGAATTTTAATTATTATTTTTATCTCATGCATCACGTATATATTATTATTGATATTTACTATCTACATCTATTTGTCTTGTGGTTGTATGTAACAACATTCAATAAATAAATATTTATAGATAGGTTTAATGACCACATTTATAGATAGAATTGATTGATTTGCAGGCAGATCCAGTGAGCCCTCTCGTCTATTACTTACATATACATATACACATACCAAGAATTTAAAGTATACTTTTTAAATAATATTTTTTTCTTAAATAATAATAGTATATTTTTATTAAAATTACGTCGTTTTAAATATTTTTTTAAAAAATAAGTGGAATCGTATGTGACATTTATATATATATATAAATAAGTGAGATCACTTTTAATATTATTTTATTTATAAAAAAAAATCTCCGAAGCGATGCAACTTTAATAAATGCATGTTGTGACGCCCCCAAAATTAGGTGATACATCACCCATCTTGGGTCGCCAGACATACATATACAGAATTCAAATACAACTGTCACAAGCACAATACGACAAAAACATAAACTGTGAGTTTGAATACAATTATTGTCTACTAGAGATTATACAAACTCAAAAGGAGTCCTCATTACAATTATTATCACATTATTTCACAAAATAGTGAGGACTACTAATGCTATCCTCCGGACCATCACTCCGCTCTCGACTCGTCCCCAAATTATATTCTCATTTCTTGAAGAGAAAGGAAAGAAAGGGTGAGCTCAACTAAATAAGTAAAGAAGAAAAATATTATGACTAAGATAATGCGAGAATAAATTATCATTAATCCCCAACAATGTTAAACCGATAAAATATAATAGACATCAAGTTTAATCACAGCAGCAGTAATAAGCAATCCATTAAAAGAGTCAAGTAGAAAATAAAATCTACTATCTTTTATGATTTAAAAGGTTTTTCATCATCATTATCGGCGACTCTCGACTTAATAAATAATCCACATCATGAAATCATCCCCGAACTACGGGTGCCAGGATATTCTTTAGATCACGACCACGAATTATCCATGCTTCTGCACGGTCAAAGATAATCGTGTTTTCATCAACTATCCCGATCATGCCATAAAATAATTCATCTTTGCACCTTTGGTCAAGAGAATCCATAGCCATAATCATACCAAAAACTCGCCCATCAATACACTACGGGCCAATGAGGACTTTTTCCACATCATTTGTAACATTACTACCCACGATTATACCGAATAATCCTCAGTCATAATCATACCAAGTCCATCTACGCACCTAAAGTGCCACGATAACTTTCAACATAATATAAACACGAGGATGATGACAATGATATAAGAATTCAATAAAACAAGTTCAAGAATTAATTTGTCCAGAACCAATAACGTCCAAATTGTCAACATGACATCGCTTTGTAGAGTTAAATTAAAGAATGCTCGGAAGAATATTTCCACGAAAAATACTTTGGATGAAGCGTAAATATCAAGAATATTCCACTAATTTCATGGAGTATAGAAGTCAAAATTTTAATCAACTGAGTATAATATCGAATGGGATAACAAAATATATCACCATGCACGCGGTCACTTAGATGATTGCTATTTCAACAGAATAATAATAATAACGGAACCAGTCGTGAAATTCACAATCGACAAGATGTTCCAATGTAATAATAAATGCGGAATAATAAATGATGGAACTAGGTCCCACAGATAAAGATGCATGTGATATTCATGTAATAATAAAGATGAAATAATAAAATGGAACCAAAAGTCCCATATAAGATGCATGTGATATTCATGTAATAATAAAGACGAATATTAAAAGAATGTCACCAAGTATAGGGTAGCCACAGGATACAAAGTTATTCCAATGAACAATAAAGAAATGGAATAATGTAAGTTCTCTTCTTGAATACAAAAGAATAATATCCTCACCAGTAAAATAATACTTGATATAAGAGTAAGAAGTAGCAGAAATTTTTTCTTCTATCTCTATAGTCTCTCTCTATAGTTTCTCTCTAGTTCAAAGTTGAATTCGTAAGAAAATAATGAAGGAATGAGCTTCTATTTATAGGAAAATGAAATGCATAAGAATTAATCCATGAACGGTATCCAGATTGATTTACTTTTAATCTGACGGTCCCATATTTAAATAAAATCTTTTAAATAAAATATAATATATTCTATTTATATAAAAAGATTTTTACTATGCAAACACTATCTTGAACACTATGCAAAACACTATGCATAATAAAATATAATATATTCTATTTATAGTAATAACTTTAATAAAGTATTCTTTTATATAAAAAAAATTTACTATGCAAAATACTATGCATAATAGAATATAATATATTCTATTTATAGAATAACTTTAATAAAGTATTCTCATTTTATATAAAAAAGATGTTTCTATTTTATTACGTGAATAAAACAAAACTTCTAAATCAACAATAATTGAATCAAATAATGTGAGATACTATGCAAAGAACTATTGTAGCAATAATTGAACAAAAGCGAAAGTGACTTCTCACATAAATATCAATAATCAATACCGCAGTGCTACTTGTGCAACAACGCCAGACATCGTATTTTTACTACCGAAGTAGTTCAACAAGAAAGAAACGTAAAACTTCCGCCCGTTATTTTTAATAAAATATTTTGTCGTTTTCTTAATCCGACAATAATTCCGCTTAGAAGATCCACCAATGATCGTGCCGTCCGTATTTAATATTTCTCGCTTAAAACGAATATTCCCCACCAATCGAATATAATATGACAACTCGCATACTTTGCAAAATTTATAAATACTACCCACAACTATAACATTATCTCAAATTCACACCATAATATAAAAAAATTATTTCGAGAAAATTAATTCTTTATTCATAAAATCAAGGGGTTTCACATAATTTGTTATGAATTTTAAGAGGTGACTGATTCGAAAATTAGGTTATAAATGATTTTGGTGAAAAATTCTAGAATTGGTGGGCCCCACTTTTGGTTGGTGAGAAATGTGCTCAATTGAATTTTCAAATGTGGTGGGTGGAATAAGAAGGTAGTAAAGCAATCGTGTGAAGCAGGTCAAGTCTGCCTTTCATGCAGTTAATATTTTCCTATAAATAGAGGCTAAGTTAGAATTGAAAATCACACCGTAATTCATAAGTTTTCTCTTTTTCTCTCTAGATTATCGAGTGTATTTTGTGAGTATTTAGATACTTGGTGAGTTGTTATTCTTCAAAGGTAAGTTTCCTTTAGCGTCATATTCGATATCCAAATGTCTTTCGTCTTTTTTGGGTAAGTGGGATAAGAAGGGATATTAAGGGATGTTATATTCTTCATAATGATGTTATTCTTTCAATATCATTATAACGACATATTGGTATGGATCTTATTGTGGAATTTCTATTTTTGGAGCTCGGGGTTACTATTCGTAAATTCAAGACTATTCACGTATACGACACAATTCATGTATATGGCACTATTTACGTATATGACATTATTTACGTATACGGTACTATGTACGAATACGGAGTATTATTCATGAGTTACTATTCACAAAAAAATTGGTTTCTTTTTCTAACCAAATTATCGTTGATTTATGAATCTTACTCTTGAAATTAAATCCATGTTTTGATGATATTGTTTTTATTATCATATATAACATTTTTATAATCCTGGTGAAGAAATTTCTCTTTGACTTGAGTGTAAAGATGGGTAAATTATTGGTATGATCATGACTATGAGTTCTCTTTGACCAGTAGTGCAAAGATGATTTGTGACTAGTATGATCATGACCATTGAATTTACAATTGAATATTTTTAGCTTAAGTGCAAAGGTGAATTGATCAACATGGTTATAATTATGGTTTATATAGATTTTGAAATGATTATATATTTCTTTGAGATGTGAATATCTTTGGCCCGTGAGTGCAAAGATGAATTATTGTTGTATATCTTTGGCCTGTAGTGCAAAGATGACCTGTTGAATATCTTTAGCTTGAATGCAAAGATTTACTGTTGTTGAATATCTTTGGCTTTGTAGTGCAAAGATGACTTGTTGATGAATATCTTTGCCCATAGTGCAAAGATAAATTTATTAGTATGGTTATGAACATGAATGCGATTTGGTATAACCATGATCTTTGATGTTTGTGATGAAAAATTATATTTGTCTAGATGAGAAAAGGAATTTAGAACTACAATTACGATTATGAAATTATACATGTGATTGTGGATGTGGAATTATTGATTGATGTTACGGTGGATAAAACATTGTTGGTGGACTTTTAACATGGAGAAGATAATAGATTTTATGGTCTATTTGACTCTTCTAATGGATTGCTTCGTTCACCGCAACTATGGTTGAAAAGTTTTATCATCACCATATGTTCTAAATCTTTGATTTATTACTTGATGAAGGCTATTGATAATTTAATTATCTTTAGTCATGATATTCTTTATTGAGCTAGTTGTGCTCACCCTTTTGCTTCATAATTCCTTTTTAGGTAATAAAAGTGTAAATTTGGGTCGTTGGGATAATGTGGGGAATAGAAATCGGTGGTCTATAAATTTGTTGAGGGTGAGGTGAAATCAACTTTGGAAGGATGTTTTGCCACTATCGTACAAGATGTCTAATGACATACAACCTCATGTCATCATAAGACAGGGTTGTGCTCATCCACTTGCTGAGTATATTTACGAGCACTACCTATATAATCTTGGTGTTTGTTTGAAGTATAATTCTCAATTAGAGACAGTGGAGATAATGATATGTCAAGAGAAGACTTACCATTGGGAAGAATATGATAGTAATCTTCTCATTTTTCTTTGGGGTCTATTGGGTCAAACCAAAGATAATTCTGTGGTCATATGATATCTATCATAACCTAGACCCATGGCCTCCCATATACGAAGGTTTCCTTGAGCACTTCCCAAAGATTCTAATTTCTAAAATAGTTTTTGACTATACCTTTATGTAAGGTGTCATTGTGACGTGTTATCCAAGGTTGGGTTAAGAGTCACAGTTGGTATATATTTGTATCCAAACTCACAGCATATGTGTTGTTGTATTTTTCACGACAATTGTTGTAATAAAGTTGTAGTTGTTTTCTGTACGATGTATTTGGTGACTCGGAATAGGTTGGATGGAATGGACCTATTTTGGGGGCGTCACATACGATCTTCTACTCAACACGTCAGCTACCACGTTTGCTCTTCCACGATGATATTGAATGGTACGATCGTAATCTTCAATAGCTCGAGCCAACGTCTTTAGCGCATATTACGCCGTTTTGGAAGTAAAGAAATATTTGAGGGTTTTAGAAATGGGTTTTGTCTTCGGGTCAATACAAAATTCAATTTCACGCTCTAGGGTAGGCTAAGAAGTCTTCAAGAATACGTCAGGAAATTTATTAACAATAGAAATATCATTCAAAACTCTTCTCTCATCCAAGATTTGGATAAGACGTCACATTGATACCAACTGTGACTTCTATCCCTAACCTAGATAAAGACCTCACAATGATACCTATCAACTTGTCATCGCTATTCACGACGTCGCCTCTGAAAGTCCGCTCTTCGCATTCCACACAAGGAAGTCATCAACAAAAGGATCGGGGCTCTTTACTTATGGCTTGATATGACAATGATTGAATTTAGTAGTTTGGTTGCTTGAATTCGCATAATAGGTTGGTTAAGAATATGAAAGCTAACAACCTTACGAAAAATATGATGAGTAGTTAACCAATCGTTTCAAAAAAAACCACATCAAAGGCAAGTATTTTCAAAGAGATAAGATCGACAGGTAACGTGAAAGTGTCGATTTGAATCAAACAAGATTTATAAACGATTAGGTAACGAAGGTTTCTCCCAATGGAGTTTCAATAGATAAATCAAAGTTTAACTTCTCCTGAGTTAAGTACAAACATTGAACACAACTAGGTGAAATAAAAGAGTGAGTAGAACCCAGTATCTAACACTTTATAGACTTCGTAAGAGCTTATGATTAACTTACCCACGATAATTTTATTCAGTGTTCCTCGTCACGAGAAAAAAAACGCCTGCATCTTAAACTACCACTTTGGCTTGTCCGGGACATCCTTTGGCATCACTATTCCTGTTGGACTTGACTTCACCATATGACAAAATCGAGCTAGGTGACCTTCTTTCCGCAATTAAAACACGCTTTGGATTGTTGCATGCACTGGTTTGACTCGGATGTGTCCCTCTTGTCCGCATTTGAAACATACGTGAATCGATGGGCGTTCTTCTTCCTTTGAAGCGGTCTTTGCCGACGCCGTCTTCACGTCATTGTTGAACCTTCTCTTCATAGAATGTCCATTCTTATTATCTTGGCCATGATTACCACCAAATGGTTACCATTCTTGGCATGATAATATCCCCACGATGGTTATCGTTGTTCAATGATGGCCGAATTGCACCGGTGATGATTATTATCGTGTTGTTGGTCGTTGCCTTTTGGTTGTCTTGACTCATTATCGCGCTCCAATAACTGAGCCCTATTCACAACATCTGAATATAAACAAAGTTTGTGAGAAATGAGGTATCACGATATCGTGTTTCAAACCTCGTAAAAACATTCGCGTCATTCGCTCCTCATTATCGACCAAATGGGATGCAAACCGGGATAACTCCGCAAACATAGCCTCGTACTGCGACACGGTCATATTGTTTTGCTCCAGCTTGATGAATTCTACCTCCTTCATGTGACAAATACTTTCAGAAAAGTACTTGTCGTTGAATAATTCTTAGAACTTCTCCCAAGACATCTTGAGTGCGTCAGGATGGGTAAATTTTACAGATTCCCACCAATGATCTCCTTCTTCACGCAACATAAAGGTGGCGAATGGAACCATTTGCTCCTCTGAGCATTCCAAGACATCAATATTTTGGTAATCTGCTTTATCCATGTCTCCGCTTTAAGTGGTTCTGGCTTTCCCAAAAACTCCGGTGGTCCTAGCTCCTTGAACTGCTTAGCGGTGACCAACCGTGGGTTACCATTGTTTCCACCTGCATTATGGACAGGTGCAGCATTCGCCTATTATTACATGAATTGCATAAAGCCTCTGACCATCCCATCATTCACCATGTCATCGGTGTTATTGTTTTCATGAGGAGTATTTTCCTCTGGTTGCACATTATCCTGATTATTGATCTGTGGAGACTCAACGGTCTCTCACATGCTCCATTGATAATCTCAACATTCTCGGATACCATTTTCAAACACTGCCACAAAACAAGGGTTAATTAACATATCACATATTATCCCTATACTTTGACCGACCAATTAAATACCAAATAAACTTAGGTAGGTCATACTAGCGAAGGAATTTCTCGTCTCTCCCCTCCTAGTTCTTATCTCACATCTTAGCCAGGGATCATATCCCTAAGCTTTGATACCAACTGTGACGCCCCCAAAAATAGGTATACATCACCCATCTTGGATCGCCAGATACATGGTACAGAATTCAAATACAACTTACTAATACAACTGTCGTGTACAATACGATAAAACATAAACTGTGAGTTTGAATACAATTATTGTCTACTCGAGATTATACAAACTCAAAAGGAGTCCTCATTATAATTATTATCACACTATTTCACAAAATAGTGAGGACTACTAATGCTATCCTCTGGACCATCACTCCATTCCCCGACTCGTCCCAGCTATATTCTCATTTCACGAAGAAAACGGTGAAAGAAAAGGGTGAGCTCAACTAGCCCAAGAAGAAATATTATGACTAAGATAATGCGAATAAATTATCATTAGTCCCCAACAATGTTAAACTGATAAAATATAATAGACATCAAGTTTAACTGCAGCAGAACAAGAAATCCATTAAAAGAGTCAAGTAGAAAATAAAATCTACTATCTTTTATGATTTAAAAGGTTTTCATCATCATATCGGCCGAGACTCGACAATAAATAATCCACATCATGAAATCATCCCTGCACTAGGCCAAGGATATTCGTTAGTATCACGACCACGAATTATCCATGCTCTACGGGCCAAAGATAATCGTGTTTTCATCAACGGTCTTGATCATGCCATAAAATAATTCATCTTTGCACCCTTGGCCGAAGAGAATCCATAGCCATAATCATACCAAAAATCGTCCCATCAATGCACTACGGCCAATGAGGACTTTTTTTCACATCATTTATAACATTACGGTCATGATTATACCGAATAATCCCTAGTCATAATCATACCAAGTCCATCTATGCACTACAGGCCACAGATAACTTTCAACATAATATAAACATGAGGATGATGACAATGATATAAGAATTCAATAAAACAAGTTCAAGAATTAATTTGTCCAGAACCAATAACGCCCAAATTGTCAACATGATATCGCTTTGTAGAGTAAAATTCAAGAATGCTCGTAAGAATATTTTCACGAAAAGATATCTTTGGATGAAGCCTTAAATATCAAGGATATTCCACTAATTTCATGGAGTATAGTAAGTCAAAATTTTAATCAATCGAGTATAATACCGAATGGAATAACAAAAGATATCACCATGCATGTCGATTTCGCATGACATGTATTATTCCAATGTAATAATAATAATGAACTGTGTCGTGAAATTCACAATCGGCTGTGATGTTCCAACAAGAGAATAATAAATGCGAATAATAAATGATGGAACCAAAGTTCTACAGATAAAGACAAACAGGATATTCCGATGTAATAATAAAGACTTTAATAATAAAATGGAACCAGTCCCAAAGATATAAAGCATGCATGTGATATTCTTACGTAATAATAAAGAATGTCACCAAGTATAGGTATTCGCGTGATACAAAAGTTATTCCAATGTAATAATAAGAAATGGAATAACTACGCTTTCTCTTCATGAATATAAAAAGAATAATATCCCTCACCGTAAAATAATACTTGATATAAGAGTAGTGAAGTAGCGAAAAACTTTTCTATCTCTCTATAGTCTCTCTCAGAAGTTCATTGAATTAGTAAAGAAAATAATGAAGAAATGAGCTTCTATTTATAGAAAAATGGAATGCATAAGAACTAATCCATGAACGGTCCAGATTGATTTACTTTAATCGACGGTTCATATTTAAAGAAAATCTTTTAAATAAAATATAATATATTCTATTTATATAAAAAGATTTTTACTATGCAAATACTACGCGAAAGACTATGCAAACACTATGCATAATAAAATATAATATATTCTATTTATGAATAACTTTAATAAAGTATTCTCTTTTATATAAAAAGATTTTACTATGCAAAATACTATGCATAATAGAATATAATATATTCTATTTATGTAATAACTTTAATAAAGTATTCTCGCTTTTATATAAAAGATGTTTCTATTTTATTACGTGAATAAAACAAAACTTCTAAATCAACAATAATTGAATCAAATAATGCGAGATACTATGCAAAGAACTATTGTAGCGATAATTGAACAAAACCGAGTGACTTCACATAAATATCAATAATCAATACTGCAGCTACTACGCAACAACGCCAGACATCAGACTTTTTACTACCGAGTAGTTCAACAAAGATCAACCCGTAAAACTTCCGCCAAGTTATTTTCAATAAAATATTTTATCATTTTCTCAATCCGATAATAATTCCGTTGTAGGATCCACTTAATGATTGTCTTGTCGTATTTAATATTTCCCGCTTAAAACGAATATTCTCCAATTAATCGAATATAATATGACAACTTGCATACTTTGCAAAATTTATAAATATTACTCACAACTATAACATTATCTTAAATTCACACCATAATATAAAAAAAATTATTTCGAGAAAATTAATTCTTTATTCATAAAATCTGGGGTTTCACACATGTTATTTAAGAGATGTATGTTTTTTAAGAGGTATGTTTTAGACAGTGGCGGAATCATAACATTTTTAGAGATGGATAAAAATACATCAGTAAAAAAAATTATTTATTGACGCTTTGAGTGATTCTTTCAAATTCATTTTGTCCAATTATATTATTTCACAACATCCTATTCCAACTCTTGTCAACCTTTTGAGTCTAATGACTTTAAATACACACATACACACACACACACACACACACACACACACACATATATATATATATATATATATATATATATATATATATATATATATCCTCCGAGCTATGAGACTATTAATCAGACTTTAAAATTTTTAGTCAACTGATTAACTACTTTTATGGATAAATTATAAATTATAATATTATATATTCAAAACTTTATATTGTGGTTCTGGTCATCTTCCTTAGAGACAATTGAGAGACAATTGAGAGGAGTCACTCAAAGTAAGAAAATGAATTAAGTTATTATCATTTACAAAAAATTAAAATTGATATCAAGGTAGGATTAAATCAGTAAGACAAATGAATGCAATATTAATTAATTAATTATTAAATTTATTAAATTTTATTTTATCTTATAGTAATATTATTAATTTATTATATGTGGAAGGACATGATGAAGCAAATGAATTAATATCATCTCATAACAAAGACAAATTTAACTAATATTAGTGCCAATGGTTTTAGCTACTAATAGCAGTTGAAGACGAGTGTCGTCATCCGTTTCTGCCCTTCTTTATTTTATATTTGAATCCTATATTTATTCGTATTTTTCCAACAATCACATCCCTCCATTTTCCAATCTCAGCAAACATGTTTGATAGAAGAACATATATATGGATCAGAGTTTTAGGGTCATTATCTAAGAGTTTTTCAGCCACAAATTTTCCCAAGTCAATTTGTTACCATAAGCTTTACAAGCAGCGGGCAAAGATCCCCATACAACACTAATAGCTAGGTTGCATTGGCATTGATTCTAACTTCACTGAGGCAACCAGCACGACCAAGTAAATCAACCATACACGTATAAGGGTTCCAAATCATGGTCTTTTTTTATCGAGAGAAAATATTGACGTCCCTCCTCAACTAGCCCTGCATGGCTACAAGCACAATTTAAAGAACTCCAATCATTGTGACATGGTCTGGTTTCTCTCCAGATACAAACATTTCCCTGAACATTCCAAGAGCTTCAGTTCCGTGCCCATTTTGTGCATACCCCACTATCATGGCATTCCATGAAACTTGATCATTTTCTGCCATGTTACCAAACACCCGGATCCCATATATCTTCCACCGATCCACATTTCATATACATATCTATGAGAGAGTTCTGAACAAATATATCACATTCCGGTCTAGACTGTGCTTTAAGACATAGGTGTGAGCCAGCCTGCCCAGTTTGAGATCAGCTAAATTTGCACAAGCATTGAGGAGATTCCCAAATTAATGTGTAGTGTGTGTCGGACAAACATATTCTCTTTTCAACATGCAAAAGAGTTCTAATTAATGCCTCTACATTGTCTCCATTTTGTATATAACCTGCAATAAGGGCATTCCAAGATGCTACATTTCTCTCCATCATTCTTGTAAACATTAATCTTACACTTCTGATGATACTTTTGCATACCCACTAACCATGGAAGTTTCAGACAACACATTCTTTATTGGCATCTCATCAAAGATCCATCTTGCTTCTTTAATTCTACTACATTTTGCATACATATCAACCAACGCGCGCGCGTTACATATAACAAGATCATCCCTGAATTTGTCAGATTACATATCAGACCAACGTGTTACATATAACAAGATTATGAACTTTTGTGGAAAAATCCACATTTTCGCATTTAGAGTACATATCAACATGGGCGGAACTAGTTGGGCTAGGGGGGTCATATGACCCCCAATTCTAGAATATATGAAGCATGTTAATATTAGTTAAACTTGATCTTTTTTATAAGATGGTATTAAGTTATTTACTTTTTCATGTCCTTCCACCTATAATAAATTAACAATATTATTATAAGATAAAATAATGTTAAATAAGTTTGATGATTAATTACTTAATATTGCACTCATTTGTTTTACTGACTTAATCATACCTTAATATCAATTTTTTGTAAATAAGAATAACTTAATTCATTTTTCTTACTTTGAATGACTCCTCTCAGTTGTCTCAAAAGAAGATGACCAGAACCACAATGTAAGGTTTTGAATATATAATATTATAATGTGTAAGTTATCTATAAAAATAGTTAATCAGTTGACTAAAAAATTGAAAGTCTGATTAATAGTCACATAGTTAGGAAATTAATATATATATATATATATATATATATATATATATATATATATATATATATATATATTTAAAGTTATTAGACTCACAACTCAAAAGTTGATAATGGTTGGAATAGGATGTTGTAAAATTATATAATTGAGCAAAATGAATTTAAAATAAGCACTTCAAACATCAATAAATAATTTTTTTTTACTCTAGAAATATTCTAGTTCGCCACTCCATATCAATAACAGAATTAAGAACCCATATAAACATCTAAGGAATGTGGAGATTTCACTATTGCTGTGTGGATCTGGGAACCCGTGTTTAAATCTCTTAATCCCCCACAAGCACTTAAGAGGCTAGAGCACTGCCATATGAGTACTTATTAATTAATAACAAAACCCTCGCTATACATTTTAGAATAATACTCGATTGATTCCTCAAGCCGATCATGCTGAGCAACAGTGGCGGAACCAGAACACTTTTATAGAGGGGTCAAAATATATTAATAAAAAAATTATTTATTAACACTTGGAGTATTTTTTAAATTTATTTTGCGTAATTATAATTAATAGTCTAATTACATAATACCGCACACCCTGTAATCTGCATAAAATGAAAAACACCATAAAATTAGAGTGTCCAGGCATGGTCCATTACTACACGGCCCAGTCAGCATCCTTCAGCTAGAAAAATCCAGCAGTTCATTTGATAATGGCCCAAAGCATATGTCAGTTTGAGTAAAACCCATCAGCAAACAAGAGCAAAGGTCGGGAGATTCCAAAAGCAACCAGCCCAAAATTTTGAAATTTGAAATAAAAGCAAGTGGGCTCCGTATGTCATCTCTATCATAGGTCATACATGCCCATGTGGGCCCCACCTACAACCATCAGCATGAACCAGCCGGAAAAATTCCAATTGGAAAAACACACAGATGGAGAGGAACCATCCGAGCAAGCAGAACCACCAGAAAAGCAAACCCCGCCAGCGGAACTATCCCTTTCGAGGAACCCACAACCTATCAAACATCCAGATCGGAGGCCCAATTCGCAGACCAAATCTCTGCTCTTCTTAAACCCCCTTCAGTTCAGTTCATCAAGTTCAGGCACTCTTTTTCACTCTCTCTCCCTCGCCGCGGGAGATTCCAGGGGGGTCATATGCCCCCCCTCGACCCCCCCTAGTTCCGCCTCTGCTGAGCAAAACCAGATACCATAGAATTCCAAGAGCACTGATGAGGGCTGGGCATCAATCGAAAAACTGTGTAAATTATAAGTTGTTTATCAATAAGCTGATTAATTTATAAGTTGTTTACCAATAAGCTGGTTAAATAAGTTGATTACCAATAAGCTATTTAAATAAGTTGTTTAGCAATAATAAGTTATTTAAATAATAAGTTGGTTACCAATAAGTTATTTAAATAATAAGTTATTTATCAATAAGTTGATTATCAATAAGTTGTTTACCAATAAGCTGTTTAAATAAGTTTTTTACCAATAAGCTGTTTAACTAATAAACTGTTTACCAATTATAACTTTTTTACCAATAAACTGGTTAAATAATAAGTTATTTAACAATAAGTTGTTTACCAATAATAAACTATTTATCAATAAGTTGTTTATCAATAAAAAGTTATTTACCAATAAACTGTTGAAATAAGTTGTTACCAATAATAATCTTTGTATTTTTTTATAATGTCCTTTTTAGTAATTTTTACATTTTATTTTAACTTATAAGTCATTATCAGTCGAACACCTTCATAACTTGTTTTAACTTAATTTATAACTTATAAGTCATTATAAGCCGAACATTTTTCTTATAAGTCCGAACTTAAAAGAACTTAGAAATCAACTTATATTTTAACTTATAAGTCATTTTAAAATAAGTTACTCCCAAACAGGACCTTACTTGTACGGGACGGACTTTGTTCTCTTTTCTTCTTCTCCAAGATTTCTTTCTCGAGTTTCACTCGTCTGTCTATATATTTCTCCCTCTCCCTCACAAACACATCAACAATATTGAGCAGAAAACAACAATGGCCGCAGCAATGGTTTTAGACCCGAAAGCCGTAGTAGACGTACCCCCACCACGGACTGAGATATACACCTCCCCTCCCTCTGACGAAAACGATCTCTACAGCTTCCTCAAATTCCTCCAACGCCATATCGAATTCATCGGAATCCAAGAGGAGTACGTAAAAGATGAGCAAAAAAACCTTAAACGCGAGCTCCTCCGCGCCCAACAAGAGGTCAAACGGATCCAATCCGTCCCGCTCGTTATCGGTCAGTTCATGGAGATGATCGATCAAAACTACGGAATCGTTGGTTCCACCACTTCTTCGAATTACTATGTCAGGATTTTGAGCACTATCAATAGGGAACTACTGAAGCCCTCAGCGTCAGTGGCGTTGCACCGCCACTCGAATGCCCTAGTTGATGTTTTGCCGCCGGAGTCCGATTCGAGTATTTCTCTCCTCAGCCAATCGGAGAAACCCGATGTATCCTATACTGTAAGTCGAAATTGATATTTATATTTGAGAATTGTAAATTTAAGAATAAAATTTTGAGAAATCCGAATTTCAACCATCTCTATTCCCGAGAAAAAAATCAAATTTAAGAATTGTAAACTTAGGGTTAAAATTTTTGATCAGCTCATAGCCCTCTAATTAGTTAGGGTTTCTCGTTATAAAGAAGTTAACTATGGAGTATCAATTTTATATATGTTGCTGCTTTGGGATTGTTGGATAATGTCCTTTATTTGTACGGATATAGTGCATTAGTTTTTATTAACAAACATGATAGGGTGACCGTGGATGGCGACCAGCCCAATTTTTTTTTTTTTTTTGTTATGATTCCCAAAAAATCACATTAATTTATTACATGTCAACAGAAAAAGAAAACATTCTGACCAGTCGCCCCTGGCCGGTCCCCGTAGAAGGGATTGTTTTAGTAATGTAAAACAACTTTTTTAGTTGAAATATATAAAAGAATTTTAAATTCACGGTTTTTAAGGTTTATTAGTTTGCTGTCTTGTAGTTACTCAGGGCTTGTGCATAATAAAGTTAGGTATTTTTCAATTTAAATTTGTTACTTGAAAGAATTTATTGAACGAGGTATTCAAAATACTTTTTTTGTATGTGCTTGGTCATTGGTGCATGAATTTAATAATTTCATTAATTCTTTTTGCTCTTTCTTGTGCCATGAGTTAATTTTGAAATTTACATTGAATTGATGTTAGTAGTAATTAAGTATATGGCCCTTCGGGTTCAATAGAAAAGGCAATTATAAAGTCCCTAGGGTTAGTAGGAACATGAAAATAAAATGAGTTAAGAACAATGTTACTTGAAATGTGGTTCGTTTCAGTATGCGGTAGGAATATGGGAACGCTACATAGCTAAAATGTGGTACGTTAGGTATCTTTATATAAGTTCTTGTAGATAGGAATTCTAATTCCTAACTTAGAATCTAAATGTAATAAACCCAATATTTTATAGAAATTTTTTAGTTAATTAACAAGTTGATTGTTTTATAAATATGTTAGTACATATGTAATGTTTGAGCGTTACTAAGTTATAATATTGATACTTGTGCAATTATAAGTTAAAACAATAAAAAAAAATTGGTACGTTAAATTTAGAATATTGGTACGTGAGAGTACCATACGCAAGTACCAATACGTTTCGCTATATCAATGATAGTATCTGGTAACTATGGTTAAGAAAGTACATGAACATTTAACTTTGAGGGAAGCAAGTGGAATGGAAAAATATATGACTAGAAGGGCTGGAGATTTAGTTTTTTTTTTGGAACTCAAAAGAAAAAGAAAGGAAACAAAATTACTTCACTTCCCCCTGGGGGAGTTTGGCCTTAGGACACTCTATTTCCCCTCGAGTAATTGTGTCAAAAAACTAGGAAGTATGAGGGAAAGAGAACCTTTAGTCTTTCCCTTATTAGAAAATGAGTAAGATGAGAAAACTCGTGCAAAGAAAATAAGAAATCATTCCTTTTTTGTCTTCAAAATAGAGAAGAAGAAGAATCATTCTTTTTTTTAACCTATTCTTTTATCCTTTTCCCTTCCTTTACGGCTTTACCATTTGATTTTCAATATTTATTTGTTATTCACAAGAACCTTATAGAGACATGAAAAAATATCTAGAACAATTTAAATGCACAAAACTAATACGTAGATGTACTTATCAAGAAAAAAGAAGAAGAGAGACTTGGACTCGTAATTGTAGAGCTTGGAACTGACCTTAGGTTGCACATTTGATGACTTTGTTGGAAACTTGATGAATGGCCGCATCAAAATTACTGAATAAAGAAATATAAAAGCTCATGCTTTCTAGGGACTCTGAAATGCAACAAGACATTGATTCTAAGTATTAAAACAAATTAAACTTACGAACACATCTTAATTAAACCTATTAAATTATATTCAATAGCATAAGTAAAGTTTCTAGTGGATAACGATTTTGAAGTTGCACCAAATTCTATATTAGAAAATGATAGGTATCTAGACACAAGTTGTCTATTTTATCTATACAATGCATTGGTTGCTATACAACACATCATGCATTGATAGGTTGTACAATTTTGATAGGCTGTATAGTACAAATGTTCAATCAACCAGTGCTTTACTCTTCTATCATTCTCCCCTGGTTGAAAACTCAACCTAGGTTTGATGCAGAATTGAATATCAATATATTTTAGAATCAATCCTAAATCCAAGCCCACCTAACGTCTCCAGACCATTCAAAAATATTCGTAATCCCTTCTTTCAATCTTTTCTCAAGATAATCACCCTCTAAAGAAACATTAGGTGTTATGAATGGTCTTAATTAGTCTGCTTTCATGTTTCTCCAACATCTAAGGATGGTTCTGGATTAATGAGAGGGCATTTTTATGTGTGTATAATTGAATTGATGGAACTTATTGATGGCGGTCGAGGTAATAGCGTAACATTCTAGAGTTGGAGATGAAGATGGGAATGGAAATGGAATTGTTAACTTGAGGGTCAAAAGTTTGTGCTTGTGCAGTGGAGATAATGGCAACATATATTCTTGATGAGCATGTTGAGCTTATGATGGCACTAGTAGTTGTGGAACATTAGGATATTGTTAACGCCAAGTTTCGCCGGCGCATCCAATTACCAAATCTACGCTCTGAATCCTGCACAATAACAGATCACACGCGAAGCTTTACGACTTGCGCCGCCGGGGATAGCTCCGCTGTGAGAATAAGTACAGGCCGTTCACAAGGTTTAACAATGGAGGCTTAAGTGTTTAGTGCTCAATAATGTATTACCTGTTAATTGTAGTCAAGCCCTGTATTTATAGTCATTCTCACTTCCTTAGAATCTCTCCGAGTCGGATTAGGACTCCTAAATATGGTAGTTACCTATATTTGGGTCTAACACAATCTCCTTAAAAGGTGTAAGTAGATTCCAATTCACATACTACCTTTGGAGTTATCTTATTTAAATATGGTTAGGACTAGAGTCCTTAACCACGTAAACCCCTTATAACTCCAGACTCTATACCTGGGCTGTCTAACTTTACAGGCCCAATCCAACCGAACTTATATACATTGGTCTAGGCTTCGGCCTAAGGGACTCGAGGGCCCGACCCCGAACACCACGACCAAAACAGGACACCGGCCCGGAGGGCTTGGCTATCCGAACTTGAACACCTTCAACATCTTGTCAGGACTTGGCCCGACGGGCCCAATCTCCTTGGTTTCAGCCCAGGCCTTCAGCCCGCATGGTGATCGGCAAAATACTCCCGAACAGATATGAAGATGGAAATGGAAGTTTAGGTAAACATAGAAGGCTCTATGATGTTGAAGGTGAAAGGAGTTTTTGGTTGTGCAATTGAGACGGTGCATGTTGAAGCTGTGCCCGTGCGCAAGTGTTGCGAATAAAAAATGGGTATGTGATTGAGGGCTGAATAGAATGTGGTTCTTTGTGGCCACTCTGCAGCATTGTTATGGTGAGACTGTCAATGGTGCCAGCAATGATATGATGAGATTTAGTGGTTCGCTTAGGTGTTTGAAAGGTTGAAGTTGTGCTTCAGCCTATTATATATTTATCTATTACAATGATTTATTTATATAATGTGGGTCTATAGCCAATGTTTTTTTCTTCTAAGTATTTATAGTCTATATTGAATAAATAAATGGTAACATTGTTATTCCTCTCATAAGCAATAACTGCGAGTCTGTGAACCGTTACATTATTTAATGTTTTGGCCCGTTTCGGTTCAAATATTTACCTTTCCCCACTTCCTTCTTTTTTTAGGATATTGGAGGTTGTGACGTTCAAAAGCAGGAAATTCGTGAAGCTGTTGAGTTGCCTTTGACTCATCATGAATTGTACAAACAGATTGGTATAGAACCTCCTCGTGGTGTTTTGCTATATGGTCCTCCAGGCACTGGTAAAACAATGCTTGCCAAAGCTGTTGCCAATCATACAACTGCAGCCTTCATAAGAGTAGTTGGCTCAGAATTTGTTCAAAAGTATTTGGGTGAGGTATGATCTAGAAAGATTGGATATATATTCTCTTAAATGTGCAGCTTCTACTTATCTTTTCCTCGTCTACTTATGGACGTATGTATGTATGCATGCCATTTCCTTCAACATCAGGTACAATTAATCACTTGTTAGTGAACTGATGATAACTTGTCTCACATGTTCATTGGTATAGGGGGTGCCTTTATCCATACATTAGGCACACTTTGTATTTTATAAAAAACTAGAAAGGAAAGGAAAGTAATTTCATCTGGAAGAATTTTAGAACATTTTTGCAAATGGAGCTTACTTTGACCTTCACCTTAAGTTTATAAACAGTGATGTAAAAAGGTGTTTCTTTCACTTTTTTGTGATGACATTTCTGAATGCTTTATGCAGGGTCCACGCATGGTCCGTGATGTTTTTAGCCTTGCTAAAGAAAATGCTCCTGCAATTATTTTTATTGATGAGGTAGATGCCATTGCAACTGCTAGATTTGATGCTCAAACCGGGGCTGATAGAGAAGTTCAGCGAATTCTAATGGAACTACTAAATCAGGTAAAATTTCATCATGAATTAGAGTTGACTATCAGAGTGTGTTTGGCTGAGGTATTTGTGATTTTCTGGATTTGTAAACCCCATCATTCAAGACTCGAGAGTCTCTTAACTTAAAAATTCTAACATTGCAAAATTTATAGTTTTGATATTTTCTCTAACCATGGATAAAGCATATATTGGCGTGGAAGTAATATTTTGTACGAACATAACAAACAATTTATTTGGTTGTATCTGGTAGATAACTTCTTTGCAAACAATTTTGGGCCAATCAAAAGATGGTATCAAAATAATTCTGATTATACATCTGTCTATATTTTTTGTCTTCATCAATACAATTGATCCTAAAGGATGAAGTTAAGTTCAAATCCAAAGGTTGATATTAATGCCATCAAACAATTGAGATAGAGGACATAGATGTCTTTGAAATTGAAAAGATGAACACTTGAAGAGGAGAACCTAAGGAGATGGGGCACTATAGTTTAGTCGTGTTCTTTTAATTTTTGTCTTTTAAACAGGCCACTTGCATGTTTTTAAACTGGGAATTTATCCAAACAGGGTTTTATACTGGGTATATGGAAACCCATTACTAATTTATAGTACTTCCCAATTAAAGTCCTCCATCCAAACACACACTTAACAGAATGGATGGAACAACCAGCTTTTCTTTTTTGCGATGTGTGAAATCATTGATCCAGAGTTTGCTTACCTTCACTTTAGCCACCTTGTTTTGGGTACAATTCTTTTCAAGTTTATAGATTTGGGTTGTCTTATGCAGATGGATGGGTTTGACCAAACAGTTAATGTGAAAATTATAATGGCTACTAATCGAGCGGACACTTTGGACCCTGCTCTTCTTCGTCCTGGAAGGCTTGACCGAAAAATTGAGTTTCCTTTGCCTGATAGAAGACAAAAAAGGCTTGTTTTCCAGGCAAGATTTGCAAATTTATTTATTGATCGTGGGTGTAGACTGTGTAGTAATTAATGTTTTTGTCCATTTTTAAGATTGTCAGCTACGTACGTACACTAATCTATTGATTTTGTGGATTCTGCTTAGTGGATTGTATTTGCATTATAACCTGGCTAAGTTTTGCAGGTTTGCACTGCAAAAATGAACTTAGGGGATGAGGTTGACTTGGAGGATTATGTTTCTCGGCCAGATAAAATTAGTGCTGCTGAGGTAAAAAGTTGATTTTGGAGTAAAAAGTTAAAAAAGGAATTTATTTTCCTCCTATTAACCATAAAAAAGTTTGTAGGTTGCACCTATTCTATTCCTTTGATTTTGAAGTTGGGATGGATTTTGAACTAGAGATTACTTTTTTGCAGATTGCAGCTATTTGTCAAGAAGCTGGTATGCATGCAGTCCGTAAGAATCGTTATGTAGTTCTTCCAAAGGACTTTGAGAAGGGTTATAGAACAAACGTAAAGAAACCAGACACTGACTTTGATTTTTACAAGTGACTTTTAGAAGATGTTATGCGACTTGTTTGTTTTATTGTTCCCTATTAAACCAGAATAACAACTTCTCTGCAATCTATCTATCTATCTATCTATCTATCTATCTTGTTAAACAATTATATGGCAAGGAACTCACGTCTTTCTATCAAGTTACTGGTGAAATATACTCTTCAATCCTATGGATCTGGCAACAAAGCAGTATGAGTTTCAACAACATGCCTTAGACTGAGAGATATCCTCAAGAAACACAAACAAAACATCCAATCAATACAAATCAAAAACTGAAACCACTCTGACAATCTAAACTCATCACTACCCAGGTAGTGTGTGTGTGATCGTTTACTTATTCCAACCAACTACAGACCAAACTAGATTTCATAATTTATTTTTTACGAGGCAAAATTCACCATTCAAAGCAACTATTTTTGTAAACACAACAATTCTAACCAAAATCACATATTTACCAAGCTCAAGGGTTCCTATGGAGTTTTATTCCTACTTTATTTCTTTACGAGTGTGTGTTACGTTCCATCCCGTTCTAACACTTGACTGTGCTATATTTGATTCTCTTATGCTTTTCAAAACTATCCATTTAGCGAACTTTCAACCAACGACACCCAAATCAGATGATTTTAGAGCGCTGAGTGTAGAAACATCCCCTAGGGCTTACTCGTTCGAGTAGTAAAGGCCAGAGAACCAAACAAGTCAATATAATAATGCATATATAAATATTTTTCTTGATTTTTTTATTTTAATTTTTTTCCTTAATATCTATGCCCCATAGATTCCCCCAAACTTGTTTATTTAGTTCATTTTAGCCTTCCTATCAACATTTACAGATGTCATTAACATTTGAATTTCAATATCCCCTTAGAAGATAATTATTAACTCCTTTGATCCAAAATCAGTTAAAACAAGCAAATCTATAGGCTAACCATTTGCACAAGCTTCTGACAAACGTAGATTACCATCATGACTCAATTTAAAGTTAAGCATCAATTATCAATCTTGTTCAAATTAACATACTAAGCCAAGAAGACCACACCAACCCATCACACAGATTCATGAAAAAAATGCAATTATGAACGCATTCTAATGCAACACAAATATGAATATGCAATTAACTACCATGTAATATATGTACACTAAATGCAAATACACTATGTTAACACGTAAAAACAACGAACTACAATGCAAATAACTAACTATATGCAGTACAACACTAAAATACCCCCAAACTTAAACTAGACATTGTCCTCAATGGCTGAAATAGGAAAAATTAAAGCAGATGACTTTCTTGAAAATATAGCAATCTTCCTTCTTGTCTGCTAAGTTTGAAGAATGGGTTAGACCTATTGGAATAAATTGGGCACCACATTTGAATTTGACTTGAATAACATGTAAAACCACTATATAATTTTTTTTATTAAATCCTAAATAAATGCAAATTCAAAAACTAAAAATTAAACTTGGGCTACCTCCCAATAAGCGCTTGTTTTATAGTATCACCATGACTTCTTCAACTCTCTATCCAATTCTCCTTCGAAAATCCTCCATCTATCAGTAGCAATGTATCTTTTGAGAGATTCCCAACTGAAAGGGCCATTGATTCAAAGTCACCTAGCATGCTCTTTTTAAATAAATTATTCTTTAACACCTTCAAGTAGCTTGGCTTTTGCCCAATTATGTCTGTGAAGAGATTGTGAAATTGACACTTTTCAAACACAATTGGCTCTTCTTATATCTTTCCCTTCTCATCCCACCATGGCTCCAAAGTTAATATGGCTCTCATGTCACATGGAGCGTTGCCGACGACATGACTATCAATTGGGCACGGGATTGCAAATCTACCCGGATCTTTGAACTTTGGTGGAGAAGGCACATGAGGCACTATCAAAATCGTCCTATCTTCATTGAAACTCAAAATTAGTTCTTCGCCGACCTCCTTTTCCTGGTCCCCAATTGTCTCCTTTTTTTCAATATCTACATCATTAGGCACATTGCAGATTTTGTTCGGGCTCTCCATCAGTCTCGAGATCCATGTAACAGGGTCAAGTGTCTTGGGGACAATTGTTTGAGGCATTGATTAGTTGTTCCATCTGATTCGCAAAATTTTGACTAGACATCTTCTGACTAATCTTTGTCTCCTCATTTGAAGCTATGAACTTGGACATAATTTTCCCTAAATTTAAATGGTCTTCCTGTTGTAGGAGGTGGACATGAGAATTCTGGTGGGTATGTTGGTCGTGGAACATAAAATTGATCTTGATGAGTATGGCTCCATAAAAAATTCTGGTGATACCCCTAATCTTGATGATAGTTGTTGGGATATGCATAATTGTTGGAGTAATCATACCGCCATACTGTACCGGCTTGAAACTGATGGTGCATTGATGACTCGGATGATTTCCAACATAATAATCACAATTAACAGCCACACTTTGACTACGTTGTGCTACAAACGCATCTAACTTCCTCGAAAGTGTCTGTATCTGTGCTGACAATGCAATGGTATTTTCAATTGTTCTCTTCCTCTCAGGCATGATGGTAATGATAATGCTACAGACGTTTTACCGTGATATCTCCAAGTACAATGAACTACTTAAGAGACCCAGGAAGAGGCGCAAGAAGAAACAAGATGGAAATTAGTCCATGTTGATGTTTTAAGGCCACCAAACAACTCTGAATTGCTCCGTATCTATGTTGGAACAGGTGTTCAGTTCTTTGGAATGATGGTTATTACTATCGCGTTTGCTTCTTCATTGGTTATGCCTTTGCCCATTTGTACAAGAGATTTGCTCAGTCCTAACCATCGTCTTTACTATATTCTTTGTCCTAAATGCACTTCATATTGGGCCAGAAATATTGAGGGGCAGAGTGCCATTGGGAACTATGTTTGCTCTGGTCTTCATATGGTTCTGTACTACTTGTTTTTGTGGGTAGCTATGTTGGATTCAGAAAGGCAGCAATTGAGGATCCTGAGAAGAACAAAATCCCCGAGCGAGCAGGCATGGTACATGAACCCCGTCTTTTCGGAGGAATACTCCCATTTGGAGTTGTTTTCATCGAGCTTAATTTTCTTCATTCTTACCTGAATCAGTTTTACTACTACATATCATATTTGGCTTAATTTCTCTTGCCATCCTCCTTGAAATAACCATTGTGCTCTACTACTTCCAGTTGGTGCTTTACCTCTTCATGTATATATGCTACTTTTTTTATTCCCTCACAAGGCTCGAAATCACTAAGCTAGTTTCGGACATGTTGTATTTGGGGTATATATATGCATGCTAATTTCTTCCTACATATTTTTTGTGCTAATTCTATGCTAGACTTGACAAAATATGGTTATAGGTTGGTTTTGGTTTACAAAATATGGTTATGGTTCTATTTAAGAACTAAAATCATATTAACTATTTTAAATATGGACTGTGTGTGTTGGAACCATATAGTTATGATTAAAATATAGGTGGATCCATATTTTAAATTTCAAACTTACCTTTATTATGATCCAATAAAATAAATTATTATTAGATATATCATGTATACATAATCACTAAGCATTTATATATATATATATATATATATATATATATCACCTGAATATTAAATTGTTTTAGGGTGGGGGTATAATAATCACTTAATTTTATTTTATTTTTTTGGTGGGGGGGGTGGGGTGTATATAATCAAGAAATATATTTTTAAGGGTTGAGGGGTGGGGGTGGGCAAGGTGGGGTGGGGGCGGGGTAGGGGTGGGCAAAGTGGGGTGGGGGTGAAGCGGGGTGGAGGGGGTGGCTTGGGTGGTGGTGGTGGGGGTAGGGGTGGGAGTGGACATAGTGGATTGTGGGATAGGGTGAGGTTGGGTTGGGTTGGGTTGGGGTGGGGGTGATGATGTATACATAATCATTTAATATTATTTTTTTGAATAAAAAATTTCTGAATCTGGGGTAAAAAGAACTTTTGATTTATATTGGGAATGAAATATGGATCGAAAAATGGTTAAGCGGTTTGGACCTATATTTAAAAAACATGGTTCCAAACCTTAACCAACTTAAATAAATAAAATAGTTAACTAAGATATTTGATTTTAGTTAATATGAGTTGACTCAATAATTAATCAACTATATTGTCAGGTCTATTCTATACTTGCTTTTGGTCTCTGTGAAGATTGATCGAGAAATGTCAAAAGATTTATTTTTTCTCTTCAACCAAAAATCATATTAGAAATAGATTCAATGGTATGGTATTGTAATAATAGTATGATATGTTTCAGAATTTTTATTCTTCAATTGTTGTAGTATAAACACAAGTATCTTTTAATAGTATGGTTAATTGATATTTCCACAAGTCCTTTTCTCATATCCGGGACGACCTTATTTATTATTCATGTGAGGAGTAGCTTATGAAACTATCAAATTTATTTGTTAAAATATCAAAAAAAAAAATCCTTCACGTTTTACATATATCTAAAAGAAAAAAATTAATAATTTCTTACTTTGTCTCTAAAAAAATAGAGTAATTAAGAGAGACGATAAAGAGTAATTAATTAGTACACGAGTAGTAATTAAATTTTAAATCAATATTAATTACTTAACATTAAAATTAGTAAGACTTGAACGATTTATATAATGAAAAGGAGGGAGTAGATAATATATATATATATATATATATATATATATATATATATATATATATATATATATAGAGTCCGGATGTTAAGTTCACCTTTATCCAACTCACACGAGCTCACCCCTTTAGCGATTTTACTGACGATTTATCTTCTACCATACAATACCGCTGTTCATATACTTAGCGACAAATAACATATAAGCGTCGCTAAAAGTATGTATTTACTTGTAAGATGACAAATCGTCGGGTTAAATCATTAAAAAATGAATTCAGATGAGTTGATATCGGGTGAGCTTAAGATCCAGACCGTATATATATATAGTATGAATCTTAAGCTTACCTCTTATCCAACATACCTTGCATACTCTCTTTTAGCGACGGACCGGGCGACGGTTGTAAGACCCCAACTTTTATGAATAAAGAATAATTTTCTCGAATTATATTTTTAAATATTATGGTATTGATTTGATATAATGTTATAGTTGTGGGTAATATTTATAAATTTTGCAAAGTACGCAAGTTGTTAAATAATATTCGATTGGTCTGGGGAATATTCGCTTTAACAGGAATATTCAGTATAACAACACAATCATTGGTGGACTCCATTAACGGAATTATTGTCTTGATTGAGAAAACGACAAAAAATACTTTATGAAAATAACGGCGAAGGTGTTACTGCTTAAAACCTGCTGAACTATCCTTAGTAAAAATACACAGAATATTTACGATAGTTGCACAAGATGCACACACGGTATTGATTATTGATGCTTACGTGAGAAGTCACCTCACCTATACTCAATTATTACTACAAAGAATTGCGATCATATTTCTCATATTATTGATTCAATTATTGTTACAGATTATCATCCGTGATTATATGATATATTATTAAATCAATAATTGAGATGGCAAAGTTATTCATATTATTATTTGCAATATTGACAATGTCTAGAAGTTCTGTCAAGGAGAGGTTTGTGTTGGGAGAATGCATATTATGATTTGATGTTTTAATGCATGTGTTCATGATTATTTGTAAGGTCCTTTAAAGAATATATGTACAAGGACTTAGTGATAGATCAAAATTGTTAGGTTGATCTAAGTTTTCAACGTGTATCATTCTGTTCTAGAATGTATAGATAGAAAGATCAAAATTGTTAGGTTGATCTTGAGATGTAATAGATTAGTCTTGAAGAAATCGTAGTGCATCAATCTGATCAACATTGCAAAAGTCAAGGCAGAAAACGTAGAGCCTGAAGATCGTAGTGTGCCTGCCTTGAAAGGGAACTCTTCGGAAATCGTAGAGTGGTCCCAACGTTCACCAAGCTAACTCCACGATCGTAGTGTGCTGAAGGAAACGTGAAATTTATAAGTCAACGATCGTAGTGTGGTCTTGGGAACGTAGAGTCAACAACACGAACAAGAGAAGATCGTAGTGCATGAAAGTTTAAGAGAAATCGTAGTGTTCTCGACTGATAGCATCGTAGTATGCAAGTCAAAGCCACTACGATCTTAACTGTAGAACATCACGATCCAATCGTAGAGCATCATCTGTCTCATGTCAGAAAACGTCAAGCCTCATGAGTTGTTAATTCAACATACGAGGAATGGATCCTAGATGCTGCAGTGCTCATCAGTCCCAGAATATATGAAATATCCTTAGTATGCAACAAAGAAGCGTATTGAAGAAGCTATGGATAGTACTATGGATAAGAGGGACAAAACACCTTTTCAGGTGGTAGGTGAGAAAGCAGCCTGCAGTGTCAATGAGCCAGAATGCAGAATTTAGAGATGTGCAAAAATGTCTTCATCGCAGCACAGAAAGTTCAGAAGCATTTAATGCCACAACGGATGGATCCAACGGATAGTTTTCAACATCACATATATACAGATCTGACAGATGAGAGAGAAAAAACAAGCAAGCAATCAAACATTCAACGTGAAGAATTCTCTAAGGCTCAACTCTACGATCTGAGATATTAAAAAGCTTACTCAAACTTTCGTTCTTAACTAACCAAATTTACACAAAGAAATCGAGTAGCAACCTTCGTAACGCAACAACAACAACCATCAATCAATGAAGAAGAGTACCAAGTCTGCTTTGGACTTGAAGAGTTAAATAGTGAATCAGAAGAAAGCCAAGTCTGCTGGACTTGAAGAGTTCAAGAAGTGAACTAGAGAAGTTCCTAGATCGCGGGTCAGAAGGAATCTGTGATTCGTAAGATTGTAAAAGACATCCTTAGTGGATATCCTACTCGTTGAGTGTAAGAGTGGACTAGGAGCTTTGAGTGCTCTCAAACCACTTAAAAACAACTATGTCATCTATATCTGCTATAACTGCTATATCTGCTATAACTGCCTTACTCGCTCATAACTCCATTGCTTGGTTAAGATGATTAAAACAAATACTAATTCCGTTAAGTTTTAATCACTATATAAGAACAAGTTTAAAATAAAAAAGATTTTCAAGTATCTATTCAACCCCCCTTCTAGATAACTTGTGCCTACTAAGAACTAACAGTTTGGTCACCTAATTGCGCGCCAATAAGGAGAAATCCTTATCGGAAAGCCCCCTCTTTCCTGGGAACGACCTGGTTGTTAAATATTGTGAATTATAATATTAATGATGAATAAGTTCGTGTTGATTAAAGATGAATTTTATAGTTCCATTGTGTTGGACTTATTTGTGTTAGTATAATTGATGTCTGGAGGATATATTGTTCAATTGGGTATTCGGGACACTTTTCGTGTCGGAGTACTATTCACGAGTTACTATTCATGAGTTACTATTCACGAGTTACTATTCACGGGATACTATTCACCCGTAAGATATATTTATTTTCGGTCCAAATCATTTTTGGGTACAATATTATTCCATGAGGAGATGTGCTAATTTTTCAGACTGTTAGTTGAAGATATAATAGTAAATCAATATGGACCGCTGGTGGAAGATATAATAGTAAATCAATATGGATCATTTGGTTTAAAGTTTTAATAGTAAATCAAGATGGACTAGGTTGTTTTAAGTTTTAATAAGAAACCAATCTAGATCGTCTGCTTTAAAAGTAAATCAATCTGGACCGCTCATAATTTAGTTACTATGCATTCCATTCTTCTATAAATAGAAGTTCATTCCTTCATTATTTCTTACTTAATTCAATTGAAACTCTAGAGAGAAATTACAAGAGAACCTATAGAAAAGTATTATGCTACTTCCCTACTCTTATATTCAGTTTCTTTTACTGTAGTGGATGTTATTTGTTGTACTTCATGAAGAGAACTTCATTATTCCATTATTTATTATTCATTGGAATAACTTTGATACGCTGGCTACCCTATACATGGTGACATTCTTCTAATATTTCTTTCTTTATTATTACGTCGAATATCCACCCGTATGCTTACTACGGGACACTGGTTCCATTATTTATTATTCGCCGTAATATCACATGCGTCAAGGCGTTCTGTGCCTGACCTAGTTCCATTATTTATTATTCGTCCGTAATATCCCGTTATGCATGCGTTTACGCAGGACTCGGTTCCATCCTTTTTATTACATTTGGAATAACTTTGCTTTGTAATGCCTATCGCATGCGTGGTGATTTCTTTTGTTATTCCATTCTTTATTATACTCAAATTGGTTAAAACTTTGACTTTTATACCCATGAAATTAGTGGAATATCTTTGATATTTGCGCTTCATCCAAGATTTTTGTGACTCCCCAAAATAGGTATACATAACCTATTACGAGTCACAAAATACATGGTACGTAATACAAATACAACTTAATTATACAACCGTAAGTAAAAGTACGACAAAACATAAAAATTTGTGAGTTTTAATACAAATATTTTCGCTCTAGACAATATTCAAACTCAAATTCAATATTATTACATTTATTTTCCACTATTTCACCGAATAGTGAGGACTACTAATGCTATCATCCGGTCCGCTACTCCATTCCCCGACTAGTCCTCGCTACGTTCTCATTTCCTCGAAGAGAACAATAAAAGTAAAAGGTGAGCTCAACTAGCCCAATGGGCTATATTATGACTAAGATAATGCAGAATATATTATCGTTAGCCTTCAACAGTGTTAAACTGATACAATATAACAACCATCAAGTTTAACTGCAGCGGAACAAGCAATCCATTAAAAGAGTCAAGTAGAGAATAAAATCTACTATCTTTTATATTTAAAAGGTTTTTCATCACTTTTATTGCTGGGACTCAGCTTAATAAATAATCCACATCATCGAATCACCCCTGCACTACGGCCAAGGATATTCTTTAGTATCACGACCACAATTATCCATGCACTACGGGCCAAGAATATTTGTGTATTCAATAATGGTCATGATCATGCCAACAACTGTCCATCAATGCACTACAGGCCAATGAGGAATTTTACCACATCATTTGTAACATTACGGTCATGATTACACAAAATAATCCCTGGTCATAATCATACCAAGTCCATCTATGCATTATAGGCCACGGATGACTTTCAACAAAATATAAACATGAGGATGATGACAATGATATAAGAATTCAATAAAACAAGTTCAAGAATTATTTTATCCATGAACTAATAACGTCCAAATTGTCAACATGATATTGCTTTGTAGAGTAAAATTCAAGAATGCTCAGAAGAATATTTCCATGAAAAGATACTAGATGAAGCGCAAATATCAAGGATATTCCACTAATTTCATGGAGTATAGAAGTCAAAACTTTAACCATCTGAGTATAATAAGGAATGGAATAACAAAAGAAATCACCAGGTATACGATAGATCCGATGGCGGGTTATTCTAACGAATAATAAATAACGGAATCGGTCCCACAGAAAAACGCATGATGTGATATTCCAACAGAATAATAAAGATTTTAATCAGTCCCAAGTAGAACGCACGCATGTGATATTCCAATGTAATAATAAAGACGAATCGTGTCCCACGTAAAACGCATGCATGTGATATATATTCCATCGTAATAATAAAGAGGCGGAACCCGAGTCCGGCGTGAAACGACGCACAAGGTGTTCCAACGAATGATAAAGAATGGAACAACGGTAAGAATTTAACCAAGTATAGGGTAGCAGCGTATCTGAGTTATTCAACAATGTATAATAAAGAATGGAATAATGTAAGTTCTCTTCATGTAGATAAGAAAGAAATAATACTCCCTACCTTTAGAAAAAGCTGGATAATCGGAATAGTGGAGGTAGCAGACTTCTCTTTTTTTCTATAATTTCTCTCTATAATAATCGCTCTAAAGCTTTTGTGAATTGGTGAGAAATGAAGGAAGAATGAGCTTCTATTTATAGAAAAATATAGTTTCGATAATTGCACGTTTTGGGGCTCGAAAAATTTTAGTACAATACCTCCAACTTTTTCTTTATTTTTAATTTAGTCATGGAAGTATTATCAAACTTGCACCACCTCCCCTAATATTAAATAATGTGATTCAATAGTAAATTATGTGAATCAATAGTTCTAGACATGTGAAAATACGAATTACAGTATAGTACATCCATCTATACCTCTATTTTTAACTTAGTTGCACCAACTCCCCTAATAGTAACAAGAATGTGAAACAATAGTATACACATGTGAACAAATAGTTATAATCATGTGAAATAATAGCAATCAATTGCTCATTTATCTGGTTAAATACCCGATTGGTCAATATAACCTCCAGACATCAATTATTATCGAAATAATTGTCGATTTTCACAAACACAAATAATTCCAACACAATGAAACCATTTTTATCAAAAATATAAATTTTGAAATTTCAAGTTTGATTTTTCCCAAAAAAGTCAACTGTTGACTTTTCACCAAATAGTGAATTTCGTAAAATTTTGTGTTTATAGACTATTTTACTAATTTCATCGTTCGGACTCAAATATCACGTCCGCGTCTCCAAATTCAACTCCTAACACAACTTCAATTTTAATAACATTCATCATTAATATTATAACTCACAATATTTATCAACCAGTGTCGTTCCTGTGAAAGAAGGGTTTCCAATAAGATTTCTCCCTATCATGCGCGCAATTAGGTGACCAAACCTCTCCTTGGCGTAACTTCTGACATTGTAAATATTGCAATTTAATAATATTAATAACTTTGTCGCCTCAATTATTGATTTAATAAAATAACATATTATGCGTAGATGATCTTTGTGACAATAATCGAATTAATAATATGAGAGATATGATGTAGCAACTACCGATTCTTTTATTTCTCCTACTTGCGCTCAACGATTAAATTTGACTCCGGAGAAATTAGACTTTGACTTATCTGTGGAAACTCCGTTGGGAGAAACCTTCATTACATCCACTGGTTATAAGTCTTGTTTGATTCAAATCGGTAACCGCACATTACCTGTCAATCTTATTTCTTTAAAAATACTTGCGTTTGACGTAATTCTAAGGATTGATTGGTTAACTACTCATCATGCAAAAATTGATTGTTTTTGTAAAGTTGTTAGTTTTCATATTCCTAATCAACCTATTATGCGAATTCAAGTGACCAAACCATTAAAATCAATCACGGTTATTTCAAGCCATAAAGCTATTCGTTTATTGAAAAACGGGTGTCAAGCTTTCTTAGCTCATGTCACATATTTAAACAAAAATACGTCAGTTTTGAACGATATTTCTATTGTTAATAAATTTCCGACGTATTCCCCTCAAGAACTTCCCGCCTACCCCGGAGCGTGAAATTGAATTTTGTATCGACCTTGAACCTGGTACAAAACCCATTTCCAAAGCCTCATATCGAATGTCTCCTATTGAACTTCAGGAGTTAAAGACCCAATTGCAGGAATTGTTAGACATTGGTTTCATTAAATCCCAGACGTCTCCTTGGGGTGCCTGTGTTTCTATTCGTGAAGAAGAAAGATGGGAGTATGCTACTTTGTATTGATTATCGGGAGTTGAATCATGTCACCATCTGCCACCAGTATGACCCTGGTTGCGGTCCCTTAGTTGAACGTACTCGCTATCTCGCTCTAATAATTGAGCCTGCTGACAACATCCGAATATAAAGCAAATTTATGAGAGATAAGATATTATCGAATCTCGGTTTTAAACCTCTCGTGAAACATCCTCGTCATTCGCTCCTCATTCTCTACCAAATAAGGTGCAACTCGATAACTCTCTAAACTTCGCCGTATTGGGACACCGCCATGTTGTTTTGTTCTAGTCTAATAAACTCTACCAACTTCATATGGAGAATACTTTCGGAAAGTATTTTTCGTTGAAAAGTTTTTGAAACGCTTCCCAAGACATGCGGAGTGCAGGCAGGTAAAAGTGCGTTTCACGAGGACTCCACCAAGAATCTGCCGCCACGGAACATAAAGGTGGCGAATGGAACCTTCTGTTCCTCCGTGCATCCCAAGACATCGAATATCTTGGTAATTTGCTTGACCCACGTTTCCGCCATCATCGGATCCGGCTTTCCCTTAAATTCTGGTGGTCCCAACTCTTTGAACTGCTTGGCCGTGACAAGTCGCACGTTGCTATCATTTCCACCCGTATTTTATACACGAGTCTCCCTCGTCTGGTTTTGCATAAACTGCAAAAAGCTTCTAAACATCCCGTCGTTCATTGTCTACTCAGTGGTGTTGTTTACAGGAGGAATACTGCCTTCCTGTTGTACGTTCCCCTGAGTTGTGATTAAAGATGTTTCCACGGTCTCATTAACTCCACTGTTAATATTCTCAGCTGCCATTCTTAAATACTGCCATAAAACAAGGGTTAATTAAATAATTTAATATATCACATCACATATTAACAATATGCTTCAACTGACCAACAAATAAGCTTAGGTATGACACACACTAAATGAAGGATTACTCTCCTCTCTCCTCTAGTAATATTCCCGATCTCCGCCAAAACCATTTCCACTAAGCTCGATACCAACCGTGACGCCCCCAAAAATGTGTATACAACACCCATTCGAGTCGCCAAATACATGGTACGTAAACAACTACAACTTTATTAATACAACATAAAAAACTCGTGAGTTTAAATACAAATATTGTCATCTGCACAATATCCACACTCAAATAAGTCCTCATTTTAATTATTGATACATTATTTTACAAAATGGCGAGGACTACTAAAATAACTTCTAGAACCATCATTCCATACCCCGACTAGTACTTCATGCTATTCTCGCCTCCTCGAAGAAAGATGGAACAAAAAGGAAAAGTGAGCTCAACTAGCCTAAGAAGAAACATTATGACTAAGATAATACGTAACAAATTATCGTTAGTCTTCAACATGGAAAAATCTAATAGAATACAATAGACAACAAGTTTTAAATCAATATTCGCAGCGAAAATAATAATTCATTACAAGAGTTAAGTAGAGAATGAAATCTACTATCTTCTATATATGAATATAAAAGTTCATCGTCTATCTTTTATCCCTATAACATCAATCAATATATATCTAGAATCAAATATACATCTTTGCACTACAGGACAAAGATATTCATCAGTTGGTCATGTTCATCTAAACACCTGTTCATCTTTACACTACATGCCAAAGATATTCATCATAAAATCATTCATCTTTGCACTACGGGCCAACGATATTCAGTTATATCATCATTTAAGACTGAGAATGATGAAAAATATTTTAAAGAAAACGAATCCAGTAAAACAAAATAATAAATATTAAGGATTCGTATTTCAGCTATTCCACGTCCAAAAATACCTCATAAATAATCATAGTGGAGTAAAATTCAAGAATGATCAAAACATGGATACAATCAAAGCTAGTATCCAGAATAGATATTTTGGACAAAAAGAAGAAAATTTTATTTTTCTATGAATAAAGGTCAGTATTGTAAATAAATAAGTATAATATCGTGAATAGTCTTACATCGTGAATAGTAACTTCGACACTAAAAGATAGAAATTTCATAAAAAACATCATCATGTTTAAGTGAATAGTACTTTCATGAATAAGACTTTCAAGAATAGTAACTCATGAATAAGAATCGTGAATAATAACTCATGAATAGTAACTCTCACATGAAAAGTTCTAAATTTGATAAATATTCCAACCAATATTTTGGCATAATGATATTGAAGAAATAATATCATTTTTGAAGAAAATAACACCCCTTACCTCGTAAAGAATAAGATTTCCATCGAATAATCGGATATAGTCTTTGAAAGAACTTGCATACCGTATATCAATACTCAAAGTACTAAAATACTCACAAAATACGCTCGATATTATCGAGAGAGAAATCTGTAGTTTCTGGTGTGATTTTTAATTCTAACCTAAGCACCCTATTTATAGAAAAATGCTTAGAACACTCAAATGTAAAAATTTAATATAATATTAATATATTATATATAAATTCCTATGCACACAATCTATGATCTCGAATTCAAATATGCTTGACAACAAATAAGTCTACCAAACAAATCAAAAACGTTTTTATTATTTAAAATAATTAAAACTTCCAAAAATCAATTATTTCGGAACTTCGAAACTTCAATAATTCATAATAAATAGCCCTTTTATCAGAAAATTCGAATCTCAATTTTTTTTTATAGGAAATTCAATTCTCTACAACTTTGCAGAAGAAAGTTTTTCCAAATTCCAAACAGAAATTGATCGAAATCCATAAACGGCAGATTTTAAAAGCTATAATCAAATTTCAGTCAAGAAATGGGCCCACGGACATGTTAACATGTTTTAAACAATTTTTGCAACAAAAATACTCCTCATCCTCATATACTCATATATCCCACATTCATTGTAAAAATATCCCCATTATCATATTATAATAATATAATAAAATATTATTTTATCAGAAAAGATAAAATATCGATTTTCAACAATTGTCACTTTAAAAATTTTCTCCATCTATATCCACATAAAATGAATATTTTCCTCATCATATAAATCAATAATTAATTATTCACAAATATTATTACGAATCACAAAGATCGGGCAACCAAAGTCGCTCCTAGGAAAGAGGGGCTTTCAATAAGATTTTCTCCTCATCTTGGTAGCATGATTAGGTGACCAAACCTCTCCTTGAGATGAACTTTCTAGACATTGCCAATAATGTTTTCTAATAATATTATTCAGATAATATGAATTATTGCTTCGATAATGAAAAATACTTGTAGTGACAATTATCAAACAACAAAGAATATAAAATATCAACGCAGCAATTATTGAATCAATAAAATAAAATACTGAACAGTAACTACTGTAACAATTATTGAGTAGTGCCTTCTTAAGTAAGAATCAATAATTGGTGCAATACCGTATGCATCGTGGCAACAACGTGTATTATCGTGTTTTAACCAACCGTATTCCAACAAACGGTGTAATTGTGTAATAACTACGCCATTATTTATAAACAACTTATACTTATCGTTTTCTTTATCCAATCGCTTTTCGTTATGGGGCCCACAAAAGACTGCGCCGTCGTACGAATATTCCCCGACAGCAAGAATATTCCATGACTAAACGAATATTCCCCGCAACAATTAATATTTTATAACTATCTGCTTATTTAAAATATTTGCGCATTTTACCCATAACTAACCACATTAATCAAATCAACCCTTACTATTTCAAAATGATAAATAAAGGAAATTAAATTTCATTTATTAATAATTTGGGGTCTTACAACCCCCCCTCCTTATGAAATTTCGTCCTCAAAATTGACGTACGTACTTGGTGTTTCGAAAAGATGAGGATACCTCGCTTTCATTTCCGTTTCCAACTCCCAGGTCATTTCCTCAATAACATGGTTTCTCCACAAAACTTTAACTTGTGGTATAACCTTCGTGCGTAGGACATGCTCTTTCCTATCCAAGATCTTGACAGGTACCTCTTCGTACGTTAAGTCTTCGGCTATCTCGTCCGGTTCTAACTCAATAACGTGATTTGGGTCTTTCACATATTTACGTAGCACAAATATATGAAAAATATTATAAACACGAGACATACTTGGAGGTAACGCGAGTCTATAGGCCACATTTCCTACTCGTTCAAGAATCTGAAATGGACCAATAAATCGTGGATTGAGGTTTCCTCTCTTTCCAAATCTTGTAACTCCCTTCCATGGAGCCACACGCAACAATACATGATCCCCAATACTAAATTCCACGTCCTTTCGATGAAGATCCGCATAACTCTTTTGTCGATCCTGTGCCATTTGTATACGTTGTCGAATCGTTTGGATCTTCTCTGTAGTCATTCGTACCAACTCTGGTCCCAACAACATTGCTTCTCCCACCTCATCCCAACATATTGGAGAGCGACACTTTCGTCCATACAATGCTTCAAATGGAGCCACACCTATACTTGCCTGATAACTGTTGTTGTAGGAGAATTCCACCAATGGTAAATACTTATCCCAACTCCTTTGAAGTCTAGGACACGAGTCTTAATAGATCTTCAAGAGTTTGAATAGTCCTCTCGATTGTCCGTCTGGTTTGAGGATGGTATGCGAACTAAATCGTAGAATCCGTCCCCATAGCTTTTTTGCAAGCCAACCCAAAATCTTGAAGTGAATCTTGGGTCACGATCCAAACTATGGATCTTGGCATGCCATGCAATCTCATAATCTCATCTACGTGCATATACGAGCAAGACGTTCAAGGGAATAAATCTCCCGTATCGGCAAGAAATGAGCAGACTTGGTTAATCTATCAATAATAACCCAAATAGCATTTATGCCTTGAGAAACCGTGGGAAGACCCGTAACGAAATCCATGGTAATGTGTTCCCACTACCATTTCAGAATCTCAAGTGGTTACAATGGACCTTTTGGCACTTGATGCTCCGCCTTTACACGTTGACAAGTTAAACACCTCGAGATAAACTTTGCAATCTCTCTCTTCATATTGTTCCACCAAAATATATGTCGAAGATCATGATACATTTTGGTACTCCCAGGATGGATTTCAAACGGTGTGTTGTGTGCCTCCATCATGATTCTATGCTTCAAGTCAGAATCATTAAGAACACAAAGTCTGGAGTGGACTCGAAATATTCCTTCTTCATCGATTCTTGCTTCTGGAATAGCACCTTCTTGCACTTTCTTCTTCATACGCATCAGCTGCGAGTCTGTGGCTTGAGCAACTTTAACTTTTTCGATTAAAGTCGGTTATATGCGTATATTTGACATCATCGCACTCGTTCCTGCATATGATCTTCTACTCAACGCGTCAATTTACCACGCTTTGTTTTTCCAGGATGGTATTGAATAGTGTGGTCGTAATCTTTCAACATCTCGAGCCAACGTCGTTACTGCATGTTGAGTTCTTTTTGAGTGAAGAAATATTTGAGGCTTTTATGGTCTGAATATATCTCCACTTTCTCCCCATATAGATAGTGCCTCCAGATCTTTAGCGCGAAAACGACTGCTTCCAACTCTAGATCATGAGTAGGATAATTCCTCTCATATTCTTTAAGTTGTCGCGAGGCATAGGCTATGACTTTCCCACGTTGCATGAGAACACATCCTAACCCTTTGCCCAAGCATCACTATAGATAACAAATCAATCCGAACCGGATGGTATTGTCAAAGCAGTGCCGAAATGAGTCTCCTCTTGAGATCTCTTGAACTCTTCTTGCATTCCTCGCCCATACCAATTTTGTATGTTTACGAGTCACCGAGTTAACGAGATAGCGATTCGAGAAAATCCTTCCACGAATCTTCGATAATAACCACTAAGCCCGAAAGCTACGTCTTGATCCGCCGTCTTCTTGTTGTTCCCAACTTTGTATGGCTTCAATCTTCACCGAAATCAGCAGAGACACTCTATGTTTTTGACACCATGTGCCCAAGGAATGCTACTTCCTCTCGCCGAACTCGCATTTCTTTAGCTTGGCATATAGCTTATTATCACGAAGCCTTTGCGATTACCCGACTTCAAATGGCGCTCATGATCTTCTCGGCTTTTGGAATAGATGAGGATGTCATCAATAAAGACAACAACGAACTGATCCAAATATTCCTTGAATACTCGGTTCATCATATCCATAAAAGCAGCAGGAGAATTAGTCAATCCAAAAGACATGACTAAGAATTCATAATGCCCGTACCAAGTTCTGAAAGCAGTCTTTGGAATATCCTCAGTTCTAACCTTCAGCTGATGATATCCAGAACGAAGATCGATCTTTGAAAATAATTGTGCTCCTTGCAACTGCTCAAAAAGGTCATCAATACGAGGTAGCGGATACCTATTCTTGATAGTGACATGGTTCAATTCCCGATAGTCAATAAAAAGTCGCATACTCCCGTCTTTCTTCTTTACAAATAAAACAGAGCACCCGAAGGAGATGTACTTGGGCCATTTAATGAAACCAATGTCCAACAACTCCTCGTAGTTGGACTTTTAACTCCTGAAGTTCAATAGGAGCCATTCGATATGGGGTTTTAGAAATGGGCTTTGTACGAGGGTCAAGGTCAATAAAGAATTCAACTTCACGTCAAGGGTAGGCCGGAAGTTCTTCGTGAAATACATCATGAAAGTCAATAACAATAGGAATATTATTCAAATCGACGTGTCTTTATTCAAATCCATAACATGGGCTAAGAAAGCTTGACATCCGTTTTTCAATAAACGAATAGCTTTTTATGACTTGATATGACAAATTGATTAATTTTAATGGTTTAGTTGCTTGAATTCGCATAACAAAGTTGATTAGGAATATGAAAACTAACAACCTTACGAAAACAATCAATTTTGGCATGATGAGTAGTTAACCAATCAATCCCTAAAATTACATCAAAATCAAGTATATTTAAAGAGATAAGGTCAACAGGTAATGTGATAGTGCCAACTTGGATCTAACAAGATTTATAAATAGTGGATATGATGAAAGTTTCTCCTAACGGAGTTTCCACAGATAGGTCAAAGTCTAATTTCTCCGGAGTCAAGTTTAAACGTTGAACACAAGCAGGAGAGATAAATGAATGGGTAGCACCGGTATCTAATAGGGTATAAACTTCGCATGAATTTATGATTAGCTTACCCGTGATTACCTCATTTGGGTTCCTCGCATGTTAACCAGTCACGACAAACGCTCTTCCAGGAACCGTTGATTTGACTTTTTCCGGGATGACCTTTTGAGTCACCATCCTCTTTGGACTTGGTTTCACTTCACAAAGGTGATCTCGGCGATATATCCTTCCTTTCCACAATTATAGTATACCTTGATCATTGTGGGCGGGTTTGGTGATATGTCCTTTTTCCACATTTATAAGATATCTGACCGGTGGTCGTTTCTCCTCCCTTAAAAACCAGTTGTTCTTTGGTCTTTGACGTCTTCACATTGTCATTGTTGAATTTCCTCTTTTTAAAATCTCCTCCCGAATCGCTTCTTTTATTTTCATGGCCACGATTACCACCAGAGTGGTTACCGCTTCCTCCCCACTGGTTTTCATTGCTCCGATGACTACTGCCACCGGTATGACCCTGGTTGCGGTCCCTTGGTTGAACCTACTCACTATCTCGCTCTAATAATTGAGCCCTGTTGACAACATCTGAATATAAAACAAATTTATGAGAGATAAGATATTGCCGAATCTCGGGTTTTAAACCTCTTAGAAACATCTTCATCATTCGTTCCTCATTCTCTACCAAATGAGGTGCAAACATGGATAACTCTGCAAACTTAGCCTCGTATTGGGACACCGTCATGTTGTTTTGTTCTAGTCTAATAAACTCTACCTCCTTCATATGGCGAATACTTTCAGGAAAGTATTTTTCGTTGAAAAGTTTCTGAAACGTTTCCCAAGACATGCGAGTGCGCAAGTCGGAGTACGTTTACGAGACTCCACTAATAATCCCTCGCCACGGAACATAAAGGTGGCGAATGGAACCTTCAGTTCCTCCGTGCATTCCAAGACATCGAATATCTTGGTAATTTGTTTGACCCACGTTTCCGCCATGATCGGATCCGGCTTTCCCTTAAATTCTGGTGGTCCCAATTCTTTGAACTGCTTGGCCGTGATAAGCCGCGCGTTGCTATCATTTCCACTCGTATTCTGTACACGAGTCTCCCTCGTCTGGTTTTGTATGAACTGCAAAAAGCTTCTAAACATCCCGTCATTCATCGTGCTCGCTTTCGGTGGTGTTGTTTACGGAGGAATATTGTCTTCTTCATTATGCGTTCCCTCGGTGAATAAAGGTGTTTCCACGGTCTCATTAACTCCACCGTTAATATTCTCAGCTGCCATTCTTAAATACTGCCATAAAACAAGGATTAATTAAATAATTTAACATATCACATCACATATTAACAATATGCTTCAACTGACCAACAAATAAGCTTAGGTATGACACACTACAGCGAAGGATTACTTATCACCCTCCTCGTATATTCCCCGATTTCCGCCGGAAGAACATATCCTAAGCTCGATACCAACCGCGATGCCCCAAAATGCGGTATACAACACCCATTCCGAGGTTGCCAAATACATGGTTCAAACAACTACAACTTTATTAAGACAACATAAAAAGCGTGAGTTTAAATACAAATATTGTCATCTGAGACAATATCCACACTCAAATAAGTCCTCATTTTAATTATTGATACATTATTTTACAAAAATGGCGAGACTACTAAAATAACTTCTAGAACCATCATTCCATACCCCGACTAGTACTTATTACATTCTCGCCTCCCGAGAAGAAAAATGGAACAAAAAGGAAAAGGTGAGCTCAACTAGCCTAGTAAAAGAACATTATGACTAAGATAATACTGAACAAATTATCGTTAGTCTTCAACAGGAAAAATCTAATAGAATACAATAGACAACAAGTTTTAAATCAATATTCGCAATGAAATAATAATTCATTAGAAGAGTTAAGTAGAGAATGAAATCTACTATCTTCTATATATGAATATAAAAGTTCATCGTCTATTCTTTTATCCCTATAACATCAATCAATATATATCTGGAATCAAATATTCATCTTTGCACTATAGGCCAAAGATATTCATCAGTTGGTCATGTTCATCTAAACACCTATTCATCTTTGTACTACAGGCCAAAGATATTCATCATAAAATCATTCATCTTTGCACTACGGGCCAAATATATTAAGTTATATCATCATTTAGGACTGAGGATGATGAAAAATATTTTTAAGAAAAGGAATCCAGTGAAACAAAATAATAAATAATAATGTAAGACCCCAACTTATTATTAATGAAATTTAATTTTCTCTATTTATTATAGTAAGGGTTGATTTGATTAATGTGGATAGTTATGGGTAAAATACGCAAATATTTCGAAATAAGCAAGCGGTTATAAAATGTTCATTGTTGTTTGGAATATTCGTTTGGTCGTGGAATATTAAATCTTCGTCGTGAATATTAAATACGACCACCGTTAACGAACCATGTGTGGGCCTCATAACTGAGCGATTGCATGAAGAAAACGACAAATATAAGTTGTTTAAAAATAATCAGGCGTAGTTATTACAAGCACCTTGTTGGAATACCGGTGGTTAAAACACGATGTCTGGCGTTGTTGTCAGCAAGAAGCTTTGCAGTATTGCACCAATTATTGATTCTTACTTAAGAAGGCACTACTCAATAATTGTTACGATGAATTCTTTCGCTCGATATTTTATTTTATTGATTCAATAATTCTTTGCGTTGATATTTTATATTCTTTGTTGTTTCAATAATTGTCACTACACAAATATTTTCTATTATCGAAGCAATAATTCATATTATCTGAATAATATTATTAGAAAAATTATTGTCAATGTCTAGAAAGTTACTGTCTACAGGAGAGGTTTGGTCACCTAATCACTTGTAGCCAAGAAGGAGAGAAATTCTTATTGAAAAACCCCTCTTTCACGGAAATGACTGAGTTCTTTAATCTTTGTGATTCTCGTAATATTATTTATGAATAATTAATTATTGATTTATATGATGAGGAAAATATTCATTTTATGTGGATATAGATGGAGAAAATTTTTAAAGTGACAATTGTTGAAAATCGATATTTTATCTTTTGTGATAAAATAATATTTTATTATATTATTATAATATAATAATGATGATATTTTTACAATAAATGTGGGATATATGAGTATATGAGGAGAAAGAGTATTTTTGTTGCAAAAGTTGTTTAAAACATATTAAACATGTCTGTGGGCCCATTTCTTGACTGAAATTTGATTATAGCTTGTAAAATCGCCCGTTTATGGATTTCGGTCAATTTCTGTTTGAAATTTGGAAAACTTTTCTTCTGCAAAGTTGTAGAGAATTGAATTTCCTATAAAAATTCGCGAGGTTTGAATTTTCTGACAAAAGGACTATTTATTATGAATTATTGAAGTTCCGAAGTTCCGAAATTATTGATTTTTGGAAGTTTTAATTGTTTTAATTAACAAAAACGTTTTTTTGTGTTTGGTTAGCCTCATTAAACACATGCAAGTTGCTGAATTCAGATGGTTCTAGGTGCGTAGACAAATTTGTATATATATATATATATTATATTATATTAAATTTTTTACTTTGGTGTTCTAAGCATTTTCCTATAAATAGGGTGCTTAGGTTAGAATTGAAAATCACACCAGAAACTGAAGTTTTCTCTCTCTATATTATCGACCGTATTCTTGTGAGTATTTTGAGTATTGCTATACGTGCAAGTTCAGTCATACTTTATATCCTGTTTCAAATTTAAAGATCTTGATCTTTCGAGGTAAGGGATATTATTTTTAAAATGATATTATTTCTTCTAATATCATTATGCCAAGTATTGATCTGAACTTTTAATCAAATTTGGAACTTTTTGTGTCGAGTTCTTATTCACGTGATATAAAGACTTTATTACGTGTCGACCTTATTCACGAATACTGACCTATTCATCAAAAAAATGAAAATTTTCCTTTTAAATCTAAAATATCTATTGTGGATACTAGCTTTGATTGTATCTATGTTTTGATCATTCTTGAATTTTACACCACTATAATTATTTTTGAGGTATTTTTGACATGGATAAAACAAAGTACGAATCCTTAATCCTTAATCCTTAATCCTTGTCATTTTGTTTCCTTTGGATTCGTTTCTTTAAAATATTTTCATCATCCTCGGTCTTAAATGATGATATTATTGAATATCTTTGATGCAGTAGTGCAAAGATGAATGATTTCGATGAATATCTTTGGCCCAGTAGTGCGCAGATGAACAGTGTTTAGATGAACATGACGGTGATGAATATCTTTGTCTCAGAAGTGCAAAGATGAATATTTGATTCGAGATATATATTGATTGATGTTACGGGGATAAAAGATAGACGATGAACTTTTAAATTCATACATAGAAGATAGTAGTTTGCATTCTCTACTTAACTCTTCTAATGAATTATTATTTCATTGCGAATATTGATTTAAAACTTGTTGTATATTGTATTCTATTAGATTTTTTTTCCTGTTGAAGACTAATGATAATTTGTTGTATATTATCTTAGTCATATATATTCTTCTTCTTTGGGCTAGTTGAGCTCACCTTTTCCTTTTTGATCCATTTTCTTCTCAGGGAGGAGAGAATATAATGAGTACTGAAGTTGGGTATGGAATGAAGGTTCTAGAGAGTTGTTTAGTAGTCCTCACCATATTTGTAAAATAATGTATCAATAAATGTGATGAGGATTTATTTGAGTATAGATATTGTCTAGAAGATAATATTTGTATTCAAACTCACGCTTTCTTGTTGTAATAATAAAGTTGTAGTTGTTTACATACAATGTAGTGAAAACTTCGAATGGGTGATGTATACCTATTTTGGGGCGTCACAGTTGGTATCGAGCTTAGGGATATGATCTCTGGAGGAGATCGGGAATAGAACTAGGAGGGAGAGCGAGTAAATCCTTGCTAGTGTGTCCTACCTAAGCTTATTTGTTAGTTGGTCGATATATAGGGATATTATGTGATATATTGATTTCATTAATTAACCCTTGTTTTATGACGATGATTTAAGAATGTTGGTGAGAATATTAACGATGAAAATGAGGCCGTGGAGACGCTTTGTACTCACCAACGAGGAGAACGTGCAACAGGCTGACAATGTTCTTCCCGTGAACAACACCAATGAGTAGATGATGAATGAGGGGATGTTTAGAAGCTTTTTGCATTTCATGTAAATCGACGAGAGGAGACTCGTGTTCAAAATCTGAGGAGGAAATGATAGCAATTCACGGGTTATCACAACCAAGCGGTTCAAAGAGTTGGGACCACCAGAATTTAAGGAAAAGCGGATCCGATCATGGCGGAAACATGGGTCAAGAAAATTACCAAGATATGCGATGTATTGGGATGCGGAGAAGCAGAAGGTTCCATTCGCCACCTTTATGTTCCGTGGCAAAGCGGACTCACTGGTGGAAATCGTCAGAAGCGTACTCCATCCAAATTACACTCGGCATGTCTTGGGAGACGCTTCAAAACTATTTAATGACAAATACTTTCCACGAAAGTGTTCGTCATATGAAGGAAGTGGAGTTCATCGATTAGAACAAAAACAACATAGCGGTGTCTCGAAGACGAGGCAAAGTTTGCGAGTTATCCGAGTTTGCACCTCATTTGGTGGAGAATGAGGAACGTATGACGCGGGATGTTTCGAGAGGTTTGAAACCCAAGATCGACAATATCTCATTTCTCATAAATTTTCTCTATTTAGATGTTGTAAATATGGCTCAATTATTAGAGCGAGATAACGAAGTGCAGTCAATCGAGGGACCACAATCGAGATCATACCGGAGATAGCGATCAACAAAACAACGATAACCCGGCAGAGAAAGAAAAAAGACGGACAAAATGGTAACCACTCGGTGGTAATCATGGCCATGAAAATAGAAGAAGCGAGTCGGGAGAGATTTTAAAAAGAGGAGATTTAACAACGACCGTGTGAAGGCAGACGAAAGGCGGCAAGAATCGGTTCTAAGGGAGGAGAACGACCACCGGTCGTATATGCTTTATAAATGCGGAAAGGGGACATATCACCAAACCGCCCACAACAGCTTCAAGGTATCTTATAATTGTGGAAAGGAAGGACATATCGCTTCGAGATTGTGCGATAAGCGAAACCTAGTTCGGGAGGGGACGGTGACTTAAAAGACCGTCCCGGAAAAGTCAAAGCTAACGGTTCTGGAAGAAGCGTTTGTTGTGGTTGGTCAAAATGCAAGGAACCCAAACGAGGTGATCACGGGTAAGCTATTTATAAATTCTTGCGAAGTTTATACCTTACTTGATCTGCCGTACCCCATTCATTTATCTCTCTGCTTGTGCTCAACGTTTAAACTTGACTCGGAGAAATTAGACTTTGACCAATCTGTGGAAACTCCGTTAGAGAAACTTTCATCACATCCACTGTTTATAAATCTTATTTGATTCAAGTTGGCACCATCACCTTACATGTTGACCTTATCTCTTTAAAGATACTTGCTTTTGATGTGATTTTAGGGATTGATTGGTTAACTACTCATCATGCCAAAATTGATTATTTTAAGTGGTTGTTAGTTTTCATATTCCTAACCAACTTTGTTGTATGCAATTCAAAGAACTAAACCATTAAAATCAATCAACATCATATCTAATCATAAAGCTATTCGTTTATTGAAAAAGCGGATGTCAAGCTTTCTTAGCCCATGTTATGGATTTGAATAAAGACACGTCAAATTTGAATAATATTCTGTTGTTATTGACTTTCCCGACGTATTTCTGAAGAACTTCCGGTCTACCCCGAGCGTGAAGTTGAATTCTTTATTGATCTTGAACCCGCATACAAGCCCATTTCTAAAACCCCATATCGAATGGCTCTATTGGACTTGAGGAGTTAAAGGTCCAACTACGAGAGTTGTTGGACATCGGTTTCATTAGTCCTAGTACATCTCCTTGGGGTGCTCTGTTTTATTCATAAAGAAGAAAGAGCGGTAGTATGCGACTTTGTATTGACTATCGAGAATTGAACCATGTCACCATCGAGAATAGGTATCCTCTACCTCGTATTGATGACTTGTTTGACCATTCAGCAAGGAGCATAATTCTTTTTAAAGATCGATCTTCGCTTCGGATATCATCCGTGAAGATTAGAACCGAGGATATTCTAAAGACCTTGAACTCGAAGACGGGCATTATGAATTCTTAGTCATGTCTTTTCGGATGACTAATGCTCCTGCGGCTTTCATGGATATGATGAACCAAAGTATTCAAGGAATATTTGGATCGATTCGTTGTTGTCTTTATTGATGACATCCTCATATATTCCAAAAGTCGTGAAGATCATGAGCACCATTTGAAGCTCGGTACTCCAAAGGCTTCGTGAAAACAAACTATATGCCAAATTGAAGAAATGTGAGTTCGGCTTGAGGAAGTAGCATTCCTTGGGCACTTGGTGTCGAAACATGGAGTATCTGTGGACCGGCGAAGATTGAAGCAATACAAAGTTAGAGCAACCAAGTCGGTGATCAAGTCGTGAAGTTTAAGGCTTAAATTTGGTTATTATCGGAGATTCGTGGAAGGATTTTCCTAATCGCTACTCCATTAACTCAAATTGGTGACTCGGAAGATATAAAATTCGTATGGAAGCGAGGAATGCGAGAAGAGTTTCCAAGAGCTCAAGAGAGACTCATTTCGGCACTGTTCTAACAATACCATCCGAACGATGGATGGATTTTTATCTCTGGCGATGCTTCGAGCAAAAGGGTTAGGATGTGTTCTCATGCAATGTGGAAAAGTCATAGCTTTATGCCTCGCGACAACTTAAAAGAGTATGAGAGGAATTATCCTACTCATGATATAGAGTTAGCGTGATCGTTTTAGCGCTTAAAGATCCGGAGGCACTATCTATATGGGGAGAAAGTGGAGATATATTCGGACCATAAAAGCCTCAAATATTTCTTCACGCAAAGGAACTCAACATGCGTGAACGACGTTGGCTCGAGTTGTTGAAGATTACGACCACACTATTACCATCCCGGAAAAGCGAACGTGGTAGGCGACGCGTTGAGTAGAAGATCATATCTGAGGAATGAGTGCGATGATGTCAAGTATACGCGTAGAGCCAACTTTAATAGAAAAAGTTAAGGTTGCTCAAGCCACCGGGCCGGAGCGATGCATATGAAGAAGAAAGTACAAGAAGGTGCTATTAGGGCGATAATTGATGAAGAAGGAATACTTGAGTCCACTCCGAGTTTGTGTTCTAACGACTCTCGATTTGAAGTACAAGATTATGATGGAGGCACACAATACACCATTTGCAATCCATCCTGGAAGTACTAAAATGTATCGTGATCTTCACATACATTTTGGTGGAACAATATGAAGAGAAAATTGCAAAGTTTATCTCGATGTGTTTAACTTGTCAACGTGTAAAGGCGGAGCATCTAGTACCTAAGGGTCCGCTTTGCAACCACTTGAGATTCTAAAATGGAAGTGGAACACATTACCATGGATTTCGTTCTTTTTGGTCTTCCTACGGTTTCTCGGCATCAATCCCATTTGGGTTATTGTTGATAGATTAACCAAGTTCCGCTCATTTCTTGCCGATACGGAGACTTATTCCTTGAACGTCTTGCTAGATATATGTAAATGAGATTGTGAGGTTGCATGGCATGCCAAGATCCATATTTTCAATCGTGACCCAAGATTCACTTTAAGATTTTGGGTTAGCTTGCAAAAAGCTATGGGCGCGGATTTATTTATCTGATTCGGCATACCATCCTCAAGCAGACCTGGACAATCGAGAGAGGACTATTCAAACTCTTGAAGATCTATTAAGACTCGTGTCCCTGACTTCAAGGCGATTGGGATAAGTATTTACCATTGGTGGAATTCTCCTACAACAACAGTTTATCGAGCAAGTATAGGTGTGGCTCCATTTGAAGCATTATACGGACGAAAGTGTCTCTCTCCAATATGTTGGGTTGAGGTTGGTGAAGCAACATTGTTGGGACCCGAGTTGAAATACGTATGACTCACCGAAAAGATCCAAATGATTCGACAACGTATACAACCAGCACAAGATCGACAAAAGAGTTATCACGGATCTTCATCGAAAGGGCGTGGAATTTAGTATAGGTGATCATGTATTGTTGCGAGTTGCTCCATGGAAGGGAGTTACAAGATTTGGGAAGAGAGGAAAGCTCGATCCACGATTTATTGGTCCATTTCAAATTCTTGACCAAGTAGGAAATGTAGCTTTATATAGACTCGCGTTACCTCAAAGTATGTCTCGTGTTCATAATGTGTTTCACATATCTGTACTTCGTAAATATGTTAAAGACCCGAACCACGTTATAGAGTTAGAACCGAACGAGATAGCCGAAGACTTAACGTACGAAGAGGTACCTGTCAAGATTTTGGATAGGAAGGAGCATGTCCTACGCACAAAGGTCATACCACAAGTTAAAGTTCTGTAGAGGAATCATGCTATAGAAGAAATGACCTGGGAATTGGAAACGAAAATGAAAGCGAGGTATCCTCACTTTTTTTGAAACACCGAATCGTCGTCAATTTCGAGGACGAAATTTCATAAGGAGGGGAGGTTGTAAGACCCCAACTTATTATTAATGAAATTTAATTTTCTCTATTTATTATAATAAGGGTTGATTTGATTAATGTGGATAGTTATGGGTAAAATACACAAATATTTCGAAATAAACAAGTGGTTATAAAATATTTATTGTTGTCAGAATATTCGTTTGGTCGTGGAATATTCAGAATGCTTTCGGAAATATTAAATATTTACCCAGTAGCGACCGTATGTGGGCCTCATAACTAAAAGATTGGATGAAAAAGCGATAAATATAAATTCTTATTGGAAAGCCCCTCTTTCTGAGAATGACTTTGGTTGCCCGATCTTGTGATTACAGAATATTATTTATGAATAATTAATTATTAATTTATATGATGAGGAAAATATTCATTTTATGTGGATATAGATGGAGAAAATTTTAAAGTGACAATTGTTGAAAATCGATATTTTATCTTTTGTGATAAAATAATATTTTATTATATTATTATAATATAATAATGATGATATTTTTACAATGAATGTGGGATATATAAGTATATGAGGAGGAAGAGTATTTTTGTTGCAAAAGTTGTTTAAAACATATTAAACATGTCTCATGGGCCCATTTCTTGGCCGAAATTTGATTATAGCTTGTAAAATCGCCTGGTTATGGATTTGATCCAATTTACATTTGAAATTTGGAAAACTTTTCTTCATAAGTTGTAGAAAATTGAATTTCCTATAAAAATTATGAGATTTGAATTTTCGACAAAAGGGCTATTTATTATGAATTATTGAAGTTCAAGTTCAAAATTATTGATTTTTGGAAGTTTTAATTGTTTTAATTAACAAAAACGTTTTTTTGTGTTTGGTTAGCCTCATTAAACACATGAAAGTTGCTGAATTCAGATGGTTCTAGGTGCGTAGACAAATTTGTATATATATATATATATTATATTATATTAAATTTTTACTTTGGTGTTCTAAGCATTTTCCTATAAATAGGGTGCTTAGGTTAGAATTGAAAATCACACTTTAAACCGAAGTTTTCTCTCTATATTATCGGTTAGTATTCTTGTGAGTATTTTGAGTATTGCTATATCACGGTGCAAGTTCAGGTCATACTTTATATCCTGTTTTTAAATTTAGAAGTCTTGATCTTTTCGGTAAGGGATATTATTTTTTAAAATGATATTATTTCTTCTAATATCATTATCTTAAAGTATTGATCTGAACTTTTAATCAAATTTGGAACTTTTTGTGTCAGAGTTACTATTCACGTATCTGACCTTATTTAACGTATATCGACATACTTATTCACGAATACTGACACTATTTATCAAAAATGAAATTTTTCCTTTTAAATCTAAAATATCTATTGTGGATACTAGCTTTGATTGTATCTATGTTTTGATCATTCTTGAATTTTACACCACTATAATTATTTTTTGAGGTATTTTTGGACATGGATAAAACAAAAGTACTGAATCCTTAATCCTTAATCCTTGTCATTTTGTTTCACCGGATTCATTTCTTTAAAAATATTTTTCATCATCCTCGGTCTTAAATGATGATATTATTGAATATCTTTGGCACATAGTGCAAGATGAATGATTTCCCGATGAATATCTTTGGCCCGTAGTGCAAAATGAGAACAGTGTTTAGATGAACATGACCAACCCGATGAATATCTTTGTCTGTAGTGTAAAGATGAATATTTGATTCCAGATATATATTGATTGATGTTACAGGGATAAAAGATAAACGATGAACTTTTAAATTCATACATAGAAGATAGTAGTTTGCATTCTCTACTTAACTCTTCTAATTAATTATTATTTCCACTGCGAATATTGATTTAAAACTTGTTGTCTATTGTATTCTATTAGATTTTTTCCCTGTTGAAGACTAATGATAATTTGTTGTATATTATCTTAGTCATAATATTCTTTATTGGGCTAGTTGAGCTCACCCTTTTCCTTTTTGTTCCATTTTTCTTCTTAGGAGGCGAGAATATAACGAGTACGAGTCGGGGTATGGAATGAAAGTTCTAGAAAGAGTTGTTTAGTAGTCCTCACCATTTTTATAAAATAATGTATCAATAAATGTGGTGAAGATTTATTTGAGTATAGATATTGTCTAGAAGATAATATTTGTATTCAAACTCACAGTTTTACTGTTGTAATAATAAAGTTGTAGTTGTTTCTGTACCATGTATTGACAACTCAGAATGGGTGATGTATACCTATTTTGGGGGCGTCACAAATAAAGATTCGTATTTCAGCTATTCCATGTCCAAAAATACCTCATAAATAATCATAGTGGAGTAAAATTCAAGAATGATCAAAACATGGATACAATCAAAGCTAGTATCCGAATAGATATTTTGGACAAAAAGAAGAAAATTTCATTTTTAAATTGAATAGTCTTGGTATTTGTGAATAATTATCGATATCGTGAATAGTCTTGGTATCGTGAATAGTAACTCAGACACTAAAAGATAGAAATTTCACAAAAACATCATCATGCTTCGTGAATAGTACTTTCGTGAATAGTAACTCATGAATAATAACTCGTGAATAGTAACTCATGAATAGTAACTCGTGAATAGTAACTCATGAATAGTAACTCCGACATGAAAAAGTTCTAAATTTGATAAATATTCCAACCAATATTTCGGCATAATGATATTGAAGAAATAATATCATTTTTGAAGAAAATAACACCCACCTCCTCGTAAAGAATAAGATTTACATTTGGAATCTTTGGATATAGTCTTTGAAAGAACTTGCACCAGTATATCAATACTCAAAGTACTAAAATACTCACAAAATACGCTCGATATTATAGAGAGAAATCAGTAGTTTACGTGTGATTTTCAATTCTAACTTTAAGCACCCTATTTATAGGAAAATGCTTAGAACACAAGGTAAAAATTTAATATAATATTAATATATTATATATAAATTCCTACGCACACAATCTATGATCTGAATTCAAATGCTTGACAACAAATAAGTCTACCAAACAAATCAAAAAACGTTTTTATTATTTAAAATAATTAAAACTTCCAAAAATCAATTATTTGAACTTGAACTTCAATAATTCATAATAAATAGCCCTTTTATCAGATAATTCGAATCTCGGATCTTTTTATAGGAAATTCAATTCTCTACAACTTTGCAGAAGAAAGTATTTCAAAATTCCAAACAGAAATTGACCGAAATCCATAAACAGCCGATTTTACAGGCTATAATCAAATTTCAGTCAAGAAATGGGCCCACAGACATGTTTAACATGTTTTAAGTAACTTTTGCAACAAAAATACTTCTCATCCTCATATACTCATATATCCCAGATTCATTGTAAAAATATCCCCATTATCATATTATAATAATATAATAAAATATTATTTTATTAGAAAAGATAAAATATCGATTTTCAACAATTGTCACTTTAAAATTTTCTCCATCTATATCCATATAAAATGAATATTTTCCTCATCATATAAATTAATAATTAATTATTCACAAATAATATTACGAATCACAAATCGACAACCGGTAGTTCTAGGAAGAGGGGGCTTTCCAATAAAATTTCTCCTTCTTGGCCAGCAATTAGGTGACCAAACCTCTCATTAGATGAACTTTCTAGACATTGCCAATAATGTTTTCTAATAATATTATTCGAGATAATATGAATTATTAGCCGATAATGGAAAATCTTGTGTAGTGACAATTATTAAAACAACGAAGAATATAAAATATCAACGCAGCAATTATTGAATCAATAAAATAAAATAATGAATAATTAACTACTATAACAATTATTGAGTAGTGCCTTCTTACGTAAGAATCAATAATTGGTGCAATACTGCAATGTCTTCTTGTCGCAACAACGCGTATTCATCAGTATTTTAACCATCGGGTATTCCAACGATGTTAACTTGTAATAACTTCTGTAGATTATTTATAAACAACTTATACTTATCGTTTTTTTTATCCAATCGCTTTTTAGTTATGGGGCCCACAAAAGATCTAGCGTAAATGCGAATATTCCCGATGAAGAATATTCATTTACTAAACGAATATTCTCCAAACAACAATGAATATTTTATAACCACCTACTTATTTAAATTATTTAGCATTTTTACCCATAACTAACCACATTAATCAAATCAACCCTTACTATTTCAAAATGATAAATAAGAGAAATTAAATTTCATTTATTAATAATTTGGGGTCTTCTGATAACTTGGAGTTTATCTCAAGGTGTTTAACTTCGATGAGTCGGCGGTGCATCAGTACCAAAAGGTCCATTCTGCAACCACTTGAAATTCGAATGGAAGTGGGAGCACATTACCATGGATTTCGTTCTTGGTCTTCCCAAGGTTTCTCAAGGCATAGATACTGATTTGGGTCATTGTTGATAGATTGACCAAGTCTGCTCACTTCTTACCTATCGAGAAACTTATACACTTGAACGTCTTGCTTCGTATGTACGTAAATGAGATTGTAAGATCGCATGGTATGCCAAGATCCATAGTTTCTTATCGAGACCCAAGATTCACTTCACGATTTTGGGTTAGTTTGCGAGAAAAGCTATGGGCGCAGTTCTGATTTAGCTTTCGGCATATCATCCTCAAACGGATGGACGATCGGAAGGACTATTCATCCAAAGATCTTTTCATGAAAATATTCTTCCGAGCATTCTTGAATTTTACTCTAAAAGCGATGATCATGTTGACAATTTGGACGTTTTCGGTTCTAGATAAATTAATTCTTGAACTTGTTTTATTGAATTCTTATATCATTGTCATCATCTTCATGTTTATATTTTGTTGAAAGTCATCTCGTGGCACATAGGTGCATAGATGGACTTAGTATAATTATGACCGAGGATTATTCGGTGTAATCATGGCCGTAATGTTACAAATGATGTGATAAAAATCCTCATTGGTAGTAGTGCATTGATGGACCGATTGTTGGCATGATCACGACCATTAATGAATACACGAATGTCCTTGGCCAGTGAGTAGTATGGATAATTTGTGGTCGTGATACTAAAGAATATCCTCGGCCAGTAGTCATGTGGGTGATTCGATGATGTGGATTATTTATTAAAAATTTGAGTCCGTGATAAAAGTGATGAAAAACCTTTAAATCATAGAAGATAGTAAATTTTATTCCCTACTTGACTCTTCTAATGGATTGCTTGTTCCACTGCAATTAAACTTGATAGTTATTATATTTTATCAGTTTAACACTGTTGAAGGCTAACGATAAATTATTCTGCATTATCTTAGTCGTAATATTTCTTCTTTGGGCTAGTTGAGCTCACCCTTTCTTTCAACATTTCTCTTGTGAAATGAGAACGTAATTGAGAGGACTAGTCGGGGAACAGAGTGATGGTCCTAGATAGTGCATTAGTAGTCCTCACTATTCTGTGAAATAATGTGATAATAATTGTAATGAAGTCTCCTTTTGAGTTTGTATAATCTCTAGTAGACAATATTTGTATTCAAACTCACAGTTAATGTTTTGTCGTATTATACACGACAGTTGTATTATTAAGTTGTATTTGAATTCTGTACCATGTATCTGGCGACTCAAGATGGGTGATGTATACCTAATTTTGGGGGCGTCACAACGGTTCGATCCGTCGCTATATATAAAACCGTCGTCTTAATTTTTAGCGACGACCAACATATATCGACGAACAACATATAGCGACGAACCGAACCTATAGCGACGGACCGAACGGTTATCTTATCCGTCGCTAAAAAAGGCATGTAAAGTATATTGGATAAAAAATATTTTCTTGATCCATTCTCTCTCTATATATATAATATACTCAATTTAGAAAAGATAATTACAATCGTCAAAAAGCTAAAGATCCGACGGCCAATATTAGTATTAACCCACTCAGGAACCCTAACGGGAGAATATACTTATCCGATATAAAACTGTGTACGGTCTTTTTCTTTCAACTCCATTTCTTTAGGCTGCTGCTGCTATACAAAAAGAGAATCGGAGAAACCCTTGGTAGCTCTACGCCAAAACAAAAGGCAGCTATGTCTGACGAGGAGCATCAGTTTGAGTCCAAGGCTGACGCCGGTGCCTCCAAGACTTTCCCTCAACAAGCTGGCACCATCCGTAAGAACGGCTACATCAATATCAAAAGTCGTCCCTGCAAGGTATATATATATATATAATGTTTATTCATTTCTTTGTTCATTTCCTCTCAGTAATTTAGTTTCTAGATTTGTGTCTTTGTGATTTATGTAACTTGGTACTTTGAAGGAATCTAGATTTATTCAGCTTTATTTATCATTTTGGAAAACACAACAAAACTGAAATGAAAGCTTTATGCATAAAAGGATGGTCTCATAATAATTAAATATCACAAGATAAACTATAGTAAATATCCCACCAGCTCAAACCATAGCCGAAGGTAATTATTACAATTTCAAATAAACTGACATATCAATCCTAACCATAATAACTCTAAACCATTGGAATGAATGGAGCTCTCATCACACTTGCCCATGATTCCCCTGATTACATGCCGGAAGAAAAACACAGCATGAGCCAAATGCCCAGTACGGATATAGAATACAAATAATGAACCGAAATAACTAATTCAATTAAATGATATGAAGCGAAATGAACTGAAACGAAACGAAACGAACTAAACTAACACAACGAAATAGTAGGCTGAATCAAATGGCTGGGTGTTATTTCATACCGAGCTCAAAACAAAAAGTAATTTACCTTGCCACACAGGCAAGTCAAATAATGCCACACAGGCAATCAAAATAATGCCACACAGACAATCACACATCGGACTTCGCAATCCAGATGCATGCAAAATCGGAAGGCGTGTTTGTCACAAACATCACCAATCCATGAATGAGCGAGCAGAAAACTAGGGTTCGACCCATACGCCTCCCACAACAAAACACCAAATGGCCAACTCCCACCGGAGCACAAAACGGAGACGCCGTGGACTGATCACACCGCCACGGAAGGTGTCATGCCTCGGTGCCAAGAGGACATGCCTGTGGTACCCCAACAGGTGGTTATAGTTCAGGTATACCCTACGGTATTCTAACAAAATATAATGTCACAACACATGCGACACAATATCAACACAAATGGGTTCTAACGTGTACATGTTAAATCAAACGAATCATCAACACAAGTCTCCAAAATATACTAACATGTACATCACTATGAAAATCGAAATAAATATTAAATATGATAAACGAGTTCAAAGAGTACAAGTTATGATATTCTAAAGATCAAAATAAACTGTTATATGAACTTCACTAAGATCAAGGTATCGAGACAATATACGAAATCAAAACGAGAAGCAAAACGAACAAACTAAAATTAAAGAGTATCGCTGGAATAAGTACGGAATCCTTACTGGATTAAACAATGTAATACCCAAAATTTAAATACCAAATTTGTCTCGTTAAATTCCTTCCGTTGGGCCAGATTAAAAAAATAATAATTAATTAATTAATTAAGTTTAATACAATTATAACCTTACATTTAATAGTCATTAACTTATATAATACTTTGTTAAAAAGAGTTAATCAAGTTTTTTTATATGTTATGAGTCACTATTTGTTATGCTTTAATTATTAATTATGTTGCCTTATTATTATATTATTATTATTATTTTTACCATGTTCATGAGACAATTTCATCCAAGTCTAATCAATTTAATCAACTTTATGGCTAACATGACATTACGTAACTTTTATTATTATTATTATTATTATTATTATTATTATTATTATTATTATTATTATTATTATTATCTTCAATTCACACATATATATATATATCATATATATATATATATATATATAAACAATCATTACCTAGCATCCATATTTAAACAAGTAAAATTCTTCTATCTTTGAAACAATTTGTTCACTTTTCTAATACCCACAAATGATGATTAGATTAAGAAAGAAAACACGTATATGCAATATAAAAAACTATCACATACTTACTTGAGAAAGAATGAAATTGAGAAAGAATGAAAAAGAAATGAAATTGTTTTTCTCTTTTCAAAACTCAAATTACTTGACCTCTTCTTCTTTCTTTTAGAATTTGTATCGGTGCATACAAGTATGATTAGGTTTTAATATATATATATACTTTTATATATTTCATTAATTAACTTAAGTATAATAGTATTTAATATTACCCACATATAAATTAATCTCAATTAGTTTTAAGGCCCAATTTGTACTAAATTAATTTACCCATCTCTTATTAATATTTATTAGCCCACACAAATTAAATAACTAGTTTGACCCAAAAAAATAATGACAAAGTCCAATTAATATGTTTTAAAACAAAGAAATTTTTATTATTTAATATTTATTTATTATTTATTTATTTTATTATTATTATTATTACATCACCTACCCTTTAAAAAGGATTAGTCCCCTTTAAAAGGAATCAAAAAGAATGGAACGTACCTAATTTTCAAAGAGATGCGGATATTCTACTCTCGAATAGACTCTTCCATCTCCCAGTGGCTTCCTCTCCAAATGATTCATCCACAAAACCTTAACAAACGGAATAGTCTTCCTCCTCATGATCCTTTCTTGACGATCCAAAATCGCCTCGACTTGTTCCTCACAAGTAAGATCCTCTCGAATCTTATCGAGCGGAATATTGCACCACGTCGCAACGGATGATAATGATAACTCCTCAACAAACGGCATGGAACACATTATGCACGTGAGCTAGTTGTGGAGGCAAAGCTAACCGATATGCAACCTCACCAACCCTCTCCAGAATCTCAAATGGTCCAATATAACGCGGACTAAGTTTCCCTTTCAAGCCAAATCGTCGAATGCCCTTCCAAGGAGAAACTTTTAGAAACACATGCTCACCAGGTTCAATTCTAAAGTCCTCCTATGCTTATCAGCATAACACTTCTGCCGTGATCGAGCCGACTTCAATTTCTCCTTAGCCACCGCTACTTTCTCCGTAGTGATTTGGACTAACTCAGGCTCTTCTATGGCCCTTTCGCCAACCTCATCCCAACAAGTTGGTACCCGACACTTTCTACCGTACAGTGCCTCAAAAGGAGCCATTCCAATACTTGTATGCCAACTATTGTTATAAGCAAACTCAACTAGGCTCAAGTAATCATCCCAATTACCCGACCACTCAAGTGCACAAGACCTCAACATGTCCTCTAATGTCTGAATAGTCCGTTCGAATTGCCCATCAGTTTGCGGATGAAAAGAAATCTTGAAGTTGGTAGAGTGCCCCAAGCTCGTTGAAACCCTTTCCAAAACCGTGAAGTGAACCGCGGATCCCGATCTGAAACAATAGACACCGGAGTACCATGAAGTCTAACAATCTCCTGCTGAAAGATATGTGCCAACCTATCCACTGAGTAACCCTCATGAATAGCCAAAAAGTGTGCCGATTTAGTCAACCGATCCACCACTACCCAAATGGCATCATTCTCCCTGAAAGTCTTCGGCAAACCAGTCACAAAATCCATCGTGATATTCTCCCATTTCCACACTGGAATGTCTAATTGTTGCAGCAAACCACTAGCTCGTTGATGTTCTATCTTCACTTGTTGACAAGTGAGGCACTTCCCAACATATTCAACCACGTCTCGTTTCATCTCATTCCACCAAAAATTCTTCTTCAGATCCCTATACATCTTTGTAGAACCTGGATGAATAGAAAATGACGAACTATGAGCCTCAGCCAGCACAGCCTCTCGAATGATTGGATCTGACGGTACACACAACCGCTCACCCAACCAAATCACACCATGGTCATCAATACGAAACTTAGACTGCTTGCCCTCTAAATTCTGCGTCATACTCCACAACTCCCTATCTTCCTTTTGAGCTTCTTTGACCCGCGAGATAAGAGAGGGCTCCACTCTCATACCCGCCAAATGTCCATCTGAACCTCGTATATACAACTCCAACTCGATCCGCTCCATATCTGAAATAAGCTGAGGTTGTGTAATAAGGGCTGCTACACTCCCTGAACTCTTTCGGCTAAGAGCATCTGCAACCACATTTGCCTTCCCCGGGTGATACTGAATTCTAGCATCATAATCTTTTAGAAGCTCCAACCAACGCCTTTGTCTCATATTAAGCTCCTTCTTAGTGAAAATGTATTTAAGACTTTTGTGATCGGTGAAGATATCACAAGTCTCTCCATACAAATAATGCCTCCAAATCTTTAAGGCAAATATCACTGCTGCTAACTCCAAATCATGTGTGGGGTAATTCACCTCGTAAGGTTTAAGTTGCCTAGAAGCATAAGCAATCACCTTACCGTATTGCATCAAAACACACCCCAAACCCTTCTTAGAAGCATCACTATAAATTTGGTAACCTCCTGTCCCCGACGGCAATGCAAGTATAGGAGTTGTCACAAGTCGTTTCTTCAATTCCTCGAAACTCTTCTCACGCTCCTCATTCCACACAAACTTCGTGCCCTTTCTCATCAACTGGGTCAATGGCAAGGCAAGCAAGGAAAACCCTTCCACAAACCTCCTATAATACCCTGCCAAACCCAAAAAACTTCTAATCTCTGTCACTGTTGTAGGTCTTGGCCATTTAGTAATAGCCTCAACCTTCGCAGGATCCACCTTAATGCCTTGAAAGAAAACAACGTGTCCCAAAAAATGCGACTGCTCCAACCAAAACTTCGCATTTAGAGAATTTAGCATACTGATTTCTCTTTCTGCAAAATCTCCAACACTGTGCGAAGATGCTCCTCATGCTCTTCCTTAGATTTTGAGTAAACCAAAATATCATCAATAAAGACAATGACAAATTGGTCTAAGTACTCTCTGAACACCCGATTCATCAAATCCATAAACACCACCGGAGCGTTAGTCACAAAGAAAGGCATCACCGAAAACTTCGTAATGCCCATATCGAGTCTGAAAAACCCGTCTTAGGGATATCCTCATCCCTCACTCTCAACCGATGATAGCCCGACCTCAAGTCTATCTTTGAAAAATACTTACCCCCTGAGTTGGTCGAACAAGTCATCAATCCTCGGCGATGGATCTGGATTCCTAATGGTGATCTTGTTCGACTCTCTGTAGTCTATACACACGACCTCATAGACCCATCCTTCTTCTTCACAAACAAAATTTGGAGCACCCACGGTGAAACACTCGGCCCAAATCACACCACGATCCAAACAATTCTGCATTTGCTCCTTCACTCCTGCAACTCCAACGGTGCCATCCGATCCGGCGCCTTAGAGATAGGCTCAGCACCAGGAACAAGCTCAATAGCAAACTCCACTTCCCGCTGCGGTGGCAACCCTGACAACTCCTCAGGGAACACATCAGAATAGTCACGAACAATTAGAACATCTTCAATACGAGACTCACCCTTAGAGGTATCCTTCGCAAACACCAAATATCCCTCATAACCCTTTGCCACCAACTTTCCAGCCTTCAAAGCTGAAATTAACTTCACCACTCTACTCGGCTATGAGCCCTGAAACACGAACTCTGGAGACTTCACATCTCCAAATATAACCTTCTTCGCCTGACAATCGATAGTGGCCCGGTGCTTATCCAATCAGTCCATCCCAAGAATGACATCAAAATCGTGCATACTCATCGGAAGAAGATTAGCCCTACGAATCCTATCCCCAAAACTGATCGGACACCCTCGATACAAATCAGAAATAACAACAGAAGTCCCCATCGGGGTAGCAATAGACATAACAGAATCCAAAGGCGAGATGGCACACCCAGGATCTTAGAAACAAAAGACTGAGCAACAACGGAATGAGTAGAACCCGTATCAAACAAAATAGAAGCCTCGCGATTGCCAACTAAAAGAGTACGAAAAGCGATTACACGGTGCACCCTTTGCTGATTATCGTCAAAGCAAACACTTTCGGCCACCACGGCCACGACCTCCATTGCCACCATTATCACCACCTCCACCATTTCCACGTGGCCCGGCCTGATCCCTAGCAATATGACCCATCATCCACACAAAGAAGCATGCACAGTGAGTGCGTGACCTTTGCCTCCCGGATGATTAGCCCCACAAGTAGCATAAGGAGCTATCGAGAATGAGATTCGGGTTGCCCCCACCAGCTGGTCACGGATAACGACCCTGATTTTGCCCCTGCTGACGATTATGCCCCTGCTGACGATTCTGCCCATACCAAGGTAGGCTGAAGCTAACGATTACGCCCTTCTTTGAGGCATCTGCGATAACCCTGTTTTGATTACGCCACGCCATCGCTTGCCCTAACGACCACCACGGTTTCTATTCCACTGACCACCCTGACTTCTCCCCATGCTTGAAATAAGATTGACCTGTTTGGTCATCTCTCATCCCTCTTTCGGCTCCCTTACGGTTTAGAAGACCGAAAATCCTGTCGCTCCATCTCAATATTTTTGGCTGCATTAGCCACTGCTGACACATCTGCAAACTTGGTATTAATGAGATGTTGCCGATACCTATAATGAATCCGCCACTTAAACTTCTCCTCGTGTTACTGCTGCGGTCCTGCTGCGAGGTTCCTGAAAGCACCTTGACCTAGTGAACCTCGTCATGAAATCATGATGGACTCATCATTTTTCTGCCGAATAGACAGATACTCTCTGGCATAGGCCTCTTTATCAGCAGCTGGAAAATACTGCTGATAAAAGACCTCACAAAACTCCGCCCAACTAAGTGTTTCAACATAACCATCACCCTTTGTTGTTTTCATCGCTTTCCACCACCTCTGTGCATCCCCCTCAAGCTTGTAAACTGCAAGCAATACTTTTTGATTATCCGAGCACCCCAACACATCAAAGATCTTCTCTAGGTGAGCAATCCAATTCTCTGCATCAATTGGAGTCGGAGCTGAACTGAATGACTGAGGTTTCTGCTTCTGGAACCTCTCCAACCATACATACATTGCAACCCCCTGCTGATCATGACCATCTATGTTCCATTCCCCTTCGTTTGTATGCTGACCATTATTTCCCAGGTTCTCCTGCTCAGAATTTACGGTGGCGAATTTGCGCATTACTGTCTGACAACCCGTGCCACCAACCGAGGTAAAGCTTGGTTGATTCCTTTGCTGATTCACCAAGGTAGCCAACTGAGCATTAATCTGATCATTAGGTTGCTCATTAGGCTGACCCTCACCTCTTCCCCTATTGTTGGCTCGCCTCCCAGCAACTCTAGCGGATCTACGAGCCATCTAACAAAGAGATCAACGAATAGATAACAAAGCAGATTAGAGACAGATTCGAATATAGCTGATATAATAGCTGAACAGAAAATCAAACAGAACAATAACCTAACCCAGAAGTCTACCCATAACTCACAGGTCAAACCTAAATAGGTTTTCTACAAGAAAGAACCTGACTTTGATACCAACTCTGTAACACCCCCTTTCCAAAATAGAAAGAGAAGTTACTCAAAACACAACAAAACTGAAATGAAAGCTTTATGTCATAAAAGGATGGTCTCATAATAATTAAATATCACAAGATAAACTATAGTAAATATCCCACCATTTCGAAACCATGGCCAAAGGTAATTATTACAATTTCAAATAAAGCGACATCAATCTAACCATAATAACTCTAAACCATTGGAATGAATGAATTTCTCATCACACTTGCCCATGATTCCCCGATTACTGCTTAGGAAGAAAACATAGCATGAGCCAAATGCCCGATGATGGATATAGAATACAAATAATGAACCAAAATAACTAATTCAATTAAATGATATGAAGCGAAATGAATTGAAGCGAAGCGAAACGAACTAAACTAACACAATGAAATAATAAAATTTGAATCAAATGGTGGGTGTTATTTCATCACGAGCTCAAAACAAATAGTAATATACCTTGCCACACAGTAAGTCAAATAATACCACACATGCAATCAAAATAATGCCACACGATCACACATCGAATTGCGTAATCCAGGATGCATGCAAAATCGGAAGCGTGTTTGGCACAAACATCACCAATCCATGAGCGAGCGAGCATCAGAAAACTAGGTTAAACCCATACGCCTCCCACAACAAAACACCAAATGGCCAACTCCCACCGGAGCACAAAACGGAGACGCCGTGGACTGATCACACCGCCACGGAAGGTGTCATGCCTCGGTACCAAGAGGACATGACTGTGGTACCCCAACAGGTGGTTATAGTTCAGGTATACCCTACGGTATTCTAACAAAATATAATGTCACAACACATGCGACACAATATCAACACAAATGGGTTCTAACGTGTACATGTTAAATCAAACGAATCATCAACACAAGTCTCCAAAATATACTAACATGTACATCACTATGAAAATCGAAATAAATATTAAATATGATAAACGAGTTCAAAGAGTACATGTTATGATATTCTAAAGATCAAAATAAACTGTCATAAGAACTTCACTAAGATCAAGGTATCGAGACAATATACGAAATCAAAACGAGAAGCAAAATGAACAAACTAAAATTAAAGAGTATCGCTGAATAAGTACGGAATCCGTACCTGGATTAAACAATGTAATACCCAAAATTTAAATACCAAATTTGTCTCGTTAAATTCCTTCCGTTCGAACTGATTAAACAAAATAATAATAAATTAATTAATTAAGTTTAATACAATTATAACCTTACATTTAATAGTCATTAACTTATATAATACCGTTAAAGAGTTAATCAAGTTTTTTTATATGTTATGGTCACTACTGTTATGCTTTAATTATTAATTATGTTGCCTTATTATTATATTATAATTATTTTTTTTACCATGTTCATGAGACAATTTCATCCAAGTCTAATCCGTTAATCAACTTTATGGCTAACATGACATTACGTAACTTTTATTATTATTATTATTATTATTATTATCTTTCAATTCCTGCACACAAATCACATCATATATACATATATATGTAACCAATCATTACCTAGCATCCATATTTAAACAAGTAAAATTCTTCTACTGAAACAATTTGTTCACTTTTCGGATATCCACAGTGATGATTAGATTAAGAAAGAGAAACACGTATATGCAATATAAAACTATCACATACTTACTTGAGAAAGAATGAAATTGAGAAAGAATAAAAGAATGAAATTGTTTTTCTCTTTTCAAAACTCAGCCGCCAACCTCTTCTTCTTTTTCCGAATTTGTATAAGGGTCATACAAGTATGATTAGGTTTTAATATATATATATACTTTTATATATTTCATTAATTAACTTAAGTATAATAGTATTTAATATTATCCACATATAAATTAATTTTAAGGCCCAATTTGTACTAAATTAATTTACCCATCTCTTATTAATATTTATTAGCCCACACAAATTAAATAACTAGTTTGACCCAAAATAAATGACAAAGTCCAATTAATATGTTTTAAAACAAAGAAATTTTTATTATTTAATATTTATTTATTATTTATTTATTTCGGGTATTACATTGGATCTGTGCAATTCATGTGATTATCGGCTTAATTCAGTCTGTTTATGAAGTCTCTCTGTCACAATGTGAGAGTAATCTTTGAAAGTCGAGTACTTTAGGGGGCATGAAGATTTAATATAATCAACCTTCCCCAGTTAAAACTGTTTTTGAAATTTGAATACAGTGAAATGTGGAAGTTCTGTTTTTTAAAGTTCATTTTTTTTTGGAAAGTCCCAAAATGAAAAGGAATAAATTTTGGATCAAAAATTTGAAGTAAAAGAAGATAAAGGAAGAAGCTTTCAACCATAACTGGCAGCTGCTGACTGTTTTTATGAGTTGAACACAGCTTTGGAAATTTTAAGGTAGCTTTTGGTTTTTGATGACCATAATTACGTAGGAAAAAAAGGTCCTTAATGCTCCTTTGTGGTTGTCCGAATTCCATATGCTCTTTTGTTCAAGCATAAAATAAAATTTCTTCATGTTCGACTTGTCAATGATATAATTGATTATAGTAACCATCTACTTGATAAAATATGGAAAACAATTTAATGATGATCATGTACTGAAGTTGACTTTTAGTGGGGTGTGATAATTGGTCAAATAGGGATGGACTTGTACTGTTGCTGATCTAGCTACTTGCAAACCTTATAAATGTTCATTTTATTTGTTATATAGTACTGAAGTAATTTTCAAATAGGATGTTTTAAACTATTTGGCTATTTTTTTGAACAGGTTGTTGAGGTTTCTACCTCCAAAACAGGCAAGCATGGACACGCCAAGTGTCACTTTGTTGCAATTGATATATTCAATGGCAAGAAGCTCGAAGATATTGTCCCTTCATCTCATAACTGTGATGTGAGTTTACACTAACTTCTTCAACTTTGGCAGGGTTTCATTATATTTTATTTGTATAATCTCTTTTATGCTTATCCTCGTCATTGCAGGTTCCTCATGTTAACCGTACAGACTACCAGCTGATTGATATCTCCGAAGATGGATTCGTAAGTGATTTTCTTGTTTGTTATATCCATAAATTTGAAGTAAAATTCCCTTGAACGGCTTGCCCTCAATTGGTAATTGAAACTATGATCCCATGAGAACATATCCTACTTGAGGAGTCTGTTCTTTTTCATTTTTTCCAGCAACTGTCCTATGAATATATGGCCTTAGTTCATGAATAACCTTCCAAACTATGATTTCTTTCAGGTGAGTCTTTTAACTGAAAGTGGTAACACCAAGGATGACTTGAGGCTTCCCACTGATGAGAATCTGCTTAGCCAGGTATCACTCAATAACAACAAGGATATAAGTCTCATCTTTAAAATATTGGACTACATTTGGTTAAAATGGGCTGAGAAATGGTGTAGAGGAGTTACTCCCTCTGTTGTAGTTTATGGCTTTATGTGGACACATTTTCCTTATTTGGATGTTCAACAATATGCAAACTAGAAAAGAGAACATTCATGGAATATGATTGTTTAAATAGCACTCTCCTAAAACAATGTGCTTTTGCAAACTGGCCACATAAACTAGGAACGGAGTACATGTGAACATGCTTTTAGTTTTCCATTGATTTTGTCTTGTGTCTTTTGTTGTCAGATTAAAGACGGGTTTGGTGAAGGCAAAGACCTTGTTGTGACAGTCATGTCAGCTATGGGAGAAGAACAGATCTGTGCCCTCAAGGACATTGGCCCAAAGAATTAGAAGTGACTGGTCTCTTGGAGTTCCTTGTTACTCGCTGCAATCAGAATATGAACTCTCCTCCGAAAAGGTTGTGTTGGTTCTGGACATTATATAGTTTAAGTTATGGGTGTGAGCCTCAATTATATTTAATTTTTGGGAGACTTGGTCAGACCTAGATAAGATGCAGAACCATATTACTAAGTTGTGTTCTTAACTTTCTTTTTGAGTTGAGCCACCGTGTATTTTGGGTCTTTTCCTTCCTAGTTTTGGATTTGCATGTGCTACTGTACTACTGGGTGGTGATTTCATTTTTTTGTTTCTGGCCCCTTACTTGAGTCATAATGTAATGCTTGCTCTAGCATGTTTGCTTAGTGGACTATGAGATGTTCTTTATTTTGAACTTATAATTAGCTGACAAAATATGGTACGAGAATAGATGATAGTTTTACCTGTGTAAATCTGTTGGAATAAAGTTACTTGGTAGCTAGCCGGTGTTGGGTTGGATCCGCGTTGGATAGATGCCTTCTCTGTAACCTGAAGGAGAAAACGTTTTGAACCGTTTTTCTTTCTGTGGATGTTGCCCAAAGAAGAACAGCGAGCCAAACTGTTGGCAGAAGCAAGCGTTGTTTAGTTGAGCCATATATATCTAGCTGCTTCAAGCAAGAAATAAACAGAATTATATTCTTCTACCATTACTGAGCAAGGTCTTGTAATCATCCATTTGTGTTTTTAAAGATTTTAGCTTTGATGTCTATACCAGTTTTATAAACGATTTAATTATAATTTAGATGCTATAAAATTCCAAATTTCAAACAATTCAAGATTGCCTTGCTCCATAAAACATTGCTTCCCCATAATCGGTGAAGCAATTTGAAGAATTATGACGTATGAATAGATGGAATGTCAACGCTAAGTAATTGTTCTATAACAAAAACCATTGAAATTGAAGAATTAAGGTTTTTTTAATTTTTTTTTTTTTTTTTATGTTCTCAGTTCTCACATTTTAAACACAAGGAGTCCGATTCCAATTTGAAACAATCAATTTGCAGTTCCTACTTACGTCGTTGTACTGACCAACGGAAGGAAAAGTTTTGGCACTTAATGGGGTGGATTGGGGTGGGGAAAACCGTGTGTTGGCTTCGCCTTGCCCGTCCATGAAGTAAATACACACTCCCAACGCGGAAAAGAATTTTTTTTTTTTTTTTTGTCAGTTTCCATTTTCTTGCCTATATTCTTTCCAGCAGAGTAAAGGAAAGGAGGCCTTTATCACTCTATATTCTATCCATCATTCTTAATTAAATTAAGGATATATTTTTTAAAAAATGGTAAATATTATAAAGTATATTGTTGAGATTATAGTTAATTTAGTTGTCATTTTATAATCTTAAATAAAAAATGTATGTAAAGAAGTGCACACCACGACAGCCATTTGGACCCCCTCCACAGACCTTGCACTTTGCATAACTACATAAATTAACAAACGCTACATCTCTCTCTCTCTCTAGTCTCTCTCTCTCTCTCTCTCTATATATATATATATATATATCATTCTACCATTATCACACAATCATATATATATAATTCTTCTTCTCTCTCTAGTCTCTCTCTCTCTATATAAATATCTTGTTGAACCTGTAAAGGATTCTAATTTCTTCATATATATAAGAGCTATCTATTGGATATAACAAAAGTTGTTCTTTATTTGTGGTTGATTGATTGATCAATTCATCAGAAAGGGAAATTAAGGCGCTGCTCGGTGGGTCTGTCTGTCTAATAAATAAATGGGTTCATCCTCTGAGAAGATGAACGCATTGACGCTTGAATGTGTGAGGAAAAGTCTGATTCGACAGGAAGATACAATCATATTTAGCCTCATTGAGAGATCCAAATATCCCATCAATTCTCCTCTTTACCACCAAAATCTGCTTCATGTTCCCGGATTTTCTGCTTCTCTGCTTCAATATATTGTCAAACAAACTGAGGCAATTCATTCACAGGTCAATCTCATCTGAGTCATCTCCTCTCTTCTCTCTCTCTCTCTATATACCCACCAAAAATTAGTCCAATTTGCCAAAAATTTACAACTTCAAATGACATACAGTGTCCTAAGTTGGCGGTAGAACGGTTCAATTTCGAAAATAAACATAATTTGAAACTTTTTGTTAGTACATGAGATCTTTTATTTTTATTTTCTCATTTTGTTACAACATTTCTACATATAATTTTGCCCTGATTTCTCTGGTTGTTGACTTTTCCCCATTATAGTTAGTTTGAGCATTTTTGACGGCATAATTGGCTCTTTCTTCTCTGGAGAAACTATTGAAAAGCTCTATGTAATTTCACACACAACCACCAAAATAGTTTGAAATAATATTACAAATAGTAATAATAACTGAAATAAAATATGTCGGCCTTTCTCAGCTCCAACTTCTTGTCTCATCCAATATCTTCAACTTTGCATATCAGGATCAGGTCACTCCTCCTTTTTGGGATTTGTTGAAAATATATCTCAAATGAAATTACTTTTTATGCAGGACTTTTATCAGTTAATTTCACTACATTTATGGGATTCTGTTTTATCTACTCTGTATGTTATAGGTTGGTAGATATGAAAGTCCAGAAGAACATCCTTTCTTCCCAGACAATTTGCCCTTACCACTGCTGCCACATAACAATTATCCTCAGGTATATACTTTTAGCTCAAACCATGTTGCATTTGTCAAATGAGAAATTATTGTCGGTGTTGAAATCAATAAGGTGAACAAGTGAAATACACAGAAAAGATATGAACGTATAATTCTTCTTAGTGTTAAACTCAGGTTTATACTTTAATTTTGAATTTCTTGTTATAGGTTTTGCATCCTGCAGCCGCTGCCATCAACATAAACAATACTATTTGGGATAGGTATTTTAATCAATTGCTTCCCTTGTTTGTTGCTGAGGGTGATGATGGCAATTATGCGCCAACTGCAGCTTCTGATCTCGAGTGTTTGCAGGTGAGGATGTTTTATGATTCTAGTACTCCCTCAATTACAAAATTAGAGATAAACTAGCTTTTAAGGAAACCTTATTTTTCAAAATTATTCCTAATATAGTGTATAGTAGTGGTAGCATGATACTACTCAATCAACTACGAATAGAAATAATGGCATGTTAGGAACTTCATGTCACTATAGTATAAAAAAATAGAAATGCATTTCTAATTTTGGAATATCTGTGATTTTTGGGTTTGAGTACTTGTGTATTTCATTGTATATATACATACATTATTGAGATACAGGGTAATTTTGATCTTTTAAGACCCATAATATTAAGATGGCAGATGGGATACAAATAGATCAACTGAGGAAGCCTTTTCCTTGTCAAAGACTTAAAATACTAGATTTCTTAACCATGGAAGCTTTGGTTTCTTGCAGGCCATCTCTAGAAGAATTCACTATGGAAAATTTGTAGCTGAGGTTAAATTTCAGGAAGCCCCAGAAGACTATGGACCTGCAATTCGCGCTCAGGTATTTCATAAGCACAGAAGTAAAACTTGAAACATACATGGGGAGGGGAGGGGAGGGGAGGGGAGGGGAGGGGGAGGGGGAGGAATAAGCATTAGTATGTGCCGCCAAAAAGTATTGCTGCTTTTTCATTGTCATTTACAAATGCTTAATTAGAGAATTCAGTTAATCACTCTCTATAAGTAGTAGCTAAAAGCCATCAATGTTTTTTTCTTTATTTTGGATCTTAGAATCAATCTTATAACCTACATGAAATCAGAACACATTGCGATCATTTAGTTAAACTCAAACTAGAACCATTTACTTCATACTGATTGGTGATTTCTTTTCCTGTACCTTTATATTGCATTGTGCTAGCTATCAACCAAAAATGTGTACAATCATTTTTCCTTGCTACAAGCAGTAGTAGTATTAGTAATTATGGTGACATTAAATATGTAGAGATATAATAAAGTTCTTTTAGTGACTTTTATATATTGGTTAGTACAGGACAGAGATGCTCTGATGAAACTTTTGACATTTGAGAGGGTCGAGGAGATGGTAAAGAGGAGGGTAGAGAAGAAAGCCAGGGTGTTTGCGCAAGAAGTGTGCCTAACTGATAATGACGAGAAAAAAGTGAATTACAAGATCGACCCGACTGTGCTTCCTCACATGTATGAAGAATGGATTATGCCTTTAACCAAGCTTGTTGAAGTTGAGTACCTTCTTAGAAGACTTGATTGATGATATATCTGAGGTCAATAGGCACAGCACTGATGAAGGTTTCTTTCTCAACTGGCCATTCCATGAATACTACAGTACACTGAAAAGTCTTGTGATGGTTTGAATTTTTGAAAATATATTCATGATTCATGAGAATCTTCTTCTTCTACTTGAAGATGAGCCTGCGCTGCACCTTGTCCTATTCATGAATTACAATTATATTAGCTATGTTATGATAATGTGAGTTATCTTTTTGTGGTGCAAATAATAATGTGAGTTATCAAACTTAAATTTATGATAATAATTTTAGATAATTGTTAAATCCACAACACTTTTTGTTATTTCCACAACAAAAGTGTCGCTGTAGATGTATAGCGACGGTAAAAACCGTCGCTATAGGATCTATAGCGACACTTTTGTTGTGAAAATAACAATTTCTGTTGTGGATTTAATTAGTCTTAGAGCTCAGTCTTAGAGCTACTATACAAGTGCTTAACTAGTAGCAGTGCATATTAAGACATCTCCACAAGAAGAAAGTACTTAGTTTTCTTTAGGAGTTGGTATCCTCATTATTTTTTAGTGAAGCTTTGTTATTAGTTCTTAATGAACTTGCTAATAAATTCTTAATGAGATGTACAATTGTTGAGTAGACCAAGGCCATTTTTATGGAGGAACAAATTCCTTCTTGTATCAATTACAGTTTGAATGCATTAATGCTAACATTATTGTTTTAATGAAGTGAAGGCACATTCAAACATAAAAAATGGTTTAAAAAGTAAAACAAGGTGATTTAAACATAATTTTTTTGATACCAAGGAAAAAGATGAAGAACTAGTACTAGTTAAAAGGAAACTCTTTCGATATAAGTTACTATTATTAAAAGGGAAGTTTTGAAGATCACAATTTATTATTGAGGAAGTGTTAATTTCACATTAGTTAATGATATTTTCATGTGTTAATTTCACATTGGTTAATGATATTTTCATATCAAGTACACCTGGTATAGACGGTCCAAGCTCCAACACATCCCACTCATAAAAAATGTGGGCTTTCTGCTTATATTTTTTTTTAGTACAATGCATGTATTTATTTATATTTAATGATGATATGCGAAATTAATATATATTTTGATGATGATAATGATATGTAAAGTTAATCTATATTTATAATCAGTAGCTTTTGTACGGTTCTTAAAATGAAATTGATGTAATAGGATTTAGTTTAGATATCAAACTTATTAAGTTGATCAATTTCATAGAGTGAATTTAATGCATAGATCTTAAGTTTGAAGTTGATTGTAAAGTAAATAGTTGTCAGTACTCTAACGTCGCAGAATTGTTAAGTCAAACCTCAGAGTTTGTAGAGTATAAATAATGATTGAAGAATCAGAACAAAACTGGAGATCATCATGCTAAGAAGAGATGCAGACTTAGTCTTACAAGAGTAAAAAGAAGTATCGTAGAGTGCACTAAAATTAAATATAAAACGTAGAGTCTACCTAGCCAGGTACTCTACGACTATACACTCAACTGGTAATCCAACCAATAAGTTTTTGGAGTCGTTGCCGGGGAATTATTATTCTAATATTGTCTAATATTGATTTCAATCAATTTAGTCTTAATTTGAACGCATTTATTTATCTTTTATTTGTTTGATCTTTGTTTTTGTTTTTAAGTATTTGCAGGCAATGGACGAAAATTGTTATCAATGGCCTTTTGAGAGGATGACACAAGATAATGAAGCATTGCACAAGTCAATTTTAGATGTATTCATGCTAATGCTTTAGAGATATGTTCTTGCATATGTTGCCTTGTTCTAAAAGCTTGATGTCACATTAGTTTAAAGAGTTAACAGTTTCGTTATGCAATTGATTGTAAGACCCCAATTTTCATGCATAAAGATTAATTTTTTCTCGAAATATATTTTTGAATATTAAAGTATAAATTTGTTATAATTTTATAGTTGTGGGTAATATTTATAAATTTTGCAAAATAAGCAAGTTGTCATAAAATATTCGATTGGTCGGGAAATATTCGTTATAACGGGGAATATTAAATGCGACAAGACAATCATTAGTGGACCCCTAGCGAAATTATTATCGGGAGTTAAAAGCGACAAAAATATCTTTTTATAAAAATAAAGGAGAAAGTTTTACCTTTAACTGTTGAAATACCCGGTGATAAAAGTGCATTAATACGCGTGGTTGTATAGTAGCACACAGTATTAATTTTTGATGCTTACATGAGAAGTCACTCAGTTATACTCAATTATTGCTACATAGTATCTCACGTTATTTATTCAATTATTGTCAGAATATTTTATATTAAATCAATAATTGAAACGACAAAGTTATTTATATTATTATTTGCATTATTGACAATGTCTAGAAAGTTCTGTCGAGGAAAGAGGTTTGGTCACCTAATTACGCGCAAATAGGGAGAAATCCTTATCGGAAAGCCCCCTCTTTCTTGGGAATGATATGGTTGTTAAATATTACGAATTATAATATTAATGATGAATAAATGCTGTTAAAAAAATATTGAGGGGATTTTATGAAGTATTTGTTATAAATTTAGCGCATTATTTAGACCCCCATTTACTCATGTTTCAAAATAATCGGTAAGAAATTATAAAGTATATATATATATATATATATATAATACATATAAATATGTGGGTGTGTGTGAATTAGTGTTTGTGGTGCCTTTGTCGTAAGGCAAAGGTTATATATATATATATATATATATATATATATATATATATATATATATAAGTTTTATTTTTTTAATGAAAAATAGAATATATTATATTTTATTATGCATAGTGCTTGCATAGGGTTTGCATAGTACTGCATAGTAAAAATCAAAATTTTCAGCCGAACGAAATTCGCCCGTGAACTTTGTCCTATGCAGTCTATAATTTTCTAAATTTAAATAGTATCCTTCTATAAATAGAATGCTTAGTTTAGAATTGAAAATAACACCGTAATCGGAATTTCTTCTTCATAATATTGAGTTTATTTCTTTTTGTTTTTAGGAAGTTTTGAGTGTAGAAAATAGTGCAAGTTTTTTTCAAGAATATCATCGTTATACCAATCGAAATACTCTCCTTTTTAAGGTAAGGGATATTATTTTTGTTCAATATTCATAAGAAATAATATTTTATTCCATACTCTGTAATATGTAAGTAATATTATTTCGTTTCAAATTTCAAATTCTACACTCATTTTGTTAAAGTATAACTTCTGTACTCCTTGAAATTAGTAGAATATCCTTAAAATTTGCGCTTCATCTAGTATCTTTTCATGGAAATATTATTCTGAGCATTCTTGATAATTTTTGATCTTTTCATGTCGGGTTACTATTCACAGGGTACTATTCTCAAAGTACTATTCACTCGAATACTATTCACCAGGGGTACTATTCATGACAAAAATTAATTTCTTTTCGGTCCAAATCATTTTTGATACAATATTATTCTTGAATTTTACTCCACAAAGCAGTATCATGTTGACAATTTGGACATTATTGAATTCTGGATAAATTGAATTATAAATCATTAAAATTTATCCTTTGTTTTCATTTAATTTAATTCTAATATCATTATCATCATCCTCATGTTTATATTGTGATAAAAGTCATCTTTGGCTCGTAGTGCATAGATGAACTGTTGATTGGTATGATTATGACCATGGATTATTTGGTATAATCATGACCTGTAATGTTACAAATGATGTGATAAAAGTCTTCATTGGCCCGTAGTGCATTGATGGATAGTTATTGGCATGATCATGACCATTGGTGATAACACGAATATCCTTGGCCCATAGTGCATGGATAATTCGTGGACGTGATACTAATGAATATCTTTGGCCCGTAGTGCATGGATAATTAAGTGATGTGGATTATTTATTGAGCTGAGTCTCAGCGATAAAAGTGATGATAAACTTTTAAATCATAGAAGATAATAGATATCATGCTCTACTTGACTCTTTTAATGGATTGCTTGTACTGCTGCAGTTAAACTTGATGTGTATTGTATTTTATCAGTTTAACACTGTTGAAGGCTAACGATAATTTATTTTGCATTATCTTAGTCATAATATTTCTTAATAGGCTAGTTGAGCTCACCCTTTTGCTTTCATTGTTGTCTTCGGGGAATGAGAACGTAGCCGGGACTAGTCAAAGAATGGAGTGACGGTCCGAGATGGTGGCTGTAGTAGTCCTCACTATTTTATAAAATAGTGTGATAATAATTATAATGAGGACTTCATTTGAGTTTGAATACTGTCTACTAGACAATATTAGTGTAAAAACTCTAAGCTACCTTTTTGTCGTATTGTATAAGGAAGTTTGTATTTAAATTCTGTACCATGTATTTGCCGACTCAGAATGGGTGATGTATACCTATTTTGGGGGCGTCACAGTTGGTATCAAAGCTTAGGGAGATGATCCATGACTGAGATGTGAGACTAGAACTAGGAGGGGAGAAACGGGTAATTCCTTCGCTAGTATGACTTATCTAAGCTTATTTGTTATTTGATTGGTCGGTCCGAATATATGGATAATATGTGGTATGTCAATTAACCCTTATTTTATGGCAGTGTTTGAAATGACATCCAAGAATGTTGAGATAAGCAATGGAGCACATGAGACCGTTGAGTCACCAACGATCAATACCCAGGATAATGTGCATCAGGAAGGCAGTAAACCTCAGGAAAATAACAACACCGACCAAATGATGAACGATGAGATGTTCAGAGGCTTTATACAATTCATGCAACATCAGGCGAGATCCACTTCTGTTCAAAATGCAGGTGGAAACACTGGCAACTCACGGATGGTGGAGCTGGGACCACTGAAGTTTTTGGAAAAACCAGAACCACTTAAGGTAGAGATGTGTATAAAGTAGATCACCAAGATATTTGATGTCTTGGAATGCTCCGAGGAGCAAAAGGTTCCCTTTGCCACCTTCATGTTGAGAGGAGAGACATATTACTGGTGGGAATCTGTAAAATGTACTCAACCTGCCGTACTGAAGATGTCTTGGGAGAAGTTCCAAGAACTGTTCAATGACAAGTACTTTCCCGAAAGTATTCGTCACATGAAGGAGGTGGAATTTATCAAGCTGGAACAAAATAATATGACTGTGTCGCAATACGAAGCTAAGTTTATTGAGTTGTCCCGATTTGCGTCCCACTTGGTTGATAATGAGGAGAGAATGACGCGAATGTTTCTACGAGATTTGAAACCCTAAATACATCAATACCTCATTTCTCACAAACTGTGTTTGTATTCAGATGTTATAAATAGGGCTCAGTTATTGGAGCGTGATAATGAGTCAACCCAACCAAGAGATAGCAGCCGACAAAACGATAATACATGTGGCAACAGTCATTGAAGCGGTGACAACAAACGTTGAGGGAATCAATATGCCACAAATGGTAACCAATTCGGTGGTAATCATGGCCAAGATAATAAAAGTGAAAATTTCAAGAAGATGATATTCAATAATGATGGAAAGTCGTCAACATCAGCACCCGTTGTTAAGGAAGGAGAATGACCACCGATCGTATGCTTCAAATGCGGAGGGGAGGGACACATTAGTCCAAACTACACGATGCAGTCCAAAGCATATTATAATTGCGGAAGAGAATGTCACCTAGACCATTTTTGTCATACAGTGAAGTCAAGTTCAGTTGGGTTAGTTACACCAAATGTCGTCCTAGACAAGTCAAAGCCGGTAGTTCAAGGGAGAGCGTTTATCGTGACCTCCCAAAAAATGAGGATGATGACAATATTATAAGCATTATCAAACTAAATCAAGGATAAATATTAAAGACTTTAAATTTATCCAGACATTTTCAATCACTTAATAAAATCATAATCTAATAATGTTAATACTATAACAATATTTTAATCATTTCTTAAACGTATAAACAATTACATTTAATTGTTTACACTTTTCCAAATAATGCATTTAATCATTTAAAAATGTCATACTCATAAGATTTTATCACCAATAATCAAATTACTCATCAAAAATCTGCATATACCTTATATAGGATTTCCAAGCCATAAAATCCTATTTTTCATAAAAATATTTTTGTCGTTTTCTCCATCCGACAATAATTCCGTTGCGGAGTCCACCAAAGATTGTACCGTCGTACGGACATTCCCCGATAAAAAGAATATTTTATATCAACTTGCTTACTTTGCAAAAAAAATAATAATTTCACATATTACCCTTAACTTTAAACTTTTAATAATTTAACTATTTACCAAAATAGAAAAATTGAATACTTTTATTTCATAAAATTCGGGGTCTCACAATCACCCCTCCTTATGAAATTTAAGCCCTCGAAATTTACGTGCGTACTGATATTGAAGAGATAAGAATACCTTGCTTTCTTTTGGATTGTACCTTCCTGATTATATCCTCTCGTATCATGATTTTTCTATTGCTCATCTCCTCGTATATTTGAGATATCATTCTAGAATATATCTTCAAAACAAAGGTTAATTGACATATCACAATTTGTCAACTTATCAAGTAAACAATTTGACTTAGGTAAGTCACACACTAGCGAAGTATATAACTTCGTCTCTCCCTTCTAGTTCTAGACTCTTATCTCCGCTTGACAATCATATTCCTAAGCTCGATCTGATTGTTTGTGGCCCCCCCAAAATTAGGTATACATCACCCATTCTGAGTCGCCAGATACATGGTACAAAAATTCAAATACAACTTCATTTATACAACTGTTGAACTGTCATATAGAATACAACCACAGTTAACTGTGAGTTTTAATACAAATGTATGTAACTCTCATGGTGCCTCAACCACAACCTTACAATGGTACTTTACATAAAAGTATAGTCAAAAACTTTTTTAGAAATTAAAATCTTTGGGAAGTGCTCAAGGAAACCTTCGTACATGGGTGGCCATGCGTCTAGGTTACAATAGATATCATATGGCCACAGAATTATCCTTGTTGACCCAATAGACCCCAAAGAAAAACGAGAAGATTACTATCATCTTCTTTCCAATGGTGAGTCTTCTCTTGACATATAACTATCTCCACTGTCTCCAAGTGAATATTATATTTCAAATAAACTCCAAGATCATATAGGTAGTGCTCGTAGATATACTCAGCAAGTGGATGCGCACAAACTTGTCTTATAATAACACGTGATTGTATGTCATTAGACATCTTGTATGATAGTGATAAAACACCCTTCCAAAGTTGGGTTCACCTCACCCTATTTGATTCACCAAATATAACTACTAAATGTTGTATAGAATACAACACACTTTTCTATACTGTTTAGGGAGAACCTCCACAGCTAGAGACCACCGTTCTATTCCCCTGTTATCCCCGCTCAACCCGGAAACACTCTTATTACCTGAAAGGAATTATGAAGCAGAAAGGGTGAGCACAACTAGCCCAGTAAAGAATATCATGACTAAAGAAAATTAAATTATCAATAGCTTTCATTAATAATAAATCAAAGATTTAGAACACATGGTAGATGATAAAACTTTTCAACCATAGTTGCAGTGGAACGAGCAATCCATTAGAAGAGTCAAATAGACCATAAGGTCTATTATCTTCTCTATGTTAAAAGTCCACCAATAATGTTTTATCCATGTAAAATAAATCAACAGTTCCTGTCCACAATCATATGAATAACTCATAATCATAATTGTGGTTCTAAATTCCTCTTCGCAATCAGGACAAAGAAAATTTTCATCACCTATCTTCACCTAAAACATCAAAAATCATGGTTATACCAAATCAGAATTCCTGCTCATAATCATACTATTAAATTCATCTTTGCACTACGGCCAAAGATATTCATTAACAATTCATCTTTGCACTACATGCCAAAGACATTCAACTGTATTTTAGAAAAGTCAAGTAAAGCATGATATCTACTATCTTCTACGAATTAAAAATGTATAATAAATATTTTATCGCTAAGACTCAGGTTAATAAATAATCCACATCATCGAATCACCCCTGCACTACGGCCAAGGATATTCGTTAATATCACATCCATGAATTTATATTTCATCGTTGAGACTCAGCTCGATAATCAATCCATATCACTGAATTATCCATGCACTACGACTAAGGATATTCGTTATTATCACATCTATGAATTAATATTTCATCGCTGAGACCCAGCTCAATAATTAATCCACATCATCGAATTATCCCTGCACTACAGGCTAAAGATATTCATTAGTATCACGATCACGAATTATCCATGCACTACGGGCCAAAGATAATCGTGTTTTCATCAACGGTCCTGATCATGCCATAAAATAATTCATCTTTGTACAATTGGCCGAAGAGAATCCATAACCATAATCATACCAAAAACTGTCCATCAATGCACTACGGACAAATGAGGACTTTTTCATTAGTATCACAACCACAAATTATCCATGCACTACGGGCCAAAGATAATCGTGTTTTTTTATCAACGGTCCTGATCATGCTATAAAACAATTCATCTTTGCACCTTTGGCCGAAGAGAATCCATAGCCATAATCATACCAAAAATTGTCCATCAATGCACTACGGGCCAATGAGGACTTTTTTCACATCATTTGCAACATTACGGTCATGATTATACCGAATAATTCCTGGTCATAATCATACCAAGTCCATCTATGCACTACAGGCCACAGATGACTTTCAACATAATATAAATATGAGGATGATGACGATATTATAAGCATTAATCAAACTAAATAAAGGATAAATATTAAAGACTTTAAATTTATCCAGACATTATCAATCACTTAATAAAATCATAATCTAATAATGTTAATACTATAACAATATTTTAATCACTTCTTAAACTTATAAATAATTACATTTAATTGTTTACACTTTTCCAAATAATGCATTTAATCATTCAAAAATGTCATACTCATAAGATTTCATCACCAATAATTACTTATCAAAAATCTGCATATACCTTATATAGAATTTCCAAGCCATAAAATCATATTTACCAATTCTTCAACTCCACATAACATATTTAACTCATATGTTCGTAGCTAAACTATTTTCATGAAAAATACCAAATCAGTCCCAAAAATTATTCTTTTCTGGGATTTAGCAAAATATAGTCCCATCTTGAACATATATTTTTCTCAGAATTTTTAAAATTCATTTACTATTTTTCATATGGCTAAAACTACCGAATATTTAGACATTTATCAAAAATTGTACTTTTGTCCAAAAATTTCGAAATTTACAGGGTATACTCCTGTTATATACATGTACTCCCAATAAAATTTTTACCAATTTTGGAGTTAACCACAAGGAGTTATAAGGGTTTACTTTTAAAATAGTCTTTTCCCATAAAATCCATAACTATTAATCTATACATCCAAAAATCGCCATTTTTGTACACAATCTAGAAAACTCATCAAATTATCATTTCAAATTTTTCAAGAATTTTTGAGGGTCAGAAAAATTACAAATCTTCCCCTGGCAGAAACCCCTTTTTAATGAAAATACTATTTGTATGAATACGAATGATCATTCACCATGCATGTGTTAATCCACATAGACAGGTTATTCCAACAGAATAATAAAGAATGGAATAACATAAGGATTCACCATGCGTGCGATAGACTACACCGACAGGTTATTCTCAACAGAATAATAAATAATGGAACCGGTCCCGTAGACGGCATAAATGGGTTTTTCGAACGAATAATAAATAATGGAACTAGGTCCCATTAAATTGGCCTTGAACGGGATATTCGAAATGAATAATAAAGAACGGAATATTAGAAGAATTTCACCATGTATGCGGTACTTCGCATAAACAGGTTATTCCAACATAATAATAAAGAATGGAATAACAGAAGAATTTCACCAAGTATAGGGTAGTCCGCGTATAAAGGTTATTCCAACAGAATAATAAATAATAATAATAATATCCTTTACGAGTCGACAATTATATCCCTACTTTAAAAGAAAAGTATTACATTTGGTAGTATGGAATATACTTGAAGAAAACTTGCACTACGCTTCAAAGCTTTCTTAAACTCTAACGAAATACGCTTCAAGATTATAGAAGAAGAACTCTCTCTATAGTTTCTCTCTCTAGAGTTTCAAATGAATTAAGTAAGAAATAATGAAGGAATGAGCTTCTATTTATAGAAAAATGGACCAGATAAGAACTAACTCATGAAAGCAGTTCGGATGGATTTACTTTAATCGGCGTTCCATATTTAAAGCAAAAATCTTTTAAATAAAATATAATATATTCTATTTATAATCTAATAAAATGAATAACTTTATAAAAGATTTTACTATACAAACACTATCGCGAGCACTATGCAAATACTATGCATAATAAAATAAAATATATTCTATTTATAGAATAACTTTATAAAAGTATTCTATTTTATATAAAAAGATTTTACTATGCAAAATACTATGCACAATAGAATATAATATATTCTATTTATAGAATAACTTTATAAAAGTATTCTGCTTTTATATAAAAGCTTTTCTGCTTTTATTACATTAATAATACCAATAAAACAAAAGCCGAGTGACTTATCACATAAGCATCAATAATCAATACCGCAAGCATCTTCTTTGTGCTGCGCAGACATCTTACTTTTAACATCGGGTGTTTCAGCAGATTAATCGGTAAAACTTCCGCCATTATTTTCATAAAAATATTTTGTCGTTTTCTCCATCCGACAATAATTCCGTTCTGAGGTCCACTTAATGATTATACTGTCGTCATTTTACATTCCCCGACAAAAAGAATATTTTATATCAACTTGCTTACTTTGCAAAAAAAAAAATCACGTATTACCCTTAACTTTAAACTTTTATCAATTTAACTATTTACCAAAATAGAAAAATTGAATACTTTTATTTCATAAAATTTGGGGTCTCACATTGAACCCGGTACAAAATCCTTTTCCAAAGCTCCGTATCGATTGGCTCCTATTGAACTTCAGGAGTTAAAAATGAATTGCAATAATTGTTAGGCATCGGTTTCATTCGTCCTAGTACGTCTCCTTGGGGTACTCATGTTCTTTTCATAAAGAAGAAAGATGGAAGTATGCAACTTTGTATTGATTATCGGGAGTTGAATAATTTCACTATTTAAAATAGGTATCCGTTGCCTCGTATTGATGACTTGTTTGACCAGTTGCAAGGCGCTAAATTCTTTTCAAAGATAGATCTTCGTTCCAGATATCATCAGTTGAAGATTAAAACTAATGATGTGAAAACCCCAAAACAGGTCCATTCCATCCAACCCATTCTGAGTCGCCAAATACATGGTACAGAAAACAACTACAATTTTATTACTACAATTGTCGTGCAAAATACAACAACACATATGTTGTGAGTTTTGATGCAAATATATACCAACTGTGACTTTGGACACCAACTTGGATAGCACGTCACAATGGCACCTTATATAAAGGTAAAGTCAATAAGCTGCTAGGGAGAACCTCCACACCTAGAGACCACCGCTTCTATTCTCCTGTTACCCTCGCTTCGACCCAAATTACACTCTTATTACACGAAAGGAATTGTGAAAAGCGTATGGGGGTGAGCACAACTAGCTCAATAAAGAATATTATGACTAAAGATAAATAAATTATCAATAGTCTTCATCGATAATAAATCGAGATTTAGAACATATGGTAGATGATAAAACTTTTCAACCATAGTTGCGTGAATAAGCAATCCATTAGAAGAGTCAAATAGACTATAAAGTCTATTATCTTCTCATGTTAAAAGTACACCAACAATATTTTATCCTGTAACATCAATCAACAATTCCTCGTCCCACAATCACATGTATAACTCATAATCGTAATTGTTGTTCTAAATTCCTTTTCTCATCCAGACAAAGATAATTTTATCACCAAAACATCAAAGATCATGGTTATACCAAATCACAGCTTCATGTTCATAATCATACTAATAAATTCATCTTTGCACACTACAGTGCCAAAGATATTCATCAACAGACCATCTTTTGCACTACATGCCAAAGATATTCATCGAAAATCATTCATCTTTGCACTACGGGCCTAAGATATTCATCAATAAGTCATCTTTGCCAAAGATATTCATATCTCAAAGAAATATATAATTATTTCAGAATTTATATAAACAATAATTATAACCATGTTGATCAATTCACCTTTGCACTTAAGCTAAAGATATTCAATTATAAATTCAATGGTCATGATCATACCAAATACAATTCAACTTTTCACTCATCGGCCAAAGAGAACCCTAGTCATTATCATACCAATAATCTACCCATCTTTACACTCCAAAGTGAAAGAGAATTTCAACATCGTGGTTATAAAATGTTATATATGATAATAAAATCAATATAATCAATATATAGTTTTAATCTCGAGTAATATTCATAAATCAACTATAATTTGGTTAGAAAAAGAAACCAATTTGTAGTGAATAGTACCGTGAATGAATAGTAACTCGTGAATAGTAACTCGTGAATAGTAACTCATGAATAGTAACCCGTCGTGAATAGTAACTCATGAATAGTAAATCATGAATAGTAACTTATAAATAGTAACTCGTGAATAGTAACTCATGAATAGTAACCCCGACATTAAAAAGTTTCAAATTTGATAAAAAGTTTAAACCAATATTTCGGCATAATGATATTGAAGAAATAATATCATTTATGAAGAAAATAATCTCCCTTACCTCAGAAAGAATAGTACTTCTGACTGAAATAGTGGATATAGTGCTAAAAGAACTTGCACCATATAGCAATACTCGAAGTACTAAAATAATCACAAAAATACGCTCGATATATAGAGAAAGAAAGAGAGAAATCTTTAGTTTCTGGTGTGATTTTCAATTCTAACCTAAGCACTCTATTTATAGGAAATTGCTTAGAACACCAAAGCAAAAAATTTAATAAAATATTAATATATATTTTATAAATTCCTTCGCACACCTATGTCATCTGATTTCAGCCATCAACATGTGCAAATGGTGCCCACAAAATGTTAAAAAGGTTTTTCATATAAAAAATAATTAAAACTTCTAAAAATCAATTATTTTGGAACTTCAATAATTCATAATAAATAGTCCTTTTATCAGAAAATTTGAATCTTGCGACTTTTTATAGGAAATTCAATTCTCTACAACTTCACAGCGTAAGAAAGTTTTTTCTAAATTCCAAATGCGAAATTGAATCAAATCCACATACTGAGACGATTTTACTGTGCTATAATCAAATTTCAAATCAAGAAATGAGTCCACCAACATGTTTAACATGTTTTAAACAACTTTTGCAATAAAAATACTCTTTCACCTCATATACTCATATATCCCACATTCATTGTAAAAATATCACCATTATTATATTATAATAATATAATAAAATATTATTTTATCAGAAAAGATATAATATCGATTTTCAACAATTGTCACTTTAAAAATTTTCTCCATTAATATCCATATAAAATGAATATTTTCCTCATCATATAAATTAATAATTAATTATTCACAAATAATATTACAGAATCACAATAATGACAACCAGGCAGTTCCCAGGAAAGAGGGGGCTTTCCAATAAGAATTTCTCTTTACTGGCGTGCAATTAGGTGACCAAACCTCTCCTTAGACAGAACTTTCTAGACATTGCCAATAATGTTTTTTTAATAATATTATTCAGATAATATGAATTATTGCTTCGATAATGGAAAATCATGTAGTGACAATTATTGAAACAACGATAATATAAAATATCAACGCAAAGAATTATTGAATCAATAAAATAAAATATTGAGCAAGAATTACCAGTAATAATTATTGAGTAGTGCCTTCTTACGTAAGAATCAATAATTAGTGCAATATCGTGCGCCTTCTTTGTGCAACAATGCGTATTCATCGTGTTTTAACCACTCGGGTATTCCAACAATGTTAATTGTAATAACTTCTGTGGTTATTTATAAAAACTCCTTTTTATCGCTTTCTTCATCCGAAGCGCTTATTCGTTATAGGGCCCACAAATGGTCGCACCGTCGCATTTAATATTCCCGACGCGAAAAGAATATTCCACGACCAAACGAATATTCCCCGATAGAAATTAGTATTTTATAACCACTTGCATATTTTGAAAAAAAATTCATATATCACCCTTAATTTTAACTTTTATCAATTTAACCATTTACTGAATAGTAATTATAAGAAAAATTGAATACTTTTATTTCATAAAATTTGGGGTCTTACAGATGACATTCCAAAGACTACTTTCAGAACTTGGTACGGGCATTATGAATTCCTAGTCATATCTTTTGGATTGGCTAATGCTCCTGCTGCCTTTACGGATATGATGAACCGAGTATTCAAGGAATATTTGGATCATTTTGTGGTTGTCTTTATTGATGACATACTCATTCACTCCAAAAGTCGTGAAGATCATGAACAACACTTGAGGCTGATACTCCAAAAGTTTCGTGAAAATAAGTTATATGCCAAGTTGAAGAAATGCAAGTTCTGGCTTGAGGAAGTAGCATTCATTGGGCATGTGATATCAAATCACGGTATATCTGTTGACCCAACAAAGATTAAAGCAATACAAAGCAGAGAGCAATCTAAGTCAGTAACCGAAATACGTAGCTTTCTGAGCTTAGGTGGTTATTATCGGAGATTCGTGGAAGGATTTTCTCGAATCGCTACTCCATTAACTCAACTGACTTGAAAAGATACAAAATTCGATTGGAGCGAGGAATGTGAGAAGAGTTTTCAAGAACTCAAGAAGAGACTCATTTCAGCACCTATTTTGACAATACTATTTGGTTCGGAGGGATTTGTCATCAACAGCAATGCTTCGGTCAGATGGTTAGGATGCGTTCTCATGTAACATGGGAAAGTCATAGCCTATGCCTCACGAAAACTCAAAGAATATGAGAGGAATTATCCTACTCATGATCTAAAGTTGGCAGTTATCATTTTCGCACTCAAAATCTGGAGGCATTACCTGTATGGGGAGAATGTGGAGATCTATACAGATTATAAAAGCTTCAAATATTTTTTCACTCAAAAGGAACTCAACATGTGGCAACGACATTGGCTCGAACTGTTGAAAGATTACGATCATACCATTCAATAGCATCCTGAAAAAGCGAACGTGGTAGCTGACGCGTTGAGTAGAAGATCATATGCGGGTATGAGTGCGATATTGTCAACGCAAAAACCCATTTTGTATGAGTTAGAAAGGATGGAGATATAGTTAAAAACTCCAGGGACCCATGTGATGATGTCAAATATACGAGTAGAATCGACTTTAATCGATAGAATTAAAGTTGCTCAAGCTACGGACCTGGAGCTGATGCGTATGAGGAAGAAAGTATAAGAAGGTGCTATTCCGGAAGCAAGAATCGATGAAGAAGGAATACTTCTAGTCAACTCCAGACTTTGTGTTCCTAACGACTCTCACTTGAAGTATTAAATCTTGATGGAGGCGTACAACACACCGTTTACAATCCATTCTAGAAGTACCAAAATGTATTGTGATCTTCGACATACATTTTAGTGGAGCAATATGAAGAGAGAAATCATGAAGTTTATCTCAAGGTGTTTATCTTGTCAACGTGTCAAGGCGGAGCATCAAGTGCCAAAAGGACCATTGCAACCACTTATAATTCCAGAATGGAAGTGGGAGCACATTACCATGGATTTCGTTACTGGTCTTCCCAAGGTTTCTCAATGCATAGATGCAATTTGGGTCATTTTTGATAGATTAACCAAGTCTGCTCATTTCTTACCTATACGAGAAACTTATTCACTTGAAAGTCTTGCTCATATATATATAAATGAGATTGTAAGACTGCATGGTATGCCAGTATCCATAGTTTCTTATCGAGACCCAAAATTCACTTCACGATTTTGGGTTAGTTTGCAAAAAGCTATGGGCACGGATTTACGATTCAGTTCGGCATATCATCCTCAGACGGACGGACAGTCAGAGATGACTATTCTAACTCTTGAAGATCTATTAAGACCATATGTCCTAGACTTCAAGGGAAGTTGGGACAAGTTCTTGCCATTGGTGGAATTCTCCTACAACAACAGTTATCAAGAAAGTATAAGCATAGCTCTATCTGAGGCGTTGTATGGACGCAAGTGTTGTTCTACAGTATGGTGGGATGAGGTGGGTGAAACAACATTGTTGGGACCAAAATTGGTACGCATGATAACGTAAAAGATTCAAATGATCAAACAACGTATAAAAACCTCACAAGATGGACAAAAGAGTTGTGCTGATCTTCATCGAAAGGACGTTGAATTTAATGTTGGAGATCATGATGGAGGCGCACAACACACCATTTGTAATCCATCCTTGGAGTACCAAAATGTATCGTGATCTTCGACATACATTTTGGTGGAGCAATATGAAGAGAGAGATAACGGGATTTATCTCAAGGTGTCTAACTTATCAACAAGTCATGGCGGAGCATCAAGTGCCAAAAGGTCCATTGCAACCACTTGAAATTCCAGAATGGAAGTGGGAGCACATTACCATGGATTTCGTTACTGGTTTTCCCAAGGTTTCTCAAGGCATATATGCTATTTGGGTCATTGTTGATAGATTGACCAAGTCTACTCATTTCTTACCGATGCGAGAAACTTATACACTTGAACGTCTTGCTCATATGTACATAAATGAGATTGTAAGATTGCATGGTATACCAGTATCCATAGTTTCTGATCGAGACCCAAAATTCATTTCACGATTTTGGGTTAGTTTGTAAAAAGCTATGGGCACGGATTTACGATTTAGTTCGGCATATCATCCTCAAATAGACAGTCAGAGAGGACTATTCAAACTCTTGAAGATTTATTAAGACTCTGTGTCCTTGACTATAAAGGAAGTTGGGAAAAGTTCTTATCATTGGTGGAGTTTTCCTACAACAATAGTTATCATGCAAGTATTGGCATGGCTCCATTTGAGGCGTTGTATAGAAAAAGTGTCGTTCTCCAGTATGTTGGGATGAGGTGGGTGAAGCAACGTTGTTGGGACCGGAGTTGGAACGTATGACTAAGGAAAAGATTCAAATGATCCGACAACGTATAAAAACCTCACAAGATCGACAAAAGAGTTATGCTGATCTTCATCGAAAGGACATGAAATTCAATATTGGAGATCATGTATTGTTACGTGTTGATCCATGGAAAGGGGTTACGGGATTTAGACAGAGAGGAAAGCTCAATCCTCGATTCATTGGCCCATTTGAAATCCTTGATCGAGTAGGAACTGTGGCCTATAGACTCGCTTTACTGCTAAATATGTCTCGTGTTCATAACTTTTTTGACATATCTATGTTACGTAAATATGTGAACCGACCCACATTATTGATTTAGAACCGGAAAAATAGCAGAAGATTTAACGTATGAAGAGGTACATGTTAAAATCTTGAATAAGAATGAATATATTTTACGCTCTAAGGTTATATCTCAAGTCAAAATTTTATGGAGAAACCACGATGTTGAGGAAATGACCTAAGAGTTGGAATCTGAATTGAAATCAAGGTATCCTCACCTCTTTGACATACCAGGTATGTACCCCAATTTCGAGGATGAAATTTCATAAGAAAGGGACGTTGTAAGACCCCAACTTTATTGAATAAAGATTAATTTTTTCTTGAAATATATTTTTGAATATTAAAGTGTGATTTTGTAATAATGTTATAGTTGTGGGTAATATTTATAAATTTTGCAAAGTAAACAAGTTGTCATAAAATATTCGATTGGTCGGGGAATATTCGCACGACGACACAATCATTGGTGGACCCCTCAACGGAATTATTATCGGAGTTAGAAAACGACATAGATATTTTTTAATAAAAATAATGGCGAAAGTTTTACCGTTAATCTGTTGAAATACCCGGTGATAAAGAATGCGATGTCTGGCATTGGTTGCATAGTAGCACTACCATTAATTGTTGATGCTTATGTGAGAAGTCACTCAGTTATACTCAATTATTGCTATAATAATTGCTGTATAGTATCTCACGTTATTTATTCAATTATTATCAGAATATTTTATATTAAATCAATAATTGAGATGACAAAGTTATTTATATTATTATTTACATTATTGACAATGTCTAAAAATTTTATCAAGGAAAGGGGTTATGTCACCTAATTGCGTGCCAATCGGGAAAAATCCTTATCGAAAATCCCCTTCTTTCTTGGGAATGACATGGTTGTTAAATATTACGAGTTATAATATTAATGATGAATAAATGTTGTTAAAAATATTAACGGGATTTTATGAAGTATTTGTTATAAATTTGGCGTATTATTTGGACCCCATTTACTCATTTTTTTCAAAATAATCGGTAAATTAATAAAGTATATATATATATATATATATATATATATATATATATATATATATATATATATATATATATATATATATATATATATAAATATGTGGGTATGTGTGCATTAGTGTTTGTGGTGCCTTTGTAAGTAAAAGGCAAAGGTTATATATATATATTTTATAAGTTTTGTTTTTTTATGAAAAATAGAATATATTATATTTTATTATGCATAGTGTTTGCATAGTACTGTATAGTGAAAATCAAAATTTTCAACCGAACAAAATTCGCCTGTGAAATTTTCTCATGTGTAGTTCGTGATTTTCTAAATTCAAATAGTATCCTTCCATTCTCCTATAAATAGGATGCTTAGTTTAGAATTGAAAATCACACCAGAATCAAAGAATTCTTCTTCTATAATATTGAGCGTATTTCTTTTGAGTTTTAAGAAGTTTTGAGTGTAGAAAACAGTGCATGTTTTCTTTAAGAATATCCCCGTTATACCAGTCGGAATACTCTCCTTTTTAAAGTAAGGGATATTATTTTTGTTCAATATTCGTAAGAAATAATATTTTCTTCCATTCTCTGTAGTATGTAAGTAATATTATTTCGTTTCAAATTCCAAATTCTACACTTATTTTTTTAAAGTATGGCTTCTATACTCCTTGAAATTAAAAGAATATCCTTGAAATTTGCGCTTAATCTAGTATCTTTTTATGAAAATATTATTCTGAGCATTTTTGATCATTTTTGAACTTTTCATGCCGAGGTACTATTCATAGGGTACTATTCCTGAGGTACTATTCACGGGGTACTACTTACTCAGGTGCTATTCACCCGGGGTACTATTCATGACAAAAATTGATTTTTTTCGGTCCAAATCATTTTTGATACAATATTATTCTTGCATTTTACTCCACAAAGTAGTATCATGTTGACAATTTGGACATTATTGATTTCTGGATAAATTGAATTATAAATCTTTAAAATTTATCCTTTGTTTTCATTTAATTGAATTCTTATATCATTATCATCATCATGCTTATATTGTGATAAAAGTCATCTTTGGCCCGTAGTGCATAGATGGACTGTTGATTGGTATGATTATGACTATTGATTATTCGGTATAATCATGACCTGTAATGTTACAAATGATGTGATAAAAGTTTTCATTGGCCCGTAGTGTATTGATGAATAGTTGTTGGTATGATCATGATCATTGGTGATAACACGATTATCCTTAGCCCGTAGTACATGGATAATTCGTGGACGTGATACTAATGAATATTCTTGGCCCGTAGTGCATGGATAATTTAGTGATATGGATTATTTATTGAGTTGAGTCTCAACGATAAAAGTGATGATAAACTTTTAAATCATAGAAGATAGTAGATATCATGCTCTTCTTGACTCTTTTAATGGATTGCTTGTTCCGCTGCAGTTAAACTTGATGTTTGTTATATTTTATCAGTTTAACACTGTTGAAGGCTAACGATAATTTATTCTGCATTATATTAGTCATAATATTTTTTGTTGGAGAGTGCATATTTTGATTTGGTGTTTAAAGTAAATGCTCATGATTATATGTAAAGTCCTTCAAGGAATATATGTACATTGACTTAGTGATAGGTCAAAGTTGTTAGGTTGATCTAAGCCTTTAATGGTTATCATTCTGTAATTAAATGTATAGATAAAGAGATAAAAAATGTTAGGTTGATCTATGTCTTGAAATGTAATAGATAGGCTTCAACCAGATCGCAGTCTATCGAACTGATCAAAAGATTGCAGAAGCCAAGGCAGAATCGTAGAGCATTGAAGATCGTAGTGTGACTGCCTTGAAGGGCCTCCCCAGAAATCGTAGGTTGGACAAGACGTTTGTCGAAGCCAACTCAGAGATCGTAGTGTGCTCTCGAAAATGTAGAGTCTGCAAGACAAACAAGTGAAGATCGTAGTGTGCCAATCCTTAAGAGAAATCGTAGTGTTCTCATTTGATAACATCAGATCAGGCACTAAGTTGGCAAGACACCACGATCTGAATCGTAGAATATCATCTGCCTATGTCAGAAGCACTAAGCCCTGACCATTTGTTTGGAGATAAATCTCAACAAATGTGGAATAGGTTATAAATGTTGAAGTCCTCACCAGTCCCAATAACACAAAAGATATCCTTAGTATACAACGAAGGAAACATATTGAAGAAGCTAAGGAAAGGACCATTGGTAAAAGGAAAACACTTTTTCATGTGTTAAGTGAGAAAATAGTCTGTTGTGTCAGTGGGCCAACATGCAATTCAGAAGATGTGCAGAAAAGTCTCCATCAAAGTTTAGAAATGTCAAACGCATTTAATGCTTCAACGGATAGATTTCAAGGATCACATATATGCAAAACATCTGCAGATGATTCAACTAAGCAAGCATTGGAAAAAAACACTGAAGAACATTGAACGCTCAATTCTACGATCTGAGAAAAAGAGAAAGCTTGCTCAACTACTCAGCTCTTTCGAACAAGTGCTTAACAGCAACTAAGTAGCACCAACCAAGAACTCAACAACTACCAATCAACTGAAGTAAGAGTTCCAAGTCAGAAGGACTTGAAGAGTTCTAAGTGAACTGTGAAGAATCAAGTCTGCTGGACTTGAAGAGTTCAAGAGTGAACTAAGAAGTTCCTAGACTGCTGATCTAGAAGGAATCTGTGAGATTCAGAAACTGTAAAAGATATCCTTAGTGCATTTCCTACTCGAGGAGTAGAAGAGTGGACTAGGAGCTTTAAGTGCTCTGAACCACTTAAAACTGCTGTGTCTCTTACATTCTTGCTATAACTGCTATAACTAATGGTGCTCAAAAATTCAATTTTTCGGTTTTTTTATCAATCAGGTTGAAACCTGAATTCTGCCAGATCTGGGTTTTTTTGGTTTCAATTTTTTGGTACCGCCGTTTTTCGGTTTTTATACTTTTCTATGCATCTAGGCGGTAATAGAAATTTTGAATTGGGTAAAACCGAAAAACCTAAAAAAAACCGAAAGTGCATAATGTGGGAAAGGCTTTCAAACTAATTAAAATGTTGGATAAGAGAAGATAAAGGAGAACAACCTCTAATTATACATATATTAATATATACTGAAAGCAAAACTTTCAAAAAAGCTTGGCATTTCACCACAATGAATCTTTTTCTCTCAGATCGTATACCCAATTTCTTCGCATTTATATTTTTTTGTAATTATAATTCAACATAAGTTTATTATTTATTTATTTTTAAAATTATATATTTTAATTTTTCATAACATAATCTTTAATAAATTTTATAAAAATATAGATCATTAGCGTGTTAGTATTTAAACTTCAATAAAAAATGATGTCAAAAATTTTACGTCACTTATTATTCTCTTATCATTAGATCATACCCTTTTTACAAATGACATTTTAATTTTTAATATTAGTGCATAATAATCAACACGGAGAGCGTTAGAGCACCAAAATGATCTAACCGAATAATGACAATATTGCCCAAAGTCTCATACCGCCTTGAATTGATATATAATTGTAGATAATTTTTAGTTTTAAATTTTTTGTTAATATATTAAAAAAATATTTAATTATTATTATTTATTAATAATTAGAAATATTACCATGCATGCGGATAACCGAAAATTGAACCGAAAAAAGCAGAATCTGCTTTTGTAATTAATCAGATTATCGAAACCAGAATTAATTGATGCTAGCCCTGCTTCTTTTTTTTCGATTATTATGGTTGATCTTGGTTCGGTTCGGTTTTTTCTGCTAGGTTCGGTTTTTACCGATGAGCACCCCTAGTATATAATCATATAATTGCCTCACTCTCATCAATTCACCATATCTAAAAGGGAGATTAAACAAATCATAATTCCGCTGTGTTTTAATCATTATCAAACTAACAACGTAAAATGAAAAGAATTTCAAATATCTATTCAACCCCCCATTCTAGATAATTATTATGCCTCGGGGAACTAACAATTGGTATCAGAGCAGGTTCTATTATATAGCATACAAAGCTTAAGTAGATCCAATGGTACACTTACCAAGCGAATCAAAGACTAGAGGAGGCAGCAAACCATTTATGTGCAACAAAGATAAATTCACCAACTGGAAAGTTCGGATGCAAGCATACATGGATTCAATAGATGAAGATCTATTTGAAACTGTTCAGAATGGGCCCTACATTCCTACAAAGCTTTGCACCAAACTGCGATTTACCCAAATGTAATCTGAGATCAAGGTCAAAGGAGAATGGACAGACAACGAGAAGAGAGTTGTTCAACTCGACAAAAAAGCCAACAACATTTTGTTTCAATCCTTAGAAGATGATCTGTTCGAAAATGTGGTCAACAACAAAACAACAAAGGAGGTTTGGGAAGCACTTCTCATCATGCATGAAGGAACAGAAGAAGTCAGAGAAAATAAACAATCTCTCCTGACATAACAATATGAAATGTTTGCACATGTTCAAGGAGAAAACATCACTGCCACCTATGAGAGATTCAACGTTCTGTTCAACTCTCTACGAGTCTATGGAAAGATCTATCCAAACAAAGATCTAATTATAAAGTTCATGAGAGCCTTACCAAGCAAGTGGGATGCCAAAACCACTACTATTAGAGAGTCAAAGAATCTTAATGAGATGATTGTTCAACAGTTATATGACAACCTTCTTACATACGAGCTGGAGCTGACTCAACAAGTAGAAACTCTATCCGAAGGAAGAAAGAAGGTTAAGGGTGTTGCTCTCAAAGCAACTGAAAGCACCTCTAAGGTCAACACTGAAATTTACTCTGACTATGATGAAGATGATGATGAGGACTTTGCAATGCTGGTGAAGAGACTCGAGAAGGTTCATGCGTCGAAGGCAAAACCAAAGAAGCCAAAGAAAGTCAAGAATCTTCTGAGAGCTGTGAGCAAATGAATGATCTATGCTACAATTACAAGAGACCTGGCCATTTCATTGCTAACTGCAAAAAACCTCTCAAAGAAGAACTAAAGACGAAATCACATCCAAAGAAGGAATACAAAGGCAACAAAAGGCCTCAGAAGAGAGACAAAGGCCTTGTAGCTGGAGGATCGTGGAGTGACTCAGACAATGACTTAACTCCTGAATCTGAAGATGATGAAGATCCTCAAATGGCAAATCTTTGCCTAATGGCCAAGAATGCAAAGGACAAACAGAACTCCAACATACATGAAGTAAGTATAGATGAGGTATTTGACTTCAACTCTCCTGATGTAGACATTGATGATTTAAGAAATGCACTGCATGTCATAACATCTGATCTGCATCAATACATGAAATGGTTTAGAGTTCTGTCTAAGGATTATTCACTTCTTCAAAAGGAGAAAGAGAAAGTTCAAGAAGAACTGGAAACAACCCTTCTAAGTACTGACTCTCTCTCAAAGTTTGAAGCTGAGAATAAGCTCTTAAAATAGATTTATGAGCTCAATGCACAAAGAGAGTCAAGTCTAACGTCTAAAATTGAGGAACTAGAAAAGACAATCTCTACATGGAATAAATCATCTTCATCCATGGACTCCTTGATCTCTAGCCAGAGAAGTGTCTATGACAGAACATGTTTAGGCTTTGGGGAATCTACCTCAGAGCCATGTGTGGAAAAGGTAAAGGAAACTAGCACTAGTAATGCTTCAAGTTTTAGTAGAGGCATTTTATTTATGAAATCCTCACAGAAAGATGAGCCAGTCAAACCCTGCTCTACTGATTCAATCCATATTCCAAGGAGTAAGGGATCTCATGTTGGCATGGGTTTCAGAAAAGAGAAGAGTAACCCAGCCACTAATCACCAACCTCGAAGGATCGTAGAGTCGAGTAAGACCATCTCTACGAACCAACTGGGAAGGTACAGTAAAGGTAAGTTACACTCCTCACAAATCATGAAACACCAGGACATATGTAAGAAGGAAAATCAGTTTAACAGATGGATAACTAAAGATCCACAAAAGTCCAAATAGAGGAAGAATTCTCACACAATCACAAGTATGCATCATATTAGATGTTTTGTGTGTAATAAAGTTGGTCACAAGGCTGCAAAATGTTATTATAATTCCATGCATGTGAGACCCAAAATTAAGTAGATTTGGGTTCCCAAGGGTACTAACAAAGTAGGACCCATGCAAGTATAGGTACCAAAATGAAAGTTTAATGTTACCACTGGAAAAGAGCTTTACGATCACAACCTGGTATCTGGACAGTGGATGCTCAAGGCACATGACTGGGAACAAAGCCCTTCTATCTAACTACATAGAGAAGGAAGGTCCCTCAGTCATCTTTGGAGACAACGGCTCTGGAAAGACAAGAGGATATGGCTCAGGTGAAAATAGTGCAGTGTCCTTCAGTAGAGTGGCCTATGTGGAAGGACTACAACACAATCTTCTGAGCATTAGCCAACTCTGCGACAAGGGACATCAAGTAACATTTCTCAACAATCAATGTCAAGTTAGAGACCTGAAGAGATCTGATGTAAAGCTAACCGGAACAAGAGAAAGAAATGTCTACATAGTAAATCTTGGACAACTAAGCTCAGACGAGACAATATGTTTTCTGGCTAAAACATCTGAAGAAATGACCTGGTTATGGCATCGAAGACTGTCTCATCTCAACTTCAAGAGCATGGCCAAACTAGCCTTAAAAGATCTAGTTGCAGGCTTACCCAAGTTCAGCTTCGTTAAAGAAAGACCGTGCAATGCCTGTCATCTTGGAAAGCAGACCAGAAGCTCATTCAAGAGTAAAACTGCCAACTCAATTGACAAGCCCCTGTAGTTGCTCCACATGGATCTATTCAGGCCAATTCCAACAACAAGCCTCGAAAGAAAGAGATACTCACTGGTCATAGTCGAAGACTACACCAGATTCACATGGGTGTTCTTTCTAACCTCAAAGGATGAAACAAAGCTCCCAATTGATCAAGATGTTCAGACTAGTGATGAATGAGAAAGGGGAGAAATTTAAGGCTATAAGGAGTGATCATGGTAGAGAATTTGACTTCTTAGAAATGGAACAGTTCTGCACAGACAATGACATCAGTCATAACTTCTCAGCTCCACGAACTCCTCAACAAAATAGAGTAGCTGAGAGAAAGAACAGGACGTTGATAGAGGTTGGAAGAACTCTACTAGCAGCAGCCCATCTACCTGAATACTTCTGGGCAAAAGCTGTCAACACTACATGCTACACTCAGAATAGATCACTCATACACTCTACGATCAAGAAGACTCCCTACGAACTGTGGAAAGGAAGAAAGCCAAGTGTCAACTACTATCATGTATTCGGCTGTGTATGCTATATTCTCAACAATAGAAAGCAGTATTTGACAAAGTTTTAACCCAAGTCAGACGAAGGAATCTTTCTTGGATATGCCATAGACAGTAAGGCCTACAGAGTGTTCAACAAGAAGACACTGAGTGTTGAAGTCTCGATTCACATCATGTTTGATGAGACAGACTTAGACAAAACAGTGCTAAAAGACACTATGACCGACAGTTCAGACAGTACGAACGAGGTCGTCGAGCTCAACACTACGATCGTATAGTTCCAGATAGTGAAATTGTTGAGCAAGGAAATGAGATCGTAGAGAGACCTATGCAAGACAATGTGTTAGGAATAAGCATTTGAATGCTATTCCTATTTACATATGATTTGATTATGATATATATGAATGAATATATCAAGTATGCTTGCATTAAGAAAAGTTGTAAAGTCCTTTGATAGATAATAGAAACATGTGTACAAGGACTTAGAATGAATTTATCAAGTATGTTAGGTAGATCCTACATAAACAAAACAGCTTTGTAAAGTCCTTAAAAAGAAATGATGTACAAGGACTATAAATGTAGAAAGATCAAGCATGTTAGGTTGATCTTATGATGTAATAGATAGGCTTGTCTGATCGTTGAGCACTGCACCAGAAATCGTAGTCTACTAGGAAAGTCAAGGAAACTGGAGAGTTATCAAGGCATAATCGTAGTCTGCAAGATAGTAATCTTGGAGTTCGTAGACTGCCAGGAAAGATGAGGAGAGGATCGTAGTGTGTCGAGGAGAACTTCCTCATGGCCGTAGTCTGCTGAGGAAGTCATGTTCAGAATCGTAGAAACAGCCTGCCTACGAGCCGACCAAGTATCTACCGAAGCCAAGTCAAGAATCGTAGACTACACTCAGAGTCGTAGAGTCTACTGATCATACCAGAGGCAGAGATCGTAGTCGAGCAAGATCAGATAAAGACAACAAGCACAACGACAAAAATCGTAGAGTGTCAAGATCTGATCTCGGAGCCGTAGTGTCTGCACAGCCAAATCTGAATCGTAGAGTGTAGAACGAAGACCTCAATAGATGTGCTCACAATGCCAAGGCAGAATCGTAGAGCAAATACGATTATCAACGAATGAGCACTCCCAGAATATCCAAAGGAATGAAGCCTCTGGTTAGCACTGCAAAGATATATCCCATCCTGAAGGAAACCATAGAGCACTCAACGAATGGAATGCAAGTTAACAGAAGATCTAAACACCAACCCAATCAACATCAAGATTGAGTTGTGAAGCCATTCGAGATGAAGTCTTCCACAAGGAGATCAGAAGAAGAATTTAGTAACTTACAAAGAAAAGTCAACAAGTGCAGTAGCTGTCAAGCAGACAGAAGACAACGATCTTGGAAGCTACCAGGATCGCAGTTGTGAAATCCCAAATTTTATGAATAAAGATTTAAATTTCTCGAAATATTTTTTAAATATTATGGTGTGGATTTGATATAATGTTATAGTTGTGGGTAATATTTATAAATTTTGCAAAGTATAAAAGTTGTTATAAAATATTCGTTTGGTCGGAGAATATTCTTTTTGTCGGGAAATATCCGTATGACGGCACAATCATTGGTGGACCCCACAACGGAAGTATTTTCGTAGTTAGAAAATGACATAATTATCTTTTTATAAAAATAACGGCGAAAGTTTTACCGTTAAAACTCTTGAACTACCCTAGTAAAAATACAAATGTCTGGCGTGGTTGCATAGTAGCACACTCAGTATTGATTATTAATGCTTACGTAAAAGCCACTCGGTTTACTCAATTATTACTACAAAGATAATGTTGCATAATATCTCACGTTATTTGATTCAATTATTGTCACAAGATCATCTCGTGATAATATTTTATATTATTAAATCAATAATTGAGACAACAAAGTTATTCATATTATTATTTGAAATATTGATAATGTCTAGAAGTTACATCAAGGAGAGGTTTGGTCACCTAATTGCTACAATAAGGAGAAATCCTTATCGAAAAGCCCCTTTTCCCGGAACGACACGGTTGTTAAATATTGTGAGTTATAATATTAGTGATGAGTAATTGTTGAAGTATTAAGAATGTGTTTATTGAAGATAGGTGAATTACAAAAGGTAGAGGGAATAATGCAAACTTGGAAGCTTTAGGGTACTAAAGTGTAATAAGTTAAATCAATCTGACCATTGGTGGTGGTTTTAATAGTAAACCAATCTGGACCATTGATGATGGTTTTAATAGTAAACCAATCTGGACTATTGATGGTGGTTTTAATAGTTAATCAATCTGGACCATTGATGGTGGTTTTAATAGTTAATCAATCTGGACCGTTGGTGGTGGTTTTAATAGTAATTAATCTGGACCATCGGTGTTGGTTTTAATAGTAAACCAATCTGGACCATTGATGGTGGTTTTAATAGTTAATCAATCTGGACCATTGATGGTGGTTTTAATAGTTAATTAATCTGGACCGTTGGTGGTGGTTTTAAAAGTAATCAATCTGGACCATCGGTGGTGGTTTTAAAAGTAAATCAATCTGGACCGTCGGTTGTGGTTTTAATAGTAATCAATCTGGACCATCCGTTCTAATAGTAAATCAATCTGGACTGTTCATGAATTAGTTACTATTTAGTCCATTCTCCTATAAATAGAAGCTTAATTCTTCTTTCATTCTCACCAATTCACTGAGATTCACAAGAGACACTATAGAGAGAGAAACTAAAGAGAAAGAAGAAGAAGAGTATTCTCGCTACTTCACTTTTGGCAAGATATCTAGCTTTCTACTAAGGTAAGGGGGTATTATTTCTTTTGTATTTACAAGGAATACTACTTTTCGTATTCATCCTTTAATCATTTTAATAACCTTTGTCTCACGCTGGATTACGTGCATCGTATGACGGTGAAAATCTATTTATGTTTTATATGTTATTTCTTTTCATCTAAACTTACTATGGTAAGTATTACCTCTATAATCCCTGAAATTAGTGGGATATCCTTGAAGTTTTGTGCTTCATCCAGTATCGTTTCATTGGAATATTGATATGAACTTTCTTATTAAATATCAATATTTTCACTCGGAGTACTATTCATGGGTTACTATTCAACCGGTTACTATTCACTATAATATTATTCACTCGGGTATTCGGGACAATTCTCATGCCGGGATACTATTCACGGGTTACTATTCACCCGGTTACTATTCACTATAATATTATTCACTCGGGTATTCGGGATACTTTTCATGCCAGGATACTATTCACGAGTTACTATTCACGAGTTACTATTCACCCGGTTACTATTCGCTATAATATTATTCAGTCGGGTATTTGGGATATTTTTCATGTCGGGTTACTATTCACGAAGTACTATTCACGGGGTACTATTCACCCTATTACTATTCACCCAAAAAATTAATTTTTTTCTGTCCGAAATATTTTTGATACATGGATATTATTCTTGAATTTTACTCCACAAAGCAGTATCATGTTGACAATTTGGACATTATTGAATACTAGATAAATTAAATTATGAATCTTTAAAATTTATCCTTTGCTTTCATTTAATTAAAAACTTATATCATTGTTATCATCCTCATGCTTATATTATGATGAAAGTTATCTTTGGCTTACGTGCATAGATGGACTGTTGGTTGATATGATTATGACAAGGGATTATTCGGTATAATCATGACCATTGATGATTACATGAATATCCTTGGCCCGTAGTCCAGGGATGATTCGATGATGTGGTTTATTTATTAAGCTGAGTCTCAGCGATAAAGTTGATGAAAACTTTTTTAAATCGTAGATATCATGCTCTACTTGACTCTTCTAATGGATTGCTTATTCCAACATAGCTTAAACTTGTTGTCGATTATATTCTATCGCTTTAACATTATTGAAGGCTAATGATAACTTATTCTCGCATTATCTTAGTCATAATATTTCTTCTTTGGGCTAGTTGAGCTCACCCTTTTACTTCCATTGTTCTCTTGAAATGAGAATGTAGCCTTAACTAGTCTGGGGAATAGAGTGATGGTCCGAGATGGTTGTTTTTTAGTAATCCTCATTATTTAGTGTGATAATAAATGTAATGAGGATTGAATTTGAGTTTGGATACCTGCCTGAGATAATATTCGTAAAAAACTCTCACTCTCAGTTGTATAATTAAGTTTGTATTTGTATTACATGTATGTATTATTTGGCACCCAAGATGAGTGATGTATACCTATTTTGGGGCGTCACAGTTGGTATCAAAGCTTAGGATATGATCCTCACGAGATGTGAGACAAGAACTAGGAGGGAGAGATCAGAAATTCCTTCGCTAGTATGACCTACCTAAGTTTATTTGGTATTTAATTGGTCGGTCAGAGTATATGGATAATTAGTGATATGTTAATTAACCCTTATTTTATGACAGTGTTTGAAAATGACATCTGAAAATGTTGAGATCAGCAATGAAGCACATGAGACCGTTGAGTCACTAACGATCAATACCCAAGATAAGGTGCAACAGGAAGACAATAATCCTCAGGTAAACAATAACACCGATGAAACAGTGAACGATTGGATGTTCAGAGGCTTTATACAATTCATGTAACATCAGGCGAGAGAGACTCCTGTTCATAATACAGGTGGAAACAATGGCAACCCACAGTCGATCACCACTAAGGAGTTCAAGGAGCTGGGACCACCGGAGTTTTTGGGAAAGCCAGAACCACTTAAGGCGGAGACGTGGTTAAAGCAGATCACCAAGATATTTGATGTCTTGGGATGCTCCGAGGAGCAAAAGGTTCCCTTTGCCACCTTTATGTTGCATGAAGAGGCAGATTACTGGTGGGAATCTGTAAAATGTACCAAGCCTGACGCACTCAAGATGTCTTGGGAGAAGTTCCAAGAGCTTTTCAACGACAACTATTTTCCTGAAAGTATTCGTCACATGAAGGAGGTTGGGTTTATCAAGTTGGAGCAAAACAATATGACCGTGTCGCAATACGAGGCTAAATTTGCGGAGTTATCTCGGTTTGCATCCCATTTAGTCGATAATAAGGAGCGCATGACGCGAATGTTTCTAAGAGGTTTAAAACCGGATATACGTCACTACCTCATTTCTCACAAACTTTGTTTATATTTAGATGTTGTGAATAGGGCTCAGTTACTGGAGTGCGATAATGAGTCAACACAACCAAAAGGTAACGAGCAACAACACGATAATAATCATACCGGTGGCAACGACCATCGGAACAATGATAACCATCGTGGGGGAAATTATCATGCCAAGAATGGTAAACCACTTCGGTGGTAATCATGGCCAAGATAATAGAAGTGGAACTTTCAAGAAGAGAAGGTTCAATAATGATGGAAAGACAACAGCACGAGCATCTGTTAAGGAAGGAGAACGACCGCCGGTCGTATGCTTTAAATGCGGAGCGGAGGGACATATCAGTCCAAACTGCGTGATGCAGTCCAAAGTATGTTACAATTGTGGAAAAGAAGGTCACCTAGCCCGATTTTGTCGTGCACCAAAGTCAAGTCCAGCTAGGACGGTGGTACCAAAGGCGGATCCGGATAAAACAAAGTCGATGGTTTCAGGAAGAGCGTTTTTCATAACTTCTCAAAAAGCGAGTGACCCGAACGAAGTTAGCACGGGTTAGTTAATTATAAATTCTTGCGAAGTCTATACCTTATTAGATACCGGTTCTACCCATTCTTTTATCTCTCTTGCTTGCGCTCAACATTTAAATTTGACTTCGGAGAAATTTGACTTTGACTTATTGGTTGAAACTTCGATAGTAGAAACCTTAGTTATCTCCACTGTTTATAAATCTTGTTGATTCAAATTGACACTTTCACGTTACCTGTCGATCTTATCTCTTTGAAAATACTTGCCTTTGATGTGATTTTTGGAATCGATTGGTTAACTACTCATCAAGCTTTTTGTAAGGTTGTTAGCTTTCATATTTCTAACCAACCTGTTATGCGAATTCAAGCAACCAAACAACTAAAGTCAATCACTATTATATTAAGCCATAAGTAAAGAGCCCTGAGCCTTTCGCTGGTGACTTCCTTGTGTGGAATGCACCACCGAAGCCAAAATTTTTATAGGCGACGTCGTGAATGACGATGACAAGTTGATAGGCATCAATGTGACGTGTTATCCAAGTCTTGGATGAGAGTCCCTGTTTTGAATGATATTTCTATTGTTAATAAATTTCCTGACGTATTCTTGAAAACTTCTTACCCTACCTCTAGAGCGTGAAATCGAATTTTGTATTGACCCCAGTACAAAACCCATTTCTAAAACCCTCAAATATTTTTTTCACCAAAAATGAACGTGTAATGTGCCAAAGACGTTGGCTCGAGTTGTTGAAGATTACGATAGTACCATTCAATATCATCGTTGGAAAAGCGAACGTGGTAGCTAACGCGTTGAGTAGAAGATCGTATGCATTTACGAGTGTGATGTTGTTAACACAAAGACCCATTTCGTATAACTTACAAATGATGAAGATAGAGTTAAAGACACTAGAGACCCACGTGAAGATAACGAATATACAATTAAAATTGACTTTAATCGATAAAGTTAAAGTTGCTCAAGCTACATACTCAGAGCTGATGAATGTGAAGAAGAAGGTTTAAGAGGGCGTTATTCTAGAAGCAAGAATCGATAAAGGGAGGAAATCTCAACCCTTGATTTTATTGGCCCATTTGAAATCATTGATCGAGTAGGAACTGTGGCCTATAGACTCATTTTACCGCCAAGTATGTCGCGTGTTCATAACGTTTTTCACGTATCAATGTTACGTAAATATGTGGACAACCTGAACCACATTATTGAATTAAAACTAGACGAGATATCAGAAGATTTAACGTATGAGGAGATACGTGTTAAAATATTGGATAAGAAGGATCGTATTCAACACTCAAAGGTTATACCTCAAGAGTTAGAATCTGAAATTAAATCAAGGTATCCTCATCTCTTCGGCATACCAGGTACGTACGTAAATTTCGAGGGCGAAATTTCATAAGGAGGGGAGATTGTGAAACCCCAAATTTTATGAATAAAGATTTAAATTTCTCAAAATATTTTTTAAATATTATGGTATAGATTTGATATAATGTTATAGTTGTGGGTAATATTTATAAATTTTGCAAATTATGCAAGTTGTTATAAAATATTCGTTTGATCGGGGAATATCCGTATGACGGCACTGTAAGACCCCAACATTTATAAATTAAGATGAATTTTCTATAAATATCATTTTTGAATATTATGGAGTAAATTTGATATAATATTTATAGTTGTGGGTAATATTTATAAATTTTGCAAAGTACACAAGTTGTTATATAATATTCAATTGGTCCGGAATATTCGTTTTAACAAGGAATATTCAGATAATCAATTATTTTATTATCGGATTGAGAAAACGACAAAAATACTTTTTATGAAAATAACGGCGGAAGTTTCACCGTTAAGCTGTTGAAACACCCGGTGTTAAAGTAATAAAGATGTCTACGTGGTTGCATAGTAGCACACGGTATTGATTATTTATGCTTACGTGAGAAGTCACTTAGTTTTATTCAATTATTGCTACAGTAATTGCTGCATAGTATCTCACGTTATTTGATTCAATTATTGTTAATATTTTATATATTATTAAATCAATAATTGAGACGACAATGTTATTAATATTATTATTTACAATATTAACGATGTCTAGAAGTTCTGTCAAGGAGAGGTTTGGTCACCTAATTGCGCGCCAATAGGGAAAAAACCTTATTGGAAAGCCCCCTCTTTCCTGGAAACGACCTGGTCGATTAATATTGTGAATTATAATAATAGTGATAAAGTTTATTTTATTAGTATTATTAATGTAATAAAACAGAAAAAAATTTATATAAATTAAAATACTTTTATAAAGTTATTCGTTTTATTAGACTATAAATAGAATATATAATATTCTATTATGCATAGTATTTTGCATAGTAAAATCTTTTTATATAAAATGTAATATTTTTATAAAGTTATTTGTTTTATTAGACAATAATTAGAATATATTATATTTTATTATGCATAGTGTTGCATAGTGCTCGATAGTATTTTGCATAATAAAATCTTTTATATAAAAATGCAAATACTTTTATAAAGTTATTTGTTTTATTAGATTTTAAATAATATATATATATATATATATATATATTTTAGAATATATTATATTTTATTGCATAATGCAACATAGTATCCTTTCTATTTTCCTATAAATAGGATACTTAATTAGACTTGAAAACCACACCAGAAGTTCAAAGAATTCTTCTATAATCTTGAGTGTATTTCTTTAGAGTTTTAAGAAGCTTTGAGCGTAGTGCAAGTTTTCTTTAAGAATATCATCGCCCTATCAGTCGAAATACTCTTCTTTTACGGTAAGGAATATTATTTGTTGTACTCGTAAGGGGTATTCTTTCTTTCTTATTCGTGAAGAGAAGTTCTGTTATTCCATTCTTTATTATTCTGTTGGAATAACCTGTATACGCAGGATACCCTATACTTGGTGAAATTCTTCTGCTATTCCATTCTTTATTATTATGTTGTAATAACCTGTCTATGCAAAGTACTGCATACATGGTGAAATTCTTTTGTTATTCCATTCTTTATTATTACATTGGAACATCCTCATCGCAAGGCTTACACATGACACGGTTCTCATTGTTTATTATTCTTTGGAATATCATGTCTACATGCATTTACGCACGACCGGTTCCATTATTTATTATTACATTTGAATATCCTATCTCATGCGTTACGCATGACTGGTTCTCGTTATTTATTATTCTCGCTGGAATAACTTTATCTGTGCGGTATCTATCGCATGCCCGGTGATTTCTTTTGTTATTCCATTCTTTATTATACTCAAATGGTTTAAAGTTTTGATTTTTATACTCCATGAAATTAGTGGAATATCCTTGATATTTGCGCTTCATCCAAAGATCTTTTCATGGAAATATTCTTCTGAGCATTCTTGAATTTTACTCCACAAAGAAGTATCATGTTGACAATTTGACGTTAATAGTTCCTGGATAAATTAATTCTTGAACTTGTTTTATTGAATTCTTATATCATTGTCATCATCCTCATGTTTATATTATGTTGAAAGTCATCTGTGGCCTGTAGTGCATAGATGACCGTAATGTTATTCGGTGTAATCATGACCGTAATGTTACAAATAATGTGGAAAAAGTCCTCATTGTCCCGTAGTGCATTGATGGACAGTTGTTGGCATGATCATGACCATTGATGAATACACGAATATCCTTGGCCCGTAGTGCATGGATAATTTGTGGTCGTGATACTAATGAATATCCTTGGTCGTAGTGCAGGGATGATGTGGATTATTTATTGTCGAGTCTCAAATGATAAAAGTAATGAAAAACCTTTTAAATCATAGAAGATAGTAGATTTTATTCTCTACTTGACTCTTCTAATGGATTGCTTGTTCAACGCAGCTAAACTTGATGTTTGTTATATTTTATCGGTTTAACATTGTTTGAAGGCTAATGATAATTTATTCTGCATTATCTTAGTCATAATATTTCTTACTGGGCTAGTTGAGCTCACCAATTTTTCTTTCATTGTTCTCTTCAGGAAATGAGAACATAGCAGGGACTAGTCGGGGAATAGAGAGACGGTCTAGATGATAGCATTAGTAGTCCTCACTATTCTATGAAATAGTGTGATAATAAATGTAATGAGGACCCCATTGAGTTTGTATATTGTCTAGAAGACAATATTTGTATTAAAACTCACAGCTCATGTTGTATAATTAAGTTTTATTTGTATTATATACCATGTATTTGACGACTCAAGATGGGTGATGTATACCTATTTTGGAGGCATCACAATTGGTATCAAAGCTTAGGGATATGATCCCTGGCAAAGATGTGAGACTAGAACTAGGAGGGGAGAGACGAGGAATTCCTTCGCTAGTATGACCTACCTAAGTTTATTTGGTATTTAATTGGTCAGTCAGAGTATAGTGATAATATGTTACATGTCAATTAACCCTTGTTTTGTGGTAGTATTCGAAAATGACATCCGAGAATGTTGAGAATATCAATGGAGAACAGGAGACCGTTGAGTCACCACAAATCAACACCCACAATAATGTGCATCAAGAAGGCAATAATCCTCAGGTGAACAACAACACCGACCAAATGGCGAACGACAGAATGTTTAGGAGCTTTCTGCAATTCGTACAACATCAGGCAAGAAAGACTCCTGTCCAAAATACAGGTGGAAACACTGGCAACTCTCAGACGGTCACCGTTAAATAGTTCAAGGAGCTGGGACCACCGGAGTTTATTGGAGAACCAAAACCACTTAAGGCGGAGACGTGGATAAAGCAGATCACCAAGATATTTGATGTCTTGGGATGCTCCGAGGAGCAAAAGGTTCCATTTGCCACCTTTATGTTGCGAGGAGAGGCAGATTACTGGTGGGAATTGGTAAAGCGTACTCAACCTGCCGCAATGAAGATGTCTTGGGAGAAGTTCCAAGAACTATTCAACGACAAGTACTTTTCTGAAAGTATTTGTCACATGAAAGAGGTAGAGTTCATCAAGTTAGAGCAGAACAATATGACCGTGTCGTAGTACGAAGCTAAGTTTATCGAGTTTTCTCGGTTTGCGTCTCACTTGGTTGACAATGAGGAGAGAATGACGCGAATGTTTCTAAGAAGTTTGAAACCCGAGATATGTCAATATATAATATCTCATAAATTGTGTTTGTATTCAGATGTTATAAATAGGGCTCAGTTATTGGAGCGCGATAACGAGTTAACGCAACCAAGAGAAAGCAGCCGGAAAAATGATAATACCAATGAGAGCAGTCATCGAAGCGGTGACAACAAGCGTAGAGGGAATCAACAGGCCAGAAATGGTAACCACTTCGGTGGTAATCAGGGCCAAAATAATAAGAATGGACATTTCAAGAAGAGGAGATTCAACAATGATGGAAAGACGTCAAGACCAAAGACCCCGTTGTTAAGGAAGGAGAACGACCACCTATCATATGCTTTAAATGCGGAGGGGAGGGACACATCAGTCCAAACTGCGCGATGCCATCCAAGGCATGTTATAATTGTGGAAGAGAAGATCACCTAGCCCGATTTTGTCGTTCACCGAAGATAAGTTCAACTAGGATGGAGGCACCAAAGGCCGTCCCAGAAAAGTCAAAGTCGGTAGTGCAAGGGAGAGCGTTTGTAGTGACCTCCCAAAAAGCAAGGAACCCGAACGAGGTCATCACGGGTAAGCTTATCATAAACTTTAGCGAAGTTTATACCTTATTTGATACCGGTTCTACCCATTCTTTTATTTCTCCTACTTGCGCTCAACGATTAAATTTGACTCCAAAGAAATTAGACTTTGACTTATCTGTAGAAACTCCGTTGGGAGAAACTTTCATTACATCCACTGTTTATAAGTCTTGTTTGGTTCAAATCGGTACCCTCACATTACCTGACGATCTTATTTCATTAAAAATACTTGAATTTGATGTGATTCTAGGGATTGAATGGTTAACTACTCATCATGTAAAAATTGATTATTTTCGTAAGGTTGTTAGCTTTCATATTCCTAACCAACCTATTATGCGAATTCAAGCAACCAAACCATTAAAATCAATCACTGTCATCTCAAGCCATAAAGCTATTCATTTATTAAAAAACGGATGTCAAGCTTTCTTAGCTCATGTTACGGATCTAAACAAAAATACGTCAGTTTTGAATGATATTTCTATTGTTAATAAATTTCCTGACGTATTCCCTGAAGAACTTCCTGGCCTACCCCAAGAGCGTGAAATTGAATTTTGTATCGACCTTGAACCCGGTACAAAACCCATTTCAAAAGCCCCATATCGAATGGCTCCTATTGAACTTCAGGAGTTAAAAACCCAACTGCAGGAATTGTTAGACATTGGCTTTATTCGTCCTAGTACTTCTCCTTGGGGTGCTCCTATTCTATTTGGGAAGGAGAAAGATCGGAGTATGCGAGTTTGTATTGATTATCGGGAGTTGAATCATGTCACCATCAAAAAAAGGTACCCATTGCCACGTATTGATGACCTGTTTGACCAGTTGCAAGGAGCCAAATTCTTTTCAAAGATTGATCTTCATTCCGGATATCACCAATTAAAGATTAGAACCGATGACATTTCAAAGACGGCTTTCAGAACTCGATACGGGCATTATGAATTCCTAGTCATGTCCTTTGGATTAACTAATGCTCCTATTGTCTTCATGGATATGATGAACCGAGTATTCAAGGAATATTTGGATCACTTTGTGGTCGTCTTTATTGATGACATCCTTATTTATTCCAAAAGCCGTGAAGATCATGTGCAACACTTGAGGCTGATACTCCAAAAGCTTCGTGAATACAAGCTTTATGCCAAGTTGAAGAAATGCGAGTTCTGGCTTGAGGAAGTAGCATTCCTTGGACACGTAGTATCAAGTCATGGAATATCTGTTAACCCGACAAAAATTGAAGCAATTCAAAGCTGGGAGCAACCTAAATCAGTGACCGAAGTACGTAGCTTTCTCGATTTAGCTGGTTATTATCGAAGATTCGTGGAAGGATTTTCTCGAATCGCAACTCCATTAACTCAGCTGACTCGGAAAGATACAAAGTTCAGTTGGAGCGAAGAATGTGAGAAGAGTTTTCAAGAACTCAAGAATAAACTCATTTCAGCACCTGTTCTGACAATACCATCTGGCTCGGAAGGATTTGTCATCTACAGTGATGCTTCGGGCAAAGGGTTGGGATGTGTTCTCATGCAACATGGGAAAGTCATAGCTTATGCCTCAAGACAACTCAAAGAATATGAGAGGAATTATCCTACTCATGATCTAGAGTTGGCAGTTGTTGTCTTCGCACTTAAAATTTGGAGGCATTACTTGTATGGAAAGAAAGTGGATATCTTTACGGATCATAAAAGCCTCAAATATTTCTTCACTCAAAAGGAACTCAACATGCGACAAAGGCGTTGGCTTGAACTGTTGAAAGATTATGATCATACCATCCAATACCATCCTGGAAAAGCGAACGTGGTAGCTGATGCATTGAGTAGAAGATCATATGCGGGTACGAGTGCGATATTGTCAACGCAAAGGCCCATTTTGTGTGACTTGCAAAGGATGGAGATAGAGTTAAAGACTCCAGGGACCCATGTGATGATGGCGAATATACTAGTAGAACCGACTTTAATTGATAAAATTAAAGTTGTTCAAGCTACAGATCTGGAGCTGATGTGTATGAGGAAGAAAGTACAAGAAGGTGCTATGCTGGAGGCAAGAATAGATGAAGAAGGAATACTTCGAGTCAACTCCAGACTTTGTGTTCCTAACAACCCTGATTTAAAGTATAAAATCATGATGGAGGCACACAACACACCGTTTGCAATCCATCCTGGGAGTACCAAAATGTATCATGATCTTTGACATACATTTTGGTGGGGCAATATGAAGAGAGAGATAGCGTTGTTTATCTCAAGGTGTCTAACGTGTCAACGAGTCAAGGCCTCCAAGTACCAAAAGGTCCATTACAACCACTTGAAATTCCAGAATGGAAGTGGGAACACATTACCATGGATTTTGTTACAGTTCTTCCCAAGGTTTCTCAAGGCATAGATGCGATTTGGGTCATTGTTGATAGATTGACCAAGTTTGCTCATTTCTTACCGATACGAGAAACTTATACACTTGAACGTCTTGCTCGTATGTACATAAACGAGGTTGTAAGATTGCATGGTATACCAGTATCCATAGTTTCTGATCGAGACCCAAGATTCACTTCAAGATTTTGGGTTAGTTTGCAAAAAGCTATGGGCACGGATTTATGATTTAGCTCGGCATATCATCCTCAGACGGACGGGAAGTCGGAGAGGACGATTCAAACTCTTGAAGATCTATTAAGACTTTGTGTCCTTGACTTCAAGGGAAGTTGGGACAAGTTCTTACCATTGGTGGAGTTTTCTTACAACAACAGTTATCAAGCAAGTATTGGCATGGCTCCATTTAAGGCGTTGTATGGAAGAAAGTGTCGTTCTCCAGTATGCTGGGATGAGGTGGGTGAAGCAACGTTGTTGGGACCGGAGTTGGTACGTATGACTACGAAAAAGATTCAAACGATTCGACAATGTATAAAAATCTCACAAGATCGACAAAAGAGTTATGCTGATCTTCATCGAAAGGACGTGGAATTCAATATAGGAGATCATGTGTTGTTACATGTTGCTCCATGGAAAGGAGTTACGAGATTTGAAAAGAGAGGAAAGCTTAATCCTCGATTCATCGGCCCATTTTTAATCCTCGATCGAGTAGGAATTGTGGCTTATAGACTCTCTTTACCGCCAAGTATGTCTCATGTTCATAACGTTTTTCACATATCCATGTTACGTAAATATGTGGAAGACCCGAACCACATTATTGAGAACCGGACGAAATAGCGGAAGATTTGACATATGAAGAGGTTCCTGTTCAAATCTTGGATAAGAAGGAACATATTCTGCGCTCCAAGGTTATACCTCAAGTCAAAGTTTTGTGGAGAATCCACGATGTTGAGGAAATGACTTGGGAGTTAGAATCAAATGAAATCAAGGTATCCTTACCTCTTCGACATACCAGTATCGCACCCTAATTTCGAGGGCTTAAATTTCATAAGAAGGGAGGTTGTAAGACCCCAACTTTTATAAATAAAGATAAATTTTCTATAAATATCATTTTTGAATATTATGGAGTAAATTTGATATAATGTTATAGTTGTGGGTAATATTTATAAATTTTGCAAAATCTACGTGAAGTTGTTATATAATATTCGATTCGTCGGGGAATATTTATTTTAACAAGGAATATTCGTACAACGACACAATCTTGGTGGACCCCACAACAGAATTATTGTCAGATTGAGAAAATGACAAAATACTTTATGAAAATAACGACGGAAGTTTTACCGTTAACTGTTGAAACACCCGGTGTAAAAAGTATAGTAATACGCGTGGTTGCATAGTAGCACACGGTATTGATTATTGATGCTTACATGAAAAGTCACTTAGTTTTGTTCAATTATTGCTACAGTAATTGTGACGCCCCCAAAATTAGGTATACATCACCCATCTTGAGTCGCCAGATACATGGTACAGAATTCAAATATAACTTAATAATACAACTGTCGTGTACAATACGATAAAACATAAACTGTGAGTTTGAATACAAATATTGTCTACTAGAGAGTATACAAACTCAAAAGGAGTCCTCATTACAATTATTATCACACTATTTCACAGAATAGTAAGGACTACTAATGCACCATCTAGGGCCATCACTTCGTTCCCTGACTCGTCCCAGCTATATTCTCATTTCCTGAAAAGAACAGTGAAAGAAAGGGTGAGCTCAACTAGCCCAGTAAGAAAAATATTATGACTAAAATAATGCAGAATAAATTATCATTAGCCTTAAATAGTGTTAAACTGATACAATATAACAAACATCAAGTTTAACTGCAGTGGAACAAGCAATCCATTAAAAAAGTCAAGTAGAGAATAAAATCTAATATCTTTTATGATTTAAAAGGTTTTTCATCATTTTATCGGTGAGACTCAGCTTAATAAATAATCCACATCATCGAATCACCCCTACACTACGGCCAATGATATTCTTTAGTATCACGACCACAATTATCCATGCACTACGGGCCAAGAATATTTGTGTATTCCATAAATGGTCAGGATCATGCCACCAACTGTCCATTAATGCACTACGACCAATGAGGACTTTTACCACATCATTTGTAACATTACGGTCATGATTACAATCGAATAATCCTCGGTCATAATCATACCAAGTCCATCTATGCACTACATGTCACGAGATGACTTTCAAAAAATATAAAAATGAGGATGATGACAATGATATAAGAATTCAATAAAACAAGTTCAAGAATTAATTTATCCAGAACTAATAATGTCCAAATTGTCAACATGATACTACTTTGCGAGTAAAATTCAAGAATGCTCGAAAGAATATTTCCATGAAAAGATCTTCGGATGAAGCGCAAATATCAAGGATATTCCACTAATTTCATGCGATATAACAATTGAAAACTTTAACCAACCGAGAGTATAATAAAGAATGGAATAACAAAAGAAATCACCATGCATGCGGTACTTTACATAGACAGGTTATTCCAATAGAATACTAAATAACGGAACCAGGCAGGGCAAAATTCGCACCGACAGGATGTTCCAACGGAATAATAAAGAATGGAATAAAATGAAATCACCATGCATGTGGTACTTCGCAGATGTATGTGTTATTCCAATGAGAATACAAATAAGGATCGGAATCGAGTTCTAGATAAAATGCATGATGAGGATATTCCAACGTAATAATAATAAAGACGGAACCCGAATTAAAATTGTGTAAAAAGCGCATGCATGTGGATATTCCAACATGTAATAATAAAGACGCGAAATCGAATCCCAAGAAACGCATGCATGCGAGGATATTCCAACATAATAGTAAAAGGCGGAATAATAGAAGAATGTCACCAAGTATAGGTAGCCATGCATGCATCAAAGTTATTCCAATGAATAATAAAGAATGGAATAACATAAGTTTTCTTCATGAATACAAAATAATAACACCCCTTACGAATACAATAAATAATATTCTCTACTTTAAGAAGAAGAGTACTGGATATATAAGTAGTGAAGTAGCGAGAATACTTTCTTCTTTCTCTCTATAGTTTATCTCTCTAGAGTTTCAGTGAATTCGTAAGAAAATAATGAAGGAATGAGCTTCTATTTATAGAAAAATGGACTGCATAGTAACTAACTCATGAACGGTCCATATCTTTTTACTTTAACCTGACGGTCCATATTTAAAACAAAATCTTTTAAATAAAATATAATATATTCTATTTATAATCTAATAAAAAGAATAACTTTATAAAAAAATTTACTATGCAAACACTATGCAGGCATTATGCAAACACTATGCATAATAAAATATAATATATTCTAATTATTGTCTAATAAAACAAATAACTTTATAAAAGTATCCTGTTTTATATAAAAAGATTTTACTATGTAAAACACTATGCAGACACTATACAACACTATGCATAATAGAATATAATATATTCTATTTATAGAATAACTTTATAAAAGTATTTTGTTTTATATAAAAAGATTTTCTGTATTATTACATTAATAATACCAACAACATTGAGTGACTTATCACGTAAGCATCAATAATTAATACCGTGTGCTACTATGCAACTCACAGCAGATTCTTTTTTTTAACACCGGTGTTTCAATAGCTTAACAGTAAAAACTTCCGCCAATTAATTTCATAAAAAGTATTTTTGTCATTTTCTCAATCTAACAAAAAATCCGTTGTGGGGTCCACCAATGATTGTGCCGTTGTACGAATATTCCCTGTTAAAACTAATATTTCCCGACCAATAAAATATTATATAACAACTTGCGTACTTTGCAAAATTTATAAATATTACCCACAACTATAACATTATATCAATTTCACTCTATAATATTCAAAAATAATATTTATAGAAAATTAATCTTTATTCAAAAAGTTGGGGTATTACAATCTCCCCTTCTTATGAAATTTCGCCCTCAAAATTAGGGTACGTACCTGGTATATCGAAGAGGTAAGGATACCTTGATTTTATTTCAGATTCTAACTCCCAAGTCATTTCCTCAACATCGTGGTTTCTCCACAAAACTTTGACTTGAGGTATAACCTTGGAGCGTAGAATATATTCCTTCTTATCCAAGATTTGAACAAGAACCTCTTCATACGTCAAATCTTCCCCTATTTCGTCCTGTTCTAAATTAATAATGTGGTTCGGGTCTTCCACATATTTACGTAACATGGATATGTGAAAAATGTTATGAACATGAGACATACTTTGCGGTAAAGCGAGTCTATAGGCCACAGTTCCTACTCGATCAAGGATTAAAAATGGGCCGATAAATCGAGGATTGAGCTTTTCTCTCTTTCCAAATCTCGTAACTCCTTTCCATGGAGCAACACGTAACAACACATGATCTCCTATATCGAATTCCACGTCCTTTCGATGAAGATCAGCATAACTCTTTTGTCGATCTTGTGAGGTCTTTATACGTTGTCGGATTGTTTGAATCTTTTCCGTAGTCATACGCGTACAACTCCGGTCCCAACAACGTTGCTTCACCCACCTCATCCCAAAGATCTTTGAGAATCGACACTTTCTTCCATATAACGCCTCGAATGGAGCCATGCCAATACTTGTTTGATAACTATTGTTGTAAGAAAACTCCACTAATGGTAAGAACTTGTCCCAACTTCCCTTGAAGTCAAGGACACAAAGTCTTAATAAATCTTCAAGAGTTTGAATAGTCCTCTCTGATTGTCCGTCCGTCTGAGGATGATATGCCGAACTAAATCGTAAATCCGTGCCAATAGCTTTTTATAAACTAACCCAAAATTGTGAAGTGAATCTTGGGTCTCGATCAGAAACTATGGATATTGGCATACCATGGAGTCTTACAATCTCGTTTATGTACATACGAGCAAGACGTTCAAGTGTATAAGTTTCTCGTATTGGTAAGAAATGAGCATATTTGGTCAATCTATCAATAATGACCCAAATTGCATCAATGCCTTGAGAAACCTAGGGAAGACCAGTAACGAAATCCATGGTAATGTGCTCCCACTTCTATTCTGGAATTTCAAGTGGTTGCAATGGACCTTTTGGTACTTAATGCTCCCTACCGACTTGACGTTGACAAGTTAGACACCTTGAGATAAACAGGCGTTATCTCTCTCTTCATATTGCTCCACCAAAATGTATGGCGAAGATCACGATACATTTTGGTACTCCAGATGGATTGCAAAACGGTGTGTTATGCGCCTCCATTATGATTTTATACTTTAACTCAGGATCGTTAGGAACACAAAGTCTGGAGTTGACTCAAAGTATTCCTTCATCATCAATTCTTTCTTCCGGCGTAGCACCTTCTTGCACTTTCTTCCTCATACGCATCAATTCCCCGGATCTCAGAACTTGAAAGCGACTTTAATTTTATCAATTAAAGTCGGTTCTACTAGTATATTCGCCATCATCACGTGGGTCTCTGGAGTCTTTATCTCTATCTCCATCCTTTGCAAGTCATACAAAATGGGCCTTTGCGTTGACAATATTGCACTCGTACCCGCATATGATCTTCTACTCAATGTGTCAGCTACCACGTTCGCTTTTCCAGGATGGTATTGGATGGTATAATCATAATCTTTCAACAGTTCAAGCTAACATTGTTGTCGCATGTTGAGTTCCTTTTGAGTGAAGAAATATTTGAGGCTTTTATGATCCGTAAAGATCTCCACTTTCTCCCCGTGCAAGTAATGCCTCCAAATCTTTAGTGCGAAGACAACAAAATTTGCCAACTCTAGATCATGGTAGGATAATTCCTCTCATATTCTTTGAGTTAATCGTAAGGCATAAACTATGACTTTCCCATGTTGCATGAGAACACATTCTAACCTTTTGCCCAAGCATCACCATAGATGACAAATCCTCCGAACCAGATGGTATTGTCAGAACAAGTGCTTTGAAATGAGTCTCCTCTTGAGTTCTTGAAAACTCTTCTCACATTCCTTGCTCCAACCGAACTTTGTATCTTTCTGGAGTCACCGAGTTAGTGGAGTAGCGATTCGAGAAAACCCTTCTACGAATCTCCGATAATATCCAGCTAAGCCGAGAAAGCTACGTACTTCGGTCACTGATTTAGGTTGCTCCAAGCTTTGAATAGCTTCAATCTTTGCTGGGTCAACAGATATTCCATGACTTGATACCACGTGCCCAAGGAATGCTACTTCCTCAAGCCAGAACTCGCATTTCTTCAACTTGGCATAAAGCTTATATTCACGAAGCTTTTGGAGTATCAGCCTCAAGTGTTGCTCATGATCTTCACGGATTTTGGAATAAATAAGGATGTCATCAATAAAGACGACCACAAAGTGATCCAAATATTCCTTGAATACTCGGTTCATCATATCCATGAAGACAATAGGAGCATTAGTTAATCCAAAGGACATGACTAGGAATTCATAATGCCCGTATCGAGTTCTGAAAGCCGTCTTTGAAATGTCATCGGTTCTAATCTTTAATTGGTGATATCCGGAATGAATATCAATCTTTGAAAAGAATTTGGCTCCTTGCAACTGGTCAAACAGGTCATCAATACGTGGCAATGGGTACCTTTTTTTGATGGTGACATGATTCAACTCCCGATAATCAATACAAACTCGCATACTCCGATCTTTCTCCTTCCCAAATAGAATAGGAGCACCCCAAGGAGAAGTACTAGGACGAATAAAGCCAATGTCTAACAATTCCTGCAGTTGGGTTTTTAACTCCTGAAGTTCAATAGGAGCCATTCAATATGGGGCTTTTGAAAATAGATTTTGTACCGGGTTCAAGGTCGATACAAAATTCAATTTCACACTCTGGGGGTAGGCCAGGAAGTTCTTCAGGGAATACGTCAGGAAATTCATTAACAATAGAAATATCATTCAAAACTGACGTATTTTTGTTTAGATCCGTGACATGAGCTAAGAAAGCTTGACATCCGTTTTTCAATAAACGAATAGCTTTATGGCTTGAGATGACAGTGATTGATTTTAATGGTTTGGTGGCTCGAATTCGCATAACAGATTGGTTAGGAATATGAAAGCTAACAATCTTACGAAAATAATCAATTTTTGCATGATGAGTAGTTAACCAATCAATCCCTAGAATTACGTCTAATGCAAGTATTTTTAATGAAATAAGATCGACAGATAATGTGAGGGTACCGATTTGAACCAAACAAGACTTATAAACAGTGGATGTAATGAAGGTTTCTCCCAACAAAGTTTCTACAGATAAGTCAAAGTCTAATTTCTCCGGAGTCAAATTTAATCGTTGAGCGCAAGTAGGAGAAATAAAAGAATGGGTAGAACTAGTATCAAATAAGGTATAGACTTCGCTAGAGTTTATGATAAGCTTACCCGTGATGACCTCATTTGGGTTCCTTGCTTTCTGGGAGGTCACAACAAACGCTCTCCCTTACACTACCGGCTTTGAATTTTCTGGGACGGCCTTTGGTGCCTCCATCCTGGCTGAACTTGTCTTCGGTGAACGACAAAATCGGGCTAAGTGACCTTCTCTTCCACAATTATAACATGCTTTGACTGACATCGCTGGCTTTGGGTGATGTGTCCCTCCCCTCCGCATTTGAAGCATATGATAGGTGGTCGTTCTCCTTTCTTAACAATGAGTGCTGGTGCTGACGTCCTTCCATCATTGTTGAATCTCCTTTTCTTGAAATGTCCATTTTTACTGTCTTGGCCATGATTACTACCGAAGTGGTTACCATTTCTGGCATGTTGATTCCCTCCACGTTTGTTGTCATCGTTTCGATGACTGATACCACTGGTATTTTCATGTTGCCGGCTGCGTTCTCTTGGTTGCGTTGACTCGTTACCGCACTCCAATAACTGAGCCCTATTTACAACTTCTGAGTACAAACACAGTTTATGAGAAATAAGATATTGACGTATCTCCGGTTTCAAACCCCTTAAAAACATTCGCGTCATTCGCTCCTCATTATCGACCAAATGGGATGCAAACCGGGATAACTCAAGTAAATTTAGCCTCGTATTAAACACACGGTCATATTGTTTTGTTCCAATTTGATAAACTCCACTTCTTTCATGTGACGAATACTCTCGGGAAAGTACTTGTCGTTGAATAGCTCGTGGAACTTCTCCCAAGATATCTTGAGTGCGTCAGGCTGGGTACGTTTTACAGATTTCCACCAGTAATCTGCCTCTTTACGCAATTGAGCCCAAGATTTATTGGACTATTATGTAGAATCGGAGATGTCACGTACGAGGTAGCCTTACCTCCAGCACTCGAGAATGTCCACAACATCTTCCATGTGTCTGTGTTACAACCCTATAAGGCCGATTACAAGCATGTAATTGAATACGAACCCCTGCATTTTGAGAAAGACTTATCTTACGAAGAAATCCCTGTCCAAATTGTCGACCGAAAAGAACAAGTTCTCAGAAATAAAGTTATACCTTCTGTTAAGGTAATTTGGAGGAACCACAACGTCAAAGAAGCTACGTGGGAACTCAAGAGAATATGATGAAGAATTACCCTCATTTATTTACTTAATTATTTATGGCGATTACGATTCGGGGATGAATCTTTGTAAGGAGGGAGAATGTAACGAGTCAAATTTATTGAGTCATGATTCTGGGGACAGAATCCTTTTAAGGGGGAAAAGATGTGACGAACGAGAATTTTGTAATTTAATTTTAATATTTATTGAATTAAATAAATATTTTTCGATGATTTAATTATTGGATTAAATAATTATTTGATGCAATTGTGGTAGATTAATTTAATTATGTGTTACATTTATTAAATTAATGTAGAGAATATTTATTATTCAAGTATGTATTTATGTGAGCTTATTGAATTAAATAAAATATTTAATTAAGCATGATGTTATTTTAATTAATTTAATTATTAATTAGAGAGTTAATAATTTGACATTAATTTTTAATGAGAAATTTAATTATGTGACTATGTGAAATTATGAGAAATTGATTTATTTTATGAAAGAGTGTGACATTAATTAAACCATATGATAAAGCTTTATTAAATTAAATGGTTTTGAAATCTATTAAGCCTAGCCAAACATGGCCTTAATGGGAGTTACTAGCAAGTGCCCATGATCAGGTTAATCCACCACTCGGTCGTCGGTTCCTTTAATATATCGAGACGTCTTCTTTTCTTTTTTCTTCATTATTGCTAAGTCTGAGAGAGCTTTCACAAAGAGAGATCAGAGTATTAGTTGAGAATTGAGAGAGAAATTGATATTCATCTCTTATTAAAATCCACACTACGCTTTGGGTAATCTCCTCCTTCCCAATTTCTACTTTTACGTATTTTAGTTTTCATGAAAATGGCTTTTAAAGTTTTGGTTTTAACCTCTCGTAATTGGGTTAGGAGTAATGATTATGGGTTGTATGTGTGTTATGACATATCAAATCGTGTTTAATTATATATATTATGTAAACCATATCATCAAATTCATGAAAACATGTCGTATATGATTTCTACAAAATTACAGTATGGGTTTTGGCCTTATGGCCTTATCGTGATATTTTATGTATTGATCGTATATTATCCCTAAATTTTACACTTGTATGTTGTTATGCTTGTTGATACTGAAGAGACCAAAGTTTAAATGAGCGGATTCTTGTTATAACGAATCCAGTAGTGATAATTTTCATGTTTTATTTTCAAAACCTCCAAGAACATCAAAGTCGGTGAAATTCACATGCTTTAAATCATTATTAAGTGTTTAAATTGGTTAATGTCGATTATATAAATGTTGGGTTATGATTATACATGAATTATATCATGTGGGTATGATTAAATTCGAGTAGTAATAATTTTATTGGAGTTCTTTGGCCATGTTACGCAATTTTCAGCGAATTGCGAATCCCAAATCTGAACCTCACGTCATGTGTACGACTCAGACTTGAGACTCATGTATGGTGAAGGCTTAAAGACCACGCCGCAAAGATCGAGAACCGATGTAACGATAGCCGCCAATGTTACTCTCCGTAATGTTCGAATGAGATTTTTTTAAAATGTTTAAGTCTAACAATGTGTTAGTAAATTAATTTAATGAACATGTAAACATGTTAGAAGTATAATGTGAAGATAAAATAGATGTTTATCATGTAAATAACATAATTGCATATGGGTTGAATTATTGAATACATAATTAATTTATTATTCATGAGGTGATATTATATGATAATAAATGTGATAATTTGACTAAGTATAGTCATAACCAAAGTTTAGACAAAAGAATAATCATTGATGATTAGTTAAGTTATAATTAACTTGTATTGTGAATGTGAATGGTATGTAGGATTAAATTCAAAGAACGTGCTTAGTTAAAGTGTAATCTACGCACGAGGCAAGTTTCCTAACCCTACTTGTCATTATTGTTCAAGTTTATTATTTACCTAGAGTAAATTATCAATTCTATTATTCAAGTTCAAATGTTATATTAAAGATTGATTATCTTTTCAAAGCATGATTCAGTTATACAATAATTGTTCTATTGTATACTTCTTGAGATTATTATTCAAATTGAATATCATTATTGTTGAACCTTATTAGACTTGTGAACTTTATTGATTCAACTAGTCCTTAGTTGATGAACGTTCTAAATTTCAGAACCCTTATTGAATTATCCAAACCAAACTTCCTTTGGTGCGGACTCGAATGTCAAACTGAGATGAACAACCCTGCAAAGGGATTTACTTATGCGTTAGCGTTAAGATATTGTGCACAGTATGGTACTAAGGGCTGATCCCCCTAAGTATGAGAAGAAGGTTCATAGTCTTATGACTGTTAAAGGTTTCAAGTATAACCCTTGTTAACCTAGGACATAGTTCAAGGTCTTATAACCCTCAGAATTCTTTTGATTCTTGTTATTCCTTCTTGATTCAAAAGTTGAGCTTTTATTTAGATTTCTTTGATTCACTCGCATGTTATTATATTGTTATTTCATTGTTATACTTGTAGACAATAGTGCTCACTCTTGCTTAGTAATAACATTGCAGTTAAGAACGAAAGAACTGATGAACCTTCCACTAGTAAGGGCAAGGGCAAAGTTAGCAAGTGATGAAGACTTGTTATTTTATTAGATGATGTATTTATGTTTAAGACTTGAGTTAATGATGTTATTAAGACTTATTTTTTATGATTCCATATGGATGTTTAAGGTTAGTTTAACTTTTGGGATTGTATTATTATTATTCGGATGTTGTAACCCTTTAGGGGAAGATTTTTATTCTATCTATTGCATGGCTTGCATTTATTATTGGTAGATAGATAGATGATATTTATCAGATGAACACCAAATCCGTGGAATTGAGGTACCCGAATTTGGGGTGTCACAAGTTAGTATCAAAGTCATGAGGTTATGAACCTTAGGTGGGGAACAACCTTAGGTAGTAGCCTTATAGAAAGAAGATAGTAATGGAAAACTCTTATCGAGTTCTAAGAAATGAATTTTGTAATTCATTGAAGATAATAAAAGACCTTATGTGTTTATGTGTTAAAGTATGCGTTAGATGATAAGACTTAGTAACTAAAACTTAAAATTTTGTTGTCAGGATGTCGAATGTTGGAGAAGCTAGTCAAGCTGGGGAGGAAGAACCCCGGGTACCTATAGTACCTACTGAGGAGGAACCCCGTGTACCTATAGTACCGACAGAGGAGGAGCCCCGAGACATTCATGTCATTAGGAAGCAGCTGGTACAGAGGGAGTCATCTTCATTGACCACTGTTGTTGGTCAGGAGCATGAGCCCGAGACTGATCCTGAGGAGGTTCCTGAAGAGGAATTTGTTGAGGATGAGGACGAGGAAGAAGAGGAGTTACCACGGTACACCGTTGATGCTAAGATGTATGACACGTTATACGACTGTAACGTGGAGTTACGAGACGAGGTCCGAGTTTGGTTGAGCGAGTGGTTATTCAAAGATATTACTCTAGAAAGCGAAGGAGAGGAGATTTCGACTCTTCACTCTCGATTGGCAAATGTAGAATGGGATTTGGTCCATGAGAAGGGTCAAACCGAAGATAAGACCAGGGAGATAGAGAAGTTGAAGAAGGAACCGAAAGAAACCTCCGAAAAATTTGAACATAGCGAGAGGAAGAAATTTGGGTAAGAGAATCGCGTCGAAATGATCGTCTGCGAGAGGATGATAGTCGTGCAAAGAAAGCGAAGATTGGGGAAACGTACTCTACACTTAACAAGGCAATGAATGAGACCCAAGATCGAGTTTTGAAGTACCTAATCCAGTTCGAAGGACTACCATTGTACATGATGGATCGAAGGACAATGCATCGCATCTTAGAAGAGGAGCGTAGCAAGGCTAATCAGTACCTTGACCGACAGTGATATGATTTATTTAATTATGTGAAGAACTTAATTAGTTTTTAGATGTAAATTCTGACGTGTTTATGAACGAAAGAATATTTGAATGTTTTAAATCTTGTGGATTCTTTATTCCAGGATAGTTGATGTAAATAGCAGTTATGCTATCGTTTAATGTTAAAAATTTTGATTTGAATGAAAATATATCAAGTTATTTGAGATGATGTGTTAAATGAGTATGTTAAATTGTTAAGTAATGCCTTAACTATTTAGAGAAATAAATAAAGTTCTAATAAGCGTTTATTTAACAAAAAATGTCGCCAGGAGAAAACAACAACGTCAACCTAGCTCGGGAAGAGTCAATCAATAATAACAATAATGCTAACGCTAATCTCATGCGGCGTGCAGTTGGTTAACTTCTTGACCGGAGCCATGAATAATCAACCGCAAGCTCCACCAAACACAATGTTTAAAGACTTCAAGCGGTGGGACCTTGAGTTCAAAGGTTCCATGAACCCAATCGAAGCTCAAACGTGGGTTATGGAAATGGAGAAGGTTTTCGATGTAGCTAGGGTTAAAGAAGATCAGAAGACCGCTTTTGCAACGTTTATGCTGAAGTCTGAGGATAGCTACTGGTGGCAAGCAAACAAAGTGCGAGGAGGTGAAGGTGTAATTACTTGGGAGAGATTTAAAGAAATGTTTTTCGAGATGTACTTCCCAACTAGATCGCAGAACCAGATGGAGGTTTAATTTCTGGAACTGAAGCAGGGAAACATGAGTGTACCTCACTACGCGGCTAAATTCAACGAGTTGGCAAGGTTAGCCTGCACTCAAGTACATACACCGATTTGAGAAAGGCGGAAGATTCAAACAAGGACTAAAGCCTTGGGTGTACAGTAAAGTATCAATGTTTCAGATAAACACATTTGCTGGAGTTTTGGAAAAGGCTATCCTCGCTGAAGGTGGAAGCGATGCGGTGACCAAGTACAATCAAGATCAGAAAAAGAAGAAGAGTGAAGGTGAAATTAATAACAAGTCCAGTGGAAGTGGAACAGGAGGTGAAAATTTCAATCAGAAGAAAAGGTGGAACGACAGCTCATCATCGGGGAATCAGCAAGGTAATCAGAAGAAAAGAATCGAAGCATGCCCGACTTGCGGGAAAGCCCATCTGGGAGTTTGTATGAAAGGAAAAAGAGTGTGCTACAATTGTGGTTAGGAAGGCCACATAACACCAAACTGTCCAAACCCAAAGAAGGGTGCTTGTTTTACTTGTGGTTAGAAGGACCATCTTGCAAGAGATTGTCCCAAGAAGGGATTGGGAGGGTCAGGATCAAGTGGAAACCGGGGAAACAACAGTGGAAATGCCTTTACCATCACCGGACCTACCGCAATAACCCGACCGACCGCCCAGACTTTCAACATGACGATACAAGATGCAGTTAAATCCCATGATGTGGTGTCAGGTATCATTCCGATCAATAAAATTAATGCTTATGTTTATTTTATTCGGGTGCTACTTGTTCCTTTATATCCGATGATTTTGCCAAGAATTTAGATTTGCCTAAGAATGAATTAGATTACCCCATGAATATAGAAATTACGAATAGAGAAATAATCCCTGGTAAGTATGTACATAAGAATTATAGAGTGGATATTAAGGGGAATATCATGAACGTAGATCTTATACCTATTCGACTTGGGGAATTTGACGTTATATTGGGAATGGACTGGTTATTCAATTACGGTGCTGTAATTGATTGTCAAAAGAAGCGTATTAACCTTATAACTCCGTCAAAGGTTGTATTTTATGGTAGCAAGTCGCCTAGATAAGCGAGTTGTCTGACGATGATGCAGGCCAGGAAGTTGTTGAGACAAGGCTATGTAGGATACTTAGCTTACATAGTTGACAGTCAAAAAGAGAATCTGAAGGTAGAAGAGATACCGATTGTGAGGGACTTCGTCGACATATTTCCAGACGATTTACCAGGACTTCCACCAGATGGAGAGGTAGATTTTGTGATCGATTTGGCGCCCAGAACAGCTCTAATATCGGAAGCACCATACCGAATGGCACCAGTAGAGATGAAAGAACTAATGGTACAACTACAAGAATTGTTGGACAAGAAATACATTCAATGGGCGTATCGCCGTGGGGGCCCAGGGGTGTTGTTTATAAAGAAGAAGGATGGAGCGATGCGGCTCTGCGATTGACTCTGAAGAAGGCGAACAAGGTCACGATTAAAAATAGATATCCATTACCAAGGATCGATGATCTGTTTGATCAATTAAAGGGAACAAAGTACCTTTCCAAGATAGACTTGAGAAGCGGTTATCATCAATCAAGGTGAGGCGGAGGATGTCTAGAAGAGGCAGTAGTTCGAGAGCGATCGATCGGCCACTAAAATTTTTTAGTAATGTCGTTTGGTCTAACGAATGCTCCTGCAGCATTTATGGGACTAATGAATGGTGTGTTCAAGCCGTTTTTGGACAAGTTTGTAGTGGTATTTATAGATGACATTTTTGTATATTCCAAAACCAAAGAAGAACATGAAGAACATTTGAGGTTAACATTGGAAGTATTGAGAAGGGAGAAGTTGTACGCTAAATTTTTGAAATACGAATTCTGGATCGAACGAGTATAATTTCTTGGTCACGTGATCGATAAAAACGGAATTTAGGTAGATCCATCAAAAGTAGAAGCCGTGATTAACTGGGATCAGCCGAGAATGCCGTCGAAAGTAAGAAGTTTTCTTGGATTGGCGGGATATTATAGAAGATTCATACAAGACTTTTCAAAGATCGCAACTCCGTTAACGAATTTAACTCGAAAATCTGTGAAATTTGTTTGGACGGATAAGTGTGAGGAAAGTTTTCAAGAATTGAAGAAGAGGTTGAGTACGGCCCCTGAGTTATCTCTTCCGGATGATACAGGAAATTTTGTTCTTTATAGTGATGCGTCGCGTAAAGGACTTGGTACGTGTCTTTGATGCAAAACGGCAAAGTCATTGCATATGCATCACGACAATTGAAAGATTACGAGAAGGGATATCCGACCCACGACTTGGAGTTAGCTGCAGTTGTTTTTGCTTTGAAAATTTGGAGGCACTACCTCTACGGGGAGAAGTGTGAAATATATACGGACCATAAGAGTCTGAAATATATTTTCACGCAGAAAGATTTGAATATGCATCAAAAAAGGTGGTTGGAGTTAATTAAGGACTACAACTGTGAGATTTTATACCATCCGGGTAAGGCAAATGTGGTTGCCGACGCCTTAAGTGGAAAGGGTCGTGAGAAGTTAATGATGTTGACTGCTCAGGACGAGCTAATTGCAGAAATGGAGAAACTGGAGTTGGAAGTGAAGTATCCTATGGAGATCGATGAGAAGCTATTTCAGATGCAATCTGGTACAACCCTACTGGATAAAGTTAAGGAGGCTCAGCTTCAGGACGAAGAATATAAAAAGGTGACAAAGAAGATATCTGAAGGAACTGAACCAAGATTTAAAATGGATAAGGAAGGAATACTGAGATTTGAGAGTAGAATTTGGGTTCCACTAGTACAAGAGATTAAGGAAGAAATTTTGAGCGAGGCTCATAGTTCACGATATTCGATTCACCCTGGTAGTACCAAAATGTACCAAGATCTTCAACAACATTTCTGGTGGCCGAATTTAAAATGTGATGTTGCGAGATGTGTTGCCAAGTGTCCACATTCGGCCGAAAAGTGAAAGCGAACATCGTGAGAACGAGTGGATTGCTACAACCGTTAGAGATCCCAGAGTGGAAATGGGAACATATTACAATGGACTTCGTGGTTGGCCTTTCGACGACTTAGAAAGGCTACGACGCTTGATATGGGTTATCGTTAATGGTGACGAATCGCGCACACTTTCTTCCGATCAAAATAAGATTCAACTTAGATCAATTACGAGGCTATCGTAAAGAGATTGTTTTGAGCCACGTAGTTTTGGTATCAATTGTTTGAGATAGGATCCGCGCTTCACATCAAATTTACGAAACGTCTTGAGGAATGCATGGATGTACGCAATTGCGAATGAGTATAGCTTACCACCCTCAAACAGATTTTACGAAGTGAGAGAACAATTCGAATACGGTGTGATGGACTTTAAAGGAAATTGGGATGATCACTCACTGGTTAGTAGAGTTCGGATACAACAACAGCTTACCACGCTTAGTATAATGACGTAAAGTGCGAACTCCGCTTTCTTCGGGATAAAGTTGGTGAAAGACAATTGCTAGGGGCGAGAATTGGTACAATGAGACGGCGAAATAGTCAAAGTGATCCGAAACACGATTGGTAGCGGCTCAAGATCGACAGAAGAAATACGCTGATCCACATCGTAAAAATATCGAGTTTGAATCAGGTAGTTATGTCTTCTTAAAGGTCTCTCCCTGGAAGGGAAAGATCAGGTTCAGAAAAAAAGGAAAATTGAGCCCAAGATTTATTGGACCATTTGAAGTATTACGTAGAATCGAAGAAGTCGCGTACGAGGTAGCCTTACCTCCAGCACTCGAGAATGTCCACAACATCTTCCATGTGTCTGTGTTATGACCCTACAAGGCCGATTACAAACATGTAATTGAATACGAACCCCTGCATTTTGAGAAAGACTTATCTTACGAAGAAATCCCTGTCCAAATTGTCGACCAAAAAGAACAAGTTCTCAGAAATAAAGTTATACCTTCTGTTAAGGTAATTTGGAGGAACCACAACGCTGAAGAAGCTACGTGGGAACTCGAAGAGAATATGATGAAGAATTACCCTCATTTATTTACTTAATTATTTGTAAGTTATTTTGGGGACAGAATCTTTGTAAGGGGGGAGAATGTAACGGGACGAATTTATTGAGTCGTGATTCTAGGGACAGAATCCTTTTAAGGGGGGAAAGATGTGACGAACGAGAATTTTGTAATTTAATTTTAATATTTATTGAATTAAATAAATATTTTTCGTTGATTTAATTATTGGATTAAATAATTATTTGATACAATTGTGGTAGATTAATTTAATTATGAGTTACATTTATTAAATTAATGTAGAGAATATTTATTATTCAAGTATGTATTTATGTGAGCTTATTGATTAAATGAAATATTTAATTAAGCATGATGTTATTTTAATTAATTTAATTATTAATTAGAGAGTTAATAATTTTACATTAATTATTAATGAGAAATTTAATTATGTGACTATGTGAAAGTATGAGAAATTGATTTATTTTATGAAGGAGTGTGACATTAATTAAACCATATGATAAAGCTTTATTAAATTAAATGGTTTTGAAATCTATTAAGCCTAGCCAAATATGGCCTTAATGGGAGTTACTAGAAGTTACCCATGACTGGGTTAACTGACCACTCAGTGCGTCAGTTCCTTTAATATATCAGACGTCTTCTTTTCTTTTCATCATTATTGCTAAGTCTAGAGAGCTTTCACAGAGAGAGATACATATTATTAGTTGAGAAGTCAGAGAGAAATTGATATTCATCTCTTATTAAAATCCACACTACGCTTAGGGTAATCTTCCCAATTTCTACTTTACGTATTTTAGTTTTCATGAAAATGACTTTTAAAGTTTTTGGTTTAACCTCTGTAATTGGGTTAGGAGTAATGATTATGGGTTATATGTGTGTTATGACATATCAAATCGTGTTTAATTATATATATTATGTAAACCATATCATCAAATTCATGAAAACATGTCGTATATGATTTCTACAAAATTACAGAGTATGGGTTTTGGCCTTATGGCCTTATACGTGATATTTTATGTATTGATCGTATATTATCCCTAAAATTTACACTTGTATGTTGTTATACATGTTGATACGAAGAGACCAAAGTTTAAATGAACGGATTCAGTGTTATAACGAAACCGTAGTGACAATTTCATGTTTTATTTTTAAAACCTCCAAGAACATCAAAGTCGGTGAAATTCATATTCTTTAAATCTGTTATTAAGTGTTTAAATTGGTTAGTGTCAGTATATAAATGTTGTGTTATGATTATACATGAATTATATCATGTGGGTATGATTAAATTCGAGTAGTAATAATTTTATTGGAGTTCCTTGGCCATGTTCTGCAATTTTATGAAATGCAGAATGAAATCTGAAACCTCATGGCATGGCGCCAACTCCAACCTTTAAGACTCATGTGCATGACATCACAATCAATTGGCAAAAGAACTCCTGACTATCTTGGCAGAGAACCCAGATGTAAAGGGCGTATAACGCCACTCTCCAGAATGTTCAGAATGAGATTTTTTTTAAATGTTTAAGTCTAACAATGTGTTAGTAAATTAATTAATGAACATGTAAACATGTTAGAAGTATAATGTGAAGATAAAATAGATGTTTATCATATAAATAAAATAATTGCATGTGGGTTGAATTATTGAATACATAATTAATTATTATTCATGAGGTGATATTATATGATAATAAATGTGATAATTTGACTAAGTATAGTCACAACCAAAGTTTAGACAAAAGAATAATCATTAATGATTAGTTAAGTTATAATTAACTGGTATTGTGAATGTGAATGGTATGTAGGATTAAATTCAAAGAACGCGTTTTAGTTAAAGTGTAATCTACATACGAGGCAAGTTTCCTAACCCTACTTGTCATTATTGTTCAAGTTTATTATTTACCTCGAGTAAATTATCAATTCTATTATTCAAGTTCAAATGTTATATTAAAGATTGATTATCTTTTCAAAGCATGATTCAGTTATACAATAATTGTTTGATTGTATACTTCTTGAGATTATTATTCAAATTGAATATCATTATTGTTGAACTTTATTAGACTAGTGAACTTTATTGATTCAACTAGTCCTTAGTTGATGAACGTTCTAAATTTCAGAACCCTTATTGAATTATCCAAACCAAACTTCCTTTGGTACGGACCCGAATGTCAAACTGAGATGAACAACCCTGCAAAGGGATTTACTTATGCGTTAGCGTTAAGATATTGTGCACAGTATGGTACCAAGGGCTGATCCCCCTAAGTACGAGAAGAAGGTCCATAATCTTATGATTGTTAATGGTTTCAAGTATAACCCTTGTTAACCTAGGACATAGTTCAAGGTCTTATGACCCTCAAAATTCTTTTAATTCTTGTTATTCCTTCTTGATTCAAAATTTGAGCTTTTATTTAGATGTCTTTGATTCACTCACATGTTATTATATTGTTATTTCATTGTTATACTTGTGGGAAATAGTGCTCACTCTTGTTTAATAATAACATTGCAGTTAAGAATGAAAGAACTGATGAACCTTCCACTAGTAAGGGCAAGGGCAAAGTTAGCAAGTGATGAAGACTTGTTATTTTATTAGATGATGTATTTATGTTTAAGACTTGAGTTAATGATGTTGTTAAGACTTATTTGTTTATGATTCCGCACAGATGTTTAAGGTTAGTTTAACCTGGAATTGTATTATTATTATTCAGATGTTGTAACCCTTAAGGAAAAGATTTTTATTCTATCTATTGCATGGCTTGCATTTATTATGGGTAGATAGATAGATGATATTTGTACAGTGAACACCAAATCCCATGGAATTGAGGTACCCGAATTTGGGGGTGTCACAGGTATACATCACCCATCTTGAGTCGCCAGATACATGGTACAGAATTCAAATACAACTTAATAATACAACTGTCGTGTACAATACGATAAAACATAAACTGTGAGTTTGAATACAAATATTATCTACTAGAGAGTATACAAACTCAAAAGGAGTCCTCATTACAATTATTATCACACTATTTCACAGAATAATGAGGACTACTAATGCACCATCTAGACCATCACTTACGTTCCCGACTGCGTCCCTGGCTTTATATTCTCATTTCCTGAAAAGAACAGTGAAAGAAAGGGTGAGCTCAACTAACCTAGTAAGAAATATTATGACTAAGATAATGCAGAATAAATTATCATTAGCCTTAAATAGTGTTAAACTGATACAATATAACAAACATCAAGTTTAACTGCAGCGGAACAAGCAATCCATTAAAAGAGTCAAGTACAGAATAAAATCTACTATCTTTTATGATTTAAAAGGTTTTTCATCACTTTTATCATTTGGGACTCGACAATAAATAATCCACATCATCGAATCACCCCCAACACTACTGGCCAAGGATATTCTTTAGTATCACGGCCATAATTATCTATGCACTACGGGCTAAGAATATTTGTGTATTCATTAATGGTCATAATCATGCCAACAACTGTCCATCAATGAACTACGGGCCAATGAGGACTTTTACCATATCATTTGTAATATTACAGTCATGATTACACCGAATAATCCCTGGTCATAATCATACCAAGTCCATCTATGCACTACAGGCCACAAATGACTTTCAAAAAAATATAAACATGAGGATGATGACAATGATATAAGAATTCAATAAAACAAGTTCAAAAATTAATTTATCCAGGAACTAATAATGTCCAAATTGTCAACATGATACAGCTTTGTAGAGTAAAATTCAAGAATGCTCAGAAGAATATTTTCATGAAAAGATACTGGATGAAGCGCAAATATCAAGGATATTCCACTAATTTCATGGAGTATAGAAGTCAAAACTTTAACCAACTATGTATAATAAAGAATAGAATAACAAAAGAAATCACCATGCATGCGGTACTTCACATAGACAGGTTATTCTAACAGAATACTAAATAACAAAACCAATTCGGTGAAAATTAACCGGCCGCGGGATGTTCCAACGAATAATAAAGAATGAAATAACAATGAAATCACCATGCATGCGATTTTGATGTAGACATGTTATTCCAACGAGAATACTAATAAGGGCGAATCGGTCCGGCGTAAAATGCATGAACAAGATATTCCAAATGTAATAATAATAAAAACGGGAACCCGGTAGGCGTAAAAAACGCCTGAGCATGGATATTCCAAATGAATAATAAAGACGGAATCGGTCCCATAGAAAATGCATGAGAACGAGATATTCCAAATGAATAGTAAAGACGGAATAATAGAAGAATGTCAGCAAGTATAGGGTAGCCCGCACATACAGGTTTTTCCAACATAATAATAAAGAATGGAATAACATAAGTTCTCTTTATGAATACAAAATAATAACACCCCTTACGAGTACAACAAATAATATTCCCTACTTTAAGAAGAAGAGACTTGAATATATAAGTAGTGAAGTAGCGAATACTTTCTTCTTTCTCTCTATAGTTTATCTCTAGAGTTTCAAATTGAATTAAATAAGAGAAAATAATGAAGGAATGAGCTTTTATTTATAGAAAAATGGACTGCATAGTAACTAACTCATGAACGGTCCATATTTTTTAACTTTAATCTGACGGTCCATATTTAAAACAAAATATTTTAAATAAAATATAATATATTCTATTTATAATCTAATAAAATGAATAACTTTATAAAAAAAAATACTATGCAAACACTATGCAGGCACTATCAAAACACTATGCATAATAAAATATAATATATTCTAATTATTTTCTAATAAAATAGATAACTTTATAAAAAGTATTCTATTTTATATAAAAAGATTTTACTATGCAAAAATACTATGCAGACACTTATGCAACACTATGCATAATAGAATATAATATATTCTATTAATAGAATAACTTTATAAAAGTATTCATTTTTATATAAAAGATTTTCTCGTATTATTACATTAATAATACCAACAACACCGAGTAACTTATCACGTAAGCATCAATAATTAATATCGTGTGCTACTACTTATGCAACTACGCCAGATTCTTGTACTTTTAACAATTAGGGTGTTTCAACAGATTAACGGTAAAACTTCCGCCGTTATTTTCATAAAATATTTTTGTCGTTTTCTCAATCCGACAATAATTCCGTTGTGGGATCCACCAATGATTGTGCTGTTGTATGAATATTCCCTTTTAAAACGAATATTCCCCGACCAATCGAATATTATATAACAACTTGCGTACTTTGTAAAATTTATAAATATTACCCACAACTATAACATTATATCAATTTCACTCCATAATATTCAAAAATAATATTTATAGAAAATTCATCTTTATTCAAAAAGTTGGGGTTTTACAGTAATTGCTACATAGTATCTCACGTTATTTGATTCAATTATTGTCAACATTTTATATATTATTAAATCAATAATTGAGATGACAAGGTTATTAATATTATTATTTGCAATATTAACGATGTCTAGAAGTTCTGTCAAGAAGAGGTTTGGAAAAAAGAAAAAACTTTATTGGAAAGCCCTCTCTTTCCTGGAAACAAACTGGTCGATTAATAATTTGAATTATAATAATAGTGATAAAGTTTATTTTATTAGTATTATTAATGTAATAAAACAGAAAAACATTCGCGTCATTCGCTCCTCATTATCGACCAAATGGGATGCAAACCGGGATAACTCCGCAAATTTAGCCTCGTATTGCGACACGATCATATTGTTTTGTTCCAACTTGATAAACTTCACCTCCTTCATGTGACGAATACTTTCGGAAAAGTACTTGTCGTTGAACAGCTCTTGGAACTTCTCCCAAGACATCTTGAGTCGTCGGTGAAGTACGTTTACAAATTCCCACCAAGGATCTCTTCTCTTCACGCAACATAAAGGTGGCAAAGGAACCTTTTGCTCCTCGGAGCATCCCAAGACATCAAATATCTTGGTGATCTGCTTTAACCACGTCTCAGCCTTAAGTGGTTCTGGCTTTCCTAAAAACTCTGGTTATCCCAACTCCTTGAATTGCTTAGCGGTGACCAACCGTGGGTTGCCATTGTTTCCTCCTGCATTATGAACAGGAGCCGCCTTCGCCTGATGTTGCATGAATTCTAAAAAGCTCCTAAACGTACCGTCAATCGTCAATTGATCAGTGTTGTTGTTTACAGGAGGATTATCACCATCCTGTTGCACATTGTCCTGATTATTGATCTATGGAGACTCAACGGTCTCCTGTGCTCCATTGCTATTCTCAACATTCTCGGATGCCATTTTTAAACACTGCCATAAAACAAGGGTTAATTGATATGCAACATATTATCACTATACTCTGACCGACCAATCAAATACCAAATAAACTTAGGTAGGTCATACTAGTGAAGGAATTTCCGTCTCTCCCTCCTAGTTCTAGTCTCACATCTTAGCCGGATCATATCCTAAGCTTTGATACCAACCGTGACGCCCCAAAATTAGGTATCGTCCACCCATCTTGGGTCGCCACTTATATGGTACATAAATTCAAATACAACTTACTAATACAAATGTCGGTATACAATCGACAAAACATAAACTGTGAGTTTGAATACAAATATTATCTACTAGAGATTATACAAACTTAAAAGGAGTCCTTATTACAATTATTATCACACTATTTCACGTAATAGTGAGGACTACTAATGCACCATCTAGGACCATCACTCCGTTCCCCAGACTCGTCCCGGCCTATATTCTCATTTCACAGAGAACAAAGAGAAAGAAAGGGTGAGCTCAACTAGCCCAAGAAGAAATATTATGACTAAGATAATGCAAGAATAAATTATCATTAGCCTTAAATAAAGGTTAAACCGATACAATATATCAAACATCAAGTTTAAGCACAATCTTAACAAGCAATCCATTAAAAGAGTCAAGTAGAGAATAAAATCTACTATCTTTTATGATTTAAAAGGTTTTCATCACTTTTATCATTTGGGACTCGACTTAAAAATAATTCACATCATCGAATCACCCCTCGCACTACTGACCAAGGATATTCTTTAGTATCACGACCACAATTATCCATGCACTACGGGCCAAGAATATTTGTGTATTCATTAATGGTCATGATCATGCCAACAACTCGTCCATCAATGCACTACGGGCCAATGAGGACTTTTACCACATCATTTGTAACATTACGGTCATGATTACACCGAATAATCCCTGGTCATAATCATACCAAGTCCATCTATGCACTACAGGCCACAGATGACTTTCAACATAATATAAACATGAGGATGATGACAATGATATAAGAATCAATAAAACAAGTTCAAGAATTAATTTGTCCAAGAACTACTAATGTCCAAATTGTCAACATGATACTGCCTTGTAGAGTAATATTCAAGAATGATCAGAGGAATATTTTCATGAAAAGATACTAGATGAAGCGCAAATATCAAGGATATTCTACTAATTTCATGGAGTATAGAAGTCAAAACTTTAACCAACTGAGTATAATAAAGAATGGAATAACAAAAGAAATCACCATGCATGCGTGCCATTATAAACAAAGTTATTCCAATGTAATAATAATAACGGAACCAGTCGTGCAAAATTCGCAGACAAGCGATATATTCAAATAGAATAATAAATAATCGGAACCAAGTCCCAAGTAAAACGCATGCAGACGGATATAACAGAATAATAAAGAATGAAATATTAGAAGAATTTCACCATGTATGCAGTACTTTGCATAGACAGATTATTCCAATATAATAATAAAGAATGGAATAACAGAAGAATTTCACCAAGTATAGGGTAGCCCGCGCATACAGGTTATTCCAACAGAATAGTAAAGAATGGAATAACAGAAGTTCTCTTCATAAATAAGAAAGAAAGAGTACCCCTTATGTGACGCCCCCAAAATAGGTATACAACACCCATTCTGAGTCGCCAAAATACATGGTATAGAAAGCAAACTATAACTTTGATAATACAGATGTCGTGTAGAATACGACAATACAAACTGTGAGTTTAAATACAAATATTGTCTTCTAGACAATATACACACCCAAATAAGTCCTCATTAATTATTCATACACTATTTTACAGAAATAGTGAGGACAACTAAAACATCTTCCTAGAACCATCACTCCATTTTCCAGACTCGATCCTCGCTTTGTGTTCTCACCTCCCGAGAAGAAAAATGGAACAAAAGGAAAAGGGTGAGCTCAACTAGCCCAAAAAGAATATTATGACTAAGATAATATACAAAAATTATCGTTAGTCTTCAACAGGAAAAAATCTAATAGAATACAATAGACTACAAGTTTTAGATCAACAAATGCACGTGAAGCAAGAATCCATTAGAAGAGTCACGTAGAGAAAGAATTCTCTGCCTCTCTAAGGTTTAAAAGTCCATCATCAATAGTTTATCCTCAGAATAACAATCAATATACATCTTTAATCATCTTTGCACTCTGGGCCAAAGATATTCATTTTGTATCACCAATTAGTCATGTTCATCTCAACACTGCTCATCTTTGCACTACATGCCAAAGATATTCATCGATTAATCGTTCATCTTTGCACTACAGAAAGCAAAGATATTCATTTATATCACCATTTAGACCGAGGATGATGAAAAATATTTTTTTAAGCGAATCCAATTGAAATAAAATGACAAGGATTAAGGATTAAGGATTACGTACTTTGTTTTACCCATGTCCAAAAATACTTGAAAATAATCATATTGGTGTAAAATTCAAGAATGATCAAAACATGGATACAATCAAAGCTAGTATCCGAATAGATATTTTGGACAAAAAGAAATTTTTTTATTTTTCTATGAATAGTCTTACGTATTAAGTGAATAAAGTGTCAGATATCGTGAATAGTCTTAGTATCGTGAATAAACTTTCCACACAACAAGTTCCAAATTTGATAAAAAAGTTCACCAATACTTCGGCATAATGATATTGAAGAAAAAATATCATTTAAGAAGAAAATAACACCACTTACCTCAAAATAACCGTACTTCTGACTGAATTTCGGTATAGTGCTGACAGAAACCCGCACCGTATAGCAACACTCAAAGTATACTCACAAGAATACGTTCGATAATTTAGAGAGAGAAAGAGAGAAAACTTAGTTTAAGTGTGATTTTCAATTCTAACTTAGCCCTCTATTTATAGGAAAAATGTTAACGCCATGAAGGAGACTAAATAATAAAATATTATTATTCTTATTCTTACTTCTACGCAACAAGCTAACCACCAATTTCGAAAATTTTCAAAGACCCATGTGCATTCAACACCTACCAAAAAGTGGGTCCCACCCATTAATTTAATAAAAATTATTTTATCTTCCGAAACTTCAATAATTCGTAGAAAATAGCTCGGTTATTAAACAAATTCAAAACTCACGAGTTTTCATGGAAAATTCCATTCTCTACAACTTTTCAAAAGAAAGTTTTTCCAAATTCCAAACAGAAATTGACCGAAATCCATAAACGGATGATTTTACAGTCTATAATCAATTTTCGGTCAAGAATTGTGTCCACCGACACCCAAAACATGTGTTAAACATTTAATGCCATAAAAATACTCTTCTTCCTCATATACTCATATATCCCACATTTATTATAAAATATCATCAAGTTAATATATTATTAAAATAATATATTTAAATGAATTATTTTATCGTAAAAAGATAAAATATTAATTTTCAACAATTGTCACATAAAATTTTCTCCATCTATATCCACATAAAATGAATATTCTCTTTATCATAATAATCAATAATTAATTATTTAAAAAATAATATTACGTAATCACAAGATCTTGACAACCGTGTAGCTCCTGGAGCAGAGGGCTTTCCAATAAGGATTTCTCCTTCTTGGGCAAGTGATTAGGTGACCAAACCTCTCCTTAGATGTAACTTTCTAGACATTGCCAATAATAATTTATCTCGATAATATTATTCAAATAATATGAATTATTGATTTGATAATGGAAAATCTTCAGATAATGATAATTATTGAAACAACAAAGAATACAAAATATCAACGCAAAGAATTATTGAATCAATAAAATATAATATTGAATAATAACTCACGTAACAATTATTGAGTAGTGCCTTCTTACGTAAGGATCAATAATTCAATAATCTTGCATACAATACCCATCTTCTTTGTGCAACCCGCGACATCAGATTTTAACCACCGGGTAACCCAACAAAGTGTTAATTCGTAACAATTTACGCCGTTATTTATAAAACTCAATCTTTGTCGCTTTCCTTCATCCAACCGCTTTTCCGTTATGGGCCCCCCCGATGATAGCTACCATTGTAAATGACGGAGATTCCGACAAAAAGAATATTCCACGACCAAACGAATATTCTCCGACAATAATGAATATTTTATAACCACTTGCTTATGTTGTAAACTTTGCACATTTCACCCATAACAAAAGAATTATATCAAATTAACCCTTATTAATTTAGAATAATGAATAAAGGAAAATTCAATTTTATTTATAATAAGTTGGGGTCTTACAACCTCCCCTCCTTATGAAATTTTGTCCTCGAAATTAACGTACGTACCTGGTGTATCGAAAAGGTATGGGTACCTCGCTTTCATCGCCGATTCCAACTCCCATGTCATTTCCTCAATTGCATGGTTTCTCCACAAACCTTAACTTGTGGTATAACCTTCGTCATAAGACATGCTCTTTCCTATCCAAAATCTCAACAGTATCTCCTCGTAGGTTAAATCTTCACTATCTCGTCTGCGGTTCTAATGCAATAATGTGGTTCGGTCTTTCACATATTTACGAAGCATAGATATGTGGAATACATTGTGAACACGAGACATACTTGGAGGTAACGCGAGTCTATAGGCTACGCTTCCTATTCGGTCAAGAATCTCAAATGGACCAACAAACCTTGATTGAGCTTTCCTCTTTCCCAAATCTTGTAACTCCTTTCCATGGAGCAATACGTAACAATACATGATCTCCAATATTAAACTCCACGTCCTTTCTATGAAGATCAAGATAACTCTTTTATCGATCTTGTGAAGTTTGAATCGTTATTCGAATCATTTGGATCTTTTCTGTAGTCATGCGTACTAATTCTGGTCCCAACAATGTTGCTTCTCCCACCTCGTCCCAGCATACTGGAGAACGACATTTTCGTCCATACAACGCCTCAAATGGAGCCATGCCTATACTTGCTTGATAATCAAGTTATTGTAGGAGAATTCCACCAAGGTGGTAGTACTTATCCCAACTTCCTTTGAAATCTAGGACACAGAGTCTTAATAGATCTTCAAGGGTTTGAATAGTCCTCTCTGATTGTCCGTCCGTTTGAGGATGGTATGCTGAACTGAATCGTAAATCCGTGCCCATAGCTTTCTGCAAGCTAACCCAAAATCTTGAAGTGAATCTCGGGTCACGATCCGAAACTATGGATACTGGCATGCCATGCAATCGTACAATCTCATTCACGACATACGAGCAAGACGTTCAAGGGATAAGTCTCGCGTATCGGTAAGAAATGGGAAGACTTGGTTAATCTATCAACAATAACCCAAATTGCATCTATGCCTTGAGAAACTTTGGGAAGACACAGAACAAAATCCATAGTAATGTGTTCCCATTTCCATTCCTAATCTCAAGTGGTTGCAATGGACCTTTTGGCACTTGATGCTCGCCTTTACACGTTGACATGTTAAACATCTTGAGATAAACTCCGCAATCTCTCTCTTCATATTGTTCCACCAAAATGTATGTCAATATCATGATACATTTTGGTACTCCTGAGATGGATTGCAAACGGGGTGTTGTGTGCCTCCATCATGATTTTATGCTTCAGTCGTAATCGTTAGGAACACAAAGTCTAGAATTGACTCAAGTATTCCTTCTTCATCGATTCTTAACTTCGGAATAACACTTTCTTGCACTTTCTTCTTCATTTGTATCATTCAGTCCGTAGCTTGGCGACTTTAACTTTATCAATTAAAGTCTGCTTCTACTCAGATATTCGGCATCATCATCATGGGATCCCTTGAGTCTTTAGTTCTATCTTCATCCTTTGTAAGTCGTATAAAATGGGCCTTTGCGTTGACAATATTGCATTCGTACTTGCATATGATCTTCTACTCGATGCGCCACCACTACGTTCGCTTTTTCGGGATGATATTAAATAGTGTGATCGTAATCTTTCAATAGCTCGCCGCCAACGTCGTTGCCGCATATTGAGTTCTTTTTGGGTGAAGAAATATTTGAGGCTTTTATGGTCCGTATAAATCTCCACTTTCTCTCCATACAAGTAGTGTTCCATATCTTCAACGCGAATCATTATCGGGCCGCTAACTCTAGATCATGAGTAGGATAATTCCTCTCATATTCTTTGAGTTATTCGTGAGGCATAAACTATGACTTTCCCATGTTGCATGAGAACACATCCTAACCCCGCCGTAAGCATCATCAGAGATAACAAATCCATCCGAACCAGATGGTATTGTCGTAACAGTCTTGAAATGAGTCTCCTCTTGAGCTCTTGGAAGCTCTTCTCACATTCCTCGCTCCATAAGAATTTTGCATCCTTCCGAGTCACCGAAGTTAACGGATAGCGATTCGAGAAAATCCTTCCACAAATCTCCGATAATAACTTAAGGCTAAGCCGAGAAAGTCACAGATTTGGTCACCGACTTTCGTTGTTCCCAACTTTGTATTGCTTCAATCTTCGCCGGTCCACAGATACTCCTTGTTTTGACACCACGCGCCCAAGGAATGCTACTTCCTTAAGCCGAACTCGCATTTCTTGACAGCATTGGCATAAAGCTTGTGTTCACGAAGTCTTTGTAGTACCAAACTTCAAATGGTGCTCATGATCTTCACGGCTTTTGGAATAGATGAGGATGTCATCAATAAAGACAACAACGAATCCATCCAAATATTCCTTGAATACACTGTTCATCATGTCCATGAAAGCGGCAGAGCATTAGTCAATCCAAAAGACATGACCAAGAATTCATAATGCCGTGACGAGTCCCTCGAATGCCGCCTTTGGAATATCCTCGCTTTTAATCTTCAAATTGATGATATCCGAACGAAGATCAATCTTTGAAAAGAATTGCGCTCCTTATGGCTGGTCGGGTCAATGTCATCAATGCGAGGTAGCGGATACCTATTCTTGATGGTGACATGGTTCAATTCTCTTAGTCAATACAAAATCGCATACTCCCGCCTTTCTTCTTTCTGAATAAAAACAGAGCACCCCAAGGAGACGACTAGGACCAGAATGAAACAGATGTCTAATAATTCACGTAGTTGGACTTTTAACTCCACAAGTTCAATAGAGCCATTCGATATGGGGTTTTAGAAATGGGCTCCTTGCTGAAAGGTCAATAAAGAATTCAACATCACGCTACGGGGTAGAGGAAGCTCTTGAAATACATCGTGGAATTCTCTAACCACGTAAATATTATTCAAATCGACTTGTCTTTATTCAAATCCATAATATGGGCTAAGAAAGCTTGACATCCGCTTTTTCAATAAACGAATAGCTTTGTGGCTTGATATGACGGTGGATCGATTTTAGTGGTTTAGTGGTTTGAATTGTATGACACAAAGTTGGTTAGGAATATGAAAACTAACAACCTTACGAAAACAATCAATTTTGGCATGATGAGTGCTTAACCAATCAATTCCTAAAATCACATCAAAAGCAAGTATCTTTAAAGAGATAAGATCAACGGTGTAATGTGATAGTGCCAACTTGGATCATGCAAGATTTATAAATCAGAGATGTAACGAAGGTTTCACCCAACCTGAGTTTCAACATATAAATCAAAATCTAATTTCTCCGAGTCAAGTTTAAACGTTGAGCACAAGCGGTGAGAGATAAAAGAATGGGTAGAACCCCAGATATCTAGTAAGGTATAAACTTCAAAAAATTCAAGATTAGCTTACCCGTGATCACCTCATTTGGGTTCCTCACGTTTTGTCGATCCACGACAAACGCTCTTCCAGAACCGCCCGATTTTGACTTATCCGGGATGACCTTGGAATCACCACTCCTCAATTGAACTTGGTTTCGCGATAAGACAATCTCGGCGATGTGGCCTTCCTTTCCACAGATTGTAACATACCTTGGATTGTTGTGATACGGTTTGGTGATATGTCCCTCCTTCCCGCATTTGTAACATCTAACTGGCGGCCGTTCTCTCCCCCTAGCATTTGTTGTTGGTCTTTGGTCTGCTGTTGATATCTTCCGTCATTGTTGAATCTTCTCTTCTAAAATTTCCACTTTAGTCACCTCTCCTATTATCATGTCCACGATTACCACCGAGTGGTTACCGCTTTTGTCCGTATTCTTTCCTCCTCGCCGGTTATCATCGCTTATGACTACTACCACGATTGTGGGTCCCTCGGTTGAGTATACTCCACTATCTCGCTCTAATAATCGAGCCCCATTGACAACATCTGAATACTGAGAGAAAATTTATGAGAGATAAGGTATTGACGAATCTCTGGTTTTAGACCTCTCGAAACATACGTCATTCGTTCCTCATTCTCCACCAAATGAGGTGCAAACACGGATAATTCTGCGAACCTTGCCTCGTCTTTGAGACACCGGTCATGTTGTTACGCTTTGAGTCTAATAAACTCTACCTCCTTCATATGATTTAATACTTTCGGAAAGTACTTGTCATTGAATGATTCTAAAATCTTTCCCAAGACATGTTAAGTGCATCTGGTCAGTACGCTTCATGATTCCCACCAAAGAATCTGCTTCACCACGAAACATAAAGGTGGCGAATGGAACCTTCATTCCTCCGTGCACCCCAAGACATCGAATATCTTGGTAATTTGCTTGACCCACGTTTCTACCTTGATCGGATCCTGCTTTCCATGGAAATCTGGTGGTCCCAACTCCTTAAACTGCTTGGCTATGACAGACCGTGCGTTGCCATCATTTCCACCCGTATTTTATACACGAGTCTCCCTTGTCTGATTTTGCATGAACTGCAAAAAGCTTCTAAACATCCCGTCGTTCATCATTTGCTCAGTGGCGTTGTTCACAGGAGGAACATTGCCACTGTTGCACGTTCTCCTCGTTGGTGAGTACCCGCCGTCTCCACGGCCTCATAAACTCCATTGTTAACGCTCTCAAAATGCACCATTCTTAAATCTTGCCGTAAAACAAGGGTTAATTAAACAAATTAACATATCACATAATATCCTATATTATGACCGACCAACAAATAAGCTTAGGTAGGACACCTAAGCGAAGGATTTACTCGCTCTCCCTCCTAGTTCTATTCCCAGATCTCCGCCGTAGATCATATCCCTAAGCTCGATACTAAAGTGTGACGCCCCAAAATAGGTATACAACACCCATTCTCGAAGTATCACACATATAGAAAGCAAACTACAACTTTGATAATATGTATGTCGTGTAGAATACAACAATACAAACTGTGAGTTTAAATACAAATATTGTCTTCTAGACAATATACACACCCAAATAAGTCCTCATTAATTATTCATACACTATTTTACGAAAATAGTGAGGACAAATAAAACATCTTCCTAGAACCATCACTCCATACCCCAGACTTTCGATCCTGCTATGTTCTCACCTCCCGAGAAGAAAAATGGAACAAAAAAAGAAAAGGGTGAGCTCAACTAGCCCAAAAAGAATATTATGACTAAGATAATATACAACAAATTATCGTTAGTCTTCAACAGGAAAAATCTAATAGAATTCAATAGACAACAAGTTTTAGATCAACAAATGCAAATAGAAATAAAGAAATCCATTAGAAGAGACACGTAGAGAAAGAATTCTCCGTCTTCTAAGGTTTAAAAGTCCATCATCAATAGTTTATCCTCGTAATAACAATCAATATACATCTTTAATCATCTTTGCACTACATGTGCCAAAGATATTCATTTATGTATCACCAAATGGTCATGTTCATCTCAACACTGCTCATCTTTGCACTTTCTGATGCCAAAGATATTCATCGCTTAATCGCTCATCTTTTGTACACAGTGCCAAAGATATTCATTTATATCACCATTTAGGATCGAGGATGATGAAAAATATTTTTAAAGAAACGAATCCAAAAAATAAAATGACAAGGATTAAGGATTAAGGATTCGTACTTTGTTTTACCCATGTCCAAAAATACTTGAAAATAATCATATTGGTGTAAAATTCAAGAATGATCAAAACATGGATACAATCAAAGCTAGTATCCGGAATAGATATTTTGACAAAAAGAAATTTTTATTTTTTTTTAATAATAGTGCCGTATTCGTGAATAGTGTCGATATATCGTGAATAAAGGTCGTGATATCGTGAATAGTAACCCGACACAACAAGTTCCAAATTTGATAAAAAGTTCACCAATACTTGATAATGATATTGAAGAAAAATATCATTTAAGAAGAAAATAATACCACTACTCAAAATAACCGTATTTCCGACATTTGAATTTCAGATATAGTCATTGTAAAACCCGCACCAGATAGCAACACTCAAAGTATACTCACAAGAATACGTTCGATAATTTAGAGAGAAAGAGAGAAAACTTAGTTTACGTGTGATTTTCAATTCTAACTTAGCCTCTATTTATAGAAAAATGTTAGAACGCATGAAGGAGACTAAATAATAAAATATTATTATTCTTATTCTTACTTCTACGCAACAAGCTAACCACCAATTTCTGAAAATTTTCAAAGCACCCATGTGCATTCAACACCTACCAAAAAGTGGGTCCCACCCATTAATTTAATAAAAATTATTTTATCTTCCAAACTTCAATAATTGTGAAAAATAGCTCGGTTATTAAACAAATTCAAAACTCACGAGTTTTCATGGAAAATTTCATTCTCTACAACTTTTCAAAAGAAAGTTTTCCAAATTCCAAAATGTAAATTGACCGAAATCCATAAACTAGACGATTTTACGTATTATAATCAATTTTGGTCAAGAATTGTGTCCACCCAAACCCAAAACATGTGTTAAACATTTAATGCCATAAAAATACTCTTCCTCCTCATATACTCATATATCCCACATTCATTATAAAAATATCATCGTTAATATATTATTAAAATAATATATTTAAATGAATTATTTTATCGAAAAAGATAAAATATTAATTTTCAACAATTGTCACATAAAAATTTTCTCCATCTATATCCACATAAAATGAATATTCTCTTTATCATAATAATCAATAATTAATTATTCAAAAATAATATTACGTAATCATAAGATCGACAACCGTGCCGCTCCTGTGAGAGAGGGGCTTTCCAATAAGGATTTCTCCTTACTTGGCAAGCAATTAGGTGACCAAACCTCTCCTTAGATGTAACTTTCTAGACATTGCCAATAATGTTATCTCGATAATATTATTCAAATAATATGAATTATTGATTTGATAATGGAAAATCTTGTATAATGATAATTATTGAAATAACAATAATACAAAATATCAACGCAAAGAATTATTGAATCAATAAAATATAATATTGAATAAGAATTACATCGTAACAATTATTGAGTAGTGCCTTCTTACGTAAGGATCAATAATTAAATAATCTTTATCGCAATACCGTGTAATCACTTTGTGCAACCACGCCAGACATCAGATTTTAACCACCGTGTAACCCAACAAAGGTTAATAGCAGTAATAATTTACGTCGTTATTTATAAAACTCAATCTTTATCGTTTTCCTTCATCCAACCGCTTTTCCGTTATGGGGCCCCCAATGATCGCTACTGGCCGTCATTTGGAGATTCCCGACAAAAAGAATATTCCACGACCAAACGAATATTCCCCGACAATAATGAATATTTTATAACCACTTGCTTATTTTGTAAACTTTGCACATTTCACCCATAACAAAAGAATTATATCAAATTAACCCTTATTAATTTAGAATAATGAATAAAGGAAAATTCAATTTTATTTATAATAAGTTGGGGTCTTACACCTTACGAGTACAACAAATAATATTCCCTACCTTAAGAAGAAGAGTACTGGATATATAAGTAGTGAAGTAGCAGAATACTTTTCTTCTTTCTCTCTATAGTTTATCTCTAGAGAGTTTCAAAGAATTAAGTAAGAAATAATGAAGGAATGAGCTTCTATTTATAGAAAAATGGACTGCATAGTAACTAATTCATGAATGGTCCAGATTGATTTACTTTAATCTAACGGTCCATATTTAAAGTAAAATCTTTTAAATAAAATATAATATATTCTATTTATAATCTAATAAAACAAATACCTTTATAAAAGATTTTACTATGCAAACACTATGCAGGCACTATGCATAATAAAATATAATATATTCTAATTATTGTCTAATAAAACAGATAAATTTATAAAAGTATTATGTTTTATATAAAAAGATTTTACTATGCAAAATACTATGCAGACACTATGCAACACTATGCATATTCTGTTTTATATAAAAAGATTTTCTGTTTTATTACATTAATAATACCAACAAAACTGAGTGACTTATCACGTAAGCATCAATAATTAATACCGTATTGCTAATATGCAACCACACGACATCAGACACTTTTAACACTGGGTGTTTCAACAGCTAACAGTAAAACTTCTCGCCGTTATTTTCATAAAAAATATTTTTGTCGCTTTTTCAATCCGACAATAATTCCGTTAATGGGGTCCACCAATGATTGTGCCATTATCTAATATTCCCCGTTAAAACGAATATTCCCACCAATTGAATATTATATAACAACTTGCGTACTTTGCAAAATTTGTAAATATTACCCACAACTATAACATTATATCAAATCCACACCATAATATTCAAAAATATATTTCGAGAAAATTTAATCTTTTTTCAAAAAAATCAGGGTCTCACATTCTCCTCCTCCTATGAAATTTCTCCTCAAAATTTACATACGTACACTGGTATCTTAAATGTGAGAGACACCTTGACCTCACTTCAAATTCTAACCCTTGAGGTATAACCTTTGAGTGTCGAATATAATCCTTCTTATCCAAGATTTTAACACGTATCTCCTCATACGTTAAATCATCCGCTATCTCGTCCGGTTCTAAATTAATAGTGTGGTTCGGGTCATCCCCATATTTACGTAACGTCGATACGTTAAAAACGTTATAAACACGCGACACACTTGACGGTAAAATGAGTCTATAAGCCACAGTTCTTACTTTATCGAGAATTTCAAATGGGCCAATTAAATCGAGGGTTGAGATTTCTTCTCTTCGTCGATTCTTGCTTCTAGAATAACGCCCTCTTGAACCTTCTTAATTCTTCACATTCATCAGCTCCGGGTGTGTAGCTTGAGCGGCCTTTAATTTTATCGATTAAAGTCAATTCTACTCGTATATTCATTATCTTCACGTGGGTCCCTAGAGTCTTTAACTCTATCTTCATCATTTGTAAGTTATACAAAATGGGTCTTTGTGTTAACAACATCGCACTCTTAAACGCATATGATCTTCTACTCAACGCATCAGCTACCACGTTCGCTCTTTCACGATGATATTGAATGGTACGATCGTAATCTTCAACAAATTTCAAGCTAACGCTCTTTGGCACATTATACGATCGCTTTAGGTAAAGAAATATTTGAGGGTTTTAGAAATGGGTTTTTGTCAGATCGGTCAATACAAAATTCAATTTCACGCCTAGGGGTAGGCTAAGAAGTCTTCAAGAATACGTCAGAAATTTATTAACAATAGAAATATCATTAAAAATTGTGACCCTCATCCAAGACTTAGATAGTACGTCACATTGATACCTATCAACTTATTATCGTCATTCACGACGCCGCCATCTGAGAAAAAGTCCGCTTCTGTGCATTCCACACAAGTGAAGTCACCAAATGAAGGCCTCGAGGCTCTTTACTTATGGCTTGATATGACAATGATTGACTTTAATGGTTTGGTTGCTTGAATTCGCATAATAGGTTGGTTATTAATATGAAAGCTAACAACCTGACGAAAAGCATGATGAGTAGTTAACCAATCGATTCCTAAAATCACATCAAAGGCAAGTATTTTCAAAGAGATACGATCGACAGGTAACGTGAAAGTGTTGATTTGAACAAGATTTATAAATAGTGGAGGTAATGAAGGTTTCTCCCAAATGAGTTTCAACAGATAAATCAAAATCTAACTTCTCCGGAGTTAAATTCAAACATTGAACACAACTAGGTGAAATAAAAGAATGAGTAGAACCGATATCTAACACGGTATAGACTTCACAAGAGTTTATGACTAACATACCCGTGATAATTTTATTCAGGTTCCTTGTCACGAAAAAAACGCTCTCTCTTAAACTCTGGCTGATTTTCTCTTTTCCGGGACTACCTTTGGTGCCTCCATCCTAGCTGAACTTGTCTTTGGTGAACGACAAAATCGGGCTAAGTGACCTTCTCTTCCACAATTATAACATGCTTTGACTCAAGATCACGCAGCTTTGGACTTATGTGTCCCTCCCTCCTCATTTGAAGCATATGATGTGGTCGTTCTCCTTCCTTAACAACGGTGTTTGGTCGACGCCGTCTTTCCATCATTGTTGAATCTCCTCTTCTTGATGTCCATTCTTATTGTTTTGACCATGATTACCACCAAGTGGTTACCATTTCGCATGTTGATTCCTCTATGCTTATTGTCACCGCTTTGATGATCAAGTATCACCCCAGATTATCATTTTTACCGCTTCTTTTTTTCATTATGACTCGTTATCGCGCTCCCACTAAATCTGAGCCCTATTTACAACATCCGAATACAAACACGCTTTATGAGAAATAAGATATTGTCGTATTCCTAAACTTCAAACCTCTTAAAACATTCGCGTCATTCGCCTCCTCATTATCGACCAAATGGGATGCAAACCGGATAACTCCGCAAATTTAGCCTCGTATTGCGACACGGCCATATTGTTTTGTTCCAACTTGATAAACTCCACCTCCTTCATGTGACGAATACTTTCGGAAAGTACTTGTCGTTGAAATGCCTCTTAGAACTTCTCCCAAGACATCTTGAGTCGTCCAGTGGGTACGTTTTACAAATTCCCACCAAAGATCCGCTTCTTCACGCAACATAAAGGTGGCAAGGGAACCTTGCTTCTCTGAGCATCCCAAGACATCAAATATCTTGGTGATCTGCTTTAACCACGTCTCCGCCTTAAGTGGTTCTGGCTTTCCTAAAAACTCCGGTGGTCCCAGCTCCTTGAATTGCTTAGTGGTGACCAACCGTGGGTTGCCATTGTTTCCTCCTGCATTATGAACAGGAGCCACCTTCGCCTGATGTTGCATGACTTCTAAAAAGCTCCTAAACGTACCGTCAATCGTCAATTGATTAGTGTTGTTGTTTACAGGAGGATTATCGCCACCATGTTGCACATTGTCCTGATTATTGATCTGTGGAGACTCAACGGTCTCCTGTGCTCCATTGCTATTCTCAACATTCTCGGATGCCATTTTCAAACACTGCCACAAAATAAGGGTTAATTGATATGCAACATATTATCACTATACTCTGACCGACCAATCAAATACCAAATAAACTTAGGTAGGTCATACTAGCGAAGGAATTCCCCGTCTCTCCCCTCCTAGTTCTAGTATCACATCTTAGCCAGGGATCATATTCCTAAGCTTTGATACCAATTGTGACGCCCCAAAATTAGGTATACGTCACCCATCTTGGGTCCCCACTTACATGGTATATAAATTCAAATACAACTTACTAATACAACTGTCGTGTACAATACGACAAAACATAAACTGTGAGTTTGAATACAAATATTATCTACTAGAGATTATACAAACTCAAAAGGAGTCCTTATTACAATTATTATCACACTATTTCACATAATAGGAGAGAACTACTAATGCACCATCTAGGACCATCACTCCGCTTCTCCCACTGCGTCCCGGTATATTCTCATTTCACAGAAGAAAACGGTGAAAAGAAAGGGCGAAACTCAACTAGCCCAATAAGAAATATTATGACTAAGATAATGCGTAATAAATTATCATTAGCCTTAAAACAAAGTTGTTAAACCGATACAATATATCAAACATCAAGTATAAGCTGCAGCGGAACAAGCGATCCATTAAAAGAGTCAAGTAGAGAATAAAATCTACTATCTTTTATGATTTAAAAGGTTTTTCATCACTTTTATCACGGGACTCGACTTAAAAATAATTCACATCATCGAATCACCCCTTGCTTTTCTGACCAAGGATATTCTTTAAAGATCACGACCATAATTATCCATGCACCTACGGGCCAAGAATATTTGTGTATTCATTAATGGTCATGATCATGCCAACAACTATCCATCAATGCACTACACGGCCAATGAGGACTTTTACCACATCATTTGTAACATTACGGTCATGATTACAATCAATAATCCACGGTCATAATCATACCAAGTCCATCTATGCACTACTGAATACAGATGACTTTCAACATAATATAAACATGAGGATGATGACAATGATATAAGAATTCAATAAAACAAGTTCAAGAATTAATTTGTCCAAGAACTACTAATGTCCAAATTATCAACATGATCTTTTGCTTTGTAGAGTAAAATTCAAGAATGATCGAAGAATATTTCTATGAAAAGATCTTTGGATGAAGCCTTGAATATCAAGGATATTCTATTAATTTCATGGAGTATAAAGTCAAAATTTTAACCAACTAGTATAATAAAGAATGGAATAACAAAAGAAATCACCATACATGTGGTACTTTGCATGATGGAGTTATTCCAATGTAATAATAATAACTTAACCAATCGGTGCAAAATTAAGCACCCGACAAGATATTCCAACAGAATAATAAATAACGTATAGACTTCGCAAGAATTTATAATTAACTAACCCGTGCTAACTCCGTTCGGGTTACTCGCTTTTTGTTGAGAAGTCACGAAAAACGCTCTTCCTGAAACCACCGACTTTGTTTTGTCTGTATCCGCCTTTGGTATCATCGTCCCAGCTGGACTTGACTTCACTACACGACAAAATCGAGCTAAATGACTTTCTCTTCTTGAAATTTCCACTTCTATTATCTTGGCCATGATTACCAATCAAGTGGTTACCATTCTTAGCATGATAATTTCCCCACGATGGTTATCATTGTTCATGGCCGCTTGCCTTAGGTATGATTATTATCGTGTTGTTGGTCATTACCTTTTGCTTGAAATTTGAATCAACGCTCTAATGTGCTTCATTGCTTATCTCAAAGATTTTCGGATGCCGTTCTTAAACACTGTCACAAAACAAGGGTTAATTAACATGTAACATATTATTCCTATATTCTGACCGACCAATTAAATACCAAATAAACTTAGGTAGGTCATACTAGCGAAGGAATTACCAGTCTCTCCCCTCCTAGTTTTATTCTCATATCCTAGCCAGGGATCATATCCCTAAACTTTGATACCAACTGTGACGCCCCCAAAATTAGGTATACGTCACCCATCTTGGGTCCCCACTTACATGGTATATAAATTCAAATACAACTTACTAATACAACTATCGTGTACAATACGACAAAACATAAACTGTGAGTTTGAATACAAATATTATCTACTAGAGATTATACAAACTCAAAAGGAGTCCTCATTACAATTATTATCACACTATTTCACAGAATAGTGAGGACTACTAATGCTATCCTCTGGACCATCACTTTGTTCCCCGACTCGTCCCAGATATATTCTCATTTTCTGAAGAGAACAGTGAAAGAAAGGGTGAGCTCAACTAGCCCAGTAAGAAATATTATGACTAAGATAATGCAGAATAAATTATCATTAGTCACCAATAATGTTAAACTGATAAAATATAATAGACATCAAGTTTAATGCGGTGAACAAGCAATCCATTAAAAGAGTCAAGTAGAAAATAAAATCTACTATCTTTTATGATTAAAAAGGTTTTTCATCACTGTTATCGCTGAGACTCAGCTTAATAAATATTCCACATCATCGAATAACCCCTACACTACGGCCAAGGATATTCTTTAGTATCATGACCACAATTATCCATGCACTACGAGCCAATAATATTTGTATATTCATTAATGGTCATGATCATGCCAACAACTGTCCATCAATGCACTACGGGCCAATGAGGACTTTTACCACATCATTTGTAATATTACGGTCATGATTACACCGAATAATCCCCGGTCATAATCATACCAAGTCCATCTATACACTACGTCTGAGCCTGAAATGACTTTCAACATAATTTAAACATGAGGATGATGACAATGATATAAGAATTCAATAAAACTAGTTCAAGAATTAATTTGTCCAGGAACCAATAACGTCCAAATTGTCAACATGATACTGCTTTGTAGAGTAAAATTCAAGAATGCTCAGAAGAATATTTTTATGAAAAGATACTGGATGAAGCGCAAATATCAAGGATATTCCACTAATTTCATGGAGTATAGAAGTCAAAATTTTAATCCACTGAGTATAATACCGAATGGAATAACAAAAGATATCATCATGCATACGATTGCTTACATGAGCGGTTATTCCAACAGAATAATAATAACGGAACCAGGTCAGGTGAAATTCACACCGACAGGATGTTCCAACAGAATAATAAATGCGGAATAATAAATGATGGAACCAGGTCCGGCGTATAGCACAGACATGATATTCAACGGAATAATAAAAATGGAACCGTGTCCTACGTATATACGCATGAGCGGGATATTCCGGCTGAATAATAAAGACGAGAATAATAGAAGAATGTCACCAAGTATAGGGTAGCTCACAGCGTATCTGAGTTATTCCAACGAAACAATAAAGAAATGGAATAATGAAGTTCTCTTCTTGAATACAAAAGAATAATATCCCTTACTAGTAAAATAATACTTGATATAAGAGTAGTGAAGTTGCGTAAAACTTTTCTTCTATCTCTATAGTCTCTCTTTATAGTTTCTCTCTCTAAAGTTCAAAGTTGAATTCGTAAGAAAATAATGAAGGAATGAGCTTCTATTTATAGGAAAATGGAATGCATAAGAATTAATCCATGAGCAGTCCAGATTGATTTACTTTAATCGACGGTCCATATTTAAAAAAAATCTTTTAAATAAAACATAATATATTCTATTTATATAAAAAGATTTTTACTATACGCGGCACTATGCAAACACTATGCATAATAAAATGTAATATATTCTATTTATAGAATAACTTAAATAAAGTATTCTGCTTTATATAAAAGATTTTACTATGCAAAAACACTATATATAATAATAATATAATATATTCTATTTATAGAATAACTTTAATAAAGTATTACATTTTATATAAAAGATGTTTCTATTTTATTACGTGAATAAAACAAAACTTCTAAATCAACAATAATTGAATCAAATAATGTGAGATACTTATCAACAACTATTGTAGCAATAATTGAACAAAATTGAAGCGACTTCTCACATAAATATCAATAATCAATACAAGTGTACTACTACGCAACAACGCCAGACATCATTCTTTACTTTTACTACCGAAGTAGTTCAACAATTATCAATCAGTAAAACTTAAGCCAATTATTTTCAATAAAATATTTTTTGTCGTTTTCTCGATCCGAAATGATAATTTCGATAGGGGGGTCCACCAATGATTGTGTCATCGTCATTTAATATTTCTGCTTTAAATGAATATTCCCACCAATCGAATATAATATGACAACTTACATACTTTTGCAAAATTTATAAATATTACCCACAACTATAACATTATCTCAAATTCACACCATAATATAAAAAAATTATTTCGAGAAAATTAATTCTTTATTCATAAAATCTGGGGTTTCACACGTTGTACGAATATTCCCTGTTAAAACGAATATTCCCCGACCAATCGAATATTATATAACAACTTGCATACTTTGCAAAATTTATAAATATTACCCACAACTATAACATTATATCAAATCCACACCATAATATTCAAAAATATATTTCGAGAAAATTTAATCTTTATTCAAAAAAATCTAGGGTCTCACACGAAGTACTATTCATGGGGTACTATTCACCCAATTACTATTCACCCAAAAAATTGATTTCTTTTCTTTCCAAAATATTTTTGATACATGGATATTATTCTTGAATTTTACTCCACAAAGTAGTATCATATTGACAATTTAGACATTATTGAATACTGGATAAATTAAATTATGAATCTTTAAAATTTATCCTTTGCTTTTATTTAATTAAATGCTTATATCATTGTCATCATCCTCATGCTTATATTGTGATGAAAGTCATCTTTGCCTTACGTGCATAGATGATGGATGTTAGTTGATATGATTATGACCGAGGATTATTCGGTATAATCATGACCATTGATGATTACATGAATATCCTTGGCCCGTAGTCACGAGGATGATTCGATGATGTGGTTTATTTATTAAAATTTGAGTGTCGTGATAAAGTTGATGAAAACCTTTTTAAATCATAAAAGATAGTAGATATCATGCTCTACTTGACTCTTCTAATGGATTGCTTATTCCACTGCAGTTAAACTTGTTGTCGATTATATTCTATCAGTTTAACATTGTTGAAGGCTAATGATAACTTATTCTGCATTATCTTAGTCATAATATTTCTTACTAAGCTAGTTGAGCTCACCTTTTTACTTCCATTGTTCATCTTATTTTATGTTACTTTTATAGCATTTTGTTATTATTTTGCTTTAAATATGTTTTGCAAGAGTTTGCAGGTCATTTCTAGCTTTGAAGGGAAAAAATGTCATTTCCCTAGCACTAGTGCTGTAATGCCTTTTCCCAGTTATTTTCTGGCGCTCTAGTGCCCTATCTTTGCGAGCTCACTCACTGTTGCGTTCTTGATTACTACATAAAGATCCTTCCTTCATAAACAGTGATGCAAATGGTACTTATCGAATGAGAGACTTTTGACCCAGCGCAGCTGTACATCGAAAGCTTATATCCTCAAATAAATTTCCACCTCCGTTCAGTGGAGCATGAATGATAAATGACCTAGAATTGAAGGGCATATATATATATATATATATATATATATATATATATATATATATATATATATCATTACCCCTTTTTGTAAACTCGTCCTCTCGGATATTCTGTCTCTCTAAAACCCTCTTAGCTTAGTTTTTCTTCTATTTTGTAATATTTGTACATATAGCTTGTGTAGATTAGGGCTAGGACTGGGATTCCTTGGAGTTCAAGAGCAACGAAGCGACACGGATCAGAAAACGAATCGAAGGAATTTCTTGGAGATTGAAGAAGCTATGACAGAGTTTATTCTTCTCTAGTTATTTCCTTTGAATCTGTATTTATGAATGTTGTTATTGTTGCTACTTATGTTTAGTTTATTAGCTAAGAACTGAATAATAACTCTAAGATTATAATGGAACCCACTGTTAATTTGAGTTGATTTACTTTTTCCCTTTGGTTGACACCATATAGTTTGGCTCAGATATTTATGCTTATTATTTAATTGCTAAGGAATTAGTGATTAATTAGGTAATCTATAAGAAATTGGGAAATGGACTGTAGATTAGACTGTGAATATCTAACATGTGATTATGTTTGTCTACACAGTTGGACTGCATAATTTGTGTATATGATAGGAATATACATGTGCCCCGCGTGTGACCTAATTAAGAATTTGTGCTAGAATTTATTGCCTTCGGTTAATTCGCACAGGAATGTGTCGAATTGCCTAGTTAGGATGTTCTTTTCCGTTCTATTTCCTTTTGGGTAGATTTAGAGAGGATAGGTTCGTATGTGTCTCAGAAGAAGCTTACGAACATTTACGAGTTTTCGGTTGACAATCCGTCATGACCACTATAACCAAAGGGAGATTTAGGATGTTCATTGAAACATTGCACGCCAAGTGTTTGACGAAATGTTTGTGTGGGTGGGGAAAGTTATGATCTTAGCTTATAGCGCTTTAGATACTAGTCTTTAGCCATTTACATGCTTTGTTAATTTAATGTTAATTAGATAAATTAAATATCTTTTATTTTGCTGTTCGAATAAGACTGAAACGATATAAAGTTGGTACTTGGTAAATATTAGTCATAATTCCTCGTGGGATTGACAACTTTTTTACCACTGTATTACTTGTTAGACCGCGTATACTTGCACATGTTTAGTGATCGGTAATCCGACCAACAATTGTGCTCTCCTCGTTACTTTAGCATACTCTACTAACTTCTACGTGCTTCCATCTTCTTCTATATGGTTGAATTTAAATTTGCATAATACAACTGTCTCAACTATATTTTTTCGAAATAAATCATTATATTTTATTATTGATATATAATATTTGAACTTTTGTAGTTGGATTATTTGTTTAATAATGATGTCAAATCATTCAATATTATTTTGTCAAGAGAATAAAATAAATTATAAAGTGTTTGTATTATGTTCAAATAAATATATGCAACATAAAATAATAAAAAAATGTCAAAAACAATTAGTGAGGTAGTCAAAATTGATATTGTTTATTAATTGAAACTTATTGTTTGTTTTGCTTTACAACATTACAATGATTTTATTTTTTAAATCAATTTTTTATTTTTATTTTTGCAAAAGTTTATGGCCCAGCCCAGCCCATCTCTGGACTTTATTTTTAGAGCCCAATAAAAATTGAATCTTTTTCGTCCAACCCAATCAAGATCCAACTCATTTGGGCCTACCCAGCCCATTTGCAATTATCAATTGTGCCTTGTAGTGTTGTAATATATGACTAAAATTAATAGGAATTAACGGCGCTAACGAAATTAATAGGAATTTTATTTATACGGGAAGTGATATTTTATATATAAAAAAGTAATATTTTCACATATTTCTTCAGCATAAATAGCGAACGGTAAATACCACGCTGTGTACTTACTGTACGAGACTGATAGGGAGAGGGAGGGAGACGATCGGAGTAGGTTTGTAAAACCCCTCAAGATTTGCTGGTGAACGAGAGTAATCTCTTGCATTTGGTGTATAAACCCTAAAAATTGCACAAGGTAAGAGCTCACCGAGCTACCGTTTATGTAAGTCTCTCTATTTACTTCCATATGTATGCTTAAATTCGAAAGTTTGATGGTTTCAAGATGAAAATAATGGCATGCATTTTGAAGATTTAGATAATAGGCATTGTGAGCTATATGAACAGGTGTTTAATTTTTCAACAACACTTTTTGAGTTTATTTTTTCTTTTTCTTAAAGGTGCTTCTGGCAAGTATTTTTTTTTTTTTAATTTTTTTATTTTATGTTTTGATTTACCAAAACTGAATAAGTTTGAGGGCACCCCTAATTTCTTGCATGCAAACGGTTTTGGTTGGAGTTGGGAATTTAGGGCTTCTTTGTTTCAAATGTAAAAATGCAAAATATTTAATTTGAGTGAAAAAATGTTGTGCACAGAAGGAAAGGATTGTAGGGTTGTATTGAGTGATAGAAATGGGAAGTATCCAAAAATCCAAAATATGAACATTGCTATTTCTTTTTGTAAAACAACTCACGTAGCAGAGGTAAATCTTGATGCTTTTAAAGTTTTGGGTTTATTGGTTCCAAACCCTGTACTTGGGTTTACCTTAGGTTTTGTATGGAACTCAAAATAATAGTGAGGAATAATAACTGAGATTTCGAAAACTTAAAGAGCTTAGTAATGAGTACATTACACTTTATTTTAGCAGCTTACTTGATGTTAGAGTTATTAAGAGCATATGCATATTGGACTTACTATCATTAGGAGCATTTTCCTTTTTGTGCCATTCTTTTCCTTTTCCCAATTCCTTTTCTTTCCCATACTTTTTCCTAGTTCCATACAAAGCAAGTGTAGTAGCTGCTATAAAATTTTATATCGTTTTTGTTTTAGGATTATTTTCATTGACTTCATCTGTATTGCAGAATTAACCCTCACTAGAGAATTTGAAGCTAATGGGTATATATGATACTATGGACATAGACGATCTCTTTGAGGAGGATGTAAGAGATCTGGGTGAAGAATTTTTGAAGAATCTCTGTAAAAAAGCAGCAACATCATTTTTCGAACAATATGGCCTGATCAGTCACCAGCTTAACTCATATAACGACTTCATAGAGAATGGTATCCAGAATGTCTTTGATTCACTCGGTGAGATTACAGTTGAGCCTGGTTATGATCCATCTAAAAAGGGGGAAGGTGACTGGAGATATGCGTCAGTGAAGTTTGGAAAAGTCACCCTTGAGCCGCCAAGGTTTTTCACGGGTGAAAAGTTTTCTTCAGATAATGGTATAGAGTTTGTGAATTTTTTGCCTAGACATGCTCGCCTTCAGAATATGACCTACTCTTCCAAGATGAAAGTTCATGTTGATTTTCAGGTAATATTAAAAGACGTGTAAAAGGATTTCTTCTTTGCCTTTCCCTAATAGGTGGGTGAGACAAACTTCTACAACTATTTTTAGTTTTCTCGTCTATCATTCTAACTATTTGTAGTTTTGAATCGATGTGGCCTGCCTACCCCATGTTGAGCAGTTTAGCGTTTTAACTTGGTAAGTGCCAATGAAAGTGTTCAGAGAATCTTAAGGCCCAGTAGTTATTTGGAGTTTTTGTGCTGAAACTCTTATTCTTATGGCTTATGTAATATTCTCAAAACTGCAAACTGATTTTGTGAAATTGAATGGCACTATTAAGTATTAACACAGGCAAGTACCATGGTAATGCTATGATTTCCCTTTGTGTATGGGTGATTTGCTCCAACAAAACAATTGGTAGACTGGACTAAATTTCTGATTTTTTTTTAATTTTATTGTTATTTTTGTATATAATTTTATTAGTCTGAGAATTAAATAAGTTTCAATTTTATCATTGTTTGAACTTGAAGCATCAATGCAAGAATGTGCAGTGCACACAGAAGGCCATTTTTACCTTGATATTCATTATTTGAATTCTTCTTTTTATTTTTTTGGTGCATTTGCATGACATGCTAGTATGGTCATAAAAGTCTTTATGGTTACCAATGCAAATACACTGCAAGTTTTTACTATGTAATCGTATTTACTTGTTTTATCTGTTCTTATTTCTTAGTATACTCAACTTAGAGGAGATATAGCTCGAATTCCGAGAAATAGCTGTAGTTATTAGAGATTTTTCTGTAATCAATTGATAAACTACTCATACATCAATTTAATGTTTCTTTTAATAAGAAAAGTTTACATCTGATTCACTTTTCTCAAAGGAAATTATTAAACCCAAAATCCTTACCCGCCTAGGTCACTCAGATATCTAGAGCGTAGTGATAGTTGTGATAGGTTGTTATTTTTTTTGAGTCAAATTGCTCATCTGAGACATTCTTTCCCTTTTTATATCTGATTTTCAATGTGTTTTTGAACCTTTAGGTATATACCCAGAGGATGGTCAGAAGTGACAAGTTTAAAACTGGAAAAGAACAGTTTCTAGACAAGGATGTTTCTCTTGTGGATACAAGGGAGATTGTTATTGGGACTCTCCCAGTGATGGTGAAATCTGATTTGTGCTGGATGAGTAAAGCTGACAAAGGTGATTGCGATTTTGACCATGGAGGCTATTTCATAATCAAAGGAGCTGAGAAGGTGACAAGTATTTTTTCTTTTCAGCATATTGTTGTTATATTGGGATGCATCTTTGCTTGAGTTGATTAAGATTTGTTTTGTGACAGACTGACAGTTAAGATTATTAGTTAGATTTAGTCAGATGGAAAGATCCTTGTCATGATAAAGTATTTGTGTCTAATTAAGTTGATAACTTTGTTCTATGCAGTATGCTATACTTGAGAGCTAATCTAACTAGACACATTTGAACATTTCCGTATATGGTCCAAACTTGATATTGATGATTTGCTATTTATGAAAGTTTGAAGTCAATTTGTCAAACATAGCTTTCTCAGGTGAAATAGAGTACAAAATTCATAGGAAGGACTCTTTGGTTGACATGAACTATGGAGACACCTCTATGCAGTATTAAGAAATCTTTTGTAGGAAGCAAAAAAAAAATATTGACCATAAAGTTAATGGACACAGTGTTAAATGTAGACAGATGTAACTGTAGAATGTGTATTTTCTATATATCTTCATATAACAAGTAGCTACATCTATACACAAATGCTAGCCTAACTCTCGAAGGAAAAAACAAAAACAGGGAAATGTAGAATATTTTAAGCCTAAGGCATGTTATGGGTATAACATCACTAACATCTGCATGTTATGGGTGTTGTGTCACTAACATTTGCTAACATATCTGCTAACATTTCCCCTCAAGTTGGTGTATAGATGTCTCGCATACCTAACTTGAAACACAGTGGATGAAACATTTTACTACTAAGACCCTCAGTAAGACAGCAAGCTGGTGTTCTGATTTTACAAAGGGTAAGGAGATAAGACCACTAGTTAACTTGTTTGTCAATCTCAATGTGCTTCGTTCTATCATGTTGTACTGGGTCGTTTGCAATTCTAATGGCTGCCTTGTTATCACAAAATACATAGGCCGTTTAGTTGTAACACCCAGATCTTCTAACAAGGTTCGAAGCCACATTAGTTCACATATACCCAAGGCGATAGCTCGATATTCAGCCTCGACACTAGATCTTGCCACCACAGACTGTTTCTTACTACGCCAAATAACAAGATTACCTCTAACAAATGAGCAGTAACCTGATGTAGAAGAACGACGATCCTCTATAGAACAAGTCTAATCTGAGTCGGAAAAAGCTTCAACTCTCATATGACCATGTGGTGCAAACAATAAACCTTTGTCAGGAGCAGACTTGAGATTCCTTAGAATTCTGTAGACAGTTTCCAAGTGACAATGTCGAGGATCATGCATATTGGCTCATTATACCCACAACATAAGATATATCGGGTCTAGTATGAGAAAGGTATATCAATTGTCCCGCCAAACGTTAATATCTTTCTTTATCATCAGTAGGTCCTGTGCTTCATTCTAGATGATGATTAACTTCAATAGGAAAATCAGCAGGCTTACATTCTAACATGTCAGTTTTTGTTAAAAGGTCAAGGACATACTTTTGTTGAGATTGAAAAATCCCACTGGAAGATCTTGCAAGTTCAATACCGAGGAAATATTTCAAAGAACCAAAATCTTTTGCCAGACTCGTTTTGAGATTAGCCATCTCTTCTTTATTATCACTTGTCACCACAATGTCATCAACATAAACAATAAGAATGACAGTCTTCCCATTTATCTATTTGACAAATAGAGTGTGATCTGCTCGACTTTGTTTGTACCCAAATCTGATCATTGCTTTATGGAATTTACCGAACCAGGCTCTAGGAGATTGCTTTAGACCATATAAAGCCTTTCTCAATTCACAAACTTTGCCCTTGGTGGCAAATGAAGCAAAACCAGAGAGTATTTTCATATATACTTCTTCCAAGTCATTAGGAAGAAATGCATTTTTCACATCCAATTGTTGAATATCCCAATCAAAGTTCGCTGCACATGAGATTATGGTACAAACATAGTTCATCTTCGCCACAGGGGTAAATGTCTCGTGGTAATCAATTTCATGAGTTTGAGTATACGGTATACCCTTTTGCAACTAGCCTAGCTTTGAGTCTCTCAACTGTTCCATCTGGCTTCTGTTTGACTGTATATACCCATTTGCAACCAACTGGTTTTTTATCATAAGGAAAAGTAACTAGTTCTGATGTATCATTCTTCTTCAGGGCATTCATCTCTTCAATCATAGCCTGTTTCCAATTCTCATCACTGATTACTTCTTTCCATCCCTGAGGAACAAGTATTGAAGACAAAGAAGAAACAAAGGAGTGGTAGGATGGTAGGATGCAAATAATTTATTATAGGCTATAAAATTAGAGATGATGTTGAGTACAAGATCTAACTCATTTTCTGAGAGCAATAGGAATGACAGTATCATTAGAAGGACAAGTAGTATCATCAGAAGAGCAAGTAGGGTTAAGATTCTCACCATTAGCATTATCAAGATTAGGTGCGGAGCAAGGTTGGTGTAGAGGTGCAGAAATGGTGGCCTTATTCTTGCCTTTTTGAATATAGGTCCTTAATTCAGGCTCATGTAACTCCCCCTGTGGCACATGCTCATTTAACTCCCCATGTGGCACATGCTCATGTAACTCCCCTGTGTAGAATTATTAGAAATAACAACAGGAACAGGGAAAGTAGAACCTATAAACTCAGAAGGAAGATTCTCCTCATTTATAACATCCTCCCCCTGAGGAGAAGATGAAGAAGAATAAAAAGGTTCCAAACTCCCAAAAAGTTACATCCTGAGTGACAGACTCTATTAGGAGGATGATAGCATTTATAACCTTTTTGGGTTGGAGAATAACCAATGAAGACACACCGATGAGCCTTGGGATCTAATTTTCCCCGAGTAGGAGACTTATCATGAACATAGCATACACAACCAAAAACTCGAGGCGAGTGAGAATGACTAGTCATATGTTGGAGAAAAGAAATAGGACTTGTGTTCCCAAGGATTCTAGAAGGAAGGCGGTTGATAAGGAATGCAACAGTCAGAACAACATCCCCCCATAGAAATTTAGGGGTTGTCATTGTGAACATAAGAGTGCGGGCGACCTCTAGTAAGTGTCGATTTTTTCTTTCCGCCACTCCATTTTGTTCTGGAGTTTTGACACATGAGGTTTGAAGAATGATGCCATACTGAGAAAGGAAGTTTTCAAAAGCATGATTATTACTATATTCATGGCCATTATTACTATGGAGAATTTTGATTTTAGCGTTAAATTGAGTTTGAATCATTTTATGAAATTCCTGAAAACAATCAAACACCTTATTTTTGGAACGCAAAAGATAAATCCAAGTGACACGAGAATGACAATCAATAAAGCTAACAAACCATCTGAAGCGAGCGCGGGAAGCTTGACGAGAGAGGGTCCCACATCGAATGAATAATAACAAAAGGCTCGAGTGTTGATGGCTAATTAATAGCAAAATAATTCGATAGTTTGTGTTTCACAAATTCCTGAAGGTTCACACAAAAACTGAGTTTTGGTACATGGCTAACTAAAGATGGAAATAAAGACTCCAATATTGAAAAAGAAGGATGACCCAAACGACGATGCCATTGATGGAGAGAGGTTAGGCTGGAGTCTGAAGTAGAGTAAAGAGCTTGAGTAGACAACAAGGTAGATGAAGGAACATCTAAATAATAGTGCACTACCATTGCCAATCACCTGCCCTGTGACCAAGTCTTGAAAAACAATGATTTTGAAAAAATGTTACTGAACAATGTAGAGATTTAGAAAGACGTTGTACAAATAATAGATTTGCAATAAACGAAGGGATATAGAGGACATATGATAATGTTAATGAAGGAGTACAAACAACAGAACCACTCCCAGAGAGAGAAGACAGGGAGCCATCAGCCACTCGAACCTTGTCTTTTCCAGAGCGGGGTGTGTATGAAGTAAAGAGGTTGGAGGATACAGTCCTATGCTCAGAGGCACCTGTGTCTATAATCCAACTCGGGCAAGTGGATGAAACATGAAAAGCATAAGAAAGTATACCTGACTGGGCATAATGAGATGGAGTAGGTTTGGAACAGAATTTTCGAAAAACTGAGATTTTCTCAGAAGTGAGTGCAGTAGTGTTTGAAGTACTGACATCAACAGAAAGAGGTGGAGTAGATATGTAGGCCTGAGATCCACGTCCCTGACCAAATCGACCTCCACGCCCTTTAGGTCGCCTATGAAGTTTAAAACAACGATCCCTAGTATGATTCTTTCTCCCGCAATAATCACATTTGCGGGACTCTTTCTCAATGGGAGACTGAATGGGAAAGCTTGGTTACTGATTTGTCGACAAAAGTTAGATTTAGAACCATCACCCAACTTCCATGCCCTTATGATTCTTGCCCCCGCAATAATCAAATTCGCGGGACTCCTTCTCAATAGGAGACTGAATGGAAGCAACCATGGCTGATTTGTCAATAGAAGTTAGATTTAGAACCATCATCCGATGTCTACTTTCCTCTTGTTGGACTCTAGCACGAGTCTCTTGAAGTGATGGAAAAGGTGTTTAACCAATCAGTTGTGCTCGAACTTGATCATATTCTATGTTTAGAACATCTAGAAAATCAACTCCTCGATCTTCGCCAACAAACTTTTGATAAGCGGTGGTGTCGTCCGTACATTTGGCTGAAAAAATGCAGTAATGATCAAGCTCCTGCCAAAGGGCATTAATCTCCGCAAAATACTGTGCCACAGACTTCTCCCCTTGACTCAGTTCACAGATTCGCTTACGAATGTCATAAGCCTTAGACATATCACCAGAAATAGAGAGGTGATAGCCTCCCAAAGCTCATGGGCAGTGTTTAAAAACATGTAACTACTTCTCGGTTCCATAGAATTAAAAATTCATGTTTTTACCATGGAAGGTTTCATTCTTCTTGGGTCATACCCGGTTGTGCAGGCATAGTCGAAGTTTCACTGATGGAGTGTTGCATACGATTGGTCTCAATTGACATACGACATGCTTGAGACCATGCCAAATAATTGGATCCATCCAATTTAAAGGGATTGAGAACCAGAGCTGAGTTAAGAGCATGACTCCTAACAACCTGATGTTGTTAACACACTACTTTGTTCCGCCATAAAATAATATTAACATGGAGATACAATCTATATCAAGGAGAATAAACTTTCCAAGAGATTGTAAAACACTCCAAATATATAGGATAGGCAGGAAAAAGTGAAGTGAAGTGGGGTGGGGTGGGGTGGGGTGGGGTGGGGTGGGGTGGGGGAATCCAAGTTTAATAGCTCAAGTTTCTTAACAGTGAGAAAAAACAACACCCTTAGTAAGGGTTTATGAAAAACTCAGCAAAACACCTTAATTCCATTGTAGATAGTAAGAGGAGAGAAAGTCGACCAAAACAGGAAGAAGCCGCGTCGGAAAATGTTGTCGGAAAAAGGCTCACGCGCCGGTAGGAGGCACGTGACGACGACGTCCGGTGTGTGGGGTGGCGTGTGATCAAGTGGGTGTCGGAGGTTCTTTTCTGGTGGTGGTCGACTGGCACGATAGAATCCTGATATAACCTCAATTTCTCCAACCAAGCTGATCTTGCAAGGTTTCTATTAGAATTTGTTATACTTGCAGCGGACCAGAGAGAAAGAGAAAAAAATGAAGAACATTGGAAGAAAAGAAGCAGGTCTGTTATGGACCAAGCTTTGATACCATGTAGAATGTGTATTTTCTGTATATCTTCATATAAGAAGTAGCTACATTTATACACAAATGCTAGCCTAACTCTCGAAGGAAAAAACAAAAACAGGGAAATGTAGAATGTTTTAAGCCCAAGGCATGTTATGGGTACATCATCACTAACATCTGCATTTTATGGGTGCTGTGTCACTAACATTTGCTAACAAGTAACCATATAAGATTTATACATTTGAACCTGGATCCGTCTTTTCTTTTTAACATCCTTGGACTTTTGAATGAACTTCACAATTATCAACTGTGTAGATAGATTTGTAAAATGCAACATGAATAGGCTCTAAATTTAACTGATTTTAGTTTGCGTACTTTCTTCAGCAGAAGTTGATTTACATAAGCTATTTACTGAGTTGAACTATCTACCATTTATTATATACTCCGGATTTTACTACTAAACGGTGATTATTTCAGGTTATGGGCATGGGTTCTTGTTTCATACATATGTGGTAAACAAGTTGTGAAATTGTGTAATATTTAAGTTCTTGATGGTAACATTTCCTCAATTTTACTGCAGACCTTTGTTGCACAGGAGCAAATCTGTTTGAAGAGGCTTTGGTTGGCCAGTAATCCTAGTTGGGTTGTTTCTTACCGTAATACTTTCAAAAGGAAAAGAGTGTATGTAAAACTATTGGACAGTCCTAAAGTTGAAGACATTGGAGGAGGGGAAAAAGTCATTACAGTGTATTTCTTGGTGACCGAGATTCCAATCTGGGTATTGTTTTTTGCCCTTGGAGTATCATCTGACAAAGAAGCTGTTAATTTGATTGATGCTGATGTTGAAGATGGCAATATTGTTAATATACTAATTGCATCAATTCATGATGCTGACAAGAAGTGTGAGAACTTTCGTAGAAGGGGAATGGCTCTTAAATATGTAGAGAAGCTTATTAAAAGTAGTCAATTTCCACCTGCAGAATCTGTTGAAGAGTGCTTTAGCAGCTTTTTGTTCTCCAATCTTATTGGCTTCAAGCGAAAGGCTCGCCTTCTTGCCTATATGGTGAAGTGTCTCTTGGAGGCTTATACTGGCCGCAGAAAAGTTGATAACAGGGATGATTTCAGAAACAAGAGGTTAGAGTTGGCTGGTGAGTTACTTGAGCGCGAGCTGAGAGTTCACATTAAACATGCTGAAAGACGTATGGTCAAGGCTATGCAGAGAGATCTTTATGGAGATCGTACCATACACCCAATTGAGCACTATATGGATTCATCAATCATTACAAACGGACTTTCTAGGGCATTTTCCACCGGGGCTTGGTCCCATCCGTACAAAAGAGCGGAAAGGACCTCTGGTGTAGTGGCAAATCTTGGTCGAACAAATCCATTGCAAATGATAGCTGAAATGAGGAGAACTCGTCAGCATGTCGAGTACACAGGAAAAGTTGGTGATGCCAGATACCCGTCAGTGATTCAAACTATACTATTTTTTGTGCATGTTTACACATTTGTTTACGTAATTTGGCAGGTATAATGTTCCCCGACTTGTCAATAATAATAGCATAGGAACATGGTCTTTAACATTATGTTGATTGAACATCATAATGGTTGGCAGTAATGATTATGACTTATGACTTGGTTATGACATTTGTAATGCCTGGGAGTTATCAAAAAATTAATACCTGCTAGTTGTTATGTTATTGTAGGAACATGATCTTTAAGGAACATGGTTTTGTTGAAGGAGGCGAATTTCCTTGTTTTTCCTTATTATTTACAAACAAATGTCAATGTTTTAACTAATAGAACATTTTTTTTCTGATGAATTACCAATAGGGGCCTGTGCTTTTTTCTTTTTTATAATTATGGTTCTACCTTTTTCTTTTGTATTATGGATGACAATACGGTACCTATACCGTGAGCCCAAGTTGACACTGTTATATCATATAACATTTTTCTATTCAATCTAGAGAAGGTCACTGGAGTGACTTATTCTTATTATACCCCCTGGAAGCTGTTATGGACAATTTTGTAGTTGCTGTAGTTCTATCTTTTAGATTTTATGTTACAATCATTTCATCCTTGTACATGAAATATTGAAAGTATATGTAAGATATTTATCCCATACTTGTCGTTTTCTTCTCCCCCACAAAAGGCATATTCACTTTCTCGCAAACTGCGTCTTTCAGAAATCATTGACCTGGTTGGTTACCTCCTCCTCTCAGGTAGGAAAAGAAATGGTAGAAGGGAGGGCTATGAGATTTAGTATAAAGAAAAGAAACAAGCTTAGAAGGGTTTTTTTGTGTGGATAAAAGACATTTTGTTAGACAGCGGAGAGAATACAGAAAGGACTAGGAGTCCTCCAAAGAAATACAAGTGGAGAACTTAGAAAAACTAATTATGCACTTTCCACCAATATTTATGAACATCTGAAATAGCAACACCTCTAAAAACTCCCATAAGCCCACAACTATGCTAGAAATGAAGCCATATCCAAAATAAGAGGTAGAGAGATGGGTGTCATTGAAAATATCTGACATTCTTTCAATCCAAATATCCCACAAAATAGCAAAACAAGAATACCTGCAAAGAATTTTGGCATCACTGTTCCTCCCAAAACCCTTAAATATTACCTGAAGCAGAGTCTGCAAGGACAGGGGAACAGTGGACACCGAAAGCTTAGGATGAATTTAATATGCCTCGTGAACTGGAGAGCTAGATTGATTTGTCACTTGCACTTTTTTTTTAATCATTTATTATCGTAAGTTACTTATAAAAAAATAATTTTTTAAATTTATTGTCCTAATTTGAGGCTTGGTTCAGTATGAGGGGAGGGAAAAAAATCTCCATCTCTGTCTATCTTCCTTTTTGTACAATTTGGTAGGTGTTGTAGGCTGGTCTATGTCTGACTTTTGACTGGGAACCTTACAAGCACAGAGGACATGGTTTTTAGTTATTTGGAAGTAATTATATCTTTGAAATATTTTAATAGGTGTTTTGGATGTTTGGAAATCATGGAATTTTATGCATATGTATAATATTGTTGCAGGCATCCTTCCCACTGGGGAAAGATATGTTTTCTCTCTACACCTGATGGAGAAAATTGTGGCCTTATAAAAAATTTGGCCAGCACTGGGCTTGTCAGTACAACTGTTCTTGAGCCGTTTCTTGACAAATTGCTTGAGTGTGGGATGGAGGAATTAATGGATGACACTTCAACTATACTTCGGGGAAAGAACAATATTTTCCTGGATGGAGATCTAGTTGGAATATGTGAAGATTCGTCTTCATTTGTTGCAGAATTGCGAAGTATGCGACGCAGCAAGGAACTGCCACATCAGGTTCTCTTATTTTTCATCTTCAGAAGTTTTGGATTTTAATATATTTGGGTTTAGTATCATATCTTTTCTAACTTATATGGGCTACATATTGAAGCAAGATGTCCATAATTGATTTGGTTATGTAAAATTAGGTATCTGTGAGATAATTGAATGGTAGACCTGTATCAGAAATGCATTTGTGAATTTGTGAAATTAGCTTGCACCAAGATGTGTTTGTGCTATTCATCCAGTTGATTCAACTAGATGAAAAATCACATCAATTTCTGAATTCATATAGGCGTTTAAGAAATTGTTTTGTAACAAATTGCTTGCACTATCTCTTGAATTTACACTAATTCAGCACGGGCTGAGCCGTTAACAAATTGTGCATTGTAGTTTCACGTGATTTCAGTGTATTGATGATTGGCAAGGTGAGTCGCATTTAATAATTTGAGATGCTGCAAATGCAGTTTTTTAGCAAAAAGATGATGACCATCTAGCTCTTCAGATCTGCTGCATTTGTCAGCCTTCACATTGACCCATTGATCTACTACCCAATAGGTTCTGACGAGCCTCCAACCTTCTATTCTTACTCCAGTTCTAGAGCTTTAGTGAGTAGTGACTTTGCAATTACCATCCATACAACCGTGATAGACTTGAAACAGCCAACTTTGGAATCATATACGAGACATATATCTCCAGACATTCGTGTTGTGTGTAAGAAGAATTATGGGACATATCATTTATTTTTACATCTCCCCTGTTCTTGGGATTGTGGAGATACTGTTGAGTTGGGGGATAAGTCTGTGTCCCACTTCTGTGGGGGATTTGTTGCTTATCCGGTTTCGAGGCTTAGGAGGAAGTAAAGATGGACAGTGCTTTTAAAGTGTGCAGCCTATTCGGTTCTTTTGAGATTTTGGAACGAGTGCAAAGTTCAGTGTTTTGGGACAACTATTATCTTTTGTATTGCTGCAAGACAGGATCATTTTTCTTGCTTCTCATGGGCTCCTGCCATCGGTGCCATGTGTCTGTCTGTCTGTCTGTCTGATCTTGATGAGATAAGTGAGCTGCACTTTCTCAAGGGTTTTCTTTTTTTCCCACTTGTAGGGTGAAATCTAGAATTAGCTTCTCAAAATTACATGTATGTCACTCTTACTTAATATTTACTCCCTTGCACTGAAATATGCAAGGCAGTTCAGCACGAGTTAGGTTGTTACTTCTACTAAACTTTTCCCAACTCCAGTTTAGCGGGAGAACCATCTTTCTTTGGTTGGCAGGGAAGTTTTCCACTTTCTTATGTTTGAAGATAAGTACTTCCCCCTGGGAAGCTTGCATCAAAGTTATACAGCTTTCTCCATGTAAGTAGTTCATTTTCAGCAAAGCAGAGAGTGGCAGATCATATCTTGTCCTAATGAATTTTTCTTGTTTCTAGTGTTATGATGTTTTTCCTTGCAAATAAATTGTATTATTGATTATGATGTTTTTAGATGTGACTGGATGTGCTACTATATTACCTTTTTGTGCATGTTGCTGAATGTGTTTGTTTGTTTATGTGCATGGTGTGACTATGCATAATGGTTGGTTTAGGTTGTGATCTGAATCATTGTACTGTTGTTTTTCTTGTAGGTGGAGATTAAAAGAGATGAGAAGCATCGAGAAGTGCGTATATTTTGTGATGCTGGAAGGATTCTACGGCCTCTTTTAGTTGTCAATAATTTGAAAAAAATCAAATTATTCAAAGCCGGAAACTACTCTTTTCAATCTCTTTTGGACAATGGAGTAATTGAGCTCATTGGCACTGAAGAGGAAGAAGACTGTGCCACTGCATGGGGAATTAAATATCTCATGATGGAAAATGGAGGAGATCCTCCAATGAAGTACACTCACTGTGAGCTTGACATGTCGTTTTTGTTAGGTTTAAGCTGTGGACTCACCCCCTTTGCAAATCATGATCATGCGAGAAGGGTCCTTTACCAATCTCAGAAGCACTCTCATCAGGCCATTGGTTATACTACTACAAATCCGACTATCAGAGTTGATACCAATACTCATCAGTTATACTATCCTCAAAGACCCCTTTTCCGCACAATGCTTACTGATTGTCTTGGAAAACCTGAATATCATACTGGTCACAACAGGATGCTGCCAAAGACAGAATTTTATAATGGGCAGTGTGCTATTGTTGCAGTCAATGTTCACCTTGGATACAACCAAGAGGATTCCTTGGTAATGAATCGCTCTTCAGTAGAGCGTGGTATGTTTCGATCAGAACACATTCGAAGTTACAAGGCTGATGTTGATAACAAGGAAGCATTGGGGAAGAAGCTAAAGTTAGAGGATGCAATAAACTTTGGAAAGATCCCAAGTAAAATTGGACGCGTTGACAGCCTGGAAGAGGATGGTTTTCCATTCATCGGAGCAAACCTGCAGACTGGTGATATAGTCATTGGGAAACATGCAGAATCAGGGACAGATCAGAGTGTGAAATTGAAGCATACTGAAAGAGGCATGGTTCAGAAAGTAGTACTTTCTGCAAATGATGAAGGAAAAAACTTTGCTGTAGTATCTTTGAGACAGGTAATTTTGCATGACTAAATGTATTTTATTTAAGTACATGGATTTACTCCTTTAAAAACCAGCCATTCCTTTATTTCAAATGCCTCTAGTAATATTCTCAAATACTTTGAAACCTTCTCCATCTGGTGGGTACTATTAATTCCGTATTATTAAAATCTTTGATGCTCCATCCTTGTTTTTAACTACAATTTTTGAGAGTATCCACGTAAGTCTTGCAAACAATGCTTTGATAGCAGCTGAAGATGCGTGAGGCGAAGGTTAGTCATTAAACTATACATGTATTCTCCGGGAGTAGCTGAATGTTTGTATATTAATAGATGTTACCAGACATAAAGATTAATAATATTGGTCTCTTGCTTGTTGCCTTTCTATATAGCGTTCATGTACATGGGTTTATCCCCATTTTTAATATACTTTTCTCACAAATGGACAAAAGATAAAAGGAATAGTTTGCTTACTATTGCTTACACTTGACCATATGGTGTAGGTTCGGTCCCCATGTCTTGGGGACAAGTTTTCAAGCATGCATGGGCAAAAGGGTGTTCTGGGATTTCTGGAGTCCCAGGAGAACTTCCCTTTCACAATACAAGGGATAGTTCCAGATATTGTCATAAACCCACATGCGTTTCCTTCCCGTCAAACTCCTGGTCAACTGCTAGAGGCTGCTCTAGGTAAGGGGATTGCCCTTGGAGGTAAAGAAAGATATGCCACCCCTTTCTCCACTGTATCTGTTAATGCCATAACAGACCAGCTTCATAGGTAATAAAGTTATACCAAAGCATTTTCTTTGTTCACAAATGCACCATAATATGCGTATCAATGTCTTGCACATGAATATTTTGTTGGTCTGCCATTGATTTGTTATTTTGCGCTTGTTTGGTTTATTGATTTGGTGAGATTAAAAAAAGGAAAGAAATACAAATTACTAGCAAGAGGATTTTCTTGTTCTAGCTCTTTTTTTCGTCATTAAATATTACTTCGGAATTATGACTCGAGTTCCTTGAAATTTGAAGGTATGCAAAATTTTGCTGAAAGCGTGCTTGCTTCTCAGTTTTTTGGAATTTGGAATGAATGTAACGGTAGACTGATTAGATCCCCTTATCTTTTATGTTTTGGAGGGATAGGGTTATTTTTCTTGCTTCCTTTTGGAGTTGTGCTGTGGCCTGTGGGGGCCTTTAGGGGTACCTCTATATTTGATTTGTGGAGAGATTGGAGTGTTACAATATTTAAATTGAATTTTTGGTCTTGTTTTTCATATTTTTTCTCTCTTTTCTGCTTATTACACTTCTACATTTATATGGGAGCAAAAAACGGATCCATGACAAAGAAGGAAATGACATGTGAACTTTGAAATTTACCCCTCATGTTCCTACATATATTATTTTCTTATTATGATAAACAAGGTAAATTAATTTTTCTTTCCCTTGAGAAATCCACAAATCAACAAGTCTTGCTGTACACGTATGACAGGGCTGGATTTTCTAGATGGGGAAATGAGAGAGTTTACAATGGTCGAACTGGTGAAATGATTCGTTCCCTGGTGTTTATGGGTCCAACCTGCTATCAACGCTTGATCCACATGGCTGAAGACAAGGTGAAGTTCCGGAACACCGGACCTGTTCATCCTCTCACCAGACAACCAGTTGCTGACCGAAAGCGTTTTGGAGGTATCAAGTTTGGGGAGATGGAGCGCGACTGTCTTATAGCCCACGGAGCATCAGCCAATTTGCATGAACGTCTCTTCACCCTCAGTGACTGCTCGCAGATGCACATCTGTCAGAAATGCAAGCATACAGCAAATGTGATCCAGCGGACAGTGATGGGTGGGCGCAAGATTCGGGGCCCGTATTGCCGCTACTGTGAGTCTACAGAAGACATTGTAAAAGTGAGTGTGCCTTATGGGGCGAAGCTACTTTGCCAGGAGCTTTTCAGCATGGGCATATCTTTGAAGTTTGAAACCCAGCTGTGTTGAGATCTCACATACTTTTCATCAGTTTCTTGGCATCCCCCCTCTGCCTCCCCCAACGCACAAGAAGCCAATCTTTCAAAGCTCTTATGGTTTTTCCCAGACTTAAAATGATTACTAGAATCTGTTTATATCTAGGGATTATGAATCAGTTTCATTATTTGGGCCTCTCTATGTAATGTGAATCTTATTCCCAGTGCACTACACATCTGTCCATGTTATCATTTTGCTGCTTATTCTATGTAAAATAGGTGATGTAGCAACTAGCAAGTATGTTTTGGTTTCAAATGGTGAATTTACTGGACAAGAATTGTTAAAAGGTCATGAAAATTAAGAAAGGGCTGGATTACCTAAAGGTGAGTTTTTGGATGGTAAGGGTTAGTCGGAATAATTGAGATAGAATACACAGTTTTCATTAGAGCTGGCAAAAAATAGGTTTAGTTGATTTTGGGTTACATAATTTAGTTGGTTAAGAAACAAAAATATTATTATTATTTATATTTAATATGGGTTATGTGGTTTGAATTTAAATGGTTATGAGTCAAATCAAGGTAGACCTAGTTTTCAAATTAAATCCATATTTGAACAAATGATTGAATATATATTTAATATATAAATAAATTGTTTGAAAATAATTTATGAAGAGGAGGAAACAATTATAAGAGGTCACAAATATGAATTTACGTGTATAAGTATGTTTGTCGGTCCAATTTTAATAAGGCACGCCTAACAAATAAACAAAACTCTTGCTCAAATACGAAAACTTCAAGCACTTTTGAATGCGATTCTAAAATATGTAATAGAAAATGTTGACTTGGGTGCATAAATTAAATGTTTATAAATTCACTTAATTTATGGACCCAATATGTAAATTTATATTTGTGATCTCTTACAAAGTGTAGAAAATTAGGGCTCTTTACACTACTATATAACAATTAGAAAGTAATTACAAGATAAGTGTATCTACAAAATAATTACAAAAACGTGCAACACAATAACCACATCAGATCATTCGGTTTAACAGAAATAAGGAAACGTTCATTTCTTGTCGCTGGCTTTGCGGTTGCTATTGAGTTTTATTCTCTTCCAAAGCAAATTTGGTGAATCGTGCTTCTTCACTATCTCCATCACTCGACTCCCCAAAACGCCCCCATCACCATCGCGTCTCAAAGATCGCAGGATCGAAGGATTTGGAGAAGATCGAAGGATTTGGAAACCGAGTCTCGAAGATCGAAAGATCGAAGGATTCTGAAAATCCGAATCTGGAACATAATTATGAAGGTAAGTAAACCGTACTTTGAATCTGGCTATTGAAATCTCATAATATTACTTTGAATCGGACAATGAGTATATGATTTCGATTTTCAATTGGTAACTAGAAGCAAAACTAATAGAAGGATTATTAGTTGTTTATTGATAGATTTCAGATTGGTATAAAGTAGAATTGTAGACTGAAAATTTGGTATGAGTCTTTCAGGTACTGAATCGTAGTTACTAGACATTCATAAATTGGTTACCTTCATATAAGTGTTTAGTTACCTAGGTTCAATTGTTCAGTCTTTAATTGGTCACCACATCATGATACTCAATGATTTGATTATAAACAGAATGCAAACAATGTATTTCAAATTTATGGTTACTAATTAGATATATTTTGGTTACTGTATAATGATTATTTGGTCACCATTCATAATATTATATTATTTTTAATGCTTCAGTTGTTAGACAATAGAGATGATTTCAGTTGTACTTTATTTCAACGGAACGTGGTCTGACAGTAACTAATACCACAAATTTGAAGTTACCGCCCTATTAGTCCCATCAACTTGTTCATTCACAGAAATACACAACTTGGTATGCAGTGCAACAAGGCTAGACACCAACAAAAAAAATTGTCAATCAAATTTCAGATTAGAAACGACATTCCACTGATCAGTATGTTAAATGAAGCAACCTTCAAATTCTTTATGGAAGTCAGTAGAAAATCATATGAACAAGGTAAGTTTTCACTAATTATAAAGAATGTATGTAAGACCCCAACTTTTTATGAATAAATATTTAATTTTCTCTAAATATTATTTTGAATAATAAGGGGTGATTTAATATAATGTTATAGTTATGGGTGATATGTGCAAATTTTGCAAGTAAGCAAGTTGTCATAAAATATTCGTTTGGTCGGAGAATATTCTTTTTGTCAGAAAATATTCGTACGACGACACAATCATTGGTGGACACCACAACAAAATTACCGTCGGATATAGAAAGCGACAGAAGTAATCTTTTTATAAAAATAACGGCAAAACTTTTACCGTTAACTGTTAAATACCCGGTGATAAAAGTACAGTAATACGCGTGATTGCACAGTAGCACACGATATTGTACAATATCTCTGATTATTGATGCTTACTTAAGAAGTCACTCAGTTTTATTCAATTATTGTCACAATAGTTACTGTATAGTATCTCATATTATTGATTTAATTATTGTTACAGTATCATCTGCACAATATTTTATATTATTAAATCAATAATTGAGACGACACATTTATTTATATTATTATTTGTATTATTAACAATGTCTATAAAGTTCTGTCGAGGAAAAATGGTTAGGTTATTTAATTACGCGCCAATAAGGAGAAGTTCTTATCGGAAAGCCTCTTCTTTCTTGGGAATGATCTGGTTGTCAATATTGTGAGTTATAATATTAATGATGAATAATTGTTGAAAGATTAAAAATGTGTTTATTGAAGATAAGTGATTTGTGGTAAATATTTATTCAATTTCTGATATAAATAGAGGGGTTTTTTGTAAGACCCCATATTTTATGAATAAATTTAATTTTCTCGAAATATTTTTTTTAATATTATGGTGTGGATTTGAAATAATGTTATAGTTGTGGGTAGTATTTATAAATTTTGCAAAGTATGCAAGTTGTCATATTATATTCGATTGGTCAGGAATATTTGTTTTATCGGGGAATATTCGTAGTGCAATGGCACAATCATTGGTGGACCCCAAAATGTAATTATTGTTTGATTGAAAAACGACAAAAATATTTTATGAAAATAATCTATTTGAAGTTTTACCGATTAATCTTTGTTGAACTACTCTTGTAGTAAAAGTACAATGAATATGCGTTTGCATATAGTAGCACACTGGTATTAATTATTGATGCTTACGTGATAAGTCACTCAGGTTTGTTGGTATTATTAATGTAATAATATAGAAAATCTTTTTATATAAAATGTAATACTTTTATAAAGTTATTCTATAAATAAATATATTATATTCTATTATGCGTAAAGGTTAAGGTAGTAAAATCTTTTTATATAAAAGCGTAATACTTTTATAAAGTTATCTCGCTTTATTAGACAATAATTAGAATATATTATATTTTATTATGCATAGTATTTGCATAAGTGCATGCATAGTGTTTTACATAGTAAAATCTTTTATATAAAAACAAAATACTTTTATAAATTTATCTGCTTTTATTAGACAATAATTAGAATATATTATATTTTGTTATGCATAGTGTTTGTATAAGTGCTCTAGATAAAGGTGTTTGCATAGTAAAATCTTTTATAAAGTTATTCGTTTTATTAGATTATAAATAGAATATATTATATTTTATTTAAAAGATTTTGCTTTAAATATGGACCTTCGATTAAAGTAAATCAATCTGACCGCTTCATGAGTTAGTTACTATGCAATCCATTTTTCTATAAATAGAAGCTCATTCATTCATTATTTCTTACGAATTCATTGAAACTCTGTAGAGAGAAACTATAGAGAAAAGAAGAAAAAATATTCTGCTACTTCACTACTTATATATCCAAGACTTTTCTTTCTTAGGTAGGGATATTATTTGTTGTACTCAGTAGGGAATATTATTTGTTGTACTCGTAAGGGGTACTCTTTCTTTTTATTTATGAAGAGAACTTCATTTATTCCATTCTTTATTATTCATTGAATAACTCAGATACGCTGCCACCCCTATACTTGGTGAAATTCTTCCATTATTTCATTCTTTATTATTCTATTGGAATATCCTGTTCATGGCGTTTTCGCCGGGACCGGTTCCGCTCTTTATTATTATTTTGTTGGAATATCCTCATACTGTGTGTGTTTCTGCCGGACTGGCTCCGCCTTTATTGGTATTCTGTTGAATAACTCGCCTACGCCAAGTACCGCATGCATGGTGATTTCGCTGTTATTCCATTCTTTATTATTACATTGGAACATCCGCTTGGTCGTAATTTACCTGACACGGTTCCGTTATTTAGTATTCTGTTGAATAACTTTGTCATGCAAAGTACCGCATGCATGGTGATTTCTTTTGTTATTCCATTCTTTATTATACTCAAATAAGGTTAAAGTTTTGACTTTCTATACTCCATAAAATTAGTGGAATATCCTCGATATTTGTGCTTCATCCAAAGATCTTTTCATGGAAATATTCTTCGAGCATTCTTGAATTTTACTTTACAAAGCAAAGATCATGTTGACAATTTGGACGTTATTAGTTCCCTAATAAATTAATTCTTGAACTTGTTTTATTGAATTCTTATATCATTGTCATCATCCTCATGTTTATATTTTTGAAAGTCATCTCAGGGCTTTGAGAAAGCATGATGGACTTGGTATGATTATGACCGTGGATTATTCTATTGTAATCATAACCGTAATGTTACAAATGATGTGGAAAAAGTCTTCATTGGCCCGTAGTGCATTGATGGACAGCTTTTGGTATGATTATGGCTATGAATTCTCTTTGGCCGTAGTGCAAAGATGAATTATTTTATGGCATGATCAGGACCGTTGATGAAAACATGATTATCTTTAGCCGTAGTGCTTGTTCCGCTGCAGTTAAACTTGATGTTTGTTATATTGTATCAATTTAACACTGTTTAAGGCAAATGATAATTTATTCTGCATTATCTTAGTCATAATATTTCTTACTGGGCTAGTTGAGCTCACCATTTTGCTTTCATTGTTCTCTTTAGGAAATGAGAACTTAGCCGGGACTAGTCGGGGAATGGAGTGACGGTCCTAGATGGTGCATTAGTAGTCCTCACTATTCTGTGAAATAGTGTGATAATAATTGTAATGAGGACTCTTTTTGAGTTTGTATACTCTCTAGTAGACAATATTTGTATTCAAACTCACAGTTTATGTTTTGTCGTATTGTACACGAAAGTTGTATTATTAAGTTGTATTTGAATTCTGTACCATGTATCTAGCGACTCAAGAATAGGTGATGTATACCTAATTTTGGGGGCGTCATAGTTGGTATCAAAGCTTAGAGATATGATCCCTGGCTGAGATGTGAGACAAGAATTAGGAGGGGAGAGACGGAAAATTCCTTCGCTAGTATGACCTATCTAAGTTTATTTGGTATTTAATTGGTCGGTCAGAATATAGAGATAATATGTGATATGTTAATTAACCCTTGTTTTGTGGCAGTATTTAAAAATGGCATCTAAAAATGTTGAGATAAACAATGGAGCATAGGAGACTGTTGAGTCTCCATAGATCAATAATCAGGATAATGTGCAACATGATGGCGATAATCCTCCTGTAAACAACAACACTGATCAATTGATTTAACGCACGATGCACGCTTTAAGAACTTTTTAGAATTCATGCAAAATCAAAGCAAGGCTACTCCCGCTCATAATGCAAGAGAAACAATGGCAACCCACGGTTGGTCACCGCTTAAGCAATTCAAGGAGCTGACCACCGGAGTTTTTGGGAAAGCGTAACCACTTAAGGCGAGACGTGGTTAAAGCAGATCACCAAGATATTTGATGTCTTGGGATGCTCCGAGGAGCAAAAGGTTCCATTTGCCACCTTTATGTTGCGTGAAGAGGCGATTCATCGGTGTGAATCAGAAAAGCATCACCGACGCACTCAAGATGTCTTGGGAGAAGTTCCAAGAGCTGTTCAATGACAAGTACTTTCCCGAAAGCATTCGTCACATGAAGGAGGTGGAATTTATCAAGTTGGAGCAAAACAACATGACCGTGTCGCAGTACGAAGCCAAGTTTACCGAGTTGTCCCGATTTGCGTCCCACTTAGTTGATAATGAAGAAAAAATGACGTGGATGTTTTTGAGAGGTTTGAAGCTGGAGATACGTCAATATCTTATTTCTCATAAACTGTGTTTGTATTTAGATGTTGTAAATAGGGCTCAATTAGTGGAGCGCGATAACGAGTCAACGCAACCAAAAGAGAGCAGCCGACAAAATGATAATACTGGTGATAACAGTCATCAAAGCGGTGACAACAAGCGTGGAGGGAATCAACATGCCAGAAATGGTAACCACTTCGGTGGTAATCATGGTCAAAATAATAAGAATGAACATTTAAAGAAGAGAAGGTTCAACAATGACGTGAAGACGTCGGCACTAGCACCCGTTTCAAAGGAAGAAGAATGACCATCGGTCGTATGTTTCAAATGCGGACAGGAGGGACATATCCGTCAAACTGCACGCAAAGAATCCAAAACGATTTTTAATTGCGGAAGAAGGTCACCTAGCTTTCGATTTTGTCGTATGGTGAAGTCAAGTCCAAATTGGATAGTGATGCCAAAGGATGTCCCGCATAAGCTAAAGCCCGATGAGTTTAAGAGAGAGCGTCTTTTTCATGACGAGGAACACCTAATAAAATTATCACGGGTATGTTAGTCATAAACTCTTGCAAGTCTATACCTTGTTGAATACTGGGTTCTACTCACTCTTTTATTTCACCTAGTTGTGTTCAATGTTTGAAGTTAACTCCGGAGAAGTTAGACTTTGATATATCTGTTTAAACTCAGTTCGGAGGAACCTTCGTTACCTCCACTATTTATACATCTTGTTCAAATCAACACTTTCACGTTACCCGTCGATCTTATCTCTTTGAAAATACTTGCCTTTGATGTGATTTTTGGAAACGATTGGTTAACTACTCATCATGCTTTTCGTAAGGTTGTTAGCTTTCATACTCCTAACCAACCTGTTATGCCAATTCAAAGTAATCAAACCACTAAAGTCAATCATTGTCATATCAAGCCATAAATAAAGGGCCCCGATCCTTTCGTTGTTGACTTTCTTGTGTGGAATGCAAAGCCCGGACTTTTCAGAAAACGTCGTGAATGACGGTGACAAGTTGATAGGTATCAATGTGACGTCTTATCCAAGTCTTGGATGAGAGTCACGCTTTTGAATGATATTTCTATTGTTAATAAATTTCCGACGTTATTCTTGAAGTCTTCTTAGCCTACCCCCAGAGGCGTGAAATCGAATTTTATATTGACCCCAAAGACAAAACCCATTTCTAAAACACTCAAATATTTCTTCAACTAAAACGAACGTATAACGTGCCAATGACGTTGACTCGAGCTGTTGAAGATTATGATCTTACTATTCACTACCGTCATGGGAAAACGAACGTGATAGCTGACGCGTTGAGTAGAAGATCGTATGCGTTTATGAGTGCGATGTTGTTAACACAAAGGCCCATTTCGTACGACTTACAAATATGAAGATAGAGTTAAAGACTCTAGGAACCCAAGTGAAGATAACGAATATACGAGTAGAATCGACTTTAATCGATAAAGTTAAAGCCGCTCAAGCTACACACCCGGAGCTGATAAATGTAAAGAAGAAGGTTCAAGAGGGCATTATTCTAGAAGCAAAAATCGACGAAGAGAGGAAATCTCAACCCTCGATTTAATTGGCCCATTTAAAAGTCTCGATCGAGTAGGAACTGTGGCTTATAGACTCGTTTTACCGCCAAGTATGTCGCGTGTTCATAACATTTTTAACGTATCAATGTTACGTAAATATGTGGACGAATTCCAACAACCACATTATTAATTTAGAACCGGATTTGAGATAGCAGAAGATTTAACGTATGAGGAGATACGTGTTAATATCTTGGATAAGAAGGATCATATTCAACACTCAAAGGTTATACCTCAAGAGTTAGAATTTGAAATGAAGTCGAGGTATCTTCACCTCTTCGACATACCAGGTACGTACGTAAATTTCGAGGGCGAAATTTCATAAGGAGGGGAGATTTTGAGACCCCAAATTTTATGAATAAAGATTTAATTTTCTCGAAATATATTTTTTAATATTATGGTGTGGATTTGAAATAATGTTATAGTTGTGGGTAGTATTTATAAATTTTGCAAAGTATGCAAGTTGTCATATTATATTCGATTGGTCGAGGAATATTTGTTTTATCAGGGAATATTCGTGCAATGGCACAATCATTGGTGGACCCCGCAACAGAATTATTGTCGGATTGAGAAAACGACAAAAATATTTTATGAAAATAACGGCGGAAGTTTTACCGTTAATACTGTTGAACTACTCGGTAGTAAAAGTACAGTTATGACGCCCCTAAAATAGGTATACATCACCTATTCTGAGTCACCAAATACATGGTACAGAACATAAATACAATCTTAATTATACAACAAGAGAGCCATGAGTTTAAATACAAATACCGTCTTTCTGATAATATCCACTCTCGAATGAGTCCTCATTACATTTATTATCACACTATTTAATGTAATAGTGAGGACTACTAGCTAATACTATCATCCTGACCATCACTCCGCTTCCCGACTCGTCCCTAACTACGCTTCTCATTTCCTGAAGAGAACAATGAAAGAAAGGGTGAGCTCAACTAGCCCAATGAAATATTATGACTAAGATAATGCGTATAAATTATCATTAGCCTTAAACAAAGGTTAAAAACCGATACAATATAACAAACATCAAGTTTAACTCAGAAGCGGAAACAAGAAATCCATTAGAAGAGTCAAGTAGAGAATAAAATCTACTATCTTCTATGATTTAAAAGGTTTTTCATGACTTTTATCACGAGACTCAAATTTTAATAAATAATCCACATCATCGAATCACCCCGCACTACGATCCAAGGATATTCTTTAGTATCACGACCACAATTATCCATGCACTACTGGGCCAAGAATATTTGTGTATTCATTAATGGTCATGATCATGCCAACAACTCCATCAATGCACTACGGACCAATGAGGACTTTTACCACATCATTTGTAATATTACTACCATGATTACAATCAATAATCCTCGGTCATAATCATACCAAGTCCATCCATGCATTACAAAAGCCACGTATGACTTTCAACAAAATATAAACATGAGGATGATGACAATGATATAAGAATTCAATAAAACAAGTTCAAGAATTAATTTATCCAGAACTAATAACGTCCGGATTGTCAACATGATCTTGCTTTGTAGAGTAAAATTTAAGAATGCTCGTAAGAATATTTTCATGAAAAGATATTTGGATGAAGCGCAAATATCAAGGATATTCCACTAATTTCATGGAGTATAGAAGTCAAAACTTTAACTAACCGAAAGTATAATAAAGAATGGAATAACAAAAGAAATCATCATGCATGCGGTACTTGCGCAGTATAGTGTTATTCCAACGAGAATACTAAATAATCTGAACTGGTCAAAGTAAATTGCACCGACGGGATGTTCCAAAGAAAATAATAAAGAATGGAATAACAATGAAATCACCATGCATGCGGTACTTGTGATGTAGACAAAGTTATTCCAACGAGAATACTAATAAGGATTTTAATCAATCCGTCAGAAAACGCATGTATGAGATATTCCAACAGAATAATAATAAAGATGGAACCAGTCCCACAGAAAATGCATGCATGGGATATTCCAAATGAGAATAGTAAAGGCGGAATAATAGAAGAATGTCACCAAGTATAGGGTAGCTTGGCGGCGTATCTGAGTTATTCAAATGAATAATAAAGAATGGAATAACATAAGTTCTCTTTATGAATACAAAAGAATAACACCCCTTACGAGTATAACAAATAATATTCCCTACATTAAGAAGAAAATCTTCGGATATATAAGTAGTGAAGTAGCGAGAATACTTTCTTCTTTCTCTCTATAGTTTATCTCTAGAGTTTCAAAGAATTAAGTAAGAAAATAATGAAGGAATGAGCTTATTTATAGAAAAATGGATCCAGATAAGAACTAACTCATGAACGGTCCAAATTGATTTACTTTAATCTGACGGTCCATATTTAAACCAAAATCTTTTAAATAAAATATAATATATTCTATTTATAATCTAATAAAACGAATAACTTTATAAAAGATTTTACTATCTGAACACTATATCACGAGCACTATGCAAACACTATGCATAATAAAATATAATATATTCTAATTATTGTCTAATAAAATGGATAACTTTATAAAAGTATTACATTTTATATATAAAAAGATTTTACTATGCAAAACACTATGTAGACACTATATAATAGAATATAATATATTCTATTTATAGAATAACTTTATAAAAGTATTACATTTTATATAAAAAGATTTTACAGATTATTACATTAATAATACCAATAAAAAGCGAGTGACTTATCACGTAAGCATCAATAATTAATACCGGTGCGCTCTTATGCAACCACAGCATATTCTTTTACTTTAACAAGAGGGTGTTTCAACGATTAACTGTAAAACTTCCACCGTTATTTTCATAAAGTATTTTTTGTCGTTTTCTCAATCAAGCAAATAATTACATTATGGGGTCCATCAATGATTGTCTTGGTTATACGAATATTCCCTGTTAAAACGAATATTCCCACCAATCGAATATTATATAACAACTTGCGTACTTTGCAAAATTTATAAATATTACCCACAACTATAACATTATATCAATTTCACTCCATAATATTCAAAAATAATATTTATAGAAAATTCATCTTTATTCAAAAAGTTGGGGTTTTACAATCTTCCCTTCTTATGAAATTTCGCCCTCGAAATTAGGGTACGTACCTGGTATATTGAAGAGGTAAAGATACCTTGATTTCATTTCAGATTCTAACTCCCAAGTCATTTCCTCAACATCGTGGTTTCTCCACAAAACTTTGACTTGAGGTATTAACTTGGAGCGTAGAATATGTTCCTTCTTATCCAAGATTTGAACAGGAACCTCTTCATACGTCAAATCTTTCGCTATTTCGTCCGGTTCTAACTCAATAATGTGGTTCGGGTCTTCCACATATTTACGTAACATGGATATGTGAAAACGCATGAACACGAGACATACTTGGTGGTAAAAGCGAGTCTATAGGCCACGCTTCCTACTCGATCAAGGATTAAAATGGGCCGATGAATCGAGGATTGAGCTTTCCTCTCTTTCCAAATCTCGTAACTCCTTTCCACGGAGCAACTTCGTAATAACAAATGATCTCCTATATCAAATTCCACGTCCTTTCGATGAAGATCGGCGTAACTCTTTTTGTCGATCTTGTGAGGTTTTTATACGTTGTCGGATCGTTTGAATCTTTTCCGTAGTCATACGTATTTTCAACTCCGGTCCCAAACAACGTTGCTTCACCCACCTCATCCCAAAGATATCTTTGAAGAGCGACACTTTCTTCCATACAACGCTTGAATGGAGCCATGCCAATACTTGCTTGATAACTGTTGTTGTAGGAAAACTCCACCAATGGTAAGAACTTGTCCCAACTTCCCTTGAAATCAAGGACACAGAGTCTTAATAAATCTTCAAGAGTTTGAATAGTCCTCTCCGACTGTCCGTCCGTCTGAGGATGATATGCCGAGCTAAATCATAAATCTTTGCCTATAGCTTTCTGCAAACTAACCCAAAATCGTGAAGTGAATCTTGGGTCTCGATTAGAAACTATGGATACTGGCATACCATGCAGTCTTACAATCTCGTTTATGTACATATGAGCAAGACGCTCAAGTGTATAAGTTTCTCGTATCGGTAAGAAATGAACAGACTTGGTCAATCTATCAACAATGACCCAAATCGCATCTATACCTTGAGAAACCTTAGGAAGGCCGAGTGAAATCCATGGTAATGTGCTCCCACTTCCATTCTGGAATTTCAAGTGGTTGCAATGGACCTTTTGGTACTTGATGCTCGCCTTTGACTCGTTGACACGTTAGACACCTTGAGATAAACAACTCTCATCTCTCTCTTCATATCGCCCCACCAAAATGTATGTCAAGATCATGATACATTTTGGAACTCCCAGATGGATTGCAAAACGGTTTGTATGCGCCTCCATCATGATTTTATACTTTAAATCGTGGTCGTTAGGAACACAAAGTGCGAGTTGAATCAAGTATTCCTTCTTCATCGATTCTTGCTTCGGCGTAACACCTTCTTGCACTTTTTTCCTCATACCATCGCCTCCGTGTCCAGTAGCTCGAAGTGACTTTAACTTTATCAATTAAAGTCGGTTCTACTCGTATATTCTCCATCATCACATGGGTCCCTGGAGTCTTTAACTCTATCTCCATCCTTTGCAAGTCACACAAAATGGGCCTTTGTGTTGACAATATCGTACTACAGATTTTGCATATGATCTTCTACTCAATCGTCCACTACCACGTTCACTTTTCCAGGATGGTATTGGATGGTATGATCATAATCTTTCAACAGTTCAAGCCAACGTCGTTGTCGCACGTTGAGTTCCTTTTGAGTGAAGAAATATTTGAGGCTTTTATGATTCGTAAAGATCTCCACTTTTTCCCCATACAAGTAATGCCTCCAAATCTTTAGTGCGAAGACAACAGCTACCAACTCTAGATCATGAGTAGGATAATTCCTCTCATATTCTTTGAGTTGTCGTGAGGCATAAAGCTATGACTTTCCCATGTTGTATGAGAACACATCCAACCCTTTGCTGAAGCATAATCAGAGATGACAAATCCTCCCAACCGATGGTATTGTCGAGCAGTGTCTTTGAAATGAGTCTCCTCTTGAGTTCTTGAAAACTCTTCTCACATTCCTCGCTCCAACCGAACTTTTTATCTTTCCGAGTCAGCTGAGTTAGTGGAGTAGCGATTCGAGAAAACCCTTCTACGAATCTCCGATAATAACCAGCTAAGCCGAGAAAGCTACGATTTCCGGTCATCGATTTAGGTTGCTCCCACTTTGAATAGCTTCAATCTTTCTTTGGGTCAACAGATATTCCATGACTTGATACCACGTGCCCAAGGAATGCTACTTCCTCAAGCCGAAACTCGCATTTCTTCAACTTGGCATAAAGCTTATATTCACAAAGCTTTTGGAGTATCGACCTCAAGTGTTGCTTTCATGATCTTCACGGCTTTTGGAATAAATAAGGATGTCATCAATAAAACTACCACAAAGTGATCCAAATATTCCTTGAATACTCGGTTCATCATATCCATGAAGGCGGCGGGAGCATTAGTCAATCCAAAGGACATGATTAGAATTCATAATGCCTGTCTCTGCGGTGTTCGAAGCCGTCTTTGGAATGTCATCGGTTTTAATCTTCAATTGGTGATATCCGAAACGAAGATCAATCTTTGAAAAGAATTTGACTCCTTGCAACTGGTCAAACAGGTCATCAATACGTGGTAATGGGTACTTTATTTTTGATGGTGACATGATTCAACTCCCGATAATCAATACAAAGTCGCATACTCCCATCTTTCTTTTTCACGAATAGAAACGGAGCACCCCAAGGAGAAGTACTAGGATGTATGAAACCGATGTCTAACAATTCCTCAGAGTTGGGTCTTTAACTCCCGAAGTTCAATATGAGCTATTCGATATGGGCTTTGGAAATAGGTTTTGTACCGTGTTCAAGGTCGATACAAAATTCAATTTCACGCCTGGGGTAGGCCGAAAAGTTCTTCGAGAATACGTCGGAAATTCATTAACAATAGAAATATCATTCAAAAGCGATTTATTTTTGTTTAGATCCGTGATATGAGCTAAGAAAGCTTGACATCCGCTTTTTCAATAAATGAATAGCTTTATGGCTTGAGATGACGAAGATTGATTTTTATGGTTTGGTGGCTTGAATTAAGATAATGATTGGTTAGGAATATGAAAGCTAACAACCTTACGAAAACAATCAATTTTTTCATAATGAGTAGTTAACCAATCAATCCTAGAATCACATCAAATGCAAGTATTTTCAAAGAAATAAGATCGACAGTAACGTCAAAGTGCCGATTTGAACTAAACAAGACTTATAAACGATGGATGTAATGAAGGTTTCTCCCAACGGAGTTTCCACAGATAAGTCAAAGTCTAATTTCTCCTGAGTCAAGTTTAATCGTTGAAATGCAGTAGGAGAAATAAAAGAATGGGTAGAACCGGTATCAAATAAGGTATAGACTTCGCTTAGTTTATGATAAGCTTACCCGTGATTACCTCATTCGGGTTCCTTGCTTTACGGGAGGTCACGACAAATGCTCTCTCCTTGCACCACTGGCTTGACTTTTTCCGGGACTACCTTTGGTGCCTCCATCCTAGCTTGAACTTGTCTTGGGTGAACGACAAAATCGGCCAGGTGACCTTCTTTCCACAATTATAACACGCTTTGGATGGCATCGCGCAGTTTGGTGATATGTCCCTCCCTCCGCATTTGATACATATGATGGGTGGTCGTTCTCCTTCCTTAACCACGGTTCTTTGGTCTTGACGTCTTTTCATCATTGTTGAATCTCCTTTTCTTGAAATGTCCATTTTCTTGTCTCGGCCATGATTACCACCGGTGGTTACCATTTCGTGCATGTTGATTCCTCCACGTTTGTTGTCACCGCTCGATGATCACCCTACCGTATTTTCATTCTCGCCACCGCTTTCTCTTGGTTGCGTTGACTCGTTATCGTGCTCCAAACAATGAGCCCTATTTATAACATCCGAATTCAAACACGCTTTAGGAGAAATAAGATATTGTCGTATCTCTGTTTCAAACCTCTTAAAACATTCGGTCATTCGCTCCTCATTATCAACCAAATGGGATGCAAACCGGGATAACTCCACAAATTTAACCTCGTATTGCGACACGGTCATATTGTTTTGTTCCAACTTGATAAATTCCACCTCCTTCATGTGACGAATACTTTCGGGAAAGTACTTGTCGTTGAACAGCTCTTGAAACTTTTCCCAAGACATCTTGAGTGCGTTAGGCTGGGTACGTTTTACATATTTCCACCAATAATCTGCTTCTTCACGCAACATGAAGGTGGCGAAGGGAACCTTTTGCTCCTCGGAGCATCCCAAGACATCAAATATCTTGGTGATCTGCTTTATGCATGCTTCAGCCTTAAGTGGTTTTGGCTCTCCAATAATCTCCTGTGGTCCCAGCTCTCTTGAATCGCTTTTAGTAGTGACCGGTCCGAGAGTTTCAAGATGTTCCACCTACATTTTGGACGGAGCCCAGCTCACTTCGATGTTGCATGAATTGCATAAAGCCTCCGAACAATCTATCATTCATCATTTGGTCGGTGTTGTTGTTTTTGCATGAGGATTGTCGCCTTCGATGCACATTCTCCTCGATTATTGATATGTGGAGACTCAACGGTCTCTTGTGCTCCATTGCTATTTTCAACATTCTCCGGATGTCATTTTGATATCATCGCCACAAAACAAAGGTTAATTAACATATAACATATTATCCCTATACTTTGACCACCAATTAATTACCAAATAAACTTAGGTAGGTCATACTTAACGAAGGAATTCCCGTCTCTCCCCTCCTAGTTCTAGTCTCACATCTTAGCCAAGGATCATATCCCTAAGCTTTGATACCAATCATGGCGCCCCCCAAATAGGTATAAATCACCTATTCTCGAGTCGCCAAATACATGGTACGAAATATAAATACAATCTTAATTATACAACAAGAGAGTCATGTGAGTTTAAATACAAATCATCTCTTCTGTACAATATCCACTCTCGAATGAGTCCTCATTACATTTATTGTCACACTATTTAACAAAATAGTGAGGACTACTAGCTAATACTATCATCCGCACCATCACTCCGCTCCTCGACTCGTCCCCGCTTACGCTCTCATTTCACAAGAGAACAAGAAAAGAAAGGGTGAGCTCAACTAGCCCAAAGAAGAAATATTATGACTAAGATAATGCAGAATAAATTATCATTAGTCTTAAACAGTGTTAAACTGATACAATATAACAAACATCAAGTTTAACTATAGCGGAAACAAGCAATCCATTAACACGATTGGTTTAATCAAAAATAGGCGGATGATCGACGACTTGTTTTTTGGGTAACCCGTAAAACTAAAGTCCGTGATCTCCCATAATGGTCAATTGGCCGGCATGAATCTTGATCGTGTATTGTTGTTATATGTATATTATGTAATAGATCTGTACACCTACATGTTGTCTACACACTGGAATCTTAATATCACAAAAACAGTACACGTATAACAAGTAACGGAGGCCCAAAGTAAGACCCTCGAGCTGTTCTTCATTCTGGGTAACCCAGAAATGAAGAACAGTCTTTGACAGCCACTTTGATGGCTTATATCTCTCTGTTGTGTTATCGTTTGATCTTGTTAGTTGTTGTTAAATGTAGTGTTACACTAGTACTACAAGATCTAATCAATGGCTAGCCCAAAACCACTATACACATTGAATTACACTTGGTCAAACGTACCCCCTCGTTAACTACCTTGTCAGTGTTCTTGAGCTCAAGAACACCAACAATGACAGACAAAGGTCGCTATAGCCTATAATGATTTCGTTTTCTATTATTTTTATTTTCTAATTTTCAAAATGATTTAAAAATAGAAATAAATTCTAAAAATCATTTAAAAATAGTAAATAAATTCCGAAAATTATGAAATCACTTTTAAAAATTATTTTAAGTCATAAAAATTAACTTTTAATAATTTGGCATATTTTCCATAAATATTAGTAATTATTTGAATATTATTTATTTGATAAATGCACTAAATAAATTAACTAAAAATGATTTTATTATATTAAAAATCATTTTAAATGATAATAAGGTATTTAATAATATTTTAAGTTATACAATGTAACTTTCAATATTTTAAGGTAAATTTCATTAATTATTTAATATTAATGATATTAGATTTATTTAATAATTATATTAAATAAATAGATTAAAAATGATTTTATTGATTTAAAAATCATTTAAAAAGGATATAAATGGTTTAAACATATTTTAAGTAATTATAAGTGACTTTTAATATTTAATGAATAATACCTTAATATTTTAATATTATTGGTAATTGTTTAAAAATGATTTTGAATGTTTTAAAAATCATTTAAGGGTAATATTAATACTTTAAAAATATTTTGAGTTATTAAAATAACTTTGATAATTTGGCAATGGTTGCATTAATATTATAATATTATTTAAATATTAATGATAATAGAATTATCTAATATTTAAATCATTTAAAATGATTCTAGAGTTTGAAAAATCAAGATAAATTATAATTATTATTTAAAAATTATTATAAGTCATTTAAAAATAAAATGATTGGTATTTAAATATCCAGGATAATATTGAACTGCATGAGAGAGTTTTAAACTCGATAATTACCTGATAAAGCCGTTTAAATTTTATCAAAATGCTACCAAAATTGATCCAAAACTATATAGTTTATTTTGTATAAGTATTTGTTTATGTCTTAATGACTAATATAATTATGAGACAATGTGATTAGGATATGTGTTGATTTGTAAATAACAATCTTACTATGTGTTATATGTTATTCTAATCAATAGAAACAATCTTATAAATGATAGGTCGTTGAATTAAAGATATAATTAAGTTGTGTAAGCAATGAGACTAGAGCAAGTTTCTTAACTCTTACTCTTTTATTTGAGTAAGTATCTAAACTATCATTTACGTTGTGCAAGTATCCTAAACTCTTGTTTTACTTTATTCAATCGGATATAAATAAGCAAGTATCTTTACATTTGCATTTTCTTTATCTGATGGACATGAGTAAGAAAGTTTGATTTATATTATTATTATACTAGATTATTAACCATATTGTCATGTATATATTATATCCGATCATTGTTTATCAACATGATATTATATCATATAACTCATATATATATATATACATTTTGTTAATTTTGAAATATGATTATACAAGTGTCATTCACTTGGATAATCATTATAGTTAAACAAATGTTGATATATATATATATATATATATATATATATATATATATATATATATATATATAAGCTATTTTGATCACTTTAGACACAGATTTAGAAATATCGTTGAATATGATAAAACCTTCTTGTATCCAATCAAATTGTTTTTGTTGAAATCCAGACTAAGTATGAACATCCCTAATATGGGAAAAAACTTTTGTGCTTTATGGTAGAGATATGATGAAACGAGAATATCGTTACGGTATGTAGTATTGATCAATACAGGCATAACAGGTGATCACCCCCGCGCACGTAAGTTATGACGGTTTCATGCGATGAAGTTACATTTGACCTTTTGAAAACTAAAACTATGTTCATAATCTATCGATTGCTCTCCATTTATAGTCAATCGTAGTTTCAAAATTGAAATAAAATTGTTATGTTGTTTAGTGTTGCTTCAGTACTTCACAACTATTGCTTCGTTGTTGAAGAGTCGTTCAAAGAAAACATTTAATCCTTTCAGCTAATATTTATAATTGTTATTACTTGCTGGGCACTTAAATGCTCATTCTTGCTTAATTTAAATGTTTTCAGCTATGTATGATCGACACGAAGGTTCGAGCGAGAACAAAGGAAAGGAAAGCTATCGATTAAGTTTGTGTTATCTTATGTAATAGCTAGACTTAAATAAATTGATGATATTTATTATCTATCATGTAATGAAATGTTTTAAGGTTAGCATAAGCGGGATTTAGACAACTCGATATGTAAATTAAGTTTGATATTTATGACATTATTATTATTATTCCGCTCAAAGAAATGGTATCGTGAAACCTTTGAGTTCGGGTTTCAGTATTTGAATTTGGGGTATCACGAGTTTAGTATCGAGCTTTAAGGTTAGAAACCGTAGGTGGGAGTAGACCTTAGGCTATAACCTTAGAAGCGAGAGGAAATGTTTAAAATACATATAACTCATATAGAGTTTAAAGTTAGATGAATGAGATAAATTCATCATCAAACAAAATAAAAGATAGCTTAAATAAAACTATTATTTGTTGTGTGTATATATTATATGCTAATCTAGATAATTTATGTGTAGATGTCAGGAGAAAAAGAATTAGGATACCCTAAGATCGTAAAGAAGGAGCCAATATCAAAGCCAACAAATTTAAACTAGAGGCTCACGTTGAAGATAACCTTGATGAGGTGATCATTTTAGAGAATATAATCTGGGACCCGAAATGGTGGAACTAACGAGATAGTGATTCGGACACCAAAGTTGGAAGTGATCAAGCATCAACCAAAGTCACGAGAATCGAGGAACAAGGTTTCTTCTCTCGGAAAAGTTATGGGAAATAGAAAAGCTACTAAATAACCAATTACGAAAAGCATTAATCGAAGCGATGGAAGAACAAGATAAACTTAAAATCCAAATTAATCGGATGGGAGCCAAGAGCAACATATCGTATGCGACTCAAAGCGAAAAAGGAAAAGAAAGATAGAAGACCACGACGTAGGAAAACCTGATAAGAAGAAAGGGAAAAATATATGTTACATTTGCGGTTATGATGGACATAACTCTCTGTATTGTCCCGACTATAAACCAGGTGCATGTTTTATCTGTGGATTGGAAGGTCATCGAGCGAAAGGTTGTCCAAGATCAGGAAAAAGGCGGAGTGAATAAGTAGTATAAGTACTATTTGAATATGTGTGTTCTATGATAAGTATGTTTGTGTAGTATTTCTAACTTATGTATAAGTTGTAGCAGCGATTCCTGACTTTTGTGGTCACAAAGGGATATCGGATGTTTAAAGCAGTATGTGCTTTGTTATGTACTATGAAATTGTTGAATGAATATGAAGTTATGTTTGGTTAATGAAACAAGTTTAAAATATTTAACTTATACGATAAGGTTTAGAATGTAAGTAATAAAATATAGATTATGTTTTATTTAACGGATAATGCCACCAAGACGCGTCAAACTTCGAAACCAAAGGGCGAAAGAATCATCGACAATCTTTGGAGGACAACAACCCGGACTGATCACGAATTTTACAATATGGTAGCTCAAAGCCATACGAGAATGGAATGTTGATCATGGGGAATCAACCAGACAATCGGTTTGCGAACTTCAAGGATTTTAAAGTAGTAGGACCGCCCAAAATTTAGAGGTACCACCGATCCGATAAAGCCCAAACTTGGGTTAAGGAAATAGAAAAAGCGTTTGTAGTCACTAGGGTAGGTGAGGGGCAAAAACGACTTTTTACACCTATATGATGAAAGGAGAGGCAAATTTCTACGGTGGGAGGCAAATCAAGTTAGAGGCGGAAGGAGTGATAACATGGACTAGGTTTAAGATGTTGTTCTTTGAGAACTATTTCTCGTCCGATTAATGCGAGCTAGGATGGAGGTGAAGTTTTTAGAGTTGAGCGAGGAGAACATGACAATTTGCGGAGTATGCATGAAAGTTCAATGAATTAGCTAGGTTTGCTCCGCATCAAGTTGATCTGAGGAGGAGGAAAGGCAAGGAGGTTTGAGTGGGGCTTAAAACCTTGGCTCTACAATAAGGTAAGCGATATTGCGAGATAAATACTTTTAAAGACACTTTTGGAGAAGGCTATCATAGCCGAAGGGGAAGTGAGGCCATGAGCCTCTCTGATAGGGAGAAAAAAGAGCAAGGGTAAGGTTGAGGGACTGGGAAGGTAGAAGCGGGTAGTGGTAGTGGGAATGGAAAGAGAAAGTGGAAACAATTTTGGAAATGTCCAAGTCAAGCAGGGAAGGTGTGAGGAAGCGGTACATGCAATGTAAGAATTGTGGGAAGAATCATTCAGGAGAGTGTCTTAGTGGTAAGTTCATGTGCTATAAGTGTGGGCAAGAGGGACATATCTCTCCTAACTGCCCCAATCCTAGGACGAACAATGGGTGTTTTCTGTGTGGATCAACGGAACATAAGGTCAAGGACTGTCCGAAAAGAAGGATGGATGCCGGAAGCGTGAATGCGGGGAGAGGCAACGGAACACTGGCGATAACGGGACCAACTTCAACAAAACCAACCGCAAGAGTCTTCAACATGACGGTTCAAGATACCATAGTAGCAGCGGGATGGAACTTCAGGTATTATTCGAATCAATTTCATTTTCTTATATATGATTTTATTTTGTTATAAAGAAATTTTGAAGGAGAAATTTGAGTTCTGTTAGAAATCAAATTTTCGTATGATTAGATGGATAAGTTTTATGTTAAATAGTTAAAGATCAGTTCGATCGAATCTGATCGAGATCTACTTGAAATGGCTGTGTATGTTATTTTCCCTAGTATCTATAAGTTTTGAAGCGGTGATTTCGGGGACAAAATCCGTGGATGTAATACCCCAAAATTTTCAAAATAATTAAATAATAAATTTTGTATTTAATTTTTTTTTATAAAGGTGGGATTATGTGCAAAGAAAAGTATAGGTATTTATGTGACAAATAAAACTTATTTATTATATGAATAATTATAAATAAATTCTTTTAAGAATTATTGATCATTATAGGTTATATTCTTATTATAAATTAATTTTGTAATAAAAATATTTATTATTTATTTTCTATAAAAATATGATTATTATATATATGATATGATTATAAGGATTATTATGATTTGTATTTTATTATATTAGTTAAGTTAATTATTTTAACTTAATTAATAATGGTATATATGAAGGTTATGTCGGATATGGATTCAAAACCTTAATACTGGACTTTGAATAAGGAATGAGAATATTAATGTAATATTAATTTTCAGTAATATAAACATGCTCTATATGTGTGTAATGTTAATGTGTAGAATAGTTTTAGTAAAGCAGTGCAAACCCTAGCGTTACTGATAAATTATAGTATATAAGTCAATTACGACTATAAAAATTATTAAGTTATTGTGTAATGTAATTTATGGAAATTATTATATTTAATGTTAATTAGGTAAACCTTAATTAATATTTAGAAATCCTAATTATTAAATTTGAACCCTAATTGCTAAGTTATAAACCCTAGCTATTAATTTAGCAAGGTTGATAGTAATTAATATATTATAAAGCCTAATTTATAATCCTAGGTAATTAGTAAACCTAATTTAATTAGAGAACCTTAATTCACATTTTTAGCAACTAAGATTTTCATTTTAACCCTAATCTCAAAATCTAGAACTTGGACTTTTGGAGCTCTAGAATTAAACCCTAATGGGTGAGAGGAAATGTCAACATTGCCACTAAAAGTAAACACCAAATGACCAAACTACCCTTTTGATTATTTTAATAAGGTGGAGTGTAGATCTAGACCTAGTAGGTGGTTGGTGACCAACTCTAACTAGCCATGTGGTCTAGTATAGCCTTTAATCAATCAAAAGGTCGATCATCATGATCAACCATAAGCATTAACACCCTATATATAGATTGAGAGAGAAAAGGTCACTAACTTGCTCATTTTTCACCAACACTCATCCAAGAGCTCTCTCTCACTCAAAAGCCGAAATTTTGAGCATTTCAGGTCCCTAAAAACCAAGCCCACTAACAACCACAACAAACTCAGTAGCCAAGAATCAGAATTTGATCATAGAAAGGTAAAACCCTAAACCTAAATTTTGATTTTTGATTTCATGTTAGATGTTATGTTTAAATGTTTAAAGTTATGTTAGAAGGTGCCATTTAGTGATCTGGGTTGTTATAACTTTCGGATCCATAACACTTAGATGCTCGAAATTGATGATTTTAGAAATCTGGAAATTTTAATTTTTGTTGTCGACGATGAATGTCGGGCCTTGTAGATCCGTGCTTTCGTTTATTGTTTTGGTGATTTAAAGGTTTGAAGTTGTAGTCTGTAATGTTGTTAGTAATCTGCAAGTCGGTTCATGATCATTGCATGTGTAGATCAAAAGTTATTCACGGTCAAAGTTCGTTGACCGAACATGAACTAAGTTTTCTGGGTAACCCGAGAAACTCAAAGAACGTCGTCGACGCCGTGACTTTAATGGCCTTGATTTGGTTTACGGAACGTTGTTAGGATAAATATTGGTATCTAGATTATAGTATGTCATGAGTACTACAAGTTTAAAGCATGATTTGAACCTTATAAAGCCTCGATCGATCGTAGTAATTGGTCAAACCTCGTTGACCATTAAGCTTAACTTTCTGGGTAACCCAGAAAGTTTAGGCAGTGGTCTGACAACGTTTTCAATGGTTTAGATCTGTCGAGTTTGTTGTTGTTTGATTACATTGTTGTAACTATCTTGTAGTATGTTATATGAACTTCAACATTATGCTTTTAGATCACTAAAACATCAAACAGATTTAACATAGTGGTAGGTCGAAATAGGCGTGATGATCGCGACTTGTGTTTTTTTTAGGTAACCCGTAAAATGTAAAAGTCCGTGATCTCCTGACATGGGTTGATCGGCATATATCTTCGATCGTGTATTGTTGTTATATTATATTATGTAATAGATCTGTACACCTACATGTTTTCTACACAACTGGGATCTTAATATCACAAAAACCTTACACGATATAGCAAGTAGTGGAGGCCCAAAGTAAGACCCTCGAAGTCATTTCTTCATTCAGGTAACCCGAAATGAAGAAACGATCTCTGACGACCACTTTGATGGCTTATATCTCTCTGTTGTTTATTGTTTGACCTTGTTAGTTGTTGTTAAATGTAGTGTTACACTATTACTACAAGATCTAATCAATGGCTAGCCCAAAAACTATATACAATTTGAATTAAACTTGGTCAAACGTACCCCTCGTTAATCGCCTTGTCGGTGTTCTTGAGCTCAAGAACACCAACAATGACGAACGATTAATCGTCTATATATAGCCTATATAATGACGGTTTCTATTATTATTTTTTTTTCTAATTTCTGGAAAATGATTTAAAAATAGAAATAAATTCTAAAAATCATTTAAAAATAGTAAATAAATTCAAAAATTATAAAATCGGTTTTAAAAATTATTTTAAGTCATAAACATTAACTTTTAATAATTTGGCATATTTTCCATAAATATTAGTAATTATTTGAATATTATTTATTTAGTAAATGCACTAAATAAATTAACTAAAAATGATTTTATTATGTTAAAAATCATTTTAAATGATAATAAGGTATTTAATAATATTTTAAGTTATAAAATGTAACTTTCAATATTTTAAAGTAAATTTCATTAATTATTTAATATTAATGATATTAGATTTATTTAATAATTATATTAAATAAATAGATTAAAAATGATTTTATTGATTTAAAATCATTTAAAAAGGATATAAATGGTTTAAACATATTTTAAGTAATTATAAGTGACTTTTAATATTTAATGAATAATACCTTAATATTTTAATATTATTGGTAATTGTTTAAAAATGATTTTGAATGTTTTAAAAAATCATTTAAGGGTAATATTAATACTTTAAAAATATTTTGAGTTATTAAAAATAACTTTGATATTTTGGCAATGGTTGCATTAATATTATAATATTATTTAAATATTAATGATAATAAATTATCTAATATTTAAATCATTTAATAATGATTCTAGAGTTTGAAAAATCAAGATAAATTATAATAATTATTTAGAAATTATTATAAGTCATTTAAAAATAATATGACCGGTATTTAAAATATCCGAGGATAATATTGAACCTGCATGAGAGAGTTTTAAACTCGATAATTACTCCGATAAAGCCGCTTAAATTACAATCAAATGCTACCAAAATTGATCCAAAACTGTATAGTTTGGTTTGTATAAGTATTTGTTTATGTCTTAATGATTAATATAATTATGAGACAATGTGATTAGGATATGTGTTGACTATAAATAACGATTACTATGTGTTATATGTTATTACAATCAATAGAACAATCTTATAAATGATAGGTCGTTGAATTAAAGATATAATTAAGTTATGTAAGCGGCAGACCGAGAAGCAAGTTTCTTAACTCTTACTCTTTTATTTGAGTAAGTATCTAAACTATCATTTCGTTGTGCAAGTATCCTAAACTCTTGTTTTACTTTATTCAACGGATATAAATAAGCAAGTATCTTTACATTTGCATTTTCTTTATGCAATGGACATGAGTAAGAAAGTTTGATTTATATTATTATTGTACTAGATTATTAACCATATTATCATATATATTATATCCGATCATTGTTTATCAACATGATATTATATCATATAACTCATATATATATTACATTTATTAATTTGAAATATGATTATACAAGTGTCCTCACTTGGATAATCATCATAGTTAAACAAATGTTGATATATATATATATATATATATATATATATATATATAAATCGTCTAAGCTATTTGATCACTTGAAGACATAGATTTAAAATATCGTTGAATATGATAAAACCTTCTTGTATCCAATCAAATTATTTTGGTTGAAATCCAGACTAAGTATGAACATCCTAATATGGGAAAAACTTTTGTGCGCTGAGGTGGATATGATGAGCGAGAATATCGATTACGGTATGTAGTATTGATCAATCTGAGGGCATAGCAGTTTGATCACCCCAGTGCACGTAAGTTATGATGGTTTGCGAGATGAAGTTCTGTTTGACCTTTTGAAAACCGAAAACTATGTTCATAGTCTATCGATTGCTCTCCAATTTATAGTCAATCGTAGTTTCAAAATTGAAATAAGAATTGTTATGTTGTTTAGTGTTGTTTGATGCTTCTGAACTATTGCTTCGTTGTTGAAGAGTCGTTCAAAGAAAATATTTAATCCTTTTCACTAATATTTATAATTGTTATTACTTCTTTGGGCACTCAAATGCTCATTCTTGCTTAATTTAAATGTTTTCGACTATGTATGATCGACTTAAAGGTTCAAGCGAGAACAAAGGAAAGGAAAGCTATCAGTTAAGTTTGTGTTATCTTATGTAATAGCTAGACTTAAATAAATTGATGATATTTATTATCTATCATGTAATGAAATGTTTTAAGGTCACGTAACTGGGATTTAGACAACTACGATATGTAAATTAAGTTTGATATTTATGACATTATTATTATTATTTATCTCAAAGAAATGGTATCGTGAAACACTTTGAGTTCGGGTTTGAAGTACACAATTTGAAGCGCCACACTTTTTCTTCATTTATTCTCTTGAAATGAGAATATAGCTTGGACGAGTCGGGGAACGGAGTGATGGTCCTAGATGGTGCATTAGTAGTCCTCATTATTCTGTGAAATAGTGTGATAATAATTGTAATGATGACTCCTTTTGAGTTTGTATACTCTCTAGTAGACAATATTTGTATTCAAACTCACGATTTATGTTTTGTCGTATTATTATGCTACAGCAGGTTGTATTATTAAGTTGTATTTGAATTCTGTACCATGTATCTAGCGACTCAAGAATAGGTGATGTATACCTAATTTTGGGGGCGTCACATTTTTCATGAATTATTTGTTGTAAGTTTGGCTTGTTACATGGACTCCACTTACTCATTTTTCAAAATCGCCGGTGGAAAGTTATCTCAGTTTTGTTTTATTATAATTATAATAATAATAAAACAGAAAACTTTTTATATTATAGAGTAAAGTTCAGATCACCACCTGGAGTTTGGGGTCTTTCCCACTTAACCACCTGTAGTCAGTAAAGCTACATTTAAACTCCCGACTTTTTGAGTTGAAGTGAATAAATGCTTTCCGTCTTAACTCCGTTATTTGAGTTAGCTAAAGACTTAATTACCCTTCATATATATATTAAAAACGACAGATGAGAGAACATGCAAGCATACCTCCACTTTTGCATCTCAAAAAACAATCCGTGTGCCTGATCTGTTTGACTGTGTCTAGCATGTAGCCTAATCATCATATTGTAAATATCATTTCATGCACAATAGTTCTTCTGATTCTTCATCCAACGGAAAACTTGAATGCTGTGTTCTATAGAACCCATGAAATTTTTTAGCTTTACAAGATGCAGAGGACTTGTTAAGCATACATGAAAATCAATGGTTTACTGCAGAGTGCATCTGTTAAAAAGGTGAAAAATTAAGGATCTTGATTTGAACATAAGAATTGTTTGAATAGGTAGCTATTATTCTGGATTTTTTTCACGGGGTCTTCAAAGTGAATAAGTCATCTAAAGTCTAAACTTCTACAATATTATTAGATGATTTAATTTTTCTACCCTCTCAATGATTGAGGACTGCAGAGTCAAGGCTAGGCAGACGTTACATATTTGTATTGGTTAGAAAATTGGTAAAACAACATTTCCTTCTTTATTTTTATCTAAAATAAGATTTGTCAGTTCAACTATATAATGTTCGTGGATTGTAAAGTCAGGATTAGGCATGCATTATAATGTTTGTTTTGGTGGGAAAACACAATAAAGTAACAGTTTACTGCTTTATGCTTATCAAAAACAAGATCCATGCAACTACACCAATAAACACATCTAAGAAGACCTTTTCTATGCACTACTAATTATGGACCTTACAATGAGTGTCCAAATTCTTAATGGCCTTATGTATAATGTCTTCTAAACTTCACCAGAACTACTAAGTAGCACCATAGCAGTATCTTAGCAAGAGCTTTTGTTCTAAGTTATACTATCATTTTATTTGTTACATTTGCCATATATCAAAGCTGCATCCCTTGGGCCTTAAATAGCTCTATACTTTGTAGCTGGTGGTTGCAGATTATCTCTACTGCATTGAATGTTAAGATTATAACATCTAAAATTTTATTTACAGTCTCTTAGCATTTATAAGAAAGAAATTAATCAATGGACTGAAGGAAAATTAACATTGTGAGCAAGGGTTTTAATAGGCACGTTTCGGTTCATTCCTTATAAACTGTAATTCATACTTCAAAAAAGTATAACTAAGTAAAAATGGTCAAATCAGTTCATATTGAAGTTAATTATGGGAAATTTTATGCTAGAGAAACTTAAAACTTTATTTGCTGACAACACTTATTTAGCAACAAAATCTACTATACAATAGCCCAAAAATCCAAATTAATGATCAATAGAGGAACCGAAACACCATTTTTGCTATGGACTAAACTCTTATGTCATTCTCATCCCATTTTTTGTTGTCAGTTACACGGATAAATACGAGTGATAATTTTTTACAAAAAAATATATATAACATGATGAACTTCCTTTATAATTTTATCCAAGTTCATGAGTTGATGTTTTTCGTAATACTAATTCGACAGTGTACAAATGTTTTAGATATTTTAAAGTATATTAACTCGAACGTTATAAAAAAAGAAAAAAGAACACCAGTACAAATGACACTTTCCTAATCGAAAAATGCACAAAAGAAAATAAAGAATTATTGTCAATAGTATATTTATCTATCTATGATCTATTTATAATTTATATGTATAAATTTATATGCTTTGAATATATTGTACATAAGACGAAGAGGATCAAGTGAATACTCTTTATTTAACATACATTGTTCATCACCTTTAGTTACGGACCGGGCGACGGTACAGTCCGTCGAGTATATCAGAACCATCATCTTAATTTTAGTGATGCATCGAGTCGTCGCTATAACATATAAATTGTTTATCTGTTCGTAACGATTGACCAAATTATCGTCCGATCCGTTATTAAAAATAATGAACATATATAAAATAAAGAGGTATGCACTATAAATGGACCGGTACATAAGATAACAAACAGAGTGAAAGCCACAAAATGCACCAAATCAACTACTAAACCTAATCATACGAAAATGACCAAAATGTCCTCTTGTCATTCTCCTTGCACGTGTGACGTGATTCTCAATGTTCTTACAGAGACAAAGGACAAACTTCTCTTTCTCTCTCCTCCCCTGGTGTCTCCCATTAAAAGGCAAGTGTCTCAGATAAGTGTGAATGCGAAGATTTATATTCAGACAAAAAGCCTTAACTTACAGCCTCAGCAAAATCCATACCCTCTGGTTCCTGAATCCACACTCTCCAACTGTTACAATGATGATACATTATTTTACATTTATATGTTCATTGCATTTTGTGATGGATCTGTATATTTGAGCTGGGTGTATATGCAATGTGGGTTTTGCTGAAGGTGCATTCCCGGGTTTAATTTCTTGCCGGTCACTATTTTGGATCTTGGTGTAATATGGCATTATTCAGGAGGTTCTTCTATCGAAAGCCGCCGGACGGGCTCTTGGAGATCTCTGAAAGAGTCTTTGGTATGTTTTTATTCTTCAGTATTTGATAAATTTTTATTCTTTTTGGGTTGATTAGTTACGGGTTCTGCCTAATTGTTTACATCCTGAATTTAGTGTCTATAATGTTATGATTAATTGTTAGTGGATTTTTTTTATATATTGATTACTGTATGGATTATGCATGGATAAACCAATTTCTAATTAAGGTACTCAAATTTTTTTGCTGTTACACCCAAATTTACTAATTTATGTGCTAAAAATTATTTTTTATCAAAGTACTAATAGTGGAAGTATTGACTTCTGCTGTGGAATGTGCTTTAGTGGAGCTACAAGTATTAAAGAGTTGCCCGGGCTTTACAATTTGATAGCATGAACCATGTTGATGTCTGTCATTAGGACTTCTGAAAGGCAGCTGTACTTTTTCTTTCCAAACATAATTACAAGCTTTGATCGAATCTTTGGGTTTATAATTTTGTGTCTAGCTTGTGTAGCATTATCTTAGGTCCCCAAGTACTCAAGTTAAGAGATCTTACAGCAGCGTCAAACCTTATTAGAAATTCAAAACGGTTATTCTTCTGAAGTGGTTTTAACTTGTGATATTAAGAGCTACATGATAAGTTTTCGTATTTAGGTAAGTTAAGTTTGATCCCTTCAAAAAATTTCTTGGGTTTTCATTTGTTTGACAATAGTATGATGATATGTAATTGTGTGTCTGTATTTGTATGCATGTTTGAATAAGGAAATGCTCCCATTTTGGTTTATGGGTGTTGACTTGAGCTTTCCTTTTGCTTCTAAGTGTGCTCTGTGCGTGTGCTTGTGTGTGTGTGTGTGACTGTGTTTGTGTGTGTATATACATATTAGCTAGGAAGTCTTTAAATGTGTCTTTTTGATATATAAAGTTTCTATGACTCTCTATGGTGAATGTGTAGTCTTCGATTGCTGCTTTACCACTGATGTTATGGATGATGACGAATACAAAGTATACGTGGGAGGCATAGTGACTCAACTCCGCGAATACTTTATTGATGCTTCATTCATGGTATTTAATTTTCGAGAGGGAGAGAAGCAAAGCCAGATTGCTAAAATATTGTCCGAGTATGATATGACAGTAATGGATTATCCTCGGCAGTATGAAAACTGCCCATTACTTACAATGGAAATGATCCACCATTTCCTGAGGTCAAGTGAAAGTTGGCTTTCACTTGGGCAGCGGAATGTGCTCTTAATGCATTGTGAGCGTGGTGGGTGGCCAGTTCTGGCTTTCATGCTTGCTGCACTCTTAATTTATAGGAAGCAGTACACTGGAGAGCAAAAAACTCTGGACATGATATACAAGCAGGCACCTCGTGAGCTTTTGCAGCTGATGTCACCTCTAAATCCATTACCTTCACAATTGAGGTACCTACAGTATGTCTCAAGAAGGAACGTGGGCTCCGTATGGCCACCGCTGGATAGGGCTCTCACGTTGGATTGCATCATTTTTAGAGTCATTCCTAATATGGATGGAGAAGGGGGTTGTCGCCCAATATTTAGGATATATGGACAGGATCCTTTTATGGCTGCTGATCGGACTCCTAAGGTGCTGTTCTCAACACCAAAGAGGAGCAAAGTTGTTCGGCAATTCAAGCAGGTGGTTCTTAATCTCCTTGCTCTTCTCTATATGATTTCATTTGTTTTTGATGTTCAACATCCATTACTATGCTTGCCTGGATTAGATAAAGTACACACTATTTGTGTCTTTTTCTGAACTTCGTAGTCTGCTTCGTTCTTTTGCACTTTGTAGTTGTTCAACCGTGACTAACTTTTCCTAGACTGCTGTATACTTAATGTCTCAATTTAAATTTTCTCTCTGTCTGCCCTGCTCATTTTAATTTATGCATGTGCTTCTTACTAGTAAAAAAGTTCCAATGTCCTTGTAATAAAAGTAGGTCATTTACCTATTTTCATTAACCCCGTGCTAGACATCATATAGAGAATTTAATTTTGGTTACTTAAAGTGAATTAGTTTTTATGTTTTTTTTCCGTAATGTGTGACAACTATGTGTTTGATGACAATTATGTCAGATAGTATATCCATACCCTCCTATGTGTCCGATTCAGTAGCTCTCTCTTCTAGATGGGGGTTAATAGCCCAAAACTTGCATGTCTCTGTGTTTCTTCCTTTGCCTAATTCAGAAGTGCATTCATGTTTTTGTCAAGTTAGATGTTTATTTTTCTTAATTTAGTTCTTTCAATGTATTACTAATTTTCTATATTTCTTGCAGGCAGATTGTCAACTTGTTAAAATTGACATCAACTGCCATATTCAAGGTGACGTTGTGCTCGAGTGTATTAGCTTAGATAATGATCTAGAACGTGAACAGATGATGTTTCGGGTCATGTTCAATACAGCCTTTATTAGATCAAATATATTAATACTCAACCGTGATGATGTTGATGTCTTATGGAATGGCAAGGATCAATTCCCAAAGGACTTCAGAGCAGAGGTATCTCTTTCCCCGCCTTCTTTTATAATGTATTCAGCAGTACAGTTCTGTTTTGTTGAAAGGTGTTTCTGATTTTTCTTTGATGAAGGTTCTCTTTTCAGAGATGGACTCCACATCTCCACTTACAACATTTGATGTTCCTGGTATTGAGGAGAAAGGAGGTCTTCCTATTGAAGCATTTGCTAAAGTTCAGGAGATTTTTAGTTATGTAGACTGGTTAGACCCCAAGAGAGATGTAGCACTAAATATGCTCCAGAAAATCACTTCAACAAATATTCTGCAAGAGACATTGGAAACTGGCTTACTCCAAAATGTTAAAAGAGAGAAATTGAAGAGCATCTTACTAAAGGGCGCTACAGATGAAAATTTGGAGAGTGTTTCTCCTCAGATTGCTGGAAATGATAGTTTTTTGCATGAACAAAGTCATGAAAAAGATACAGACAGACCAATACCAGTGGTTTTCGAAGATAACATCACAAGTTCTCCATCCTTATCTTTGGGAGAACAATCAGTGCCCTCCTTGAAACCATCTACAGAGTTGAACTCGACATCTAAGAAAATTGAGTCCCAAGAACTGCAAGCTGCTTTTCAGCAGCCTGCTCAACCTAAAATTTTAACCCAGCGGATTCGTCAATCTTCTTTATCTAATCCAGCTTTGTATTGTAATTCCCAGCAAGCTTCACCTGTGTCTATCTCAAGATATCACAGTGCACCCTCAGTTCTTGGTATTACTGCTCTACTGCATGATCATGCTGAACCCAATGCTAAAGAAGCCTCCCATTCCGTGACAATGTCTCCAGCTTCTTCTGTCTCATCTCCTGAGCTTGCTCATATATGTAAAGCTGTGCAGCCAAGTACTGTTTCAAATCTACAGCTACCTCCCTTGTTGTTTCCTTTGGAGGCTACAACTGTGACGGGAACTGCTGTGACTTGTTCTCATCCACCTCCATCTCCACCTCCAACCCCCCCTCATCATTTGTCAGCTTCAGAATCATCACGGTCTTTACTTAACCATAGTTGTGGAACCCTGCTGCAAGTTACAGGACAGTCATCATCAGTTCCTCCTCTCCCTTCCCTTCCGGGATCATCCCTGTCTTTTTCCAAATGGAATTCAGTTCCAGCTCCTTCCCCCTCTCCACATGCTTCCTCCTCAGGAGTAGACTCATTTTCAGCTCTTCCTATTTCCTCATTGCCGCTTCCTGTGGAGTCTACAACAGGGATGAAATCTTCTGCATCCTCTCCTCTTCCTCCTCATATTCATTCAAATTTAGAGCCATTGCATTCTTTAGTTATACACAATCCTGGAGCCTCTCTGCAGGGTAGAGAACAGTTATTATCAGTTCCTCCAGCCCCAGATCCTCCCCCTTCTTTTTTGGGGAAATTTTCATCTACTTCATTTAGGAAATCATATTCATCTACCACTCTAGCTCCACCTCCTTCCTTGGGAGAAACTTCATCTGCCACTCCAACGAACTCAATGCCTCCTCCCCCTCCTTTACCTACTTCCTCAAGAGTGGTTTCATCTCCCACTATGAAGAACTCATCTTCAACTCCCCCTCCTCCCCCCAGCATTGGTTCTTCAGATACTTCACTGCGTCCTATAAAACATTCAGTAACTGCGATTGGCCCTCCTCCGCCTCCTTTACGTACGGAGCCAGCTGGAAAAATCACAACTGCAGCGCCACCACCACCTCCACCTCCACCTCCCCCTCCCAGTTTGGCTTCAAACAATCCTGTGGCTAAAAGTTCTCTGCATGCTCCACCGGTTCCACCACCTCTAGCTCCATTCGCCAATGGCTTACCAAAAGCTGGCGGTATCTCTTCTCATTCTCAATCTGCTGCTAGTACTGGAAATATACCTCCAATTCCTGGACCACCATTTAGTGCAAAGGGAAGGTTGAATTCGCGCACAAGTACAAGGAATCAGGGTCAGTCCTCCAAAAAGACCTCCTTGAAACCATATCATTGGTTGAAGTTAACAAGGGCCATGCAAGGAAGCCTATGGGCTGAGGCACAGAAGTCCGATGAAGCTTCCAAGTATAGGCAGTATTTTTTATTATCTTCTCTTCCCATCTTTCAACTCGCATGACTTACTATTTTTTGGCTCATAATATTCCCTCGGGGTTATTTACTTCCTTTATTTTCTGCCAGGGCTCCTGAGTTTGACATGTCTGAACTTGAGAGTCTTTTCTCAGCAAATGTTTCAAATTCAGATCCGAGAAGCAGAGGTGGAAAATCAAATCGTCATGCCTCCGGACTCAAATCAGAGAAAGTCAATCTGGTAATTTGTGCTTCTCCTTTACATTTACTTCCATCTTCTACCCCTTCCACTTTATCTCTCTACCAAATGTAGGAGAGTCTTGATTTTTCTGCCTTATGGTTCATTTAATTATGCCTTTCTCGGCAATTGATTTCTTGCATTGCTTGAAAATAGCTGTATTCTGAGGAGGTGAGGTCGACGGTATGGCCAATTAAAATTTACCAAAGTTTTAGCTTTGTAAGGTCCCTGAGTTCAGGTTTTCCCACTTGCATTTGGTTCTTTCCATTGTGTTATATAGTACTGTGAGCAACTTGTTTGGTTTGTGCATTATATTGCACTGTGCTTCGCCTCTCCACATACAGAAGGGGTTACACTTGAGGCGTGGGGGTGTTAGTATGAGATATACTTCTGTGAGGCCTTTCTCTAATAGCTGAAGCCTAGCTAAGCTTTAGAATTATGCCTTAACATGGTACAGGGAAAATAAATGGTTAGAAATCCAAAGCTCTGATACCATGTAAGTCATCAATTGTTATAATAGTATAATCCATTAGCAAATGGGCCCAACAATTTTTATCCTGCTTTAACAATACTATCAAATTCATTAAGGACCTTAATACAATATTCCTATTAATAGTTCTTTCATCTAAATGTGATGTAGTAATTATCATTAGGTATTTGCTCTTTTCCTTATCTGATGAAATAAATGTACATTGCATCTACAGATTGATCTTAGGAGGGCATATAATTGTGAAATCATGCTCACAAAAGTTAAGATTCCTTTGCCTGATTTAATGGTAAGCTAAACCTTCTGCAACTTTGCTTTTGTTTTGGTTTCCCTCCCATTCGCACCTAAATGTTCCCTTGCAGTTTCAGTAAGAATTGAGTTTCTTCAGAATGCCAAACAGTTCCCTAACAATTGTTGTTTTTAATTATTGGACTACAAAAAATGGTTACGAAAGATGGATACAAAATGTTGTGGCTGGTTTGTGGTTGGTTGTTATCACCATGTATGGTGGATCATTCGCTAATAACATTTTGCCACATCATTTTGTAAGCTAGTTTTTGTAAGATTCTTGTCAATGTAGCAATACTCCGTTTTTTCTATGTTATGCTTTCTCCTATTCTTGAGTTTGTTTTACTAGTGAAACCATACTTGTGGCACACTTGTGCATTGGCACCCGAATAATGATATGCAAAAATGCATGTTCAATGGAAAAATGAATTTCAAATTTTCAACTAATGATTTCTTTTTTATAAGTATTTTTAAAAACTGAAGACACTTTGGCCAATGGAAGATATACTGGCACAAAGCACTAAAGACTCTTTGGCCATTTGCAGTGGAGAGTAATGCCTCGGAAAACAGACACAAGTATTATAAGTGCTTGTTATAATTCATTTGAACAGAATCGTTATGTAATTCAATGTTGAAACACCAAACGGAAAAGAGGAACGTTTAACAGTACCAGGTTGAGGAAGTGAGAGACAGCCTGTTTGATGTAGACATAGTAAAGAACATTATCCTAGATAAAGTTGATAGGAAATAAAGTATTTTTTAGAAATTAAGAGATCAGTACCCATCATATTTCTGGCTTACACTGGACACTGTAAAGCTAGACCTGATGTAGATCTGAATTCTGAATTGGCAATATTTTGTGCATAAGTAGCTACTTAATTGAATTCTTCAGATCATGCTTCAATTCGAATGTTTTTCAGAGTTCAGTCCTTGCTTTGGACGACTCGGCATTGGATGTTGATCAGGTTGATAATCTCATAAAGTTTTGTCCAACAAAAGAGGAAATTGAACTTCTCAAGGTGAGCATATATTGCTCCACAGTTCCGACTTTTGCTTCTAATTTTAGGATTATATTTGTTATCTTCTCTACAATGATAGAAGGTCTACTACTGAAAAAGTGTTTCAAGGTAGAATAAGATAGCTTTCTAGGATATTGTATATGGTTGCTTCAAAATTCTGAATCAGAACTATACTTCATTGTCAGAATTATAAAGGTGACAAGGAGAATCTTGGAAAATGCGAACAGGTTGGTCGATTGCTTCTTTTCCATTTGTTATTTTTGCATATTTCATTTATGATTTTGGTTGAAAGGTACTATTGGGTGAAGGATAAACTTGACATGTTAATTGTTTACTCGCCATTAGTTTGTTGCTCAAATACGTATTTGTAACCCAATTTCGACTTGTTAGTTGAAGTTTATCATATGGTTTGCTGGTTTTGTATTTTCCAAATGAGAAGTATGTTAGTGTGGATAATATCATATGTACTTCAAGTTCTCTGAATTTGTCATTAAGTCATATGCCATGAACACATGACAAACATGTCCTGAGATTTATCTGTAACAGTTTTTCTTGGAGTTGATGAAAGTTCCACGGGTAGAGGCCAAGCTAAGAGTGTTTTCATTTAAAATACAATTTTGTTCTCAGGTCAGAAGAAAACATCAACTCTCTTTTTTTATTATCTTCTTTGTTGTTGTCACCAATCTGATCTTTTTCTTGCACTATCACCCCCAGGTTTCTGACCTGAGAAAAAGTTTGAATATTGTAAATTCTACATCTGAAGAGGCAAGCGAATATGCCCTTGTACTTCATCTTTTTTTTCCCCTAATGATGGCTTTCTGTGAATCTGTTTTGAATAATGTTTCTGTCAGGTCAGAAATTCAGTTAAGTTGATGAGAATCATGCAAACTATTCTTTCACTGGGAAATGCTCTGAATCATGGAACTGCAAGGGGTGAGTAAAATTTTGTTTACCGTATCTACAATTGATTATTTTAGGGAGTTTGACTTGCAAGGTATTTTGGCATATAGTTATGACTTTATCAATGACAAAAGTGTGACCTTTGCACTTTCCTTATTAAGATATAAACGTAGTTAGTTGATAAAAGAGCTTTCAACAATGTCAAATGTTATTTTATACTCCCTCCGTCCCATGATAAAAGTCTTTATTACTATTTCAGGTAATCCCAAGTTAAATGTCTACTTACCTTAAATGATCTATTTTTTTACAATAATTTGCATGTAATATACCTTTATTATAAATTTTTATATTTTTATTCTCTATGCTTATTTATGGAGTATCACTAGTAATGTGCAGAAAACTATGCAATTAAATGAGAATTTAAATATAGATAATTTTGTCATTTTATCCTCTTTCTTAATATGTGCAAAAAGTCAACCAGGACTTTTATCCTGGGACGGAGGGAGTATGTTAGTTTGTCATGTGATTATTTTGGTACAATAACTGATGGTTGGCACCTAAGGAAAAGCAAAGCATACAAAATAAAGTTTAAACTTGCGGATGTGAAGTCAATTGATATTTCTCTTAGTTTAATACTAAACTATGATTTAGTAATAAAAATTTGAATGGGCTAAATTCTGAACTAGTTGGTGTAAAGTGATTACACCTAAACAGAGCAAGTTAAATTATTTGTAAATTACTTAAGTTAGAGCTGCAAATGACTGAGCCCATCCAAGCTTACATTTTGTTCAAAATCGACTCCTTTGATAAACAAGCAGACAATATTTGTTCTTGTTGGCTCGTACACAATGCACAAGCCTAGTCAAGCTTGTCAGAAACCCAACCGAGCTCTGTAGTTCATTATATCATCTTAATAATCGTAATAGAAATAATTAATGGTATAGAAGTTCAACAAATTATATAAAATGACATGCAAGTAAAATGACCTTGAATGTAATTGAAGTTTAAGTTTAGAGAAATTACATAAATATGGCGACGTGGTAAATAACAAGCTATTTATGTTAGAATTTGAGCCTAAATTGAAATGAGTATCATTAATTATTTGAAATGATTATACATATCAATGTATTCTACTCCATGAGTAGATTAAATTAAATATTGGGAAGCTCAAATCCATGGAGTAATGAATGAGATATTAACTCCCAAAGATCACCCTTGGAATTAATAATAAATAGTTGTGGGAAGCAAAGTCTCACATCGGTTAAGAATTAAGTATTAATTGGTTTATATACATTAAAGTTGCTCTTGGGTTTGGGCCCCAAAGGGCACCCCATTTTTGTGGAAGGAAGAGGACCTAGCCAAGGCTTGGTTCAAACCCATGCGCGTCACCGGCCTGCTTGGCCTGCCACGTGGTTGTGGGTCCTTGTATATAATTTTTTGGACAAAATTTATTTAAATTTTAATATATTTAGTTCTATTATCAAAACTGTGTCGTTTTGATAAAAGTTATTTATTATCAATACTGTGTCGTTTTGGGAAACATTATTTGCGAACAGATCGTTATCTTCACTCGTCATTTTGGGAAGCGCTTATCCGTCATCGAATCGGGACGCCCCAAAACTTTGTCATTTTTACCTAAACAGACGCGCCCTTTTCTGCTAAGCCTGAACTACGTCGTTTTAGTCCTGCTAAACCTAAAACTACGTCGTTTTTGGACCAAACGAACGCGCCTTTTCAGTTAAAGCCAAAAACTACGTCGTTTTTTTGGCTTAATTGTACCTTTTCAGTGGGTTGTCCCTTCTGATGGGTCACTAACCCTCCTATAAATAGATAGGAGGGGGCAGCCTTTTCAATCATCGAATTCATTCAAGCATCTAGCATTCTAGTTCATCTTCATTTCATAGTTTATTTTGAGAGAGTTCTGAGCATTTCTTTGATTCGTAGAGTATACTATTTGGAATGCTACTATAATATACGTTGTCATTGTATCCTGTGAGACAAGTGCTATCAACTCTGAGCACCGTAAGGAGGGCATAATTACCTTAAGGACATAATACAAAGTACTAGCCTTACAAATACATTTCTACAGTTTGAAGTTAAGTTTATATATATATATATATATATATATATAGTTTCCATTCAGTTTTCATAACAATTTATACCTTTAAAAAATATCAAGATAATTGTAAATTATAATATTTATACAAGTTCAATGATCACGAGCTGCTTTGAGCTGAAATTTGAAAAGTTTGAAGTTGGTTGGTTTCAATAAAGAATTAGCTAACTTCTTTAGCTAAAATTTATATCGTTTATAAAATACAAATTTAGGACTAATGCTTCCAAATAAAGATTGCCTTTCAAAACATCTCAGGCGTGTTTTATGAAACATAAAGCTGCTGCAAAATGGTTTTGAGGTGATATGCAGGTCTAGACCTATATATCCTTGGTCTCCCATCAGTGGTGGGAAACTGAGGGTAAAACCTTATTCAGTTGAATTCGGTGTATTTCTATTTACATTTAAATTCATAAGTTGGCACTTGTCAAACATTATTTATGTTTGCTACTATCTCAGTAGATGTCTTGAGGTTTTTCCTTCACATTTTATCTATTTATTTATTTTCCAATTCTTTTCTGGATAGTATAGGGGGACACCATAGTGATAATTATTTTTTAATGATTTGTTTATATGATAATTCATAAATTATCACCTTAGGTTCTGCTGTTGGATTTCGATTGGATAGCCTTCTCAAACTCACTGATACACGAGCGCGAAACAACAAGCTCACGCTAATGCACTATCTTTGTAAGGTACAAAGTTTTTCTTCAATGCTTCTTAATTACTGTCATATTTCTCCTGAATTCCAAGTTCTGTTTCACTGAAAATTGATACTCCCTCCGTCCTCAAAAGGATGACTAAAGGTACAATATTTGTTGTCCTCAAAATGATGAGCTAAGGTACATAAAAGTGAAGGGTAAGTATGTCATCTAATGAGGTCCATTAGTATAAATAAAAGTACTCGTTACTTTTTATGTAATCTTGTGGGGCTACTAAGGATAAATTTGGAATTTTTTTACTCTCTTGGCTCTACTTTACTTATCTTAGTATGCTCATCCAAAGAATTATCATTTGTGGAATTAAAAACCTTTGCAAACATGAATGTAGAATTTTTGCTAGTTATGTAGCAATGTTTGCATGTACACTAAGCTATTTATGTATCACAGCAGATAAAAACGATAGAAGATGGATAGGTAGAAAGAGAGAAGAGAGAGAATGCTTGGTGAAAGAACAGAGGGAGAATAGGGAAGGTCAAAACGATTGAAACGGGGGAGAAATAATATTAATTATTCATGTCAAGAAAGCTACTTATATACATCCAGTACATCAATAAACCTTTATAAGAGTAACCACACATGAAATAAAAGAACTACATTTCTTGGGACCAAGTTACTTCCTACACATAAATTAGTAAAAGTCCTAGATGAAGTATATAAAGATTTAAATTAACCATTGGGCCAAAAGCCCTAACATAATTAAAGCCTAGATTATTTGTTTATCCTAACCTGCGCATCCGGTTTATCATACCCATGAATTCTCGTGTAGTGCATCAATCCCATTAGGATACTTGTCAAGACATCAACTATACAATATGATTCTCTTTTACATTCATATCGTTGTAGCTTCATGTATGGATCATAGACCGAGTGTTTTGCTAGTATGAAAGAAAATATTTGAAATGTTCAGGATTGATAAAAGAAACAAGCAAGTGTAGTCATGCCAGATGGAGTGCAAAGAAGAAGACAGATGAAGAACCGGAAGATAAAGAAGGATGAAGTTTTCGTGAATTGCAACTTAGAAAACACAAGGGAAAAGGAAAGAAAAAGAGGAAAAAATAAAGGAAAAGGAAAAAAAATACTATCTTAATAAAGATTAGTATAACTTTCTATACTTCTAAAAAATCTGATATCGAGAACAATGTTAATATGGTTAAACAAGCTTATAAAAAATTTCTAGATCCCATTTTCTTTTCATTGCCTTCCTTTTCCCTGATTTTTTCAAGTTCCAAACAAACAATTAGGAAAAAGACATTTTCACAGTAAGCTAAGTTTTGAATAACTTATTTAGTCAAACTATGGGAATTACAAGTATTGGTAGGCTACTGAACTAACTCTTAGCTATCAGGACTAAGACTTCAAATATAATCCTTAGGTCATGCATGCCTCAAATCTAAATAACCACAAACTCTTCTCTTCTAAACCCTAATTTAATTATAACTAATAATCCTGAATTGCTTAAAATTAAACTGAAATTCATCCTAAACCAAGTAAAATTGTTTCTCAAGCGTGCTGCAGGAAGTATGATCCTTTCACTTCTCTAATTAGCACACCACCATCAATTGAATTTATAATGGAATTGGGAAGTCAATCCTCTGAAAGGTTAACTGCAGTGTAAAAATTATTATAGTAAATGTAAATTTTCCATGCTCTCATTAAATATTGGATTGCTACAATTTGAATAGAGTACTATTTGTGTCAAAGTTATTTTACTGCAATGATGCTGACCGGAAATTAAACTCCTTTGATGTTCCGGTATAAAAAATTTAACTTATTTTCAGCTAAGATATTTCTCTTAATGATCTGTAGGTTCTGGCTGAGAAACTACCTGAACTAATAGATTTCCCCAAAGACCTTGTGAGTTTGGAGGCTTCAACAAAGGTATTTTAATTTTATGAATATATTGGTATGAGAAGCACTAATAAATTTCTTTATCTGGGTTTTTCTTAGTCATCTTGTGTGCCTTGGATTAATTACTGATTATCATGCAGATACAACTGAAATATTTGGCGGAGGAAATGCAAGCAATTAGCAAAGGGCTTGAGAAAATTGTTCAGGAACTGGCTGCCTCAGAAAGCGATGGACCTGTGTCAGAAAATTTTTGTAAGGTAAATTAGGTGCACCAGCTATTATGTATTTTATGTATGGATTAAGTTTGACTGCATTTCCTTGCTTATTGCTCAGAGTGTGGATGTTCTATTTTTAGGCAAGCAGTAAACTATGTTGTGGGAATTTCAGAAATTTCCTGAAAATATCGGGATTGCAAATATTACAGATAAAGAAGTATTAATAGGAAACGGGGTTATGGTTGATCCTTTTTTCCCTGTAAAATTGGTTATATAATAGGATCTTATTCCGTTTATAACCAATAACCAGCACAACAGCTAAGGACTAGAAAAAAAGGAGAGCTAAACAAAGAAGTTCAGAGTATGCCCACAATTCCTTTACAATCTAATCTAGTTGAACCTAGAAAAGAATTAGGATATGAAAAAGATGGCAAAAAGAAAATGATTAGTGTATAAAGGAAAGTACCCTCTTGAAATTTTATAAATTTTTTAATATACGGGGTCAAATTGAATTTTTTATAACTTTCTCAATTTCATGTTACTTCTACTCTCTTTGATGTATGCATCTTCCTCTAATATTTTTAAAATAAATAATAATCTAATTTATATTATTTTTGTAACATAAGAAATTTAAATATTTATTAACAAATTTGTGATTAGAAAGACGTATTAGGGGTTAATAAGGGGTGTGTATGTATGTATATAATGTTATTAGTTGTTATATTAACAATATTGAAACCAAATACATGTTTTACATATGTAATCGGCCAAAAAGCACAAAATTATTTAAAAAAATTGACTTGGGGCCGCTGCCCCGCCAAATTATTTATAGCATCACAATATTTTGACCCCACTGAATAAAATTTATGGCTTCACCACTGTTGAATACTATAACTATTACTATCTATAACTCAAAAGAAAAAAAAAAAAAAAAATTAATGCCAAGTATAAAACTAAAATTGTCTGATAAAATGCTGATACAGCTCTATCATCTATCATGTTTCATTTTCTTTTCCTTTTCACTCTTTTACGTTGCTTGTCTGAGATCTAGACAGGTATTAGGCTTCATACTGTATGGTAGATTGCTATAAAATCTCACAATCTCATATCTTAAAAACTAAATGGTTATCCAAGTGCTAAAAGATGGTCTCAGTCTCCCGTTTGGACAAAAGTTACATCTCCAAATTAGCAAATGTTTGATAATTTGTTCTTCTAAAATGTTCAGATTCTGAAGGAGTTTCTGGGTTTTGCTGAAGCTGAAGTGAGATCCTTAGCTTCTCTTTATTCTGTAGTGGTACGTCTCCACTTTTGCTTGAACATTTTTGTTATGCTTGTTCGATGAAAGCATTCACTCGTGTATTACATTTGGGATGCTAATAGGGAAGGAATGCAGATGCATTGGCTCTTTATTTTGGAGAAGATCCAGCCCGTTGCCCATTTGAGCAAGGTATTCTGATCTGTTTCTCTCAAACTTTTTGCATAATATATTTACTTTTCATCTCTGAAACACCCATCACCACTTTCTTCCTGAGGTTTAGTAATGGAGTACAAAGTTTCTAATTGTCAATTGTCTTGACAAACGAAAAAGTGCTCTGATAAATTTTATGTGTATTCTGCAGTTGTTTCGACTCTGCTAAATTTTGTGAGAATGTTTGAGAGAGCACTTGAGGAAAATCGCAAGCAACTCGAGTTTGAAAAGAAGAAAACTCAGAAAGAAGCAGAAAATGAGAAGGAGAAGTTGAGTGCTTCTAGAAGAAAATCAGTAGAAAATAGGAAGGCAAGTGATCCCGAGAGTAAACACTTGATAGAAACTCAGTAGGAACATCATCAGCTAACTGAATGAATTCCGCGCTTCCTTATTCTGACCAATTCAAAGCTGTTTTTAATGGATGAAATTAGCAAGACTGCAAATTTGGAAATGGCCAAAGGGGAAAGTCAGATGCTTTAAATCAGCCAGCAGATTTTGAAATGATATAATTAGCAGAATATATGTAGGACAACTAGTAGTTCAAGTGGTAAGCCTTCTCGACGCACGCTATCTTTTTCAATCAGTCGGGGTTTCTTCTACCTTATTTAATTTAGTCTAATAATTTGATTATTTCCTGGAGCAGATAAGTCTCATCTGCAAATGTTTTTTGCTGCAAAAACTTGTCAGTACTTGGCCTAGAATTCAATACACAAATTTTGTTTATTCTGATATTCATCGTCTAATGTAAAATGTTTGACTGCCTATGCCTATATATAAGATGAGCTTGCAAGAATTTTGTATTTCTGCTCATCAAATTAAGCTGATGTAGTCTAGTGCCTTATTTATTTAGAACTCAATTCTAAAGTTTAGATTATGGGATTGTCTGGAGTTTGTGATTGGTGAAACACCAAATAAATTTTTAAAAGAAAAAATTTCATTAATCTATCACCTTGTAGCCAAATTAGAGAAACACCAAATAAAAGACATCATTATCTTGTAATTTAGAATGGAGGCTTTGGTTTACTAAAGAATTAGGAAAAGGAATTGGTTGGTAACGAGTATTATACATGTTGCATCCACTGAATTGTTAGCCCTGAAAATCTTGGAAAGCTCATGCTCTCCTCTGCAATATATAATTTGGGAGGGTGGGGGAGCTTGCTGTGAACTAGACGATGACCATAAATATGGCTGGCTTGGTAATTAATAAAGTCTTTTAGAAAATAAATTTAATGTTAAAAGATTATATATGGTGATTGATCTATATATCCAATGTTCAAAATGTCCAAAATATCTTTCAAAGTCTGACTTCCCCTTGAGATAGACTCCTAGATGAGCCTTTCCGCATGTCTTGCACGCTTCGATCCTACGTTTAGGATCCCCTTATTTTACTCTGGTATTCCCATAGTTAAAACCCTTCTTATTGGGCGCACTTCCCCTGCCACTAGCTCCCTCAATCTTGGGTACTCCATCTCCCTTATTCTTATTCTTTCTCTCTTTGTGGTATTGGTTTAAAGCCTTATTACCACCCTCGGCAATAATTGCCTTTTCCAGGATTGTTCCGAACGAAGCGCTCTAGAACACAGAAATCCTGCTATAGAGCCAGGGCTTCAGTCCCTGCTCAAACCTACGAGCCTTTCTCTCATCAGTGTCCACTTGATGTCGAGCAAATCTCGTCAGTTCATTGAACTTGGTTGCATATTGGGGAACCGTCATATCCCCCTGCTAAAGTGTTAAGAACTTAATCTCCATTCTACTCTGCATACTCGTAGGAAAGTAGTTCTCGAAGAAAACCTTCTTAAACTGCTCCCACGTAAGCGCACCTGCTTCAGCCCCACTATGGTAATCCTCCCACCAGAAGTTGGCTTCCCCCTTAATCATATAGGTCGCAAAATAGTCTTTTGCGCTTCTCTGAAATTTGCTATGACGAATGTCTTTTCTATCTTCTTCACCCATGTCTGGGCCTCAATAGGGTTTGTAGTTCCCTTGAACTCCGGTAGACCCACGCTCTTAAAGTCCTTAAAGGTAGTCGCTCGAGCTACCCTAGGAACCACTGGTGCTCTACCCCCAGCTTGGTTAAATGTTGCTATTAATAAATTAACGAACTCTTGCATAGGGTTGTTCTGACCCTCTTGATTATTCTCATTATGGGATTCAGCTTCCTGATTACGTTGTCTTCTTCTTGGCGGCATATTTCTATTTAAATAAATAAAGTTTCATTATTATTTATTTCTTTTTTTTACTTAGTTATTATTCATCAAACAACAACTCATATCAATATCAAGCACATTTAATAAAAACCTCTTATATTAATATGCTTCTTCATGGTTAAACTATTTACACATTGATTCCATAGCTACGGCTATTACATTCCTATCCTGCGATTGACTTTCACAAAAATTGAGATTTACAAAAAGACTACCCTTTAGTTATACAAAAGAGGGTTTTACGTCACTACACCGATACACAAAATATTTATATGTCTATATTTCCACTATCTACTACTAACACTGTCTAATGGCATTCTCCTGCTTCTCGTTTGCAAGAATCGCCACAATATCCCGACTGATAGTGTGACAAGTTTGCCCCAACTCAATTGAATAACAAGCGATTTTCAGCTTTAAATCCTCATGAGCACACTTATGGATGTAAGACATCCGTGCTATCTTCTGGTTCTTCTTTTCCAGATCTTTGCGAATTGAAGCTCAATGGCCACGTTATTATAATCCCCCACCTTATTCTTCATGAGCACCTTCTCATCATGCTCTATCTCAAAATCTGCTCCTGCAGACTCCTTTGCCTCATAGAGGTCACTAACCTCATCCCTTAAGTTCTGCACATCAGTGCGCAGTTGCACATTCCGGTCAAGCACCGCCAGATACAATGCCCTCACTACCTCTGGTGGTGTTGGCTCTAGTGCATGTATCACCGTATTGAACGATGCCACCTCTATATCCTCATCCTCATCGGCTACCATATCAAAATATGATGCCAGTCCCAAATTCTCATAATCCTCTAATTAGACTGAAAACGGTGCCTGGTCAATTTAAACGGATCGAGGGTAATGGCATCGGCCGAGCTAAATGGTCTGGTTTTGACGGGCTGAAAAATGTAAGCCCAAAGCCCATTTTTTGGCGGCCCGGCCCGCGGGCTGAGGTTATTTTATGCCTAATTTTTGACATTTTTTGGGCTTAGCCCAAACGCAAGCAGTGCCTGGTTTTTGTGGGCTAAAAATGCATTGAAGCCCGCTTTTTGATAGGTCACTGCCGCCATGAGCTTGGGCCAATTTTACCAGGTCTACCTCTGATGGATCTTCCTCCTCTGGCTCTAGCTCCTTTATATTCACCATTGGTACCTCTACCACTGGCATTGATACTGGTACTAGCATGTTAACTAACTCCTCGTTCACCACATGTATAACCCTATACATAGAGCTATCGATTGACATCTACAATAACACATAACATGTTGATTAGTACATAATACACAATAATATAAGCACAAAATCATATTTAATTTATTTAAGATTAATTTCTATCTTTTAAATCTTTTGATAATGAGTTTCCTCAATACTTACTTAAGAACTCTATTTAACTTCTTTTACTTCTAACTTTTTGTACTATTACCAAGGTTATTAGCCTAAGGTTCTTCCCCCCTTAATTTTTATAACCTAAAGCTTTGATACCAACCTGTGACTCCTCCAAATCTGGGTACTTTCAACCCACAGATATGGTGCTACACGGTACTACTAACTATGCATTCAGTCTAATGAAAACAACATCAAGATGAATATACTTATTAAATCCTTATTACAATAATAATAAATCCTTCCCAGGTTCGGTTAACCATTACATTCTTCATTGTCATAGTATAAGTTCATACAAATATACTAGTCTATTACAAGATAATCTACTTATCCATCTTGGATTTGCCCTTATCCTTACTGGAACCCTCGGTCCGTTCGTTCTTAGATGCAATCATATAATTCAAGCAAGGTGAGCATAACTAGCTCAACAAGTCTAACAATATATAATATAACCATCACATCAAGAATCATATGAACAAATAGTTATGAAGTACTATGAATAATCGAAATAACACCTTTCATTCTCTTAAAACAATTCCAGAGTACATACAATAATTTAGGAATTCTAAGCAGGTCAAAAGACCATGAACATTCTCTTTGGTTTTTATTCATGAAAATGACAACCCGACACTAAGACCATAAGTCTGATATATCTTACGAGCACTTCTAGGTGATCATCTTATAGTACTCTATGTTGATCTACACTCATCCGTTAAACGTATTAACGTATAAGTTTTGGCAACCTCGTGTGCCTGTCGAGTAAACGACGTAAAATACATTTGTTTATTCATACTCAGGCTTACCTTTGAATTCGTACCAAGCAATTGGCTTATGATAATGTTATCAATACTATATTGAAAGACTTATAAACAAATCAATCAAAACTCTTAAGGTTTGTCTAGCCGAGTTAAAATTGGCATCGACTCTTTCGTAAAATATTTCATGCATGTTATAACATGAATCACATAAACTTGACTAACACGAAGGTCAGACAAGCGTTAGGAAAACTTTCCTTCAAGCTTCTTCTACTTTTAAATTCAACCGTTCTCGGTCTTTATAATTTTTACATGATATATTCACATAGCATACTGAAATTAGCTACCAAACAATCTAAACACATTGTTTATACCAACTTCTTTCTCTTCTATGTCTTAATCGAATTTATTTCATTAATAATATTCGTTCAAGCTTAGTTAACGTTCATTACTGCTTATATATTAACATTCATGACGACTTATTAACATTACATGTCATAAACTAAACCTCATCGATCATCGTTAAGTATCACGATAGTTGTAACCCTAATCAGTTCCCTAGTTTAGACACATTTCCCCCGGATTACCAATATCGGATTCCGTATAAAAATTACATAAGTTTTATCTTCATTTCTCATCATTCTTGTACTACGCATATCTATTATATTTTATATAACCTTACGACATGCGTTACACCCGAATACGATTCACGGGTCACGTTTTCACATTTTACGTTCTTCGTTTAATTATTTTTAATCAACATTTAATTCCTAAATCTGTAGTTATACATTTTATTTATGTAGTCTTTATTCATGTATATTAATTATATACATACCCTATAATTACCACGCGAAAAGTTGGATTAACAAAAGCTCGCGTCAGACTTTTCTTTCTTAAGGGCATTGCATCGCCACTTCTAGTTATAATACTCACGCTGCAGCGCGAGTTAGAAGTGACTGAGCCCTAAACCAGCACTGCAGTGGGGCTTTACAAGGCATGGGTGGCACTGTAGCGCCTCCCCTGAGCCTTTGAATTGTTTTTTATAATTTTCAATACGATTCCTTCCCGAGCTCGTAACGTGATCGTTATAACTCGGAATTAGCTCGTTCAAAGGCCATTATCTCACATATGTTATATACTAAGATTTCATCCAGACATAATAGGTTTCTGAATCCGTTAGCGATAAATTCATCATTTAAATTTTTATTACGCGTTCGTTAAACGTTCGTGAGCGTTCTTTCCTCGTTTCTTCGTTTTAAGTCTGAATTCGACCATTCTTGAGTCCAAGACTCTTAAATACATAGTTCTTTGATACGCCACTAAAAACCTAGGTTTCTAAGCTAAACGGCGACTTTTGACTATCGTTTCGAAAATCTTAGTTAACTATGATTTCGACGATTAACGTTTTTTCCCGTAAATTTCGCCATAACTTCGTTACTCGATATTTTTACGCCAAACCAAATGGAATCAATCCATTGGTTAGTCATCGATATCCTAACCAAGCAATTTGCATCTAACTTATACACGATGATTTTTAATTTTTCTATCAACAATCATTCTAAGTTTTATGCGTTTTCTTCGATTAATACTTAATTAGTCGATTATGATTCTCACTTAGACATGGCTTATTAACATTTTTGTTCACTAATAGCCATCCTTATTACTCCGGAAGAGATATGCTCCACCAATTCATACTTTTCTATAAAAACTTAATAGAAAATAATCGAAAGCTAGGATTTACGTTGTGACGCCCCCAAAATAGATATACATTACCTATTCTGAGTCGCCAAATACATGGTACAGAATATAAATACAATCTTTAATATACAACAAGAGAGCTGTGAGTTTTAATACAAATACTGTCTTCTAGACAATATCTACTCTCAGAATAAGTCCTCATTATATTTATTATCACACTATTTAATGTATAGTGAGGACTACTAATACTATCATCCGTCCATCACTCCGCTCCCCGACTCGTCCCAAATTATATTCTCATTTCTGAAGAGAACAAAGTGAAAGAAAGGGTGAGCTCAACTAGCCCAAAGAAGAAATATTATGACTAAGATAATGCGAAATAAATTATCATTAGCCTTCAACAATGTTAAACCGATAAAATATAACAAATATCAAGTTTAACTACTGGTAACAAGCAATCCATTAGAAGAGTCAAGTAGAGAATAAAATCTACTATCTTCTATGATTTAAAAGGTTTTTCATGACTTTTATCACGAGACTCGACAATAAATAATCCATATCATCCTCGCACTACTGACCAAGGATATTCATTAGTATCACAACCACAAATTATCCATGCACCACAACCAAGGATATTCGTGTATTCATCAATGGTCATGATCATGCCAACAATCGTCCATCAATGCACTACTACGTCAATGAGGACTTTTTCTACATCATTTGTAACATTACGGTTATGATTACAATCAATAATCCTCGGTCATAATCATACCAAGTCCATCTATGCACTACAAAACCATGTATGACTTTCAATATAATATAAACATGAGGATGATGACAATGATATAAGAATTCAATAAAACAAGTTCAAGAATTAATTTATTCAGGAACTAATAACGTCCAAATTGTCAACATGATACTTCTTTATAGAGTAAAATTCAAGAATGCTCAGAAGAATATTTCCATAAAAAGATACTTGATGAAGCGCAAATATCAAGGATATTCCACTAATTGCATGGAGTATAGAAGTCAAAGTTTTAACCAACTGAGTATAATAAAGAATGGAATAATAATAGAAATCAATAGGCATGCGATAGACCGCACAGACAGGTTATTCTAATAGAATAATAAATAACGGAACCAGGTCCGACGTAAAACGCATGCATGTGATATTATTCCAATGTAATAATAAAGAATAGAACCAGTCCCCACAGAAAAGCGCATGCATGTGATATTCAATGAATAATAAATAATGGAATAATGAGAGAATTTCACCAAGTATAGGGTATCCCGAGTATACAGGTTATTCAAACAAAATAATAAAGAATTGAATAACAAAAGAATTTCACCAATAAGAAAGAAGGAATACCCCTAACGAGTACAACAAATAATATCCCTTACCGTAAAAAAAAACTGATTATAAGAGTAGGGAAGGAGCATAATACTTTTCTATAGCTTCTCTATAATTTCTCTCTCTAGAGTTTCAGTGAATTCGTAAGAAATAATGAAGGAATGAACTTCTATTTATAGAAAAATGGACTTCATAGTAACTAACTAATGAACGGTCCAAATTGATTTACTTTAATCTGACGGTCCATATTTAAAGCAAAATATTTTAAATAAAATATAATATATTCTATTTATAATCTAATAAGCCGAATAACTTTATAAAAGATTTTACTATGCAAACACTATGCAGTCACTATGCAAACACTATGAATAATAAAATATAATATATTCTAATTATTGTCTAATAAAATGTATAACTTTATAAAAGTATTCTATTTTATATAAAAGGTTTTACTATTAGCCTAATAAAACAAATATCTTTATAAAAGTATTCTGCTTTTATATAAAAACTTTTCATTTTATTACATTAATAATACCAATGAAACAAAATCGAGTGACTTATCACATAAGCATCAATAATCAATACCGTGTGCCTTCGTGCAATTACGCCAGACATCGTATTTCTTTTAACACCGGTGTTTCAACGATTAATCAGTAAAACTTCCGCCGTTATTTTCATAAAGTATTTTTGTCTTTTCTCAATTCGACAATAATTCCGTTTTTGGGTCCACCAAATGATTGTCCCATTGTACGAATATTTCCTGTTAAAACGAATATTCCCCGACCAATCAAATATTATATAACAACTTGCGTACTTTGCAAAATTTATAAATATTACCCACAACTATAACATTATATCAAATTCATTCCATAATATTCTAAAATGATATTTATAGAAAATTTATCTTTATTCATAAAAGTTGGGGTCTTACAACCTCCCCTTCTTATGAAATTTCGCCCTCGAAATTAGGGTACGTACCTGGTATGTCGAAGAGGTAAGGATACCTTGATTTCATTTCAGATTCTAACTCCCAAGTCATTTCCTCAATATCGTGGTTTCTCCACAAAACTTTGACTTAAGGTATAACCTTGGAGCGTAGAATATGTTCCTTCTTATCCAAGATTTGAACAGGAACCTCTTCATACGTCAAATCTTCCGCCATTTCGTTCGGTTCTAACTCAATAATGTGGTTCGGGTCTTCCACATATTTACGTAACATGGATATGTGAAAAACGTTATGAACACGAGACATACTTGGCGGTAAAGCGAGTCTATAGGCCACAGTTCCTACTCGATCGAGGATTAAAAATGGGCCGATGAATCGAGGATTGAGCTTTTCTCTCTTTCCAAATCTCGTAACTCCTTTCCATAGAGCAACACGTAACAACACATGATCTCCTATATCGAATTCCACATCCTTTCGATGAAGATCAGCATAACTCTTTTGTCGATCTTGTGAGGTTTTTATACTTTGCCGGATCGTTTGAATCTTTTCCGTAGTCATATCGCACCAACTCCTAGGTCCCAAAACGTTGCTTCACCCACCTCATCCCAAAGATCTTTGGAGAACGACACTTTCTTCCATACAACGCTTCGAATGGAGCCAAGCCAATACTTGCTTGATAACTCGTTGTTGTTGTGGAAAACTCCACCAATGGTAAGAACTTGTCCCAACTTCCTTGAAATCAAGGACACAAAGTCTTAATAGATCTTCAAGAGTTTGAATAGTCCTCTCCGATCGTCTGTCTGGCTCGAGGATGATATGCCGAAGCTAAATCATAAATGCGTGCCCATAGCTTTACTCGCAACTAACCCAAAATCGTGAAGTGAATCTTGGGTCTCGATCGTAAATTATGGATACCGGCATACCATGCAGCCTTTACAATCTCGTTTATGTACATACGAGCAAGACGTTCAAGTGTATAAGTTTCTCGTATTGGTAAGAAATGAGCAGACTTGGTCAATCTATCAACAATGACCCAAATCGCATCTATACGTTGAGAAACCGTAGGAAGACCGGTAACGAAATCCATGGTAATGTGCTCCCACTTCCATTCTGGAATTTCAAGTGGTTGCAATGGACCTTTTGGTACTTGATGCTCCGCTTTAACTCGTTGACAAGTTAGACACCTTGAGATAAACAGCGCTATCTCTCTCTTCATATTGCTCCACCAAAATGTATGACGAATATTATGATACATTTTGGTACTCCCAGGATGGATTGCAAACGGTGTGTTATGCGCCTCCATCATGATTTTATACTTTAAATCAGGGTCGTTAGGAACACAAAGTCTGGAGTTGACTTGAAGTATTCATTCTTCATCGATTCTTGCTTCCGGCATAGCACCTTCTTGCACTTTCTTCCTCATACGCATCAACTCCAGGTCTGTAGCTTGAGCAGCTTTAACTTTATCAATTAAAGTCGGTTCTACTCATATATTCGCCATCATCACATGGGTCCCTGGAGTCTTTAACTCTATCTCCATCCTTTGCAAGTCACACAAAATGGGCCTTTGTGTTTGACAATATCGCACTCGTGATTTGCATATGATCTTCTACTCAATGCGTCGCCTACCACGCTTAAGCTTTTCCGTGATGGTGTTGGATGATATGATCATAATCTTTCAATAGTTCAAGCCAACGTCGTTGTCGCATGTTGAGTTCCTTTTGAGTGAAGAAATATTTGAGGCTTTTATGATCCGTAAAGATCTCCACCTTCTCCCCATACAAGTAATGCCTCCAAATTTTAAGTGCAAAGACAACAGCTGCTAACTCTAGGTCATAAGTAGGATAATTCCTCTCATATTCTTTGAGTTGTCTTGAGGCATAGGCTATAACTTTCCCATGTTGCATGAGAACACATCCCAACCCTTACAAAGCATCATCAGAGAGCGACAAATCCTCCGAGCCAGATGGTATTGTTAGAACAGGTGCTGAAATGAGTCTCCTCTTGAGTTCTTGAAAACTCTTCTCACATTCTTCGTTCCAACCGAACTTTGTATATTTCTAAGTCAGCTGAGTTAATGGAGTAGCTATTCGAGAAAATCCTTCTACGAATCTCCGATAATAACCAGCTAAGCCGAGAAAGCTACGTACTTCGGTCACTGATTTAGGTTGTTCCCAGCTTTGAATTGCTTCAATCTTTGCTTGGGTCAATGATATTCCATGACTTGATACTACGTGCCCAAGGAATGCTACTTCCTCAAGCCGAACTCACATTTCTTCAACTTGGCATAAAGCTTGTATTCACGGCTTTTGGAGTGTCAGCCTCAAGTGTTGCTCATGATCTTCACGGCTTTTGGAATAAATAAGGATGTCATCAATAAAGACGACCACAAAGTGATCCAAATATTCTTTGAATACTCAGTTCATCATATCCATGAAGGCAACATGAGAATTAGTCAATCCAAAAGACATGACTAGGAATTCAAAATGCCCATACCGAGTTCTGAAAGCCGTCTTTGGAATGTCATCAATTCTAATCTTCAATTGGTGATATCCGGAATGAAGATCAATCTTTGAAAAGAATTTGGCTCCTTGCAACTGGTCAAACAGGTCATCAATACGTGGCAATGGGTACCTATTTTTGATGGTGACATGATTCAACTCCCGATAATCAATACAAAGTCGCATACTCCCATCTTTCTTTTCAACGAATAGAATGAGAGCACCCCAAGGAGAAGTACTAGGATGAATAAAGCCAATGTCTAACAATTCCTGTAGTTGGGTCTTTAACTCCTGAAGTTCAATAGGAGCCATTCGATATGGGGCTTTGGAAATGGGTTTTGTACCAGGTTCAAGGTCGATACAAAATTCAATTTCACGCTTTGGGGGTAGGCCAGGAAGTTCTTCAGGGAATACGTCAGGAAATTTATTAACAATAAAAATATCATTCAAAACTGACGTATTTTTGTTTAGATCTGTGACGTGGGCTAAGAAAGCTTGACATTCGTTTTTCAATAAACGAATAACTTTATGGCTTGAGATGACCGTGATTGAATTCATATAATAGGTTGATTAAGAATATGAAAGCTAACAACCTTACGAAAACAATCAATTTTAGCATGATGAGTAGTTAACCAATCAATCCCTAGAATCACGTCAAATGCAAGTATTTTCAATGAAATAAGATCGACAGGTAATGTGAGGGTATCGATTTGAACCAAACAAGACTTATAAACAGTGGATGTAATGAAGGTTTCTCCCAACGGAGTTTACACAGATAAGTCAAAGTCTAATTTCTCCGGAGTTAAATTTAATCGTTGAGCGCAAGTAGGAGAAATAAAAGAATGGGTAGAACCGATATCAAATAAAGTAGATTTCGCTAGAGTTTATGATAAGATTACTCGTGATAACCTCATTCGGGTTCCTTTCTTTCTAGGAGGTCACAACAAATGCTCTCCCTTGCACTACCGGCTTTGACTTTTCTGGGACGGCCTTTGGTGCCTCCATCCTAGCTGAACTTGTCTTCGGTGAACGACAAAATCGGGCTAAGTGACCTTCTCTTCCACAATTATAACATGCTTTGGACGGCATCACGCAGTTTGGACTGATGTGTCCCTCCCCTCCGCATTTGAAGCATATGGTGGTCGTTCTCATTCCTTAACAACGGTCTTTGGTCTTGGCGTCTTTCCATCATTATTGAATCTCCTCTTCTTGAAATGTCCATTCTTATTGTTTTGGCCTCGATTACCACCAAGTGGTTACCATTTCGCCTGTTGATTCCTCCACGCTTGTTGTTGTCACCGCTTCGATGATCGCTTCTCACCGGTATTATCATTTTGTCAATTTGCTTTCTTTTTTGTTGCGTTGACTCATTATCGCGCTTCCACTAATCGATCCCTATTTACAACATCCGAATACAAACACGGTTTATGAGAAATAAGACGCGTTGACGTATCTCCTGACTTCAAACCTCTTTAAAACATATCGTCATTCTCTCTTCATTATCCACCAAGTGGGGCGAAACCGGGACAACTCGGCAAACTTAGCTTCATCATGCGACACGGTCATATTATTCTCGCTCCAACTTGATGAACTCCACCTCCTTCATGTGATGATGAATACTTTCGGAAAATACTTGTCGTTGAATAGTTCTTGAACTTCCCCAAGACATTTTCAAGCACGGCAGTTGAGTAAGCTTTTACTTGATTCCCACCAAGAATCTGCCTCTCTTCGAACATAAAGGCGGCAAAGGAACCTTTTGCTTCTTGAACATCCCAAGACATCAAATATCTTGGTGATCTCGCTTTATCCATGCTTCCGCCTTTAAGTGGTTTGGCTCTCTAATAAACTACATCGTGGTCCCACTCCTTGAACTGCTTAGCGGTGACCTTCCGAGAGTTTCCAGGTGTTTCCACCTACATTTTGGATAGGAGCCGCTCTCGCCTGCTATTGCATGAATTGCATAAAGCCTCTGAACATTCTATCATTCATCATTTAGTCAGTGTTGTTGTTTGCATGAGGATTGTCGCCTTCCTGATGCACATTATCCTGATTATTTATATGTGGTGAATCAACTGTCGCCTTGTGCTCCATTGCTATTCTCAACATTCTCTGATGTCATTTTCAGATACTGCCACAAAACAAAATGTTAATTGACATTTAACATATTATCCCTATATTCTCACCGACCAATTAAATACCAAAAAAAACTTAGGTATGTCATACTAGCGAAGGAATTCCCGTCTCCTCCCCCTAGTTCTAGTCTCACATCTTAGCCGGGGATCATATCCTAAGCTTTGATACCAACCGCGACGCCCCAAAATAGATATACATCACCTATTCTCGAGTCGCCAAATACATGGTGCATGTAATACAAATACAATCTTTAATATACAACAAGAGAGTCATATGTTTTAATACAAATCACTGCCTTCTGAGACAATATCCACTCTCAAAATAAGTCCTCATTACATTTATTGTCACACTATTTAACGTAAAAGTGAGGACTACTAATACTATCATCCGGTCCATCACTCCGCTCCCCGACTGCGTCTCGCCTATATTCTTATTTCACGAAGAGAATAATGAAAGAAAAAGGGTGAGCTCAACTAGCCCAAGAAGAAATATTATGACTAAGATAATATAGAATAAATTATCATTAGCCTTCAATGTTGTTTAACCGATAAAATATAACAAACATCAAGTTTAATCGCATCGGAACAAGCAATCCATTAGAAGAGTCAAGAGAATAAAATCTACTATCTTCTATGATTTAAAAGGTTTTTCATGACTTTTATCTCGAGACTCAACAATAAATAATCCAAATCATCCCCACTGCTACGACCAAGGATATTCATTAGTATCACAACCACAAATTATCTATGCACCACGTACCAAGGATATTCGTGTATTCATCAATGGTCATGATCATGCCAACAACTGTCCATCAATGCACTACGGGTCAATGAGGACTTTTTCCACATCATTTGTAACATTACGGTCATGATTACACCGAATAATCCCTGGTCATAATCATACCAAGTCCATCTATGCACTATAGGCCACAAATGACTTTCAATATAATATAAACAGGGTTAAATACACTTTTCCCCACTCTACTCAACCTCGGTTTATAAATGCATCACTGAACTAAAATTTTTTACAATCGACTCATTAAACTACAAAATTTTATCAAATCGTTATAAATTTCGTTAAATAAGTTGAATTTTAACAGAAACATGTGGCATCAGATATGACCTACCCCACTTCTAATGACACATCATTTACATCACGTGGGTTATTCTTTGTCATGGCCACGGTGGAAACTCAGTGGTTAAAAACAATTTGGTCGACTAAAGGCCAGACAGAGACAGAAAAGGAAAACGCGCGAAGGAGTGAAGGAGAAAGAAGATTCAGGCGCGAATTTCTCTTCTTGTTGGCGAATCTTGGTCTTTGATGCGAATATTGGTCTTGGATACGAATCTACTAGTGCGAATCTTCTGTGAGGTAAGCTATATTTCTTTAATTTAGGGTTTGTGCACATGGGTTGGTTGGGAATGGGTACGGTTAAATTAGAGGTTTTTAATCTATTGTAGCCATCTTGTTTGTCTTGATGTTTTCTCCATCTTTTTGGACTTTATATATCCGACATGTGGTCCATGGGATTTTATTTTTTGCCATTGTTGTCTTCTTCGGTCCCCCCATGTACTTTACTAATATTTTATAATTTTTTTGTATTGTTTTCGTTTTCACAGAATGAGTCGGATTTGTCAGTTGCATGTTCACTATGGGGGAAAATTTATTAATCAGCCTAAAACTGAGTACAAGGGAGGTAAGGTTGAAATTTATCCCTATGTTGATGTTGATTTCATCTGCATGACTGCAATTAGGGGGTTTGCTGAAGCTTTAGATTATGATAGCAATGCTAAGGTTTTTTTTAAGAATAATGGTCAAATTAGTGAAAGTGGTTATAGATTGGTTCATGATGATGACAGTATTAGAGACATGGTAAAAGTGTGTCTCCCTTTTGGTGTTCTGGAATTTTTTGTTGATCATGTATTTGTGAATGAAGCAGGAGTTATGATTGAACCACCTGATGTGAATGAACAAGTTGCAACATCTATTACTCAACCCCCTAATACAGAAGATAATAACAAGGGGAGTACTAGTACAAATGCTAATAGGCAGATGTCAAAGAGGACTAAGCAAAGGGCAGGTTTGAAGGAGACTATGATTAATCAGAGGAGGAAGAGTAATAGAATTAGAATGAATCAGAAATCAAATAAAAAAAGTGATGATACACCAATTATGATTGGGGACTCGGATAGTAGTGATGCACAAACTGATGGTGAAATATTAAGTAGTGATGAAGAATTATTAGAGGCTAGGAAGAGTTGTAGGGATTACAAAGCAGAGATGGCTAGAGTTGAAACAGAGGCAGGTGAAGGTGATGAAACAAACTTTGTTGATGGGGATGTAGGTGATGATAATACTAAGGGTGTTGAGGGTGATGTTGAAGGGGCAGGTCAAGGTGAAGAGGCTGAAGAAACTGGGAATGAGAGAGATGATGAAGGGGCAGAAGGTGTTGAGGCTGGGGGTGATAGAAGTGCAGAAGGTGTTGAGGCTGAGGGTGATAGGTTAGTGAATGATGTTATGGTAGAGGTTGATAGAAATAGTGAGGGAGATAATGTCAGTGACTCTGATGATGATAGTGATTGGCATAATGAGTATGAAGACAGTGATGTATTAAGGTCCCCATCAGAAAGTAGTGAAGATGAGGACCTTGGTTTTGTGGTCCCCTTGTAAAAAAGAAAAAGCCTCTGCATTGTGATGTTTTTAACCCAAAAACAAAGAGAAAGCATATAAAGTTTGCACACTATCAAATTTTTACTAATTTCAAAGAATTCAAGACTGCCATTAGAGACTATTCAATTGCTAATGGCAGGAAGTTGTGGTACAAGGTAAACGACAAGGAAAGAGTGCAGGTTAGGTGTGATAAGGGCTGTCCTTGGAAACTGTAGGCTAGTTATATTCAAGGAACTGAGAATGTGCAAATAAAGTCAATACTGGACACACATAACTGTGTGTATAGTTTTAAAAACAAGTTGGCAAACACCAAATGTAAGAACCCAACTTTTTGAATAAAGATTAAATTTTCTCAAAATATATTTTTGAATATTATGGTGTGGATTTGATATAATGTTATAGTTGTGGGTAATATTTACAAATTTTGCAAAGTACGCAAGTTGTTATATAATATTCGATTGGTCTGGGAATATTCGCTTTTAACAGGAATATTCGACAACTGCAAGACAATCATCATTGGCGGACCCCATTAAACTAATTATTGTCGAATTGAGAAAAACGACAAAAATACTTTATGAAAATAATTACGGAAGTTTTACTGTTAACTGTTGAACTACCCGTAGAGTAAAAAGTATAATGTACGCGTGGTTGCATAGTAGTACAAAGTATTGATTATTGATGCTTACGTGAGAAGTCACCGAGTTATACTCAATTATTACTACAATGAATTGTCAGATCATATCTCTCATATTATTGATTCGATTATTATCATAAAGATCATCTCGTATAATATGTTATTTTATTAAATCAATAATTGAGACGACAAAGTTATTCATATTATTAAATTACAATATTTACAATGTCTAGAAGTTCACAAGGAGAGGTTTGGTCACCTAATTGCGTGCCAATAGGGAGAAATCCTTATTGGAAAGCCCCCTCTTTCCTGGAAACGATCTGGTTGATAAATATTGTGAGTTATAATATTAATGATGAAAGTTATTAAAATTAAAGTTGTGTTCGGAGTTGAATTTGGAGACGCGGACGTGATATTTGAGTCCTAATGATGAAATTAGTAAAATAGTCTATAAACACAAAATTTTCTCAAAATTTACTATTTGGTCAAAAATCAACAGCTTGACTTTTTCGGAAAAGTCAAACTTCAAAATTTCAAAATTTATATTTTTGATAAAAATGGTTTCATTGTGTTGGAATTATTTGTGTTAGTGAAAATCGACAATTATTTCGATAATAATTGATGTCTGGAGGTTATATCGACCAATCCAGTATTTAACTAGGATAAATGAGCAATTGATTGCTATTATTTCACATGATTATAACTATTTGTTCACATGTGTATACTATTGTTTCACATTCTTGTTACTATTAGGGAGGTGGTGCAAGTTTGATAATACTTCCATGACTAATTTAAAAATAAAGGAAAAGTTGGAGGTATTAGATCGTAATTTTTGAGCCCCAAAACGTGCAATTATCGAAACTATATTTTCTATAAATAGAAGCTAATTCTTCCTTCATTTCTCACCAATTCACAAAAGCTTTAGAAAGCGATTATTATAGAGATAAATTATAGAAAGAAGAAGAGAAGTCTGCTACCCTCACTATTCCAAATATCCAGCTTTTTCTAAGGTAGGAGTATTATTTCTTTCTTATCCATGAAGAGAACTTCATTATTCCCTTCTTTATTATTCTATTGAATAACTCAGATACGCTGGCTACCCTATACTTGGTGAAATTCTTCATTGTTCCATTCTTTACCATTCTGGCTGGAACATCCTCGTCATCATAGCGTTCTACGGACCGACACAATTCCGCTCTTTATTATTCTCGTTGAATATCCTGTGCATGCGTTTTACGCCGGACCGGTTTCGCCTTTTTATTATTCTCGTTGGAATATCCTCGTCTCATGCATTTTACTACCGACTGATTCCGCCTTTATATTATTCTCATTAGAATATCCTCGTCTGCATACATTTTACGCCGGACTGATTCCGTTATTTATTATTCTCGTTGGAATAACTCCGCTTTGTCTTTGTCTATTGCATGCCTGGTGATTTCTTTTGTTATTCCCTTCCTTGTTATACTCAGTTGGTTAAAGTTTTGACTTCTATACTCCATGAAATTAGTGGAATATCCTTGATATTTGCGCTTCATCCAGTATCTTTTTATTAAAATATTCTTCTGTGCATTCTTGAATTTTACTCCACAAAGCAGTATCATGTTGACAATTTGGACGTTATTGATTCCTGGATAAAATAATTCTTGAACTTGTTTTATTGAATTCTTATATCATTGTCATCATCCTCATGTTTATATTTTGTTGAAAGTCATCTGTGGCCTGTAGTGCATAGATGGACTTGGTATGATTATGACCAGAGATTATTCGGTGTAATCATAACCGTAATGTTACAAATGATATGGTAAAAGTCCTCATTGGCCCGTAGTGTATTGATGGACAATTGTTGGCATGATCATGACCATTATTGAATACACAAATATTCTTGGCCCGTAGTGCATGGATAATTGTGGTCGTGATACTAAAGAATATCCTTGGTCGTAGTGCAGGGGTGATTAGATGATGTGGATTATTTATTGTCGAGTCCCAAATGATAAAAGTGATGAAAACCTTTTAAATCATAAAAGATAGTAGATTTTATTCTCTACTTGACTCTTTTAATGGATTGCTTGTTCCTTACCGCAGCTTAAACTTGATGGTTGTTATATTGTATCGCTTTAACAACGTTGAAGGCTAACGATAATATATTCTCGCATTATCTTAGTCATAATATTTCCCATCGGGCTAGTTGAGCTCACCCTTTTACTTTTATTGTTCTCTTCGAGAAATGAGAACGTAGCGAGGACTAGTCGGGAACTGGAGTGACTAATTGATGATAGCATTAGTAGTCCTCACTATTCAAAGGAAGTAGTGGAAAATAAATGTAATAATATTGAATTTGAGTTTGAATATTGTCTAGACGACAATATTTGTATTAAGACTCACACCTTATGCTTTGTCGTACTTTACACGACAGTTGTATAATTAATTTGTATTTGTATTCTATACCATGTATTTGACGACTCAGAATAGGTGATGTATACCTATTTTTGGGGGCGCCACATTTTATATGAAAGCTTAGGATATGATCCTCTGCTAAGATGTGAGACTAGAACTAGGAGGGAGAGACGGAATTCCTTCACTAGTATGACCTACCTAAGTTTATTTGGTATTTAATTGGTCACCAGTGTAGGGATAATATGTTTTATGTCAATTAACCCTTATTTTGTGGCAGTATTTGAAAATGGCATCCGAGAATGTTGAGAACATCAATGGAGCACAAGAGACCGTTGAGTCTCCACAGATCAATAACCAGGACAATGTGCATCAAGAAGGCGATAATCCTCATGCAAACAACAACACTGACCAAATGATGAACGATGGAATGTTCCGAGGCTTCATGAAATTCATGCAACATCAGGCGAGAGCGGCTCCTGTTCAAAATGCAGGTGGAAACACTGAAACTCTCGAATATTCATCGCTAAATGCAGCTTCAAGGAGCTGGGACCACCCAAGTTTATTGGAGATCCAAAACCACTTAAGGTGGAATTCGTGGATAAAGCAGATCACCAAGATATTTGATGTCTTGGGATGCTCCGAGGAGCAAAAGGTTCCCTTCGCCACCTTCATGTTGCATGAAGAGGCAGATTACTAGTGTGAATCTGTAAAACGTACCCAGCCTGACGCACTCAAGATGTCCTGGGAGAAGTTCCAAGAGCTATTCAACGACAAATACATTCCCGAAAGTATTCGTCACATGAAAGAGGTGGAGTTTATCAAGTTGGAGCAAAACAATATGACCGTGTCGCAATACAAGGTTAAATTTGCGGATTTATCCCGGTTTGCATCCCATTTGGTCGATAATGAGGAGCGAATGACACGAATGTTTTTAAGAGGTTTGAAACCGGAGATATGTCAATATCTTATTTCTCATAAACTGTGTTTGTACTCAGATGTTGTAAATAGGGCTTAGTTATTGGAGCGCGATAACGAGTCAACGCAACCAAGAGAAAGCAGCCGGCAGCATGAAAATACTAGTGGTATCAGTCATCGAAGCGGTGACAACAAACGTGGAGGGAATCAACATGCCAGAAATGGTAACCACTTCGGTGGTAATCATAGCCAAGACAATAAAAATGGACATTTTAAGAAAAGGAGATTCAACAATGATGGAAAGACGTCAGCACCAGCACTCGTTGTTAAGGAAGGAGAACGACCACCTATCATATGCTTCAAATGCGGAGGGAGAGACATCATCCCAAATCTGCGCGATGTCAGTCAAAGTATGTTATAATTGTGGAAGAGATGGTCACTTAGCTCAATTTTGTCGCTCATCGAAGACAAATTCAATTATGATGGAGGCACCAAAGGTCATTCCCCAAAAAGTCAAAGCCTTGTAGCGTTAGTGCAAGGAGAACATTTGTTGTGACCTCCCAGAAAGCAAGGAACCCGAACGAGGTTATCACGGGTAAGCTTATCATAAACTCTAGTGAAGTCTATACCTTATTTGATACCGGTTCTACCCATTCTTTTTTTTTTCTCCTACTTGCGCTCAACGTTTAAATTTGACTCCGGAGAAATTAGACTTTGACTTATCTATTGAAACTCCATTAGGAGAAACCTTCATTACATCCAATCGCTTATAAGTCTTGTTTGATTCAAATCCAGAATCAGACGTTACTCGCCGATCTTATCTCCTTAAAAATACTTGCTTTGACGTGATTCTAGGGATTGATTGGTTAACTACTCATCATGCTAAAATTAATTGTTTTCGTAAGGTTGTTAGCTTTCATATTCCTAATAAACCTATTATGCGAATTCAAGACCAAAACATTAAAATTAATCACTACCATCTCAAGCCATAAAGCTATTCGCTTATTGAAAAAGCAGATGTCAAGCTTTCTTATCTCATGTCACGAATTTAAACAAAATACGTCAGATTTGATGGATATTTCTATTGTTAATAAATTTCCTGACGTATTTCCTGATGAACTTCCTGGCCTACCCCCAGAGCGTGAAGTTGAATTTTGTATCGACCTTGAACCCGGTCCAAAACCCATTTCCAAAGCCCCATATCGAATGGCTCCTATTGAACTTCAGGAGTTAAAGACCTAATTGTAGGAATTGTTAGATATTGGTTTCATTCGGCCCTAAGACGCCTCCCCTCGGGTGCTCCTGCTTCTATTCGTGAAGAAGAAAGATGGGAGTATGCGACTTTATATTGATTATCGGGAGTTGAATCATGTCACCATCAAAAATAGGTACCCATTGACACGTATTGATGACCTGTTTGATCAATTACAAGGAAAACAATTTTTTTCAAAGATCGATCTTCGTTCTAGATATCATCAACGAAAGGTTAAAATCGAGGATATTCCAAAGTCCGCCTTGAACTAAGTCTGCAGACGGGCATTATGAATTCTTAGTCATGTCTTTTGGATTGACTAATGCTCCTGCTGCCTTCATGGATATGATGAACCGACTATCCAAGGAATATTTGGATCATTTTGTGGTCGTCTTTATTGATGACATTCTCATATATTCCAAAAGCCGTGAAGATCATGAGCAACACTTGAGGCTGATACTCTAAAAGCTTCGTGAAAACAAGCTATATGCCAATTTGAAGAAATGCGAGTTCTGGCTTGAGGAACTTCCATTCCTTGGGCACGTGATACCAAGTCATAGAATATCTGTTGACCCAGCAAAGATTGAAGCTATTCAAAGCTGGGAGCAACCTAAATCAGTGACCAAAGTACGTAGCTTTCTCGGATTAGCTGGTTATTATCGGAGATTCGTGGAATGATTTTCTCGAATCGCTACTCCATTAACTCAGCTGACTCAAAAAGATACAAAGTTCGGTTGGAGTGAGGAATGTGAGAAGAGTTTTCAAGAACTCAAGAGGAGACTCATTTCAAAGACCTGCTCGACAATACCATCCGCCTCGGAGGGATTTGTCATCTCAAAGGATGCTTCGTGCAAAGGGTTAGGATGTGTTCTCATGCAACATGGGAAAGTCATAGCCTATGCCTCATGACAACTCAAAGAATATGAGAAGAATTACCCTACTCATGATCAAGAGTTGGCAGCTGTCGTTTTTGCGCTTAAGATTTGGAGGCATTACTTGTATGGAGAGAAAGTGGAGATCTTTACGGATCATAAAAGCCTCAAATATTTCTTCACTCAAAAAGAACTCAACATGCGACAACGACGTTGGCTTGATCTGTTGAAAGATTATGATCATACCATCCAATACCATCCTGGAAAAGCGAACGTGGTAGCTAACGCATTGAGTAGAAGATCATATGCGGGTACGAGTGCAATATTCACAACACAAAAGCCCATTTTGTGTGACTTGTAAAGGATGGAGATAGAGTTAAAGACTCCAGGGACCCATGTGATGATGACGAATATACGAGTAGAACAGACTTTAATTGATAAAGTTAAAGTTGCTCAAGTTACAGATCCAGAGCTAATGCGTATGAAGAAGAAAGTGCAAGAAGGTGTTATGCCGGAAGCAAGAATCGATGAAGAAGGAATACTTCGAGTCAACTCCAGACTTTGTGTTCCTAACGACCCTGATTTAAAATATAAAATCATGATGGAGGCGCACAACACACCATTTGCAATCCATCCTGGGAGTACAAAAATGTATCGTGATCTTCGTCATACATTTTGGTGGACCAATATGAAGAGAGAGATAGCGCTATTTATCTCAAGGTGTCTAATTTGTTAACGAGTTAAAGCGGAGCATTAAGTACCAAAAGGTCCATTGCAACCACTTGAAATTCCAGAATGGAAGTGGGAGCACATTACAATGGATTTCATTACCGGTCTTCCCAAAGTTTCTCAAGGCATAGATGCGATTTGGGTCATTGTTGATAGATTAACCAAGTCTGCTCATTTCTTACCGATACGAGAAACTTTTACACTTGAACGTCTTGCTCATATGTATATAAACGAGGTTGTGAGATTACATGGTATGCCAGTATCCATAGTTTCTGATCGAGACCCAAGATTCACTTCAAGATTTTGGGTTAGTTTGCAAAAAGCTATGGGCATGGATTTACGTTTTATCTCGGCATATCATCCTCAGACGGACAGGAAGTCGGAGAGGACTATTCAAACTCTTGAAGATTTATTAAGACTCTGTGTCCTTGACTTCAAAGGAAGTTGGGACAAGTTCTTACCATTTGTGGATTTTTCCTACAACAACAGTTATCAAGGAAGTATTGGCATGGCTCCATTTGAGGCGTTGTATGGAAGAAAATGTCGTTCTCCAGTATGCTGGGATGAGGTTAGTGAAGCAACGTTGTTGGGACCAGAGTTGGTATGTATGACTACGGAAAAGATTCAAATGATCCGACAACGTATAAAAACCTCACAAGATCGATAAAGAGTTATCTTGATCTTCATCGAAAGGATAGTAGAATTCGATATTGGAGATCATGTGTGTTACGTGTTTGCTCCATGGAAAGGAGTTACAAGATTTGGAAAGAGAGGAAAGCTCAATCCTCGATTCATTGGCCCATTTTTAATCCTCGATCGAGTAGGAATTGTGGCCTATAGACTTGTGTTACAGCCAAGTATGTCTCGTGTTCATAACGTTTTTCACATATCCATGTTACGTAAATATGTGAAAGACCCGAACCACATTATTGAATTAGAACCGGACAAAATAAAGGAAGATTTAACGTATGAAGAGGTTCCTGTTAAAATCTTGGATAAGAAGGAACATATTCTACGCTCCAAGGTTATACCTCAAGTCAAAATTTTATGGAGAAACCACGATGTGGAAGAAATGACCTGGGAGTTAGAATCTGAGATGAAATTAAGATATCCTTACCTTTTTGACATACCAGGTACGCACCCTAATTTTGAGGACGAAATTTACGTAAGAAAGGGAGGTTGTATGACCCCAACTTTTGAATAAAGATTAAATTTTCTCAAAATATATTTTTGAATATTATGGTGTGGATTTGATATAATGTTATAGTTGTGGGTAATATTTACAAATTTTGCAAAAGTACGCAATTGTTATATAATATTCGATTGGTCGGGAATATTCGTTTTAACAGGGAATATTCGTATAACTAAGACAATCATCATTGGCGGACCCCATTAACGGAATTATTGTCGAATTGAGAAAACGACAAAAATACTTTATATGAAAATAACGGCTATGAAGTTTTACCGTTAACTGTTGAACTACCCCCTAGAGTAAAAGTATAATACTGGCGTGGTTGCATAGTAGTACACAGATGATTGATTATTGATGCTTACGTGAGAAGTCACCGAGTTATACTCAATTATTACTACAAGAATTGTCAGATCATATCTCTATATTATTGATTCGATTATTGTCATAAGATCATCTGCATAATATGTTATTTTATTAAATCAATAATTGAGACGACAAAGTTATTCATATTATTAAATTACAATATTTACAATGTCTAGAAGTTCTGTCAAGGAGAGGTTTGGTCACCTAATTGCGTGCCAATAGGGAGAAATCCTTATTGGAAAGCCCCCTCTTTCCTGGAAACGATCTGGTTGATAAATATTGTGAGTTATAATATTAATGATGAAAGTTATTAAAATTAAAGTTGTGTTCGGAGTTGAATTTGGAGACGCGGACGTGATATTTGAGTCCGGAATGATGAAATTAGTAAAAATAGTCTATAAACACAAAATTTTCTGAAATTTACTATTTGGTCAAAAAGTCAACAGTTGACTTTTTCGGGAAAAGTCAAACTTCAAAATTTCAAAATTTATATTTTTGATAAAAATGGTTTCATTGTGTTGGAATTATTTGTGTTAGTGAAAATCGACAATTATTTCGATAATAATTGATGTCTGGAGGTTATATCGACCAATCGAATTATTTAACCGGATAAATGAGCAATTGATTGCTATTATTTCACATGATTATAACTATTTGTTCACATGTGTATACTATTGTTTCACATTCTTGTTACTATTAGGGGAGGTGGTGCAAGTTTGATAATACTTCCATGACTAATTTAAAAATAAAGGAAAAGTTGGAGGTATTGTACTGTAATTTTTTGAGCCCCAAAACGTGCAATTATCGAAACTATATTTTTCTATAAATAGAAGCTAATTCTTCCTTCATTTCTCACCAATTCACAAAAGCTTTAGAGCGATTATTATAGAGATAAATTATAGAAAGAAGAAGAGAAGTCTGCTACCTCACTATTCCAAAGATCCGCTTTTTCTAAGGTAGAGAGTATTATTTCTTTCTTATCCATGAAGAGAACTTCATTATTCCTTCTTTATTATTCTATTGAATAACTTTGATCACGCTGGCTACCCTATACTTGGTGAAATTCTTCCATTGTTCCATTCTTTACCATTCTCGTTGGAACATCCTGCATCATATGCGTTCTCCTACGGGACCGGTTCCGCCTTTATTATTCTCGTTGGAATATCCTCACATGCATGCGCTTTTACGCCGGACTTCGGTTTCGTCTTTATTATTATTCGTTGGAATATCCTCGTCATGCATTTTTACTGGACCTGATTCCGCTTTATTATTATTCTCAGAATATCCTCGTCTGTACATTTTACGCCGGACTGATTCCGTTATTTATTATTCTTGGAATAACTTTTCTTTTGTCTATTGTCATGCCCGGTGATTTCTTTTGTTATTCCTTCCTTGTTATACTCGGTTGGTTAAAGTTTTGACTTCTATACTCCATGAAATTAGTGGAATATCCTTGATATTTGCGCTTCATCCAAAGATCTTTTATTAAAATATTCTTCATGCATTCTTGAATTTTACTCCACAAAGCAAGATCATGTTGACAATTTGGGCGTTATTGATTCCTGGATAAAATAATTCTTGAACTTGTTTTATTGAATTCTTATATCATTGTCATCATCCTCATGTTTATATTTTGTTGAAAGTCATCTGTGGCCTTTGTGGGCATATATGGACTTGGTATGATTATGACCGAGATTATTCTTGTAATCATAACCGTAATGTTACAAATGATATGGTAAAAGTCCTCATTGGCCCGTAGTGTATTGATGGACAATTGTTGGCATGATCATGACCATTATTGAATACACAAATATTCTTGGCCCGTGAGTGCATGGATAATTGTGGTCGTGATACTAAAGAATATCCTTGGTCGTAGTAGTGCGGGGGTGATTTGATGATGTGGATTATTTATTAAAATTGAGTCCCAAATGATAAAAGTGATGAAAAACCTTTTAAATCATAAAAGATAGTAGATTTTATTCTCTACTTGACTCTTTTAATGGATTGCTTGTTCCACCGCAGCTTAAACTTGATGGTTGTTATATTGTATCGCTTTAACACCGTTGAAGGCTAACGATAATATATTCTCGCATTATCTTAGTCATAATATTTCCCATCGGGCTAGTTGAGCTCACCTTTTACTTTTATTGTTCTCTTCAGAAATGAGAACGTAGCAGGACTAGTTCTAGGGAACCAGAGCGACTTTACCGGATGATGATAGCATTAGTAGTCCTCACTATTCAGTGAAGTAGTGGAAAATAAATGTAATAATATTGAATTTGAGTTTGAATATTGTCTAGACGACAATATTTGTATTAAGACTCACACCTTATGCTTTGTCGTACTTTACACGACAGTTGTATAATTAATTTGTATTTGTATTCTATACCATGTATTTGACGACTCAGAATAGGTGATGTATACCTATTTTGGGGGCGTCACATTTTGTATGAAAGCTTAGGGATATGATCCCTGGCTAAGATGTGAGACTAGAACTAGGAGGGGAGAGACGGGGAATTCCTTCGCTAGTATGACCTACCTAAGTTTATTTGGTATTTAATTGGTCAGTCAGAGTGTAGGGATAATATGTTTTATGTCAATTAACCCTTATTTTGTGGCAGTATTTGAAAATGGCATCCGAGAATGTTGAGAACATCAATGGAGCACAAGAGACCGTTGAGTCTCCACAGATCAATAACCAGGACAATGTGCATCAGGAAGGCGATAATCCTCATGCAAACAACAACACTGACCAAATGATGAACGATGGAATGTTCCGAGGCTTCATGAAATTCATGCAACATCAGGCGAGAGCGGCTCCTGTTCAAAATGCAGGTGGAAACACTGGAAACTCTCGAACGGTCATCGCTAAACAGTTCAAGGAGCTGGGACCACCCAAGTTTATTGGAGATCCAAAACCACTTAAGGTGGAATTCGTGGATAAAGCAGATCACTAAGATATTTGATGTCTTGGGATGCTCCGAGGAGCAAAAGGTTCCTTTCGCCACCTTCATGTTGCATGAAGAAGCAGATTACTAGTGTGAATCTGTAAAACGTACCCAGCCTGACGCACTCAAGATGTCCTGGGAGAAGTTCCAAGAGCTATTCAACGACAAATACATTCCCGAAAGTATTCGTCACATGAAAGAGGTGGAGTTTATCAAGTTGGAGCAAAACAATATGACCGTGTCGCAATGATCTGAGTTAAATTTGCGGATTTATCCCGGTTTGCATCCCATTTGGTCGATAATGAGGAGCGAATGACACACGAATGTTTTAAGAGGTTTGAAACCGGAGATATGTCAATATCTTATTTCTTATAAACCGTGTTTGTACTCGAGATGTTGTAAATAGGGCTTAGTTATTGGAGCGATAACGATAATCAACGCAACCAAGAGAGAAAGTAAATGACAAAGATGAAAATACTAGTGGTATCATCCATCGGCGGTGACAACAAACGTGGAGGAATCAACATGCGAAATGGTAACCACTTGGTGGTAATCATAGCCAAGACAATAAAAATGGACATTTTAAGAAAAGGAGATTCAACAATGATGGAAAGACGTCAGCACCAGCACTCGTTGTTAAGGAAGGAGAACGACCACCTATCATATGCTTCAAATGCGGAGGGGAGAGACACATCACCCAAACTAAGCGATGTCATTCAAAAGTATGTTATAATTGTGGAAGAGATGGTCACTTAGCTCAATTTTGTCGTTCATCGAAGACAAATTCAGCTATGATGGAGGCACCAAAGGCCGTCCCAGAAAAGTCAAAGCCGGTAGTGCAAGGGAGAACATTTGTTGTGACCTCCCAGAAAGCAAGGAACCCGAACGAGGTTATCACGGGTAAGCTTATCATAAACTCTAGTGAAGTCTATACCTTATTTGATACCTGCTTCTACCCATTCTTTTTTTTTTCTCCTACTTGCGCTCAACGTTTAAATTTGACTCCGGAGAAATTAGACTTTGACTTATCTATTGAAACTCCATTAGGAGAAACCTTCATTACATCCACTGTTTATAAGTCTTGTTTGATTCAAATCGGTAACCGTACGTTACCTGTCGATCTTATCTCCTTAAAAATACTTGCATTTGACGTGATTCTAGGGATTGATTGGTTAACTACTCATCATGCTAAAATTAATTGTTTTTGTAAGGTTGTTAGCTTTCATATTCCTAATAAACCTATTATGCGAATTCAAGTGACCAAAACATTAAAATCAATCACGGTCATCTCAAGCCATAAAGCTATTCGTTTATTGAAAAACAGATGTCAAGCTTTCTTATCTCATGTCACGAATTTAAACAAAATACGTCAGATTTGATGGATATTTCTATTGTTAATAAATTTCCTGACGTATTTCCTGATGAACTTCCTGGCCTACCCCCAGAGCGTGAAGTTGAATTTTGTATCGACCTTGAACCCGGTCCAAAACCCATTTCCAAAGCCCCATATCGAATGGCTCCTATTGAACTTCAGGAGTTAAAGACCTAATTGCAGGAATTGTTAGATATTGGTTTCATTCGTCCCCAAGACGCCTCCTGGGGTGCTCCTGTTTCTATTCGTGAAGAAGAAAGATGGGAGTATGCGACTTTTATATTGATTATCGGAGTTGAATCATGTCACCATCAAAAATAGGTACCCATTGACACGTATTGATGACCGTTTGATCGATTCATGCGGAGGACAATTTTTTCAAAGATCGATCTTCGTTTCTAGATATCATCAATCAAGGTTAAAACCGAGGATATTCCAAAGTCGCCTTCGTAACTCGAAGACGGGCATTATGAATTCTTAGTCATGTCTTTTGGATTGACTAATGCTCCTGCTGCCTTCATGGATATGATGAACCGACTATCCAAGGAATATTTGGATCATTTTGTGGTCGTCTTTATTGATGACATTCTCATATATTCCAAAAGCCGTGAAGATCATGAGCAACACTTGAGGCTGATACTCTAAAAGCTTCGTGAAAACAAGCTATATGCCAATTTGAAGAAATGCGAGTTCTGGCTTGAGGAACTTCCATTCCTTGGGCACGTGATACCAAGTCATAGAATATCTGTTGACCCAGCAAAGATTGAAGCTATTCAAAGCTGGGAGCAACCTAAATCAGTGACCAAAGTACGTAGCTTTCTCGGATTAGCTGGTTATTATCGAGATTCGTGGAATGATTTTCTCGAATCGCTACTCCATTAACTCAAATGACTCAAAAGATACAAAGTTCGGTTGGAGTGAGGAATGTGAGAAGAGTTTTCAAGAACTCAAGAGAGACTCATTTCAAAGACTGCTACGGCAATACCATCTGCCTCGGAGGATTTGTCATCTCTGTGATGCTTCGAGCAAAGGGTTAGGATGTGTTCTCATGCAACATGGGAAAGTCATAGCCTTTATGCCTCATGACAACTCAAAGAATATGAGAAGAATTACCCTACTCATGATCAAGAGTTGGCGGTATCGCTTTTTGGCGCTTAAGATTTGGAGGCATTACTTGTATGGAGAGAAAGTGGAGATCTTTACGGATCATAAAAGCCTCAAATATTTCTTCACTCAAAAGAACTCAACATGCGACAAACGACGTTGGCTTGATCTGTTGAAAGATTATGATCATACCATCCAATACCATCCCGAAAAGCGAACGTGGTAGCTAGCGCATTGAAAGAGTAGAAGATCATATCGCGAATGCACGAAAAGCAATATTCACAACACAAAAGCCCATTTTGTGTGACTTGTAAAGGATGGAGATAGAGTTAAAGACTCCAGGGACCCATGTGATGATGACGAATATACGAGTAGAACAGACTTTAATTGATAAAGTTAAAGTTGCTCAAGTTACGAGATCCGAGCTAATGCGTATGAAGAAGAAAGTGCAAGAAGGTGTTATGCGGAAGCAAGAATCGATGAAGAAGAATACTTGAGTCAACTCCGGACTTTGTGTTCCTAACGACCACGATTTAAAATATAAAATCATGATGGAGGCGCACAACACACCATTTGCAATCCATCCTCGAGTACAAAATGTATCGTGATCTTCGTCATACATTTTGGTGGAGCAATATGAAGAGAGAGATAAGCTATTTATTTATCTCAAGGTGTCTAATTTGTTAACGAGTTAAAGCGGAGCATTAAGTACCAAAAGGTCCATTGCAACCACTTGAAATTCCAGAATGGAAGTGGGAGCACATTACAATGGATTTCATTACCGGTCTTCCCAAAGTTTCTCAAGGCATAGATGCGATTTGGGTCATTGTTGATAGATTAACCAAGTCTGCTCATTTCTTACCGATACGAGAAACTTTTACACTTGAACGTCTTGCTCATATGTATATAAACGAGGTTGTGAGATTACATGGTATGCCAGTATCCATAGTTTCTGATCGAGACCCAAGATTCACTTCAAGATTTTGGGTTAGTTTGCAAAAAGCTATGGGCATGGATTTACGTTTTAGCTTCTAAGATATCATCCTCGATTTTACGGGAAGTCGGAGAGGACTATTCAAACTCTTGAAGATTTATTAAGACTCTGTGTCCTTGACTTCAAAGGAAGTTGGGACAAGTTCTTACCATTGGTGGATTTTTCCTACAACAACAGTTATCAAGGAAGTATTGCCATGGCTCCATTTGAGGCGTTGTATGGAAGAAAATATCGTTCTCCAGTATGCTGGGATGAGGTTAGTGAAGCAACGTTGTTGGGACCAGAGTTGGTATGTATGACTACGGAAAAGATTCAAATGATCCGACAACGTATAAAAACCTCACAAGATCGATAAAAGAGTTATGCTGATCTTCATCGAAAGGACGTAGAATTCGATATTGGAGATCATGTGTGGTTACGTGTTGCTCCATGGAAAGGAGTTACAAGATTTGGAAAGAGAGGAAAGCTCAATCCTCGATTCATTGGCCCATTTTTAATCCTCGATCGAGTAGGAATTGTGGCTTATAGATTTGCGTTACAGCCAAGTATGTCTCGTGTTCATAACGTTTTTCACATATCCATGTTACGTAAATATGTGAAAGACCAACCACATTATTGAATTAGAACCGATTTAAAATAAAGGAAGATTTAACGTATGAAGAGGTTCCTGTTAAAATCTTGGATAAGAAGGAACATATTCTACGCTCCAAGGTTATACCTCAAGTCAAAATTTTATGGAGAAACCACGATGTGGAAGAAATGACCTGGGAGTTAGAATCTGAGATGAAATTAAGATATCCTTACCTTTTTGACATACCAGGTACGCACCCTAATTTCGAGGATGAAATTTCGTAAGAAGGGGAGGTTGTATGACCCCAACTTTTTGAATAAAGATTAAATTTTCTCAAAATATATTTTTGAATATTATGGTGTGGATTTGATATAATGTTATAGTTGTGGGTAATATTTACAAATTTTGCAAAGTACGCAAGTTGTTATATAATATTCGATTGGTCGGGGAATATTCGTTTTAACAAGGAATATTCGTACAACGGCACAATCATTGGCGGACCCCCCACAACGGAATTATTGTCGAATTGAGAAAACGACAAAAATACTTTATGAAAATAACGGCGGAAGTTTTACTGATTAACTGTTGAACTACCCTAGTAAAAAAGTATAGTAATACGGCGTGGTTGCATAGTAGCACACATTATTGATTATTGATACTTACGTGAGAAGTCAACGAAGTTATACTCAATTATTACTACAATAATTGTTTGCATCATATCTCTCATATTATTGATTCGATTATTGTCACATAAGATCATCTGCATAATATGTTATTTTATTAAATCAATAATTGAGACGACAAAGTTATTCATATTATTAAATTACAATATTTACAATGTCTAGAAGTTCACAAGAGAGAGGTTTGGTCACCTAATTGCGCTACCAATGGGAGAAATCTTATTGAAAGCCCCTCTTCCTGGAAACGATCCGGTTGATAAATATTGTGAGTTATAATATTAATGATGAATGTTATTAAAATTGAAGTTATGTTTGGAGTTAAATTTGGGGACGCAGACGTGATATTTGAGTCCGGAACGATGAAATTAGTAAAAATAGTTTATAAATACAAAATTTTCCGGAATTCACTATTTGGTCAAAAAGTCAACAGTTGATTTTTTTGGGAAAAGTCAAACTTTGAAATTTCAAAATTTATATTTTTGATAAAAATGGTTTCATTGTGTTGAAATTATTTGTGTTAGTGAAAATCGACAATTATTTTGATAATAATTGATGTTTGGAGGTTAAATTGACCAATCGGGTATTTAACCGGATAAATGAGCAATTGATTGCTATTATTTCACATGATTATAACTATTTGTTCACATATGTATACTATTGTTTCACATTCTTGTTACTATTAGGGGAGGTGGTGCAAGTTTGATAATACTTCCATTACTAATTTAAAAATAAAGGAAAAGTTGGAGTATTGTCTCGTAATTTTTGAGCCCCAAAAACGCAATTATCGAAACTATATTTTTCTATAAATAGAAGCTAATTCTTCCTTCATTTCTCACCAATTCACAAAAGCTTTAGAGCGATTATTATAGAGATAAATTATAGAAAGAAGAAGAAAGTCTCACTACACCTCACTATTCCAAATCCAGCTTTTTCTAAGGTAGGAGTATTATTTCTTTCTTATCCATGAAGAGAACTTCATTATTCCCTTCTTTATTATTCTATTGGAATAACTTTTGATACATGCTGCTACCCTATACTTGGTGAAATTCTTCTCGTGTTCCATTCTTTACCATTCTTTTGGAACATCCATGTCTCATAGCGTTTCTGCCGGACCGGTTCCGCCTTTTATTATTCTCGTTGGAATATCCTCATCTCATGCGTTTTTACGGGACTGGTTTCGCCTTTATTATTCATTTGAATATCCTCGTCTGCATGTATTTTACGCCGGACCTGATTCCGTCTTTATTATTCTGTTAGAATATCCTGTCTGTACATTTTACGCCGGACCTGATTCCGTTATTTATTATTCTGTTGGAATAACCTGCCTGTGCTGTCTATTGCATGCCTGGTGATTTCTTTTGTTATTCCCTTCCTTGTTATACTCAGTTGGTTAAAGTTTTGACTTCTATACTCCATGAAATTAGTGGAATATCCTTGATATTTGCGCTTCATCCAGTATCTTTTTATTAAAATATTCTTCTGTGCATTCTTGAATTTTACTCCACAAAGCAGTATCATGTTGACAATTTGGACGTTATTGATTCCTGGATAAAATAATTCTTGAACTTGTTTTATTGAATTCTTATATCATTGTCATCATCCTCATGTTTATATTTTGTTGAAAGTCATCTGTGGCCTGTAGTGCATAGATGAACTTGGTATGATTATGACCAGAGATTATTTGGTGTAATCATAACCGTAATGTTACAAATGTTGTGATAAAAGTCCTCATTGGTCCGTAGTGCATTGATGGACAGTTGTTGGCATGATTATGACCATTATTGAATACACAAATATTCTTGGCCCGTAGTGCATGGATAATTGTGGTCGTGATACTAAAGAATATCCTTGGTAGTAGCTGCGGGGTGATTTGATGATGTGGATTATTTATTAAAATTTGTCCCAAATGATAAAAGTGATGAAAAACCTTTTAAATCATAAAAGATAGTAGATTTTATTCTCTACTTGACTCTTTTAATGGATTGCTTGTTCTACCGCAGCTTAAACTTGATGGTTGTTATATTGTATCGGTTTAACATCGTTGAAGGCTAACGATAATATATTCTCGCATTATCTTAGTCATAATATTTCCTATCGGGCTAGTTGAGCTCACCCTTTTACTTTTATTGTTCTCTTCGAAAATGAGAACGTAGCGAGGACTAGTCGTGGAACGGAGTGACGGATCGGATGATAGCATTAGTAGTCCTCACTATTCAAAGGAAATAGTGAAAATAAAATGTAATAATATTGAATTTGAGTTTGAATATTGTCTAGACGATAATATTTGTATTAAAACTCACAGCTTATGCTTTGTCATACTTTACACGACAGTTGTGTAATTAATTTGTATTTGTATTCTGTACCATGTATTTGACGACTCAGAATAGGTGATGTATACCTATTTTGGGGACGTCACACCAAATTTTTGGCAGAGTTTTATAGAAAGAAGATATGGAAAATCTTAACTGGAGGTTGAAGGACATGCAAGAGGAGATTAAAATTAAATTGAAATTGGATGTTACACTTGTGAAGTGTATGAGGGTCAGGAATTTAGCTTTGGCAAGTATACATGCAGTTATGAAGGAACATTATTCGAGGGTTTGGGATTTTGGGGCAGAGATTTTGAGAAGTAACAAAATGAATACAGTCAACATCAAAACCACTAGGCTTAATCCTGAAGATGAGGTCAAGTTCAAGAGATTTTATGTTTGCTATGATAGCTTAAAGAAAGCTTGGAGAGAGGGTTGTAGGCCAATTCTTGGATTGGATGGTTGTTTCTTAAAAACTGTATGTGGGGGTCAACTATTATCTGCTGTGGGAAGGGATGGGAATAATCAAATGTTCCCTGTAGCTATGGCTGTTATAGAAACTGAAAATGGTGACAGTTGGAGATGGTTTTTGGAGTTGTTGGCTGATGACCTTAAACTTGGTGAAGGCTATGGATTTACTATAATAAGTGACCAACAAAAGGTATATATTTACTATAAATGTCTCTGTTTTACTAATTGCCTCTGTTTTAATAATTGCATATGCTTTACTAACTCTAGTTTGTGTTGTACAGGGTTTGAAGAATGCCATATATGAACTGCTTCCTCATGTTGACCATAGAAATTGTGCTAGACACATTTATGCTAACTGGAGGAAGAGGTTCACTTCACAGGCACTAAAGAGATTATTTTGGGAAGCTTCATGTGCAACTCATGATCAATCACATAAGAGAGCAATGAGGGAGATTAAGAGGCTTTTTGGCCCTGCACATGATAAGATTGTGGAGCATGATCCAAAGGTTTGGTTTAAGGCTTTTTTTAGGACTCATTCAAAGGCTGATAATGTTGAGAATAACATGTCTGAATGCTTCAATGCTTGGATTATCAAAGCTAGGTACATTATTGTAATGTTCTTGCATTATTACTAACCTACTTACTAACTTACTTACTAATGCTCTTGCATTATTACTTACTCTTATATCTGCCATTGTCTAGGTACATGCCAGTTCTAACAATGCTTCAGGAAATTCATGATAAAATCATGGTGAGATTGCATCAGTAAAGGGATGTTATGCTTAAGTCAGAGGATTTAATTTGTCCAAGAATTAAGAAGAAACTTGATGATGTCATCATTGCCTCTGCCCATTGTGATCCACTTTGGGATGACAAAATCTCATTCCAAGTCAAGGAAAGAGGTAGAGCATTTACTATGAATCTTAATGATAGAACTTGTGCATGTAGAGTGTGGGACCTTACTGGCATCCCATGTTGTCATGCTGTATTAGCAATTCAGTCAATTTATCAAAATCCAATAGACTATGTAGCTTGTGACGCCCCCAAAATTAGGTATACATCACCCATCTTGAGTCGCCAGATACATGGTACAGAATTCAAATACAACTTAATAATACAACCCATGGATATTTCTAAGCATGTGTTATTCCTATGAATAATAAATAATGGAACCAGTCCTGCCAGAACGCATGTAATGTGATATTCCGATGTAATAATAAAGAATGAAATAATGTAAGAATTTCACCAAGTATAGGGTAGCCCACGTATATAGGTTATTCCAACAGAATAATAAATAATGGAATAACAGAAGTTCTCTTCATGAATACAAAAGAAATAATACCCCTTACCGTAAAAGAAACTGAATATAAGAGTAGGGAAGTAGCAGAATACTTTTCTATAGTTTCTCTATAACTTTTCTCTCTAGAGTTTCAGTGAATTCGTAAGAAATAATGAAGGAATGGGCTTCTATTTATAGAAGAATAGACTGCATAGTAACTAACTTATGAACGGTCCAGATTGATTTACTTCAAACGGACGATCCAGATTGGTTTACTATTAAAACTTAAAGCAACGGTCCATACTGATTTACTATTAAAACTTTAAACCAGCGATCCATATTGATTTACTATTATACTTTCCACCAGCGGTCCATATTGATTTACTATTATATCTGCAATCAACGGTCTGAAAAATTAGCACATCTCCTCATGAAATAATATTGTACCCAAAAATGATTTGGACCAAAAAGAAATATATTTTACGGGTGATCAATAGTACTCCGTGAATAGTAACTCATGAATAGTAACTCATGAATAGTAACTCGTGAATAGTAATTCATGAATAGTAACTCGTGAATAGTACTCACACAAAAGTGTCCCGAATAATTCGATAGAACAATACCGAGTGACTTCTCACATAAGCATCAATAATCAATACCGTACTACTATGCAACCACGCCAGACATCGTACTTTTTAACACCGGTGTTTCAACAGCTAATCAGAAACTTCCACCGTTATTTTCATAAAGTATTTTTGTCATTTTCTATTCGACAAATAATTCTTTTGGAGTCCACTAATGATTGTACCGTCGTCATTTGATATTCCCCACTAAAAGAATATTCCCCACCAATCAAATATTATACAACCACTTGCTTACTTTTGCAAAATTTATAAATATTACCCATAACTATAATCGCTGACACCCCAAATCCGTACTTCAATTCCACGGGATTTGGTGTTCACTATACAAAATATCATCTATCTATCTACCCATAATAAATGCAAACCATGCAATAGATAGAAATAAAATCTTCCCCTTAAGGGTTACAACATCCGAATAATAATATAATCCCATGTTAAACTAACCTTAAACATCTGTGCGGAAATATAAACAATAAGTCTTAAGTAAAATCAATTCTAATTACATCACATAAATAAGCGCCTCATTACTTCTAAGCTTGCCTTTTTTTTACTAGTGGAAGGTTCGTCATTTCTTTTCGTTTTAATCGCAATGTTATTATTATGCAAGAGTGAGCACGATTGCCCACAAGTATAACAATATAACAATGAATAATAACATGCGAGAGAAATAATAACTTCTGAAATAAAAGCTCAACTTTTGAATCAAGAATGAATAACAAGAATCAAAAGATTTCGAGGGTCATAAGACCTTGAACTATGTCCTAGGTTATCAAGGGTTATACTTGAAACCTTTAATACCATAAGACTATGGACCTTTCTACTGCATACTTAGGGGATCACTTAGTACCATAATGTGTACACAATATCTTAACGCTTAATGCATAAGTAAATCCCTTTGCAGGGTTGTTCATCTCAGTTTGACATTCGAGTCCGCACCAAAGGAAGTTTGGTTTGGATAATTCAATAAGGGTTCTGAAATTTAGAATGGTCATCAACTATGGACTAGTCGAATCAATAAGGTTCACTAGTCTAACAAGGTTCAACAATAATGATATTCAAATTGAATAATAATCTTAAGAAGTATACAATAGAACAAATATTGTATAACAAATTCATACTTTGAAAGGATAATAAATCTTTAATATAACAATTCAAACTTGAATAATAATAATGAGAATTTACTCAAGGTAAATAATAAACTTGAACAATGATAACAAGTAGGGGTAAGAAACTTGCCTCGTGCGTAGATTACACTTTAATAAAACACGTTCCTTGAATTAAATCCTACATACCATTTACATTCACAAAACCAGTTAATTATAACTTAACTAATCATCAAACGTTCATTCTTTTTGTCTAACTCGAATTATGACTATACTTAGTCAAATTATCACATTCATTGTCACATTCATTACACTTCACAAATAACAAGTTAATTATGTATTCAATAATTCAATCCACATGCAATTATGTTATTGATATGATAATAATTTGTTTTAACATCTTACTGTACTTCTAATATATTCTTATGTTCATTAAATTAGATTAATATAGCATTCATGGACTTAAACACTTTAAAATTTTTGTTTCTGAACTTTCTGAGAGCTACATACGCACTTTTATACTAGTCTCTGCACTACCACCGATGTATCGATTCTCATTCTGTCAATGCACAAGTACATGCCATGGTCGGCTTCTGACAATCAAATAGTCAGGCAAATGGCAAGCACAGATTAGATTGAACGTAATGGCGTCATGAAAATCGCATAACATGCCAATTTCTACCAATTTTTCTTATTTCTACACGAATTTAATCATACCCATATGTTAGAATTCGTATATAAACATTACTTAACATCTATAAAATGATTTTAACCCATTAAAACACATAATTATAGAATTAAAATATATAAATTTCACTGTTCTTTGTGTTCTTGAAGATTTTGAACAAAAACATAAAATTTTAACACTATGGAATCGTTATAACACCGAATCCGTTTATTTAAGGTTTGGTCTCTTCGTAACAACATGCATAATCAAATAAGAGTGGGAATTTTATAAAAACATTTATGTTTGACACATTAAATTTACGTATAAGTGTCATATGGCCATAACCCAAACTCTGTAATTTTGAAGCAATCATATACGGAGTAATATAATGAAACTGATGATAGGGAATCATGCAATATATATATAAAACATGCTATACTACTCGAATTATTACATATATCCTTATAACAACACAATTTCCCAATTACATAGACTTTACAAGATGAATGAAAGCCATTTTTATAAAAACTTTAATACATAATTTAAATTTGGAAAGGAGGAGATTACTCACAGCTTAGTGTAGATAGAAGAGATGACTCAATTAATCAAACAACTAACAATTCTCTTAAATTCTTAATTTTTCTCTCTTTTCTCTGATTTCCTTCGTTATGCTTTCTAGAACTTAGAAAATGAAGAAAGAAGAAGAATATGTATAATAATAATAAGGAAGGAATCGACGCTAGCTGTGGTCATCTACTACCAAATAATGGGTGACTTCCTCAACTCCCACTAAGGCCATGTTTGGCTATCATTTTAAAAGCTTATACCCCATTAATTTAATAAAACCTCTTATACTATAGTTTAAATAATGTCACACTTTTTATAAAATAAATCAATATCTTATTTAATTTACTTTAAATAAAATATAATAATTTCTCATAAATTCACATAGTCACATAATTAGATTTCTCATTAATAAATAATGTCAAATTATTAACTCTCTAATTAATAATTAAATTAATTAAAATAACATTAGGCTTATTAAATATTTCTTTTAATACAATAAGCTCACATAATGACATACTTCGATAATAAAATTTCTCCACATTAATTTAATAAATGTAAAACATATAATTAAATTAATCTACCACAATCAGATCAATTAATTATTTAATCTAATAATTAAATCATCGAAAATATTTATTTACTTCAATAAATATTAAGAATTAAATTACAAAAATCTCGCTCATTCACATCTTTCCCCTTAAAAGGATTATGTCCCTGTAATCACGACTCAATAAATTCAATTCACTACATTCTCCCCCTACAAAGATTCTCATCCCTGTAGAATCGCTATACATAATTAAGTAAATAAATGAGGGTAATTCTTCATCATATTCTCTTCGAGTTCCCACGTAGCTTCTTCAAATATTGTAGTTCCTCCAAATTACCTTAATGTAAGGTATTACTTTATTTCGAGAACTTGTTCTTTTCTCACGACAATTTGAACAAGAATTTCTTCGTAAGATAAGTTTTTTCAAAATGTAGGGTTCGTATTCAATTACATGCTTGTAATCGGGTTTTAGGGTCGTAAAACGTAAACATGGAAGACGTTATGGACATTCTCGAGTGTTTGGAGGTAGGGCTACCTCGTCACGCAAATTCTCCGATTCTTCTCAAGACTTCAAATGGTCCAATGAATCTTGGGCTCAATTTCCCTTTCTTTCCTAACTCGATCTTTCCTTCCAAGGAGAGACCTTCAAGAAAACATAACTACCTAATTCAAATTCTATATTTTTACGATGTGGATCAACAGATTTCTTCGCTCATCTTGAAATCGCTACCACCATGCTCTCGGATAACTTTGACTATTTCATTGTCCGCTTGCACTAATTCTCGCCCTAGCAATTGTCTTTTCACCAACTTCATCCCAATAAAGTGGAGTTCTCGACTTTCTACCGTGATAACGCTTCATAAGGCAAGCATGCCAATACTAGCGTGGTAATCGTTGTTGTAGCCGAACTCTACTAACTGTGAGTGATCATCCCAATTTCCTTTAAAGTCCATCACACAGTGCTCTTAGCATATCTTCTAATGTCCGAATCGCTCTTTCGCTCGTCTGTCCGTTCTGCTTTGAGGGTGGTATGTTGTACTCATTCGCAATTGCGCACCCATGCATTCCTCAAGACGCTTCCGTAAATTTGACGTAAAGCACGAATCTCTATCGTAAACAATTGACACCGAACTCCGTGGCTCAAAACAATCTCTTTTACGATAGTCTCGCTAACCGATCTAAGTTGAATCTGATTTTGATCGGAAGGAAGTGTGCGGATTTTCGCAACCAATAACGATAACCCATATCAAGTCAGTAGCCTTTCCGAGTCGCCGGAAGGCCAACCACGAAGTCCATTGTAATATGTTCCCATTTCCATTCTCGGGATCTCCAACGGTTGTAGCAATCCACTTGGTCTCCGATGTTCGCTTTTTACTTTCCGATGTGTCGACACTTGGCAACACATTCTGCAACATCACATTTCAAATTCGGCCACCAGAAATGTTGTCGAAGATCTTGGTACATCTTGGTACTACCAGGGTGAATCGAATATCGTGAACTATGAGCCTCACTCAAAATGTCTTCCTTAATCTCTCAGACCGGCAAGTGTACCCAAATTCTACCTCAAATCGCAAAGATTCCTTCCTTATCCATCTTAAACCTCTCTGCCTCAGCCTCCTTCAGATATCTTCTTTGTCACCTTTTTGCATTCATCGTCCTCAAGTCGAGCCTCCTTTACTTTATCTAAGAGAGTTATACCAGATTGCATCCAAAATAGCTTCTCATCAATCTCCATAGGATACTTCACTTCCAACTCCATTTTCTCCATTTCGCAATTAGCTCTCCCGAGCAAATAACATCATCAATTTCTCACGACCCTTTCTACTTAAGGCGCCTAAGAACCACATTTGCTTTACCCGGATGGTATAAAATCTCACAAATGTAATCCTTAATTAATTCCAACCATCTTCTTTGACGATATTCAAATCCTTCCGTGTAAAAAATATATTTCACTTTTTGTGGTCCGATATATTTCACACTTCTCCCCGTAGAGATAGTGCCTCCAAATTTTCAAAGCAAAAAACAATCGCAGCTAACTCCAAGTCGTGGGTCGATATCCTTCTCGTAATCCTTCAATTGTCGTGATGCATACGCAATGACTTTGCCGCTTTTGCATCAAAGACACAACCAAGTCCTTTATGCGACGCATCACTATAAACAACAAAATTTCCTCAGATCATCCTAAGAGATAAATACAAAGTCAGACTCAACCTCTTCTTCAATTCTTGAAAACTTTCTCACACTTCTCCGTCCAAACAAATTTCACAACTTTTCGAGTTAAATTCATAATGGAGTTGCGATCTTGGAAAAGTCTTGTATGAACCTTCTATAATATCCTCGCCAATCCAAGAAAACTTCTTCGATGGCGGCGCCCTCTACTGATCCCGCTTAATCACGACTTCGACTTTGGATGGATCTACCAAATTCCATTTTTATCGATCACGCGCCCAAGAAATTGCACTGCTCAATCCAAAATTCGCATTTCAAAACTTGGCATACAACTTTTCCCTTCTCAATACTTCCAATGTTAATCTCAAATGCTCTTCGTGTTCTTCCTTGGTTTTCGAATAAACCAAAATGTCATCTATAAATACCACTACTTAACTTGTCCAAAACGACTTAAACACACCATTCATTAGTCCCATAAATGTCGCAGAGCATTCGTAAGACCAAACGACATTACTAAAAATTCAGAGTGACCATATCGCATTCGAATCGCCGCCTTCTTGGTACATCCTCCGCCTCTCACCTTCAGCTTGATGATAACCGCTTCAAGTCTATCTTGGAAAAGTATCTCGCCCCCTTCAATCGATCAAATAGTCATCGATCCTCAGAATGGATATCTGTTCTTAATCGTGACCTTATTCAGCCTCTCAGTAGTCAATGCAGAGCCGCATCGATCCGTCCTTCTTTTTCACAAATAACACCGCGCCCCCCTACTACGATACGCTTCTATTGAATGTACTTCTTGTCCAACAATTCTTGTAGTTGTACCATTAGTTCTTTCATCTCTACTGGTGCCATTCTTGGTGATGGTGCCTTCGATATTGGAGCGGCCCGGCCGCCAAATCGATCACAAAATCTACCTCTCTATCCGGTGGAAGTCCCGACAAATCGTCCTGAAATACGCCGATGAAGTCCCTCACAATCCAGATTTCTTCTACCTTCTGATTCTTTTTCGATCGTCGACTATGTAAGCTAAGTATCCTACACAGCCTTGTCTTAATAACTTCCTGGCCTGCATCATCGTCAGACAACTCGCTTGTCTAGGCGACTTGCTACCATAAAACACAACCTTTGATGGAGTCATAAGGTTAATACGCTTCTTTTGGCAATCAATTACAGCCCCATAATTGAATAACCAATCCATTCCCAATATAACGTCAAATTCCCCAAGTCGAATAGGGATAAGATCTACGTTCATGATATTACCCTTAATATCCACTCTACAGTTCTTATACACGCATTTCAATGTGGATTATTTCTCTATTCGCAATTTCTATGTTCATGGGTAATCCAATTCATCCTTAAGGCAAATCTAAATTTTAGCAAAGTCATCTGATATAAAGGAACAAGTAGCAGACCCTTAATCAAATAAAACATAAGCATTAATTTTATTGATCGAAATGATACCGACACCACATCACGAGATCGAATCGCATCCTCGCACCGCCATGTTGAAAGTCCCGGTGGCCGGTTGATTTGTCATGGGTGGTCCGGGATAGTTAAGGCATTTCCACCGTTGTTTCCTTGCTTTCTCCCTCCCCCCCGATCCTCCCGATCCCTTCTTAGATGCCTCGCCATATGGTCCTTCAACCACAAGTGAAACAAGCACCCTTCTTCGGTTTGATAAGCTTAGTGCTATGTGGCCTTCCCCGACCACAATTGTAGCACACTCTTTTTCCTTTCATACAAAAACTCCCAAATGAGCTTTTCCTGCAGTTTGAGCACACTTCGATTCTTCTTCTTCTTCCTTCCTTGTTGATTTCCAAATTGATGATGATTATCATTCCACTTCTCTTCTCGATTAAAATTACCACCTCCCGTGCTTACTTCCACTAGCCTTTGTTATTACTTTCATTATCTTCTTCTTTTCTTCGATCTTGATTATACTTGGTCACCGTGATCGCTTCCACCTTCAAATGAGGATGGCCTTTTCCAAATACTCCAAGAAATGTGTTTATCTCAAACATTGATACTTTTACTATATACCCAAGGCTTTAGTCCTTGTTCAATCTTTCTGCTTTTCTCTCGTCTGTGTACTTGATACTTGGGCTAACCTCGCTAACTCGTTGAATCTAGCCACATAATCAGTACGCCATATTTCCTCGCTTCAATTCCGTAAATTGAACCTCCATCCGTTCTCTGCGTGAGTCGGTTGGAAGTACATCTCAAAAACATTTCTTTAAATCTCTCCCAAGTAATTACACCTTCACCTCCACAAACTTTGTTTGCTTGCCACCAATAGCTAGCTTCAGACTTCAGCATAAATGTTGCAAAAGCGGTCTTCTGGTCTTCTCTAACCCTAGCAACGCCGAAAACCTTCTCCATTTCCATAACCCACGCTTTGAGCCTCGACGGTTCATGGAACCTTTAAATTCTCGTGGTCCCACCGCCTTTGAAATCTTTTAAACGTAGTATTTGGTGGAGCTTGAGGTTGATTATTCATTGCTCCAAATAAGTTAGTTAACCAATCCGCCGCATTAGATTAGCATCGGCATTATTGTTGTTATTTGTCGACTTTTCCCGAGCCGGGTCGACGTTGTTGTCTTCTTCTTCTAAAGCGGCATATTTCTCGTTAAGAATAATATATGCTTATTAAATCTCTATTAAATTCTCTAAATAGTTAAGACTTAACTCAACAATTTAATATAATCATTTAACACATCATCTCAAACAACTTAATATATTTAATTCAAACTAAAAGTTTTACATCAAACGATAAAGATAACCTGCTATTTACATCCACCATCCTGAGATAAAGAATCCACAGATTTAAATATTAAAATATTCCTTCGCTCATAAACATATCGAATTTACATATAAAACTAACTAAGTCTTTCACATAATTAAATGATTATATCACCGTCATCAAGGTGTCAATAGCCTTGCTCACGCCCTCTTCCATGATACGAGACATCGCCCCGCGATCCAAAGATGTACGATGGAAGTCCTTCGAATCGGATGGGGTACCTCAAAACTCGATCCCGGGCCTCATCCATCGTGATGATTAAGTGTAGAGTATGTCTCTCCAAGCTTTGCCTTCTTTTCAGACGACCATCCTCTTCTTCGCAAGATCAAGACGACGTGACTCTCTTACCCAAATTCTCCTCTCGCTATGGCAAGCCTCTCCGAACTCTCTTTCGATCCTTCTTCAACTTTTCTCTCTCTCTGCGGCTTTATCTTCTGGTTTGACCTTTCTCATGGACCAAATCCCATTCTACATTTCCCACCGTGAGTGAAGAGTCGAAATCTCTCTCTCTTCTCGCCGAGAGTAATCATCAATAATAGCTCGCCAACACCAGATCCTCAAGACCTCATCTCAGAATCTCCACGCTACTACCAGATAATGTGTCGTAGACATCTCAAAGATCGATGGAATGTCAGGAAACTCCTCTTCTTCCTCTTCCTCACAAATTCTTCCTCAGATCCTCCTCAGATCTGCCTCAGTTCATGCTCCCGACCAACAACGGTGATCAATGGAGATGATTCTCTCAGTACTAACTGCTCCCTAACAACATGAATGTCTCCGGGCTCCTCCTCTCAGAGGTATTATAGGTACTCTGGGTTCCTCCTCCCCGCCGACTAGTTCCTCCAATGTCGAACATCCCGACAACAAAATTTTGAGTTTTAGTTACTAAGTTGTACTAGTGAGCACATAATTTAACACATAAGCACATAAAGTCTTTTATTATCTTTAATGAATTACAAAAATTCATTTCCTAGAACTCGATAAGAGTTTTCCATCACTATGTTCTTTCTATAAGGCTACTACCTAAGGTTGTTCCCCACCTAAGGTTCATAACCTACAACTTTTGATACTAACTTGTGACACCCCAAATCCGGTACTTCAATTCCACTTGGATTTGGTGTTCACTCAGACAAATATCATCTATCTATCTACCCATAATAAATGCAAACCATGCAATAGATAGAAATAAAATCTTCCCTTAAGGGTTACAACATCCAAATAATAATACAATCCCATGTTAAACTAACCTTAAACATCCGTAATGGAAATATAAACAATAAGTCTTAAGTAACATCAATTCTAATTACATCACATAAATAATCACTTCATTAATTTCTAAGCTTGCCTTGCTTTTACTTACTAAAGGAAGGTTCGTCATCTTTTTCGTTTTAATCGCAATGTTATTATTACGCAAGAGTGAGCACGATTGCCCACAAGTATAACAATATAACAATGAATAATAACATGCGAGAGAAATAATAACTTCAAATAAAAGCTCAACTTTTGAATCAAAAGATTTCTGAGGGTCATAAGACCTTGAACTATGTCCTAGGTTATCAAGGGTTATACTTGAAACCTTTAATAGTCATAAGACTATGGACCTTTCTACTCGCATTTGGGGGATCAAATTTTTAGTACCACATCATCGCACAATAATATCTTAACGCTTAACGATAAGTAAATCCTTTTGCAGGTTTTTCATCTCAGCTTGACATTCGAGTCCGCACCAAAGGAAGTTTGGTTTGGATAATTCAATAAAGGTTCTGAAATTTAGAACGGTCATCAACTATGGACTAGTTGAATCAATAAGGTTCACTAGTCTAACAAGGTTCAACAATAATGATATTCAAATTGAATAATAATCTCAAGAAGTATACAATAGAACAAATATTGTATAACAAATTCATACTTTGAAAGGATAATAAATCTTTAATATAACAATTCAAACTTGAATAATAGTAATGAGAATTTACTCAAGGTAAATAATAAACATGAACAATGATAACAAGTAGGGGTAGGAAACTTGCCTCATGCGTAGATTACACTTTAATAAAACACGTTTCTTGAATTAAATCCTACATACCATTTATATTCACAATACTAGTTAATTATAACTTAACTAATCATCAAACGTTCATTCTTTTTGTCTAACTCGAATTATGACTATACTTGGTTAAATTATCACATTCATTGTCACATACATTACACTTCACAAATAACAAGTTAATTATGTATTCAATAATTCAATCCACATGCAATTATGTTATTGATATGATAATAACTGCTTTTAAACATCTTATTGCATTTCTAATATATTCTTATGTTCATTAAATTAGATTAATATCACATTCATGGACTTAAACACTTTAAAATTTTCGCTTCAATCTTTTTCGAGAGTGGCAATACTACCGATGTATCTTGATTCGATCATGGCATATGGCGGCACTACAAGGCCATTTTAATCGATAAATGGCATCACGATGTGGTTCATGCTGCGATGTGGTTCATGTACAAGCGATGTGACTCTTATGCATGTAAGCCAATATTATGAATTGCAAGCATACAGATTTGTAGAATGGCGTCATTCGCAAAATCGCAGAACATGCCAATTTCTACCAATTTTTCTTATTTCTACACGAATGTAATCATACCCATATGTTAGAATTCGTATATAATCTTTACTCAACATCTATAGAATAATTTTAACCCATTAAAACACATAATTACAGAATTAAAATATATAAATTTCAATGTTTTTTGTGTTCTTGAAGATTTTGAACAAAAATCATAAAATTTTTAACACTACTTGATTCAAGTTATAACACCAAATCCGCTCATTTAAGGTTTGGTCTCTTCAGAACAACATGCATAATCAAATAAGAGTGGGAATTTTATAAAAACATTTATGTTTGACACATTAAATTTACGTATAAGGGCCATATGGCCATAACCCAAATTTTGTGATTTTGAAGCAATCATATACGGTGTAATATAATGAAACTGATGATAGGAATCATGCAATATATATATATATATATATATATATATATATATATATATATATATATACATATATACCTTTAATTATTACATATATCCATATAACAACACAATTTCCCAATTACAGAGACTTACAGGATGAATGAAAGCCATTTTTATAAAAACTTTAATACGTAATTTAAAATTTGGGAAGGAGGAGATTACTCACAGCTTAGTGTAGATAAAAGAGATGAACTTTCTCAATTAATCAAACAACTAACAATTCTCTCAAATTCTTAATTCTCTCTCTCTGTGATTTCCTTGCAGAACTTAGAAAATGAAAAGAAGAAGAATACGTATAATAATAATAAGGGAAGGAACTGACGCATTGTTGTTAGTTACCCAGTCATGGGTAACTTCCTTCAACTCCCACTAAGGCCATGTTTGGCTATCATTTTAAAAGCTTATACCCCATTAGTTTAATAAATTCTCTTATACTATAGTTAAATAATGTCACATTCCTTTATAAAATAAATCAATATCTTATTTAATTTACTTTAAATAAAATATAATAATTTCTCATAAATTCACATAGTCACATAATTAGATTTCTCATTAATAAATAATGTCAAATTATTAACTCTCTAATTAATAATTAAATTAATTAAAATAACATTAAGCTTATTAAATAATTCTTTTAATACAATAAGCTCACATAATGACATACTTCAATAATAAAATTTTCACATTAATTTAATAAATGTAACACATATAATTAAATTAATCTACCACAATCAGATCAATTAATTATTTAATCTAATAATTAAATCATCGAAAATATTTATCTACTTCAATAAATATTAAGAATTAAATTACAAAAATCTCGCTCATTACATCTTTTCCCCCTTAAAAGGATTCTCATCCCTTAATCACGACTCAATAAATTCAATTCGTTACATTCTCTCTCCTTACAAAGATTCTCGTCTCCCCGTAATCGCTTTACATAATTAAGTAAATAAATGAGGGTAATTTTTCAACATATTCTCTTTGAGTTACCACGTATAGCTTCTTCAGCGTTGTGGTTCCTCCAAATTACCTTAATAGAAGGTATTACTTTATTTCTGAGAACTTGTTCTTTTCTGTCGACAATTTGAACAGGAATTTCTTCGTAAGATAAGTCTTTTTCAAAATGTAGGGGTTCGTACTCAATTACATGCTTGTAATCGGGTTTTTAGGGTCGTAAAACAGAAACATGGAAGACGTTTTGGACATTCTCGAGTGCTGGAGGTAGGGCTACCTCATACTCAATTTCCCTTTCTTTCTGAACCTGATCTTTCCCTTACAAGGAGAGACCTTCAAGAAAACATAACTACCTGATTCAAATTCGATATTTTAACGATGTAGGTCAGCGTATTTCTTCCGGCTCACCTTGAGTCGCTACCAATGTGCTTCGATAATAACTTTGACTATTTCGCACGCTCTGTTGTACCAATTCTGGCCCTAGAAATTATCGTTCGCCAACTTCATCCCAATAAAGTGGAGTTCTGCATTTTCTACCGTATAATGCTTCAAGGCGGCATGCCAATACTAGCGCAGGATCTGTTGTTGTTGTAGCGAACTCTACTAATTCTGTGGTGATCATCCCAATTTCCTTTAAAGTCCATCACATGTGCTCTTAGCATATCTTCTAAGGTCCGAATCATTCTTTCGCTCTGTCCGTCATTCTGCTTGAGGGTGGTATCTTTCAGTCGCAATTGTGTTCCCATTCATTCCTCGTAGACGCTTCTGAATTTTGACGTAAACGCGGATCTTTGTCGAATATAATGACACCGGCACTCCGTGCCTCGAAACAATCTCTTTTACGTATAGTCTTGCCAACTGATCTAAGTTGAATCTGATTTTGATCGGAAGAAAGTGTGTGGATTTTATCAGTCGGTCAACAATAACCCATACTGCGTCGTAGCCTTTCTTAGTCATCGGAAGACAACCACAAAGTCTATTGTAATATGTTCCCATTTCCATTCTGGGATCTCCAACGGTTGTAGCAATCCACTTGGTCTCTGATGTTCTGCTTTTACTTTCTGACAGGTCGGACACTTGGCAACACATTCTGCAACATCACGTTTCAAATTTGGCCACCAGAAATGTTTTCGAAGATCTTGGTACATCTTGGTACTACCAGGGTGAATCGAATATCGTGAACTATGAGCCTCACTCAAAATGTCTTCCTTAATCTCATCGCATCAAGGTACCCAAATTCGCGCCCTCAAATCGCAAAGATTCCTTCCTTATCCATCTTGAACCTCGGTTCAGATCCTTCAGATATCTTCTTTGTCACCTTTTTGCATTCGTCGTCCTGAAGCTGAGCCTCCTTTACTTTATCTAGTAGAGTTATACCAGATTGCATCTGAAATAACTTCTCATCAATCTCCATAGAGTCTATTCTAATCGTATATTCGTTATCTTCACGTGGGTCCCTAGAGTCTTTAACTCTATCTCCATCATTTGTAAGTTATACGAAATAGGTCTTTGTGTTAACAACATCACACTCATAAACGCATACGATCTTCTACTCAACGCGTCACCATCTGCGTTCATTTTCCCATGATGATATTGAATGGTACGATCGTAATCTTCAATGTACTCTAGCCAACGCCTTTGGCACATTACACGCTCGCTTTAGGTGAAGAAAATATTTGAGGGTTTTAGAAATGGGTTTTGTACTGGGGTCAATACAAAATTCGATTTCACGCTCTAGGGTAGGCTAAGAAGTCTTCAAGAATACGTCAGGAAATTTATTAACAATAGAAATATCATTCAAAATCGTGACTCTCATCCAAGACTTGGATAACATGTCACATTGATACCTATCAACTTGTCACCGCTATTCACTACGTTGCCTACGAAAGTCCGCGGTGCATTCCACACAAGAAAGTCAACAACGAAAGGATCGGGGCTCTTTATTTATGGCTTGATATGACAATGATTGACTTTAGTGGTTTGGTTACTTTGAATTCGCATAATAGGTTGGTTAGAGTATGAAAGCTAACAACCTTACGAAAAGCATGATGAGTAGTTAACCAATCGCTTCCAAAAATCACATCAAAGGCAAGTATTTTCAAAGAGATAAGATCGACAGTAACGTGAAAGTGTTGATTTGAACAAGATTTATAAATAGTGGAGGTAACGAAGGTTTCTCCCAACTGAGTTTAAACAGATATATCAAAGTCTAACTTCTCCGGAGTTAACTTCAAACATTGAACACAATTAGGTGTAATAAAAGAGTGAGTAGAACCCCAGATCAACACTTGGTATAGACTTCGCAAGAGTTTATGACTAACATACCCGTGATAATTTTATCCAGGTTCCTCGTCACGAAAAAAAAACGTTCTCTCTTAAACTACTGGCTTTGGCTTGTCTGGGACATCCTTTGGTGCCTCCATCTTAGCTGAACTTGTCTTCGGTGAATGACAAAATTGGGCTAAGTGACCTTCTCTTCCACAATTATAGCATGTTTTGGACGGCATCGCGCAGTTTGGACTGATGTGTCCCTCCCCTCCGTATTTGAAGCATATGATAGGTGGTCGTTCTCATTCCTTAACAATGGGTGCTTTGGTCGACGCCTTTCCATCATTGTTGAATCTCCTCTTCTTGAAATGTCCATTCTTATTATTTTGACCATGATTACCACCGGTGGTTACCATTTCGCATGTTGATTCCTCCATGCTTATTGTCACCGCTTTGATGACCGTATATCACCAGTATTATCATTTTTCCTACCGCTTCTTTTTTGGTTGCGTTGACTCGTTATCGCGCTCCACTAATCGAAATCATATTTACAACATCCAATACAAACACACGCTTTATGAGAAATAAGATATCGACGTATCTCCACTTCAAACCTCTTAAAAACATCGTCGCATTCTCTCATTTATCAACCAAGTGGGATGCAAATCGGGACAACTCGGCAAACTTGGCCTCGTACTGCGACACGGTCATGTTGTTTTGCTCCAACTTGATAAATTCCATCTCCTTCATGTGACGAATGCTTTCGGGAAAGTACTTGTCATTGAATAGCTCTTTGAACTTCTCCCAAGACATCTTGAATGCGCCAGTCAGGTAATGCTTTTACAAATTTCCACCAAATGATCCGCCTCTTCACGCATTATATAAAGGTGGCAAAGGGAACCTTTTGCCCTCAAGCATCCCAAGACATCAAATATCTTGGTGATCTGCTTTAACCACGCCTCCGCCTTTAAGTGGTTCTCGCTTTCCTAAAACTCCGGTGGTCCCAGCCCTTGAATTGCTTAGCGGTGACCAACCGTAGGTTGCCATTGTTTCTCCAAAGATTATGAATAGGAGCCGTCACCGATGTTGCATGAATTCTAAAAGCTCCTAAACGCATCATTAATCGTCAATTGATCGGTGTTGTTGTTTACGGAGGATTATCGCCATCCTGCTGCACATTGTCCTCGATTATTGATCTGGGGAGAATCAACGGCCTCCTGTGGCTCCATTGTTATTCTCAACATTCTCGGATGTTATTTTCGAGATCTCGCCACAAAACAAAGGTTAATTGACATGTAACATATTATCCCTATATTCTCGACCCACCAATTAAATACCAAATTTAGGTAGGTCATACTAACGAAGGAATTCTGCCTCCCTCCTAGTTTTATTCTCACATCCTAGCCAGGGATCATATCCTAAAGCTTTGATACCAACCGTGACGCCTCAAAATTAGGTATACATCACCCATCTTGAGTCGCCAGATATATGGTATGTAATTCAAATACAACTTAATAATACAACCTGTCAGTATGTACGACAAAAACATAAATCGTGAGTTTGAATACAAATATTGTCTACTAGAGAGTATACAAAACTCAAAAGGAGTCCTCATTACAATTATTATTATACTATTTCACAGAATAGTGAGGACTACTAATGCACCATCTAGGACCATCACTCTGTTCCCCGACTAGTCCAAGCTACGTTCTCATTTCCTGAAGAGAACAGTGAAAGAAAGGGTGAGCTCAACTAGCCCAGTAAGAATTATTATGACTAAGATAATGTAGAATAATTTATCATTAGCCTTCAACAGTGTTAAACTTATAAAATATAATAACTATCAAGTTTAACTGCAGCAGAACAAGCAATCCATTAGAAGAGTCAAGTAGGAAATAAAATCTATTATCTTCTATGATTTAAAAGGTTTTTCATCACTTTTATCGCTGGGACTCAGCTTAATAAATAATCCACATCATCGAATCACCCCTGCACTACGACCAAGGATATTCTTTAGTATCACGACCACGAATTATCCATGCATTACGGCTTAAGATAATCATGTTTTCATCAACGGTCCTAATCATGCCATAAAACAATTCATCTTTGCACTACGGCCAAAGAGAATCCATAGCCATAATCATACCAAAAACTGTCCATCAATGCACTACGGGCCAATGAGGACTTTTTCCACATCATTTATAACATTATGGTTATGATTATACTGAATAATCCCTGGTCATAATCATACCAAGTCCATCTATGCACTACAGGCCACAGATGACTTTCAACATAATATAAACATTAGGATGGTGACAATGATATAAGAATTCAATAAAACAAGTTCAAGAATTAATTTATCCAGGAACTGATAACGTTCAAATTGTCAACATGATACTGCTTTGTAGAGTAAAATTCAAGAATGCTCAGAAGAATATTTCCATGAAAAGATACTGGATGAAGCACAAATATCAAGGATATTCCACTAATTTCATGGAGTATAGAAGTCAAAGTTTTAACCAACTAATTATAATAAAGAATGGAATAACAAAAGAAATCACCATGCATGCGATAGACCGCACAAAAGTGTGTTATTCCAAATGTAATAATAAATAACGGAACTAGGTCCCAAGTAAACTCTCATGCAGACGTGATATTCCAAATGTAATAATAAAGAATGGAACCAGTCCCACAGAAACGCATGCACAAGATATTCCGGCAGAATAATAAATAATGGAACCAGGTCCGGCGTAAAACACACAGATAGGATACTCCGACAGAATAATAAATAATGGAACCAGGTCCGACGTAAACGCACAGACAGGATATTCCAACAGAATAATATAGAATGAAATAACAGAAGAATTTCACCAAGTATAGGGTAGCTCACAGATCAAAAGTTATTCCAACGTAATAATAAATAATGGAATAATAGAAGTTCTCTTCATGAATACAAAAGAAATAATACCCCTTACCGTAAAAAGAAACCTAATATAAGAGTAGGGAAGTAATGAATACTTTTCTATAGTTTCTCTATAACTTTTCTCTCTAGAGTTTCAAAGAATTAAATGAAGAAATAATGAAGGAATGAGCTTCTATTTATAGAAGAATAGACTGCATAGTAACTAACTTATGAATGGTCCAGATTGATATACTTTAAATGGACGATCCAGATTGGTTTACTATTAAAACTTAAAGCAACGGTCCATACTGATTTACTATTAAAACTTTAAACCAACGATCCATATTGATTTACTATTATAACTTTCCACCAGCGGTCCATATTGATTTACTATTATATCTTCAACCAACTATTCGAAAATTAGCACATCTCCTCATGGAATAATATTGTACCCAAAAATGATTTGGACCGAAAAGAAATATATTTTACGAGTGATCAATAGTACCCAAGTGAATAAGAACTCGTGAATAAGAACTCAAGAATAAGAACTCATGAATAGTAACTTGTGAATAGTAACTCATGAATAGTAACTCATGAATAGTAACTCGTGAATAGTACTCGACACACGAAAAAGTGTCCCAATAATTCGATTGAACAATACTGAGTGACTTCACATAAGCATCAATAATCAATACCGTACTACTATGCAACCACGTGTATTATCAGTATTTTAACACCGGGTGTTTCAACAGCTTAACGATAAAACTTCCACCGTTATTTTCATAAAGTATTTTTGTCGCTTTCTATCCAATAATAATTACATTGGGGTCCACTAATGATTGTACCGTCGTATAGATATTCCCCGACTAAAAGAATATTCCCCGACCAATCAAATATTATACAACCACTTGCTTACTTTGCAAAATTTATAAATATTACCCATAACTATAACATTACATCAAATCAACACCATAATATTAAAAAAAATTATTTCGAGAAAATTAAATCTTTATTCATAAAATATGGGGTCTCACATAGCTCACTTGTATAGCAGAGATACTTACCTCAAGACTTATAGTCATGCTCTTGAGGTGTTAAATGGTGAAGATTTCAGGGAATTCACAGACTGTGACATTATGGGGCCTCCACCAATACCAAAGAAACTGAGAGGCAGACCACAAAGGCTGAGAAGGAGAGAAGGTTGGGAAGACAAAGGAAATCATGGCCCCTTGAAGAGGGTGAGTAGGGTAGGAAGGAAAATGCATTATAGCATTTGCAGAAAGTCTGATCATAGAAGGAACCAATGCCCAGTTAAAGAGACCAATGCAAGGTCCATGGGAGATACTGTTGAAGAGCCCACTACACATCCTACTGTACTACCTGGTATAGTAATTAGAGAGGGAGACCAATTCAACAAAGCAAAGGAACCAATTGCTAATGTAAGTTTGTAGCATTTAGCATGTTCATTATATATATTGAGACTGATAAAGACTAACTATGAGATATATGTTGTTACAGTACACAAGTAAAGGTAAAGAAAAGGTGGGATGCTCTAATGAAAAAGGGAAAGATAGACCCCCCACAAGCATTTATGTTTGTAAGTAAAAGCATACCTATAATATTGGTCTACTTTCCATGTTATCATTTAATTGCTTAATTAATTTGAGAGCTTTTAAATTTTGTAGATGCCAACTCCACGTGTGATGGGTACTACTGATTTGCCTATCAATAATACCCCTCCAGCCAGTACCCCACTAAATACAACACATCTTAGTAAAATGGGCTTCCAAACACCAACTATAAGCTCAGTTTCTTCCAAAATTCAAACCAGAGGGGGAAAAAGGAAGATAAATGTTGGCAACCAAGACTCTACAAGAGGGAGATACAAAATTCCAAGGAAGAATGATAGAGCAAAGTTAGATAAAAATTAGGATTTTTATCTTTTGGGATATTAAGTTATTAGGTTTCTTATCTTTTGGGACTGATTATGGTATTTTGTATGCAATTATGCTACTGAACTGGATGAATGTTAATATGGATGATTATGGTATTTTGTATTTTGGAATATGTAATATGATTCTGTAATGGTCATTGGTCTGAATGCTTTAACTTTTATAATATAAAAGATTTTGTTATTGTCTAAGCATTATACCTGAATTGGTGTATTGGTGTATGATATTAGTACTAGTTCATGTTTGCAGTACCTCAAAATGCTTTAATGTTGTGCATTGTCATGCCAGTTTATGATATGGTGTATTGGTGTATGAAAATTGTGTTGTGTAGTGTACTTTATTATATACATTTGAATGAATATTGTGTGGATGGAATTGCCAATTGCTTCTTGTTTGTTAACAATGTACTTCTTGTTTGTTATTACTGCTACCACTTTAATTTGCACCAAACATCAATTAAATTAAATGCTCTACTTCAACATGGAGTCATAATGAATATAGTCAACATCAATTCAATGCTCTGCTTCAATTGCACACTACTCAGCCAAATCAATATTCAATACATATTTACCAACCATCAAAACCAACATTAAGCATTCAATACATACATGACAAAATAACATTCAATACATACTTTAATCATCCTTTACTACATTCAAGGAAGACAACTCTATACATTTGGTTGTAATACAATGAAAAACAAAATCCAAGAAACTACTAAAGCAATCCATAATTTCTTCTCCATCGAACTTTGCTTGTCAATTTTCTTCCTCAACTGCTGCCCTTGTCTTTGCAGCACCAAAACCTCTTTTTCTTCATTATTTATCTCACCTTTGCTCATCAATATGTTCTCAGTTTCCATCTTCTTTATTACTTCCATCAAACTCTCAATTTTTTCATTGCTTCTTTCTATCTTTCCCTTTAGCTATAATATCACTTCCCTTGATCTCTCTATAAATGGAGGATCACACCATTTAAAGAATCTACAACACAACTTGTTATCCTGCAACCAGTTGCACACAAATTCATCCATCAAGCCCATAACAAATATGCTTCAACAACATACAACAAATTTCATGCTTTTACCAAGCATGAAATTGGGTATTTAGGTCACTAAAAACATATGAATCTTCCATTTCACTCTATATACAGTAAAGTGTATGACTTTGGTTGTAAATTTTTACAATTTACAAAATTGCAACTTCTACTCATCAACTTTTCAAATCAGTAAGAAAGACATCCTCTCTTTGAAATCATCAACTTTTCAAATCTTCAAATAACAAATAACACTTCCTCAAACATCTAATACTCAAATATTTAACAACACCAGAACAACTTTTGGTGTTGTTAAATATTACAACAAAAATTAGGTCCCTGCAGCCCAACTAGAAGAAATTAGGTCACATACCTTGAAACGAGCACAACCGATGAACCTTCTTCCCGGGTCAGTAGTTCCCTCTTTCCAAGCTACCTACATCGGTGCGATAATCCCACATCGGCATGTCACTGGAGTTCTAGGCATCTCCCAATCTTCGACGCGATTTGTGTAACTATTTTCGCTGGAGCTCATGTTAGTTCCACTCTTAATTGTCTTCTTTTCCTTTGTCGATCTATGTGGAATGAAGGCAGGAGTTGGAATCGATTTGGGTCTGATTTTGGGGATAGTGTTTTGATTCCTCTTTTCAAATGAAGAACAAATGATTTAGGTCTGATTTTGGGGATTTAGAGATTTAGTCGGTTTAGGAATTTTGGGATAAAATCCACGTAATATATTTAATCAGTTGCCAGTATTTCCACGTATTGCCACATCATTCTTACATTAAATGGTTAATGCATATAGACGGCAAAATCACTTTTTGTAAATAACGATAGTTCAACGTGTGACGCCCCAAAATTAGGTATACATCACCCATCTTGAGTTGCCGATATACATGATACGTAATTCAAATACAACTTAATAATACAACTGTCGTGTACAATACGACAAAACATAAACTGTGAGTTTGAATACAAATATTGTCTACTAGAGAGTATACAAACTCAAAAAGAGTCCTCATTATAATTATTATCACACTATTTCACAGAATAGTGAGGACTACTAATGCAAACATCTAGGATCATCACTTTGTTTCCCGACTAGTCCCAGCTACGTTCTCATTTCACGAAGAGAATGGTGAAAAGAAAGGTGAGCTCAACTAGCCCAAGAAGAAATATTATGACTAAGATAATGCGTAATAATTTATCGTTAGCCTTCAACAAAGGTTAAACCGATAAAATATAATAACTATCAAGTTTAACTCACAGCAGTAACAAGCAATCCATTAGAAGAGTCAAGTAGGAATAAAATCTACTATCTTCTATGATTTAAAAGATTTTTCATCACTTTTATCACGAGACTTAGTTTAATAAATAATCCACATCATCGAATCACCCCACACTACTACTGGCCGAGGATATTCTTTAGTATCACGCGACCATGAATTATCCATGCACTACTACTAAAGATAATCATGTTTTCATCAACTATCTGATCATGCCATAAAATAATTCATCTTTTGCACTATGGCCAAAGAGAATCCATAGCCATAATCATACCAAAAAAGCCCATCAATGCACTACGGGCCAATGAGGACTTTTTCCACATCATTTGTAACATTACGCTTATGATTATACCGAATAATCCCTGGTCATAATCATACCAAGTCCATCTATGCACTGCAGGCCACAGATGACTTTCAACATAATATAAGGATGAGGATGATGACAATGATATAAGAATTCAATACAACAAGTTCAAGAATTAATTTATCCAGGAACTAATAACGTTCAAATTGTCAACATGATATCGCTTTGCTTTGAGTAAAAATTCAAGAATGCTCGTAAGAATATTTCCATGAAAAGATACCGGATGAAGCGCAAATATAAAGGATATTCCACTAATTTCATGGAGTATAGAAGTCAAAGTTTTAACCAACTAAGTATAATAAAGAATGAAATAACAAAAGAAATCACCATGCAGAAAGCTATGGGCACAGATTTACGATTTAGCTCGGCATATCATCCTCAGACGGATGGGCAATTGGAGAGGACTATTCAAACTCTTGAAGATTTATTAAGACTCTGTGTCCTTGACTTCAATGGAAGTTGGGATAAGTTCTTACCATTGGTGGAGTTTTCCTACAACAACAGTTATCAAACAAGTATTGGCATGGCTCCATTTTTGGCGTTGTACGGAAGAAAGTGTCGCTTCTCAAAGATTTGGGATGAGGTGGGTGAAGCAACGTTGTTGGGACCAGAGTTGATACGTATGACTACGGAAAAGATTCAAACGATCCGACAACGTATAAAAACCTCACAAGATCGACAAAAGAGTTATGTTGATCTTCATCGAAAGGACGTGGAATTCAATATTGAAGATCATGTGTTGTTATGTGTTGCTCCATAGAAAGGAGTTATGAGATTTGGAAAGAGAGGAAAGCTAAATCCTCGATTCATTGGCCTATTTTTAATCCTCGATCGAGTAGGAACTGTGGCCTATAGACTCGCTATACCGTCAAGTATGTCTCGTGTTCATAACGTTTTTCACATATCCATGTTACGTAAATATGTGGAAGACCCGAACCACATTATTGAGTTAGAACCGGACGAAATAGCGGAGGATTTAACGTATAATGAGGTTCTTGTTCAAATCTTGGATAAGAAGGAACATATTCTAAGCTCCAAGGTTATACCTCAAGTCAAAGTTTTGTGGAGAAACCACAATGTTGAGGAAATGACCTGGGAGTTAGAATCTGAAATTAAGTCAAGGTATCCTCACCTCTTCGATATACCAGGTACGTACCCTAATTTCGAGGGCGAAATTTCATAAGAAGGGGAGGTTGTAAGACCCCAACTTTTATAAATAAAGATGAATTTTCTATAAATATCATTTTTGAATATTATGGAGTAAATTTGATATAATGTTATAGTTGTGGGTAATATTTATAAATTTTCCAAAATACGCAAGTTGTTATATAATATTCGATTGGTCGGGGAATATTCGTTTTAACAGGGAATATTCATACAACGGCACAATCATTGGTGGACCCCACAACGGAATTATTGTCGGATTGAGAAAATGACAAAAATAATTTATGAAAATAACGCGGAGTTTTACCGTTAATCGTGGAAACACCCTAAGTTGTTAAAAGTACAATGAATGTCGCATTGTTGCACATGAAGACACCAGATTGATTATTGATGCTTACCTGAGAAGTCACTCAGTTTTGTTCAATTATTGCTACAGTAATTGCTGCATAATATCTCACGTTATTTGATTCAATTATTGTCAATATTTTATATATTATTAAATCAATAATTGAGACGACAAAGTTATTCATATTATTATTTGTAATATTGACAATGTCTAGAAGTTATGTCAAGGAGAGGTTTGGTCACCTAATTGCACGCCAATAGGGAGAAATCCTTATTGGAAAGCTCCCTCTTTCCTGGGAACGACCTAGTTGTTAAATATTATGAATTATAATAATGATGATAAATGTTGTTAAAATTATTAAAGGAATTTTTTATGATGTACTTTTAAAAATTATCGGTAGAAGTTATCTCAAATTATATATATATATATATATATATATATATTTATCATATATATATATATATATATATAAAGTCTTGTGTGGGGGAGGGGGGGAGATAACATTGTCAGGAATGTGTTAAAGTTTGAATAAGTGGTGTGTGTAAATGATTATGATATATATATAACATATGACTAATTATATATATATATATACATAATTACGTGTGGGTAAGGGAAATTTGAAAACTAGAAGTCTGCTCATTCAATTAATTCATCCGTGACTTGCCAGTTGGTTCGTCCGTGAGAAGAAAAATAAAGAAAGTACTGTTCACCCGTGATTTTATTCAAACAGTACCCCTTCCATTCTCCTATAAATAGGATGCTTAGTTAGAATTGAAAACACACCGTAAATTGAGAATTCTTCTTCTATAATCTTGGCGTATTTCTTTAGAGTTTTAAAAAGCTTTGAGCGTAGTCTGAGTTTTCTTCAAGAATATCCTCGCCCTACCAAATGAATACTCTTCTTTTACGTTAGGGATATTATTTATTGTACTCTTAAGGGTATTATTTCTTTTGTATTCATGAAGAGAACTTCATTATTCCATTATTTATTATTCTATTGGAATAACTTTATATACGCTGGATACCCTATACTTGGTGAAATTCTTCATTATCCATTCGTTATTATTACATTGGAATATCCTCATGCATGCGTTTCTGCCGACCTGATTCCGCCTTTATTATTCTCGTTGGAATATCCTCATGCTGCGCGCTTTCTGGGGACTCGATTCTGTAATTATTATTCTCATTGGAATAACTCACCTGTCTGCGATCTATCGCATGCCTGGTGATTTCTTTTGTTATTCCATTCCTTATTATACTCAGTTGGTTAAAGTTTTGACTTCTATACTCCATGAAATTAGTGGAATATCCTTGATATTTGCGCTTCATCCAGTATCTTTTCATAAGAAATATTCTTCTGAGCATTCTTGAATTTTACTCTACAAAGCAGTATCATGTTGACAATTTGGACGTTATTGGGTCCTGGATAAATTAATACTTGAACTTGTTTTATTGAATTCTTATATCATTGTCATCATCCTCATGTTTATATTTTGTTGAAAGTCATCTGTGGCCTACAATGCATAGAAGGACTTGGTATGATTATGACTAGGGATTATTCGGTGTAATCATGACCGTAATGTTACAAATGATGTGGAAAAAGTCCTCATTGGCCCGTAATGCATTGATGGACAGTTGTTGGCATGATTATGACCATTAATGAATACACAAATATTCTTGGCCCGTAGTGCATAGATAATTGTGGTCATGATACTAAAGAATATCCTTGGCCGTAGTGCAGGGGTGATTTGATGATGTGTATTAAGCTGAGTCTCAGCGATAAAAGTCATGAAAAACCTTTTAAATCATATAAGATAGTAGATTTTATTCTCTACTTGACTCTTCTAATGGATTGCTTGTTTCGCTGCAGTTAAACTTGATGTTTGTTATATTGTATCAGTTTAACACTATTGAAGACTAAAGATAATTTATTCTGCTTTATCTTAGTCATAATATTTCTTACTGGGCTAGTTAAGCTCACCTTTCCTTTCAACCGTTTCTCTTGTGAAATGAGAATATAAATTTGAGACGAGTCGGGGAACGGAGTGATGGTCCAGAGGATAGCATTAGTTGTCATCACTATTCTGTGAAATAGTGTGTTAATAAATGTATTGAGGACTTATTTTGAGTTTTAATACCGCCTGAAGACAATGTTTGTATTGAAACTCACAACTTATGTTGTATATTTAAAGATTGTATTTGTATTCATACCATGTATTTGGCGACTTCGAAATAGGTGATGTATACCTATTTTGGGGCGCGCCACAAATAGTATCGAAACTTAGGATATGATCCCTTGCTAAGATATGAGACTAGAACTAGGAGGGGAGAGACGGGGAATTCCTTCACTAGTATGACATACCTATGTTTATTTGGTACTTAATTGGTCGGCCAAAGTATAGGAATAATATAATATGTGTTAATTAACCTTTGTTTTGTGGCAGTATCTGAAAATGACATCCGAGAATGTTGAGAATAGCAATGGAGCACAGGAGACCGTTGAGTCTCCACAGATCAATAATCAGGATAATGCGCATCAGGAAGGCGACAATCCTCAGGCAAACAACAACACTAACCAGATGATGAATGATGGATTGTTCAGAGGCTTTATACAATTCATGCAACATCAGGCGAGAGCGGCTCCTGTCCAAAATGTAGGTGGAAACACTGGAAACTCTCGAACGGTCACCGCTAAACAGTTCAAGGAGCTGGGACCACCGGAGTTTATTGGAGAGCCAAAACCACTTAAGGCGGAAGCATGGATAAAGCAGATCACCAAGATATTTGATGTCTTGGGATGCTCCGAGAGCAAAAGGTTCCTTCGCCACCTTCATGTGTTGCGTGAAGAAAGCGATTCTTGGTGGGAATCAGAAACGCATCTCTGACTGACGCTTTCAAGATGTCTTAGGAGAAGTTCCAAGAACTATTCAACGACAGTACTTTCCTCGAAAGTATTCGTCACATGAAAGAGGTGGAGTTTATCAAGTTAGAACAAAACAATATGATCGTGTCACAATCTGAGGCTAATTTTGCGGAGTTATCCGGTTTACGCATCCCATTTGGTCGATAATGAGGAGGCGAATGACGCGAATGTTTTTAAGAGGTTTGAAACCGGAGATACGTCAATATCTTATTACTCATAAACTGTGTTTGTACTCAGATGTTGTAAATAGGGCTCAGTTATTGGAGCACGGTAACGAGTCAACGCAACTAAGAGAAAGTAGCCGGCAGCATGAAAATACCAATGGAATCAATTATCGAAGCGGTGACAACAAACGTGGAGGGAATCAACATGCCAGAAATGGTAACCACTTCGGTGGTAATCATGGCCAAGATAGTAAAAATGGACATTTCAAAAAAAGGAGATTCAACAATGATGGAAACATGTCAACACCAGCAACCGTGGTTAAGGAAGGAGAACGACCACCTATCATATGCTTCAAATACGGAGGGGAGGGACATATCAGTCCAAACTGCACGATGTCATCTAAAGCGTGTTATAATTGTGGAAGAGAAGGTCACCTAGCCCGATTTTGTCGTTCACCGAAGACAAGTTCAGCTAGGATAGAGGCACCAAAGGTCATCGGAAAAAGTCAAAGTCGGTGGTCTGAGGAGAGCATTTGTTGTGACCTCCCGAAAGCAAGGAACCCGAACGAGGTCATCACGGGTAAGCTTATCATAAACTCTAGCGAAGTCTATACCTTATTTGATCTGGGTTCTACCCATTCTTTTATTTCTCCTACTTTACGCTCAACGATTAAATTTGACTCCGGAGAAATTAGACTTTGACTTATCTGTTGAAACTCCGTTGGGAGAAACCTTCATTACATCCACTGTTTATATGTCTTGTTTGGTTCAAATCGGTACCCTCACATTACCTGTTGATCTTATTTCATTGAAAATACTTGCATTTGATGTGATTCTAGGGATTGATTGGTTAACTACTCATTATGCTAAAATTGATTGTTTTCGTAAGGTTGTTAGCTTTCATATTCCTAATCAACCTATTATGCGAATTCAAGCGACCAAACCATTAAAATCAATCACGGTCATCTCAAGCCATAAAGCTATTCGTTTATTAAAAAACGGATGTCAAGCTTTCTTAGCCCACGTCACAGATCTAAACAAAAATACGTCAGTTTTGAATGATATTTCTATTGTTAATAAATTTCCTGACGTATTCCCTGAAGAACTTCTTGGCCTACCCCCAGAGCGTGAAATTGAATTTTGTATCGACCTTGAACCCGGTACAAAATTCATTTCCAAAGCCCCATATCGAATGGCTCCTATTGAACTTCAGGAGTTAAAGACCTAACTACAAGAATTGTTAGACATCGGTTTCATTCGTCCTAGTACTTCTCCTTGGGGTGCTCCTGTTCTATTCCTGAAGAAGAAAGATGGGAGTATGCGACTTTATATTGACTATCGGGAGTTGAATCATGTCACCATCAAAAATAGGTACTCATTGCCACGTATTGATGACCTGTTTGACCAGTTGCAAGGCGCCAAATTCTTTTTAAAGATTAATCTTCGTTCCGGATATCACCAATTGAAGATTAGAACCGATGACATTCCAAAGACGGCTTTTAAAACTCGGTACGGGCATTATGAATTCCTAGTCATGTCTTTTGGATTGACTAATGCTCCTGCTGCCTTCATGGATATGATGAACCGAGTATTCAAAGAATATTTGGATCACTTTGTGGTCGTCTTTATTGATGATATCCTTATTTATTCCAAAAGATGTGAAGATCATGAGCAACACTTGAGGCAACACTTGAGGCTGATACTCCAAAAGCTTCGTGAATACAAGCTTTATGCCAAGTTGAAGAAATGTGAGTTCTAGCTTGAGGAAGTAGCATTCCTTGGGCACGTAGTATCAAGTCATGGAATATATGTTGACCCAACAAAAATTGAAGCAATTCAAAGCTGGGAGCAACCTAAATCTGTGCCCGAAGTACGTAGCTTTCTCAGTTTAGTTGGTTATTATCGAAGATTCGCGGAAAAATTTTCTCGAATCGCTACTCCATTAAATCAACTGACTCGAAAAGATACAAAGTTCGGTTGGAGCGAAGAATGTGAGAAGAGTTTCCAAGAACTCAAGAAGAGACTCATTTCAGCACCTGTTCTGACAATACCATCTGGCTCGGAGGGATTTGTCATCTACAGCGATGCTTCGGGCAAAGTGTTGGGATGTGTTCTCATGCAACATGGGAAAGTCATAGCCTATGCCTCAGGACAACTCAAAGAATATGAGAGGAATTATCCTACTCATGATCTAGAGTTAGCAGTTGTTGTCTTCGCACTTAAAATTTGGAGGCATTACTTGTATGGGGAGAAAATGGAGATCTTTACGGATCATAAAAGCCTCAAATATTTATTCACTCAAAAGGAACTCAACATGCGACAAACGAAGTTGGCTTGAATCTGATGAAAGATTATGATCATACCATCCATACCATCTTGGAAAAGCGAACGCGTGGTAGGCGGCGCATTGAATAGAAGATCATATCGCGATGCAGAGTGCAATATTATCAACGAAGACCCATTTTGTATGACTTGCAAAGGATGGAGATAGAGATAAAAACTCCAGGGACCCACGTGATGATAGCGAATATACGAGTAGAACCGACTTTAATCGATAAAGTTAAAGCTGCTCAAGCTACAGACCTGGAGCTGATGCGTATGAGGAACAAAATACAAGAAGGTGCTATGCCGAAAGCAAGAATCGATGAAGAAGGAATACTTCGAATCAACTCCAGACTTTGTGTTCCTAACGATCCTGAGTTAAAGTATAAAATCATGATGGAGGCGCACAACACACCATTTTCAATCCATCCTGGGAGTACCAAAATGTATCATGATCTTCGATATACATTTTGGTGGGGCAATATAAAGAGAGAGATAGCGCTATTTATCTCAAGGTGTTTAACGTGTTAACGAGTCAAGGCGGAGCATCAAGTACCAAAAGGTCCATTGCAACCACTTAAAATTCTAGAATGGAAGTGGGAGCACATTACCATGGATTTCGTTACCGGTCTTCCTATGGTTTCTCAAGGCATAGATGCGATTTGGGTCATTATTGATAGATTGACCAAGTCTGCTCATTTCTTACCGATCGAGAAACTTATACACTTGAAACGTCTTACTGCGTATGTATAAAACGAGATTGTAAGGTACATGGTTGGCGATATCCATTGTTTTTGATCGAGACCCAAGATTCACTTCACAATTTTGGGTTAGTTTACTGAAAGCTATAAACGCAGATTTACGATTTAGCTTCGAAGATATCATCCTCGATTTGGACGGGCATTCGAGAGGACTATTCAAACTCTTAAAGATTTATTAAGATTACGTGTCCTTGACTTCAAGGGAAGTTGGGATAAGTTCTTACCATTGGTGGAGTTTTCCTACAACAACGATTATCAAGCAAGTATCGGCATGGCTCCATTTGAGGCGTTATGCGGAAGAAAGTGTCGTTCTCAAAGATCTTTGGGATGAAGTGGGTGAAGCAACGTTGTTAGGACCGAATTTGATGCACGTATGACTACGGAAAAGATTCAAACGATCCGATAACGTATAAAAAATCTCACAAGATCGACAAAAGAGTTATCTTGATCTTCATCGAAAGGACGTGGAATTCAATATTGGAGATCATGTGTTTATTACGTGTTGCTCCATGGAAAGGAGTTACGAGATTTTCAAAGAGAGAAAGCTAAATCCTCGATTCATTGGGCCCATTTTAATCCTCAATCGAGTAGGAACTGTAGCCTATAGACTCGTTATACCGCCAAGTATGTCTCGTGTTCATAACGTTTTTCACATATCCATGTTACGTAAATATGTGGAAGACCCGAACCACATTATTGAGTTAGAACCGGACGAAATAGCGGAGGATTTAACGTATAAAGAGGTTCTTGTTCAAATCTTGGATAAGAAGGAACATATTCTAAGCTCCAAGGTTATACCTCAAGTCAAAGTTTTGTGGAGAAACCACAATGTTGAGGAAATGACCTGGGAGTTAGAATCTGAAATTAAGTCAAGGTATCCTCACCTCTTGACATACCAGTCGTACCACCCTAATTTCGAGGGCGAAATTTCATAAGAAGGGGTTGTAAGACCCCAACTTTTATAAATAAAGATGAATTTTCTATAAATATCATTTTTGAATATTATGGAGTAAATTTGATATAATGTTATAGTTGTGGGTAATATTTATTAATTTTGCAAAAGTACGCAAGTTGTTATATAATATTCAATTGGTGGGGAATATTCGTTTTAACAGGGAATATTCGTGCAACGACACAATCATTGGTGGACCTATAACGGAATTATTGTCCGGATTGAGAAAACGACAAAAATACTTTATGAAAATAACGGCGGAAGTTTATTGTTAATCTGTGGAAATACACGGGTGTTAAAAATACGATGTCTACGCGTTGTTGCTTAAGATGTACGCGGTATTGATTATTGATGCTTTACGTGAGAAGTCACTCGGTTTTGTTCAATTATTACTACGATAATTGTTTGCATAATATCTCACGTTATTTGATTCAATTATTGTCAATATTTTATATATTATTAAATCAATAATTGAGACGACAAAGTTATTCATATTATTATTTGAAATATTGACAATGTCTAGAAGTTCTGTCAAGGAGAGGTTTGGTCACCTAATTGCGCGCCAATAGGGAGAAATCCTTATTGAAAACCCCCTCTTTCCTGGGAACGACCTGGTTTTTAAATATTATGAATTATAATAATGATGATAAATGTTGTTAAAATTATTAAAGGAATTTTTTATGATGTACTTGTTGTAAATTTTGCTTATTATTTGGACTCCCCACTTACGTATTTTTCAAAATTGTCAGTAGAAGTTATCTCGATTTTATATATATATATATATATATATATATATATATATATATATATATATTAAAAGTCTTGTGTGGGAGAAAGGGGAGATAACATTGTCAGGAATGTGTTAAAGTTTGAATAAGTGGTGTGTGTAAATGATTATGATATATATATATATATATATATATATATATAACATATGACTAATTATATATATATACATAATTACGTGTGGGTAAGGAAAATTTGAAAACTAGAAGTCTGCTCATTCAATTAATTCATCCGTGACTTGCCAGTTGGTTCGTCAAGTGAGAAGAAAAAATAAAGAAAGTCTCGTTTATTCCCGTGATTTTATTCAAACAAACCCTTCCATTCTCCTATAAATAGGATGCTTAGTTAGAATTGAAAACACACGGAAATTGAGAGAATTCTTCTTCTATAATCTTGGCGTATTTCTTTAGAGTTTTAAAAAGCTTTGGCGTGTAGTTCAAGTTTTCTTCAAGAATATCCTCGCCCTACCGGTCGGAATACTCTTCTTTTCGAAGTGGGGATATTATTTATTGTACTTTCATAAGGGGTATTATTTCTTTTGTATTCATGAAGAGAACTTACATTATTCCATTATTTATTATTCGGTTGGAATAACTTTTGTATCATGCTGGATACCCTATACTTGATGAAATTCTTACATTATTCCATTCTTTATTATTACATTGGAATATCACATGCATGCGCGTTTCGTGGGACTGATTAAAAATTATTATTACATTTGGAATAACTTTTGAACTGTCTTGATCTATCGCATGTCCGGTGATTTCTTTTGTTATTCCATTCCTTATTATACTCGGTTGGTTAAAGTTTTGACTTCATACTCCATGAAATTAGTGAAATATCCTTGATATTTATGCTTCATCTGGTATCTTTTCATAAGAAATATTCTTCTGAGCATTCTTGAATTTTACTCTACAAAGCAGTATCATGTTGACAATTTGGACGTTATTGGTTCCTGGATAAATTAATTCTTGAACTTGTTTTATTGAATTCTTATATCATTGTCATCATCCTCATGTTTATATTTTTGTTGAAAGTCATACATGGCCTATAGTACATAGATGGACTTGGTATGATTATGACCGAGGATTATTGATTGTAATCATGGTAGTAATGTTACAAATGATGTGGAAAAAGTCCTCATTGACCCGTAATGCATTGATGGACAGTTGTTGGCATGATCATTAATGAATACACAAATATTCTTGGCCCGTAGTGCATTGATAATTGTGGTCGTGATACTAAATAATATCCTTGGCCGTAGTGCAGGGGTGATTTGATGATGTGTATTAAGCTGAGTCTCAGCGATAAAAGTCATGAAAAACCTTTTGAATCATAGAAGATAGTAGATTTTATTCTCTACTTGACTCTTCTAATGGATTGCTTATTCCGCTGCAGTTAAACTTGATGTTTGTTATATTGTATCAGTTTAACACTATTGAAGACTAAAGATAATTTATTCTGCTTTATCTTAGTCATAATATTTCTTACTGGACAAGTTGAGCTCACCCTTCCTTTCACTATTCTCTTCAGGAAATGAGAATATAGGTTTGGACGAGTCGAGAACGCAGTGATGGTCCGGAGGATGGCATTAGTAGTCATCACTTTATTCTATGAAATAGTGTGTTAATAAATGTATTGAGGACTTATTTTGAGTTTTAATCTTTATGCTAGAAGACAATGTTTGTATTGAAACTCACGACTTATGTTGTATATTTAAAGATTGTATTTGTATTCTGTACCATGTATTTGGCGACTCAGAATAGGTGATGTATACCTATTTTGGGGGCATCACAGTTGGTATCAAAACTTAGAGATATGATCCCTGGCTAAGATGTGAGACTAGAACTAGGAGTGGAGAGACGGGAAATTCCTTCACTAGTATGACATACCTATGTTTATTTGGTACTTAATTGATCGGCCAGAGTATAGGGATAATATGTTATATGTTAATTAACTTTTGTTTTATGGCAGTATCTGAAAATGACATCCGAGAATGTTGAGAATAGCAATGGAGCACAGGAGACCGTTGAGTCTCCACAGATCAATAATTAGGATAATGTGCATCAGGAAGGTGACAATCCTCAGGCAAACAACAACACTGACCAGATGATGAATGATGGATTATTCAGAGGCTTTATGCAATTCATGCAACATTAGGCGAGAGTGGCTCCTGTCCAAAATGTAGGTGGAAACACGAAAACTCTCGGGGCCGGTCCATCGCTAAACAGATTCAAGAACCCGGGACCACCGAGTTTATTGGAGAGCCAAAATCACTTAAGGCGGAAGCATAGATAAAGCAGATCACTAAGATATTTGATGTCTTGGGATGCTCCGAGGAGCAAAAGATTCCCTTCACCACCTTCATGTTGCGTGAAGAGGCAGATTACTGGTGGGAATCTATAAAACGTACCCATCCTGACGCACTCAAGATGTCTTGGGAGAAGTTCCAAGAATTATTCAACGACAAGTACTTTCCCGAAAGTTTCAAGTGTTTCCACCTGCATTTTGGGGCCGAGGGCTGGCTCTCTTTCTTTGTTGCATGAATTGCATAAAGCCCCTGAACATTTGATCATTCATCATTTGGTCAGTGTTGTTGTTTGCATGAGGATTGTTGTCTCAATTATTGATTTAATAATATAACATATTATACAGATGATACTGTGACAATAATTGAATCAATAATAAAAGAGATATGATAAAAGCAATTACTGTAGCAATAATTGAGTATAGCTGAGTGACTTCTCACGTAAGCATCAATAATCAATCTGCAGTGTTACTTCTATTACCACCTGGCATCTTTGTACTTTTTTACTACTAGGGTAGTTCAACGGTTTTAACGGTAACACCTCCTAGTTATTTTCATAAAGTATTTTTGTCATTTTCTCAATCAAATAATAATTCCGTTGTAGGGTCCACCAATGATTATTAATAGTCGTCACGAATATTCCCAAACAAAAAGAATATTTCCCACCAAATGAATATTTTATAACAACTTGCTTACTTTTGCAAAATTTATAAATATTACCCACAACTATAACATTATATCAAATTTACTCCATAATATTCAAAAATAAAATTTATAGAAAATTCATCTTTATTTATTAAAGTTGGGCTCTTACAACCTCTCCTTCTTATGAAATTTCTCCCTCGAAATTAGGGTACGTACCTGGTATGTCGAAGAGGTAAGGATACCTTGATTTCATTTCAGATTCTAACTCCCAAGTCATTTCCTCAACATCGTGGTTTCTCCACAAAACTTTGACTTGAGGTATAACCTTGGAGCGTAGAATATGTTCCTTCTTATCCAAGATTTGAGCAGGAACCTCTTACGTACGTCAAATCTTCCGCTATTTCTCCGGTTCTAACTCAATAATGTGGTTCGGTCTTTCACATATTTACGTAACATGGATATGTGAAAAGCGTTATGAACACGAGACATAATTAGCGCGATGGCGAGTCTATATGCCACAGTTCCTACTCGATCGAGGATTAAAATGGTAGATGAATCGAGGATTGAGTTTTCCTCTCTTTCCAAATCTCCTAACTCCTTTCCATGGAGCAACACACAACAACACATGATCTCCTATATCGAATTCCACGTCCTTTCGATGAAGATCGGCATAACTCTTTTATGTCGATCTTGTGGCGTTTTTTATCGTTGTCGGATTGTTTGAATCTTTTACGTAGTCATACGTACCAACTCCGGTCCCAACAACGTTGCTTCACCCACCTCATCCCAAAGATCTTTGGAAACGACACTTTCTTCCATACAACGCCTTGAATGGAGCCATGCAATACTTTCGATATAACTGTTGTTGTAGGAAAACTCCACCAATGGTAAGAACTTGTCCCAACTTCCTTGAAATCAAGGACCACGAGTCTTAATAGATCTTCAAGAGTTTGAATAGTCCTCTCCATTGTCTCAAATGCATGCAGGGATGATATGCCAAGCTAAATCGTAAGTCCGTACCCATAGCTTTTTGTAAACTAACCCAAAATTGTGAAGTGAATCTTGGGTCTCGATCGAAAACTATGGATCTTAGGCATACCATGCGATCTTACAATCTCGTTTATGTACATCTGAGCAAGACGTTCAAGTGTATAAGTTTCTCGTGTCGATAAAGAAATGAGCGGAACTTGGTCAATCTATCAACAATGACCCAAATTGCATCTATGCCTTGAGAAACCTTAGGAAGGCCGTGCTTGAAATCCATGGTAATGTGCTCCCACTTCCATTCTGGAATTTCAAGTGGTTGCAATGGACTTTTTGGTACTTGATGCTCCGCTTTAACTTTCGTTGACAAGTTAGACACCTTGAGATAAACAACGCTATCTCTCTCTTCATATTTCTCCACCAAATGTATACGAATATCATGATACATTTTGGTACTCCTAGATGGATTTCAAGCGGTGTGTTGTGCGCCTCCATCATGATTTTATACTTTAAATCGGGGTCGTTAGGAACACAAAGTGCAGGAGTTGACTTCGAAGTATTCCTTCTTCATCGATTCTTCGCTACGGCATAGAACCTTCTTGCACTTTCTTCCTCATACGCATCAACTCCAGTGTCTGTGGCAAGCAACTTTAACTTTATCGATTAAAGTCGGTTCTACTCGTATATTACGCCATCATCACATGGGTCCACAGAGTCTTTAACTCTATCTCCATCCTTTGCAAGTCACACAAAATGGGCCTTTGCGTTGACAATATCGCACTCGAACTTGCATATGATCTTCTACTCTCGATGCGTCATTACCACGTTCATTTTTCGAGATGGTATTGGATGGTATGATCATAATCTTTCATCAGTTCAAGACAACGTCGTTGTCGTATGTTGAGTTCCTTTTGAGTAAAAAGAAATATTTGAGGCTTTTATGATCCGTAAAGATCTCCACCTTCTTCCCATACAAGTAATGCCTCCAAATCTTTAGTCACGAAGACAACATTTACTAACTCTAGATCATGAGTAGGATAATTCCTCTCATATTCTTTGAGTTGTCTTGAGGCATAGGCTATGACTTTTCCATGTTGCATGAGAACACATCCCAACCCTTTTCGAAAGCATCATCTTTGTAGATGACAAATCCTCTCGAGCAGGATGGTATTGTCGAGCAGTCTTGAAATGAGTCTCTCTTGAGTTCTTGAAAACTCTTCTCATTCTTCGCTCCAATAGGAACTTTGTATCTTTCCGAGTCAATTTGAGTCAATGGAGTAGCGATTCGAGAAAATTCTTCCAAGAATCTCAGATAATAACCAAATTTAAACCAAGAAAGCTCGTGCTTTGGTCATTGATTTAGGTTTCTCCCAGCTTTGAATTGCTTCAATATTTGCTGGGTCAACAGATATTCCATGACTTGATACTACGTGCCCAAGGAATGCTACTTCCTCAAGCCAGAATTCGCATTTCTTTAACTTGGCATAAAGCTCACGAAGCTTTTGGAGTGTCAACCTCAAGTGTTGTTCATGATCTTCACGGCTTTTGGAATAAATAAGGATGTCATCAATAAAGACGACCACAAAGTGATCCAAATATTCCTTGAATACTCGGTTCATCATATCCATGAAGGCAGCAGAAGCATTAGTCAATCCAAAGGACATGACTAGAATTCATAATGCCGTCTGCGAGTTTTGAAAGCCTCTTTAGAATGTCATCGGTTCTAATCTTCAATTGGTGATATCCAGAACGAAGATCAATCTTTGAAAAGAATTTGGCTCCTTGTAATTGGTCAAACAGGTTATCAATACGTGGCAATGGATACCTATTTTTGATGGTGACATGATTCAACTCCCGATAATCAATACAAAGTCGCATACTCCCATCTTTCTTCTTCACGAATAGAAACGAGAGACCACCCAAGGAGAAGTACTAGGACGAATAAAGCCAATGTCTAACAATTCCTGCGATTGGGTCTTTAACTCTTGAAGTTCAATAGGAGCCATTCGATATGGGGCTTTAGAAATGGGTTTTGTCTGGGGTTTAAGGTCGATACAAAATTCAATTTCACGCTCGAGGGTAGGCAGGAAGTTCTTTAGGGGAATCGTTAGGAAATTTATTAACAATAGAAACATCGTTCAAAACTGACGTATTTTTGTTTAAATCTGTGACATGAGCTAAGAAAGCTTGACATCCGTTTTTTAATAAACGAATAGCTTTATGGCTTGAGATGACCGTGATTGATTTTAATGGTTTGGTCGCTTAAATTCGCATAATAGGTTGATTAGGAATAGGAAAGCTAACAACCTTACGGAAATAATCAATTTTTGCATGATGAGTAGTTAACCAATCAATCCCTAGAATCACGTCAAATGCAAGTATTTTCAATGAAATAAGATCTACAGGTAATGTGAGGGTACCAATTTGAACCAAACAAGACTTATAAACATTGGATGTAATGAAGGTTTCTCCCAACGGAGTTTCCACAGATAAGTCAAAGTCTAATTTCTCCGGAGTCAAATTTAATCGATGAGCGCAAGTAGGAGAAATAAAAGAATGGGTAGAACCGGTATCAAATAAAGTATAGATTTCGTTAGAGTTTATGATAAGCTTACCCGTGATGACCTCATTCGGGTTCCTTGCTTTCTGGGAGGTCACAATAAACGCTCTCCTTGCTGCCTCTGGGTTTGACTTTTACGGGATGGCCTTGATTGCCTCCATCCTAAATGAATTTGTCTTCGGTGAATGACAAAATCGGTCTAAGTGACCTTCTCTTCCACAATTATAACATACTTTGGATGGCATCGCCCAGTTTGGACTGATGTGTCCCTCCCCTCCGCATTTGAAACATATGATAGGTGGTCGTTCTCCTTCCTTATGACGGTCTTTGGTCTTGACATCTTTCCATCATTGTTGAATCTCCTCTTCTTGAAATGTCCATTCTTATTGTTTTGGCCCTGATTACCACCGAAGTGGTTACCATTTCTGGCCTGTTGATTCCCTCTACGCTTGTTGTCACCGCTTCGATGACTGCTCTCGCTGGTTTTATCATTTTTCCGGCTGCTCTCTTTTAGTTGCATTGACTCATTATCGCGCTCCACTAACTGAGCCCTATTTACAACATCTGAATTTAAACACAGTTTATAAGAAATAAGATGTTGACGTATCTCCGGCTTCAAACCTCTTAAAAACATCCGTGTCATTCTCTCTTCATTATCCACCAAGTGGGGACATGAGCAGGATAACTCATAAATTTAGCCTCGTATTGCGACACGGTCATATTGTTTTGTTCCAACTTGATAAACTCCACCTCCTTCATGTGACGAATACTTTCGGGAAAGTATTTGTCATTGAACAGCTCTTGGAACTTCTCCCAAGACATCTTCAGTACGGCAGGTTGAGTACGTTTTACCAATTCCCACCAGTAATCTGCCTCTCCGCGCAACATAAAGTAGGCAAATGGAACCTTTTGCTCCTCGGAGCATCCCAAGACATCAAATATCTTGGTGATCTGTTTTATCCATGCTTCCGCCATAAGTGGTTTTGGTTCTCCCTTAAACTCCGGTGGTCCCAGCTCCTTGAACTATTTAGCGGTGACCGCCCGAGAGTTTCCAGTGTTTCCACCTATATTTTGGACAAGAGGCGCTCTCGCCTGCTGTTGCATGAATTGCATAAAGCCCCTAAACATTTGATCATTCATCATTTGGTCAGTGTTGTTGTTTGCATGAGGATTGTCGCCTTCCTGATGCACATTATCCTTATTATTGATATGTGGTGAATAACCGATCGCCTGTGCTACATTGCTATTCTCAACATTCTCGGATGTCATTTTCAGATACTGCCACAAAACAAAGGTTAATTGACATGTAACATATTATCCCTAAATTCTGACTGACCAATTAAATACCACATAAACTTTGGTAGGTCATACTACTAGCGAAGAATTCCCCGTCTCTCCCCTCCTAGTACTATTCTCACATCTTAGCAGGGATCATATCCTAAGCTCACGATCCAAACTATGACGCCCCCAAAATTAGGTATACATCACCCAACTTGGGTCTTCGGATACATGGTACAAAATTCAAATACAACTTACTAATACAATTAATATGTGTACAATACGACAAAACATAGCTATGAGTTTGAATACAATTATTGTTTACTAGAGATTATATAAACTCAAAAGGAGTCCTCATTATAATTATTAACACACTATATTTCACGAGAATAGTGAGGACTACTAATGCTATCCTCCGGGCCGTCACTCTAGTTTCCCGACTAGTCCCCGCTTGTGCTCTCATTTCACAGAAGAAACGGTGAAAGAAAGGGTGAGCTCAACTAGCCCGATGAAATATTATGACTAAGATAATGCGAATAAATTATCGTTAGCCTTCAACAGATGTTAAGCGATAAAATATAACAACATCAAGTTTAACTGCAGTGGAACAAGCAATCCATTAAAAGAGTCAAGTAAAGAATAAAATCTACTATCTTTTATGATTTAAAAGGTTTTTCATGACTTTTATCGATGGGACTCAACTTAATAAATAATCCACATCATCGAATCACCCATGCCATTTCTGACCAAGATATTCTTTAGTATCCGACCACAAATTATCCATGACTACTGACCCAAAGACATTCGTGTATTCATTAATGGTCATGATCATGCCAACAAGCTGTCCATCAATGCACTACGGAACCAATGATAACTTTTACCACATCATTTGTAACATTACTGGTCATGATTACACCTGAATAATCCACGATCATAATCATACCAAGTCCATCTACCACTATAGGCTACTGATGACTTTCAATAAAAGATAAACATGAGGATGATGACAATGATATAAGAATTCAATAAAAACTAGTTCAAAATTAATTTATCCGAGAACTAATAATGTCCAAATTGTCAACATGAATCTTTGCTTTGTAGAGTAAAATTCAAGAATGATCGAAGAATATTTCCATGAAAGAATCTTTGGATGAAGAGCAAATATCAAGGATATTCTACTAATTTCATGGAGTATAAAGTCAAAACTTTAACCAACTTGAGTATAATAAAGAATGGAATAACAAAAGAAATCACCAATACATCGGTACTTACATAGATGATGAGTTATTCAGCAGAATAATAATAACGGAACGAGTCGGGTAAAATTTGCAAGCGGGATGTTCCAACAGAATAATAAAAGCGGAACCAGTCCTGTGTAAAACACACACGAGGATGTTCCAACGAATAATAATTAAGACGAAACCAAATCCGGGTGTAAAACACACGAGATAGGATGTTCCAACGAGAATAATAATAAAAGAGCGGAACGAATCCTTGTAAAACACATAAACGAGGATGTTCCAACAAAATAAGAGAATAATGTCACCAAGTATAGGGTAAATAATGGCGTATATAGGTTATTCTAACGGAATAATAAGCGATGGAATAACAACAGTTCTCTTCATGAATAAGAAAAGAATAACACCCTTACATTAGTAGTAGATTGAATCTTTGCGGTGGTGTAATGTAAGAATACTCTTCTTCTTTCTCTCTTATTCTCTATATACTTTCTCTCTCATAGCTTGAATGAATTAAGTGAAAATAATGAAGCACTAGGCCTCTATTTATAGAAGATTTCTAGTTTAGCACTTGAAATGTGAAAAAGGCAAGTGGCTTGACATTTGGTGATGTGAAAAGAAAAGTGGTTTGGCCTTTGTAATGTGAAAGCGACAATTGGTTCGGACGCTGTAATATGAAGCGGCAAGTGGTTTAACGTCTGGTAAAGGTAATTATTATTGATTGAAGGTAATTACTATTGACAAAAGGTAATTACTATTGACAAAGAGACTCTTAAATGATGACATATACCCCCCATAAAATAACCAAACTTACCACAAACGTCTCATAATAGACTCTTTATATACATCAAGGATTGAATAAATATTACCACAAATCATTTTATTTTTAATCAACATATTTAATCTTTCAACAATTATTAATCATTTATAACTTGTCATCTCAATTATTGATTTAATAATATAACATATTATCTGAGATGATCTTTTGTGACAATAATTGAATCAATAATAAAGAGATATGATGCGAAGAATTCTTGTAGTGAATAATTGAGTGTATGGTGAGTGACTTCTCACGTAAGCATCAATAATCAATATCGTGTGCTACTTATGCAACCACGTGTATTCTTTATACTTTTACTATCGAATTGCTTCAACAGTTTTAACGGTAACACCTCATGTAGTTATTTTCATAAAGTATTTTTTGTCATTTTCTCAATCCGGCAATAATTCCGTTGTAGGGTCCACATGATGATTGTGTAAATCGTCACGAATATTCTCCGACAAAAGAATATTCCCCGACCAAATGAATATTTTATAACAACTTACTTACTTTGCAAAATTTATAAATATTACCCACAACTATAACATTATATCAAATTTACTCCATAATATTCAAAAATAATATTTATAAAAAATTCATCTTTATTTATAAAAGTTGGGGTCTTACATACTCATTATGATAAAATTGATTGTTTTCGTAAGGTTGTTAGCTTTCATATTCCTAATCAACCTATTATGCGAATTCAAGCGACCAAACCATTAAAATCAATCACGGTCATCTCAAGCCATAAAACTATTCGTTTATTAAAAAACGGATGTCAAGCTTTCTTAGCCCACGTCACAGATCTAAACAAAAATACGTCAGTTTTGAATGATATTTCTATTGTTAATAAATTTCTTGACGTATTCTGAAGAACTTCACAGCCTACCTCATTCTGTTTGACGATTCTTTACGCGCCAAATTCTTTTCAAAGTTGCGAAGGGTGTATAGTACTCCATAAATAGTAACTTCGTGAATAATAACTCGTGAATAGTAACTTCGTGAATAGTAACTCATAAATAGTAACTCATGAATAGTAACTCGTGAATAGTACTCCTACCACGAAAAGTGTCCAAATACCCGATTGAACAATCTTGAGTGACTTCTCACATAAGCATCAATAATCAATACCATGTACTTCTTATCTGAACCACAGCGTATTCTTTGCATCTTTTAACACGGGGTGTTTCAGCAGTTAACGGTAAAACTTCCATAGTTATTTTCATAAAAAGTATTTTTGTCGTTTTCAATCAAATAATAATTTCTTTCTTGAGGTCCACCAATGATTGTCTGTAGTCGTCACGGATATCCCAAACAAAATAATATTCCCCAGACCAATCAAATATTATATAACCACTCTTTACTTACTTTTGCAAAATTTATAAATATTACCTACAACTATAACATTACATCAAATCAACACCATAATTAAAAAAAATTATTTCGAGAAAATTAAATTTTTATTCATAAAATCTGGGGTCTCACAATAATAAAGAATGGAACCAGGTCCGGCGTAAAACGTACAGACAGGATATTCCAACAGAATAATAAATAATGGAATAACAGAAGAATTTCACCAAGTATAGGGTATCCCGCGTATACAGGTTATTCAAACAGAATAATAAAGAATTAAATAACAAAAGAATTTCACCAATAAGAAAGAAGGAATACCCCTAACGAGTACAATAAATAATATCCCTTACCGTAAAAAAAAGCTGAATATAAGAGTAGGGAAGGATAAAATACTTTTCTATAACTTCTCATAATTTCTCTCTCTAGAGTTTCAATTGAATTAAGTAAGAAATAATGAAGGAATGAGCTTATTTATAGAAAAATGGGCGCATAAGTAATTAACTCATGAGCGGTCTAGATTGATTTACTTTAATCGACGGTCCATATTTAAAGCAAAATCTAATAAATAAAATATAATATATTCTATTTATAATCTAATAAAATAGAATAACTTTATAAAAGATTTTACTATGCAAATACTATGCATAATAAAATATAATATATTCTAATTATTATGCTAATAAAGCAGATAACTTTATAAAAGTATTACATTTTTTATATAAAAAAGGTTTTTACTATTAGCCTAATAAAAGCGAATAACTTTATAAAAGTATTACATTTTATATAAAAGCTTTTACATTTTATTACATTAATAATACCAATAAAACAAAAGCGAGTGACTTATCACATAATCATCAATAATCAATCTGGTAATAACTCTCTTTGTGCAACTACTGGCATTATTATTGTACTTTAACACCGGGTGTTCCAACGATTAACGGTAAAACTTCCGCCAGTTATTTTCATAAAAAATATTTTTGTCGCTTTCTCAATCCGCCAATAATTACATTGTGGTGTCCACCAATGATTGTGCCGTGGTTGTCTGAATATTCCTATTAAAACGAATATTCTCCGATCAATCGAATATTATATAACAACTTGCGTACTTTGCAAAATTTATAAATATTACCCACAACTATAACATTATATCAAATTCATTCCATAATATTCAAAAATAATATTTATAAAAAATTCATCTTTATTCATAAAAGTTGGGGTCTTACATACATGTTTATACCTTAGCGTTCTTCGTGTTCTTTACTTAAGCTTGAATTGTTAGCTTCCTTTCTTCTTGGATTGCTTGTTAATACTCTTATCTCTCTCTCTCAATATAGGTGCTCAAAGTTGGTAAAACAACTAATGAACACTTAAGCTTCTTATTTATAGAAAATCAAAGTGAGGGCATTTTGGTCATTGTGGCATCTCCTTACTATTCACACCTCCTCTTCAAAGCTTCCTAAGGAAGCTAACCAACAACTTGGCCACTAAGTTGGCCGGCCATGTGCCCCATGGGGGACCCTCATGGGTTGCCCCATGGGTTTTACCCACCCGTTGACCCACGGGTTCGGTTCTTGGTTCGGGTTTAAAATTAATTCATATCGGGCCTAACTTTGGGCTTGATTTAATTTAACATTGGGACTTGATATAATTCATCATTGGGCCTCATTCATTGTCCAATTGGGCTTGACGAAGTCTAGATCCAATATCTAAAGTCCATTAAGACTTCTTCGTATTATTACCATATTATTCTCGTATTCTCTTCGTATATATATACTTCGTATGATATTCGTATTATATGTCGTATTATCTTTGTATTATACTTGTACAATAATAAGTATTATACTCGTATTCTTCCCGTATAATAACAATTTGTATTACATCATTTTGTTCTTAAATTTTACTTTTCATAACCCTTAGGGTTTTAAGTCCACAGGCGAAAAATTTGTTTGCCATAACTGAAATATTAATGGATATTCCATCTTGTCTCAAAAATCTATCATTACACATTTCTCGGAAATTTAAAAATAATTTTCGAGCAGAAATGAATGAATAGTGTTTTTTCAAAAAAAAATCGAAAAACTTTTATTTTTGTCTTGGAAATTCAAATCATTTAATTCTAGCACACAACCAGAATTCTAACCACATTCGCACATTCTAGGTCATAGAATGACCTTTAAACAACTTACTCATTTTAATAAACAAATAAATTCATGTAATCAAATAAAAATTTAATTCACATAATAATCCGAATTTCTCGGGCGTTACAATTAGAAGCTCAAAAAAGGCCAGGAAACATGTGTTTTGGCCTTCTGAAGTTTTTTTTTCAGTTTTGAATTTATTTGGAAATTTTGTAATTTAATTAGTTATTCCTTATATAATTAGGATTTCCAACTATTTGTTTAGTATTTAAAGGATGTTTTCATGTGTTTTAGGGTTAGTTTTTATTATTCAAATTTATAAAACTTGTGGCTGCTTGTAGTCAATTTATTCAACTTTATGAATTCATGTAATTACAAAATTATATAAATTCAATTTATGTGATTATTTTTAGGGATTTTAAAGTAAATTTAAAATTTCCAAAGGTGGGAGTCTGGGAGAGCTATCGCCACCGACCGACCATCCTAGCTCCCACCATCCCACGTTTCGTCTAATCGTATAGGTGTACGAACTTATGATACAAATCTTAATATTTTTTTTTAAATCTATATAATAAAATACAAATGATTTTGAATTTCCCACTCACTCAATAAATCATCTGGGTCGTCTAAAATTTAGGATAAATCTCACCGTCCAGTGTCGAAGATACGGGACACAACTAGTTTATTTACATTACATCAAGGAATGGCAAGCCTTTACGTGTACTTTAAATAAAAATAAATTATCGACTGGGAGGAACAAACAGAGTTTCAATGTTTCATACTACGTGGCTCCTTTATTTTCATGGAATAACTAACATGCATGTCTACCCATTGACGACTACTACATATAGACGACAAACTGCAGACCCCAAGTCAGTAATGGTAAAGCCAAACACTTGTAAAACCCAGAGCTTTAGGCGTGGAGTTTAAGCCCATGAAAAAGCGGGTAGTTTTGGCTGACACCACCATGACCATTAAATTTTTATTTTTTAAAAAAAAAATAAAAATAAAGTGTTACTACTTGTGGGTTGTGAGGCTTGAACACAAGACTTGTAAGTAAATAAATAAGAGTTCAAACCAAATGAGCTACAACCAATATTTATTTTTAATGCAATCTTCAATATATTTTAACTATAATTGAAAATTATAATTAAGATATGTAGTTAATGTAGGTAATTAATTAATAATACTAATTTATAATACTATTAAAATTTTAATTAATTGAGATATGTAGTTATAATTAGGGGTGAGCATGGTGCGGTTTGGTGCGGTTTGAAGTCGAAACCTTTTAGAAATCGTTTTAGAGTGCGGTTTTTGATAAATCTAAAGCGCACATGAAACCGCTTGTGATTGAGTGCGGTGCGGTTTTTAAAAGTGCGGTCTTGGTTTCATTTGAATACGATTTACATTCCCAAAACCAATTGAAACAACAATTGATATAAAATAAGCTCTCTGTTTTCGAAATTGATATAAGTTTATTAATGTAAATAAATACAACAATGAAAACTATAAACTATCTAAAATATAAATTTTTTCTGCAACTTCTTCACTACATGAAAACTGTGGAATATTTTTTAGATCAAAATACAAAATGAGCAATTAACCTCTGTGCAAGTCTTTTAATTTCTTGAATGCAGGAGTAGGTGCGGGACTTTTCTCAGTCTTATCATCACTTATATGAATGCCAAAAAGTTATGTTCCATGTTTCATCCATAATGTTTGCACACCCATACATACATAAATAAAATAGGGAAAAAATGCCATCAATAAGAGGAAAACAAGTACGTACAATAAATAAATAAAAAACTAGTATAGTAATTTTGAGTTGATTTCATTGCACAATGCCCACCTTCATCATTAAGAAGTGCATACTGTTATGTAAAATTAAACCACCAAGTACTACTACGGTTGGACGACAGATACTAATTACGCTACACAAGATAGTGCCAAACTCACTTCTCCCAAATTCAGCAGCATGCGCGGTGAATGGTGAAATACATACACACATATGGTGCGGTTTCGGTTTTATAGTTGCGGTTTTGGCTAGTAATCAAACCGGAACCATAAATTTGGTTATTCAACCAACCTAAAACTGCAACATACGCCGGAACCGTTGGTGCGGTTTTAATTGGTGCGGTTTGTGCGATTTTTGGTGCGATTTCGATTCAAATTTAATTACTTGCTCGGTCCTAATTATAATATCTTGACCCCCACCCAAAACCTCTCTCCTGTTTCTCTCTGATCTTGATAAGTGAGCATTTATATATCTATAATATGTATGCTTTTTTCCTAAAGTATATTATACATAAAGTATTTACGTACAGCATTTTCAGAGTTCACTGAATCTCTTGCAACAATATTGCTGTTGTATGTAACTAATGCATTAATAGACCAGACAGACCCTGCAACAAAAATGGATCTATCTATATGATTTAATTTCTTTTGGGTATTATAATTTCTTTCGGGAAGTTAATGTAGGTAATTAATTAATAATATTAATTTATAATATTATTAAAATTTTAATTAATTGGTGTAGTGAGTTTGCAAAAAAAAAAAAAAATTAAAAGACCAAGCCCCAATGAATTGGTAGTCTACCCACTGGGTTGGCCATTTCTAACCCACCAAAATCCCACTTTTTGGCCCATTACGCCCGTTATGCATCTAACTACATATATATAACCTTTTTTTGACTTGTCAAGGATCGAACAGTATGATTTTTTCTTCAATCCAATCGTAAAAGTAATCGACTATACTTTAATTATTTTTTAAAAAAAATAGTTTTTATATATGTAATATTTTTGAGGGATAAGTTTTTTATTTTTTTATTTCAGATTTTTTTTTGGAGGGACAGGAAGACCAGGATTAGTATAAAGGGGAAAGAGAGAAATAAAGATAAATAATATTACTATCACATAAAAAATAGTCACATAATGTTTATATACATATATATGTATATTGCGGACCCTATATATCAGGCGGGAGTCCATAATATACACATGTGTGTTTATGTGAACATTATATATATAAAAAAATTATGTGATAGTACCATTGTTGAATAAAGATTGCAAAAAAGAAAATTAAAGGGACACCAGCAAGACAAAACAGAGAGTGGCACTAGCTATACCTATCGTTGATAGGCCCTGCCCTGCCATGCCATGCCATGTCTGTCTGTTTGTCCGTTCAACAAGATAGTTTGACTTAAAGGGTGACTAGTTTGATTGCATGATCTGCCTCTTCCCCAACGCCAAAAGGCCAAAAGGCCAAAAGGCCAAAGGCCAAAGTAAAGAAAGAAGAATACGAAATGAAACACATATCTCTGTTGGTATTATTTTGTCAGTCTTCTAGCAATTTTCATCAGGGCACTCGTCACTCAACCTACGTAACACAATGATATCATCATCCTCAAATCATAACTAACTAATTAATTTATGTTTGAATTTTACTTATGTATTGGCCTATTGGGCATGACCCCATACACGTTATAACAATTAGATTTTTTTAGTTATTATAAAATATTTCATCCGTTTTTTAATATATGTCGTTTTAGAGTAATGCACAAGTATTAAAGAAATGATTGTATAACATTAAATATACTATCAATTGTCTATATTGTCCTTATATTAAAAAAAGAGAGTGTTATTTATTGGGCAAAAAATAGTGAGAGAACCAAAGTTATATTTATTACTTGGGGTAATATTGAAACTAAGCAATTAATGCTTACTTATCGTTTAAGGTTTTGGCACATGGATTAAGAAAATATCATTTACCAAGTAAAATTTGTTTGAAATTTCATCACTACCCCTTTATGGGAAGTTGAAAACTATTAATACAAGGGAGAAAATTTCTTGGGACAATGAGAGAAGGTAAGGATAATATTAATTTATTCTTCTCGAAAGTTGTAAATGATAAACTTTTTGGAACAAATTTTTTCTTCTAAAACGACAATCTTTTAGGAACGGAGGGAGCATTTCTCTAAAAACGACTTATATTAAGGAACGGTGGGAGTATAATTTAGTGTGTAGATTATTGTATAGCGTATGAGATATCTAATGAATACATCAAACAAACAAAACTAATTAAATTAGTGAACCTGAGTATATCACGTGTCTATTATTTTCCATTCTTCATGAGATTATTATGCATTTTGTTCTTAAATTTTAAAAGATATCAATTTGGGAATTGATATTTTTCACATAAAAATTTGATATTTTCACACGATCTCTCTCACATGAATAACGAGTGGGTCTCATCTCCATGTAAAAAAGACTCATATAAAAATATCATTTTAACTATCAATTTAAAAATACTAGAGCGTTTAACATCTTAAAATCAAAGTTACATATATTCTACCAAGTTGGTTTGTAAGCAAATGTTAGAAAGTAAATTAAATTTAAGTTGTGGTGACATAGTGAAGACAAAGTAGAGAAACATGGTGGGTACTCGTGCATTTTTAGTCTAGTGGAAAAACAAAATCTAAAAATAGTCCGTGATCGGCTAATTTTTTTTTTAATTTTTTTTATTCCTAAATAATTTATAATATTTTTATATAATTTTATTTTTTATATGTATTCAAATGACACCTAAATCACTGAATTATATATATAAAAAAATCAATTTTAATAAATATTTATAAAATATTTAAGAATCATAAAAAAAAAAAAATTGACCGATTTGACCGAGGGACATAATCCGGTCCCCCAAGACTTTTTCAAAAAGAGTACTAGTACTTGGTAGCAAGGTTTTCAAATTCGGAATGGACCGTCGGTGGAACCAGAAAAAATCGGACCCGGTTCACTCAACGGTCCGGTTTAGACCACTAAACCATTTCTGCTCAAAAATCGTTCAGAAACCGGTGAACCGGCGGTTGAACCGGTTGACCCAGTGAACCAGTGATCGGTTCACGGGTTTGCCTGGTTCTCTCCTTAAAGATTAAAAAAAAAATTACGCTATTATGCTTTTATTTTAGTAATTTAGTTGAGACTTTGTTTGGTATTTTACAAATCTTTGCATTCATTTAATCAAACACTTGAACTTGTGGTTGAATTTCGGAATTTAAATGTATCTTAGAGATGTTTAGTTTTTTTTTTGTAGATAAATTGATTAATTTTACATATTGACTAAATATTATATACAATATATAATAATAATTAATATAATTAATTATTAATTATTTATTACACATTAATGACGTCACTAGGTCAATAACGATCCGACCACTGGTTGGACCAGTGACCCATCCATCCAGTAATTTTTTTGGTTCGATGACTGTTCCGGGTTTAAAAACCTTGTTTGGTAGTACACCAAAGTAACGTCACGGGCAAAACTTTTCTGATGTCATCATTGCAACGTCAATAAAAATACACATACTTTTTTATTTAATATTGCATCATCAATTCAACTCCAATTTTATATTTCTTCCTTTTTTTAAAAAAACTTATATTATTACAATATAATAAATTTAGGATACATTAATATATATATATATATATATATATATATATATATATTTATATTTATATAAAAAATTAATTTTAAAATTCTATCTATAATTAAAAAATTGTATGTATAAATTTTACAACTTAAATCTTGCAAATTATAAATTATATCATAAATTATTAATTTTACGTCTTAAATTTTACAAATTATATCACAACTTAAAATTTACAAATTGTATTTATAATTTTATATTGTATTTCTAAGGTATTAGTTACATTTTTTAAAGGGATAAAATTTATTATATTTATACTTTTTTTTTACTTTTAGTTTTTTTTTCTTTGGAGGCCGAATCATTAATATGATGGTACTTGATGTAATGGAACTGTAAATAGTCATTTTTTAAATTAAGTTAAACTGTATATTTATACGTTCAATTAATATTAAATACACAAGACCCGATTGAATTCTTGGACGGGTTGGGTATTCCGACCAATTTTGGCCGAATTCTAAAATTGAGGGCTAAGTTATATCAAATTAGGTACTTAATGTAGTAAATTATAAATTCAAATTCTTTGGGGACTGAATTATGAATTTGATAGTACTTTATGCTACATTTTTTTTTTGAGGAGAAATTGAATTTCATAACTGGAGATCAAAGCTTAGAGCATTACAAATAAAATGAGGGGGAATAGAGCCCCATTCCTGGACATCAGACATAGAATTCGAAGCACGAGCTAAGAGATGTGCAACAGAATTCGCTGACCTCCTAACAAAATAGATGCGACAATCGACTATAGAAGCAACCAAATTCTTACATTCATTGTAATACCCGATAAAATAATAATAATAATAATAATAATAATAATAATAATAATAATAATAATAATAATAATAATAATAATAATAATATTTAAATCCATATTTTAATTGGGCTTTTCTTATGTTGGGTCAAATTGTATTTAATTTCTGTGAACTATAATAAGTATGTGATTACATTAATTTGGGCTTTTATACTAATTGGGTCTACTTTGTATTTGGGTAATAGTAAAATCCTATTATAATTAGGAGAGTTAGTAAAACAAAATAATAATAAATACTAAAACCTAATCATACATGCGGTACAAATCAAAAAGAAAAGAAAAAGTGGTTGGCGGCTGCTGTGAAGAGAGATCAAAAAGAAGAGCAAATTTACAAATTCACTCTATTGCATAGGAAGCCAAAAGGTATTATAACTTTGCTATTATTAATGAATTGTTGTAAACTATTATTGTAATAATAACTATAATATAAGCCTAATAGATTTTGGGAGATGAAGTAGTTGAACTTTGAATTCTGAGTACCAATCCTTTCACCAAACTTTAATTCTGTTAGTGTTCCTTTTGGGTAATATATGTGTATGTATAAGAATGCTTATGATAGTCATGTAAAATTTAGTTACGGTTTTGAAAAAAAAATAAAAAAAAAATAAAAATAAAAAAATTTAACGTCATCATGCAATTAATTGAAAGGCTGCTCTACTCCTGTTATATAATAAAGATGATTTATATATCAAATTGCCTACAACGGTATATATAGTATATTTCGGTAATTTTAAGTTATATTTCGTTATTTTTAAATTATATATATTATATGTTAATAAATTTTGGCCATGAATCTTATAAATAAAATTAGTAAATTAAATTGAAGTTATGCATATTAATTTGAATTAATTAATTTTGCCGACTTAGTTATAAAAGTTTTAATAATAAATTTAATAGTATTATGTTATTAATGATTGGATTGTAATAAAATCTTATTAAATTATTTAAATTGAGCGGAAAGAATTTTTAGAGTTATAACTTGGAATATAAATTTTGGAGTATTAATAATTGATATAAGGCGATGATTAAAGGCATATTAAATAGATTATGAATTATTTTGGTAATTATTAGTTTGGATTATTTTAATTTGAGGTGAATATGTTTAGATTGTGAATGACGTTTACGTATTTGATATCGTTAACATTTGAGGGTAAGATTTGGTGGAGTGTACTTATAAATGGTTTGGAAGTATCAGTGCGGATTAGTACTCTTTTCGCGATACTCTTATTAAATTTAATTTGTTACGTTTGTTTCCTTATTTGAATTATGTTATGATTTCACATAATTGTTTCATGTGAAATAAATATATTAGTTTCATTTTGGAGTTGATACATATGACTCGTATTTGTACTCTTTGAATTAGGATATCATGTTTTAGTATTTATTTTTGATAATTGTAGAGCGGTACATGTTGTTACCTTCTTTTGAGACCTTGTGACTATAATTTGATTTGGTTCAACATGTACATATAGAACCCTTTTGTTGGTATTATGTCGCATGTGTTGTGACATAGTATTTTTGTTAGAATATACCATAGGGTATACAGAGCTATAACCACACTGTGGGGTATCACTGAGCATGTCGTCTTAATACGAGAGGCATGACACTTTCCGTGGGCGGTGTGATTAGTTCACGGCGTCTCCGTTTTGGGCTCAAGGGGTAGTGGGCTATTTGGTGTTTTGTTGTGGGGCGTATGGGTTAACCCTAGTTTTTGTTATACTGCGGATTGGTGATGTTGTGCCAAACACACCTATTCGATTTGCATACATTTGGATTCGCGGTTCAATGTGTGATTTGCCTGTGTGACATTATTTTGGCTGCCTGTGTGGCATTATATATTTTGACTTGCCTGTGTGGCATTATTTTGGTCGCCTATGTGGCATCATTTGATTTGTCTGTGTTGCATTATTTTGATTTGCCTGTGTGGTAAGGTATATTTCTTAGCTCATTCGGTATGAAATAACTCCAGCCATTTGTTTCAGCCTATTATTTTATTGGATTAGTTTTGCTGGTTTCTGTTCAGTTCAAGTCATTGAGTTAGTTACTCCAGTTCGTTATTTCTTTATTTTCTTATTGGTTTCGTCAATTATGTTGATTCAAATATATTCCATTCAGATCTTTGGATATTATATTTTCGTTCGTATTTGCACTTGAAGCTTTGTTCAGTATTTTATCTCGATTATTTTCATTATATCGATTGTATATCTTTTGTATATCTCATATCCCTCTTTGGGCAATTAGCTCATCTTGTGTTTTCTTCTTCTCGAGTTTGCGGGGGTGATTCGGGGGCTAGTGTGATGAGAGTTTTGCCTTTGATCATTTAGGTTGATTCGAATTTTAAGTTTTGATTATTTTGACTCAATTTGGAGAATTGTATTTAGTACTTCATTGATGGATATCACTATTAATATTTTGAAATTATTAGTGCTTTGTTTACTTATTTTGAGGTTTGTTGTGCTTTGTGCGTGACCTCCTTTCCTTTTCGAGAAGGGGTTATTCTGAAGATGGTATCGAGCTTAGGTTCTTTCTTGTAGAAAACCTATTTAGGTTTGACGTGTGAGTTGTGGGTAAACCATTGGGTAGACGTAAGAGTTTGATTCGATTTTGTTAATTGTTTGGTTGGTCTCTATTTTGACTAACTGTCGATTTCTTTTCTATTTGTAGTTGATTTGAGGAAAGTGGAATAATTTATTAAGGTGATTGAGTAATGATATTAGTTAAGAATTGTGATTTAATCATTGAGGTGAATAAAACTATAATTTGTGCATATAAGAAACGATCTTATATGAGATGCGATTATGATATGAGTACTTATATCAGCGAATATTTTATATTGGAGAATTATTTGTTAAAGTTATTTCAGGTATCAATTATTATGAGATCTTAGAATTTAGAATTTGATTTGATTTGGGTTATTCTTTACATTTTGTTAAGTTTGTGGTTAATTTGAGGTATGTGTATCTGTGGGATAATATGATAAAGTGAAAGCTATTAAATACATAGGATCTCTTGTAATTTTGAGGAGTTGTAGAGGTTCGAGGTAATAAGATTAATCTTTTGGAATAAATCAACTTTTCGGTTATTTTAGTAGGATATTGAAATTATTTTATATGAAATTTCTTTGTGATAGTAAGATGAGATTTTGAAATTTGTTGTGTTAAGGTTCGCACTAAGAGAATGATTGATTTATTGGATGATTAGATATATAATAAGTCATTAATCCAATATATTTTAAGAGATTTTGAAAGTTATAGTTTGTTCATTCAGATAGTAGGATATATGATTTGAAGTTGGTATGGTGATGAAGAGATCTTAGTAGTAGTATATTTTTGGTGTAATATTAGTTGAGAACTAATTTGATTTGAGGTTATAATATTTTGAAGCTCTTGAGGACTTGGGGAGAGTTGGTAATATAGTTTGCATAGTTATTTTGTTTATCTGATGTCTTTAGAGTTTTGTATGAATTTATGTAAAATAAAATAAAAACAATTGGTTAGATCTTTGTCATGTGTGGAATATAAACGTTTTACGAATTAAAAATAATTTTAAATATTTTGGGTATTCGAATCGTATTTAGATGAAGAGAAATTTTTGTGATTTTGAATTATGTTCCGAAGAGTACGTTTACAAGAATTAAACTCAAAGATATTAGCGACGGCCCGCACCAACGGTGGATCATATATGTGATCTAATTTGATGCAACACGAAGAACCTTACCAAGGCTTGACACGGTAGCTGACGAATCTTTTACAAGTACATTGATAATTACGTGGACCGATGACTTATCCGCGTTGATTGTTATAAATGGCAGCGCTACGTCGTAACTAAACTTATTTATTTATTTTGTAGCTTATTTGAATTCCGAGGACGGAATTATTTTTAAGGGGTGAAAAATGTAATAACCCATATTTTTTTTAAAATTAAATATTAATTAATTTTATTGTATACAATTGTATTTAAATTGAAAAAGATAAATGATTTTTGTTTTCCTCTTTTCTTCTTTGTTTTATTTGGAAAATTAAATTATTTTAGTAGGTAATTAAATAACTGATTAAATTAAAATTGAGAAAGATAATTCCTTTTGTTAAAGTCTTGTGGTAAAATTATTCGGAGCGGTAAGCTTCTTGGGAGATAGATGAGTCTATTCGAGCGGAGTATCTGCATCTTTTGATAATTAGGTACGTTCATTCTTTAGATTCCGGGGATGGAATCCTTTTTAAGGGGTAGGTGATGTAATACCCGGTAAAATAATAATAATAATAATAATAATAATAATATTTAAATCCATATTTTAATTAGGCTTTTCTTATGTTGGGTCAAATTGTATTTAATTTGTGTGAACTATAATAAGTATGTGATTACATTAATTTGGGCTTTTATACTAATTGGGTCTATTTTGTATTTGGGTAATAGTAAAATCCTATTATAATTAGGAGAGTTAGTAAAACAAAATAAAAAATACTAAAACCTAATCATACATGCGGTACAAATCAAAAAGAAAAGAAAAAGTGGTTGGCGATTAGCACGAAGAGAGATCAAAAGGAAGAGCAAATTTACAAATTCACTCTATTGCATAGGAAGCCAAAAGGTATTATAACTTTGCTATTATTAATGAATTGTTGTAAACTATTATTGTAATAATAACTATAATATAAGCTTCAATAGATTTTGGGGAGATGAAGTAGTTGAACTTTGAATTACGAAAACCAATCCTTTCACCAAACTTTAATTACATTAGTTCCTTTTTGGGTAATATATGTGTATGTATAAGAATGCTTATGATAGTCATGTAAAATTTAGTTACGGTTTTGAAAAAAAAATAAAAAAAAAAAAAAAATAAAAAAATTTAACGTCATCATGCAATTAATTGAAAGGCTGCTCTACTCCTGTTATATAATAAAGATGATTTATATATCAAATTGCCTACAACGATATATATAGTATATTTCGGTAATTTTAAGTTATATTTACGTTATTTTTTAAATTATATATATTATATGTTAATAAATTTTGGCCATGAATCTTATAAATAAAATTAGTAAATTAAATTGAAGTTATGCATATTAATTTGAATTAATTAATTTTGCCGACTTAGTTATAAAAGTTTTAATAATAAATTTAATAGTATTATGTTATTAATGATTGGATTGTAATAAAATCTTATTAAATTATTTAAATTGAACGGAAAGAATTTTTAGAGTTATAACTTGGAATATAAATTTTGGAGTATTAATAATTGATATAAGGCGATGATTAAAGGCATATTAAATAGATTATGAATTATTTTGGTAATTATTAGTTTGGATTATTTTAATTTGAGGTGAATATGTTTAGGTTGTGAATGACGTTTCGTATTTGATATCGTTAACATTTGAGGGTAAGATTTGGTGGAGTGTACTATAAATGGTTTGGAAGTATCAGGTACGGATTCCGTACTCTTTCAGCGATACTCTTATTAAATTTAATTTGTTCTATTGTTTCCTTATTCCGAATTATGTTATGATTTCACATAATTGTTTCATGTGAAATAAATATATTAGTTTCATTTTGGAGTTGATACACATGACTCGTATTTGTACTCTTTGAATTAGGATATCATGTTTAGTATTTATTTTTGATAATTGTAGAGCGGTACATGTTGCTACCTTCTTTTTGAGACCTTGTGACTATAATTTGATTTGGTTCAACATGTACATATAGAACCCTTTTGTTGGTATTATGTCGCATGTGTTGTGACATAGTATTTTTGTTCGAATATACCATAGGGTATACCTGAGCTATAACCACCTGTGGGGGTATCACAGGCATGTCGTCTTGGCACGAGAGGCATGACACTTTCCGTGGCGGTGTGATTAGTTCACGACGTCTCCGTTTTGGGCTCCGAAGGTAGTGGGCTATTTGGTGTTTTGTTGTGGGAGGCGTATGGGTTAACCCTAGTTTTCTGTTCTGCGGATTGGTGGTGTTGTGCCAAACACACCTATTCGATTTGCATACATTTGGATTCGCGGTTCAATGTGTGATTTGCCTGTGTGACATTATTTTGGCTGCCTGTGTGGCATTATATATTTTGACTTGCCTGTGTGGCATTGTTTTGATGTGTCTGTGTGGCATTATTTTGGTCGCCTATGTGGCATCATTTGATTTGTCTGTGTTGCATTATTTTGATTTGCCTGTGTGGCAAGGTATATTTCTGAGCTCATTCGGTATGAAATAACTCCAGCCATTTGTTTGACTATTATTTTTTATTGGATTAGTTTTGTTTGGTTTCGCTTGATTCAAGTCATTGAGTTAGTTACTCCAGTTCGTTATTTCTTTATTTTCTTATTGGTTTCGTCAATTATGTTGATTCAAATATATTCCATTCAGATCTTTGGATATTATATTTTCGTTCGTATTTGCACTTGAAGCTTTGTTCAGTATTTTATCTCGATTATTTTAGTATATCGATTTTGTATATCTTTTGTATCTCAGATCCCTCTTTGGGCAATTGGCTCATGCTGTGTTTTTCTTCCGGCAGGTTTGCAGGGGGTGATTCAGGGCTAGTGTGATGAGAGTTTTGCCTTTGATCATTTAGGTTGATTCGAATTTTAAGTTTTGATTATTTTGACTCAATTTGGAGAATTGTATTTAGTACTTCATTGATGGATATCACTATTAATATTTTGAAGTTATTAGTGCTTTGTTTACTTATTTTGAGGTTTGTTGTGCTTTGCACGTGACCTCCCTTTCCTTTTCGGGAAGGGGGAGTTACAGAGATGGTCCACCAAACCCACATAATTCGGAGAGGAAGATGAAGCTTGAATACCTTGTATTAACATGGAAGAGTCGGATTCAACAATTATCTGTGAAGCACCAAGTCTTTTAAGCCAACTTAAAGCCTCCCTAAAGCTGACCGCCTCGGCCAAAACAGAATCTGTAGGACCCAAAATTGAACCAAATTGAGCTGCTATCATTGTCCCCTCAGAGTTGCGAAGAACCATGCCAAAACCCAACTTACTTTCAAATGAGAACACAGCTCCATCTACATTACATTTCAGCCAACCGCAGGCAGGTTTGCACCAGTTCACAACGCCAAAATTTTGATCAGAGAGTAGGTCACCATTTATGAGGATTTGGGCACGTTGCCATTGAGTAAGAAAGGAACCAGCCAGGTTGACAATCTCCGAAGGCCATTTACGCAAGTTTTTCCAAATCACATCATTTTGATTTTTTCATAGAGACCATAAAATCACACAAGACAGTTGGATGGCCTCACTGTTGTTGCCCATAATAAGAGCTTCAATAATATCATCACCATTGAGAGAGGGAAGCAGTAAAGCTGAAAGTCTCCAACACTCAACAACAATTGGGCAGTGAAGAAATAGATGTGAAGTCATCTCCATGGACTGAGCACAAACTGAACAAGAGGAATCTACATCAACCCGTCTTTGTCTTAGATTCTCTTTGGTTGGAAGACATCCTTGGCAAATGCGCCAAATTAAATTCCGCACTTTAGGAGGGATCTTTAGCAACCATAATTTCTTCCAAATTTGAGAGGAATGAGCAGAATTAATAGAATTTAAATGAGCGGTGAGAGTTCGATATGCACTACGGACTGAATACATACCACTTGTGTCCTTGCACCAAAAAATATTATCACAAGAACGTAGAGCAGGAAGAGGTACCTGTAGAATTAGAGCACAATCTCGAGGAGTGAAGAGATCATTGATTAGATCAATATCCCAACACTGTTCATTTAGGATCATCAAAGATCTGTATTAACGCTTTTCAATGACCCGAGAATTTGAAGAGAGGAAATTCGAGGGTTAGCTTCATCAGGGAGCCAAGCGTCTGCCCAAATATTAATAGATGAACCATCTCTCACTCGCCATCTAACATTCTGCTTCATTAGATCCTCAGGCGGACCATAATCTTTGCTCCAAATGAAACTAGCATTATTCTTCTTGTTGGCATGCAGAAAATCAGTTCTTCTATAGTATTTAGCCTTATAAACACGGGTAACAAGAGAATTGGGGAAAGTTAAAAGTCTCCAACCATTTTTTCCCAACATAGCTAAATTAAATTCGTGGAGCTTACGAAAGCCAAGTCCCCCAAATTGTTTGCGAGCACAAAGAGCATTCCAGCTCTTCCAATGAATACCCGATGACTCTCCAGAGTTAGATCGCCACCAAAATCTGCTCATAATTCTTTCAAGATCCGCACATAAATTCAAAGGAAGAAGAAAAACACTCATAGCATATGTTGGTAGAGCTTGGGCAACTGTTTTAATCAAAATTTCCTTGTCGGCCTTTGATAGAAATCTTTTCTTCCAGCTTGCTAAACGAGACCAAAACTTCTCTTTAAGAAAAGAAAGAATTTAGGTCTTATTTCTTCCAATACACGAGGGTAGACCAAGATACTTGTCACGGCCTGTAATTCGTTGAACATTCAAGGAAGAGCAAATTAAATGCTGTAAAGGCAAAGGAGTATTCATACTAAAAGAAATAGAAGATTTCTGGAAGTTGATTTGTTGACCCGAGGCTCGTTCATATTCATTGATGCAAGCTCGGATGATGTCACATTCACGTGTATTTGCGCGGAAGAATAAAAAAAGGCGTCGTCGGCGAAAAATAAATGAGATATAACTAGAAGCGCTTTGGGCAGCGATTTCTGACCATGAAGAAGTCCCCGCTGTTCATATCTTCTCAACAAGTAGAAACCTTACGCACATAAGATGAATAGATAGGGGAGAGGGGCAACCTTGCCTTAACCCTCGAGAAGGAGTGAATTTTTCAGTTTCAAAGCCCCCATGAACAATCGAATAAGTCACCGACCGAATACACATTAACATCCAAATTAATCCATTTAATCGGAAACCCCATTCGAACCATCACCCTCTCTAAAAAAGCCCATTCAAGTTTATCATAAGCTTTGCTCATGTCAATCTTCAAGGCTGCATAACCATCACGACCTTGATGCTTACTTTTCAAATAATGAGATACCTCATAAGCAATCATGATATTATCAGTTATCAATCTTCCCGGTATGAAAGCACTTTGGAACTCGGAGACTAAACTACTTAGAACAACTTTGAGTCTATTTGCGAGCATCTTCGAAATTATTTTATAAAGGACGTTACATAACATGATAGTAGTAAATCGGATGCCACTTCCTATGAGTTTTCTTAGGAATTAAGATAAGATTGGTATGATTAAGACCAATCGGGAGGAGGAATTATGAAGAGCATCAAGACATGCGGAGAGGACATCCGCACCAAAAATAGACGAAATTTACGATAGAATCTGAGTTCATACCATCCGGACCCGGGGCTTTATCTGGACCCATAGAGAAAAGAGCCTCCTTCACTTCATCATTGGTAAATTCTGCAATCCAAAAGTTTTGTTGCTCCTCAGATAAACAAGTGTCAATGCTATTAATAATCTCGCCGACAACACAGCCACGAAAAGAAAATATATCTTTGAAATACGACATGAGCAAGTCGGCAAGACCAGAATCCCAAGTATGCCAATATCCATTTTGGTCTTTTAATTGAGAAATAGAATTGTGTTTTTTCCTGGCAGAGGCAGAAATATGGAAACAGCGAGAATTACAATCACCTTCCTTTAACCAATGTTATTTTGATCTTTGTTTCCAGAAGACCTCTTGTTGAATTAAGAATTTATTATAGTTCCTTTTAGCCTCTACAAATTGGTGGATAGAGGTCGAGTCTACATAAATGTAATTAATAGATGAGAAAAATGCAGTTGCAAGCACTATTTGTTCAGGCTCCAAAATCCCAAGGACCCCCAAGAAAAGACCGACTTGGCAGGCTTATGTATATATTTCAAAGGAAGTGGGCGGTTTTATTAATTTTATATGTCGATGACATACACACATAGATGATGTAGCAATTTTCAAACATCACCCTTTGACGTATGCATGTAATTCCATGTTACGTATACATTCATGACGTGTAAAATCACTAAATTATTAATTCATGACTTTGAGTTGACTTGATGTCCAAAGTCAATGGGTATTTTTGGGTCGAATGTTAAGGGTGTTCTTGAACCGGTTAACGCGTTAATAGAGATTACATCATTCTTCAGACCATTTTAAGAAGGGAATTGGTTATTATGAACTTTATTTTTGAGTAAGTTGGTCAATTGGCCAATAAAGTGCTGACACGCAGGCGATGTTCTATGTGTGTCAGCATTCTATTTGTCAATTGATCAAATTATCAAAAAATAAACTTAATGCTAACCGGATCCTTTAAGAACACAACCCCTATTTCAACCTGATACATTTAAAATATTTTCTTTTGGGTAGGGGCCCAAGATTTTCTGCATGCTTTGTTTAGTTTTGTTAGTTTGTTTGTTACCTTACATTCAAATCTCATAGTCATACCCAAAAAAATGAAAAAGAAAGACTTATGAATTGACTCCATCCCACCCTGCCTTGCACCAAGTTCTTGTATATAATATTGCCACTATATATCCGTTCTCCTCTACAAATTAAATCATTTTTCAAGTACAAGGCAATTCAGTTACTATTTTAAATAAATCTGCCCTTATAATTATGGTAATTGTGGTGGTATACTAATTTAACAATAATAAATTTGTCCAAAAAAAATTATTCATTCATAGCCTAAAACATATCTAGTTTTTTATAATTGTGTTAAGAAATATTGACATGATATATATTGCTGATATCTTTTTCTAATAGTTTAAACTCTTAAATGAGTTGATTCCTTAATATTGTATTAAAACTCTCTAAGATTATATTTATTTGTAATGATTATATTTGAGATAGAACTATTAATCTTAAATATTTTGTTTGTTTTCAAATTTAGACTTGCGACTATTAGTTTCGAGATTATAAAATGACTTAATAGTCTTAACATTATAATTATAATTACAGGATTATAATGATTTATAATTTCGAGATTATAATTATTGCAAACAAATTAATATAACTTAAATGTGTAAAGAATTGGATTCAAATCTTTTCGACCGTACGTTCCTTTATATATATATATATATATATATATATATATATATATATATATATTAAGATCTAATAGTACATAATATACAATTAATATTGTTGAGGTAATTATTAATTAATTATTTGTTATAGAATTGAAAGAGAGGAGAATCAAACAGAGTATTTAATTAATGAATTGAAAGACCAACGATATGATTAGCCAACTGGTGAAGGTAGATAGATAGGTGCACGTTTTTCCATCTTTTGCACCAAAGAAATTAGTAAAAGAGAAGAGAAAAAGAATGTACGTTTTCTTTGGCAGGCAGGCAGGCAGGCAGGCAGGCAGGCAGGCAGGCGTTCATGCATGACTAACAAGAGGCTAGGAGGAAAGATACCCGACAAAGTCAAGTAAATAATAAAGTATATATGTAGTAACCTACGTATAAGTACAATGAATGGAAATATTAATTAGAGGTGATGGAAATACAAATTATATATGAAGGTAAGAGTATTATCAATTTGTAAATTTTTAATTATGAATGAATGAATGAATTGTCCTACGGATTAATAGAGATAACCACACTAGCTAGCTAAGTAAAATAACCACCCACACCCTACCTAGTTTCGCCCTGCTTTATTAATAGAGATATATATAGTGAAACCCTTGAACAGGATTTCAAGTTATTTTTCTTCATAGAATATTGTAACTGAAATGAATAATTATATATCACTTAATTATTTGTTACAAAAGTTATATTACACTCCCTCGGTTTTAATTTATAAAATTATTATTGATTTTTTGAAAGTTAATTTAAAATATTTTTAAATATAAAACTGATATAGAAGGAGAGAAACCGAGGGCTTAACTCCAATGTTTTATCTCAGTTGATGGACTAGGCTTACTTCAAAACAGCAGATTTTAGGTTGGAATCTTGACAGTGACCAAATAAGTTGCGTTTGTTTAATTTCAGTAAAAAAAAAAACTGTGGGTTTAATAAGGCACCGAGGCAAGTCACATTTATTATTTCTTGACAAAATCAACATACATAATTGATATGCTCACTACATTCGTGGTGGGCGTGGAGGTGGGGTTGGGCGCGGGACATGAGGAATAGATTGTTGTAGATATCAAATTTATTCATATTATAGCAAGTCTACTATCACATACAATCGCTCACATACTGTTCACATATATTTACATGCATATTTAGATGGCTCACGTGCAGAACAAGTCACGTGGACCATCAAAATATGTATGTGATCGGTATGTGAGCGGTTGTATATGATAGTAGACTTATTTTTCATATTAGTATGACCTAATGAACTCCTCTCGTACTAACCTAAAAAGAGATCATTAGTTTGAAATATGGGAATCTCAAAATTCGAATTAAAAGAAAGATCACTTGTAAATCTATAAATATTTTTTTGCTCTTATATATACTTTTAAGTTTATTAAATGTTTAGTTTTATTAATAACAAAATAATGAAATTGTGATGTTAAACCTGAACAAAAATTAATGATACTTTTCCTTTGAACAAAAAATAATGCGCACCACTTTGAATGGATATTAATACAAATAAAAAAATAAAATATGTTAGTTTCCAGAGGCACAGTAATTATCTAGAAGAGGGATTGAATAGATATTTTAATTTTTTTTCTTTTCAAAATACTTGTCAAATTTGTTAATGATTTAATCACAACGGAATATAAGATTTGTTTGTTCCCCTTTAAGATAAACCAAATTAATAGGTGATACGCAGTTATGATAGATATAACAGTTATAGCAAGAATATAAAAGACACAGTATTTTTAAGTGGTTCAGAGCACTTAAGGCTCCTAGTCCACTCTTCTACTCCTCGAGTAGGAAATCTACTAAGGATGTCTTTACAATCTTCGAACCACTTAGATTCCTTCAAGACTAGCAGTCTTGGAACTTCTTACTTCACTTTATGAGAATTGAGTTCTTGAGTTGTCTTTACTTTCGATTCTTGATTAAGCATATATGTTGAAAAAATGAGTAGAATGAGTAAGCTTTCTTTCTAGATCGTAGAGTTTGTCGTTTGAGTGTTCTTCAGCTTTTCGTTGTGTACTTGCTTGCTTTTTTGCATCTGCATCTGATTTGTATATAAGGTGCCTTTGAAATATGTCTGTTTGAAAGCATCCGTTGAAGCATTAATTGTATTTGACATTTCTAAGACCGATGGTGACTTCACGGAAATCTTACATTCGGTAAAATCAACCCAATCGACACAAATAGATTGCTATATCACTAACACACGAAAAGGTGTTTTCAATTTACCATGTAGTACTTTCCTTAGCTTCTTCAATACGTTTCTTCGTTATATACTACGGATGAGTGTTGGGTCATTGGGATTCCCGAGAGTCTCAACGTCTATAATCCATTTCATATTTGTTGTAATTTATTCTGCAACAAATGGACAAAGCTTGATGCTTCTAATATAGACAGATGATGCACTACGATCATGATTGTGGTGTCTAGTTCATGATTGATTCATGTTGTGAATGAGACACTACGATCTTTCTTAAGCACTGGTAGACTACGATCTTCACTTGCTTCATTTGCAGACTTTACGCTTCCGAGAGCAGACTACGATTCTTGACTTGGCTCGGCATGCGCTTGGACCAACTCTATGGTTCTGAGTGAGGCCCTCCAAAGCAGACTACGATTCTATAGCAATTTTCTTGATACTCTACGATTCTGCCTTGGCTTCTGCAATCCCTCTGTTGGCTCGACAGACTACGATACTGTTGATGCCTATCTATTACATCTCAAAATAGATCAACCTAACAGTTTTGATCTTTTCATCTATATATTCATTTACAGAGTGATAAACATTAAGCACATATCAAACCTAACAAGTTTTGATCTATCACTAAGTCCTTGTACATGTGGTCCTTGTACATGTGTTCCTTGAAGGACTTTACATAAAATCATGATTATTTACTTACAACATCAAATTTAAATATGCAATACCCAACAAAATATATGAATAATTAACATAAAAAAATTCAATTCGCACTATACAAGTAATTATATTTTGGGCCCAAGTACAAATTAGGGTTCACATGACTTAATTGAATTAAATGCAAAAATTAGGGTTCACATGCATATTATGATTAAATGAAAAGACAAAAGAGTCAAAAATAAATAAACAAGACATGAGAGAAGCCTCCACATGTCTCGAGGCAGAAGACACATAGAGGCGACTCATTTTGGGAATTGATTAAGGGATTGGATTGGTTGCTAGAAGGGCATGCCGATCTGAGCATTAATCTGGTGACTAAGGGTATTTCTAGAATTTCTCCAAGGTCATGTGCCTGACACGTGACCACTTTCCAGGAAACTCTATAAATGCCGCTTCAATTCCATTGAGAAGGGAATTTTGGACTTTTGGAAGACTAGAAGACTTGGAGATTTTCTCTCAACCACAGACACTCAAGAAGGCTCTTTGGATCCTTGCTATCCTAATAGGGTTCTCGGATCCTAAGATTTCTTCCACGAGTCTTTTCAGTAATCATTCACCTGTTCTTCTCCCCTCTTCAATCAATCAATCAATTCCGTAGTCTTCGTGGATTTTTTTTCTCCTCAGCCAACACGAAACCCTAACCCTAGCAAGGTACGATTTCCTTGCCCACATTTCTTTGGCGACTCTGCTAGGGAGGTGTAGAATTCGTGAAGGGTATGCTCACAATTCAAAGTGGGAGAACTACAGGAAGATCAGTTTCACCGACAACTAGCATTACTTCACCAGATCCTGTTCTAAGGCAAGCAAATCAAACTTTCCAAGGCACGAATCTGAATCTTGTTCAACCTACGCTTCAGAAAGAAGTTCAACATCACCATACATGATTGATCAATAACAAACAAATTTTAGGCAAATAAGCACAGGAAGGCAAGACAAGGAAGTAAGTAGAGAGCAGACAAATGTTGTGCAACTGGAGATGCTCAAGGCATTGAAGGAAGCACGAGAATGACAGAGAATGATGATGGCTATGATGTTGGAAATGCAGAGGAAGCAAGAGGAAATAGGGAATTTCCATCAATAATTGATTCAAATTCCCACTTTCAAGGCCATGTTCCCAGGCAGTTCGCAGGAGGAAAAAGGAAGAGTGGAGGACAACAACAACAACAAAGAGAATCAGACTGCACCTCTATTAACTAAGAATAAATTGATTCCAATCATCAACTTAGAACCCCAAAACAGTGGTGACGTGCCACAACTCAAACTGGAAGCAAGTCATCCTCAGACAAACATCATCCCAACCACTCTCCCCTCATTTTCATAAGTGCAGATACCAACCATCCCAAGCCACATACAATGAACAAGTCCACAAGTACAACCAATGCAAGCTTTGAACGATGAAAGTGTGCATTAGCTGATCTCCTTACCATAGACACTGCTAATGCAATAATATATCATAACACCCTAGAGAGTCCATACCACGACTTAGTATATGACGAAGGATGATATGATATATCGATGTAATTAATTAACTTCACAATCAGATATCTCGACCTTCCAAGTTAGACTTTACTTCACCCTACCCGACACATATTCGGAGATAACCTTACCCGACAAGGTATATTGAGAATCCCCCGTAGTTTACGAAATATAATGGGGAGAAAGGAAACTCCAGAGAGAATATTGCCAAGTTTATAGAGTCAATGTCTCCATTGTTGGGTTATGATGAAGTGAACAATCATAACCTGTTGATAAGGGAATTCAACAAGACTTTGGCGGACAGTGCCATCACTTGGTACTATAATTTGGAGAAAGGGTAGAAGCCGAATCAGGAGCTATCAGATTATATGGATAGATTTAGGGCTCAGGCACAGAAGTGTACAAAACCAATTGAAGAAAATAACTTGGTGAGCATATGCAACAATGGTGCCTTAGATGGCTTAAACCCCACCTAATCATTAAAACATGTGATTCATTTGCAACACTCTCATCGTTTACACAAGAATTGGAAGGAATCATGAAATTGCTTGCAAGTTATGCGACTGTTACATAGAAGGGCATGGACGGCTACTATGGCTTGAGCAGACTCTCAGCAAAAGCCACAAGGGGGCAAGAAGGATAATGAATGACGAGGTTCATGATGTCAAAGATGTAGAAACAACAAGAGGAAATGAGGAGCTTTCACCAACAATTGATGCAAGGGTCATACTTTCAAGCCAAAGACAGTAAAAGTATGCCAACGAGGATTTCATCGACGAATAACGCTAAAGATTAAGGCTAAAGAGGTTTCATTGACAAAAGTTATTGAAAATAAGAAATTTTAAAATAAGAAACCAAAAGTCCACTGATTAAAGCAACTAAGCAAAAAAATTTGAGGAGGAAGTATTCCAAGAAGTTTTCTTTACTTTCGATTTCTCAAAGTACAGAAAACTGGGGGCATAAAGAATCCATAATTCCAACTTTTCAAATTAAGGGAAGTACATTATAAGATTCCTTACATACGTACATACGTACACATGTGTTAATATATAAGTGCCCATATGATTAACAAATATGGTTATGTTATAGGATAATATCCATGAAAAATATATATTCTCAAAAAAGCATCCTCCAGATTTGGCAGACGAGTTTAATAAACTTTTTTCAAATGGTCTCCATTTGGGAAGATGATTCATAGGGTTAACAAACTCAATTTTGAAGATGTCCAAGAAGCAACTCCACAAGAAAATCATAAATGATGCTCGAGCTAAAAAAAACCTTGAGGGTTCTACTCTTCAATCTTATGCCGATGGAGTTCCTTTCTTAACACAAGACTAATTACCGAAAAAAAGGAGGACCAAAACAAAAGAAATGAGCAAGAGAAAGAGAAGAATAACTCAAGGGTTCCCCTCTTAGAGTTCAACCCCTAGGAGGCACACTCTTTTACAAGCTCCAAAGTGATTTCCTAATAAAACTTGGTTATTGGGAAAGATGACTAAAATTAAGGAAAGATGCAAGAAATACATGCAAATAGGGATATTCTCCCTCAAGTCCTTCATACACGAGGGGCCAAAGATCATGACGACAAGACAAAAGCGTGGATGACATCGACCCAAACAGACATTAGAAGTCTGCCTAAGACATAATACGACTTGAAAATTTAAATGCCAAATAGTACACCCTGAAGTTTGATCACTAGAAGGTAGAGTTTATGCCCTAGAGGCCAATTATTTGATATAATTGCTTAATATTTTTGATATTATATTCGATTGAATAAATGAATTATTTTATTATGGTTTTATTTACTGCATTATATAAATGTTAGCATAATAAAAGTCCTTAGAATAGTGATACAAATTATATAGCTTCAAGTATGTGACCTGAACATGAGATTATATAATTACAATTAGTATCATTGCTCTTAAATGTCTCTAGTCGAGTATCATTGTTAATGGGAAAGAAATGATACATTGAGACTAATATGTGGATTGACTGATGACCAAATCTCATTGGTCATAAATATATGAGATATTGAGTCAATGCATAGGTACATGTTAGAGAACGATGTACTGGACAGACCCACCATGAGAATTCTACGTGGAGCATTATACAAAGTGTCATTAGCGATTCTCATAGTGACAATGATGTAATGATCCTCTGACCTGAAATAACTATATTACAACACGAGAATTTATGAACTTTGATATCATCAAAAGTCACCTTTAATAGGGTGGACAATAAAGATGATTATTGGGTACATCATGAATCATGTGAGGAATATGAGTGATCAAGATGGAATTTAACCCTCCTATATATTAGGGGTGATATCCATAGGCCTCTTGATTGAGTAGGACTATAAAATGCATGGACATGCTCAAATAGTGATTTATTTCATATAGTCTACTCATTGATCAAGAAAACTCAGATTAAATTATGAAGAGTATGACACAATCCATGACTCGAGTTTAATCTAGGATGTCAAGGTTAAAAAGGATTAAATTACATTGAAACATTGGTCACGAAAAGGTTACAGCGTATCACATATCTTATTAATACTTGGGTAGCAGTGATGTATTACTAGATGTCACTCACTGTTTATAATTTTTTAATATGATTTTAAAATTATTGCCAACGTAATAATAACCTATAGGGTCACACACTTAAAACGTAATTTAAAGGGAATTAATTTAAATTGTAAGGATTTAAATATGTCAATATGATTGATAGTATTTAAATTACGAATTTAAATTAATAGGATAATTTATATATATGTATATTAATTAAGTAAGACTTAATTAAGATATAATATATATAAATTCGGATTTTATAATTGAATTAGGTTTTGATTAATTCTTTTGGACTGCTATATATACGATATATCAGCCATTTTGTGAAATGTCATAAACCTAAAAACCCTAGCCGCTCTTAGAGAGAGACTAGAGAGAAAAAATTTCAAAAATTCTGATCCTTGGTGGCTAGTACCGCGGCTCCTTTTACTGCAGATCGTGAGTCAATTCGCGAGGAGTTCGTGTTGATACCGTAGAGACGCAGTTCTTTTGGATTGCGTTGGAGATTCGAAGCCGTTTCAGAATATTCTATAATCGGTATAAAATCCTAACCACTGAATTAATATGTTTTCGCTTGGATCCTGTTTTAGGGTTTCAGAATTCTCTTTGAAAATTTTAAATTCTGCTGTGTTTTATGTGCCAAAATCCCAACAGAATTCACCCATCAATAAAATGGAACTAAGCTTAATAAATATAGCTGATGCTTTGATAAAGCCACATGAAGGTAAGAAGGAGGGAGGCTCATACTAGATTTCAAGAAACACGATTAAGGGCCACAATAGTCTATTCAAGGCAACATGCTTTAGTATCATACAACAAGTAAGCATCAAGAATCACTAGTGGATGCTCATGTCGAAACTATGAGAAGTTTTGTTAGGCAAACTTCATCCACACAATATGATGGATAACCCAAATACTAGCTCTACCATCGAAAGACATCTGATCAACTATAGATACAAGAATATCAAAAATTCACCCAAGATGGTGGTCCGCCAAAAATGGTGGTTTAAGTCCTTAGGAGTATCTCTTGCCAAGAAATTGGATGACCAAGGGAGGAGGCATAAGAATTGATGAATTAAAAATCCACCCAAGATGGTGGTCCACCGGAAATGGTGGTTGAAGTCCTCAAGAGTTTTTGTTACCAAGAAATTGGATGACCAAGGGAGGAGGTACTATAATTGATGGATTAAAAATCCAGCCAAGAAGATGGTCCACTCTAAATGGTGGCCAAGTCCTCTTAAAGTACACTTGCCAGGAAATTGGACGACCCACGTGACGAGGCACCCGAGTGGTACACTTTATCATCAAAAGTGAACGAGGCACCTGACTATAAGTTCTTAGACCTGAAAATTTATACTTTTAATTTTAAAAGTAATCGAGACACCTGACTATAAGTCATCGGACCAGAAAAGTTATATTTTCAACTTATCAAGGCAACTGACTATAAGTCCTTGGACCCGACAAGTTACACTTTCAACTTTAAAAGTGATTGAGGCACCTAGGTATAAGCCCTCAACCCAGAAAAAGTTACACTTTATCTCTAAAAGTAGCTAACGTTATGCTTTCTCTGATAAAAGCAAGACTTACTACTTTTATGAAAATCTGAAACGTTATGCTTTTCGCTAAAAACAACCTGATTATTAATAAAATATAAAACTTTCACTTATACTTGAATAATTTTTGATTTTTTTAAACATATGGATTCAAGTGTTGGTTTACGAGAAATTGAAAAAAATACAACAAACATATATATATATATATATATATATATATATATATATATATATGCATACATGTTTACTCTTATATTATATATTGTTGTATTGGAGTATTAATTTTAACGACTTACGATTCAATGTTTAAATATTGGGTCTTAAGGAAACATTCAAGTTAAAGACTATTAATAATGTTGAAGAAACTTTATTTTGATAACATTAATATAAATGAAAATGAGTCTTCTGAAACAGGAAATAAAAGACTACAAAAGTTCATGATCTATAGGCCATGATATGTCGAACTGAATAGGGGGCATAGCTAAAGCCTTCAAGTAGACAATAGTGGTATCCTGAGCTTTTATGTTTGAGGCTATCAGTTCCTCAAGGTCTTGGGCAGCTGAATTAATTTCCTGAAGCTTTGTCTTCAATTTATCAATGACATCTTGAAGTTTCTAAAGCTCTACATAAAGTAAGTCATATTCTTATGATAACGTGAAGTGACCTCCTAACGAAGTGCAACAACATAATAACTGAAAGTAAAGAGATCCAGCCTATCACGGAAAGGGAGACATGTCAAGGCCCATAGATGATCGAGAAGTCATTAACCTCACAACTAAACTTATCTAAGTTTTCTGCTCGCAAAGAATAGAGAGAAAGACTGTACATTTCGAGAATAAGGCTCGCAAGACGATCTAGCAAGAAGGTCTGGAAGAGGGTCATGTGAATATGTACCTGACCAAGTATATGTGGGAACCAAGCTAGGAGATGCTCAAGATTCACCTAAAAAGAAGAAGAATGAAAAAATGAAGGGAGAGGCCAAAGCCTCCTAGGGTTCAACCCCTAGGGATGCTCTCCTATTTTACCTTTGACTTCTCCTAGCTCGTTGATTAATTTCCAGGAATGAATTATTTTTCATTACGAAACAAGGTGTGGTCTTTCTTTGAGAATATCCAGAGTAAAAAGCCAAAATCATGTTAAGGTGAGATGACCCAAAAAAGAAAGTCTATGATCACTTGAAAATGATGAAATAAATGAAGCAATAAAAAAAGAAATATAAAGTAGCCATGCAAGAGGAGGGAGAAGAGATCAAAAAATGGGAGGAGGCGTCGAAGCCACCTAGGGTTCGACCACCCTCTAGGGTTCGGCCACCTAGGGGAAAGATCTTTTTCATCTTTTGTTCACCCCGATTTGAAGCACGCTCACTTGATGCCTTCTCGATGACTTCTTGCTTTTGAAGAAGAGAGAAATTTCAAAAGAGAATAAGATTCGGAAGGATTAGATCGAGGATTTTCCAAGATATCGAAGGAGAGCTCTTCTTGTGCTTTCCCTCTTAGGGTTCGCCCCCTAGAGGTTCCCTCTCTTACGACTTTCGTTTTCTAGGCTTGAAAAATCGAGCTTCGCGAATTGTTCAAAAACTTGAAATAAGACTTAAACACTTGAAATATTTTGCACGATCGACTCACCAAAGGCGTGAATCACGTGCAGGGGGCAAATGTGAGCCCAAATACAAGTTAGGGTTCACATATGACCTAAATGAATTAAATGAAAATACATAACTATCCCAGTGGTTAATCTTGTAATCCCAAAAGAAGTAGCGTACCCAAGATAGCTAGGAAGTTTTTGTAAGGGGTTTCGGCACGAAAACACAACGAAATATTAAATTTTCAAAGCCAATATCGAAATCCTAAAATAGGATCCATGCAAAAAACACATTAATTCAGTGGTTAGAAATTTATACCGATTATAGAAGCTAGAATTGATACGATCAAATCTCCAACGTAATCCAAACGAACTGCGCCTCTATGGTATCCACACGAACGTCTCGCGAACCGTCACATGATCTGCTGTAAAAGAGTCGCGGTACTAGCCATAAAGAATCTGGATTTCTCTAAAGTTTTTCTCTCTAGTCTCTCTCTAAGAGCGGCTAGGGTTTTTATTTTTTGATTAATCCCTAAAGTGGATGATATATATTATATATATATATATATAACTGTCAAAAGGAATTAATTAAAACCTAATTCTAGTAAAATTTGAATTATATATATATATATTATATATTAATTAAATCTTACTTAATTAATATACATATATACAAATTATCCTATTAATTTAAATTAAGTAATTTAAATATTATCAATCATATTGACATATTTAAATCTTACAATTTAAATTAATTCCTCTTTAATTACGCTTCTAAGTGTATGACCTTATAGGTTATTATTACGTTGACAATAATTTTAAAATCATATTATAAAATTATAAGCGAAATGACATCTAGTAATGCATCATCACTACCCAAGTAATAATAAGATCGATGATTCGATGCAACCTTTTAAGTGACCAATGTTTTAATGTAATTTAATCCTTTTAACCTTAATATCCTATATTAAACTCGAGTCATGGAATGTGTCATACTCTTCATAATTTAATCTGAGTTTTCTTGATCAATGAGTAGACTATATGAAACAAATCACTATTTGAGCATGGCCATGCATTTCATAGTTCTACTCAATCAAGAGGCCTATGGATATCACCCATAATATATAGGATGGTTAAATTCCATCTAGATCACTCATATTTCTCACACGATTCATGATGAACCCAATAATCACCTTTATAGTCCACCCTATTAAAGGTGACATTTGATGATATCAAAGTTACATAAATTCTCGTGTAGTAATATAGTGATTTCAGGTCGGAGGATCATTACATCAATGTCACTATGAGAATTGCTAATGACACTTCGCATAATGCTCCACATAGAATTCTCATGGTGGAGTCCGTCGAAAGACATTGTTCTCTCAATCGTCTTTATGCATTGACTTAATATCTCATATATTTATGACCAATGAGATTTGGTCATTAGTCAATCCACATACTAGTCTCAATGTATCATTGTTGTCCCATCAACAATGATACTAATTGTAATTATATAACTCATGTTCAAGTCACATACTTGAAACTATATAATTTGTATCACTATTCTAAGGAATTTTATTATGTTAACATTTATATAACGCAGTAAATAAAACCATAATAAAATTATTCATTTATTCAATCAAATATAATATCAAAATGTTAAGCAATTATATCAAATAATTGGCCTCTGGGGCACAAACTATAACAGTTTTCTACAGGCTGGAGGTCTAAAAGTTTGGAAGGAGTATATCACCCTTAAATTGAGAGGTGTAATTGGAATTAAGCCCTCTTGAAGGCTTTTGTCAAGTATGTAACACACTCGATATCTCTAGAGGACATGCTGGATGGACTACAATAAGCTAAAAATAGCAGCACAAAGGCTAGAAGATATAGTTCATAATAAGTACAAAACCCCAAGAAAAATGAATATGAATGAAATCAATAGAATATAAACTTACTGGTAGATGTCATAGACATCCTCTAGAGTAGGGATGAATTCCCCCCCCCCCCCTAAGTAGTAACGAATGTGCATGTAGAGGAGCACCAGTGTGAAATCAATATGGTAAGGGCGTCATGGTCTTGTTAAATACGTAGATTCCTACATAGGTAAATGTAACGTAAAATGCCCGTGTTCTTTAGTATATCCACATAATTAGAATTTCCAAGGATCTCGTCGGTCTAATGTTGTCATCCATGAATGCGACTTGATGAATCAGACAAGAAGCAAATGGGACTGAAAGGGTACTCTAGTTTCTCTATGAATATGCGGGGAATGCGATCGGAATGAAGGAAGTCCTCCAAGCCTCCGCAGGCCGCAACATATAGAAACAAGCCTCCTTTCTCTGGCGGAGGAAAAGGTGTATGGTCATAAGTTTTGGCTTGCTCCCAGAAAATGTCTAAAGACCAAAAGAAGGGAGCCCTTCCCTACTCACTGATGAATGGGGTCTCCTTTGTGGTTTTTTGGGTCTGCAGAATGTTCAATGGGAAGGGCCTATAATCAATAAAAATCTAGCATACGTATTCCAAAGAGCAAGGAAATGAGGTAAATGAAAGAATTTGAACTTAAGTGCTTACCATGGCAAAGAAGAAAAGTTTGAGATTTAAACTTAAGAACACCTGAAAAGAAGAAGAAACAAAGCCAGCGAAAGTTAGAAATCACAATTACGCAAGAAAATAAGTTTCTGAAAAATCTTTGGATAACTCGAACACATTCTTCTGAGTCTTTAGTAGAGCTCGTCGCTAGTTTCATTTTGATATATTATGGGCCCTATAATTCAAAGCGGATCAAAATTTATGGTCAAAATAGCGACCACCCTTCTCAGACTTATTTTTTCCCTTCATTTGTTGATTTGCCTCCTAAGGTTCGACCCCCTTAGTGTTCAGGCCCCTAGCTAGGGTTTGACTACTTAGGGTGGTCCCGCTGAGGAGCAATTTTTTTCTTCGTGGAGGAGCATGTTTTTTCTTCGTGGTTTTTTGAAAAACGTCAATCTTTCTTTATGATCTGAAGGAAAAAAATCAAGATATGATCAAGTTAATATGACTCGAAAAACAAAAGAAAGAAGAAGAATTTTTTCCTTCGTGGTTTATTTAAAAATGTCAATTTTTCTTTATGATCCGAGGGAGAAAACCAAGATATGATCAAGATAATGTGGCTCAAAAAATAAAATAAAGGACCATTTTTTCCTTCGTAGTTTGTCAATAAACGTCAATCTTTCTTTATGATCTGAGGGAAAAAACCAAGATATGATCAAGGTAATGTGGCTCAGAAAACAAAAGAAAGATTAGAGTTAACTGGAAGAGGAAGAAAGAAAGAGTACATACAAAGGAAGTCATTCAAATAGAAGAGTAAATGAAGGAAGAAAAAAATATAAAGTGTGAGGCTAAGGCCCCTAGGGTTTGACCCCCTAGAAGTTCCTCCCCTTGTATCTTTAATGTTCCCTCGCTCGACGAATCAACAGCTCGAAATGAATACTTCTTCACCGCAAAAAATTATAGCCTTTCTTTGAGAATATCCAGAGAAATAGACAATATTCTTGTTAAGGTGAGATGACTCGGAAAAGAAAGACTACAATTACCTAAAAAGAAAAATAGATGAAGCAAGTTAAGAAAAATCCGAAAAAAAACATTCAAATAAACAAAGAAAGTGAAAACGAGAGGAGGAGATGGAACCCCTAGGGTTCGAGTACCCCTTAGGGTTCGGACCTATAGGGTTCAACCCCTAGGGTTCAGTCCTATAGGGAGGAGTCCTTTTCTTCACCTTTTGATTGCCCGAATTGAAGAGTGTTTGCTTGATGCCTTCTTGATGATTTTTCGATTTATATGAGGAGATAAACTTTTAAGACAAAGCAAGACGAAAAAGTGAGGCATGTAACATGGGAGATATACATATATTCCCAAGTATGCTTGCATCAGAAAAGGAAACAACCATCTTACGATATATTAAGGGAATAATTTAATTTTGTTTCCAAAATAGAATATATTTGATTTTGCTTCTGAATAGAAATATAGAAATATATTATTTTCTAAACATGGAAAATATTTGATTTTATTTCCAAATAAAAAGAAAAGATTTTATTTTCAAAATAAAATAAGATTTGATTTAGTAATATTTGATTTGATTACTAAATAAAAAGGAAAGATTTTATTTTCAAAAATAAAATAAGATTTGATCTAGTTAGATTGGATTTTATTTATTAATATTTATTTGATTATCTATCTTGTTACAATTTCCAAAAAAAATTAAGGAAACAAAGATTGAGCAAGATTTGGAATGATTTTTAGAAAATTTCCCAAGATCATGTCCAAGGAAGAGCCCTTGTAGGTCTTGCCTCCCTAAACCCTTAGGGTTCGACCCTCTTAGGGGTTCCCTCTTCTAGGACCCCATTTTCAAGACTTGTAAAATTGAGCCCCAAAGATCGTTCGGAAGCTCGAAATATATTCGGTATTCTTGCACGATCGTCTCTTCGGAATCCTGACTCTCTCGAAGGGGGCAAAAGTGGGCCCAATTCAATTGTCACATGACCTAATTGAATTAAATGCAAAAATTAGGGCTCACATTATGATTACATGAAACGAAGGAAGAGCCGAAAATAAATAAGCAAGACATGAGAGAATTCTCCACGTGTCCCGAGGCAGAAGACAAATGGAGGCAACTCATTTTGGGAATTGATTGAGAAATTGGATTGGTGGCTAGAAGGACATGACGATCTGTGCATTACTCTGGTGACTAAGGGTATTTATGAAATTTTTCCAAGGTTATGTGCCTGACACGTGACCACTTTCCAGAAAACTCTATAAATACACCTTTCATTCAATTGAGAAGGGGACTTTTGGACTTTTGAAAGACCAGAAGACTTGGAGATTCTCTCTCAACCACAAACGCTCTTTGGATCCTTGCTATCCTAATAGTTTTCTTGGATCCTAAGAGTTCTGTCACGGGTCTCCTGTTCTTCTCCCCATTTTAATTAATCAATGATCAATTTTATACTCTTTATAGATTTCTCTTTTTTCCAACCAACATGAAACCCTAACTCTAACAAATTACAATCTCCATACCAACAAATACAAACCTTGCAATAAGGAGGATAAAAGGTCCTACATATATTAAGAAGGGGGAAGATGGTCTCACAATAATAAATATATATAAAACAAAACAAGCTCACATGCGAAAAAAAAGAAGGCTAATAATTAAGTTTTGATCATGCATGTGAGACTAATAGAGATGCAGCCAGGGTAGGAATCAAAAGCAGGAAATATGGATTATATGTGAACAAATTCCATGAGGATAATGTTTACGGAGAGGTCAAGTCAACTTACAATATGAATTGAAGCTTCTAACGTACAGAATATATATAATATATATACCACTTATTTTAATTGGTGGCCCTACGTCCTCATCACTTACTTTGAATTCTCCTTTAATTTGTACCCTACTAGTGTCAAGTAAGCCGCAAACACCTCTCTCTCTCTCTTAATTTCTTGGCAATTTCCCACATAAGACCTTGACTTCCTCCCTCCTCCTATATATCTTTCACTACAAAATATGGAGTATCAACCTTGTTAGTTTTAATTCTCCTAGCTAGATCGCTATATGTATTTCATTCCTTGACCAACAAAACTGTACGTACTAACTTGTTCACCCAAAGTTATATGTATATAAATAAATAGAAGATCGAAAAGTACTAGCTATTTGTTGTAAGATTAATGGACTCTGGCATAGTAGACTTATCTCTCAGCATCAACCTTAATGTTAGTCCTCCCCCAAACATTGATGATGATCATCATCATCAAACTCCAGTAAGTCGATCCATCGCTCTCAGAAATGCATTCGTTTCATGTGTGTGTGTATATATATATATATATATATATATATATATATATATATATATATATATATATATATATATATACACACACACAATAAACCCGTCGTAGATATATTTGATAATGTCATTTCACTTCACTGAATTCAAACTAAACTAACACTGCATGATTTTTGTTGTGTTCTAATTTGATCCCGAAGAATAAGTCTCAAGGTGCTTTTGTTGATGAAAAGAAGCCATCACTGATGAAACATGAGGTGAGTTGCAAGCAAATTTACCTTCTCAGTCTTTTATTTATTATTATTATTATTATTATTCGAGGAACTTGCAGTCAATAGTCTCTTTTAGTGTGCTTTAATATAAATATTCTATGTATGTTCTGTAATTTTTAATTTTGTTATCAAACAAAAAATTATAATTAGCAAATTACCGGTATGTATTAATTAAATAATCAATTAATTATATAGTAACAAATTAAGTATATATGTCGGACTCTAAACCATAATTTTGTTAATAATTCTTTGAAGTAGCAGAATGATCCAATTGTGGATGAGCTAAACCGGATGAATACGGAGAATGAGAGGCTAACAAAAATGCTAGCACTTGTATGTGAGAATTACAACACTCTACAAAGCCGATTCGCAGAGTTGGTGCAGAAGGACACTAGTTCTACTAGTCCTCCGACCAAGAGAAAGTCGACAGATCAGGAACATGAAAATTATGGGAATGTTTATTATAGTGATCTGCAGGGAGCTGATTCATATAAGAGACTCATAGAAGTCAAGACAAATGTTTCAAGGGTTTTTGTACGGATTGAGCCATCCGATAAGACCCTTGTAAGTACTCTTCCACTTCTATTTTTCCTTAAGCTCCAAATTAATTATATATTAAGGCGAAGAAATTTAACAAAAAAAATGATTCTACTAATTTTGTCCAAAAAGAATAAATTAAAGTACTTAAAATTAACTATGAAACTTTCTTGATGCAATATATATATATATATATATATATATATATATATATATATATATATATATATATATACACACACACATATATATTCACCATAAAACTAGAACTTTGATCCAACTCTGTCTGTGCATGTGCATGTTTAATTTATTGGTTTATATATATCTACGCGTGCACTGCAGGTAGTGAAGGATGGATATCATTGGAGAAAGTATGGTCAAAAGGTCACCAGAGATAACCCATCTCCTAGAGCTTACTACAAGTGTTCTTTTGCCCCCAATTGCCCTGTCAAAAAGAAGGTAAATAACCTTAATTTCCATATATATCCAACCTCTTAACATGATCTCTCTTAAAGAAATTTAGTTTTAAATTACCAACTAAAAAAAAGTTTAGTTTTGGTAAATTATAATAATTAATTAAGTAATTAAGGTACATGTATCCTCAATTTTCATCTTCAATTAGGTGCAAAGGAGTGTTGAAGATTGTACTATGGTAGTAGCTACCTATGAAGGAGAACATAACCACAAAAACCCTTCCCAAGCCAAGGAGCCAATGGGGTTTAACCGAAATGTGGTTCCGGATTCAAGCCCGGGCTCCAACTCCATGCCTTTAGGTAACAGCAGCGATATTGAGCTTGATTTGGTGCAACCAGCAGCTGGCCGATTATGTAGCACTTCAACAACAAACGTGGTCGTCCCACAAGCTGCTAAATCACCACCTCATTTAGTTCAGCAGCTTTTGGTTGAAGAAATGGCTTCGTCCTTGACCAGAAACCCTTGTTTCACTGAAGCACTTGCAGCTGCCATTTCCAACAAGATTTTGGAATATGATCTTGAAGATGGATGGTGAAAACCATGTTTCTGAAATTTTTATGCATGTCAAACAGTACTGTACGTTGGAGATTAGGGTTTATACTCCTTAATTATTTAATATGTTTATATATTGAGAAGTTTTGCCAAAGTAATGTGTTGTTTGCCCTCATGCATGTCATTCAGTAACGGTTTCTTTATTATAAACAGGGCTAAATACACTTATGGTATACCAAATATCACTAAATTTATAATTCGACCCTTAAAATAATTGGACTTACAAATTGCTACTACATAAATTACCGAATTGCATACAATCTCTGTAACGACCCCAAAATTCAAACAATTCAACTCTCGACTTTGGTTGTTAATAATACGTCTAACTTCTGATTTTATATCATTATTCGATGTTAAACTTAACAAAATGCGGAATAATTTAAACTTTTATGTCTTCTTACTTTAATTCTCTGAATCAAAACCTTTATCATTTACACATCTCTGAATCAAGTTTATTTTATAATTCGCTTCATCAAAGTTATTATATAAAATTTTACATCTTAGCTCAATATCCCTTATACATTGGGTAGCTCAAACTTTACAACTAAATATGAAGTTCAGTACATCATAAATTATCAAGTACATTTCTCAAAACTTTTATTTTTTACCTACCTTTGAACCATACCGTGACGCCCCCAAAACAAGTATACATCATCCATCTTGAGTCGCCAGATACATGGTACATAAATTTAAATACAACTTAATTATACAACAGTCGTGTAAAATACGATAAAACATAGCTGAGAGTTTAAACAAGAATATTGTCATCTAGACAATATTCACACTCAATGGTGTCCTCATTACAATTATTATCACATTATTCCATAGAATAGTGAGGACTACTAAAGTCATTTATCCTGGATCATCACTCCTTTCCTCGACTCGTCCCAGCTATATTCTCATTTCGTGAAAAGAACAATGAAAGAAAGGGTGCAACTAGCCCAGTAAGAAATATTATGACTAAGATAATGCAGAATAAATTATCCTTAGCCTTCAACAGTATAACAACTGATAAAATACAATAGAAAATAAGTTTTAGATCAACAACTGCAACGGAAATAAGCAATCCATTAGAAGAGACAAGTAGAGCATAAAATCTACTATCTTCTATGATTTAAAAAGTTTTTCATCAACTTTATCATTGAGACTCGACAATAAATAAACCACATCATCAAATCATCCCCGCACTACGGCCAGGATATTCATGTAATCATCAATGGTCATGATTATCTTAATAAATAATCCACAGTCATAATCATACCAACAACTGCTCATCAATGAACTACGGGCCAATGAGGACTTTTACCACATCATTCGTTACATTACGATCATGATTATACCGAATAATCCATGGTCATAATCATACCAAGTCCATCTATGGACGTAAGCCAAAGATGACTTTCATCATAATATAAGCATGAGGATGATGATAATGACATAATAATTCAATAAAACAAGTTCAAGGATAAATTTTAAAGATTTATAATTTAATTTATCCGAAAATCAATAACGTCCAAATTGTCAACATGATCTCTTTGCTTTGTGGGGTAAAATTCAAGAATAATATTCATGTACCAAAAATAATTTGAATGAGAAAAGAAATATATTTTTCGGGTGAATAAGTACTTGAGAATAGTACCCAAAACACTAAAAGTATCCTGAATACCGAAGTAAATAATATTAGAGTGAATAGTAATTGGGTGTATAGTAACTTGAGTGAATAGTAACTAAATAAATAGTACTCGCAGCACGAAAAAGTGCTCTCAAGAATACCGAAGTGAATAATACTAGAGTGAATAGTAATTAGGTGAATAGTAACTTGTGAATAGTAACAGTAAAAAGAAAAAATACCAAAGAAAATGATATTTCATGGCGAGTACAAAAGAAATGATATCTCATACAAGTATAATAGAATATCTGAAATCTAAATGGATTTTCACTGCCATGCGGTAATCCACGTAGACAGATCATTTCCATAATTTAATAAAGAATGAATACGAATGATCATTCACCATGCATGCGGTAATCCACATAGACAGGTTATTTCAACAGAATAATAAAGAATGGAACCAGGTCATGCGTAATCCGCACAGACAGGATATTCTAACAGAATAATAAAGAACGGAACCAGGTCAATGCGTGTCGCATGAACAAGATATTCCAACGAGAATAATAAAGAATGGAATAACAACGAAATTCACCGTAAATGCGATAGATCAAGATGACGAGTTATTCCAACGGAATAATAAAGAATGGAATAACAGAAGAATTTCACCATGTATGCGGTACTTCGTATACCTTCCTCTTTTTTTTCATTTTTAATTTAGTCATGCAAGTATTATCAAACTTGCACCACCTCCACTAATAGTAAATAATATGAATTAATAGTTTATCCATGTGACTTAATAGTATAATCATGTAAAAAAACTAATTACAGTATAGTACCTTCATTATACATCTATTTTTAATTTAGTCATGCAAGTATATATTATCAATCTTGCACCGCCTCCCCTAATAGTACATGAATGTGAATCAATAGTACACACATGTGAACAAATAGTTATAAGCATGTGAAATAATAGCAATTAATTGCTCATTTATCTGATTAATTACCTGATTGGTCAATATAACCTCCAGACATCAATTATTATCGAAATAAATGTCAATTTCCACTAACACTAATAATCCCAACACAATGGAACTATCAATTTCATCTTTAATCAACACGAACTTATTCATCATTAATATTATAAGTCACAATATTTAACAACCAAGTCGTTCTCAGGACAAACACTTGGGTGGCTAACGTTGATCAAAGGAAGGAACCAAATCCGGTGGATTCAAATTAAACACGAAAAAGATTGGAGGTGACCTTGTACCTGAGGAAGCTCGAATCTTCAAGGGTATGATTCTTGTTCTTCATATTTTTGTTTAGGTGACCAAACCTCTCCTTGACAGAACTTCTAGACATTGTCAATATTGCAAATAATAATATGAATAACTTTTTCGTCTCAATTATTGATTTAATAATAATAAATATTATGCGATGATCTTTGTGACAATAATTGAATCAATAATATGAGAGATATGATGCAAGCAATTCCGTAGTAATAATTGAGTATAAGCGGTGACTTCTCACGTAAGCATCAATAATCAATACCGCAGTAAACTTCTTATGCAATCAATCACGCTTATTCTTTATTTTTTTACTACCGGGTAGTTCAAGAGTTTAACAGGAAAACTTTCGCCGTTATTTTTTTAAAAAGATAATTTTTCTAACTACGACAATACTTTTGTTGTTGTGTCCACCAATGATTGTGTCATCGTACAAATATTCCCTATTAAAATGAATATTCCCCGACCAATCGAATATTATATAACCAATTGCTTACTTTGTAAAATTTGTAAATAATACCCACAACTATAACATTATATCAAATCCACACCATAATATTCAAAAATATATTTCAAGAAAAATTAATCTTTATTCATAAAAGTTGGGGTCTTACAACCTCCACTTCTTATGAAATTTCGTCCTCGAAATTATGGTGCGTACCTGGTATGTCGAAGAGGTGAGGATACCTTAATTTCATTTCAGATTCTAACTCCCAAGTCATTTCCTCAACATCGTGGTTTCTCCACAAAACTTTGACTTGACGTATAACTTTAGAGCGTAGAATATGATCCTTCTTATCCAAGATTTTAACAGGTACCTCTTTATACGTTAAATCTTCTGCTATCTCGTCCGGTTCTAATTCAATAATGTGGTTCGGGTCTTTCACATATTTACGTAACATAGATATGTGAAAAACGTTATGAACACGAGACATACTTGGTGGTAAGGCGAGTATATAGGCCACAGTTCCTATTCGATCGAGGATTAAAAATGGGCCAATGAATCGAGGATTGAGTTTTCCTCTCTTTTCAAATCTCGTAACTCATTTCCATGGAGCAACACGTAACAACACATGATCTCCAATATTGAATTCCACGTCCTTTCGATGAAGATCAACATAACTCTTTTGTCGATCTTGTGAGGTTTTTATCGTTGTTTGATCGTTTGAATCTTTTCCATAGTCATAATGCACCAACTCTGGTCCTAACAATGTTGCTTCACCCACCTCATCCCATAAGATCTTTGGAGACGACACTTTCTTCCATACAACGCCTCAAATGGAGCCATGCGATACTTGTTTGATAACTATTGTTGTAGGAAAACTACACCAATGGTAAGAACTTGTCCCAACTTCCCTTGAAGTCAAGGACCAGTCTTCTTAATAAATCTTCAAGAGTTTGAATAGTCCTCTCCATTGTCCGTCTGCTTTGAGGATGATATGCCAAGCTAAATCAGTAAATCTGTGCCCGTAGCTTTACGCAAACTAACCCAAAATTGTGAAGTGAATCTTGGGTCTCGATCGAAACTATGGATCTTTGGCATACCATGCGGATCTTATAATCTCATTTATGTACATACGGAGCAAGGCGTTCAAGTGTATAAGTTTCTCGTATTGGTAAGAAATGAGCGGACTTGATCAATCTATCAACAAAGGACCTAAATCGCATCTATGCCTTGAGAAACCTTAGGAAGGCCGGTAACAAAATCCATGGTAATGTGCTTCCACTTCTATTCGGAATTTCAAGTGGTTCAAATGGACCTTTTGGCACTTGATGCTCCGCCTTAACTCGTTGACAAGTTAGACACCTTGAGATAAACCCAATTATCTCTCTCTTGATATTGCTCCACCAAAATGTATGTCGAAGATCACAATACATTTTGGTACTCCCAAGATGGATTACAAACGGTGTATTGTGCGCCTCCATCATGATTTTATACTTTAAGTCAGAATCTTTAGGAACACAAAGTCTAGAGTTGACTCGAAGTATTCCTTCTTCATCGATTCTTGCTTCCGAAATAGCACCTTCTTGCACTTTCTTCCTCATATGCAAACCGGCTCCAGTGCAATAGATTGAGCGACTTTTAACTTTATCGATTAAAGTGGGTTCTACTCGTATATTCGCCATCATCGCATGGGTCCCTAGAGTCTTTAACTCTATCTCCATCCTTTGTAAGTCATACAAAATGGGCCTTTGCATTGACAATATCACACTCGTACCCGCATATGATTTTTTATTCAATGCATCAGCTACTACGTTCACTTTTCTAGGATGGTATTGAATGGTATGATCGTAATCTTTCAATAGCTCAAGCCATCGCCGTTGCTGCATGTTGAGTTCCTTTTGAGTGAAGAAATATTTGAGGCTTTTATGATCCGTATAGATCTCCACCTTCTCTCCATACAGGTAATGCCTCCAAATCTTAAGCGCAAAAACAACAGTTGTCAACTCTAGATCATGAGTAGGATAATTCCTCTCATATTCCTTGAGTTGTCGTTGTGAGACCCCGAATTTTATGAATAAGATTTAATTTTTCTCAAAATATTTTTTTTTATATTATGGTGTGGATTTGATATAATGTTATAGTTGTAGGTAATATTTATAAATTTTGCAAAGTAAGCAAGTGGTTATATAATATTCGATTGGTCGGGGAATATTCTTTTTGTCGGGGAATATCCGCATGCAATGATAATCATTAGTGGACCCAGAATGTTGAAATTATTGTCGGATTGAGAAAACGACAAAATACTTTATGAAAATAACGACGGAAGTTTTACACATAAGCATTGAAAACATCACGGTGTTAAAAAATGCGATGTCTGGCGTGGTTGCATAGTAGTACCGCAGTATTGATTATTGATGCTTATGTGAGAAGTCACTCAGTATTGTTCAATCGGGTATTCGGGACACTTTTCGTGTCGGAGTACTATTCACGAGTTACTATTCATGAGTTACTATTCACGAGTTACTATTCACGAGTTACTATTCACGAGGTACTATTGATCACCCGTAAAATATATTTCTTTTCGGTCCAAATCATTTTTGGGTACAATATTATTCTATGAGGAGATGTGTTAATTTTTCAAACGTTGGTTGAAGATATAACAGTGAATCAATATGGACCGCTGGTGGAAAGTTATAATAGTGAATCAATATGGATCGCTGGTTTAAAGTTTTAATAATAAATCGGTATGGATGATTGCTTTAAGTTTTAATAGTAAACCAATATGGATCGTCTGTTTTAAAGTAAATCAATCTAGGGCCGCTCATGAATTAGTTCTTATTAGGTCCATTTTCCTATAAATAGAAGCTCATTCCTTCATTATTTCTTATGAATTCAACAAACTCTAGAGAGAAAAGTTATAGAAACTATAGAAAAGTATTACTGCTTCTTCCCCTCTTATATTCGGTTTCTTTTACGGTAAGAGATATTATTTGTTGTACTAAGTAAGGGTATTATTTCTTTTGTATTCATGAAGAGAACTTACATTATTCCATTATTTATTATTCATTGGAATAACTTTTGTATCTGTGCCTACCCTATAGTTGGTGAAATTCTTACATTATTTCATTATTTATTATTCTCGTAATAAATATCACATGCATGCGTTTACTTTTAACTGGTTCCATTATTTATTATTCTATCGAATATCACACTTTTATGCGTTCTGGGGACTGGTTCCATTCTTTATTATTACATTTGGAATATCACATGCATGCGTTTCTGTGGGACTTGGTTCCGTTATTTATTATTACATTGGAATAACTGCATGCTGCGATCTATCGCATGCGTGGTGATTTCTTTTGTTATTCCATTCTTTATTATACTCGGTTGGTTAAAACTTTGACTTCTATACTTCATGAAATTAGTGGAATATCCTTGATATTTGCACTTCAAAGATATCTGTTCATGAAATATTCTTCTTGAGCATTCTTGAATTTTACTCTACAAAGCGATATCATGTTGACAATTTGAGCGTTATCGGTTCTGGATAAATTAATTCTTGAACTTATTTTATTGAATTCTTATATCATTGTCATCATCCTCATGTTTATATTATGTTGAAAGTCATTTGTGGTGCATGGTGCATAGATGGACTTGGTATGATTATGACCGAGGATTATTCGTTATAATCATAACCGTAATAATATTCTGAATGATGTGGAAAAAAGTCCTCGTTGGCGTGTAGTGCATTGATGGACGATTTTTGGTATGATTATGGCTATGGATTCTCTTTGGTAGTAGTGCAAAGATGAATTGTTTTATGGAATGATTAGGGCCGTTGATGAAAACAGGATTATCTTAAGTTGTAGTGCATGGATAATTAAGTGGTCGTGATATTAAAGAATATCCTTGGTAGTAGTCTGCGGGGTGATTCGATGATGTGGATTATTTATTAAAATTTGAGTCCCAAATGATAAAAGTGATGAAAAACCTTTTAAATTATAGAAGATAGTAGATTTTATTCCCTACTTGACTCTTCAATGGATTGCTTGTTCATTGCAGCTTAAACTTGATAGTTATTATATTTTATAAGTTTAACACTTGTTGAAAGGCTAACGATAAATTATTACGCATTATCTTAGTCATAATATTTCTTCCTGGGCTAGTTGAGCTCACCCTTTCTTTCATTGTTCTCTTCAGGAAATGAGAACGTAGCTGGGACTAGTCGGGGAACAAAGTGATGATCCTAGATGTTTGCATTAATTGTCCTCACTATTCTGTGAAATAGTATGATAATAATTGTAATGAGGACTCCTTTTGAGTTTGTATACTCTCTAGTAGATAATATTTATATTCAAACTCACGATGTTTTGTTTTATAAGTATTGTACCTACAGTTGTATTATTAAGTTGTATATAAATTATGTACCATGTATCTGGCGACTCAAGATGGGTGATGTATACCTAATTTTGGGGGCGTCACAGTTGGTATCAAAGCTTAGGGATATGATCCCTGGCTAAGTTGTGAGAATAGAACTAGGAGGGGAGAGATGGAGAATTCCTTCGCTAGTATGACCTACCTAAGTTTATTTGGTATTTAACTGGTTGGTCAGAGTATAGGGATAATATGTGATATATTAATTAAACTTTGTTTTGTGACAGTATTTGCAAATGGCATCCGAAAATATTGAGATAAGCAATGAAGCACATGAGACCGTTGAGACACCTTTAATCACTAACCAGGTTAATGTGATTTCAGACGAAGAAGGGATTAGAGATATCCATGTAGTGAGTGAAGAATTGATAGTTGCACCCGAGATAGTCGCAGAGGTAGAAGCTGAGAGTGAGGAAGAAGAGGAACCCGAGGAAAATTTATTAGAAGAACTTTATGATCAAAATGTAGAATTGCAAAATCGTATTCATGAGTTAGAAGAAGCGGTTTGAAGAAACGACGGTGGTGCGTGGAGCAAAGAGATGTAACAATTCAAAATTGTGTTACCCGATGTGCGATACTTGAACAGAAGCACTCTTTGTCAGAGTATAAGATATTAGAGCTAGAATCTAATAATGCTATGATCAAAGTTCTGATGAAAGGAGAAAAAACTAAATGAATGAGAATAAAGGATGCATGGGTAAAAGCCGCACGACGCATTGATATTGTAGAAAAAGATGTTCGATCCAATAAATCCAAAATAGATGAAATAGATTTCAATTTTTGGACAGTAATTGGTAGAATCCAACATCGAGTTTGGATTTACCCTGTGCAAAGCGGTCAACCCCAATTCGATATGGATCGGAGAGTAATGATTCAAATCATGGATCAGGAATGCGACGAAGCAATTAATGGTGAAATGTCCTCTATAGCAAAGTCAAGTCTAAAATTTGGGATGGTGGCGCTTGAAGAATGTCCCAGAAAAGTCAAAATCGATAGTTTAAAAGAGAGCATTTTTTTTTGACAAGGAACACGAACGAAGTTATCACGGGTTAGTTAATTATAAATTCTTGCAAAGTCTATACCTTATTAGATACCGGTTCTACCCATTCTTTTATCTCTCTTGCTTTCGTTCAACGTTTAAATTTGACTCTGGAGAAATTAGACTTTGACTTATCGGTTGAAACTCCGTTAGTAGAAACCTTTATTACCTCCACTGTTTTTAAATCTTGTTTAATTCAAATCGACACTTTTACGTTACCTGTCGATCTGATCTCTTTGAAAATACTTGCTCTTGATGTGATTTTAGGAATCGATTGGTTAACTACTCATCATGCTTTTCGAAAGGTTGTTAGCTTTCATATTCCTAACCAACCTGTTATGCGAATCCTAGCAACCAAACCACTAAAGTCAATCATTGTCATATTAAGCCATAAATAAAGAGCCCCCTTCCTTTGTTGTTGACTTTCTTGTGTGGAATGCTGCCGAAGCGGACTTTACACAGTAAGCAACGTCGTGAATGAGCGGTGACAAGTTGATAGGTATCAATGTGACGTATTATCCAAGTCTTGGATGAGAGTCACAGTTTTGAATGGTATTTTTATTGTTAATAAATTCCTGACGTATTCTTGAAGACTTCTTAGCCTATCCCTAGAGCGTGAAATCAAATTTTGTATTGACCCCAGTACAAAACCCATTTCTAAAACCCTCAAATATTTTCTTCACCTAAAGCGAGCGTGTAATGTGCCAAGAGCGTTATTCGAAACATTGAAGATTACGATCGTACCATTCAATATCATCGTGGAAGAACGAGCGTGGTAGTGACGCGTTGAGTAGAAGATCGTATCGTTTATGAGTCGATGTTGTTAACACAAAGACCCATTTCAGATAAACTTATAAATGATGAAGATAGAGTTAAAGACTCTAGGGACCCCGTGAAGATAACGAATATACGAGTAGAATCGACTTTAATCGATAAAGTTAAAGTCGCTCAAGCTACACACCCGGAGCTGATGAATGTGAAGAATTAAGAAGGTTCAAGAGGGCGTTATTCTAGAAGCAAGAATCGACGAAGAGAGGAAATCTCAACCCTCGATTTAATTGGCCCATTTGAAATCCTCGATGAAGTAGGAACTGTGGCTTATAGACTCGTTTTACCGCCAAGTATGTCGCGTGATCATAACATTTTTAATGTATCAATGTTACGTAAATATGTGGACGACTCGAACCACATTATTAATTTAGAACCGGACGAGATAGCAGAAGATTTAACGTCTGAGGAGATACGTGTTAACATCTTGGATAAGAAGGATCATATTCGACGCTCAAAGGTTATACCTCGAGAGTTAGAATTTGAAGTGAAGTCGAGGTATCCTCACTATTATTGGCATACCGGTGAAATCGTAAATTTGAGGCGAAATTTCATAAGGAGGGAGATTGTGAGACCCCGATTTTATGAATAAGATTTAATTTTCTCAAAATATTTTTTTTATATTATGGTGTGGATTTGATATAATGTTATAGTTGTGGGGTAATATTTATAAATTTTGCAAAGTAAGCAAGTGGTTATATAATATTTGATTGGTCGGAATATTCTTTTTTATCGGGGAATATCCGATGCACGGCAATTACAATCATTAGTGGACCCATGACAGAATTATTATCGGATTGAGAAAATGACAAAATACTTTATGAAAATAACGGCGGAAGTTTTACGATTAAGCTGTTGAAAAACACGGTGTTAAAAGTATGCGATGTCGTGTGGTTGCATAGTAGTACACAGTATTGATTATTGATGCTTATGTGAGAAGTCACTCAGTATTGTTCAATCGAATTATTGGGCACACTTTTTGTGTCGGAGTACTATTTACGAGTTACTATTCACGAGTTACTATTAATCACCCGTAAAATATATTTCTTTTTATCGGTCCAAATCATTTTTTGGGTTCAATATTATTCTATGAGGAGATGTCTTAATTTTTTAGAATAGTTGGTTGAAGATATACCCGGTGAATCAATATGGACGGCGTGGTGGAAAGTTATAATAGTGAATCAATATGGATCATTGGTTTAAAGTTTTAATAATAAATCGGTATGGATGAATTTGCTTTTAAGTTTTAATAGTAAATTAATATGGATAGTCCAGTTTAAAAGTAAATCAATCTAGACCGTTCATGAATTAGTTACTATTCAGTCCATTTTCCTATAAATAGAAGCTCATTCCTTCATTATTTCTTACGAATTCACTGAAACTCTAGAGAGAAAAGTTATAGAGAAACTATAGAAAAGTATTCTGCTACTTCCCCTACTCTTATATTCAGTTTCTTTTACGGTAAGAGATATTATTTGTTGTACTCGTAAGGGGTATTATTTCTTTTGTATTCATGAAGAGAACTTACATTATTCCATTATTTATTATTACATTGGAATAACTTTGTATACTGTGAAGAGCTACCCTATAGTTGGTGAAATTCTTACATTATTTCATTATTTATTATTACGTTAGGAATATCACATGCATGCGTTTCGCATAAACTCAGTTCCATTATTTATTATTACGTCGAATATCACATGCGTGCGTTCACGGCGAACTGGTTCCATTCTTTATTATTACATTGGAATATCACATGCATGCGTTTCTACGCCGGACACGTTCCGTTATTTATTATTACATTGGAATAACTTTTGCATGCGATGGCCTATCGCATGCATGGTGATTTCTTTTGTTATTCCATTCTTTATTATACTCGGTTGGTTAAAACTTTGTCTTCTATACTCCATGAAATTAGTGGAATATCTTTGATATTTGTGCTTCATCCGATGATCTTTTCATGAAAATATTCTTACGAGCATTCTTGAATTTTACTCTAAAAGCGGTATCATGTTGACAATTTGAGCGTTATCGGTTCTGGATAAATTAATTCTTGAACTTGTTTTATTGAATTCTTATATCATTGTCATCATCCTCATGTTTATATTATGTTGAAAGTCATCTGTGGCCTGTAGTGCATAGATGGACTTGGTATGATTATAACTAGGGATTATTCGGTATAATCATAACCGTAATATTACAAATGATGTGGAAAAAGTCCTCATTGGCCCGTAGTGCATTGCTGGATAGTTTTTGGTATGATTATGGCTATGGATTCTCTTTGGCCGTAGTGCAAAGATGAATTGTTTTATGGCATGATCGGGGACCGCTTGATTGATAAAACATGATTATCTTAGCCGTAGTAGTGCATGGATAATTAAATGGTCCCGATACTAAAGAATATCCTTGGTGCGTAGTGCGGGGGTGATTCGATGATGTGGATTATTTATTAAAATTTGAGTCTCTGCGATAAAAGTGATGAAAACCTTTAAATCATAGAAGATAGTAGATTTTATTCCCTACTTGACTCTTCTAATGGATTGCTTGTTCATTGCAGTTAAACTTGATAGTTATTATATTTTATATGTTTAACAACAAGTTAAAGGCTAACGATAAATTATTACGCATTATCTTAGTCATAATATTTCTTCTTGGGCTAGTTGAGGTCACCTTTCTTTCTTTATTCTCTTGAAGAAATGAGAACGTAAATGGGACTAATCGGGGAGCAGTGATGATCCTAGATGTTTGCATTAGTAGTCCTCACTATTCTGTGAAATAGTGTGATAATAATTGTAATGAGGACTCCTTTTGAGTTTGTATACTCTCTAGTAGACAATATTTGTATTCAAACTCACAGTTTATGTTTTGTCATATTGTACACGACAGTTGTATTATTAAGTTGTATATAAATTCTGTACCATGTATCTGGCGACTCAAGATGGGTGATGTATACCAAATTTTGGGGGCGTCACAGTCGTGAGGCATAGGCTATGACTTTCCTTTGTTGCATGCGAATACATCCTAACCCTTTGCCTGAAGCATCACAGTAGATGAAAAATCCCTCCGAGCCAGATGGTATTGTCAGAACAGGTGCTGAAATAAGCCTCCTCTTGAGTTCTTGAAAACTCTTCTCACATTCCTCCCTTCAACTGAATTTTGTATCTTTCCGAGTCAGTTGAGTTAATGGAATAGTGATTCGAGAAAACCCTTCTACGAATCTCCGATAATAACCAAATGGCCAAAAGCTACGTCTTGATCAACGACTTAGGTTGCTCCCAGCTTTGAATTGCTTCAATCTTTGCTGAGTCAACAAATATTCCATGATTTTATATCACGTGCTCAAGGAATGCTACTTCCTCAAGCCAGAACTCGCATTTCTTCAATTTAGCATATAACTTGTTTTCACGAAGCCTTTGGACTATTAGCCTTAAGTGTTGCTCATGATCTTCATGGCTTTTGGAGTAAATGAGGATGTCATCAATAAAGACGACCATAAAGTGATCCAAATATTCATTGAATACTCGGTTCATCATATCCATGAAGGCAGCAGGAGCATTAGTCAATCCAAAAGACATGACTAGGAATTCGTAATGTCCGTACCGAGTTCTGAAAGCAGTCTTTGGAATGTCATCAGTTTTAATCTTCAACTGATGGTGACATAATTCAACTTTCAAAAGAATTTGGCTCCTTGCAACTGGTCAAACAGGTCATCAATACGTGGCAATGGGTACCTATTCTTGATGGTGACATGATTCAACTTTCGATAATCAATACAAAGTCGCATACTCCCATCATTCTTCTTCACGAATAGAACAGGAGCACCCCAAAGAGGCGTACTAGGATGAATGAAACCGATGTCTAACAATTCCTACAATTGGGTCTTTAGCTCCTTAAGTTCAATAGGAGTCATTCGATATGGGGCTTTGGAAATGGGTTTTGTACCGGGTTCAAGGTCGATAAAAAATTCAATTTCACGCTCTGGGGTAGGCCAGGAAGTTCTTCAGGGAATACGTCAGGAAATTTATTAACAATAGAAATATTTTTCAAATCTGACGTATTTTTGTTTAAATTTGTGACATGAGCTAAGAAAGCTTAACATCCGTTTTTCAATAAACGAATAGCTTTATGGCTTGAGATGACAATGATTGATTTTAATGGTTTGGTTGCTTGAATTCGCATAATAGGTTGATTAGGAATATGAAAGCTAACAACCTTACGAAAACAATCAATTTTAGCATGATGAGTAGTTAACCAATCAATCCCTAGAATCACGTCAAATGCAAGTATTTTTAAGGAGATAAGATCGATAGGTAACGTGCGGTTACCGATTTGAATCAAACAAGACTTATAAACAGTGGAGGTAACGAAGGTTTCTCCTAACCGAGTTTCAACTGATAAGTCAAAGTCTAATCTCTCCGGAGTCAAATTTAAACGTTGAGCGCAAGCAAAAGAGATAAAATAATGGGTAGAACCGGTATATAATAAGGTATAGACTTCGCAAGAATTTATAATTAACTAACATGTGCTAACTTCGTTCGGCTTACTCACTTTTTGAGATGTCACAAAAAACGCTCTCCCTGAAACTACTGACTTTTTTTTGTCCGTGTCCGTCTTTGGTGCCACCGTCCCACCGGACTTGACTTTGGTGCACGACAAAATCGGACTAGGTGACCTTCTTTTCCACAATTGTAACATGCTTTGGATCGCATCACGCAGCTTGACCGATATGTCCTCCCTCCTCATTTTTGAAGCATACAATTGGTGGTCGCTCTCCTTCCTTGAAAACGTGTTGGTGTTCTTTGTCTTTCCATCATTGTTGAATCTTCTTCTTAAAATTTCTACTCCTATTATCTTGTCCATGATTACCACCGGCGGTTACCATTCTTAGCATGATAATTTCCCCGATGGTTATCATTGTTCGGATGGTCGCCACCATAGGTATGATTATTATCGTGTTGTTGGTCGTTGCTTTTGGTTGTCTTTGACTCATTATCGCGCTCCAATAATCGAGCCCTATTCACAACATCTGAATATAAACAAAGTTTATGAGAAATGAGATATTGACGTATATCGGGTTTCAAATCTCTTAGAAACATCCGCGTCATTCTCTCCTCATTATCAACCAATTGGGAAGCAAACCAGGATAACTCCGCAAATTTAGCCTCGTATTGCGACATGGTCATATTGTTTTGCTCTAACTTGATAAACTCCACCTCCTTCATGTGACGAATACTTTCGGGAAAGTACTTGTCGTTGAACAACTCTTGGAACTTCTCCCAAGACATCTTGAAGTCGTCAAAGTTGGAGATGCGTTTTGCGATTCCCACCAATAATTTGCCTCTTCACGCAACATAAAAGTGGCAAAGGGAACCTTTTGCTCCTCTGAGTATCCCAAGACATCAAATATCTTGGTGGTTTGCTTTAACCACGTCTCCAACTTAAGTGGTTCTGGCTTTTCCAAAAACTATGGCGGTTCCAGCTCCTTGAACTGCTTAGCAGTGACCAGCCGTGGGTTGCCATTGTTTCCACCTACATTTTGAACATGAGTCTCTCTCGCCTGATGTTGCATGAATTGCATAAAGCCTCTGATCATCCCATCGTTCATCATCTGATCAGTGTTGTTGTTTACCAGAGGATTATTGTTTTCCTGTTGCACATTATCCTGGGTATTGATCGTTGGTGACTCAACGATCTCATGTGTTTCATTGTTGATCTCAACATTTTTAGATGTCATTCTCAAACACTGTCATAAAATAAGGGTTAATTGACATATCACATATTATCCATATACTCCTACGTGAGCCAATTAAATACTAAATAAACTTAGTAGGTAGGTCATACTTAATGCGAAGAATTTCCGTCTCTCTCCCTCCTAGTTCTTGTCTCACATCTCAGCCAGGGATTATATCCCTAAAGCTTTGATACCAACTGTGACGCCCCCAAAATAGGTATACATCACCCATCTTGAGTCGCCAGATATATGGTACATAAATTTAAATACAACTTAATTATACAACAGTCGTTTAAAATACGACAAAACATAGTTGAGAGTTTAAACAAGAATATTTTCATCTAGACAATATCCATACTCAATGGTGTCCTCATTATAATTATTATCACATTATTCCGTAGAATAGTGAGGACTACTAAAGCCATTTATCCTGGACCATCACTCCATTCCACGACTTTCGTCCCCATATATTCTCATTTCCAGAAGAGAACAATGAAAGAAAGGGTGAGCTCAACTAGCCCAGTAAGAAATATTATGACTAAGATAATGCAGAATAAATTATCCTTAGCCTTCAACAGTATAACAACTGATAGAATACAATAGAAAACAAATTTAAGATCAACAACTGCAGCGGAAATAAGCAATCCATTAGAAGAGTCAAGTAGAGCATAAAATCTACTATCTTCTATGATTTAAAAAGTTTTTCATCAACTTTATCGCTGAGACTCGGCTTAATAAATAAACCACATCATCGAATCATCCCTACACCACGGCCAAGGATATTCATGTAATCATCAATGGTCATGATTAGTACCCCGTGAATAGTACCCCGACACAAAAAGTATCCCAAATACCCGAGTGAACGATACTAGAATGAATAGTAATCGGGTGAATAGTAACCCGTGAATAGTACTCCGGCACGAAAAATGCCCCGAATACCCGAGTGAATAATACTAGAGTGAATAGTAATCGGGTAAATAGTAACCCATGAATAGTAACTCGTAAAAGAAATAAAATACCAAAGAAAATGATATTTCATGACAAGTACAAAAGAAATGATATCTCATACAAGTATAATAGAATATATGAAACTGCAAATGGATTTTCACCCGTCATGCGGTAATCCACGTAGATAGATCATTTCAACAATTTAATAAAGAATGAATACAAAGGATCATTCACCATGCATGCGGTAATCCACATGAGGCAAAGTTATTCCAACGAATAATAATAAAGAATGGAACCCGGTCATGCGTAATCCGCCTACAAACAGGATATTCAACGTATAATAAAGAAGCGGAACCCGGTCATGCGTAATCCGCCGAGACGGAGGATATTCAAACAGTAATAATAAAGAATGGAATAACAACAAATTCACCGGGCATTTGATAGAAATCATGACAGACGGGTTTATTCCAACGGAATAATAAAGAATAGAATAACAAAAGAATTTCACCATATATGCGGTACTTGGCATAGACATATTATTCAACATAATAATAAAGAATGGAATAACAACCCTTACGAGTATTGAAAAAAATAACTCTCTTCATGAATCTGAAAAGAATACTACCCTTACCTTAGAAGAAATCTGGATCTTTGGAATAGTGAGGTAGCGAGACTTCTCTTCTTCTTTCTCTATAATTTTTCTCTATAATAATTGCTCTTATGAGACTTAGTGAATTGGTGAGAATGAAAGAAGAATGAGCTTCTATTTATAGGAAAATATAGTTTCGATAATTGCACGTTTTGGGGCTCAAAATATTATAGTATAATACCTTCCTATTTTTCTTCATTTTTAATTTAGTCCTGCAAGTATTATCAAACTTGCACCACCTCCCCTAATAGTAAATAATGTGAATTAATAATTCATTCATGTGACTTAATAGTATAATCATGTGAAAAAACTAATTACAGTATAGTACCTTCATATATACCTCTATTTTTAATTTAGTCATGCAAGTATTATCAATCTTGCACCACCTCCCATAATAGTACATGAATGTGAATCAATAGTACACACATGTGAACAAATAGTTATAAGCATGTGAAATAATAGCAATTAATTACTCATTTATCCGATTAATTACCCGATTGGTCAATATAACCTCCAGACATCAATTATTATCGAAATAAATGTCGATTTCCACTAACACTAATAATCCCAACACAATGGAACTATCAATTTCATCTTTAATCAACACGAACTTATTTATCATTAATATTATAACTCACAATATTTAACAATCAGGTCGTTCCCAAGAAAGAGGGGCTTTCCGATAAGAATTTCTCGCAATTAGGTGACCAAACCTCTCCTTGACAGAACTTCTAGACATTGTCAATATTGCAAATAATAATATGAATAACTTTGTCGTCTTAATTATTGATTTAATAATAATAAATATTATCACGATGATAATCTTGTGACAATAATTGAATCAATAATATGAGAGATATGATGCGATAATTCTTTGTAGCAATAATTGAGTATAACTCGAGTGACTTCTCACGTAAGCATCAATAATCAATACAATTGTCTTCTATCTGAATCACTCATATTCTCGTACTTTTACTCTAGGGTAGTTCAACAGTTTAACGGTGAAAACTTTCACCGTTATTTTTTTAAAAGATAATTACGTCATTTTCTAACTACGACAATACTTCGTTGTAGGTCTACCAATGATTGTCTTGTCAAATACGAATATTCCTGTTAAAACGAATATTCTCCGACCAATCGAATATTATATAACCACTTGCTTACTTTGCAAAATTTGTAAATAATACCCACAACTATAACATTATATCAAATCCACACCATAATATTCAAAAATATATTTCGAGAAAAATTAATTTTTATTCATAAAAGTTGGGGTCTTTCACATACTTAGTTTATTACTCACTTTATCAGAGTTAATAAATAAAACTTACATCCAGGTTCAATACCCTTTATACATCACACAAAATTTAAACGTACTTTATAACTCAACATCTATTAAACATCATATGTTATTAAGTACATCATCCGGAACCTTAAATATGGTTAAAATAATAACAACTTAGCCAAAGTATATAAATCTTCACGCATTACATCTGATTCATGTATTTCAAGTAGCACATAGCGTTACCTTGAATCCTTAACCTGCAAAAGTGGTTATTTGCAAGGTTGAGCTCGATAGCCCAGCAAAATCTAACAGTTTTCATGCATCACGTAGCACATAATAATATGCTCAACATACATCTCATAAACATTGGACTAACATAATATACATGCTGCAGTTCATATAACAAGTATAAAGATTAAGTTCCTTACTCAATCAGCATTCTTTACTCAATCAACGTAGTCATAAATTGACTTTAACGTTTCATATTTTCAACATATATATAACACATCATGCTCTTTGCAATAAAAATTAAAAATAGTTCATCATCAAGTTCATATAGCAAATAGGAACTGAAAGACTTGCTTTGATCGTTGTTTACCAATAACAGTTTAATAGCTAGCTTAAAGATATCTGTACTTCACGTGCCCTACACAATTATATAATTATACACATCAACTATTAGTCATATAGAAACGCATAGTAGTTATAATATAAACTTTACTCTATATCTCATAACCCTTCTTATTATCAATACACAATATTCAATTTGATTGTGTTAACTTTCGACTTATATCTCACTATATTTCTTCTTAGGTCATACTTGAAGTTCATTCAAGTGTTTATGTGACGCCCCCAAAATAGGTATACAACACCTATTCTGAGTCGCCAAATACATGGTACAGAAAGCAAACTACAACTTCAATAATACAATTGTCGTCGTAAAAAATACGACAACACATCATATCGAGTTTAAATACAAATATTGTCTTCTAGACAATATCCACACTTAAATAAGTCCTCATTACAATTATTCAAACACTATTTTACGTAAATAGTGAGGATCTGCTAAAACATCTTTCTAGAACCATCACTCCATACCCCGATTAGATCCTCGCTATGTTTTCACCTCCCGAGAAGAAAAATGGAACAAAAAGGAAAAGGGTGAGCTCAACTAGCCCAAGAAAAGAATATTATGACTAAGATAATATACAACAAATTATCATTAGTCTTCAACAGGGAAAAATCTGATAAAATATAATAGACAACATGTTTTAGATCAACAACTGCAGCGGAAACAACAATCCATTAGAAGAGTCAAGTAGAGAATGAGTTCTACTATCTTCTAAGATTTAAAAGTTCATCATCAATATTTTATTCCTGTAACAACAATCAATATACATCTTTAATCAAATATTCATCTTTGTACTACAGGCCAAAGATATTCATTTGCATCACTAGTTGGTCATGTTCATCTCAACACCTGTTCATCTTTGTACTACGGGCCAAAGATATTCATCAGTTAATCATTCATCTTTTTGACTACAAAGCCAAAGATATTCAAAGAATATCATCATTTAGGACTGAGGATGATGAAAAATATTTTAAAGAAATCGAATCCAGTGAGACAAAAGGACAAATAGTAGGAATTCGTAAAACAGTTTATCCAAGATCAATAATACTTCATAATAACCAATTATGAAGTAGAATTCAAAAATAAAGATCAAAACATGGATACAATCAAAGATAGTAACCATAATAGACATCTTGGACAAAAAGGAAAATTTTTATTTTCTAAGTGAATAAGATCAGTGATTCGTGAATAATGTAAGTATCGTGAATAGTAACTCTCCACACAAAAAAGTTCCAAATTTGATCAAAAGTTTAAACCAATATTTTGGCATAATGATATCGAAAGAAATAATATCATTTACTTAAGAAAATAACATCCTCACCTCAAAATAATAGTACTTACGATCTAATATCGAGTAAGGTGAAGGAAACTTGCAGACCGATAAATAGAAACTCACAAAAGTATCTAAATACTCACAAAATACACTCGATAATATAGAGAGAGAAAGAGAAAAGCTTATGTTTACGGTGTGATTTTTAATTCTAACTTAGCCTCTATTTATAGGAAAATGTTAAGACGGCAAGGCAGACTTGACCTGCAACCTGATGGCTTTACCTGCTACTATTCTCACCCACCACATTTGAATAAAAATTCCAGCACATTTCTCACCAACCAAAAGTGGGGCCCACCAATTCTAGAATTTTCCACCAAAATGATAAATTCCAAAAATTCAACAATTTCTGAACCAGTCACCTCTTAAAATTCATAATAAATCATACGTTCATTTTTAACGGTTCAAAATTTGTGGACATATACTCAACTTATATATATATAACATATCCAATAATCACAACGATCCAACTATTTGATTAAAAAATTATAACTCACGAATATATCTCAAAAACACCGGTTTAATTTTTAATACCTCTATTCCGACAAAAATACTGATAAAACACCTCAACATTAACTCCTTCATTTTTAACCACAATAAATATATCCAACATTTATATTCACATAAAATAAATATTTCCTTATCATATGAATCAATAATTAATTATTCACAAATAATATTACAGAATCACATTTATGAAAACCAGGTCGTTCCCAGGAAAGAGGGGGCTTTCCAATGAAGATTTCTCCTTACTGGTGCGCAATTAGGTGACCAAACCTCTCCTTGATAGAATTTTCTAGACATTGCCAATAATGCTATCTAATAATATTATTCAAATAATATGAATTATTGATCTGATAATGGGAAATATCATGCGTTGACAATTATTGAAACAACAATAATATAAAATATTAACGCAAAGAATTATCGAACCAATAAAATAAAATATTTAACAAGAATTACCGTAATAATTATTGAGTAGTGCCTTCACGTAAGAATCAATAATTCAAAAGATCACAAGATCCACGCCAGTATTATTGTATTTTAACCACCGGTATTCCAACAAAGATGTTAACGTAACAACTACGCCAATTATTTATAAAAACTCAAACTTGTCGCTTTTCTTCATCCGATGCTTATTCTCATTATGGGCCCATAAATGATCGCATACCATTCGTCGCATTTAATATTCCCCGACAACAAGAATATTCCACGACCAAACGAATATTCCCCGACAACAATGATTATTTTATAGCCACTTGCTTATTTTGCAAAATTTGCACATTTCACCCATAACCAGAGAATTATATCAAATTAATACCTTATTATTCATAATAATAATTAGAGGAAATTTGATTTTATTTATAATAAGTTGGGGTCTTACAGTTTAAGTCTTGCTAGGACTCCTTATTAGTTTTATATTAACCTCATTTCATATATTATAATATTCATTTCAATTGAATTAAAACACTTTTTATGTTCATTAACACTTGTCACGATGTTTCGGTGTTCATTCGTTACACGTCCAATTTGTCTCTCTTATATATGCTTAGTATGCTTATACAACTTATCTAATACATCATTTATTAATGTTAAGCATCATTATAATTACTAATATTCATGTTTTATAACTTAAAACATCTTTTATCATCAGAAGCACTACACTTGCATACGTGCATACCCGACGCCCTCTGATTGCTTCCGAATGCACATCAATCCCAACGATGGCCAATTTGACCCCTGTTCACGACCTCAAATTGAAAAACTTAAAGAAAAAAAGTTATAGGTCTACTTATTTTCTTTTCAAATCATCCTAAATCGCCTCAATCGGAGTTCGTATGAAAACGTTATGGTCGTTTCACTACAAAAAAATAGGTCATTGCCGACGGGCTCTGTCGTCGCCAATGACACTATTGTCGTCGTCGTATGGGTCGTCGCCCCTGGTTCCCGTCGCTCGCCGTCGGCAAGTGTGTCATTCCCGACGGGGTTATTGGCAACGGCTAGCCGTCAGCAATGAGGTATTATCGATGATCATTGGCGACAAAACGAATCATAAAATAATAGCTCTATCGAGAAAATTAAAAAAAGCATTATTGTCGACAAAGATAGCCGCCGCTAATGATGACCCTCCACTCCCGTCGCCAGTGAGTTTTTTAGAAGAAAATGTTTTTTAGAAAAATTGCAAAATACCCCTATTCATTTACATATACATAATTATACATGTTATAAACTAAAGAAAAATAAAGAATTCTTCACGAACGCGTATCAATAATAATAATAACTTTTGCTATATCAACCATCAAATATGTAAACAACGTAATGACTTATAGATAAAATTCGTACGATATAAATACAAAATATAATCATAAACAATCAATATAGTTAGATACATATACCATCAACCTAACTGATACTAAACTCTAATCTCAGATAACTCAAAAGTTGTATAAATATACATATATGAAAGTCAAAATATAAACATAATGGGTACACAAACCCAAGATCGAGAATGTCGAAGATCATCATCGCTGCATTGGTCCCACCTCCTCGGTCACATTGTTCTCACCTCACCTCAATAGTCTTATCGGCGTCCCGACAAGACTCATCACCATCTCCACCACGGGCATCGCACGTCATGACCTCCACCACGCCAAGTCTCATAAACAAGACCCTAAAAAATTAAAATATTAATAACGAATTCGAAAAATAGAGCATATTTAAATTAGTTTTGTTTGTGTTCTTCAAGTGTTGTTGAGTTTTGTAAACTGGGCGATAACTCGGTCTCCGTATGTCGTAATCGAGTCCCGTAAGTTGTAACGCTGTGGTCAATATATACGTGATTGCTATGTGTGTGTTCAGTGTGTCGTTCGGACGGTGAGTGCGGGTTTTGGGCTCTTTTTTCGGCTTTTTGCCAAGTGTTGTTGGCGAGTTTTGCAAACCGGCAATAACTTCGATCTCCGTATATCGTAATCGAGTCCCATAAATTGTAGCGATGTGTCATCTAATACCTCACGCGGTACTATGTGTGTGTGTTGTGTGTGCCTCGACGGACCGAGGCGGGTTTTGGGCTCTTTTTTGGCCTTTTGCCTAAGTGTTGTTGAGTTTTGCAAATTGGGCGATAACTCGGTCTCCGCATGTCGGAATCAAGTCCTGTAAGTTGTAACACATGTCTAATACCTACGCGGTGCTATGTGTGTATTTGTGTGGCATTCGGACGGCCGATACGGGTTTTGGGCTCTTTTTCGGCCTTTTGCCTAAGTGTTGTTGAGTTTTGCAAACTGGGCGATAACTCGGTCTCTGTATGTTCGAATCGAGTCCCGTAAGTTGTGACGCGTGTCTAATACCTACGCGGTATTATGTGTGTATTTGTATGTCGTTCAGACGGCCGATGCGGGTTTTGGGCTCTCTTTCGGCCTTTTGCCTAAGTGTTGTCGAGTTTGGCAAACTGGGCGATAACTCGGTCTCTGTATGTTGGAATCAAGTCCCGTAAGTTATAACGCGTGTCTAATACCTACGCGGTGCTATGTGTATGTTTGTGTGGTGTTCGGACGGCCGATGCGGGTCTTGGGCTCTTTTTCTACCTTTTGCCTAAGTGTTGTTGAGTTTTGCAAACTGGGCGATAACTCGGTCTCCGTATGTCGAAATCAAGTCCCGTATGTTTTAACGCATGTCTAATACCTACGCGGTGCTATGTGTTTGTTTGTGTGGCATTTGGATGGCCGAGGCGGGTTTTGGGCTCTTTTCGGCCTTTTACCTAAGTGTTATTGAGTTTTGCAAATTGGGAGATAACTCGGTCTCCGTATGTCAGAATCGAGTCCCGTAAGTTGTAACACGTGTCTAATACCTACACGGTGCTATGTGTGTGATTGTGTGGCGTTCGGACGGCCGATGCGGGTTTTGGGCTCTTTTTTGGCCTTTTGCCTAAGTGTTGGTGAGTTTTGCAAACTGGGCGGTAACTCGGTCTCCATATATCGGAATCGAGTCCCGTAAGTTGTAACGCGTGTCTAATACCTACGCAGTGCTATGTGTGTAGTTGTGTGGCGTTCAGATGGCCGAGGCGGGTTTTGGGCTAAGAACTAATATGTCCCTCGAATCACATCCAACAACAAAAGAGGCTCAAATGGTTTGATATATGTAAAGCAACCTCTACAATATGGCTTTGATTGCCAGCAGAAAGTAGAAGCTCAAGATAATCAAATTATTAGGAAGACAAAAAGGCATGAAGGGGAAGATAGATTAAAAACAAACATGGTTATGAGAGAATCAAACACAACTGAAACAAACGAATCTATGACATTTATACTTCAACATAAGTGGAGACACAGAAAATCAAGAGGTTCAAAATGCCTTTCCAAACTAATATATGTCTGACTTTGGTTTGCTTTTGCCATCATAGGGCTTGTCCTATAGTTTGGGGTTTGGCTCATTTACTTTGTACATTTCCTTTCTTTTTAATACAGTTTAAATTTAGCAAAAAAAATAAAGAAAGAAATGACAAGTACCAATCAAGAGGTTCAGTTGGATAATCAGTATTTTGGTGCCACTCACCCTACAAACAAATGAAAGAAATTAATTGGGTAAACAATTCAGAATTATGAAATAAAGATATTATCAATTTAATTTTTTATAAAGTATTTTCTTTACTGTAAAGAGCGGTTTAAAATGTGTAAGGGATATACACCATAACTTATGTGGAGTAGGTTGTGAACTAGCCTACAAATTCGTACTGCATTTTGTATAATACTCCTAAGGTTTTTGATAGATAATAGTTTCTATTTTTCCTGCTACTGTGTTCAGTTATCAGACGAATTAGCAGAACCATCATCAGTAAAGTTGCAACACCTGAATTTAGGAAATGACCTAGCCATACAATAATGACTATCAAATTTATGTAAAGTATCCTGAATGAACTAGCTAAAGAAATACTAAGGATGTTTGTGATATATATATATATATAGAAGTGTTAAATGGAATTGAAAATTTTACCAAAATGAAGTGTAGAACAACTGTAAAATCAACTGGGGGAGAAATGGGGGCGAAATGATGAACGAGATCACACAAAAATTGGGCGTACATGCGCGAATCAAGGCGTATGACGGCGGTGATAATTTGGGTGAAAATGATGAGCGAGGAACCAGATTCAATTGGACAAATCGATTGAGCTAGCTGAAAATCAAAAGCTCTGATATGTTAGCTTATAATCAATTGGGGCGAAATGGCCAAATCGCGAGGGAACCAGAAAATAAGAGAGGGAAAGAAAAATATAATTGTTTCCGTCGAACCAGGGTTTAAAATAAAAGACTTATTCTTGACGGCATTACCGTCGATAATGACCCCGTCGAGATAGACTCATTCCCGACGGCGTTCCCGTCGATGCTAACATTAGTACCGTCGCCAATGAGATTTCCCTCCACCGGGAAAGTCTGGCACCAAATAATAAGTCCATTACCGATGACACATATTGGCGACGGTTAGCCCGTCAAGATTGACCATATTATCGACAGGGAGGTGGCCGTCGGCAATGAGCCTGTCGCCAATGACCCTTATTTTTGTTGTGTTTTACTATAGAAGGTCAAAACAATCACACCTGACACGCCATGATCGCAGTTGCGCCTAAATAAACCTTAGAAATAGTAAGCAATTGCCTCCCTAGAGGGCAAATTGCGCCCAATAGTACATAGAAGCATGCATGTACATTACGCCTGATAAGCAGAGCTTTAATTTTTCAGTTTACTTTTCTTGCGATTTTAGACATTTTTCTCCTTCTAATCTTCATAACTTAAGCTATACACATCCAAATTAGTTCGTTTTTGATTCTACGGATTCCTAATTCATAAAATTACAACATACCAAAGAATCAACAATTTATAGAACTATTAAGCAACCTAAATCTTAACCCAAAACTCATGTTCATATTAGTTTTACATGTTTTAACATGTTTAGCGTAATCATTCACCACGGATTCGATTCCTAACCAAATCAATCTGTTTAACCTTCGTTGTTTTCATTTTTCAAAATACTATCAATATCTAGCACCAATTTCAGATTCTATTCATGAACTAACCTTTAATTTTGACTCCAACATAAGTCAAAATTTATATATTCAACCAAAACTCTTCATCTTTAACATGTTTTCATGAGTTTAAACACTCCAAAAATTATTTCTAGATGACCATTAACAGATTATATCTATCGATAAACATATATAAACTATACCTCAACAAATTCAACCACCAAAAACCCAATTACGGAGAATTTAGAAAACAAAAACCATAAACTAGCTAGAAACCTAGGAATTTATGTAAGACCCCGAATTTTATGAAATAAAAGTATTCAATTTTCCTATTCAGTAAATGGTTAAATTGATAAAAAGTTTAAAGTTAAGGGTGATATATGAATTTTTTTTCAAAATAAGCAAGTGGCTATAAAATACTTATTGTTGTTGGGGAATATTCATTTTGTCGTGGAATATTCTTGTTGTTTCTGAATATTCATAGAGATGGCGACCATTTGTGGGCCCCATAATGAATAATCTGTTTGGATGAAAAAGCGACAAATTTGAGTTTTTATAAATAACTACAGAAGTAGTTATTCTGAATTAACACTATTGAAATACACGGTGGTTAAAATACGATGTCTGGCGTGGTTAAGATAAAGATTGCATGATATTTTTCAATTATTGATTCTTAAGTAAGAAGACACTACTCAATAATTGTTACAGTAATTACTGTTCAATATTTTATTTTATTAATTCAATAATTGCTACGTTGATATTTTATATTATTGTTGTTCAATAATTATCAACTTTTGATATTTCCCATTATCGGATCAATAATTCATATTATTTGAATAATATTATTAGATAGCATTATTGGCAATGTCTAGAAAGTTACATCAAGGAGAGGTTTGGTCACCTAATTGCTTGCCATGAGAGAGAAATCCTTATTGAAAGCCCCTCTTTCTTGGGAACAACTTTCGTTGTCATAAATGTGATTCGTAATATTATTTGTGAATAATTAATTATTGATTCATATGATAAGGAATTATTTATTTTATGTGGATATAAATGTTGGATATATTTATCGTGGTTAAAAATGAAGGAGTTAATGTTGAGGTGTTTTATCAAGATTTTTGTTTGAATGGAGGTATTAAAAATTAAACCAAATATTTTTTGAGATATATTGTGTGAGTTATAATTTTTAATCCGACCGCTTGGATCGTTGTTATTTTTGGATATGTTATACATATATAAGTTGAGTATATGTCCACAAATTTTGAACCGTTAAAAATAAACGTATGATTTGTTATGAATTTTAAGAGGTGACTGATTCAGAAATTAGGTTTATAAATGATTTTGGTAGAAAATTCTAGAAATGTGTGGGCCCCATTTTTGGTTGTTGGGGAAGATGGCTAATTTTTGGTGGGTGGAATAGTAGCAGGTTAAGTCATCAGGTAGCAAGTCAAATCTGCTTCGGCGTGCTAACATTTCCTATAAATAGAGGGCTAAGTTAGAATTGAAAATCACACCAGAATTCATAAGTTTTCTCTCTTTTTCTCTCTAGATTATCAAGTGTATTTTGTGAGTATTTAGATACTTGGTGAGTTACTATTCATCAGTGCAAGTTTCCTTCAAATAATACATCCGATATCCAAATGTAAGTCTTTCTTTCTTTTGAGGTAAGGGATAGTAAGGGATATTAAGGGATGTTATATTCTTCATAACGATGTTATTCTTTCAATATCATTATACTGACATATTGGTATGGATCTTATTGTGAAATTTCTACCTTTTTGAGTCGGGGTTACTATTCACGTATACGGCACTATTCACGTATACGACATTATTCATGTATATGATATTTTTTACGTATACGGTATTATGTACGAATACGGTGTACTATTCACGAATTACTATTCATGAGTTACTATTCAGAAGTTACTATTCATGAGTTACTATTCACGAGTTACTATTCATGAGTACTATTCACAACAAAATTGGTTTCTTTTTCTGACTAAATTATCGTTGATTTAAGAATCTTACTCTTGAAATTAAATCCATGTTTTGATGATATTGTTTTTATTATCATATATAACATTTTTATAATCCTGGTGAAGAAATTTCTCTTTGACTTGAGTGTAAAGATGGGTAGATTATTGGTATGATCATGACTATGGGTTCTCTTTGGCCAGTAGTGCAAAGATGAATTGTGACTAGCATGATCATGACCATTGAATTTACAATTGAATATGTTTAGCTTAAGTGCAAAGGTGAATTGATCAACATGGTTATAATTATGGTTTATATAGATTTTGAAATGATTAAATATATTAATATATTTGGCCTGTAGCGCAAATATGAACTGTTGATGAATATCTTTGGCATGTATTGCAAAGATGAACTGTTGATGAATATCTTTGGCCTGTAGTGCAAAGATGATCTGTTGTTGAATATCTTTGGCATGTAGTGCAAAGATGAACTGTTGATGAATATCTTTGGCCGTAGTGCAAAAAGATGAATTTATTAGTATGATTATAAATGAGAACTGTGATTTGGTATAACCATGATCTTTGATGTTTCAGGTAAAGACAAGTGATGAAAATTATCTTTGTCCTGGGTGCGAAGAGGAATTTAGAATCACAATTGTGATTATGAGTTATTCATATGATTGTGGACCAAAATTATTGATTGATGTTACAGGGATAAAATATTGTTGGTGGATTTTTAACATGGAGAAGATAATAGACTTTATAGTCTATTTAACTCTTCTAATGGATTGCTCGTTCCGCTACAACTATGGTTGAAAAATTTTATCATCTACCATATGTTCTAAATCTCTGATTTATTACTGTTGAAGGCTATTGATAATTTATTTATCTTTAGTCATGATATTCTTCTTTCATCGAAGCTAGTTGTGCTCACCCTTCATTTCAAAATTCCTTTCGTGTCTGACGAGTGTAAATTTGGTCGAGCGGGGTAATGAGGAATAGAACGGTGGTCATCATTTAGTAGTTATATTTGATTAATCCAATAGGGTGAAGCAAACCCAACGTTGGAAGGGTGTTTTTTCACTATCATACAAGATGTCTAATGACATACAACCTCGTGTCATCATAAGACAGGGTTGTGCTCTTCCACTTGCTGAGTATATCTACGAGCACTACCTATATAATCTTAGTGTTTGGTTGAAGTATAATTCTCAATTTGAGATAGTGGGAGATAGTTATATGTCAAGAGAAGACTCACCATTGGGAAGAACATGATAGTAATCTTCTCGTTTTTCTTTGGGGTCTATTGGGTCAACCAAGGATAATTCTGTGGGCATATGATATCTATTATAACCTAGACGCATGGCCTCCCATGTACGAAGGTTTTCTTGAGCACTTCCCAAAGATTTTAATTTCTAAAATAGTTTTTGACTATACCTTTATGTTAGATGTCATGGTGACGTGCTACCCAAGTTGGTGTCAAGAGTCACAGTTGATATATATATTTGTATCAAAACTCACAACACATGAGTTGTTGTATTTTGCACGACAATTGTTGTAATAAAGTTGTAGTTATTTTCTGTACCATGTATTTGGCGACTCAGAATGGGTTGGATGGAATGGACCTATTTTGGGGTTGTCACAATTTACCTTTGATTCTTCTAAGCTCTAGTTAGATGATTAGAAGTTCTTGTTTAATCATCCTTTTCTTTTTGATTCTCAGAGTTTCTCCTTTCAATTTCATAGAGAACTCTAACCCTCTATCAATTTTCCCTAACTCTGCCTTATGAAAATAATGAGCGTAACCCCAACTGATGAATATGTGAACTTTAAGTTGGTTTATCAGTTAAAACAAATAAAAAGTTTTAACAATTATAAAACACAAAGAATCTAGGCCATGTTTGGCTAACTTAAATAAGCTCCAATATAATTATTTTAACAATTCCCTTACTATATGATACATATGTCACATTACATTTCATTTTATTGTTAAAATATTTAGCCACATTAAGTAATTACACAATTATAACATGTATAAATACTATACTACTCCCTCCATCCCAAAATATTTGACGTTCTACATATTTTCACACAGATTAAAAATAGGTGCAATTTTCTTATTTTACCCTTTATCTCATCCGGCCAGATCTGAAACTCTTCTTCTCCATTCTCAACTCTTATAGATCTGAAACTCTTTTCTCCATTCTCAACTCTTCTTCTCCATCTCCTCATCAACCGGATCCAACTCTTCTTCTTCATCTCTTCTCTTATCAGCCAGATCTGACCACCACAGCCTTCGTACGGCCATCGAGTTCGCCCCTCCTTTCCCCGAAAAACTTCCCAATCGCAAATCACAAAAATTTTAGGAGTAATTTACACCGGAAAATGAGACCGTGTGAAAAGTAACCGCATTAATTACTCAGCTATTTTTTGTGTTAAGAATTCATGGAATTAATTAAAGACATGAATTTGATGTGTAAGATTACCTTCATAGTGATGTTGGGTTTCTGAGGGCGACTTGCACCCCACAAGATCAAAGAAAAGAAAGAGAAGAGAATAAAGAAACCCACAACAAAAGCAGGAATATAGCAGCGGCGGGGGAATCCCTTGTGGGTGGTCTCATCTTCATCAAGAAACCCCTCTTCTTCAATGGCATCAAAGTCCTTTTCACCCTTGCGATGATGATGCCTGATTCCATTGCCCCTCCTTCGTACGGTCGCATATTAGGTTTGCTGATTGTTGATAGCGATTAGACGACAGCTTTTGAAGAAGAAGAAGAAACGGTGAGTCTTGAAGAAGAAGAAAAAACGGTGAAGAAGAAACGGTGACTGGTGGAGAAGGAAGGGCAGAAAAGGAAAATAAAAGGAAAAATATTCTTGGGATGGTAGAACGTCAAATATTTTGGGGGGAAAAACCCTCCTAAAACGTCAAATATTTTGGGATGGAGGGAGTATAATTTATGAAATTACCTTTGTAACTAAAATAAATATCTCTATTAAAATAAATATTTCCATTAAAATAGTTATTCCACTAATTATTTTAATTAACTCAAATGAATTATACAATTATTATATATAATCATTTCATTCCTTTTTCTCACATAAATTGTCTCAATACAATTTATTTAATCCATACATCTAATCACCACTTAAATATTAATTCAATTTATTAATCTCTAACTAATATTTATTTATAGGTATACTGGTTTTTCTTCTCTCACCATCAATTTATATTTTATTAACATCATCCAACATACTAAACCTTTTCATATATTACCATGACATGTCATATATATTAAGAATACCAAATTTAATTATCAAAACTCATATATTAACTCACTATTTTAATTAAGTGAATTAACTCTTTTATTCAATTTACTACAACACCACTACCAAGTAAGGTTTTAATATTCAAACAATATTATTCTATAATATAGTTTTAACTTAATTTAAATTACTCAATATTTATAGGGTTAATTTTCCTTGCCACCAAATTCCTTATCGTGGTTAATTTCTTTTATTTCCTTTAATAGTTTAATCAACTATTAAATCTCGTATAAATTTAATTTCTTCACACCAAAACACATAATTTAAAATATATACATCTCATAATAAGAATCTTAACTATTAAATTCTTATTTTAATAACTTATGAAAATTTCACATCATTGCCCTTATAAGGATTCCATCCTCGGAATCAACGAAACCTCCCTTACTCGGTTTTTCACCAAATCTCTTGTCAAAATTTTATCATCGAATACCTCAACTCATTACCTTAATATAGGTTTTATATATTACCACTCCATTCTTCTCAATAAATTCTTGTAAGTTTTATTTCATAACTTTTACTTAGACTCAATTATATTTGAGTATTACATATTCTTTAACACATTCATTGTGACGCCCCCCTAAAATAGGTATACACAACCCATTCTGAGTCGCTAGATACACGGTACAGAATTCAAATACAAACTTCATTTATACAACTATCAGCTGTCGTGTAAAATACGACAAAACATAAGTTAAGAGTTTTAACAGGAATATTGTCTCGTAGATAATAACCAAACTCAAATGAAGTCCTCATTACAATTATTATCACACTATTTCATATAATAGTGAGGACTACTATAGCCACCATCTTGGACCATCACTCTATTCCCCGACTAGTCCCAACTATATTCTCATTTCCTGAAAAGAACAATGAAAGAAAATGGTGAACTCAACTAACTCAGTAAAGAATATTATGACTAAGATAATGCAGAATAAATTATCGTTAGCCTTCAACAGTGTTAAACTGATAGAATACAATAGACAACAAGTTTAACTGCAGCGGAACAAACAATCCATTAGAAGAGTCAAGTAGAGCATGTTATCTACTATCTTCTATGATTTAAGAGTTCATCATCAATACTTTATCTCTGTAACACATTTCAATAAATAATCAACATCACCAAATTATCCATGCATTACGGGCCAAGGATATTCGTTAGTATCACATCCACATCATCGAATTATCCATGCACTACGGGCCAAGGATATTCGTTAGTATCACCAATGGTCATGATTATGCCAACAACTGTCCATCAATGTACTACGGGCCAATGAGGATTTTTACAATATTATTTATAACATTACAGGTCATGATTATACCGATACATAATTCCTGGTCATAATCATACCGATCAACAGTTCATTTTATGCACTACGGACGAAAGATGACTTTCATCACAATATAAGCATGGAAATGATGACAATGATATAAGAATTCAATTAAATGAAAGCAGGGATAAATTTTAAAGATTTATAATTCAATTTATCCAATTGTCAACATGACAACTGCTTTGTGGAGTAAAATTTAAGAATAATATAAATGTATCAAAAATAATTTGGACAGAAAAGAAATTAATTTTTGTCGTGAATAAGACCAATGAATAAGATTTCGTGAATAAAGACCGTGAATGAATAAGATTGCACGTATAAATAGTATCAGATATATATAAATAGTGTCGTATGTATGAATAGTGCCCATGAATAGTACTCCGGCATGAAAAGATTAAAATTTAACAAGAATGTTAAAAAAAATATTCATGTGAAACGTGAATTTTTTTTTATTTTACTATGCAGTACTATGTTGCACTATACAGTACTATACAAACACTATGTAGTACTATGGAAACAATAAAATATAATATATTCTATTTTATATAAAAAAAATAAAACTTATAATATATATATATATCACACACATACTAACAAACACTTTTACACACCTTATATATATACACATATACGTCACTTTATATATATATATATAAGTAATAAAACAAAACTGAGATAACTTTCTCCCGATGATTTTGAAAAATGAGTAAGTGGTGGTCCATGTAATAAGTCAAATTTACAACAAATACTTCATAAAAAACCCTCTATTTATCTCAACTCACTTGGCTTCACTAAACACATTTTTAATAATGTTTTTTCATCATTAATATTATAACTCACAATATTAACAACCAGATCATTTCTAGGAAAGAGGGGGATTTTCGATAAGGACTTCTCCTTATTGGCGCGCAATTAGGTGACCAAACTCCTTTCCTTAACAGAACTTTCTAGACAACGTCAATAATGCAAATAATAATATGAATAACTTTATCGTCTCAATTGTTGATTTAATAATATTAAATATTATGCAGATGATATTGTGACAATAATTGAATCAATAATGTGAGATACTATGCAACAACTACTGTTGCAATAATTGAATAAAACTGAATAACTTCTAACGTAAGCATCAATAATCCAAGATAATGTACAATACCGTGTGCTACTATGTAACCACGTGTATTACTGTACGTTTATCACCGAGTATTTCAACAGTTAACGGTAAAACGTTTGCCGTTATTTTTATAAAAAGTTATTTCTATCGTTTTCTAACTCCGAATATAATTCCGTTGTGGGGTCCACCAATGATTGTGTCGTCGTACGAATATTCCCTGATAAAACGAATATTCCCCGACTAAACGAATATTTTATGATAACTTGCTTACTTTGTAAATTGGTAAATATTACCCACAACTATAACATTATATCAAATCCACACCTTATTATTCAAAATAACATTTAGAGAAAAATTAGCCTTTACTCATAAAATTTGGGGTCTTACATTCATTACCTTTCTCTAAGGATCATTATCATGTACTAGATTCTCAAACTCTCAGGACATTACATTCATCCCTTCTTCTAAGAATTTTGTTCTCGAAATTTTAACTTACTAACATTCATTCATTCCATTTATCAAAATAAATTTAAGTTAATATTTATTCTTTCATTGGATTCTATAATCAGATTCTTTCTCTAAAGATTCTTCTAAAATCAGCGTATTCTTCACATCTTTTTCTTTTAAAAGTTCTACATTTTCCTTTGATAACTTCATCCCTTTTCTCATCAGAATTTCTTTTCTTTCTTGAAATTATTATGTTTTGCTTAATTTTCTCATCATGACAAGTTGCATTCTACAACTTCCTATTTTCTAAGGAATATCCTCCTTTCCACTTTCACCTTTCAGAATAATAAGAATCTTCCACAATTGCTCAATAATTGGGAAGCGATATGAATAACTCAGGAATTTAAAAGATTTCAAATCATGTTGAGTGGTCATAAGAGACCTTGAATTCTTTTTCAGGTTTAATAGTGTATTACCACTGTAAATCCTCTTTAACAGAATATTTAGCAATCACACATTTCAATAAATAATCCACATCACCGAATTATCCATGCACTACGGGCCAAGGATATTCGTTAGTATCACATCCACATCATCGAATTATCCATGCACTACGGGCCAAGGATATTCGTTAGTATCACCAATGGTCATAATCATGCCAACAACTGTCCATCAATGCACTACGGGCCAATGAGGATTTTTACCATATCATTTGTAACATTACAGGTCATGATTATACCGATACATAATTCCTGGTCATAATCATACCAATCAACAGTTCATTTTATGCACTACGGACCAAAGATGACTTTCATCACAATATAAGCAAAGAAATGATGACAATGTTATAAGAATTCAATTAAATGAAAGCAATAATAAATTTTAAAGATTTATAATTCAATTTATCCAATTGTCAACATGATAACTACTTTGTGGAGTAAAATTTAAGAATAATATTCATGTATCAAAAATAATTTGGACAGAAAAGAAATGAATTTTTGTCGTAAATAGTACCCTGTGAATAGTACTTCATGAATAGCACCCCGTGAATAGTACCCCGTGAATAGTATCGTACGTATAAATAGTACCGTATATATGAATAGTGTCGTATGTATGAATAGTGTCCAGGAATAGTACTACGGCATGTAAAGCTTAAAATTTAACAAGAATGTTAAAAAAAATATTCCTGTTAAACGATACTAGAAGAAACGTGAATTTCAAACTCTCGGGACATTACATTCACCCATTCTTCTAAGAATTTCGTTTTCAAAATTTTAACTTACTAATAATCGTTCATTCCATTTATCAAAATAAATTTATGTTAATATTTATTCTTTCATTGGATTCTATAATCAGATTCTATCTCTAAAGATCCTTCTAAAATCATCGTATTCTTCACATCTTTTTCTTTTAAAAGTTCTATATTTTCCTTTGATAACTTCATCCCTTTTCTCATCAGAATTTCTTTTCTTTCTTGAAATTATTATGTTTTGCTTAATTTTCTCATCATGGCAAGTTGCATTCTACAACTTCCTATTTTCTAAGGAATATCCTCCTTTCCACTTTCACCTTTCAGAATAATAAGAATCTTCCACAATTGCTCAATAATTAGGAAGCGATATGAATAACTCAGGAATTTAAAAGATTTCAAATCATGTTAAGGGGTTATAATAGACCTTGAACTCTTCTCCAGGTTTAATAGTGTATTACCACTGTAAATCCTCTTTAACAGAATATTTAGCAATCACACATTTCAATAAATAATCCACATCACTGAATTATCCATGCACTGCGGGCCAAGGATATTCGTTAGTATCACATCCACATCATCGAATTATCCATGCACTATGGGCCAAGGATATTCGTTAGTATCACCAATGGTCATGATCATGCCAACAACTGTCCATCAATGCACTACGGGCCAATGAGGATTTTTACCATATCATTTGTAACATTACAGGTCATGATTATACCGATACATAATTCTTGATCATAATCATATCAATCAACAGTTCATTTTATGCACTACGGACCAAAGATTATTTTCATCACAATATAAGCATGGAAATGATGACAATGATATAAGAAGTCAATTAAATGAAAACAATGATAAATTTTAAAGATTTATAATTCAATTTATCCAATTGTCAACATGATAACTGCTTTGTGGAGTAAAATTTAAGAATAATATTCATGTATCAAAAATAATTTGGACAGAAAAGAAATCAATTTTTGTCATGAATAGTAACCCGTGAATAGTACTTCGTGAAAAGCACCCCGTGAATAGTATCATACGTATGAATAGTACCGTATATATAAATAGTGTCGTATGTATGAATAGTGCCCATGAATAGTACTCCGGCATGAAAAGATTAAAATTTAACAAGAATGTTAAAAAAAATATTCTTGTGAAACGATACTAGATGAAACGTGAATTTCAAACTCTCGGGACATTACATTCACCCATTCTTCTAAGAATTTCGTTCTCGAAATTTTAACTTACTAATATTTGTTCATTCCATTTATCAAAATAAATTTACGTTAATATTTATTCTTTTATTGGATTCTATAATCAGATTCTATCTCTAAAGATCCTTCTAAAATCATCGTATTCTTCACATCTTTTTCTTTTCAAAGTTCTACATTTTCCTTTGATAACTTCATCCCTTTTCTCATCAGAATTTCTTTTCTTTCTTGAAATTATTATGTTTTGCTTAATTTTCTCATCATGGCAAGTTGCATTCTACAACTTCCTATTTTCTAAGGAATATCCTCCTTTTCACTTTCACCTTTCAGAATAATAAGAATCTTCCACAATTGTTCAATAATTGGGAAGCGATATGAATAACTCAAGAATTTAAAAGATTTCAAATCATTTTGAGGGGTCATAAGAGACCTTGAACTCTTCTCCAGGTTTAATAGTATTACCACTATAAATCCTCTTTAATAGAATATTTAGCAATCACACATTTCAATAAATAATCCACATCACCGAATTATCCATGCACTACGGGCCAATGATATTCGTTAGTATCACATCCACATCATCGAATTATCCATGCACTACGGGCCAAGGATATTCGTTAGTATCACCAATGGTCATGATCATGCCAACAACTGTCCATAAATGCACTACGGGCCAATGAAGATTTTTATCATATCATTTGTAACATTACAGGTTATTATTATACCGATATATAATTCCTGGTTATAATCGTACCAATCAACAGTTCATTTTCTGCACTACGGACCAAAGATGACTTTCATCACAATATAAGCATGAAAATGATGACAATGATATAAGAATTCAATTAAATGAAAGCAATGATAAATTTTAAAGATTTATAATTCAATTTATCCAATTGTCAACATGATAACTGCTTTGTGGAGTAAAATTTAAGAATAATATTCATGTATCAAAAATAATTTGGACAGAAAAGAAATCAATTTTTTGTCGTGAATAGTACCCCGTGAATAGTACTTCGTGAATAGCACCCCGTTAATAGTATCGTACGTATAAATAGTATCGTATATATGAATAGTGTCGTATGTATGAATAGTGCCCATGAATAGTACTCCGGCATGAAAAACTTAAAATTTAACAAGAATGTTAAAAAAAATATTCCTGTAAAACGATACTAGATGAAACGTGAATTTCAAACTCTCGAGACATTACATTCACCCATTCTTCTAAGAATTTCGTTCTCGAAATTTTAACTTACTAATATTCGTTCATTCCATTTATCAAAATAAATTTACGTTAATATTTATTCTTTCATTGGATTCTATAATCAGATTCTTTCTCTAAAGATCCTTCTAAAATCATTGTATTCTTCACATCTTTTTCTTTTAAAAGTTCTACATTTTCCTGTGATAACTTCATCCCTTTTCTCATCAGAATTTCTTTTCTTTCTTGAAATTATTATGTTTTGCTTAATTTTCTCATCATGGCAAGTTGCATTCTACAACTTCCTATTTTCTAAGGAATATCCTCATTTCCACTTTCACCTTTCAGAATAATAAGAATCTTCCACAATTGTTCAATAATTGGGAAGCGATATGAATAACTCAGGAATTTAAAAGATTTCAAATCATGTTGAGGGGTCATAAGAGACCTTGAACTCTTCTCCAGGTTTAATAGTGTATTACCGCTGTAAATCCTCTTTAACAGAATATTTAGCAATCACACATTTCAATAAATAATCCACATCACCGAATTATCTATGCACTACGGGCCAAGGATATTCGTTAATATCATCATTGGTCATGATCATGCCAACAACTGTCCATCAATGCACTACGGGCCAATGAGGATTTTTACCATATCATTTGTAACATTACAGGTCATGATTATACCGATACATAATTTCTGGTCATAATCATACCAATCAACAGTTCATTTTATGCACTACGGACCAAAGATGACTTTCATCACAATATAAGCATGAAAATGATGACAATGATATAAGAATTCAATTAAATGAAAGCAATGATAAATTTTAAAGATTTATAATTCAATTTATCCAATTGTCAACATGATAACTTCTTTGTGAAGTAAAATTTAAGAATAATATTCATGTATCAAAAATAATTTGGACAAAAAAAAATTGATTTTTGTCGTGAATAGTACCCCATGAATAGTATCGTACGTATGAATAGTACCGTATATATGAATAGTGTCGTATGTATGAATAGTGCCCATGAATAATACTCCGGCATGAAAAACTTAAAATTTAACAAGAATGTTAAAAAAAATATTTCTGTGAAACGATACTAGATGAAACGTGAATTTCAAACTCTCGGGATATTACATTCACCCATTCTTCTAAGAATTTCGTTCTCGAAATTTTAACTTACTAATATTCGTTCATTCCATTTATCAAAATAAATTTACGTTAATATTTATTCTTTCATTGGATTCTATAATCAGATTCTATCTCTAAAGATCCTTCTAAAATCATCGTATTCTTCACATCTTTTTCTTTTAAAAGTTCTATATTTTCCTTTGATAACTTCATCCCTTTTCTCATCAGAATTTCTTTTCTTTCTTGAAATTATTATGTTTTGCTTAATTTTCTCATCATGGCAAGTTGCATTCTACAACTTCCTATTTTCTAAGGAATATCCTCCTTTCCACTTTCACCTTTCGGAATAATAAGAATCTTCCACAATTGCTCAATAATTGGGAAGCGATATGAATAACTCAGGAATTTAAAAGATTTCAAATCATGTTGAGGGGTCATTGAACTCTTCTCCAGGTTTAATAGTGCATTTCCACTGTAAATCATCTTTAACAGAATGTTTAGCAATCACACAGACTGAAAACATTCTCTGCAAGTATTTTAGGTGATCAGCCTATCATTCCCCTACGTTGTGCACAACGTATTACATCTTAACATCGTAACGACTATATGTGTTTCTTTCGGAACTATTGTCTCCGATAACATGTCTCCTTTTTATAGGGTTAATCACCTCAGCTTCTTAACATATGAATCCGCACCAAAATAATTTAGTTTGGCATAATTTAATAAAAAACGCTCAAATTTCATAAACATCTTTCAATATTCGTCTAGCTGAATCAATTATCATACATAATTTTATCACATATATATATATATATATATATATATATATATATATATATATATATATATATGACCGCTAGTTGCTAGCTAGAACAGATATTAATTCCCTGTGACAAACTCTGGCCAGCTAAACTAGGCTGCTGCTTTCTGTAAGCATGCTTTCAGAAGAAAAGTGCAAGTTACACGTGCTGTAATATTTGACTCGACCACAAGAGTAAAGAGGAGCATATGTACACGTACACACACACACACAATATAATGGTATCGAACTTGAGAAGGGATTGGGATTTGAATTCAACAACTAGACACACCACAGTGGGCATGCATTTAAATATGAGCAGCTACCACAGCCACAGCCACAGCCACCCTAATTATAATTAATCAATTTCAGTTAACAAACAGGTTGAGCCCTAAAAGTAGTTAATAAACGTTTAGAAATGAAGATGTATTCGTCCAGTCTGATGAACAATTTTTCCAAACGGTTTTATTTTTTTTACCACCTCCCACCGTTCTGAAAATGTTAAATATATCAAGGATATATTTATGTTCTATGTTTATCCCTACGATCCTATTTAAGTTACTCCAACTTCAAATCAAAATGCATCCGAAACAAACTAACGGAAGAAACAATTAGACTTTCTAGCTACTCAGCAATGTACCCACCAAGACTCTACACTCGTAAATACCAAAATTCTACAGAACTGAAACTATTAGCACTTTGGGGGTCTGCCAAGTTCTATAATGCATCAAAAAGCAGGGTCCAAATTGAGAATGCAGAATATGGCTTATTAGATTCGATAGTCTTAAGTTTCAAATAGCCCCACCATCTCAGCATAGAAATTATTAGCACACTCATATCTGCGGCAAAGACCATGTAAACATCTGCAAACTTGAGAAATAAAGAGAAAGTTGTATAGCAAACAAGACGATCAATAAAAAAGGCTTGGCCAAAAATAAAAAGCCATTCTGCAGGCCAATTTCCCTAACCATAGAACGTCTAACCTTTTGAACAAACGCTAACCTTAAACAGTTCCTACTTCAGTCATCAAAAATAAGTGACAAACAAGAATGTACGAGACTATCTTAACCCTACCACCACTATCAACTAAACTAAACTGATATAGCAATGCCAGCCATGATTTGCAAGTCAAAAAAGAAAAACAATTACCAAAAACATGGCTAGCCATATTCTTTTAAAAAAAATCTATATAGGCATCAGCCTTTAAATCCTCTCCTCCGCTTCTTTCCGCTCTTTGCCTCACTTTCTTGCGCCTTAGATATTTCTGGTGATTTCCCCTTCACAGTGTCTGGTGTTTTGCCAGAGTCGGATGACTTTCCCTTTGTATTATCAGCTTCTTTCACCTTGGATGAACTAGATTTAACCTTCCCCGTGCCATTGGATTTGTTGCCACTTTGGGGGGTTTTACCCTTGGTCTTGCTGACTGCCTTTGGAGTTTCTTGATTGGACTTGGCGGAGATCTTTGGCATGCTACCACCACCATCTTTGGATTTGATCGCTGCTCTCGACACATCATCAACAGACTTACCATCACCTCTCAAATTATCCGTAGATTTATCAGTAGGCTTGGATGTTTTATCTTTCGATTTGCTATCCACTTTCCTATCATCAACTTTAGAAACAGATTTTGTAGGTGTGCCTTTTGATTTGCTAGAAGCAGCAGCTCCACCTCTGGTGACCATCAGTTATACTTTCAAATTCCATGTTATAAGTACAAAAATACATCTCATTGCATCAACAACAATAGAATACAGATTTCTGTCTAAATAAAAATCGAGAGCATAAAAGTAACAAACCGTTTAGGTGAAACATCCATCTGTTTTTGCTTAGGCAACGGTTCAGAATTTGTTTTAGCTTTCTTCTTTTTATGCTTGCTAATAAGAAAGAAGAAACAAAAACCTCTATTAGAATTTTAAACATTCCTAGACAACAAAACCAAATGCCATTACATGTAAAAAATTGACATGTCTACAACAGTGATGGTCTTTGAGACCATATAGTCCCTCAAATCTAGAGTTCAGGGATTTGAAATGCAAAGAGCATCATAGTAGACTACTAATACTATCTACTTGTACTACTTAACAAATTTGAAGTACTCAAAACATATTATCAATGTTGACCAATAAAAGCTCTTTTGAGTTGGTTACAAGTTACAACAATTAATCGTTTACCCTTTTCCAACAGGTCAATTCTGCGTTTGAAAAGGTCAAAGCATAATTCTTTTTCCTTCAGTTTATATACGAAACAACATGAAAGACTAGTTATCCCTGACGTGGGGTTGTGCCAAAAAAGTAATTTTACCCTCTTTTCTATCTCATCATCCTTTTTTCTGAGATTTTCTATCACATAGCCCATTCACACTGTTATTAAGACTTATTAAGAACCCTATCAATTTAAGGTCCCTGTTCCTTGCCAGGACCTGCTTTATACATTAATTGATTTTACAGATTGGCAAAGATCATGGACACACGATACCTAGGCAAAAATCAAAAAATATACTTGGCACTTACAGATGAAATTTGATAGAAATTAGAAATTGTACCCATACTTGGGGTTGTGAGTTCAACTCAACAACTTCATATTGATATAGAGATATCTCAAGTTCAAATACATAACCAAAAAAACAAAATCTTACATTTTAGAGGAAGATTCTTCTTCATTGGTTTCTTCCTGTCAAGAAGATCTATCGTTAAAAATACAAACATGAATCAACGAAAAGAAAACTATGTACATAACAGCTAGTAAATCACCTGCACGGTTTCATCTTCGACATACTCCCACTTTTCCTTCTGCAGAACTAATATTTCTTCATCGCCATCAGTATATAATACCTATTGCAGATGACAAAAAATGAGGTACAATTTATCAGCTCTTCTAGACAAAAAATAAAAACATATAACAGGCAGCACTAGATAACAGCAATGCAACTACCGATACTTAAATGGTGCCTACCTTATGCTGATTCGTATCAGGATAAAAGGAATGAATAACACCTTCATAGAACCTGCAAAAATGTATATATATTAGACAGTAGACACTACATGAACATTATATTTTCCTCTTAAAACTTAAGATTCCTTCATGGAAGGTGCTGACTCTACAAACAACATACAGATAAAAAGACCCTACAACTTTAGTCAATAACCAATCCAGAATTTGACATTACAAGACTGTTGGAATTTCTGGTTTATAGTGCAACACTTGGGTGCCTTTTCTAACCAGCATATTTCAACAAAGTTTCTAAGTTTATTTATCGAAACACTAAAAATACATAATATATGGTTGTAATTTGATACAGAATGGACTTATGGAAAAGAAAAAAAGTATCACCATTACAAATACATTTCACAGAAGAACGCACCAGAAACCATGATGAAACAGAATTCAATAAAATTTAAAGAGGAAATTGTAAGTGACCATAATTCTTTGAAATGAGATAAAGGACATTTTTTTAAAAAAAATACCTCATAATCCACTCAAAAGGAGGGCATATTGTGAATGAACAGGATATAAATCGAAAATTGAGATACAAAGAAGAAAATTCACAATGTACCAGTTAAATATTTTCTCCAAAACATAAAGTACTTACGCACGATCTTTTGGCCACCAAACTTTAACCTTGGAACCAACTAGGTTCCCTTCATACTCTATATCTCCAGATACCTGACATGAAAAAATAGTCATCTAATAGATGTTCATCATAAAAATTAACGCAGATGTTGCATCAAGGAATTTAATTTGAGAAGTGTCTAGGGATCATGAAAACTACTTCTAAGGTATGGTAGGAACTGGAAGGAAAAAAAACATAAAACTGGACCTTGTCAAAGGATGATAACAAGACATCTTTGCCCGGTGTTCGCTTTCTCTTCGAATTCGTTTTAGGTTCTTCCAAGCGGTCTTCATCTTTAACTAATTTTTGGGAAGATACCATATCCTACACGATTCACAACAAAATGTCAGAAGAAAACTAGTAATTTACATACAAGCAGCAAAATAATAGTTCAAACAAAATTGGAAAGTACCTGGTCATCATCTTTAGCATGAGACTTCGATAAATCTTTCTCTCTATTATCCTTTCCACGTCCTCGGCTTTTCTTATCATTCTTCTTCGATGAAGCTTTATCCTCATAGTTGCTTGGGTCTTTTTTACCCAATTATCTCCGAATCACTGTCATGTCCCTTCTTACCCAACTGCTTCAGGGATTTCCCCCTGGCCCTGGATCTGCTTGTTTCCCCCTTCTTACCTGATTGCTTCAGTGGTTTTGCCTCCAAATCACTTGCATCCCCCTTCTTATCAGACTCTCTCAGTGGCTTTGCCACTAAATCACTAGTAGTCTCACCTTCAGATTTGGATGTACCTCCTCCGGTCACCATCTTCTCCTCCTTGGTAATGCGAGCAGTTGCCTTCTTTCCCGAGCGCCTCTGTGGTTTAACTTCCGAATCACTGGTTCCATCAGCTACCTTCGCCAAAACAGGATCCACAGATGGTCCATCTTCTTGAGCCAAGTTCTTTTTCTTCTTTCCGGAACTCCTCTGTGGTTTGACTTCCAAATCAATGGTTCCACCTACAACCTCTACAGAAACAGGTTCCACAGATGGTGCATCCTCTTGAGCCAAGTTTCCTTTCTTCTTTCCAGAGCGCCTTTGTGGTTTAACTTCTCCATCAGCTACCTTCCCAGAAACAGGAACCACAGATGGTGCAGCATCTTCTTGAGTCAAGTTCGCTTTTGTCTTTTCAGAGTGCCTTGGTGGTTTAACTTCCAAATCACTGGTTTCATCAGTTACCTTTGCAGGAACAGGATCTACCGATGGCGCATCTTCTTGAGCTAAGTTCTCTTTCTTCTTTCCCCATGCAGCCTTCTTAGGAACACTCTCATCGGGAACACTTTCACTCGGGGACAGATAAGCAACATTTACAACACTGTTTAACGCTTTCGGTGAAGAAATCTGTGTCTCGTGCTCTTTTTTTTTTTCTGAAGATGCCCCTGTATCAACATGTTGATCCTCACCACATAAAGTATGACTATCCTTGCTATCACTCTTTTGAGGTTGTGATGGTTTCAAAGTTTCTTTGTCACTCGTCTTTTGACAAGTAATTTCAGCTTCTTTGTCGCGATCAAGATGTGAAGAATCAGAAGTTTCTGTTGAATTGAGTACAGAGTTAGGTTTCCTTCCTCTTCTCTTAACAGTTTGTTCTGGCTTTGATTCTGATTTGGCAAACTTTCCAGCATCTGAATCATCAGTGTCCACTTCGTTTGTCAAATTAACATCCAAGGATTCACTAGAAAGATTACCCTCATCTGGCTTCTCTGAAGACTCGGGAACGAATAATGTCCCTTCATTCCCAATTTCCGTCATTCCATTACTCGTAACTGACTTCAGAAATGTCTTGGCCTCGGCACAAACCTCTTTAAGAGAAGCCTCTTCTGTAACATCTTCTTTCGCAACCTGATCAAAAGAATAATCCTAACAATTAGATTACATTCGGTGCAATAAATTCTGATGTATGAAGCCAATACTATAGAAAGGAATAGAAATAAACAAACAGCATATACAATACCAAACCAGAGGACTTACCTGGGCTGTATCATTTGAAGATGACGTGTTTAACTTCCTATCATCAACCTGAAAGATGACTTCAGGAAATGACATTATTAAATAGGGGAGTAACAGGAACGATAAATATATATAATGGCATGTGATATAAAGAGTATACAAAAAAAATAGAAATATAAAACCTAAGACATAATGATAGTAATGAGAGGGAAGGAAATAGAAGGGCAGGAAAGAAATTGAAGTAGTGACATGCCTGAGCTGCTTCTTCTGGGAATGTCAGCTTGCTCTCTGCAGCCTAAACACATTAATACAGAATTTATGAAGCCACACCAGACCTTTGTTTTAATTTTTGCAAGTTAAATCAGACTTCTTTAAATAGTAGCAGCAGATTGTGGCTGCATCTCACGCAAAAGCTGTTTTTCGTTGATTTAAGAATCTTATCCCCCAAGAGTTGTTCACATTCATACAAAATCCCCCGCCCTCCAACCAACCCATGAAAAACATGCAAATACGAGCGCGCGCGCACACAAAAAAAATCAAAAATCAAACGTCTAATCCAACAAAGTAGGAAAATGAATTGGATTCCAAATTAAATGAAAGTAATGAAACGTGGTGCAGTCAAGGTTAAAACTTATGTGGCACATTAAGATCTTAAACTGCCAATAATACTTCACCACAAGATCTGAATTAGGTGAAAATATTGAGACAATGCTATTTCAAATGTCTAGAAAAAAGTAATCTGCGTTGTGGGATAATCAACGCATAATTCATGGCCAACATATCGAACACTCAATAAACATAACTATGCAGTCTGACGAAAACAGGATAAGAACACTGTCAATTGGAACTACAAATAAGATAAAATAAGCATAATGGCATAACAGAACAACAACTGTAGATTGAAGCTAGCATCTTCAGAACGGAAGAAAGCATACCAACTGCTCTCCATTACCATTGCCATCATTATGCTCAACTGCACCAGTTGTTCCTTCGCATATTGAAGCAACAACTTTACCATAATCATCTAAAGAAACACCCAAGGATTTTACAGCTTGTGCCAGGTAAGGTTTAATCTTAACTGCACACTTTTCAAATACTTCCTCTCCCAATTTACGGGCAATGGTTGGAATTTCCTGAGAAACAAACTGGGCTGATCAGTGACATTGATGAGAAACAAATAAATAAAAAATAAGGCAATCTGCAAAACTGTCCCCTGGTGATTGTTCACCGACTACTCATTACTGCAATGTGCGCTATGATGTTCCAATTTTTGCAAAATCCTCCACCATCTATCCAATTTTTGAAAATATGTCATCTCTTCCTATTAAATTGTGTGCAAATCACAAAAATGTGACCCAATTTAAGGGCTCAGAAAACATGACCCAACTTAAGGGTATTTTGTCCACAAATGTGACCCAAGTTTCCCTTTAATTGGAGGGAAGCATGTAGCTTTATTGTGTGGACAGAAATATCTTTATTTTTTACATGGGATAATTCCCCAAGTTATCGACAGAGGAGAGAGGAGAGAGGTAAGAGGTGTCAGAATAATTGAAGATATAGTGGAGGAAATTGCAAAAGTTGAAACATCATAAAGCACATTGCAAAAGTGAATAAACAGACAATTTTGCAAATTGCCCTACAAAATAACCTATATATCAAATAATAGGTGACCTCATTGTCCCTCTTTACACTAGCCAGTATGGTTGTTAGTAGCTCAAGAGAAACATCTTCACTTTCTTCTAGTACAAGAGTCATAATTGTTTCCATCGACGTAAAAACATTTTCTGGATGATAATCTCTGAAAGTTTAGTGAAATCACTCATTTAGCTGTTGGAGAAAGGAAACGATGTACAACTTTCATTGTCAAAATATTTCTAGCAGTTGATACTTAAATTATTATAAGACACCTTATTATGTATATGGCATTAAAAGTTGTAGGCATGATAAATACTATAGTTAACTCCCTAACATCCGTTGAATGTATCATCATGTGGCTTGTATAACTATCAACCATAGTCATCAAGTCGAACCGAGTCGGTGGTGGGAGCTTAATCGACTAGGCAACAAGGCGCACGACTAGGCAACTAGGCGCATGACTAGTCGCTCATAAGTCGACATCAACAAGTCATTTTCTATGTACATTTTATACATGTAAAATTTTATTCATATATTTTATTTCAGTTATATTAAATACAGAAGAAATTGCTCACATATATATTAGTATTCACAAACAATACTCTTAAATACCATCAAACATTTAACATTTATATCTCATTTACAAATAATACATATTTATATGAACAAGATCGAGAGGCAGCGTTGACAGCCGACACAAACTATAGCATTGATGGTACACCGTGGCGCTGACGATGGTGGTCGACTCCGGCAATGGAAGCTTGCGACAGCAATAATCTCTTCTTTTCTTCTCCCTTTCTTTTCTTTTTCCTTATTATTTTCCTTTTCCAGATCGTGCTCCTTGAAAGGTAGTCGTCAAGGCGACCCAAGAAGACAATTTCCTCACCTAGTCGCATGACTTAGTTACTTCACCCAAGTCGATCGTTCGACTTGCTGCTGTGCTAATCGTTGACTAGGTAACAACTTAATAACTATGCTATCAACTATGCCTCACACTAGATCATGCTAATCATGTGAGAAAAGAATTAAAAACAAATAAACAAGTGATTGTGCACCTGCGAAAATACACATCGACAGATGACATAAATATTAGTGCACAAAAGTAAAAGCTTATAGATTATCGCATATACCGAAAGTCCATATCATGCTATTCATATATAAGAGCCAGGAAAGATTTACAAAAATGAAGAAAAGAAAAGTGGAAAAAAAACATCAGAGAGAATGATGATTGATGCATTAATTCCAACACATTGCATCTTTTATTTTTAAGTTTGGGTGGGGGTGTCCAATAAACGCAAGTACCTTATCGAGTTTAGAAAGTGCTGGAACATCTCAACAATCAGTCCATCACATTCCAGATCTAGCATGACAACACATGACCTGACTTTGGCAACCGTTTCAAGAATCGAGGCTCGCTTGTTATACGATCGACTGGACTTGTCAGACAAGTTCTCAAAGGATGATACGATCAGCTGAAACACGTCCTGCATACCATAGATAAAGAGGTTAAAAAGTGGGGGAGCAAAGAAATTAGAAACCAAAGAAGAAATATATACCCGCATACCTTCATCTGGTCGTCATTGTATGGGGCTTCTGGTGCCGTAATTCTAGTGATCTCGCTGATGCAAGATGCAATTGCAACTTTGACATCAACATCTGAATGCTTTAGAAGTGGTTCCTCAAGCAATGCTATCATGGATGGAGAATATGCATTTTGTATTGGTTTGGGAGGTGACTGCTCCACCTTAGACAGAAGATTATTGACTTGCTGAAAGAACATAGGGACAAAAAATTTGTTTGAATGCACTTAGTACCAATATATCAACTAAGATGAATATACCATCCAATCATGCAAACTATCTTCCATGTAACAAAAAGGTAAAAATATTTTTACATCCATTCCCCTATGTTCACTGATAACGTGCATTCACATGATGACAAGGTCATAATTATGCTTTGGTCAAGGAGCTATGATTTTAACCATTAAGAGTCATACTGAACACTAGCCCCAAAGATTCAACATCAACAAGCTTTCCTTTCTCTCTCTATATATATATATTTTTTGGATAATGTTCCGGGGGTTGGAGAGAGAATAATATAACCGTACTCGAAGCTTTTATTCATCAAACTATAAAGTGGTCCAAGCATGAAAGCACAAAAAAAAAATACTCCCTCCGTCCCAGGATAAAAGTCTTTATTACTATTTTATTACTATTTTGGGTTGTCTCATGTTAAATGTCCTCTTTCTTTTAATAACCAAACTTTTACACATTTTTTCCTATTATGCCCGTATCATTAAATATCTCATACTTTTCTTATTCTAATTCTCTCTCCATATTTAATGACATTATTATGGGCAATTTTGTCATTTTATTCCTCTTCTTAATCCACCAGGACTTTTATCCTGGGACGGAGGGAGTAACAAATAACATTATCTTAGACACATTAAAGAGACATTAATGCCTTCAGAACATCAATGAACAAGCACATAACAAGAATTTGGTTCTCCATTAGATGTTTAATCAAGAAGGAAGTTGACTAGTTAAAATTTCTTTTCTTGGCTTCCAGAAGTGATGTAAAGAATCAAATCCAACACTCGCGCAGAAGAGAGTAGATCCGCAAAAAGCGCAAAATTAGATAGAGTGGCGACAACTACAGATAATTGAAAAGCCAAGTACTGCATGATGGTTCTAAAGATTTGAACAATTTAATTGGGAAAATTTTGAATGTCACAATCCAAAAGAATCTACTTTACACATCCATTGACAAAAACACGAACGAATCAGAGGGGAGAGACGGATGGGAAGTGAAAGCTGTTTAACAAAAAATTTACACCATAATGCATGCATATATACAACATTGCCATGCACATGATCAGGAATTAGGACAAGTATAAAAGAGTAAACAAGAGGGAAAAAAGCTGATAAACTAAATTGTATTCATTTGAATGGAATTTCTTGTTTAAACCAAAAAGGAGTTGAACTTCACATCAATAATTAAACATTATAATCTTATATTTTACAGGGGTGAAAGCATAACCTACAACTCTTATATCTCTAATGTTCCTCCAATTTGGAAGTTCTTACATCCTTAGTTCCTTAAATGTTTTAACCCGCACAAGTTTTTATGTTCACTTTTTGGATGTTCTATTATCTCTTTCGGAAGGTGGGGCCTGGCTTTGGTGAAGGTTGTCAAAAAGGTCTCTTCTTCTCTCCCTTGTGTCTTTTCTCTACTAACAGCTACCTAATCAAACATGACCGCAGGAAGGATATATCACCAATATGAATGGACTGTCAAATATCACAATTTCACAAGCCCTTATGAAGTGAAAGTACATGAAGACCAATCTTATCCGTTTAAGTCCAGCTGGAGCTAGTCTTTAACGCCTTAGACCTACAGGGGGAAACAATACTCCATGATAACTCATAATTTTCAAAGAACAACTCCAGTAAAGGAAATAAATCTGCACCATTCAAAGCCAAAAGAATATGAAATACAGATACAAAAGTAGATTATATCTACTCAAATAACATACAGGATTGGAAAAAGTAGCCACAACACAAGCAAAAAATGTATTGTTAAGCATCCCATGACCTAATAAGGTAAGTCAAGTAATTGAAAGATTCAGTTATTGATACAACAATCCCCAACACAGGAATAACACAAATAAAATCCGCCCAGCATGCAATATAATAGTAAAATGTGGTGATAATTACCAAAATTAACTAAAATTTTGTTAAAAATTAAATTAAGGCACTAACAGTGAAAAGAGTAAACAGAGTAATTAGCGAGTTTTTAAACGAAATGAACTAGGTCTCACGTCGAGGAGAGGGAGAAGTTCATCGACTTGGGTCGGAAGCAGTGAGAGCCTATTCCCAGCTTCTAGCAGCTGTTGTTCCAACTCTTTATCCACTGAAGCCATAAAAATATTTCTCTTCTCTTATTTTTGTATGTACGCCGTCTCGCTCTAGATTTATTTAATTTGTTGTGAAATCGTACGATTCCACCTCAACCTCACGCCATTGAAATCTCGAAATTTACGAGTAAAACACAGAAAAGTTGAAGAGTGTGACAAATTAAGTTCTTAAATAAGCTCTCCCGAAACCCTAGAAAATCAATAAAAACAACGAACTAACAGGAATACAGGATCAGGGAGAGAGGAAGAAGTGAGTTTTCTAAAGAGAGACAAGAAAAAAATAGAGAAATTTTAGGAGCTTTTTTATATAGAATCAAATTTCAACACAGATGGGAAGAAATACTCCTATATATATATTTATATTAAACTTAAATAGCCAAAAAAAAAATTAAGAATGGGAGGGAGGTACTATAGAGAGAGAGAGAGAGAGAGAGAGAGACTAGGGCTTTTTTGAATAGAGGAAGGGGGATTTTGAAGCTAATCACGGCCCGGTGAAGGGACCCGGAGAGGAATCGAGATAGAGATATACTGTACTGCCTTAGTATTAAAAACATTAAATTAGCAAACTTATTATACTTTTGAAGTAATGATCTTAATTTGTTTCACACTAGAGCAGTACTTATCGATATTTGATAGTCATGTTTTTATTTATTTATTTAAATTTTATATAAATACTAATAAATTAATTTAAAGAAAAAGAACTTAATAAATTATACTAATTAAGTAATTTGCGTGTTAACAAATTAATGATCTCGCTCATGATTACATATGTCCCAATTGAATCGGTGTACTAAAAGTGTACGTACTAGTAATTTTTAGCAAGTGTCTCCGTACCTTGTCCTTGTATTACTATATTAATTAATTAATCTATATGTATATGATCTATTCCTTAATTCCTAGCCAAATAGAAATAGAGAATATATATATATATATATATATATATATATATAAAAGTTTAATTGATACTTAGCCAGTTAGCTAGGTTCACTTGCATGAATGCGCATATATACCATTTGTTGCATATATATATGGAATGATAATATTAATCAATTAGAGTTTTCAATAATAATTGTTTTTAAATAATTGACAGATCGAACATATAATTCTTCATTGGAGAAAAAAAGATCAACATACATGCATGTTTTGTGCAAGTCTTGGACAGGCGGTTGTTGCTGGTAGGGGTGAGCATGGTGCGGTTTGGTGCGGTTTGAAGTCTAAACCGCACTCAAATCGCTTTGTGATTGTCTTGTTCGGTTTAAAAAGTGCTGATGCGGTTTTAATTGAGTGCGATTTTAGGTTCCAAAACCAATTGAAACAACAAAAAAGTTTAAGCCTTCAATAAAATTTAACATAAAACTTACATCGAACAATTAACTTAGTGACAAAGTCGACAATGAGAATTATATCAAGCATGCTTTAAAACTAAAATATGCGCTATATAAAACAACGGAGACTATTCGATAACAAGCAAGAATGTTTATCTAGTTCCCCCAAAATTAAAAGTATATACTGAAGATAAAATAAAATATATTGTAGGGAGGACTAAAAATAATCTATTAGACTATTACAATTATATCATTGACATTAACCAATGCATCAAGTGCTCGAGCTCCTCAACTATAAGCCCCTCCAATAACGCATCAAACAAATTCAAAATTCCAAAATCAATTGCTTAATTTTTGACTCTATAACATCTAACATCTTCTTTCAATTGGTGAAAAAATGACAATGCAAGACTGGGATTTTCTCTGAGCGTGTTCAAGTAAAAAGTAACTTTAGAATTTACTAGAGATAATACAAACATACACACACATGGTGCGGTTTCGATTTTATGCAGTTTGGTTTTGGCTAGTAATCAAACCGGAATCGTAAATTTGGTTATTCAACCCACCTAAAACCGCCACATCTGGCCGGACAGATTGGTGCGATTTTAATTGGTGCAGTTCATGCGATTTTAGTGCGATTTGATTTCCAATTTGGTTACTTGCTTTCGATCATCTGAATTCTTTGAGGCATCTTTGAAATTTGTAAAAAGCTACATGAATGGGTGTAGGGTCAATTCACCCACTGAATTTTTTTTTTATTTTTAATGTAATAGATTTTTTGTAGGTGTAATTTAGTAATTTGACTTTCTTCAATTATATATATATATATATATATATATATATATATATATATATAAATAATGTAATAATTTTTTTGTAAATACAATTTAGTAATTTGACCCCACTGAATTTTATATATATATATAGGCCGGATCAGGTCCGGACTCTCGGATCGGACAGGACCAAAATTCGGATCTTTTTTTTTCTTTTTTTTAAAACAACTAAAAATAAATAAATAATATTTTATGAAATTGAAAATTTTCCATAATACAGTGTTTTGAGTGTGATTTGGGTACATATAACAAAATATGTATGTACATTCTGTGTAGACTGTACTATCATTTTTTGGTATAGGTATTCAAATCATGCCCAAAACATTGTATTATGGAAAAATTTCAGTTCCATAAAATATTAATTTTTTTTTTAGTTGTTTTAAAGAAAAAAACAAAAACAAAATTAAAAATTTGGATCTGCTTTTGATCGTGTTCGGAGTCCTGACTGATCCATTCTCATATATATATATATATATATATATATATATATCAAGTATATAAGATCTTACTCACTTGTTTCACGGTTTCACCCCTTTTAGGCGGCGGTTTTGGTCATACAACGTAGTAAATTTTATACTTTTTGACAACATATATAGTGTCCCTAAAAGTATAAGCAGACGGTTGTATGGCCAAAACGATTAAAATGCCTAAAAGGGGTGAGCACGGAGTGAAATAAAGATAAGGTATCTGATTTGAATCCGAATCGAGATATATATATATATATATATATATATATATATATATATGATGTAATAAATTTTTTATGGGTATAATTTAATAATTTTTTACCCCAATGAAATTATTTTCTGCTTCGCCACTGGGTGCTTGTTTATGATCATCTTGATGGAGACTACTATTGATTCCCGAATATATCATAGTGGATAGTGATGCTGACTCATCCTCAGTAGAGTGAGCCCAATCAAATAGCACAAGTAGCAACATCTCTAATTGCTATTGCTATAGCGACGGATTATATAGTGACGGATCGCTAAAGAGAATGGTTCAACCCCATTAATATGGACTGTATATGTTTCTACTATTTGTTTTTTTCTTGGGTTAAAAAAGGAAAAGCTAAACGGAATCTAAAGCCGCCTTCTGAAGACCTTTTAGACTTCATATGGATGCCAAGTAGTTGACAAGTCAGATTCACATTCATAATAAGCAAAAAAAGGCATCAAAAACAGGCTCAAACTAAATATTACAGAAAATTGGTGCAACTTCCACATAAATCCTCACTGAATCATGAAACCAACAAATGCAAAGTTGTAACTCAAACAGAAACAACTTGCTTCTGCAAGCACTCGGATACATGATCAAGTTTAGTTCGAGATGTAACAAAAAACTTCAGTCATTTGCCACCATGGCATCCATAGCCAAACTATTCTTGATGACTAATCTATTCTGACCTGGAACGTCTTTAGCTGATGTGGATAAGTCAGCATCAACAATGATAGCGTCTTCTTCCTTGATATCTCCTTTTAGAAGTCTCATTGCAATTTCATTCTCAACCATTTGTTGTATCACCCTCTTCACAGGCCTTGCCCCGAAGTTAGGGTCGAAGCCTAATGTCCCTAGATATTCGATTGTTTCCTTGGTGTATTGAAGATCGATCTTCTTTTGCTTGAGTCTGTCTTTTACACGATCCATCTGCAATTAAATAAAACAATGATCAGAAAGTTGAAATATAGCATCATTATAATAATTGGCTAAGAATCCCAGAGAGCCTATGCCATTTCTTTAGCATGACGACCTCATTCTTATAGAATACAATACAATCCAAAAGAGAAAATAGTAATCTGAAAGTGTAACTTCAAAGTTGATCGGGAGAATCTGAAAAACCATCGTGCATCTGAGGCAAGTTATGTCACCGTGTAGTTTTACAAGAATTTAAATTCAGTTCTCAAAAACCACAAGTTCAAAGCAAGATCATATTGCGTGGAAAACAGTGACACTTTTTTTTTCTACAACCATTACAGACGCTGATCATGGTGATTATAAACTACTCCACCAGAATTCTATGTTTGGAATTCTCGATGTTGGTGTAAATAAGTATTTAGCTACAGTAACATCTAAATAGATACGTATTTTATTTTAGCATGTGGGGCCCATCTGGACATGGATGCCGAAATAAAAATCAAGAGGTACAACTGCTGTGTTGAAACTTTTATGTTAAAAACTCGTAATCCAAGGACAAAATAGAGCATTACCTGGATCTCAACAATTCTGCTGATTTCCTCGGAGTCGAGAGGTTGGAAAACAATATATTCATCAATTCTATTCATAAACTCTGGGCGGAAAGTTTTTCTAGCCAACTCAACAACCTGTTTTTTCATCAGATCATATACAGCATCCTTGCTATCCTTCGTATTTCGAAGAGTTTCAAGGATATAATGAGACCCAATATTTGATGTCAATATAACCACACAATTGGTGAAACTAACAGTCCTCCCTTGAGAGTCGGTTATCCTTCCATCATCCAACAACTGCAATAGAATGTTGAAGACATCATGATGAGCCTTTTCAATTTCATCAAAGAGCACAACAGAATAAGGCCTCCGCCGGACCACTTCAGTCAATTGCCCACCTTCTTCATAACCAACATAACCAGGTGGTGCACCAACCAAGCGAGAAACTGAATGTTTTTCCATGTACTCACTCATATCAATCCTCACAAGAGCATTTTCCGTATTGAAAAGATATCCAGCTAAGGCCTTTGCAAGTTCAGTCTTACCAACACCAGTGGGACCCATGAACATAAAGCTTGCTATAGGTCTGTTTGGGTCAGAAAGTCCTGCCCTTGACCGCCTTATTGCATCAGCTACTGATTTGACGGCCATATCCTGACCAACAACTCGCTTGTGGAGAACCTGCTCCAGCAGCACAAGCTTGTCCCTCTCCGACTGCTGAAGGTTTGATAAAGGTATGCCAGTCCATTTGCTTACAATTTCAGCAATATCAAGATCAGTAACTTCTTCCCGAAGCAAAGACTTTCCAGAATTCCGGTAATTTGTGAGATTCTTTTCCGCTTCTTCTAGTTGGCGTTGAAGAGACATTAATGTTCCATATTTCAACTCAGCAGCACGATTTAGGTCATACTCACGTTCAGCAGCTTCCATCTCTAGGTTGACTCTGTCAATCTATTCAGAGAAAATTGAGACAACAAATCAGAATAAAAAGTAGTAGTCAAAAGAAAGGTAATATATTCCAATGGTGATTTAACATTAGCGCAATCTACAACCAACAAATTACCTCCTCCTTAATTGACCTTATTCGGTTCATAAGAACTTTCTCACGTTCCCACTGTTCAGTTAACTCTTTCTGTTTTTGTTTAAGGGATTCTAAATCCTTTTCGAGTTTGCTCAACCTTTCTTTGGATGCTTTATCAGTGTCATTCTTTAGAGAGAGTTTCTCCATCTCTAACTTCAGCACTGCCCTGTCTATTTCATCCAATTCAGTAGGCTTAGAAGTAATCTCCATTTTCAATTTTGCAGCAGCTTCGTCAACAAGATCGATAGCTGAAATTGAAAATTTTAGTTATATGAAAATAATACTGTGGAAAAAATGACGAGCACTAGAAACCAAATTCTGAAAACAATAATAACAAATAATGTTACACTGCTGAAGTGACCAAACAATTAGAATCCTTCATCTGGTAAAAAGCACAAACAAGATTCTAATGTCATTGGTAACACGCATAAAAGCAACACCTCTCTTTTCTCATTCTTTAGTCTTTCTACCTTTTTTCCCTTTTCCAGGTAAGCAGAGTGAGCAATCCTATTACTGCCTCTTATAGCTAGGAATGCTAACAACTCACTTACATATACCCAAAGGATATTGTACCCTTAATGCATCTTGATATGATCAAGCATTGCAAAGGAGAAGGAAATACTGTGGGAAGGTAAAGAGGATCAAACAAATGGAACAAACCACACAATTACATCTTAAATTTTAGACACACTACAAAGATCATAATCCTTTTCTGAGTATTACTTAGGCTGTTAACTAGAAACTTAAGCAAAATCTGAAGTTCTGAATTAGAACTTTCTACAAGGTGCTCTCATTTGGATAAAGCCATCAGCACTGGCAGAAGAAGATGAAATAAATAAGACTTAGTTTCCCATAAGCAAGAATAAATCTTCAAACCTGAACATTTAACCTACTCCCTACCTTTGTCTGGCAAAAACCGGTCTGTGATGTATCGACCTGCAAGAACTGCTGCTGAAACCAGGGCACTGTCAGATATTTTGACCCCATGATGCAGTTCATACCGTTCACGCAATCCACGAAGAATGGAAATTGTGTCTTCTACTGATGGCTGGCCACAAAATACTTGTTGAAATCTACGTTCTAGAGCAGGGTCTTTCTCAATGTACTTCCTATATTCATTTAATGTTGTTGCACCGATACATCGTAGCTCACCTCGACCCAGCATTGGTTTCAACAAATTCCCAGCATCCATTGCTCCACTAGTGGCCCCTTCACAAAAAGAAACAAGATCACTGCATCAACATATTACTGAATTTTGGCAATAAAAAATTAACACTGCTAAACCGATAAAATATCACTATCTAAGGTTTTTTTTTTTGATAAAGCAGATATTTCATCTGATGAAAATAGAGTTAAAACTGTACCAAAATGAACCTGAAAATACATGTTGTGTCAATGTGTGTGTTATCAATTATGCATGTATCTGGACAAGTGTGCCTAAACGCATGCATGAACCGATGGACATGTATGCAGTTAACAACAATTTGTTCGTATATGTCAGACCAGGATTCCACTCCGAAGGATTCCACTCCGAAGAAAATTGTTCTCATGTAATCAAAGTTAATGTTCATAACTTGCTGATCTCTTCTTCCAAGTAATATATAAGCCAAGAATAGCGTCCTTAATCTTTTGTTCATAGTTTCATATGATTTAGCATTTTATTGATCTCATCAAAATACTTACAGTAACAAAAAATGATAGAATAAATAATATTCAGCAGTAGTCGAACACATGGCCAGTAATCATAGACACGTTCGTTATAAGCTCAAATAGAAGATAAATTTTGGTTTTTAATTGCTGTCTTGCTGAAGAATTCTTGAAATCTTCCTTAACCAACGGCCCAATAGTAAATTATTTAGTATCCACATATTATGTTTGATGTGAACACGAGGCATTGAATGTAGATCAGAATCTTAGCTGAGTTTATAACATAAGTATGTTTAATTCTTAAGCTTATAACAATTTGTGGATTACTTAGTTTTATTAACATATTATGTTATGAATAGGAAAAAATAAACTGCTGGAATAATAAAACACCGACAGAAAAAAATTTCAACAGTAGGAGGATCATTAAGCCTCAACAATACCTGCACCAACTACAGTATGAATCTCATCAATAAACAAAATAATCTGCCCATTTGAAGCCGTGACTTCTTTCAAGACAGCTTTAAGCCTTTCCTCAAAGTCTCCTCGGAACTTGGCACCAGCAAGCAATGAACCCATATCCAGGGAGATCAACTGTAAAGAAAAAAAAGGAGTGTGACGCATTAAGATGAATATGAGATAATAGGCAAAGGAGAACCATTAAGAAATGAGATGAACACATCAAAGTGTTTTCAAAAATGTCACTTCAGAAGGATCATCTCACACAATCGTACCATTCACATGTAGTGAAACCCAAGTTTAAATCTAAATCCAGTAAACAGTTTGATTGGGTTTGCTTTATTATAGTTAATCAAAAGTTTAGAACACATTTGGCCATTATTTCTTCCAGTGGTATATTTCTACCCTTAAATTTTTTCTTCATGGAATTATTCAATTCATTCATCAAATTAAATGAGTGACCGATAAGAAATTAAAACCTTTCGGTTCTGCAGAGGTTCAGGAACATCCCCACGAACAATCCTTTGAGCTAACCTGCAAAGTACATGAAGTCCAAATATGAGAGAACAGAATGATTGATGGATATCATAGGCCACAGATTTATGTAAAAAAAATGGAATAAGTAACTGCATTATCATGTGATTCTCAGAAGTGAAAGCATATACATATCCGTGATCGAAGCTATTAAAATGGATCTCTTGCACCTCAAAACAAATTATCAACATATTTCTCAGTTTCTTCAATTACATAACATGGAGAATGATCAATCGATTAAATCTTCAAAAGCGAGAAGATATGGATATACAGCGTTAATAGTCGTAACTGAAACTATCAATCATATTACATCCATCTCCACGTAGAAGTGTTGGAAAAGAAAGCCATCTGACAGGCAGAGGTTGACTATCAACTTCATCTCTTTCTGGACCTAAGGGAGTTCATAATCACGTGTGCACTTGGTGTAAGGGGGCTTAGCCCGCCCGCCTACCAATCAAAGAGGCTGAGAGTAGCGTGTAAGCTCTTGAGCTTCCTTCATTAAAACCATGGAGCCGCACAACACATAGCTGGAAGTAAGAGGGCCCATACTATTTGCCTAACCCTTCGCTCTGAGGGTCCGAACTTTGTCAACGAGGGTAATATGGAATATTATATATTTATATTAGGTTTAAATATGAATTAGTACCCTAAACTATATGTCATATTCCACTTCGGTGATCCACCTTTTAATTTTGTCAATTAGATGATTAAACTATTAAATTTTTCCAATTGCAAAAAATTGAACATGCCACGTCAGAAATTGCTGACGTGACAACTTGTGTGGGACCTTATGAAGCTAGTGTGGCAAAAAAAAGAGTTTTTTAATCATAATATTGTTTATTTTGTATTAATTAGTTATGTTATATAATTTGTTGTTTGACCATTTTACCCCACACCAAATCAGATTTATTTATTTTATGATTAAAAACTTTTTTTGCCACACCATTTCTAAGGCCTCACACAATTTGCCACGCCGGCAATTTCGACGTGGCATGTTCAATTTTTTGCAATTGGAAAAATTTAATAATTTAATCATCTAATTGACAAAATTGAAATGTGGATCACCGAAGTGGAATATGACATATAGTTTAGGGTACTAATTCATATTTAAGCCTTTATATTAATTTAAATAGGCAATCAATTACATGTGAAATGAAAGGGGCAAGCTCGGCTCAGTCGTCGAAGGGATAATGTAATTATGTTCTTTTATCCCCTGTTCTAGGCGCAGTTGCTATATCCGACTATTCAGTTGGGCACTAACACCACATTCTAGGGATTCTTAAAGCTAGTGATTAATTTGTAAGTTAAAGAGCAACGAATATCAAAAATATGTAGCAATCTCAATAACTCCTCCTAAGTTTCACAAGTAACTTCAAACCTTAGTAAAATGATTCACAGAAGAAAGTAGGTTGTTTTTACACAATGCTCAAGAACAATGAAGTTCCCAATTTACAAAGACAAACTAGGAGAAGCCCGTATATCTATTACTTTAATGACAAGACAAGGAACTAGACATATCTTAAAGAGGGCCAACCATCATTCTTGTAGAGTTAATTTTTTACCAAAACGGTAATTTCACTCCAGAGTATTGATAGCTTTATTGTTTGTTTCTTGTCATGCAATGCATAATATTGCTTTTCGTTTCTAGCCAAGTATGACATGATTCTTTTGCTGATCCAAATTGTAATGAAAATTATAAGTAATCAGGGAAGTTTGGTAAGATAGTTTCATTGATTGGTTCAATTTTAAGTACACATAAGAAAGAAACCATAGTTTCATTGATTGGTTCAATTTAAGAACACGGAAGAAAGAAAGCATCTGAATCAAAATATAGGACAGCAAAGCATTTAGTCTTGCAAGTTGTAATGCAAGCTTTTGCTTGAAGAAAAACTAGGAGAAATAAAAAGAAAATACACAAAAATGTAAGAGACTAACTAGAAGTTTGTGATTAGGGTATATGAAGTATAATAACCACTTTAGTAGTTGTTTTTTGACAGACAGATATTAATCACAAAAAAGACGCTCAACAGCTTTGCCATCTATTTACACAGAGATTTAATAACCACTAAAATGTTTCATAATAATTATTTAGTAGTTATTAAATCTTCTGTAGGAGTCATACTCCAAGTCAACTTAGTTTCATTTGCTAGTTTCATTTGCTCATGAGGCCTCGATTATGAATAGAACTAAAAAGGAAGGGCACATTGTACTCGATTACATAAATTTCATTCAATTCACTCTTAGAATTGTATTGCTAAACTGTTATTTTCAAAAAAGGTAGGGGGATCTTAGCTCCTGCCAGGCCCTCTCCTGCTTGGAACACTTTATAGCAATGAAAATACAAGATACACCCATGCAATGAAATTTTTTAGGAGAAGAAATTCAATATATATACAAATATATATATATACACATACATATGTATATATATATTTGTTAACACAAAACATGAGTCAATATTAACTCTAATGACTTAAAAGAGGTGTTTATTTCCCAAAATATGTAACTTAAAAGAGGTAGCTTATCAGAGAGAGAGAGGCTATCAATTGGTTTCATTACCATTTCTTTGTTGGTATATGGTTTCATTTACCTTTGGTCCACAATCAATTAGAACAATCTACTCAACAAATAACAAGTAAAGGCCGTAGTTGTCATGGTGTCGCCTAGGCGACAACTACGCGTCCTGACATTTGAGAAGGGTAAGGAAACGCCTTGGACGCTGAGCCACTGCTCACACATTGGTAGCAGGCCCAACTTAAGTAATTAAGTTATTTTTTACCATTTCTTTGTTGGTATAATGGTTTCATTTACCTTTGATCCACAATCAATTAGAACAATCTAATCAACAAATAACAAGTAAGGGCCATAGTTGTCATGGCGTCGCCTAGGCGACGCTTTGCATTGGAGAAGGGTAAGAAAACACCTTCGACGCCGAGCCACCAAGACTCACGCATTGGTAGCGGGCCCAACTTAAATAATTAAGTTATTTTTTACCAAGACTCATCATAACCCATGGACTTTTCCAATTACCCAAGTAACTCAACCCATGACCTTAGCCTAACCCATGACCCTACGAATGAGAGTAATGCTCGTGAGGAGACGGAAATGACTTCGTAGTTGATGACTTTGCTTGAGCTATGACTAGAAACAGAGTAGAGAGTTCGACTTTTTCATAGTGTTAGTTATTATGTTTTAGGTTTTAGTATATATAAAATTTTATTGTGCAATACACTTTTGAAATAAATTAAATAATGTATAAATTGCACATTATTAACGACTTGTCGCCATACAGTCATACAGACACCATGGCGGGCGCCTTATCGCCTAGACATCTTGGATCTTGGAGGTCAACTACGCCGCGTCCCGCCTTGGCGCCGTGACAACTATGGTAAAGGCACAAATGCCATGAAATGAGAAGAAAAGGTCATGAGTCATAACAGTCTTGGCAAACCAAGATATTAGGCATGCAAAAGAACTTAAAGAACATACCCTTCAGCAATTGCAGTTTTACCAACACCAGGCTCACCAATGATAACCGGGTTATTCTTCGTTCTCCGAGATAGTATCTGTATGCATCGTCGGATTTCATCATCTCGGCCTATAACGGGATCGAGTTTACCACGTCGAGCAAGTTCAGTTAGGTCATTCCCATATTTGTCCAGTGCCTCATATTTTCCTTCAGGGTCTATATACAATATATACAATAGATAAAATATATATTAATTGACAACCAATAACAGAACAAAACAAAAAGAGACCAAAATGAAAATAACATAACTGGAAATACACAAGCCACATATAGAGAAAAAAATAAATAAATAAGACATACTCACACATTACTAGCACTCATAGCAGTAAGATTCCATTGAAAGAAATAAAGAAACACTGTGAAAACACAAACTCCATGCTTCACGTTAAGACTTAAGGGGTTAAGTTTCTGAACAGCTACAAACTTGCTAGAACTAGTACAGTATTTCATGTTTATCCGTAAGGAGACCATTTTTGTACTTATCAAAAGGCAAGTTAAGAAAAAAGCTCCTATTCAATAATCTCTGGAAGTCGTTAAAGAGTTCAAAAGCTGCTTGCTCGATATTTTGAGAAATTCCACAATCTTTCCAAGCGAATGATGAAAACCTGAACAACATGATTTTTTCCCTTTTATGAAAATAAAAGGAGTTTTATAAATTAAAAAGAGGAGATAAAATAAACCAAGATGTCCACCCTCATCAGACTCGTGAAAAAGAACACTTAAAAAAATGCAGCCTTCTAATCTCTATAGAGACCAATCACAGAGGTATCCTTGAAGGGCCCCATAGCAAAAGACCAAATGGAACCAAGAAAATAACCTGCTCTTACAACTGAAAAGATAAAAACAACCAACAATCACTCATTCCAAATTACCCATAAATCTGAAAAGAAAGCAAACTTTCTTTAAAAAGAAAACATGAAATTTATGAAAATATTGATGCATTAATTATCTCTACCCAAGAAATCCTCAGACAACTATTTTGATTTTCTCTACAGAAAAGTTCCGATCCATATTTTAATTCACAATATGCTGAACTTTTCATTCTTTTAGCATTACAGCAATAATGCCATAATCACCTTTTCTCAATAATGTACTACTTACTCGTTTTCATGCATGCATCATTTCGTCTCAGTTTATATCCTACTATTACAAAACATGTTTCCATCAGTTTGGTCCCTTCTTCTTTTATTATTTTCCATTCCACTTCACAATGCTTATATCTAAGCATATTTTTTTCAATTGTATACTAATATGTCTCACGAAACTTGATTTCTTGATACTCTTTTTCTATAAAACGTACATTTACCTTCATAGCTGCAAGTGATAGTATATTACACTAAAAACACAGCTCACTTAACCCAAATCTCCTTCAAGCTTATAATCGATATCATTTCTAATTTATCTAATTTCTGACTCCATTATAACTGAGTTAAAATGAGGAAAGTGTTTACTCTTTAACATCTCTTATCCTAATACCATAATGAAAATACATCTCTTATCCTTCAGTATTACCAGTATTTGATTCGCAACCTTTAGTAAAGTAACATTTTATATAGTCAAGTTTACTCCAACTTACCTCTTTATTCTCAGTTGTCACACCATGCTTTTAATTTCTCATTATTCTTTTTCTTACTGAGAGTAACTATTGTGAGAGAAATCCTTGCCTCAACTACTTGGATTTTCACAAGGCGAATTATCTTTCTCCAGTCATACATGCTTATTAGGTCGAAATGGTAGTTCACAATATTTTGAACTTTTCCTTCTTCCAGTATCACGGTAGAACCCTCCACTTGCCACAAATGACCTACGAACACAAAACAAATATTCCCAGAATACATCGAGAAGAGCTAACTCAGCAAGTCCTTATGTTCTACAAGGAATCTAATGTTAAGAGCATCATTCTTCTCAATAACTACTGGTTTTCAATGCAAGTCCCAAACATCTAATAATTATTTCCTCGGAATTCATCCAACTGGAATGAAACAAGTTCCTTTCAGTTTGATCCTCCTTTCCTTAATCAAATGTACATCTAGACATTTCATTCTGTCCATTTTATGCATGATTGAATTTCTAACTATTTTTTTCTAGACTACCAATTTGAAAGAGCTAAAAATTCCATTTATATGGAGTTTGAAATTTTTCTGTAATTATATTATTATTATTATATTATTTTTATTTAATAATAGGGATGTAGGACATTTTATATTGATCAGAGAATTTTTTATTATTTAGTTAGGGTATTTTAGTCGTCAAGTACTTTTCTTATTCCTCAGGTAAAACTAGGTTTTATTGTCTTTAAATAGCGTTCTACCTCCCGCAAGTTAATTAAATAAGACTATTAAACATATTGATATTTGAAGGATTATCCATATCGTGAGGTTATCATCATTGTCTGTGAATGAGAGTGATCTCTACGTGGTGACCTCAAAGCACTCTACGCGGTGGCTGATTCTCTACAGGCAAGGCAAAATTTATCTTTAGTTTCTTGTCCTGCATCAATAACATAAAGCATGATTTTCTATGCCTTCTAACATAAAACTCAAGTTTCAGCTTCACAACTATAAGTGGTCAAACATGTTAAGCTAACTCATTCAATTCTATACATATAGTTTGATAAATTCCTCTTCGATATATGTTGTCCTCCAATCTTTATTATGTCAGCATTTGCTTACAAAAGTAACATTCTATATATGCAAGTTCACTCCAACTTGTAGCCTCCTAATTATAGAGTGCCAACACCGTAATTCAAGTTAGCTTCTAATTTTACATTAATGTAACAAAGATTAACTATTGTTGGAAATTTTCCCCCCTATTTCTATGTATAATACTATTTATAGTTTTATGTAGAACTGAAAGTCTTCTTACCAATGATATTAGTACATATTAGGGCAGAGTATAAAACTGCAATCGCACCGGAAAACCGGCACGTGTAATATATTTTTTATATAATATAATATATTTAAATACAATTATCTTATTTATATATTTTTTAATTTTGTTAAAAAGTAAAACAGATATAAAAGTTATTCATGACTTATTCATTTTTTGTTTTTACATTTGACAAAATTAGAAGGAAAATAATAGAACTAAAAGACTTCAAAGAGCAATGTTTTATAAACTATATTGTTAATTGTTATTCTTTATTTAAAATATTGTAGTTATTGTTAAGAAAAATATTAATTTGGTGTTAATTTAGTTGAATAAAAATAATACTAATTAATATTTTCAATTTGTGTAATAATATTTTTTTCCTGTCTAAGTGTGGTTTTGCACCAAAGAATCGCACACACAACCGCAAGAAATCGCATTGACGCGGTTGCTAAAAGTTAAGAACCGCATATTGCGGTTGTGGTGGGACCTTAAAACCGCACCGCGCTCTCCCCTAGTACATATGTATGAAGACGGCAAATTTATTCTTAATTTAAGTATATAAGAAGAAACTGAAAACAAAAAGAAACAATAAATATCATATAAATATTACTTAATACCTTAAAACATTTTCCCTAGACAGTAACCACATCCATATTGCTCCTACGAAGCACACTTAGTGATCAAGTATCATCAACTTGCCTAAGAAGAATTAAGAAGGAAAAAACATAGTATTTCTTTCTAAATGCTGTTAAGAATTAGCCCATGTCTCCAAGACACAAACAGTTCAGTATTTCAAAATGGAATTCCAATTTGCCCTTTGAAAAAGAAACCTGCAATTTGGGCTTAAATTGGAAACAAGGTATGCACCATAAAAAAAAGTACAAAGGAAAAAGAATTATTGTTAAGTGGCATAATAACTTATTGTAGAATTTTGTATTATTTTATAATGATGTTTGATTTGTGGGAATGCTCATCCCCCCTTACCTTCTATACTCTTTCTCCTTTTTAACAAAAGCAAATATCCTTTCTTCTTCAGTTATCTAAATTTCACTATTCAGCATTTGCTTTGAGTTAAAAATTTGCACTCCACAGTCAAAAAACATATACTTCTATTTTATAGCTTCCAAGTTCTGTTCACATTTTAGGTATGTTTCACTCATTTATTTCATTAGTCTTAATGATGTCCCCACAGCAGACATAAATATCAAGCATAAAGTGCAATATGTCTGTCATACTTTGATCAGTTACTCTCTGACTTCCACGAACAGCTTGAATAGCATCCTTCAAAGCCTTCTCACTAAGCTGCAGGTTACTGAATAACAGCTGCCCAAACCTCTTATCTGAAAGGAATGCTAATATCAGATGTTCCACTGACACAAAGTCATCTTTCATTTCTTTCTTATGCATTCTTGCATTATTTAGGAGCAAACTGAGATCTGGGCCCACTATCGGGCCACTGGTGTCACCTGTTACCTGCCATATGAACAAAAAAAAGAAGAAGATATAAAACTAAATCAATTGAAATCTCCACTAAATTCACTAATGTCCATACCTTCGGCTGTTGAGATATAAAGTCATCTGTAGCTTGCAGAACTGATGTGTTATCAAGCCCAGCCTTCGTCAATATTCTTCGCGCCAAGCCATCCTTCTGCTCCAGAAGTGCTTTCATTAAATGCTCAGATTCCACCACTTGCTGTTTGTTAACTCGTGCGGCATCAACAGCTCCAACAACTCCTTCCCATGCCATCTCAGTGAACTCTGAGTTATTAATCTGCAAAAGACAAGCAAGAAGTAGAATGAGGATTAAAGAAAGTATCAGGGAAGTAAGACTTTAAAAAAGAACAGACAATATTATGTTTGCAAAAAGAAATGGAATGGGAAAGCAACTGACCTTACAAAACAGAACATCAGCAGCATATATTACAATTGGTGTTCATAATCAAGCTTAAAATTTCTTAGTAGTCTCACAAATCCAAATCCTAAACTCTCAAGCATATAATCACGTTGTCCAGCTGGCATGAATCCAGTTGACGTAATCTTAGTAAGTCCAGGAAACCCACACAAAAAGATACCTTATTTAGACCCAAAATTATAGTCATACATCAACAGTATATTTGGGTTTTTTAAAAGTTAAAATTATAGAGAAAGAAGCTGGTTTCCACTCATTCCATCTTGTGGTCATTATTAAGTAAATCCGTCAACAGGTTCATGTTTTATCCTACAGCACTCAGAAAACTAATTTCCAGTAATTCCACATTACCTATACTTCAAATTCAGATCAGCTGCACATGGATATTTTCAGTAAACTATTGATAGATTCCCACAGCTGTGACTGAAACAACAGTGCTGAACATATCCCCAAATTATAAAATTAACAATGTTTCCAATAGCCCAGTACCCATATATTTGTACGAGCAAACTGACCTCAAAAGGAAATTATTGCACCTATCCAATTTTAAAATCAAACTTAAACCATATATGTTAGAATTTAGGATCACACACGCACACAACAATTGAGAATTAAGATTCACACACAGAGATTTACATGGTTCCCCAATTTGGATACTCCACAGGCGGCTTATTGTTTATTGATGATTCCTTGGTTACATAGGGCTTTACAATAGATAGTATTTATAGCTACTAATCTTATTCCAACTCTACTTCACATTATGTCTCAATTATCTATAATGTCCCTCCAAAAATAACCTGAGAAAAACTCGCCCACGACCGGCTGCAGCCTTTCGCCAACACAGGCACTACATGGCATGCTACCAGCTACTGTAGGCAGAATCTTCACTTGCACGCCTCGCCGCCTACTCCTAGCTTTCACCCAAATAGCCACCGCCACACCTGCAGAAACTATGTTATGAGTCACAAGTTCCAACAAATCTCCACCTTGACAAATAACCTCGCCCATTCAGAAGATAAGTCACTTGTCCTATCCGATCTCGAGGGGAAATCCTCCAAACTAACATTCAGAGATATTAATCAAGTCCAAGCAATGCTTGAACTTGTCCGCGGTCACAGTCTTTGTCAACATGTCAGCTGCATTTTCAAAAGTATGCACCTTTTCCAATATCACATCCCCAGTAGCTATCAGCTTTCTCACATTGTGAAACCTTGCGCTAATATGCTTGGTTCTTGCGTGATACACTTGATGCTTTGCCCAGTAAATGGCGCTCTGACTATCACAATACAGCTGTACTCCAGCTTGATCTATGCCCAACTCATTCACAAAACCCTTCAACCACAATGCTTCCTTGCCAGCCTCGGCCAATGCCATACACTCAGATTCAATAGTAGATAGAGCTACTAGAGATGAACCATGGATCTCCAACAAATCGGTCCACCTGCTAGTGTAAACACATACCCTGTTGTAGATCTTAAATCATCCAACCTTCCAGTGTAATCCACATCCACATACCCTACAACTGACATCTGAGCTTGTTGCTTCGCAAACATAATCCCATGGTTTGCAATTCCTCTCAGATATCTGAACACCCACTTAACAGCTTTCCAGTGCTCTCTACCTGGATTTGTCATGTATTTGTTCACTGTTCTAAGTGCATGTGCCAAATCGGGTCTTGTACACACCATCGCATACATCAAACAACCAATTGCGCTCGCATAGGGATCGTTCGACATATCCTGAATTTCTTCACCAACTTTGGACATCATATTTGTATACAACTCAAGTGACTCGCTTGAACGGAGGTCAATTGCTTAGCATTAGCTATACTAAACCTCTCCAACACTTTCTCCACATAATTCTTCTGTGTCAACCACAGCTTACCAGCTGTTTTATCCCTGCGAAACTTCATCCCAAGTATTTTCCTAGCGGCACTCAAGTCCTTCATGTCAAACTCCTTTCCCAACCAGTTTTTCAACATGTTGACTTCAACCATACTCTTTGCAGCAATAAGCATGTCATCAACATACAGTAACAGAAAAATATAAGAACCATCCTCAAGACTTTTCACATAAACACAACAATCATACTCACACCGAGTGAATCCGATCCGGATCATGAAGGAATCGAACTTCTTGTACCATTGTCTCGAGATCTGCTTCAAATTTCCATACAAAGGACTTCTTCAACTCCGCAAACCATGTGCTCGGGCCTCCTACCGCTTGAACCCCTCAGGCTGCTCCATGAATATCATTTCCTCCAAATCACCATGAAGGAAGGCTTCACATCAAGCTGCTCTAACTCTAGATCATAACTAGCCACCAATGCCAAAATAATCCTGATTGAGGTATGTCTCACCACCGGAGAAAACACCTCATCATAGTCAATTCCCTTCCTCTGTGAGTATCCCTTTGCTACCAATCGAGCCTTAAACTGTTCCTTTCTCCTTTTCTCGATCAAACGTCCTTTTTCTTGTACACCCATTTGCACCCCAATCGGGTTTCTTTCCCTCGAGCAATTACAATTTCCAAGTCTTGTTTTTCTTCAATGACTCCATCTCCTCCACCATGGCCTCCATCCATCTGTCCCTTTCAGAACTAGCAATAGCTTCCTGAAACGTGGACAGATCCCCACTAGTAGTAGATAAAGCATATGCAACCATATCATCAAACCTATACCTCTCTGGTGGTTTGATAATGCGTCTGGGTCTCCTTTCGACTATGTTTTCGTCTTGCTGCTGCTGATTTTCCTGTTCCACTGGCGGTGAATTTCCAGTGTCATAACTTTCCAGTTCAATTTGAACTTCCTGCTGCTAATTGTCGGTTTCTTCACCAGCCTCGGTTTTCTGACCTTCCTGTTGCGTCTTAACCATGGAAGTCTCATCAAAACCCACATCCCTACTAATCACTACCTTCTTTTATTTCGGATCCCAAAGCTTGTACCCCTTCACACCTTTCTTATACCCAAGAAAGATACACTGTTTGGACTTGGCATCAAACTTTGATCTCTCATCTCCCGGAAACCTGTACGTAGGATGGACATCCGAAGATCTTCATACCCGAGTAATTCACTTCCTTTCCTGTCCACACCTCTTGTGCTACTTTATTATCCAGAGCAGTACTCGGCGACCTATTTATTATGTAAACTGTCATACTCACTGCTTCTACCCAGAAATCCTTCAAAAGCCCTGCATTTAGTCTCATGCACCTTGCCCGCTCTGCTATAGTTATGTTCATTCTTTCTGCCACCCCATTCTGCTGTGGGGTCTTCCTAACAGTCCAGTGACGTTGTATCCCGTGCTTCTCACAAAACTTCACAAACGGCTCGTACTTGTACTCTGTCCCATTATCTTATCTAAGACACTTAATTCTTCTCCTTGCTTGATTTTCCACTTCAGCTTTCCACACCCTGAATTTTTCAAAGACCTCAGACTTGTGTCGCATGAAGTACACCCAAACCTTTCTCGAAAAGTCATCGATGAAAGTCAAGAAATACAACGATCCCGCTTTTGGGCTTACTCTCTCACCGCCCCCAAACATCGTAATGCACATAAATCAAGTTTTCCATTCGTTTTGTTCATCACACTCTTAAACTCCACTTTACAATCGCTTCTCCCAAGACACGAACTTGCGTAAATCTAACTCAGCACGCCTTTATCCCTTTCAATAGATTTCTTCTATGTAATTCCAGCATCCCACGTTCTCCCATATGCCCCAACCGCATATGCCATAGCGTAGTATCATCAATATCCTCAGCTGTAGTGGCAACAACTCCACCTACAACGGTACTCCCTCTCATCCGATAGATATTCTCGTTAACCTTAGAACCTTTCATTATTACTAGGGCACCCTTCGTCACTCTCATGGCTCCACCACCAGTTTTGAACTCACAACCATTAGAGTCCAGAGTTCCCAATGAAATCAGGTTCTTCCTTAAACCTGGCATATGTCTCACCTCAACTAGAATTCTCACAACACCATCGAACATCCTTATCCTCATTGTGCCTATTCCAATTACATTGCACGAAGCATCGTTTCCCATTAGAACTGTCCCACAGTTCACAGATTTGTAGGTGTCAAACCACTCCCTGTTAGGTGTCATGTGAAACGAACATGCTGAATCCAAAATCCATGAGTGTCACGTCCGTGTTTGTTGAAACTGACAACATATACCCATCATCCGATGATTCTTCCACGACGTTTGCAGATTTCGTAGATTCTGTTTGCTTCCCTGTTCCTTCACCCTTATTCTTGTATGGACAGTCCTTTTTGAAGTGTCATGTCTCGCGACATCTGTAATACTTCTAATCCTTTGGCTTAGGAGTCCTGCCCCTTAACTTCGATTTCCCATGCGTTCCTGATTTACCTCTATCCGATTTTCTACCACGTTGCTCTCCTCCTTTACTTTTACCAAATTTCCCTTCACCCGAAATACCTCGAATTGTTGCTTCACCGGTTAAACATCGAGAAAGCGGTGACTTCTTCCAATTTTAGAGTTTCTTTTCCTCATAAGAGAGTTGTCACAAGATTCTCCATGGAACCCGGTAGAGAACACAGCAACATCAACGCCTGGTCTTCTTCCTCGAATTTCACTTCAATCCTTAGCAAATCAATAATTATTTGATTGAACGTGTGAATATGTTGAATAAGCTCTAAACCTTCAATCATCTTTAATCCAAACAATTTCTGCTTCAGAAACAGTTTATTCGTCAATGACTTTGACATATACCTGGATTCCAATTTACTCCATACACCCGATGGCGATACGTGATACATAACCTCGTCTGCACAGTACAAAACGAATTGATTTACCGCCTTTCATTGAGTTCATCCCAAACGTCATGGACTCCGGTTTTCTTTAACCACCAATCCTCCTGCACTAACAGATCCTTTACCCTCTCATTGCCGTAGCCTTCAAATTTCCAAATTCCATCAAACTTTGTCACCGATGAATTTGATGTCATCGTTCTTCACGTGTTAAACCCAAGCTTTGATACCAATTTGTTATAATTTAGGATCACACACACGCACACAACAATAGAGAATTAAGATTCACACAGAGATTTACGTGGTTCCCCAATTTTGATACTCCACAGGCGGCTTGTTGTTTATTGATGATTCCTTGGTTACATAGGGTTTTACAATAGATAGTATTTATAGTTACTAATATTATTCCAACCCTACTTCATATTATGTCTCAATTACCCATAATGTCCCTCCAAAAATAACCTCAAAAAAACTCTGTCCGTCGATTGGCGCTACCACACGCCACCACAGCACTACATAGTGCGCCCCCACGCTACTGTAAGCGAAACTTCCATTGGCGCTACCATACTTAATTTCTAACTTTCACCCAGTATCGGCCTCTCGAGTTTTTCAGGCCTAAAAGCGAAAAAAAAAATTGGGCCCTTTGTGAATTGTTATTAAGATAGGTATAAAAAAAAATTAAGAACTTTCTCTGAACAAAAGAGCATAAATACAAAAGAATACCAAATATAATAACCGACTATTTCAATATTTTCAAAGCATCATTTAGATATCACATTATCACTAATTCAAAAAAGTAATCGCCCAAAGACATAATATCATCAATGTAGGGGTGGATAATATCATCAACAACTCCTCTTGAATAACACTCACTTATAATGGGCAAATTATAAATAAAGAAGCATAAAATTTTATAGTTCGTAAATGGAATGTAACTCTTCTCAATTTCAAATAGTTTCACGAGAGATCAATCGAGGGGTGACATATCCAGTTATGACAAGAGTTAACTGTTTGGTTATTCTTCAAATAGTACCCACGGTAGATAGTGTAAAACTCAAAATCTTCCCGAAGAAGAGTTTACCTATTTTCTTTTGTATTATATCGACTATATTATGACCTCGCCTTTTACTTCTCAAATTTTAATACCAATAAGTAAAGTAATGTATTGACCCATATACATTAATAGATATAATCGTAAAGTCTGACTAGCTTGATTAAGAGAAAAAAAAATGGGATTATACATATTTGCAAAGAAACACAAGAATGAGTAAAGACATAATTATGATGGACAAATGCATAGACTAACAAGGAATGAAATTAATTGAGACATATTGAAGTAATTATTTTTTAATTTATGTGAACTGGTTGGTATTTTTTTTAAATGTACATATTAGAATTTTTAGTAGTGTTGGATCTAGTTTTACTTATGTAATAATTTTATTTGTCAAAATTTTAAATATTTTAGAGAATGATTCTACATAATCAATTATACTCATCCATTAGAATAAAACTAGCCATGCACTGATTGTATGATATAAGAAAAAGGGGCCCTAAAAAATTTTGGGCCTAAAGCCCGGGCACCTTGGGCTTTAGCCCGGGGCAGTGCTTTTCACCAGCCACCCACCACACCGCAGAAACTCCAGATTGTACCATGGGGCCTTCGCCTCTGCACCCGTCCGCGACCTTCGATTCAACCCTGATGGGCTAGTGCAGACAATATATTTACTCAGTCTGACAAAATTTCTAATACATGATTTAATGTCGATTTTCAAATACGAAAAAATAAATAAATATTGAAATGATTGAATTATTAGGACCAACTAAACTGCCTTAAATAAAATAAAAGCCAATTGATAAGTAAACCTGAATCAGAAGTCATAGATACAGAAAATACAATTAGCGAGTTTTTCAGAATGAACATCAAATTATGCATGTTTAATGTGATTCCCAACAAAACACATTATAGAAAATTAAATAAAAGAAGTGACCTGAGCACTAGAGCTGTAAGGGCGAGAAGAAAAGCTGAACAATTGGTGAGAAAATGATTTGCGACCAACAGGGGTGTGTGTAAATAATGGTTTAGCAAGCCCATTAACGATTGAAGGAGGGGATTGAGAGGAGAAATTATTCTCGGTAGAGGCTACGAGTATTTGACGAGAATGAGACAGGGAGCGAGCGGCATAAAGAAGAGACCTGGTGAATCTTGCAGCAGAGCTTCTCCTAGTCGCCATCGCCTTTGAAGAAAAAGGTAGAAGAAGAAGAAGAAGAAAAATGGAGTCTTTATTTTCACCGTTGGTTTTGGTTGGGGGTTTAAGCCACAGGGAGGGAAGAAGGAAGCTTGGGGAAGTGGCAAAAAGAAGTTTGTAGAACAGTCTGCCTAATTCTGTCGGTTTTCTTTTTCTTTTTTCTCGACAATTCTAATAATTCAAATATAAATAAATTTTAAACTCATAAATTTCTTCAAATTATATATTTTTATTGATATTCTGATCGTATTTTTTTTTAGAAAGTTCACATTGGTCAGATTTAATTTAAAATTATAATCGACTAGATAGTTAAATGGGTCTCAATTAAATATCAATAACTCAAATACCGTAAATACCGAGTCACCATAAGTGTTTGCGACGTGTGTCGAAAGCGAGTAACCGTAACGATTTCATAGGGGGGCAAAATACATCAGTAAATTTTTTTTATTTATTAACACTTGAAGTGCTTCTTTCAAACATTTCATCATAATTTCATCAACTAACTTAATTTAATAATTTTAATTAACCTAATGAGATTATGATGCTCTATAAATATATAGATAAAAATATGATAATTAATACTAAATGTATTGTAGACAAAATATTATAAAAATAAATTATTTAATGTAAATAGACAATTAATTTGAAATTAGTTAAAATAATAATAAAAACTTTTATTTTTTCTCTTTTTAACTCAATAACTAATCAATTTCATGCATTGTCGGTAAAGAACATGAGAATAAATCCAGTTGAAACTTTACAACTCTGTATTTTAAGAAAAAATTTGATTGTGTTATAAATAATTAAATAATATTTTTACGATAAATAATTTTGCATATCTGTTAACAAAATTAAAATTTCTTAATTTTTTTAAAAATATAAGGTCGACAGATTTTTTTTATTAAATAGTATCGAAAAAGTAATAATTTTGCATGCAATATAGAATTATTATTTTTTAATAATAATTTATAAATAAAACTTTTTTTATAAAAGGGGAGAAGTGCATCAATCAGTGTTCAAAAACAATAATTTAAAGGAGTACAAAAAATTACAGGAGCTCAAACTTACGTAATTAAGACAACTTGTCAAATGCCCATTGGCCAAATAGCCCAAATACAAAAAGACAAAAGTTCTTTGACTTTTTAGACCCTAAAACTAGAACTACACATGCATGACAGCTCTTCCCTCTACTCTACTTCTCCAAATCCGATATCCCTCACCATTTGAACCTTGAAGATTGGTCAAACAATCACTCTAGTTAAATAACTAACCACGGTTAAATATTTACAGCCTTTGCTTACACATGTGTTGCAGACTCGCCGGAAGTCGAAAGTCGGAGCAGTGGCTGGCTGGCCGCTGCTACCGGGGGCAGATGCCCCCACTCGCCCCCTAGTTCCGCCTCTGCGTGTGTCACACATGTAACATACCAATTGGGTCAAATATTTGCGATATACTACTAGAAAATTAAGCCCAATTTTGTCTTGATTCAATTATTTGATTTTAGATTGTTCAACTCTAACCATGTTGTTTCTTTTGTCTAAACATGAGAATGTGCAAGAGTCTACAATTCCAATCTCAATCGCAGGTGTGACTGATATCGTCAACCTCTTTCAGACTAAGGAGCAATCCCAATCCCTAACAAATATAGTAGTAGACTTATTATAAATAAAATCAAATTTCCTCTAATTATTATTGTGAATAATAAGGTGTTAAATTGATATAATATTTTGGTTATGGGTGAAATGTGCAAATTTTTCACAAAATAAGCAAGTGGTTATAAAATAATCATTGTTGTCGGGGAATATTACCCTTAATTTGGTGGTGGAATATTCTTGTTGTTGTCGGGGAATATTAAATGCGGCTCAAGCGATCATTTATGGGCCCATAATAAATAAGCTTTCGGATGAAGAAAATGACAAGTTTGAGTTTTTATAAATAACGGCGTAAGTTTATTCTGAATTAACTATTCTTTGTTGGAATACAATTGGTTAAAATCTGATGTCTGGCGTGGATGCATGAAGAAAGCGACAAGTTTGTATTTTTGAATTATTGATTCTTCGTGAAGAAGGCCTTTTTTCGATAATTATTCACGATAATTCTTTATTCGATATTTTATTTTATTGATTCAATAATTGTTTGCGTTGATATTTTATATTATTGTTGTTTGATAATTATCAACTGCCTGATATTTCCCATTATCGGATCGATAATTCATATTATTTGAATAATATTATTAGATAGCATTATTGGCAATGTCTAGAAAGTTACATCGAGGAGAGGTTTGGTCACCTAATTGCTTGCGATGATGGAGAAATTCTTATTGGAAAGCCCCTCTCTGAGGAGCGGCTGGTTGTCATAATTGTGATTACATAATATTATTTGTGAATAATTAATTATTGATTTATATGATAAGAAATATTTATTTTATGTGGATATAAATGATGGATATATTTATTTTATGTGGATAAAAATGAAGGAATTAATCTTGAGGTGTTTTATCGATTATTTTGTCGGTTGTGGAGGTATTAAAATCATCCGTTTGTGGATTTTGGATATTTTATGTTTGGAATTTGGAAAAACTCAAAGCTACTGAAAGTTGTAGAGAATTAGATTTGAGGCGGAATGGACATAAAATTCATATTTTTTTACGATAAGCGGGCTATTTTCTATGAATTATTGAAGTTTGAAAAATAAAATGATTTTTATTAAATTATGGGTGGGACCCACTTTTGGTTGGTGTTAAATGCATGTGGGCTTCTTTGAAATTTTTCAAAATGGTGGCTGGCTGATTTTGATTCAAAGTCTTGGTGGCATGCGTGAAATTTTGAAAAAAAATAATATTATTTTATTATTTTAGTCTCTATAAGCGTTACAGCATTTTCTATAAATAGGCGCTTAGGTTAGAATTGAAAATCACACGAGAAACAAGTTTTCTTTCTCTCTATATTATCGGCGTATTTTTGTGAGTATTTTGATACTTTGAGAGTTCTTTATTATTCTGAGTTTACATCGACTTTTATATCAAAATTTCGATCGAAAATCACGATTATTTTGAGGTAAGGGATGTTATTTTCTTCTTAAATGATATTATTTTCTTCAATATCATTATGCTTTTGAAATATTGGTTTGAACTTTTTATCAAATTTGGAACTTTTTGTGTGGGGAGTTCTTATTCACGTTATCGACCTTATTCACGTATCTGACCTTATTCACGAATCGACCTTTATTCATAGAAAATGAAATTTTCTTCTTTTTGTCCAAGATGTACATTATGGTTACTATCTTTGATTGTATCCATGTTTTGATCTTTATTTTTGAATTACGCTTCAAAATTGGTTATTATAGATATTATTGATCTTGGATAAAAGCTGTTATCTGAATCCCTACTATTTGTCCTTACATCTCATTTGGATTCGTTTTCTTTAAAATATTTTTCATCATCCTCGATCCTAAATGATGATATTCTTGAATATCTTTGGCTTGTAGTGCAAGATGAATGATTAAGCGATGAATATCTTTGGCGTAGTAGTGCAAGATGAGCAGTGTTGAGATGAACATGACCCATTGGTGATCTGAAAATGAATATCTTTGGCTGTGGTGTGCAAGATGAATATTTGATTAAAGATGTATATTGATTGTTATTCTGAGGGATAAAATATTGATGATGGACTTTTAAATCTTAGAAGATAGTAGAACTCATTCTCTCTTGACTCTTAAATGGATTGTTGTTTCATTGCGCAGTTGTTGATCTAAAACTTGTTGTCTATTATATTTTATCAGATTTTTCCTGTTGAAGACTAATGATAATTTGTTGTATATTATCTTAGTCATAATATTCTTTCTTGGGCTAGTTGAGCTCACCCTTTTCCTTTTTGTTCCATTTTTCTTCTCGGGAGGTGAGAACATAGCGAGGATCTGAGTCGGGGTATGGAGTGATGGTTACAGAAAGATGTTTTAGCGATCCTCACTTATTTACGTAAAATAGTGTTTGAATAATTATAATGAGGACTTATTTGAGTGTGGATATTATCTAGAAGACAATATTTGTATTTAAACTCACGGTATGTGTTGTGTAATATTTTACCGACACAATGTATTATATTGAAGTTGTAGTTTGCTTTACGTACCATGTATTTGGCGACTTCGAATGGGTGTTGTATACCTATTTTGGGGGCGTCACGGTTAATATCAAAGCTTAGGGATATGGTCTCTGGCGGAGATCGGGGAATAGAACTAGGAGGAGAGATGAGTAAATCCTTATTTAGTGTGTCTATCTAAAAGCTTATTTGTTGGTCGGTCGTAATATAGGGATATTATGTGATATATTAATTTGTTTAATTAACCCTTGTTTTATGGGCGATGTTTAAGAATGGGCTGCTTGAGAGCGTTAACAATGGAGTGTATGAGGCTGTGGAACAACCTTTAGTTACAAACCGGGAGAGCGTCAGACGAGAAAGCAATATTCCTCCTGTAAACAACAACTCTACAAGCAAGCGATGAATGATGGAATGTTTAGGAGCTTTTTGCGGTTCATGCAAAATCGGACGAGGAGACTTCGTGTACAAAATACGGGTGGAAGTGATAGCGATGCGCGATGCATCACACAACCAGCGATTCGAGGAGTTGGGACCACGAATTTATTGGAAAGCGGGATCCGATCAAAGGCGGAAACATGGGTCAAACAAATTACAAGATATTCGATGTCTTGGGATGCGGAGGAACGAGAAGGTTCCATTCGCCACCTTTATGTTCAGCGGTGAAAAGCGAGACTCTTTGGTGGGAGTCGTGAAGCGTACCCGACTTTCTTTGCTTCAACATGTCTTGGGAAGCGTTTGAAAAACTATTCATGACAAGTACTTTCACGAAAGTATTAAATCGTATGAAGGAGGTAGAGTTTATCGGTTTGGAACAAAACAACATGCGGTGTCCCGATCGAGGCGAAGTTATTTGAGTTATCGAGTTTGCACCTCATTTGGTAGAGAATGAGGAGCGAATGACAAGGATGTTTACGAGAGTCTAAAACTTAGATTAAATCGATACCTTATCTCTCATAAATTTTCTCTGTATTGGATGTTGTCAGCAGGGCTCGATTATTAGGCGAGATAGTGAGTATGTTCAATGGGGACCCTGACCGAGTTCATCTGGGTGTGGCGATCATCGGCGAGCGATGATAACCAACGAGGAGGAAAAAAATCTGAACAAAGGGTGGTAACCACTCGGGTGGTCATCGTGGCCATGATAATAGGAGAGGTGAGTCAGTGGAAATTTGAAGAGGAGATTCAACAATGACGGAAGACATCGTGACTGACACCGGCACAAACAAAAATTCTAGGGAGGAGAAACGGCCAGCGAGTTAGATGTTACAAATCACGGGAAAGAGGGACATATCATTATTTATCCCACAACAATCAAGGTATGTTACAATTGTGGAAAGGAAGGCCACATATAGCTCGGGATTGTTTTATAACAAAACCAAGTTCAGCGGGGATGGTGACTCGAGGGCATCCGGATAAGTCGAAATCGGCGGTTCTGGAAGGCGTTTGTCGTGGTAGCCAAAACGTGAGGAACCCGAGCGAGGTGATCACGGGTAAGCTAATCTTGAACTCTTGCGAAGTTTATACCTTACTGAATCTGGGTTCTACCCATTCTTTTATCTCTCTGCTTGTGCTCAGCGTTTAAACTTGACTCGGGAGAAATTGGACTTTGACTTATCTGTTGAAACTCAGTTGGGTGAAACCTTCGTTACATCTACGGTTTATAAATCTTGCATGATCCAAGTTGGCACTATCACATTACACATTGATCTTATCTCTTTAAAGATACTTGCTTTTGATGTGATTTTAGGAATTGATTGGTTAACCACTCATCATGCTAAAATTGATTATTTTAAATAAGGTTGTTAGTTTTCATATTCTAACCAACTGTCATGCAATTCAAACAACTAAACCACTAAAATCGATCATTTGTCATATCAAGCCATAAAAGCTATTCGTTTATTGAAAAAGCGGATGTCAAGCTTTCTTAGCCCATGTTATGGATTTGAACAAAGACAAATCGATTTGAATAATATTTACATTGTTAGAGAATTTCTGATGTATTTCTGAAGAACTTCGGTCTACCCCCGAGCGTGATGTTGAATTCTTTATTGACCTTGAGCAGGTACAAACCCATTTCTAAAACCCCATATCGAATGGCTCTATTGAACTTGAGGAGTTAAAAGTCCAACTACTGAGGAGTTATTAGACATCGGTTTCATTAAATCTAGTACATCTCCTTGGGGTGCTCTGTTTTTATTAAGTAAAGAAGAAAAGGCGGGGAGTATCGCGACTTTGTATTATTGACTCTGAGAATTGAACCATGTCACCATCGAGAATAGGTATCCATTACCTCGCATTGATGACTGTTTAGGACCGATTTACAAGAGAGCACAATTCTTTTCAAAGATCGATCTTAGATTACGGATATCATCGGTTTGAAGATTAAAAGCGAGGATATTCAAAAGCGCGCTTGAAACTTCGATGCGGGCATTATGAATTCTTAGTCATGTCTTTTGGATTGACTAATGCTCCTGTTGCTTTCATGGATATGATGAGCCGTGTATTCAAGGAATATTTGGATCGATTCGTTGTTGTCTTTATTGATGACATCCTCATCTATTCAAAAGCCGTGAAGATCATGAGCACCATTTGAAGTGATACTTGAAAGGCTTTATGTGAAAACAAACTTTATGCCAAAATTTGAAGAAATCGAGTTACGGCTTGAGGAAGTAGCATTCCTTGAGCGCGTGGTGTCAAAACATGGAGTATCTGTTGACGGTGAAGATTGAAGCAATACAAAGTTAGGAGCAACAAAAGTCGGTGGCCAAAGTCGTAGCTTTACGGGCTTAAATTGGTTATTATCGGAGATTAGTGGAAGGATTTTCTCGAATCGCTACTCAGATTAACTTCGGTTGACTCGGAAAGATACAAAATTTGTATGGGCGAGGAATGCGAGAAGAGTTTCCAAGAGCTCGAGGGAGACTCATTTCGGCACTGTTACAGCGATACCATCTGATTGCGGATGGATTTGTTATCTCTGATGATGCTTGAGGAAAGGGTTAGGATGTGTTCTCATGCAACATGGGAAAGTCATAGCCTATGCCTCATATGACAACTCAAAAGAATATGAGAGGAATTATCCTACTTCGTGATCTAGAGTTAGCGGCGATCGTTCGCGCGTTGAAAATTTGGAACACTTTACTTGTATGGGGAGAAAGTGGAGATTTATCACGGACCATAAAAAGCCTCAAATATTTCTTCACCCAAAAGAACTCAACATCGACGGCGACGTTGGCTTGAACTATTGAAAGATTACGATCACACTATTGATATCATCACGGAAAAGCGAGCGTAGTGGTGGCGCGTTGAGTAGAAGATCATATCTTGATCTGAGTGCGATATTGTCAATCTGAAAGGCCCATTACGTATGACTTACAAAGGATGGAGGTAGAATTAAAGACTCGGGGACCCACATGATGATGGCGAATATCTGAGTAGAACCGACTTTAATCGATAAAGTTAAAATTTGCTCGAAGCTACGGACTGGAGGCGTCGTTATGAAGAAGAAAGTGCAAGAAGGAGCTATTCGAGCGAGAATCGATGAAGAAGAAATACTTAGATTCAACTCTAGACTTTGTGTTCTAACGACTACGATTTGAAGCATAGAATCATGATGGAGGCACCAACACACAGTTTTGCAATCCATCACAGGAGTACCAAAATGTATCATGATATTGACATACATTTTGGTGGAATAATATGAAGAGAGAGATCGCGGAGTTTATCTCGAGGTGTTTAACTTTGTCGGCGTGTAAAGGCGGAGCATCAAGTGCCAAAGGGTCCATTGCAACCACTTGAGATTCGGAATGGAAGTGGGAACACATTACCATGGATTTAGTTCTGGTCTTCCCAAAGTTTCTCAAGGCATAGATGCGATTTGGGTTATTGTTGATAGATTAACCAAGTCTGCCCATTTCTTACTGATAAATCGTGAGACTTATTCCTTGAGCGTCTTGCTTTCGTATATCGTGAATGAGATTGTGAGATTGCATGGCATGCCGGTATCCATAGTTTGGATCGTGACCCAAGATTCACTTCACGATTTTGGGTTAGCTTGCTGAGAAAGCTATGAGCACGCAGTTTACGATTCGATTCGGCATACCATCCTCGAAGCGGACGGACAATCGAGAGGACTATTCAAACTCTTGAAGATCTATTAAGACTTTGTGTCCTAGATTTCAAAGGAAGTTGGGATAAGTACTTGCCATTGGTGGAATTCTCCTACAACAACAGATTATCAAGCAAGTATAGGCATGGCTCCATTTGAGGCGTTGTATGGATGAAAGTGTCGTTCTCCGATTATCTTTGGGGCGAGGTGGGAGAAAGCAACGTTGTTGGGACCCGAAATTAAATGCATGACTACTGAAAAAAGATCCAAATGATTCGACAACGTATTCAAACCTCACAAGATCGACAAAAAAGAGTTATCTTGATCTTCATAGAAAGGGCGTGGAATTTAATATTGGAGATCATGTATCTTTATTACGTGTTGCTCCATGGAAGGGAGTTACAAGATTTGGAAAGAGAGAAAGCTCGATCCAAGATTTGTTGGTCCATTTGAGATTCTTGACCAAGAATAGGAAATGTGGCCTATAGACTCGCATTACCTCCAGTATGTCTCGTGTTCATAATGTTTTCACATATCCATGCTTAAATAAATATGTGAAAGACCGAACCATATTATTGCTTTAGAACCGGACGAGATAGCCAGAAGATTTAACGTCTGAAGAGTACTGTTAAGATCTTGGATAGGAAAGAGCATATCCCTACGCATACGAAGGTTATACCACAAGTTAAGGTTTTGTGGAGAAACCATCTTATTGAAGAAATGACACAGGAGTTGGAATCGAAAATGAAAGCGAGGTATCCTCACCTTTTTGAAACACCGAGTCGTCGTCGATTTCGAGGAGAAATTTCATAAGGAGGGAGGTTGTAAGACCCCAACTTATTATAAATAAAATCAAATTTCCTCTAATTATTATTGTGAATAATAAGGTGTTAAATTGATATAATATTTTGGTTATGGGTGAAATGTGCAAATTTTGCAAAATAAGCAAGTGGTTATAAAATAATCATTGTTGTCGAGGAATATTCGTTTGGTGGTGGAATATTCTTGTTGTCGGGGAATATTAAATGCGACCAGTAGCGATCATTTGTGGGCCCATAACGAGAATAAGCTGTCGGATGAAGAAAAGCGACAAGTTTGAGTTTTTTATAAATAACGGCGTGGTTATTCTGAATTAACAACATTGGAATACCCGTGGTTAAAATCTGATGTCTGGCATGGATGCGCACAATATTTTTGAATTATTGATTCTTACGTGAAAAGGCCTACTCGATAATTATTCACGATAATTCTTTATTCAATATTTTATTTTATTGATTCAATAATTGTTTGCGTTGATATTTTATATTATTGTTGTTTCAATAATTATCAACTACGATATTTTTCCATTATCGGATCGATAATTCATATTATTTGAATAATATTATTAGATAGCATTATTGGCAATGTCTAGAAAGTTACATCGAGGAGAGGTTTGGTCACCCTAATTGCGCGCGATGAGGAGAAATTCTTATTGGAAAGCCCCTGCTTTCTTGGAGCTACTTTGGTTGTCATAATTGTGATTACGTAATATTATTTGTGAATAATTAATTATTGATTTATATGATAAGGAAATATTTATTTTATGTGGATATAAATGATGGATATATTTATTTTTATGTGGATAAAAATGAATGAATTAATCTTTGAGGTGTTTTATCGATATTTTGTCGAATTGTGTAGAGGTATTAAAATTATCCGTTTGTGGATTTGGATATTTTATGTTTAGAATTTGGAAAAACTCAAAGCTACAAAGTTGTAGAAATATAAAATTTATTTTTTCGATATGGGCTATTTTCTATGAATGGAAGTAAAATTAATTTTTTTATTAAATTATTTTTTGGTTGATAATGCGATGCTATTTTCTTTGAATTGGCATGCCTTGACAAGTTTGGTCTTGAAAATAAAATATTAATATTTTATTATTTTAGTCTCCCTATAGGTGGGACCCACTTTAAATAGACGCTTAAGTATTTTGATACTTTGAGAGTTGACACCCCCAAAATAGGTCCATTCCATCCAACCCATTCTGAATTATTGAATCATAGTACAAAAATAACTTCAACTTTATTAATACAATTGTAAAGATACGCGACAACACTTAAACCTATGAGTTTAAATACAAATATATACCAATCTGTGACTCATGTCCCAACCGTGGACAATGACCTCATAATGACACCTTAAATAAAGGTATAGTCGAAAACTGTTTTAGAAATTAGAATCTTTGGGAAGTGCTCAAGAAACCTTCGTTTACATGGGAGGCCATGCGTGCAGGTTATTATAGATATCATATGCCCACAAAATTATCCTTGGTTGACCCTATAGAACCAAAGAAAAATGAGAAAGATTACTATCATATTCTTCCCAATGGTGTGTCTTCTCTTGAAATATCATTATCTCCAAAGTCTCTAATTGAGAATTATACTTCACCAAACTCCAAGATTATATAGGTAGTGTCTTCGTATATATACTCGAAGCATGAGTGGATGCGCACATCTACGTCTTATGATGATACGAGGTTGTATGTCATTAGACATCTTGTATGATAGTGGCAAAACACCCTTCCCACGTTGGGTTATTTCACCCTATTTGATTTAAAAAATATAACTACTAAATGATGACCACCGATTTCTATTCCCTCACACCCCGCTTCGACCCAAATTTACACTCGATTACTGAAAGGAATTGTGAAGCAAAAGGGTGCGCATAACTAGCTCGATAAATAATATCATGACTAAAGATAATTAAATTCTCAATAGCCTTCATCAATAATAAATCGTAGATTTAGAACATATGGTAGATGATAAAACTTTTCAACCATAGTTGCAAAAACGAACGAGCAATCCATTAGAAGAGTTAAATAGACCATAAAGTCTATTATCTTCTCATGTTAAAAGTCTACCAACAATGTTTTAACCTCAGAACATCAATCAACAGCTTCTCATTCCACAATCACGTGAATAACTTCATAATCATAATTGTAGTTCTAAATTCCTTTTCGCATTCGTGACAAAGATAATTTTCATCACTGTCTTTACCGAAACATCAAAGATCATGGTTATACCAAATCACGCCTCTGCTCATAATCATACTAATAGATTCATCTTTTGCACTACGCCGAAAGATATTCATCAACAGCTTCATCTTTGCACTACAAGCCAAAGATATTCAACAACAGGTCATCTTTGCACTACAGGTCAAAGACATTCATATCTCAATGAAATACATAATCATTTCAGAATTTATATAAACCATAATTATAACCATGTTGATCAATTCACCTTTGCACTTAAGCTAAAGATATTCAATTATAAATTCAATGGTCATGATCATACCAGTCACAATTCAACTTTTCACTACTGGCCAAAGAGAACCCTAGTCATGATCATACTAATAATCTACCCAACTTTACACTCCAGTGAAAGATAATTTCAACATCAGGGTTATAAAAATGTTATATATGATAATAAAATTAATATAATCAATACATAGTTTTAATCTCCAGAGTAATATTCATAAATCAGCTATAATTTGGTTAGAAAAAAAACCAATTTTGTAGTGAATAGTACCCGAGAATAGTAACTCGTGAATAGTAATTCGTGAATAGTAACTCATGAATAGTAACTCATGAATAGTAACCCGTCGTGAATAGTAACTCGTGAATAGTAAATCGTAAATAGTAACTCGTGAATAGTAACTCGTGACTCATGAATAGTAACTCATGAATAGTAACCTCGACATGAAAAGTTTTAAATTTGATAAAAATTCAGACCAATATTTCGGCATAATGATATTGAAGAAATAATATCACTTACAAAGAAAGTAACATCCCTTACCTCAGAAAAGAATAATACTTAAATCTGGAATACTAGATATAGTCTTTGAAAGAACTTGCATCAGATATAGCAATACTCAAAGTACTAAAATACTCACAAAAATACGCTTTCGATATATGAGAGAGAAAGAGAGAAAACTTTAGTTTCTAGTATGATTTTCAATTCTAACCTAAACACCCTATTTATAGGAAAATGCTTAGAACACTGAAGCGGAAAATTTAATAAAATATTAAATTTATATAACAAATTTCCTACGCCTCTTTGAATTCAGATTTCAACATGTTTAACAACCCACTAATCATTAAAAAAACGTTTTTCTTGAATAAAAACAATTAAAACTTCTAAAAATCAATTATTCTGGAATTTCAAAACTTCAATAATTCATAATAAATAGCCCTTTTATTAGAAAAATTTGAATCTCGCATCTTTTTATAGGAAATTCAATTCTCTACAACTTTGCGTAAGAAAGTTTTCCAAATTCCAAATGAAATTGGCCAAATCCACATACTGAACGATTTTACAAAAGTTATAATCAAATTTCAATCAAGAAATGGGGTCCACCGACACACAAAACATGTGTTAATCATTTAATGCAACAAAAATACTCTTTCTCCTCATATACTCATATATCCCACATTAATTGTAAAAATATCATCATTATTCTATTATAATAATATAATAAAATATTATTTTATCAAAAAATAAAATATCAATTTTTAACAATTGTCACATTAAAAATTTTCTCCATCTATATCCACATAAAATCAATATTTTCCTCATCATATAAATCAATAATTAATTATTCATAAATAATATTACAAAATCACAATATTGGCAACCAGGCCGTTCCTAGGAAAGATGGGGCTTTCCAATAAGAATTTCTCCTTACTGGCGCGCAATTAGGTGACCAAACCTCTCCTTAGACAGAACTTTCTAGACAATGTCAATAATGTTATCTAATAATATTATTCAGATAATATGAATTATTAGCTTCGATAATGGAAAATAATTGTGTAGTGACAATTATTAAAACAACGAAGAATATAAAATATCAACGCAACAATTATTGAATCAATAAAATAATCGAATAAAGAATTATCTGTAACAATTATTAAGTAGTGCCTTCTTTACGTAAGAATCAATAATTGGTGCAATCTGGTAATATCTTGTAACAACGGCGTACATCGTGTGTTTTAACCACCGGGTATTCCAACAAGATTAATTGTAATAACCACGCCGTTATTTGTAAACAACTTATACTTGTCATTTTCTTCATCCAATCGCTTTCTGTTATGGGGCCCACAAAAGGCTGCACCGTCGTATGAATATTCCCCGACAGGAAGAATATTCCACGACCAAACGAACATTCCCCGACAACAATGAGTATTTTATAACCACTTGCATATTTTGAAAAAAAATTCATATATCACCCTTAACTTTAACTTTTATCAATTTAATCATTTACTGAATAGTAATTATAAGAAAAAATTGAATACTTTTATTTCATAAAATTCGGGGTCTTACAAGAGTTGCTATTCCGTGCAAGTTTTTGTCGGCTCTATATCCGAAATTCAGTCAGAAGTACGACTATTTTGAGGTAAGGGGTGTTAAATTCTTCTTAAAATGATATTTTCTTCAATATCATTATACCGAAATGTTGGTATGAATATTTTATCAAATTTAGAACTTTTTGTGTTGTAGTTCTTATTCACGATATCGACCTTTATTCACGTATACTCAAGACTATTCACGAATACGACACTATTCACCGAAAAATGAAATTTTCTTCTTTTTGTCCAAGATGTCTATTATGGTCACTATCTTTGATTGTATCCATGTTTTGATCTTTATTTTTGAATTCTGCTTCAAAATTGGTATTTATGAAGTATTATTGATCTTGGATAAACTGTTATATGAATCCTTACTATTTGTCCTTCTGTCTCACTGGATTTGTTTTCTTTAAAATATTTTTCATCATCCTCAGTCCTAAATGATAATATTACTGAATATCTTTGGCCTGTAGTGCAAAGATAAATGATTAATCGATGAATATCTTTGGCCCGTAATGCAAAGATGAGCAAAAAGTTGAGATGAACATGACCAATGGTGATATGAAATGAATATCTTTGGCTCAGTAGTGCAAAGATGAATATTTGATTAAAGATGTATATTGATTGTTGTTACTGAGGATAAAATATTGATAATGGACTTTTAAATCTTAGAAGATAGTGGAATTATTTCTCTCTTGACTCTTCTAATTGATTCTTATTTCAATTGCAGCTTGTTGATCTAAAACTTGTTGTCATTATATTTTATCGATTTTTTCCTGTTGAAGACTAATGATAATTTTTTGTATATTATCTTAGTCATAATATTCTTTATCGGGCTAGTTGAGCTCACCTTTTCCTTTTTGTTCCATTTTTCTTCTCAAGAGGTGAGAACATAGCGAGGATCTAGTCGGGGTATGGAGTGATGGTTCTAGAAAGATGTTTTAGCAGATCCTCACTATTTCGCATAATAGTGTTTGAATAATTGTAATGAGGACTTATTTGAGTGTGGATATTGTCTAGAAGATAATATTTGTATTTAAACTCACATGATGTGTTGTACGTATTTTGCATTTATAATTGTATTATTGAAGTTGTAGTTTGCTTTCTGTATTATGTATTTGGCGACTCAGAATGGGTGTTTTATACCTATTTTGGGGGCGTCACAAGCTAAACCTTACAATTCTCTCCCCCATAAAAGCCACCTTGTCCTCAAGGTTGGAAATGTGGAAACCTCTAATGAAGCTGCTCCCAGTCAGTCTTCTCATGTTGCCTCAGTAGGTAGGGTGTTTGACCACTGCACTAGGACCTTTGCTGTTATAGCATTATTATTTTTCACCATTTTCCTGTCTAACACAGCCACATGTACTCCTAATAGATGTCCCTGAATACTGACTTCAGGAAGAGTGGGAGAACTAGAGCAATGAAGTCCAATCTTCTTTTTTAACAAGGAGACATGTAATACATGATGGATTCTTGCATCAGTAGGAAACTGAAGCTTATAAGCTACCTGCCCAATTTTCTCTATCACGGGATAAGGCCCATAGTATTTAGGAGACAATTTTCCATATCTAGTCTGAGATAAGGTAGTTTGCTGGTAGGGTTTGATTTTTAAATACACCAAATCACCTTCAATGAAAGACTTCTCACTTCTGGATTTATCAACATACTGTTTAATGCGAGACTGAGCAGCTATAAGATTCTTTTTAAGTAATTGCAGATGATTGGCTCTCTCTTGACAGAAACTTCTGGTAGTAGGAATATGTACCCTACCAAATTGATGGAAATTCAAGTAGGGAGGTTTGTAGCCATATAGGGCTTCAAATGGGGTTGTCTTTAGTCCACAATGGTAGTGTGTTGTACCACCACTCTGCCAAAGGAATCCACCTAGTCCATCCAGCTGGATTTTGTGCAACCATACACCTCAAAAAACATTCCAAGGTCTGGTTCAATCTCTCAGTTTGGCCATCACTTTGAGAGTGGTAAGCTGAACTTAGGTGTAACTTAGTGCCTATCAACTTGAAAAGGGACTGCCAAAACAGGCTTACAAAAAGCTTATCTCTATCTGAAACAATGGTAGATGGAAATCCATGTAACTTATATACCTGAGCAATGTACACTTGGGCTATATCAATGGCTGTGAAAGGGTGTTTTAGAGGTATGAAATGGCCATATTTAGTTAGCCTATCTACTATTACCCAGATGGTAGTGAATCCATGTGAGTTAGGTAGACCTTCAATGAAGTCCATTGATATATCTTTCCAAGGAACTTCAGGAATAACAAGGGGCTGTAATAAACCAAGTGTGGGTATAGTCTCATGTTTTTGTTTCTGACAGACATCACATTATCTTACCATTTTAATAATGTCATTCCTCATGGTAGGCCAGAAAAAGAACTTACTGATTCTCTCATAAGAACCTCTAATTCCAGAATGTCCCCTTAAGGGTGAGTCATGGAACTTCTTAAGCAACCTGTTTCTGAAAACAGGTCTGGTCCAACTACCAATCTGTCTTGAAATTTAAGTCTTCCATTACTGAAAGAGTACCCAGGTAGGGACTGGGGATTAATTATCAGTTGAGCAATCATGTTCTTTAATCCTTCCTCAGCCTCCCAAGTCAATGCTAGTTCAGAAATCCAGTGTGGTACCACAGCAGGGATAGTTGAACAATTATAATTAATCTCTTCTGCTCCTAATGGCCTAGACAGACAGTCTGCATCTACATTCTCTTTACCCTACATATAGATGATTTCATAATCTAACCCCAATAATTTGGTTATCCATTTTTGTTGATTAGTTGTGGTCACCCTTTGATCAAGTAGGTATCTCAAACTTTGGTGGTCAATTTTAATTAAGACTTTATTCCCCAACAAATAGTGTCTCCATTTCCCAACAGTATACACCACTGACATTAATTCCTTCTCATAAGTAAACCAACCAAGGTGTTTGGGAGCTATTACCTTGCTGAGATAAGCTATAGGCCAGCCCTGCTGCATAAGTAATGCACCCAACCCATAGTATGAGGCATCAACTTCCAACACAAAAGGTATACTAAAGTTAGGCATAGCTAAAACTGGAGCCTTAGTCATAGTCTCTTTAAGAACCAAGAAAGCCTCTATAGCTTTTTCATTCCACTGAAACCCATATTTTCTTAGAAATTCTGTTAATGGCCTGCTAATAGTGCCATAGTTTCTAATAACCCTATTGTAATAGTCTGTGAGACCCAGAAATCCCCTCAAGCTTTTGATATTTGTCGGCAAGGGCCATTTAACCATACACTCAATCTTTTCAGGATCAGTTTCCACCCCATCTTGATATGCCCCAAATACTGAACATGTTCAGTCCCAAACTTGTATTTACTCCTTTTAGCAAAAAGTTGATTATCTACTAACAGTTGCAAAGTCATCTTGAGGTGCTTCAAGTGATCTTCATAAGTGTTACTATACACCAATATGTCGTCAAAAAAGACAAGAATAAATTTTCTGAGATACGGCTTGAATACCTCATTCATGAGAGATTGAAAATTTGCAGGAGCATTTGTGAGGCCAAAAGGCATGACCAAGAATTCAAAATGACATGTGTGTGTTCTGAAAGCTATTTTAGGGATGTCAGGTTGGTGCACCCTGATCTGATGATAACCAGACCTTAGGTTTAGCTTAGAAAACCACATTGCCCCATGCAATTCATCCAACAGTTCATCAATTGTTGGGATTGGAAACATGTCCTTAACAGTTTGTTCATTGAGAGACCTGTAATTTACACACATCCTCCAAGAACCATCTTGCTTTTTAACCAGTAAGATAGGGAATGCATAAGGACTGTTACTTGGTTGAATGACCCTAGTATTCAACATTTCATTCACCAATTTTTCTATTTCCTCCTTTTGCACATGGGGGTATCTGTAAGGCGTTAAACTTACTGGTTGACTACCCTCCTTAAGGTTTATATGATGGTTATGTGGAAGGTGTTTAGGCTCCTGAAAAACTTTAGAGAATTGGTTCTGTAATACAATCATTTGTTCATTCTGCTCCCTGCCCTTCTTGTCCTCAATTTCCTCCTTCAATCCCTCTGCTGCAGGCTTGTTACAATCCAAATTCTGCACCATACCAAACAGATAACCAAAATATCCATGAGTTGTGGCTTGTATAGTCCTTTTAAATTCCCCAGAATTCATAATCTGTAGTGAAGGTGTCACTGCATCAGATTCCCCATGTAACACCACTTCCCTCCTATTTATGGAGATTGTTAATTGCAGGGTTAAATATTTTTTCAGTGATTGTACTATAAGTCGACTTACAGATGGATAACTAAACTTTTTTTTTCTTACAGTCAACTCACTGTACTCGACTTTTCTAACAAAAAAAAAACCGTTAAATAAGTTTTATTTAATAATGAAACTACACGTCGTTAAATGAAATTGTCCAATTCTGTTATGATGTAAGCTTTTGTGTGATGTGGCAGTGATTATGTGGATTTTTAGGAAAATTTTTATGAAGAAAATGAAAAAAATATTTTAAAGTATAATAAAATTATAAAATTAAAAATATTTTAAAATTAAAAATCTTTTCAAATTTTGGACATTAAATAAAAAACGCTTTCTTTTATAAAAATAAAATAAAAACACATTTTTTTTAATAAAATAAAATAAAAAATGCAGTTTTTATAAAAATAAAATAAAAAGAGTAAAATTATTTTATAAAAAATGCGCTTTTTTTAAAATAAAAATAAAATAAAAAATACAGCTTTTTAATAAAATAAAATAAAAACGCTTTTTTTATAAAAAAAAATAAAATAGATTTTTTATAAAAATAAAATAAAAAGCATAAATATTTTTTTATAAAAAAAAAAGCTTTTTTTAATAAAAATAAAATAAAAAATGGAGTTTTTTTAATAAAATTAAAATTTAAAAACATTTTTTTATAAAATAAAATAAAAAAGCAGTGCTTTTTTAACAAAAAATAAAATAAAAAAGCACTGATTTTTTTTAATTAAAAAACACTATTTTTTTTATAAAACAAAAAACACTTTTTTTTATAAAACACAAATTTGGTTTGTTATAAAACAACGCCTTCTGCATCTCTCCTTCTCCGTCACAACAACGCGTTTGACTCAATTATAAATTTAATGTCCGAATTTGAAAAGATTTTTTATTTTATTTTTATTAAAAAACTTCATTTTTTATATAAAAAATTATAATTTTATTTTATTTTTGAAAAAAAAATGAATTTTTTTTATTAAAAAAACACCATTTTTATTTTATTTTTATAAAAAAAATCGCACTTTTTTTTTCTAAAAAATATTGCCTTTTTTTTTATAAAAATGGCTTTTTTATTTTATTTTATTAAAAAATGCATTTTTATTTTATTTTTATAAAAAAAACTACGCTTTTTATTTTATTTTATTAAAAAATTGCATTTTTTTTAAAAAAATTTCAACTTTTTTATTTATTTTATATAAAAAATCGCACTTTTTTTATAAAAAAAAAATGCTTTTTTATTAAAAAATGTCTTTTTATTTTATTTTAATAAAAAAAGCTGCGTTTTTATTTAATGTCCGAATTTGAATTTTTTTTTAATTTTTTAATTTTTATAATTTTTATTATACTTTAAAATATTTTTTTCTATTTTTTTATAAAAATTTTTCCTAAAATCCACATAATCACCGCCACATCACACAAAGCGCGCCTACATCACCAGAATTTTAACTCAATTCTTTGTCGACGTACTTTTCGTGAACAAATCGAACTTGTTTAACGATTTTTTTTTTTTTTTGTTAGAAAAGTCGAGTACAAATGAGTGATTGGCTAAGAAAAAAAAAGTTCGATTATCTATCGTAAATCGACTTCCATAAATACAATGATCGAAAAAACATTTAACCCAAGTTAATTGCAAACCGGTCAAATCAAATGTCACTGGATTGAAGCTCTTGAGCCACTGAACTCCCAAAAAAACATATATACCTCCCAATGACAGGATTTTGAAATCAGTAATGAATTATTCACCCTGAACTGTCCACTGGAAACCCTCACATTCCCCGGTAACTACTTCACCAGCCATCGACCATGCATACGTTGACCGGTTTAGTATTCTATAGTTTAGCTTTAACCCTTCTAGCAGCTTGGGGATCCAAAAATTTATTAGTACTACCATTATCAATCAGAATTCTCATGATTCCACCATTAGCCATCCCCACAATCCTTATAGTATTATTAACACTATGCCTTGACAAGGCATGAAGTGTTATATGTGCCTCTTGTTTTCCATCATCATTAGTAACCTCTAAAACTTCCACTTCACAGCAGTCCACTTCCTTCACTTCCCCACACTCCTCAGAAGGTAACAACATGAATAATTGGGGCTTTTTACATTGATGTCCAAAAGTGTAAGGCTCATCACATGCAAAACACAAACCCTTTTTCCTTTTCTCAGCCATTTTCTCTCTGGTCAAACCTTTGATGGGCAAGGACCTACTAAGTTCCAGTTGATTTGCAGGTATTGTAGCATTTTTAGAACCACTTGGATGGGAAAGTTTTGGAGAAGGAACATTCACATGTTTTTGATAATTTTGAATTTATTTCCTTGCCTACTCTTCTTCAACCATGCCTCATCTACTCTAGATACTCGAATCAATTCCTTGAGATTGGTCACCTCAAACTCTTGAATTCCCAACCTTATTTCTTATTTTAATCCCCAAGGAAACAATCCATAAAGAAGGATTCATTTAGTGTGGTATTCCTCAATAATGTCCATCCTTTCAACTCTTCAAATTTCCTCCTGTATTCATCCACTGTACCATTCTGCTGCAGATTTTTATGCTCACCAATAGGATTAGTTTAAGACTCAGGCCCAAACCTGGCAATGATCTCGTCTATGAAGATATTCCATGTCATATCTACTCCTTCATGTACAAATACAACATACAATTCCTCAGCATCACCCTCCAAATTTAGTGTTGCTAGGTACAACTTTTGATCCTCAGCTACCACATGATGTGCAAACAACTTATTACACTTTCTAACCCATGACCTAGGGTTTGTTCCATCAAATTTAGGGAACTCAAATTCAATGGTTTTGAAAATATTGTTTCCAGCCTTATCATTACTACCTCCACCATCCAAGGGACCCAATATTGAACCAGATTGATGATTAGGATTACCTGAATTATTTTGATCCATTGGTAACCTTAATGCTAGCAAAGTCTCAAACCCTTTCTTCATCTGCTGCATCTTTTGATCTATTTTCACATCGAAGTCCTGCTTGAGACCATCCATTTGTACTCCAAAGTCCTACTTAAGACTCACCACTGAATCCTGTAGTTGAGTCCTTAATTGCAATAGAGATCCAGTGTGTTCCCCTATCTGTTCTTCCAAATTACTGAGGATTTGATTATTGGTTGCCGTGGAGGACTTGGCTGTCTCTGATACCAAGTTGTAAGGAATTCAGTGGAACTAGAAGTGATTGGGTGATTAGCTACTGGAGCAGTGAAGTGTGAATGTAAGTAATGTTCAAAGGGAACATAAAATTTACAAGGAATGATGATATCAGGAGAAAGGAGAGAAGATATCAGAAGAAAGGAGAAGGAAAACAGAATTATCATTCATCAAAAGCATCCCAATTACACGATGAAGTCACATTATAAAGTCATGCCTCACTACCCAGCACCAGCTCAGTAACAACATTCAACAGACCAAAACAGAAATAAGAAGGAAAGACTAAGTTACCCTTAACAATACTAAGCCTAATCTACCCTTGACTAAACAAACCAAAAGACAATTAAATCCCTAAACTTCCATCAGCTGGAATCAGTTGGAAATTAACTCCCTTAAGGCATTTATTACTACTCAAGCTTAAACTAAACCAGCTAAACCTTACACTAGCGTCGGAAATTGCATTGGTGGAGGAATCGACATTCGGTCAACATTGACTATTGTTCATCTTGTTCTTACAGGCATACAGGAACACAGGTAGGTTTCAATCCATTCTCCTCTTCTAGTTCTTTACTTTCATGTTGTTCGATTTCTTTGAACAAGGTTTTTTCTTTCCTTCTTTTCCTTTTTCTTTTTTATATTTAGTCACTTTATAATTTCCTTTCAACTACTCCCTGTTCACTTGGAAGTCCCTATTTTCAGTATATTCCTTTAGAATTAAGTACAATCATATATAGATACAAAAAGAGGGATTTTAGGAAACTATTCTAAGCTATACACATTTTTTTTGCTAAGATAGTAAGATCATGGATGACCCTTGAAGTATGAGATTTTACATTAAAACTGATAATTTATCTAATTAGACAGCTCAAGTCAACACTCTCCCTCAAGTTGGTGCATAGATATCTCTTATGCCCAACTTATCAAGTGAGTTGTAGAAGATCCGTTAACTGGTCTTCTGATTTAACAAATGTAAACCAAATAATCTTTTCTTCAAAATTTTGTTTGATAAAATGTTGATCCACCTCAACGTGCTTGGTGCGATCACGTTGGACCGGATTATGAGATATATCAATGGCTGCCTTGTTATCATAAAATAAGTTCATCTCAGAGCTAGGAGCAAAGCCAATCTCAGCTAGGAACCTATTAAGCCAAAGAAGTTCACACAGACCCTTGGCCATACCCCAAAATTCAGCTTCATTATTGGATAATGCAACTACCTTTTGTTTCTTACTCCTTCACGTAACAAGATTGCCTCCCAAAAAAGTAAAGTACCCTGATGTAGATTTTTTGTCCAAGATGTTCCCTGCCCAGTCAACATCTGTGTACTACTTAACATTCAAATGATCATTCTTTGAGAACATGAGCCCTTTTCCCATAAGAAAACTTTAAATAACGAAGAATCCACATTATTGCGTCACACACTAGGGCAATTCATGAACTGCATGTGACACCCCCAAATTTGGGTATTTCATTCCCACAGGATTTGGTGTTCACTGTCCAAAACATTCATGTCTAACTACCCATAACAAATGATATAAATAAAACTCACAACTTAAATAGAAATCCTCCCATTAAAGGGTTACAACATCTTAAACAAATCATAGGTCGTCTAACCTTAAATACATTAATTGCGGAAACATAACATATTTAAATAGGTCTTTTTACATAACATCTTTAAATAAATTAAACACGTGACACCCCCAAAATAGGTATACATAACCCATTCCGAGTCGCCAAATACATGGTACATAACTCAAATACAAACTTAATCTATACAATTATCAACTGTCTTGTAAAATACGATAAAACGTAAGCTGAGAGTTTTAACACAAATATTGTCTCGTAGACAATATCCAAACTCAAATGAAGTCCTCATTACAATTATTAACACACTATTTTATAAAATATTGAGGACTACTATAGCAACCATCTTGGACCGTGATGTGAGAGTTTTATACTTATAATTGAGTGCGTTTGAACTTAATCTTTTGGATGTTTTTAAGTGTTTTATGTCTATTCATGCATGTTTTATGTTTTTTTGTAGAAATTGGGATAAAAGTTACTTGGATCGACGTTTGGGGTGGCTAGATGCTCGTTTACGGCTTGCCATTTACACAGCAGTCACTTCAGAGCCAATTTGAGTATTGCTCGGGACCTTATTTCGAAAAACTTAAAGAATAAAATTTGTATATCTACTTTTCCTCTTTCCGAAACATCTTGAATCATCGAAATCGGAGTTCGTACGAAGAGGTTATGGTCATTTTCCCAAATGACGTCGGAGCAGAAAATTTCCAAAAAAGGGGACCAGCGCTAGGGCACCCAAACAAGGCTCATTTCATTGGCAAAGGGCTGACTGAGGAAGAGTTAGTCAGAGCTTGACGCGTTTTGGGGCAAATTTTGACACTTTTCTGACTCCAAATTGGATTGGGTTTGTTCCTAAGCTAAAAATTGGACTTGTAACCTATATATACATGATGTAAAACATAAAATAAAGGGAGATTACATAGATTAGATTAGAGATACACTCCATTAGATTAGAATATAAACCCTAGTTTTTATTAGTTTTGGAGATTAAAGCAACTTGGAGATCATTGAAGATCGAAGCGGGGAAGCGAGAGGGAGCATCGATTTGGCCGACAACAGATTCTATTCTCTTCTTTATCATACTTTTTATCTTTTAATGTCTATTGATTTGTGGATTCTTGGTTTCAATTCATTAATTATGAACTAACTCTTTTATTAAGATTTCAATTGAACCTTTTATGTCTATAAATTAGTTATTTGATTTATTCCAATTATTTATGTCAAAGTGAATTGTTTATCTTGTCTTGAGCTTATTGATTAATTATCCGATCGAGAATTACCTTGTTACTCTGTAAGGAATTGAAAGAGGAATTCTAGGGTTAGGCTGGGCATAATAACATGTGACTTAGTTATTTGTATGGTGAATAATTAGGTTTGTGAATTGAATGAAAATATCATTCACCGCGATGTAACACATAAGGAATTGGAATTGAAGGAGTTTAATTCAATTGTTTTGCATAGGAATATAGCAAGATTAATCTGGATTAAATAGAAGTCAATTAATCACTTGGAAAAGGACTTTAAGCATTTGAGAATTCCTGTTAACAATTCAGTAGGCATAATAATTGGGATAATTGGTTTATAGTTCATAATTGGGGATATTGAATTCTTAATCTTTATTTATCTGAATTCATTCATAAAATCTTAGTTTTATTTGTTTAATTTATTCTAGTAGAATTTATTTTAATTAGTTAATTTAGTTTTCTTAATTAGAAAAATCACGATTTGAGATTGTTTAAATAAAATTAGTTTGGTTAAGAATTAGTACTTGGTGATTTTTATTAAATAATTCCTCGTGGGAACGATACTCTACTTTCACTTTATTACTTGTTGACTGTGTATACTTGCACGTATTCATTGATTGCGAAATCGATCAACAAGTTTTTGATTAAAACTAAGCAATTATCAAGTCTAAAGGTAAATAAAGGATTTATTTATACTTTTATTCAACCATGAGGGCATTTTTGCTCTTTCTCGTGTGTTTTTTTTCATTTTTTTCTCATGATGGTAATGTCTTATTCCTTAGGCTTTTCAGGTCTACCTACCTAACGAGCTTTCACCAACGACTCCCAAACCATTAAGACCTTAGGTACGCTTAGGTGTAAAGACAATCCCCTGAACTTACTTACTCAAGTAAAGAAAGGCCACAAAACTAGACAAGCATGCCACGGTGTTTATTCATTTTTTTTTTTTCTGAATTTTCTATTTTTTTTTCTTTTCATCATTTCTTTTTTTTTTTTCATTTTCATTTTGTGTATATATATATCCCATAGATTCTCCCAAACTCAAGCTTTTACGTCATTCCAACCTTTACCGCCAGTTCACTAATTTCCTTAAATTTCAACCAAGATTTTCCCTCAGAAATAAATTATGAAACCATTGAACCAAGTAGATTAAAACAGTTTAAACTTTAAGTGCTAACTTGGGATTATATAAGTTTCGCATGAGGCTCGATTTTCTTCATGTTTAAAATTAGAACTCATCATCAATTATCAACACCGCCTCGAGTTAACATGCAAAACCAATCTTATCATAGGCTGAGCTAAGACCACACCAACCGATCACACAGATTCATGTTAAAAAAAAAAATACAATTATACTACATGAACACATACTAATGCAACACATATATGAATATGCAAATAACTACCATGTATTATATGCAACCTAAAAAAACACAACGCTAACACATAAAAAAATGAACTACCATGAAGATAACTAACTATATGCAATACGACACTAAAATGCCCCCAAACTTAAACTAGACATTGTCCTCAATGACTAAAATAGAAAAAATTAAAGCAGAGGACTTCCCTGAAAATATAGCAATCTTCCTCCTTGTCCGCTAAGTTTGGAGAATAGGCTAGGCACATAGAACAAATTGGGCACCACACTTGAATTAGACTTGAATAACCTATAAACCATGATAGAAGTAATTTTATTAAATCTTAAATAAATGCAAATTTAAAACTACTAATATAAAACCTAATAAAAACTAAAAAATTAAAAATTAAACTTGGGTTTTTCCCAATAGCGGTTGTTTTATAGTCTCACTGACTTCTTCAATTCTCTTCCAATTCCCCATGAAAATTGAGGAATCCTCCATCCATCGAGCAATGTCTCTTTGGGAGGTTCCCATTAGTAATGACCCTTGAATGAAAGTCACCTAGCAAGCTCTTTGTATATATATTTCCCCATTAAAACGTCCAAAAACTAGGTGTTTTCTCCATTATGTCTATGATCGATTGGGGCATTGAAGCTTAGTAAACACAATGGGATCTTCCTCTATCATCTCCTTTTAACCCACCACGACTCCACAAATTGTACTAGCTCTTATGTCACAAAGAGCTTTCTTAGATAACATGATCGCTTAATTGGGCATGATTTTTGCAAATCGCCCAGATTCTTGAACTTTGGTGGAGGAGGCACATGGGATACTAATGAAATCGGCTCATCTTCGTTGAATCTTACAGTTAGATCTTCGCCGATCTCCTTTTCTTGGTCCCCAAGTCTTTCCTCTCTTTCAATATCTATATCATTTGGCACATCCGGTTGCAGATTTGGTTCGGGCTCACCATCAGTCTCGGAATCCATGTCATAGAGCCAAGTGTATTGAGGACAAATTTTCGAGGCCTTGGTTAGTTGTTCCATTTGGTTCGCAAATTTTTGACTCGATATCTCTCGATTAATCCTCCACTCCTCACCTGAAGCTATGAACTTGGACAAAGCTTTCTCCCAATTTGAATGTTCTTCCTGTTGTAGTACGAGAAATCCGGTGGATAGTTGGACTTGGAGCATAAAATTGATCTTGATGAGTATGGCTCCATGAAAAATCCGGGTGATACCTCCAATCCTGATAATAGTTGTTGGGATAGACATAATTGTTGGGGTAATCACCACCATATGGTACCGGCTCGAAACTAGTGGTGCATTGATGACTCATATGATTTCCAGCACAATAATCACAAGTAACCGCACACTTTGATGACATTGAGCTTCAAAAGCGTCGACCATCTTAGAAAGTGTCTCAATTTGTGCTGATAATGCAGAAAGTGCCGCAAGTCTGTCAATCTCCGCTTCCTTTGGCTGAGTCATTCCTGCCATCCTTCGACTCCGTTGGGCTGCGATAACCTCCAACGTCTTCGAATTTGCCTCAATTTGTATTGGCTCTACAGAAGATGTATTAAGTCCATCAATCCCTGTTTCTCTTAATTGAGTCATGTTCGTGTATGGCCATTGACACGCAAAGTCATCCATGGTACCTAAAAAGAGAGAAATAAAGGAAGAGAATTAAAAATAAAAATAAAAATATTTTAAATTAAGACTAATTTGATTGATATTAATATTGGTAAATAATTATTAAATTAATTCCCCGGCAGCGGCGCCAAAAACTTGTTGATCGATTTCGCAATTAATGAATACGTGCAAGTATACACGGTCAACAAGTAATAAAGTGAAAGTAGAGTATCATTCCCACGAGGAATTATTTAATAAAAATCACCAAGTACTAATTCTTAACCAAACTAATTTTATTTAAACAATCTCAAATCGTTATTTTTCTAATTAAGAAAACTAAATTAACTAATTAAAATAAATTCTACTATAATAAATTAAACAAATAAAACTAAGATTTTATGAATGAATTCAGATAAATAAAGATTAAAACTTCAATATCCCCAATTATGAACTATAAACCAATTATCCAATTGTCCCAATTATTATGCTTACTGAATTGTTAACAGGAATTCTCAAATGCCAAAAGTCATTTTCCAAGTGATCAATTGACTTCTATTTAATCCAGATTAATCTTGCTATATTCCTATGCAAAACAATTGAATTACACTCCTTCAATTCCAATTCCTTATGTGTTACATGCGGTGAATAAATATTTCCATTCAATTCACAAACCTAATTATTCACCATGCAAATAACTAAGTCACATGTTATCATGTCCAGTTCTAACCCTAGAATTCCTCTTTCAATTCCTTCTAGAGTAACAAGGTAATTACTGATCAGATAATTAATCAATAAGCTCAAGACAAGATAAACAATTCACTTTGACATAAATAATTGGAATAAATCAAATAACTAATTTATAGACATAAAAGGTTCAATTGAAATCTTAATAAAAGAGTTAGTTCATAATTAATGAATTGAAACCAAGAATCCACAACTGAATAGACATTAAAAAAATAAAAGTATGATAAGAGAAGATAATAGAATCTGTTGTCAGCAAATCTGATGCTCTCCTCTTGCTCCTGCTCTTGATCTTCAATGATCTCCAAGTTGCTTTAATCTCCAAAACTAATAAGAACTAGGATTTATGTTCTAATCTAATGGAGTGTATCTCTAATCTAATCTATGTAATCTCCCTTTATTTTATGTCTTACATCATGTATTTATAGGTTACAAGTCCAATTTTTAGCTTAGGAACAAACCCAATCCAATTTGGAGTCAGAAAAGTGTCAAAATTTGCCCCAAAACGCGTCTAAGCCTGACCAAACTCTTCTCCTCGGTACTTTGGCACTGGGCACTGCATATATGGATTCTGCCCCTAGAGCCCCTGTACTGAAATGAGTTTGTTTGGGCCCCAAATACCGAAATGAGTCTTGTTTGGGCGCCCCGGTGCTGGTCCCTTTTTTGGAAATTTTCTGTTCCGACGTCCTTTGGGAAAATGACCATAACTTCTTCGTCCAAACTCCGATTTCGATGATTCAAGATGTTCCAGAAAGAGGAGATGTAGATCTACAACTTTCATTATTTACGTTGTTCGAAATAAGGTCCCGAGCAATACTCAAATTGTCTCTGAAGTGACTGTTGTGTAAGTGGCAAGCCGAAAATGCTCATCTAGCCACTCCAAACGTCGATCCAAGTAACTTTTGTCCCAATTCCTACAAAACAACATAAAACATGCATGAATAGACATAAAAACTTAAAAAATCCAAAAGATTAAGTTCAAACGCACTTAATTATGAGTGTAAAACTCACTCATCAGACCGTCACTCCATTCCCCGACTAGTCTCAGCTATATTCTCATTTCATGAAGAGAACAATGAAAGAAAAAAGTGAGCTCAACTAGCCCAGTAAAGAATATTATGACTAAGATAATGCATAATAAATTATCCTTAGCCTTCAACAGTATAAAACTGATGTAATATAATAGACAACAAGTTTAACTGCAGTGGAACAAGCAATCCATTAGAAGAGTCAAATAGAGTATGGTGTCTACTATCTTCTATGATTTAAAAGTTCATCATCAATATTTTATCTCTGTAACACATCTCAATAATTAATCCATATCACCGAATTATCCATGCATTATGGGCCAAGGATATTCGTTAGTATCACATCCACGAATTATTCATGCACTACGGGCCAATGATATTCGTTATTATCACCAATGGTCATGATCATGCCAAAAACTGTTCATCAATGCACTACGGGCCAATGCTGACTTTTGCCACATCATTTGTAACATTACAGGTCATGATTATACCGATACATAATTCCTGGTCATAATCATAACAATCAACAGTCCATCTATGCACTACGGGTTAAAGATAATTTTCATCACAATATAAGTATGAGAATGATGACAATGATATAATAATTAATTTAAGTGAGATCAATGATAAAATTTAAAGATTTATAATTCAATTTATCCAGAGTTTAAGAATGTCTAAATTGTCAACATGATAACTGCTCTGTGAAGTAAAATTCAAGAATAATATTCATGTATCAAAAATAATTTGGACAGAAAAGAAATCAATTTTTGTCGTGAATAGTACCCAGTAAATAGTACTTCGTGAATAGTACCGTATGTATGAATAATACCGTATGTATGAATAATGTCGTATGTATGAATAGTACTCATGAATAGTACTCCGACATGAAAAGAGTTAAAATTTACAAGAATGTCCAGAAAAATATTTTAGTGAAACGATACTAGATGAATCGTAAATTTCAAGGATATTCTACTAATTTCAAGGAGTATAGAAGCACTACTTATCAAAATAAGTGTAGATTTAGGAATTTAAAACGAAATAATATTACTTACATACTACATAATATGGAAGAAAATATTATTTCTTACGAATATTGAACAAAATAATATCTCTTACCTTAAAAGGAGAGTACTTCTGACTGGTATAACGGGGATATTCTTGAAGCAAACTTGCACTGTTTTCTACACTTAAAGTTTCCTTAAACTCTAAAGAAATACACTCAATATTATAGAAGAAGAATTCTCTAATTCTGGTGTGATTTTCGCAACCTATTTATAGGAGAATGACAGGGTACTATTTGAATAAAATCACGGGTGAACAGGACGAAATTCACGGGCAAAGTTCGGCGAAAAAATTGATTTTTCTGATTTTCACTATGCTGCACTATGCAATACTATGCACCACTATGTAGTACTATGCAAATACTATGCAATACTATGCAACACTATGCAGTACTATGCAATATAAAACAAAAAGTGAGATAACTTTCTACCAACAATTTTGAAAAATGAATAAGTGGGGGTCCATGTAATAAGCCAAATTTATAATAAATACTTCATGATAAACCCCTTTATTTATCACAAATTACTTGACTAAACACATTTTTAATCTTTCAACAATTATTCATCATTAATATTATTATAACTCACAATATTAACAACCAGATCATTCCCAAGAAAGAGGGGGCTTTCCGATAAGGACTTCTCCTTATTGGCGCGCAATTAGATGACCAAATCCCTTTCCTCGACAGAACTTTCTAGACATTGTCAATAATGCAAATAATAATACGAACATTTGAGTTTCAGATTTAGGTTAGTTTTTCAAGGATTTTTTATTTGGGGCTTGATTTGATGCTTTAGTTTCAACACCCTAATTTTTACAATTATTTTTAGGTCTCCCAAATGGTAAATTGGTAGCTCTTTTTGTCTTGATGTTGATTTTTATTGCGGGTTACACATTTGCCTAGTGAATTAGAATCTTCTTTATTTGGAATTGTGAATTTTTTTTCTTTGTTGTTTAATTTAAAGTGGCACTTAAAGTCGGGATATTGAGGATATTGGATACTACTATTTGATAAGTGATGTACCTGGGGCACTGGTATTCAGTTCCTTTGCTTAAATATCAGTGGAAGGGATTTCTGTTCAGTTTTTCCCTTTCATAAAATTCGACAAACTTAATGAGAAATTTGATTGTGAAAACTTAATGAGAAATTCTATTTTTTGTGGCATCTCTTGTTGAATGTATGTGTATGTTTCCTTGTCAACGGTGTGATTTTTAACTATTATCTTAGGACATTATCTAATTCCGGTATTTGTGTAAGTACGTTAAACTAACCAAGTTCCTGCTATGTCATCAGTTCTCTTAACTAGCAATGGATCAAGTTGATGAATTTTATCATGAACGACTAGCAGCAGTCTGGGGAGTAACATGCCAAATTGAAGAGGTAATAAAAGTTTATATGATAATTTTGTAAGAATCTTGAATTTACCTAAAATATTTTCCAATTGTTAGCAATTATTTGTTTTCTTGGATTTCTCAAGGTTTGTACTTGGGTTTCGTAGGAGCTACAAAAAACAAAATTGATTTAATTAACTTCAATGTCTCACATATATTGTCTGTGTCCAATTCATTGCCACCAGCTTATCCAATTGATTTCAAATACAAGATTGTTGATGGTAGGAAATTTTTAACTTTAATTCATCCAATGTTTCATTAATTGAAACTTAAATCTTGTTAGGCTTTAGAGTTTAGACTTCCTTGAGTATTTTTTTTGATTTTGTTTTAATGGTTGTTAGTGAGATATTGTGGCAAATGACTTCTTAATCTTATGTTCGTATACCCTATCATACATCGTATGGATTCCATGAGCTTAAATGAGTTCTTCTTACTTCTATGATTTATGGATTTCAAAATTTTACTTATTTATTATTGTAATATCTGATTTCAAAAGATTAATACATGACTATCTTTGTGATATTTGTCTGTGTTCGATATTTGTAGGGCATGACTTGGTTTGAAAACCTAGGGAAAAATGAAAACAGAATTATTATTATTTTTTTATTTTTAAAAGGTTATTTTTGATAAAATTTTTCGTGGGAATTAACTTAATTCCCGACGAACATTTCTATCGAAAATAAGCTAATTCCGACAGAATTTGCTTATTTCCGACAAAAAATTATGTCAAAAATAATATTTTTTCATGTGGCGACTTTATCTCAACTAGACACGTGATCCCCCTATAAGGCGTCTCACTAAATCACCTAGGCTTCTATTAATTACCTCAGTTTGGCCATCTATTTGTGGGTGATAAACAGTGAAAAACTGAAGTGTGGTGTTAACTTTCTTCTAGAGGGTTTTCAAAAATTAATTCATGAATTTGACATCCATATTAGAAACTATAGATAAAGGTAAAACACATAGTCTCACAACCTCATTAAAGAAAAGCGATGTAATATGTGAAGAATCATCGTTTTTATTGCATATAATAAAATGTGTCATCTTAGGAAAATGGTTCATTACAACAAAAACAGAATCATGACCTCTATAGGGTCCGCGATAACCCCAAGACAAAATCCATGATAATATCCTTTTAAGGTGCATGAGTACCGACAAAATCATATACAACCCCGCATTTTGCTTCCTACCCTTAGCAGTTTGACATGTCTGACACTCGAAAACAACACGAGCTATGTTCCTCTTGAGGCTAGGCCAAAAGAACCTATCCTCCACAATCGCAATGATCTTATCGCGACCAAAATGACCTTCGATTCCTCCCGCATATAACTCCCAAACTAAATGCTATCACGTAGACGTGCTAGGAATATACAAGCGAGTGCCCTTAAAAAGATACCCAATATAGATACGAAAATCACCTGAGGGTTGTACACTAGAAATCTATATGGCAATATATGTTTCACTAAAGTTTCGACAAGGGTACTCATGGACAATACGCTCAAACCCAATAACCTTTACACTCAAAGTGTTAAGAAGAATGGATACCCTACTCAACGCATCATCAATACTTTAGGACCAAAAAATAGTCCTGAAGAAACTCAACTCATCTAGCGTGTCGATGACTCAACTTCTTCTAGGAGCTTATATACTAAAGTGTATGATGATCAGAATATAACACAAACTCCTTGGGAAACAAATAATGTCGACAATACCTAAGCGCCTGAACTACAACATAAAACTCCCTATTATAGGTGGAGTACCTTTGTCGGGCTTCATTTAGCTTCTCATTAAAGAACCCAACGGGATGACCCTTTTGAATAAGCACTTCCCCTATACTATACATACGCTAGAAGCGTCGCATGATACCTCAAAAACCTTACTAAAATTTGGTAGCGCGAGAACAGGTGCATGTGTTAACCTATCCTTAATCTCCAGAAAGGCTTTAGCAACCGATTTAGACCAAACAAACTCCTTTTTCTTTAAGCAATCGGCGACGAAGCCATAATGGTACTAAATCCCTTAATGAACCTCCTTTAGCTTTATGTATATTATAAACTTCAGGCCACTCTATAATAGCCTTTACTTTTTCAGGGTCAACAAAAATCCCATCTTTGAAGACAACAAACCCGAGAAATATGACAAACTCTTGCACAAAATAACAATTTTCAAATTAATATAAAGCTTCTTACATTGGAGAGCGAATAAAACCTGGCACAAATGAAGTAAATGTTCCTCTCGGGTGTGACTATAAATGATGATGTTATCGAAATAGAACACTACAAACTTGCCAATAAAAGACCGCAATATCTGATTCATAACTCTCATAAAGGTGTTAGGCGCATTGGTTAGACCAACGGATAGGACTAACCACTCATAAATGTCATCACTAGTCTTAAAAATAGTTTCACTCATCTCTTCACGGATGTGGACTTGGTGATGTCCACTCTGTAGATCTATTTTGGTGTACACGTGAACTCCACTCATTATATCTAACATGTCATCAAGCCTAGATATAAAAAACATATACTTGTCGGTGATCTTATTGATGGCTCGACTATCACAACATATCCTCAAATTCACATCAGCCTTTTGGGTAAACAAAGTTGGCGCAACACAAGGGCTAACACCTTCTTACACAAAACTCTTACTCAACAAATCACCTACCTGACGTCTCATCTCTACCTGCTCTATAGGGTTCATCCTATAATGGGGCAGGTTAGGTAAAAAAGACCCCGATACGATGTCAATGACATGTTGAATATCTCTAGGAGGTGGTAATCCATTAGTTAACTCACTAGGCATCACATCGACAAACTCATGGAGATCTAGCTCACATCACTAGGTACGACATTGCTACTCTTCTCAGGAACGTCCCTAACCCCCTAGCCAAAACAACGTACATAGCGTTCTCCTCTCTCATACGCTTCTCAAAGGCCCTCTTACTAAGGATATGGAGAGATTTGATTTGTTGTATATGCATATTATTCTCTTTTGGTTGACCCTTGGAAGACACTCGGGGTCTAACAGGTGCTAAAGTAATTGATAGATATTGTAATTGTACCCAATGCTTTGATACCACAAATGATGCAGGACAATCTTTGTAGAATGGATTTTATTATTAATTGATAGATATGTAATTAAGCTCTGCACTTAAATTCTAGGGTCTATAGTCTTAACACGACGTCTATTAGCTCTAGAGAAATATCTCCACAATATAAGAAGGAAATTGTTAAATCCACAACAGAAAATGTTATTTCTACAACAAAAGTGTCGTTATAGATCTTATAGCGACAGTTTTCACCGTCGCTATATATCTACAGCGACACTTTTGTTGTGGAAATAACAAAAAGTGTTGTGAATTTAACAATTTTCTATAAGAAAAACCAATAATAATTTCAATATTCAAAATGTACTGAGTTTGGAAAATTACATCGTTATTTAAATAAAACAACCCTACGTTGGACTTGGAGACCAAGAAAATAACTTTTACAAATATACCCCAACTAACTCCCAAAATTAAACCAACGTCACAACAACAATTTCTAAAACTAGCACAAAACAGGAAAGATGTAGTAAAGTGTGAGAGAGGAAAAGACAAAAAAAGTAAAGGGGGAGAGCAAGAGAGGGCTAGGACAAAAAAAAGGTGAAATTGGAAATAAAAAGTTGTAAAGCTCAGATTTCCAAGGGCCTTTTTGAAGTGGAAAGAAGCAGTAATTAAGTAGTAACTAAGGAATTGATCCATTATAGTAGTAATAATTAAGAAGATACAAATAGCAGTTATTATGTATTACATGTGGAATTTGGGAGTGGTAGAATGCATAAGCATTCAGAAATTGTTAGACAATGTTGTCTATCATGGCTGACATGGAAAGAAACCATAAAAGCAATTGACAGCTCACAGTTTCTCCATATCTGAAAGAAAAGGTCATTGATCCTAGTATTTTCATATAACAAGGCTTGTTTTATGTTTTGGCTGTTGCCAAGAAGGAGGTCGTCCTTGATCATTTATACTTGTTTTGGGGGACTATTCCATATTGCACTTGTAATAATATTTTCAATTAACTAGTAATATAGGACAAATGTATGGTCCAACAGTGAAAGATCTGTTAAACAAGTAAACAATAAACCCCCCCCCCCCCCCTCCTCCCTCCTCCCTCCTCCCTCCTCCCTCTTACTATCTTAAAGGTCCATAATCATTGGTTAAAGTCACAGGATAACTAACTACTGACTAGTTCAGCCCTAGATGTTGAGAGGCATGGCATGGTTCAAATACAACAAGCGACTCAAATGTCAAAGCCAACAATTAGAATATTCAGATTCTTCAGAGGTCTAAAGTTTTGTTAAAAAAGAGAGCACACAGTATATAGCAGGGAAGACAATTTCCTGCCACATGGCATGGCTATAACATAAGAAACAAAGTATATTTGGCATGGAAGATTTCATTCTAAACTCTACAACAACAAACTACCAAATAACCCCGACTTGCCCAGTAAATTACGTCTCTGAGGCGGAAGACATCAAGACATTGATATTCTCAATGAAAATATCAATGCGAGTGACAGACAGTTAGTGAAACCATCAACCGTTCATTTGGAAACTAATTTATGCTTTTTTTTGTGGCTGGATGAGCAAAATAAAACCAGCTAAAGTCGAGCAACAACACGTTTGCTTCTTGTTGTTTTAAGACTTTCCACGTGCAACGCTATGCCATAGGCGGCCATATACAACTAGCTCAATATCAAAAATACCTAGTCCATTAAAATTCACAAAAAAATAAAATAAAATCGGATATAATTCCAACTCTCCCCGCCATGGTAAATATTTTATTAGCAAGAACACTAAACAACACAAACACACAGAATATTTCAATAATGTCAACACTATTTAATATGCTAAATAGCAATAAGATATAAACAGCAACATGTTCGGATTGCAATTAATACTTTTGGTTCTCCTATATAATGAAATGGCTAAACAACTAAATTCATTGAAAAATCAAAATCAGAATGTATGAAGCACAATAGTAGGTCCTGAAAACAAAATCAAGATGAAACAGGAATCATATGTCGTAAGAAAGCAGAAGAAAGTCATCTTAGGGATCAAAAACTACAAATACAGATGTCAAAGTAGACAGAGTTAAGCAAAAGGCACATAAGTACTTGTTCATACCAAGTTTACAGAGTTACCAATTGTGGCAAGGATACACAAATTAGAGGGAACAAGAACAGAAGCTCAAACATGGAACTAAATTAGCATTGATCAAAAACAGAAAATGATGTAAATAGAACAAGAGCTTTTCATTCCAACTCATGTTCATCACTCACGAGCTGCCATTGCAACTACTATTACAATTCGACCATCTCCTAAAAGTGCAAGCGACAAGACTCCTACCTCCAAAAAGGCCAAACCTTGACTTGGATGCGGATGATCGACCGCTGCTACTAGATGGAGCATCAGCATCAGCATTAGCTGCACCTGCAATTTCTTGGCTCACCATTGGTGGGAATTCCACACCATCCTCTTGAGCTCCACTATCACTTGCACTCACATCCACCGCTTCCACTTCAACCTCACACACATCCAAATTAACCATCAATGATCCCCTCCTCACCCTCAACCAATCTGCAACTTCACTAGTCACATCTCTACACTTCTTAACCTTAATTTTAACCAAATTAGGGCAGCCCCAAGCAAAAGCTTCAATCCCCTGATCCGAAACAGGACACCCCTTGATACACAACTTCTTCAAGGCTGCACATTTTGCAGCAATGCACGAGATTTCAGCGTCAGCAATTGTCTCACTACCACAAAGTGCTAACCTTTCCAATTTTTGACAATTGGAAGCAATAGCTTCCAGACTTAAAGAACTAGGGTTAACACCAATAAGAACCAATTCTTGAAGCTTAGCACTATGCTTAGCAATAGCAATCAAGCCTTCGTCTCCAATCCGATTTGTCCTCCAACCATCAATGTGAAGCTTCCTCAACAACTTACAATGCTCCGCCACAGACACAATTCCGGCATTTGTGCACTCCGGAGTTTTAACAATATGTAAAATCTCCAATTCTGGGCAATTTGATATAGCTGAAAGGCCAACATCACTCACTTGCAGCCTTTCTAAATGAATCTCAACCAAATTATTCTTTCCACTGGCAACCGTTTCCAAAAGCCTATCCCAATCACCTAAGCATCGCAACAGTTTTAGAGATTTCAAATTCTTTGATCCAATTATGAGCGGTCCAAAGCACTGACCATTATAAAGCTCCTTCAAGCATATAGATTTTAAAGAGGAAGCCGCGACGCCAGGACCAATCGGTTCGGCGGCGCCACCGTCGTTGATACCACGGAGGCGTTTGACAGAGAGCTCCTCGAGAGACGAGCAGTGATCAAGCACAGCGTTCATGCCTTTGGCACCGAACATACAAGATCCACATGAAAATTTTTTTCAAACACTTGGAGTTCTTAGCAAAAGCGGTCATACCGAGGTCGGTCAGCTCGCGGCAGCCGCGGAGCTTAAGGCGCGTGAGGTTAGCGCACTTGAGGGAGATCAAGGTCAAAGCATCGTCATTCACGCTTTTAGATCGGCGGTCGCATCGGAGAGCGAGCTTCGTGACGGAGTCAAATCGAGAAAACAGGTCCGGAACTACAGAGAGCAGGTCCGCCTGTGCGTTGAGCGCAAGACGATGGCGACTCTGACCTTCCACGCGCAGCCATCTCTGGCAGACAAGGGAGCACCGTTTCCGGTCGCCGGAGCAGAGCGATTGAAAAATTAAGGCTAAACACTCATCTGGAAGCTCGGATATCAAGTCACGGTTACCGATTAAGCCTTCGGCGTCGCTATAGTCGTGGTTTGAGTGCATGACGGAGAAAACCTCCGATCGGGAAGTATTCCGTTGATAGGCCGGAGCAGTATGGCGGTGACTTGAGCAGGGATTGAACCCGTGAGTTGAGGAAGACTGCCCCATACACGTGGGTGGGTATGGATTTGATGGGTTGGGATTTAATAATAATGGAGAAATGAAGAGAGAAAAGAGGAGAGGAAAAGGGTGAGAGCCATCAAATGGTTTTGATAGTCACGAGTCACGACCGACTAATGGACCAAATTCATACAAGTACTAGAGTTTTGATTTGCAGGAGGAGGAGGAGAATTAGAAGGAAGAGGAGGCTCTCATTGCTTTAATCTGTTTTCGTAATTTGTGATTGTATGTGTTGTAATTTGTGATTGTATGTGTTGGGTCGTAATATTTCTCCTATTTGGGTCGGGTAAATTGGGCTCATTTATTAATTTAATCTATTGGGCTGTTATAATTGAGCCATGAAAGTTGTTGGGCCTGGTCACCATGTTACCTTTATCCTATAGGACCGGATCGGTTCGTTGGATTAACCCGTTGGATCATTTAATATATATTACTTTGACTTGAATGATGAAATAGCATGCAATGATTAGAGATATATCTGCCATGCATTAATGTGGATGGGATTATAGCCGGCCGGCGGTGGAAAACAGTGGCCAAAAGTAGTGGATAAGCTCAATACAGTCGGCAGAACCCATCAGATTAGGGGGATATGTCAGATAGTAGTGGGTGGCACAGTAATCCAGGCGAAGATATTATAGCCTAGCGAGTAAGTCTTCACAGAGAGGTATGTTTTTCATATATTCATATACACACAACGGAGAACTATTATCTCTTTCATTACACTAGATTTTATCATCATCTTGAGTTAACCTTGTGAACACATATACTTACTCTCACGCCTGAGCTATCCTCTCACATCCGTCCTACCGCTGCTTTGTGGTGTTTGTCGTGTTCGTGTGCGGGGATCGGGACGCCTTTTTGTGATTGAGGCGTGGAGAAAGATCCCGGCGTTAACATCAAGCGCCATTTAGAAGGAGGGTCGTTTCTGTTGTTCTTGAAGTTTTCAATAACAAATTGTAAATGGTCTACGCGGAAATCCATGGTGAAGAATAGTAGAACAGCTTTACCTCTAAAGGATACCGATGGTTTTCGAGGGTTCTCGCTCGAGAGCCCAAGGTGATGCTAAGAAGATTGATTTTCTTTCTTGAGAGAAGACCCACCATGGTGGGAAAAGGGTAGAAGGCATACCGCTTAGAATCATATACCGAAGTGGTCGAATCGACAGGGCCGATCAAGTTAGAAAAGAAGTCTACACTCTAAAGACATATCTCGAGGCCGTCCCCGGAATCGGCGCGACACCAACAACCATTTTCCCGATTGATTGATCGAGAAGGGTATTCCGCCTATTGGTCTTGAGGATTATGGTCGAAGCGAGTATATGAAGACCCAATGGCCATTTTCCCGATTGATTGATCGAGAAGGGTATTCTCGCCTATCGGTCTTCGGATTATGGTCAAGCGAGTAGATGAAGACCCAACAACCATTTTCCCGATTGATTGGCCGAGAGGGTATTCTCGCCTATCGGTCTTCGGGATTATAGTCGAAGCGAGTAGATGAAGACCCAATGACCATTTTCCCGATTGATTGATCGAGAAGAAGGTATTCCGCCTATCGGTCTTGGGATTATGGTCGAAGCGAGTAGATGAAGACCCAACAACCATTTTCCTGATTGATTGACCGAGAAGGGTATTCCGCCCTATTGGTCTTCGGGATTATGGTCGAAGCAGAGTAGATGAAGACCCATCTCGGAGGCTTCATGTGGATATTTGTGTCAGCTAAATGATTTGATCCCACATCAGCCACCAAAAGGCTATATTCGATTTTATCTCCTATACCTCTTTTTATGCAGGGGGTAGTCGACTGGTCCATTGCCTAGGGATCGTGTTAACAAAGGCCACCATGGGATCGAAGTTTAAAACATTCATGAGGGACTTGGTAGCTCATCCATAGTCTGACAGGCACAACAAATGCCACCTCGGTGTTAGGAGGTTCGGGAGGACTCGCTGACCATTCGATGGTAGCCTCTTCGGCAGGTGGTCATCTTTTGGCATTGTCAGGCCCTTCGTGGTAGGCAATTGTCGTCACTTATACCTTGTCAGGCCCTTCGTGGTAGGCAAGTGTCATCTTTTGGCATTGTCAGGCCCTTCGTGGTAGGCGATTGTCGCCACTTAGACCTTGTCGGCCCCTCGCGTGTAGGTAAGCAAGTGTCATCTTTTAACATTGTCGGGCCCTTCGTGGTAGGCAATTGTCGCCACTTAGACCTTGTCAGCCCTTCGTGGTAGGCAAATGTCATCTTTTGGCATTGTCGCCCCTTCGTGGTAAAGCAAGTGTCATCTTTTGGCATTGTCGTCGCCCCTTCGTGGTAGGCAATTGTCGTCACTTAGACCTTATCGAGCCCTTCGTGGTAGGCAAGTGTCATCTTTTAGCATTGTCAGGGCCCTTCGGGTAGACAATTGTCGCCACTTTTGCATTATCGGGCCCTCGGGGTAAAGCGATTTGTCGCCACTTTGGCATTGTCGGGCCGCCGGGGTGTAGTAAATTGTCGCCACTTTTGAATTGTCAAATTCTTCGGGGTAGGCAATTGTCGCCACTTTGACTTCGTCAGGCCCTTCGTGGTGATTTAATGTCATCTTTTAACTTCACAGCCCTTCGTGGTGAGCGAATGTCATCTTTAACTTCATCAGGCCCTTCGTGGTAGATGATTGCCATCTTTTAGTTCATTAGGCCTTTCGGGGTAAACAAACTCTCAATGAAGCGAGATCATCTCACACTTCCTATGAATCGAATAAGTATCTCTTTACTTTATTACCTAAATTTTTCTAAGTGTTGAGTTGGAATGCCTCATTCTTTAAACCTCACCTTATCTCATTATATGACATGCTTAATTGTTAATTAACAATTTGAGTTGAATCCTTGAAGGGGTTTTGTACATTTGTCCGGATGAATTCATATTGAAGTATTGACAGAAGTAAAAATGCAATCAAGTCATAAGGAAGAAGATCACTTTTCATTAATATCTCATCTACTTACAATATGGAAAATAAAAGAAAATTTTTACAAGTGTTTTTTTAATAAAACCAAAAGAAACAAAATTTGTCGCTTCAGCAAAGACCTCGTCATCTCAAGAAATCGAAGCAAGGATGGATCTATGTTGTCTTTGATCAACTTCTCCTCGCCACGACTTCTATAGAGCTCAGTAACTTCCGTATGAATCTTCATGATTTCTCCATTGATTTCATCCGAAGTTTCGATATTCTTCACAGATTTGTTTGCGAAGATCATCAGTTAAAGGAGGCCCAAGGTCCCGGAGAGCCTTGAGTTCTCGAATTTCTTCTTTGAGCTTCTGGCGTATATTCATCTGACGAGTTTCTTCCCACTCCAGCTTATGAATCGTCTTAGTTAAGAGCTTAGAATCAGCCTTTAGCTCCTTGATCTTATCCATCCTTATTTCACTCCTCTGAACCAAGTCGACATTCATCTTGACGATCTCCTCGTACTGTGCTTTAGTCGACTTCAGTTCTTCCTTGGAGGTCTTCACATCTCCCTTGGCTTGGGCCAACTCTTTCTGAAGTCCTTCATTTGTATGAAGGATGCCTTCACGTTGGGTCCTTTCCCGAGCAAAAGCAGACTTCAGGATGGCATTCTCCTTCCTTATCGCCTCTTCTTCTGATTCAGCATCGAGAGATCTTGGACGCAGACGCCCGAATACAGCATTTGCCTGTGCATGTTCAGTATTATTTGATCAGTTTCAGATATATGGGTACGAAGATAAGTATGAAAATGAAGGAGAGAATCATTTACCTTCGCCAAATAGCTCATACCTTCGCTAAGCAAATCCCCATTCGTACTTTTCCCGAATCGGTGGTCATCGGTCTTGCAAACAAAGGCCTCGAACAGTTGAAAGGGGAAGTTGGCATTAAATCGAGACCACATTGTTGGAGAGGCCATGACATCATGCTGGAATTCGGTAGTCGTTTGTCGTGGAGGAGAAGACATAGGTTGGTTGCGAATCGGCGAGGGATCCGCATGTATTGCCTCTGGGGAAGGAGATCGGGCAGGTGTAGGCTCGGGAGTTGAAGAAGGCGAGGTTGAACCCGGCCGGTCATTCGAGGGTTGTTTTTTTTCGGACGTGTGTGGGGTCGATTGACCACCAATGATCAGTGTTTGGGTTTCGGTTGGCGCTATTGGGGGGTTGACTGTTGAAGGTGGAGGAGCTCGGAGTTCTTCGGCGGTGAGGGGAATTATCTTTGATCTTAATTTTTTAGCACGAAGGACTTTCACCCAATCGTGTAGAGGTATGTCAAGTAGACTCCTCTTAATTGGGGCTGGTTCAGAAGGTGTGGTAACGGGGTCAGTTGGAGGAGTTGATTGGGGGATTGCTTCGGGAAGAATGTCCTCGTCGCTTTCAGGATTTATCTCGCGAGGGATGGTTTTGGCTTTTTTGGCAGCTTTCTTCCTTCGGCGAGGTCTAAGGGTTTCTTCGGGAATGAGAGGCTCGTCGGCTTCAGGCTCATCATTCCGAAGGGGAGTGGTTGGTGGATCGGAGGCTGGGGGGTCGGTTCGGGAAGACTCTTCAGTAGGAAGCTCTTCACTCGCCTCCGTAGTCCTCCCGGCCAGAAAGTCTCCCAAATCTTTCACTTCCGAAGAAGTTGGTTTGATCAGAGACACTGCAAGTAACCATATATTAAAATCCATGCCACTTAAATACCTTGAAAACTATATCAGCAGTAGTTTGAAACTTACATTTGTGATCATCTGACCCGAGCTTGTTTGGTCGGAAGGTGAAACTCCATTCTTTTGGAGGATCTTCTTCGAAAATCTCCATCTCCTTCACATGCTCTTCTTCGAATGTCTCCAAGTCAATGAGAGATCCGGTCTAGGATGGTCCAATCTGGAAGAGAAGAGATCTACGGTCCTCGACAAAAGAACCATTTCTCGTGCCAGCCCTTGCTTGAAGGGGTGCTCATCAGGGACCTCTTCTCGAATTTGGAGTTTGGGCGAGGAGATTGTTTGCTCAGCATCTTAAACCCTCGTTCTCGGGATCTACCGGCTGAGAAAAGGGTGAAGAAAATGTCAACGGAGGGAGTAATCCCTAGCTCGTGGCAGAAGGCAATGAATGCCAGTATGTGGATGTAGGAGTTGGGCACCAGCTGAGCGAAGCCCACTCCTATGAACCCTAGGAGGGTAACAACGAAGGCGTGAAGGGGTAGACGAATCCCCTTTTCTAGGAAGGTAGCAGGCATGGCGACCCAGCCATCTGGTCGCTGGTACATTCTCTCTTCCGGAGTAGGGGCCCTTATGGCATAGTTATCCGGAATCTGGTATCGAATCCGGAGGGCACGTATCTCGGATTCTGTGACGGTAGACGGGATGTTGGCATGAGGAAATTGTTCCCCATCCTTGAAGAAATCAGCAGGAGATGTAGGGTGTGAACTCGAACCCTCTAGGTTAGGGTTTGGGTTGGAGGAAGCTGGAAAAGTCTGGCCAGGGTTCACCATTGTTAAAATTTTGAAAGCTAGAGAGAGAAGTTCTAAGAAAGAGAAGAAAGCTCAAAGGTTCAAGATTCGAATTAGCAGGTAAAACCGTCAGAATTGGTAAAGTTTACCTTTTATACCGATTTACCATATTGTGGTACGAGTAAAGCACATTAAATGTTAGTAATGATGAGAATTCGAATGGGAAGTATCTGGGTTGACCTTTGGATATCTTATCAGATTGGGCCTTACAGTTGGATTTCAGATTGTTGGACCATCCTATTCAATTTCAATCCTTTATTGATTGGGCCTATTATTCTTCTCAGCATTCACCCATTCCACGTTCCTTTTCATGCACCAAAGTGGGTATGTCTCAATTATTTTCCGATTTGGGCCTTTAGTAAAATCTAATATCATGGACCGTTTATAGTTTTCCATTAAACATCCCGCTTAACAAATAACTAGGGGGGTAATGTTGGGTCGTGATATTTCTCTATTTGGTAGGGTAAATTGGGCTCATTTATTAATTTAATCCATTGGGCTATTATAATTGAGCCATGAAAGTTGTTGGATCCGGTCACCATGTTACCTTTATCCCATAGACCGGCCTTGGGTTCGTTGGATTAACCCGCGGATCATTTAATATATATTACTTTGACTTGTAATGATGAAATAGCATGACAGTTGACCGAGATATCTGCCATGCATTAATGTGGATGGGATTATAGCCGTACTACGGCATGAAAAAACAAGTGACCATAAAAGCGGTGGATAAACTCCATGCGATTCAATAGAACCCATCGATCGGGGGATATGTCAGATAGTAGTGGGTGGCACATTAATCCAGGCGAAGATATTATAGCCTAGCGAGTAAGTCTTCACAGAGAGGTATGTTTTTCATATATTCATATACACACAACGGAGAACTATTATCTCTCTCATTACACTAGATTTTATCATCCTCTTGAGTTAACTTTGTGAACACATATACTTACTCTCACGCCTGAACTATCCCTCGACGGTCCGGCCGTCAAGTTTGTGGTATTTGTCGTGTTTACTGTGCAGGATCAGGACGTCTTTTTGTGATTGGGACGTGGAGAAAGATCCTGACATTAACAGTATGTATAATTATGTTGATGGTATGGGGGTTGGGATGGATGATGAATAGGAGTATAGTTTTTTTTAGGAACAAGACTCGTTCTTTTCCGTTTTCTTCCCACCACCGAGAGTTACTAGAAGATAGATGATTGAAAATGTGACTCACAAACTCAATTTCCTAATACTCTCCCTCTCCCCCTCTTCCAAAATTATACATATATTTATTTATAATAATATAATTAAAGTTATAAAAACAAAAACAAAAATAGTGCAACACAATTACATCAAGCTGTCCATGGTCTTTTTATAATATAAATAATTAATGTATTAATAATTAATTAGATAAGTTTAATTTTTTTTATCTTTAATATAAATTAAATATATAGTACAAATAACATAATAGTAATAAAATTTATGATATATATCATTTTGTAATTTAAAAATAAAAAAGAAATTTTAATAGTATTAAAATAGAATAGATAATATACGTATGTAGTATGTTGTGTGTGTGTCTAATTTTGAAAAATAAGAGCGAGTGAATAGTGATCGACAGGGACCAACTAGGGTCAGTCGGGCAGATTGAACTGGTTCCTCCTTTGCGGCTGGGACTGGGACTGGGATTAGATCCGCCCCTGGTTACCGGCGCTGAAAATTGACCTGGTTCATTCAGATTCAGAACATGGGCATAAATAAATAAATGCTACGTACTACGAACCCGGAAGAAAAACAATGAAAGCATAGGCAATTAGGCACTTTACTTTCATTCACCTCTTTGGAAGGTGACATGGGATGGGACTTAGCTTTGGCCCCGTCCGTCTTTAATGACTCATTTTACACAAATATTTAATCAAAAATAGTCAATAATTTTATGAAAATGGTTAGTATAAAATTTATTTTTGAAGACGCGTTGATCAATCGACTAATAAAATCTTCGACATCGCAATCGAGGTTGTATGTGTGTCGATTCTACATTAATAAATTAATTCAACTCTAACAAAATAACTTCATGCTAACCGGATCCTAATTTTATTATTTCTAAATGGAGAGACGAACTTTTTTCCGCTTTCTATAAAATTTTATTATAAATAGATATCACAAAGAAAATGATTCTAATTTAGTATGTATGAACATCATTAGTGATTTCTTAAGAACAATTTTCTTATGTACTAAATAAATTTTTTTAGATGTCACCTCCCTCCCTTATAATATGCTCCCCTAGCGCTAATGTCATCTCTTATTTTTCTTTAGATGTCACTACCACTATACTATGCTCCCCCGGACAGGCTTATCACGCTTTGCGCGGGTTACATTTTCGATAGAATGAAACCCTAAAAATAAAAATAAAAAGGTTGGCCAATCCCACCCAATAATTTTATAATTTGAAGGATTTGGAGGATTCGAGTTATATATGCAGTGCTGGGACAGTCGAAACAATCATTCACATCCAAGGGCGGAGCCAGGAACTTATTTCGTTCTGGACTATCAAGTACCAACCATATACACAAAAGATTATCCCACCAAGATCAATCATAAATTCAAAATCATACATACTAGTAAGGTTCAAATGTACATAACATGTAAGGAAAAAAAAAAACAAAATACACTATTTAAGCTGCACCATTCTATGCTTTGTAGAATAGAATTTATCTATTATGGAATCTGAATCGATATCTTCAACAAGCTCTCGTTCAATGTAAATAATCATAGAATTTACTAAAAACTTCTCTTCCATTTTATTGTGAAGAACAATTTTAACATGTTTCATAGCTGAAAATGATCGTTCTGTCGTGGCAGTGGAAACAAGTAGAGTCAAAACAAGACGAATCAATCTATCAATTAAATTATAATACTGCAACTTATTTGTTTCAACTAATCCGCGACACGATTAAATGATGGTAGACATATTTTGAAAGCTCTGATGATGGAGCACATCCATTTTATAATGATTCAACTGACATCTCAAATAATGCATTTCTTGTTCACTGAAATCTTCTGGATAAAATTTCTCAGCAAGCTTGCAAATATCATCAACTTTGAATGATTTAAAGTTGTCCTTCGGCTCTAAAGCAGAGCTAAGTATAAGGTGTAAGACCCCAACTTATTAATGAATAAAATCAAATTTTCTCTAATTATTATTGTGAATAATAAGGTATTAATTTGATATAATACTTTGGTTATGAGTGAAATGTGAAAAATTTTCAAAATAAGCAAATGGTTATAAAATATTCATTTGTCAGGGAATATTCGTTTGGTCGTGGAATATTCTTTACCGTAGGGAATATTAAATGCGATTAGTAGCGACCATTTGTGGGCCCCATAACGGATAGCGGTCAGATGAAGAAGACGACAAAATTGAATAACGGCGTAGTTGTTACCGTTAACACTATTGGAATACCCGATGGTTAAATTACGATGTCTGGCATTGGTTGCGACGTTAGCTTGCGGTATTGCCAAAGAAAGCACTACCGGTATTGCATGTGATTGTTGAATTATTGATTCTTACGTGAAGGCACTACTCAATAATTGTTACGGTAATTCTTTGCTTAATATTTTATTTTATTGGTTCAATAATTGTTGCGTTGATATTTTATAATATTGTCACTGCACATCATGTGACGCCCCCAAAATAGATATACATCACCTATTCTGAGTTGTCAAATACATGGTACAGTAATACAAATACAACTTAATTATACAACTATTGTTGTAAAGTAATGCGACAAAACATAAGTTTGTGAGTTTTAATACAAATATTGTCGTCTGCAGACAATATTCAAACTCAAATTCAATATTATTACATTTATTTTCCACTATTTCACTGAATAGTGAGGACTACTAATGCTATCATCGTCCGTCACTCCGCTCCCCTCGAAACTAGTCCTCGCTACGTTCTCATTTCACGAAGAGAACAATAAAAGTAAAAGGGTGAGCTCAACTAGCCCGATGAAATATTATGACTAAGATAATGCAGAATATATTATCGTTAGCCTTCAACAGTGTTAAACTGATATAATATAACAACCAACAAGTTTAACTGCAGTGGAACAAACAATCCATTAAAAGAGTCAAGTAGAGAATAAAATCTACTATATTATAACTCACAATATTTATCAACCAGGTCGTTCCCGGAAAGAGGGGCTTTCGATAAGGATTTCTCCCTATTGGCGCCGCAATTAGGTGACCAAACCTCTCCTTGATGTAACTTCTAGACATTGTAAATATTGCAATTTAATAATTTGAATAACTTTTGTCGTCTCAATTATTGATTTAATAAAATAACATATTATCTGATGATGATCTTATGACAATAATCGAATCAATAATATGAGATATATGATGCAACAATTCTCAGTAGCAATAATTGAGTATAACTCGAGTAACTTCTCACGTAAGCATCAATAATCAATCAATAGTGTTACGCATCTGACCATGCGTATTCTCAGACTTTTACTACTGGGTAGTTCAACAGCTTAACTGTAAAACTTCCGTCGTTATTTTCATAAAGTATTTTTGTCGTTTTCTCGATCAAACAATAATTCCATTATCAGGGTCCACCAATGATTGTGCTTAGTTATTTAATATTCCCTGTTAAAACGAATATTCCCCACCAATCGAATATTATATAACAACTTGCATGATTTTGTAAAATTTGTAAATATTACCCACAACTATAACATTATATCAAATCCACACCATAATATTCAAAAATATATTTCGAGAAAATTTAATCTTTATTCAAAAAGTTGGGGTCTTACACGTCATCTCCATTATCAGATCAATAATTCATATTATTTGGAATAATATTATTAGATAGCATTATTGGCAATGTCTAGAAAGTTCTGTCAAGGAGAGGTTTGGTCACCTAATTATGCGCAAGATGAGAGAAATCCTTATTAGAAAGCCCCTTTCTGGAACGCTTCTGGTTGTCATAATTGTGATTTTGTAATATTATTTATGAATAATTAATTATTAATTTATATGATAAGAAAATATTTATTTTATGTGGATATAAATGATGGATATATATATTTTATGTGGATAAAAAATGAAGGAATTAATCTTTGAGGTGTTTTATCGATTTTGTTTGCGATTGTGGAGGTATTAAAATCGTCCAGTATGTGATTTTCGGGCATTTTTCGTTTGGAATTTGGAAAAACTTAAACTTTCAAAGTTGCAGAGAATTAAATTTCCTATGAAAAGGACACGAGATTCGAATTTTTCTGATAAAAGAGATAGTTTCTATGAATTACTGAAGTTTCAGAAAATAAAATAATTTTTATTAAATTATGGGTGGGACCCACTTTTGTTTTAACATGTGGGCTGTTGGGATTTTTTTCAGAAGTGAAATGCTAGTCTTGGTCTTGGTTGGTGCGTAGTATTGATATAAGAAATAATATTATTTTATTATTTTAGTCTCCTTTGGCGTTCTAGCATTTTCCTATAAATAGACGCTTAGGTTAGAATTGAAAATTACACCAGAAACAAGTTTTCTTTCTCTCTAGATTATTGAGCGTATTTTTGTGAGTATTTAGATACTTTGAGAGTTGTTATTCAGTGCAAGTTTTTGTCAGCACAATATCCAAAATTCAGTTAGAAATACGGTTATTTTGAGGTAAGGGGTGTTATATTCTTCTTAAAATGATATTTTCTTCAATATCATTATGCCGAAATATTGGTATAAACTTTTTATCAAATTTGAAACTTTTGTGTCGGGTTACTATTCACGATATCGACCTTTATTCACGAATACGACACTATTCACCAAAAATGAAATTTTCTTCTTTTTGTCCAAGTTGTCTATTATGGTTACTATCTTTGATTGTATCCATGTTTTGATCTTTATTTTGAATTCTTCTTCAAAATTGGGTATATTGGAGTATTATTGAACTTGGATAAACTGTAATACGAATCTTTAATATTTGTTATTTTGTTTCACTGGATTCGTTCCTTTAAAATATTTTTCATCATCCTCAGTCCTAAATGATGATATTAATGAATACCTTTTATGACGCCCCCAAAATAGATATACATCACCTATTCTGAGTTGTCAAATACATGGTACAGAATACAAATACAACTTAATTATACAACTGTTGTGTAAAGTACAACAAAACATAAGCTGTGAGTTTTAATACAAATATTGTCGTCTAGACAATATTCAAACTCAAATTCAATATTATTACATTTATTTTCCACTATTTCACTGAATAGTGAGGACTACTAATACTATCATCTCGTCCGTCACCCGCTTCCCGACTAGTCCCTCGCTACGCCTCATTTCTTCAAGAGAACAATAAAAGTAAAAGGGTGAGCTCAACTAGCCCAAGAGGGAAATATTATGACTAAGATAATGCAGAATATATTATCGTTAGCCTTCAACAGTGTTAAACTGATACAATATAACAACCAACAAGTTTAACTGCAGTGGAACAAGCAATCCATTAAAAGAGTCAAGTAGAGAATAAAATCTACTATCTTTTATGATTTAGAAGGTTTTTCATCACTTTTATCGCTGGGACTCAGCTTAATAAATAATCCACATCATCGAATCACCCCTGCACTATGGCCAAGGATATTCTTTAGTATCACGACCACAATTATCCATGCACTACGTGCCAAGAATATTAGTGTATTCAATAATGGTCATGATCATGCCAACAACTGTCCATCAATGCACTACGGGCCAATGAAGACTTTTACCACATCATTTGTAACATTACTTACCATGATTACAATCAATAATCCTCGTCATAATCATACCAAGTCCATCTATGCACTACAGGCCACATATGACTTTCAACAAAATATAAACATGAGGATGATGACAATGATATAATAATTCAATAAAACAAGTTCAAGAATTAATTTGTCCAGGAACCAATAACGTCCAAATTGTCAACATAATATTTCTTTGTGGAGTAAAATTCAAGAATGCTCTCAAGAATATTTACATGAAAAGATATTTGATGAAGCGCAAATATCAAGGATATTCCACTAATTTCATGGATTATAGAAGTCAAAACTTTAACCAACCGAGTATAATAAAGAATTGAATAACAAAAGAAATCACCAAGCATGCGATAGATCAGACAGCAAAAGTTATTCCAACGTAATAATAAATAATCGGAATCAGTCCCACAGAAACGCATGCACAAGATATTCCAACAGTAATAATAAAGACGGAATCGTGTCCTAAAGAAAATGCATGCAGCATGGATATTCCAACGAATAATAAAATTAATCAGTCCCATAAACGCATGCATGTGGATGTTCCAAATGTAATAATAAAGAATGGAATAACGTAAGAATTTCACCAAGTATAGGGTAGCCAGCAGTACAATACAGTTATTCCAACGTAATAATAAAGAATGGAATAATGTAAGTTCTCTTCATAGATAAGAAAGAAATAATACCCTACCTTTAGAAAAATTGGATCTTTGGAATAAGTGAGGTAGCAGACTTCTCTTCTTCTTTCTATAATTTCTCTCTATAATAATCGCTCTAAAGCTTTTGTGAATTGGTGAGAAATGAAGGAAGAATGAGCTTCTATTTATAGAAAAATATAGTTTCGATAATTGCACGCTTTTGGGGCTCGAAAAATTTTAAAGACAATACCTCCAACTTTTCCTTTATTTTTAATTTAGTCATGGAAGTATTATCAAACTTGCACCACCTCCCCTAATAGTAAATAATGTGATTCAATAGTAAATTATGTGAATCAATAGTTCTAGACATGTGAAAATACGAATTACGAATATAGTACCCATCCATACACCTCTATTTTAACTTAGTCATGCAAGTATTATCAATCTTGCACCAACTCCCCTAATAGTAACAAGAATGTGAAACAATAGTATACACATGTGAACAAATAGTTATAATCATGTGAAATAATAGCAATCAATTGCTCATTTATCCCAAGTTAAATACCCGATTCATCAATATAACCTCCGACATCAATTATTATCGAAATAATTGTCGATTTTCACTAACACAAATAATTCCAACATAATGAAACCATTTTTATCAAAAATATAAATTTTGAAATTTCAAAGTTTGACTTTTCCAAAAAAAAGTCAACTATTGACTTTTTGACCAAATAGTGAATTCCGAAAAATTTTGTGTTTATAGACTATTTTTACTAATTTCATTGTTCCGGACTCAAATATCACGTCCGCGTCTCCAAATTCAATTTTGAACACAACTTCGATTTTAATAACATTCATCATTAATATTATAACTCATAATATTTATCAACCAGGTCGTTCCCAGGAAAGAGGGGGCTTTTCAATAAGGATTTCTCCTTATTGGCGCGCAATTAGGTGACCAAATCTCTCCTTGACAGAACTTCTAAACATTGTAAATATTACAATTTAATAATATGAATAACTTTGTCGTCTCAATTATTAATTTAATAAAATAACATATTATGCAGATGATACTATGACAATAATCGAATCAATAATATGAGAGATATGATGCAGCAATTACTGTAGCAATAATTAAGTATAACTGAGTAACTTCTCACGTAAGCATCAATAATCAATACCGTATTGCTACTATGCAACCGCACCACGCCATTCATCGTACTTTTTACTACCGGGTAGTTCAACAGTTAACGGTAAAACTTTCGCCATTATTTTCATAAAGTATTTTTGTCATTTTCTCAATCCGACAATAATTCCGTTGTGGGGGGGTCCACCAATGATTGTGCCGTTGTACAAATATTCCCTGTTAAAACTAATATTCCTCGACCAATCGAATATTATATAACAACTTGCGTACTTTGTAAAATTTGTAAATATTACCCACAACTATAACATTATATCAAATCCACACCATAATATTCAAAAATATATTTCGAGAAAATTTAATCTTTATTCAAAAAGTTGGGGTCTTACACGTCATCTCCATTATCAGATCAATAATTCATATTATTTGGAATAATATTATTAGATAGCATTATTGCAATGTCTAGAAAGTTCTCCATCGAGGAGAGTTTGGTCACCTAATTATACCAAGAAGTGAGAAATCCTTATTGAAAGCCCCTCCTTCCCTTGAAACCGCCTCGGTTGTCATAATTGTGATTTTGTAATATTATTTATGAATAATTAATTATTAATTTATATGATAAGAAAATATTTATTTTATGTGGATATAAATGATGGATATATATATTTTATGTGGATAAAAAATGAAGGAATTAATGCTGAGGTGTTTTATCAGTATTTTGTCGGTGTGGAGGTATTAAAAATCGTCCGTATGTGGTTTTCGGGCATTTTTCGTTTGGAATTTGGAAAAACTTAAACTTTCAAAGTTGCAGAGAATTAAATTTCCTATGGAAAGGACATGAGATTCGAATTTTTCTGATAAAAGAGATAGTTTCTATGAATTACTGAAGTTTCAGAAAATAAAATGATTTTTATTAAATTATGGGTGGGACCCACTTTTGTTTTAACATGTGGGCTGTTGGGATTTTTTTCAGAAGTGAAATGCTAGTCTTGGTTTTGGTTGGTGCGTAGTATTGATATAAGAAATAATATTATTTTATTATTTTAGTCTCCTTTGCTGCTTAAAGCATTTTCCTATAAATAGACGCTTAGGTTAGAATTGAAAATTACACCGAAACAAGTTTTCTTTCTCTCTAGATTATTGAGCGTATTTTTGTGAGTATTTAGATACTTTGAGAGTTGTTATTCATCTGCAAGTTTTTGTCAGCACAATATCCAAAATTCAGTTAGAAATACTTGTTATTTTGAGGTAAGGGTGTTATATTCTTCTTAAAATGATATTTTCTTCAATATCATTATGCCAAATATTGGTATAAACTTTTTATCAAATTTGAAACTTTTGTGCTTGGGTTTACTTATTCACGTATCACGACCTTATTCACGAATACGACATTTATTCAATTTAAAAATGAAATTTTCTTCTTTTTGTCCAAGTTGTCTATTATGGTTACTATCTTTGATTGTATCCATGTTTTAATCTTTATTTTGAATTCTTCTTCAAAATTGGGTATATTGGAGTATTATTGAACTTGGATAAACTGTAATACTGAATCTTTAATATTTGTTATTTTGTTTCACTTTGGATTCGCCCTTTAAAATATTTTTCATCATCCTCACTCCTAAATGATGATATTAATGAATATCTTTTGTGACGCCCCCAAAATAGATATACATCACCTATTCTGAGTTGTCAAATACATGGTACAGAATAAAAATACAACTTAATTATACAACTGTTATGTAAAGTACAACAAAACATAAGTCGTGAGTTTTAATACAAATATTGTCGCTCTGCATAATATTCAAACTCAAATTCAATATTATTACATTTATTTTCCACTATTTCACTTTGAATAGTGAGGACTACTAATACTATCATCCGTCCGTCACTCCGTTCCTGACTAGTCCACCTTCACGTTCTCATTTCACAAGAGAACAATAAAAGTAAAAGGGTGAGCTCAACTAGCCCAATGGGAAATATTATGACTAAGATAATGCGTAATATATTATCGTTAGCCTTCAACAGTTGTTAAACCGATACAATATAACAACCAACAAGTTTAATCTGCGATGGGAACAAGCAATCCATTAAAAGAGTCAGTAGAGAATAAAATCTACTATCTTTTATGATTTAGAAGGTTTTCATCACTTTTATCATTGGGACTCGACAATAAATAATCCACATCATCGAATCACCCCTTACATCTATGGCGAAGGATATTCTTTAGTATCACGACTACAATTATCCATGCACTCACGTGCCAAGAATATTAGTGTATTCAATAATGGTCATGATCATGCCAACAATCATCCATCAATGCACTACGGGCCAATGAAGACTTTTACCACATCATTTGTAACATTACTACGGTCATGATTACAATCAATAATCCCTCGTCATAATCATACCAAGTCCATCTATGCACTGAGCCACATATGACTTTCAACAAAATATAAACATGAGGATGATGACAATGATATAATAATTCAATAAAACAAGTTCAAGAATTAATTTGTCCAGAACCAATAACGTCCAAATTGTCAACATAATATTTCTTTGTGGAGTAAAATTCAAGAATGCTCAAGAATATTTACATGAAAAGATCTTTGGATGAAGCGCAAATATCAAGGATATTCCACTAATTTCATGGATTATAGAAGTCAAAACTTTAACCAACCGAGTATAATAAAGAATTGAATAACAAAAGAAATCACCAAGCATCGATGTATCAAGACCGTAGGTTATTCCAACGAATAATAAATAATTGGAATTAATCAGTCCGTAGAAAAAGCATGCATAACAGATATTCCAACAGAATAATAAAGACGGAATCAGTCCCACGTAAAATGCATGAACATGATATTCCAACAGAATAATAAAAAGCGGAACCCGATCCCATGTAGAACGCTTGAGAGCATGGATGTTCCGACGAATAATAAAGAATGGAATAAGTAAGAATTTCACCAAGTATAGGGTAGCAGATATCTGAGTTATTCCAACAGAATAATAAAGAATGGAATAACAGAAGTTCTCTTCATAAATAAGAAAGAAATAATACTCCCTACCTTTAGAAAAATTGGATACTGGAATAGTGAGGTAGCAGACTTCTCTTCTTCTTTCTATAATTTATCTCTATAATAATCGCTCTATATCTTTTGTGAATTGGTGAGAAATGAAGGAAGAATGAGCTTCATATTTATAGAAAAATATAGTTTCGATAATTACACGTTTTGGGGGCACGAAAAATTTCAGTACAATACCTCCAACTTTTCCTTTATTTTTAATTTAGTCATGGAAGTATTATCAAACTTGCACCCCCTCCCCTAATAGTAAATAATGTGATTCAATATTAAATTATGTGAATCAATAGTTCTAGACATGTGAAAATACTAATTACAAAGATAATACCTCCATCTATACCTCCATTTTAACTTAGCCACGCAAGTATTATCAATCTTGCACCAACTCCCTAATAGTAACAAGAATGTGAAACAATAGTATACACATGTGAACAAATAGTTATAATCATGTGAAATAATAGCAATCAATTGCTCATTTATCCTGGTTAAATACTTCGATTGGTCAATATAACCTCCAGGACATCAATTATTATCGAAATAATTATCGATTTTCACTAACACAAATAATTCCAGCACAATGAAATCATTTTTATCAAAAATATAAAATTTGAAATTTCAAAGTTTGACTTTTCTCAAAAAAGTCAACTGTTGACTTTTTGACCAAATAGTGAATTCCGGAAAATTTTGTGTTTATAGACTATTTTTACTAATTTCATCGCTCCGGACTCAAATATCACGTCCGCGTCTCCAAATTCAACTCCGAACACAACTTCAATTTTAATAACATTCATCATTAATATTATAACTCACAATATTTATCAACCAAAATTCGCTCCTCAGAAAGAGGGGTTTTCTAATAAGGATTTCTCCCTATTGGCGCATTGATTAGGTGACCAAAGCTCTCCTTGACAGAACTTCTAGACATTGTAAATATGGTAATTTAATAATATGAATAACTTTGTCGTCTCAATTATTGATTTAATAAAATAACATATTATACAGATGATACTATGACAATAATTGAATCAATAATATGAGAGATATGATGCAAACATTCTTCGTAGCAATAATTGAGTATAACTGAGTGACTTATCACGTAAGCATCAATAATCAATACCGTGTGCTACTATGCAACCACGTGTATTAATGTACTTTTACTACCGGGTAGTTCAACAGTTAACGGTAAAACTTCCACCGTTATTTTCATAAAGTATTTTTGTCATTTTCTCAATCCGACAATAATTCCGTTGTGGGGGGTCCACCAATGATTGTGCCGTTGTACGAATATTCCCTGTTAAAATGAATATTCCCCGACCAATCGAATATTTTATAACAACTTGTGAACTTTACAAAATTTGTAAATATTACCCACAACTATAACATTATATCAAATCCACACCATAATATTCAAAAATATATTTCGAGAAAATTTAATCTTTATTCAAAAAGTTGGGGTCTTACAACCTCCCCTTCTTATGAAATTTCGTCCTCGAAATTAGGGTGCGTACCTGGTATGTCGAAGAGGTGAGGATACATTGATTTCATTTCAGATTCTAACTCCCAGGTCATTTCCTCAACATCATGGTTTCTCCATAAAACTTTGACTTGAGGTATAACCTTGGAGCGTAGAATATGTTCCATCTTATCCAAGATTTTAACAGGAACCTCTTCATACGTTAAATCTTCCTCTATTTCGTCCGGTTATAACTCAATAATGTGGTTCGGGTCTTTCACATATTTACGTAACATGGATATGTGAAAAACGTTATGAACACGAGACATACATGGCGGTAAAACGAGTCTATACACCACAGTTCCTACTCGATCGAGGATTAAAAATGGGCCAATGAATCGAGGATTGAGCTTTCCTCTCTTTCCAAATCTTGTAACTCCTTTTCATGGAGCAACACGTAACAACACATGATCTCCAATATCGAATTCTACGTCCTTTCGATGAAGATCAGCATAACTCTTTTGTCGATCTTGTGAGGTTTTTATACGTTGTCGGATCATTTGAATCTTTTTCGTAGTCATACGTACCAACTCTGGTCCCAACAATGTTGCTTCACCCACCTCATCCCAGCATACTGGAGAATGACACTTTCTTCCATACAAAGCCACGAATGGAGTCATGCAAATACTTGCTTGATAACTGTTGTTGTAGGAAAACTCCACCAATGGTAAGAACTTGTCCCAACTTCCCTTGAAGTCAAGGACACAGAGTCTTAATAGATCTTCAGGAGTTTGAATCGTCCTTTTCGACTGCCCATCCGTCTGAGGATGATATGCCGAGCTAAATCGTAAATCCGTGCCCATGGCTTTTTGCAAACTAACCCAAAATCTTGAAGTGAATCTTGGGTCTCGATCAGAAACTATGGATACTGGCATACCATGCAATCTTACAACCTCGTTGATGTACATAAGAGCAAGACGTTCAAGTGTATAAGTTTCTCGTATCGGTAAGAAATGAGCAGACGTGGTCAATCTATCAACAATGACCCAAATCGCATCTATGCCTTGAGAAACTTTGGGAAGACCGGTAACGAAATCCATGGTAATGTGCTCCCACTTCTATTATGGAATTTCAAGTGGTTGCAATGGACCTTTTGGTACTTGATGCTCCGCTTTAACTCGTTGATAAATTAGACACCTTGAGATAAATAGCACTATCTCTCTCTTCATATTGCTCCACCAAAATGTATGACGAAGATCACGATACATTTTGGTACTCTCAGGATGGATTACAAACGGTGTGTTGTGCGCCTCCATCATGATTTTATACTTTAAATCGAGTTCGTTAGAACACAAAGTCTGAGTTGACTTCAAGTATTCCTTCTTCATCGATTCTTGCTTCCTAAGATAGCACCTTCTTGCACTTTCTTCCTCATATGCATCGACTCCGGATCTCAGAACTTGAGCAACCTTAACTTTATCAATTAAAGTTGGTTCTACTTTCAGTATATTCGCCATCATCACATGGGTCCCCAGAGTCTTTAACTCTATCTCCATCCTTTGCAAGTCACACAAAATGGGCTTTTGTGTTGTGAATATTGCACCGTGCATATGATCTTGATCTTCTACTCAATGCGTCACCTACCACGCTCGCTTTTCCGTGGATGGTATTGGATGGTATGATCATAATCTTTCAATAGTTCAAGCCAACGTCGTTGTCGCATGTTGAGTTCCTTTCGAGTGAAGAAATATTTGAGGCTTTTATGATCCAGTAAAGATCTCCACTTTCTCTCCATACAAGTAATGCCTCCAAATTTTAAGTCACGAAGACAACAATTTACAACTCTAGATCATGAGTAAGATAATTCCTCTCATATTCTTTGAGTTGTCTTGAGGCATAGGCTATGACTTTCCCATGTTACATGAGAACACATCCTAACCCTTTGCTTGAAGCATCACTATAGATGACAAATCCTCCCAAACCGGATGGTATTGTCGAGCAGTCTTTGAAATGAGTCTCCTTTTGAGTTCTTGAAAACTCTTCTCACATTCCTCGCCTCCAACCGAACTTTGTATCTTTCTCGAGTCAACTGAGTTAATGGAGTAGCAATTCAAAAAATCCTTCCACGAATCTCCGATAATAACCAAATAAACCGAGAAAGCTACGTGCTTGATCCATCGATTTAGGTTGCTCCCGACTTTGAATAGCTTCAATCTTTGCCGTCAATCGGATATTCCATGACTTGATACTACGTGCCCAAGGAATGCTACTTCCTCAAGCCGAACTCGCATTTCTTTAACTTGGCATAAAGCTTATATTCACGAAGCTTTTGGAGTATCGACCTCAAGTGTTGCTTTCATGATCTTCACGGCTTTTGGAATAAATAAGGATGTCATCAATAAAGACGACCACAAAGTGATCCAAATATTTCTTGAATACTCGGTTCATCATATCCATGAAGGCAGCAGGAGGATTAGTCAATCCAAAAGACATGACTAAGAATTCATAATGCTCGTCTGGCAGGAGTTCAAGGCGCTTTGAATATCCTCGCTTTAACCTTCAAATGATGATATCCGAACGAAGATCGATCTTTGAAAAAATTATGCTCCTTGTAATCGATCAAACATGTCATCAATACGCGGCAATGGGGTACCTATTTTTGATGGTGACATGATTCAACTCCCGATAATCAATACAAAGTCGCATACTCCCATCTTTCTTCTTCACGAATAGAAGAGCACCCCAAGGAGACGTCTTGGGACGAAGAAACCAATGTCTAACAATTCCTCGCAATTGAGTCTTTAACTCCCGAAGTTCAATAGAGCCATTCGATATGGGGCTTTGGAAATGGGTTTTATATCGGGTTCAAGGTCGATACAAAATTCAACTTCACGCCTGGGGTAGGCCGTGAAGTTCTTCGTGAATATACATCGAAATTTATTAATAATAGAAATATCCTTCAAATCTGACGTATTTTTGTTTAAATCCGTGACATGAGCTAAGAAAGCTTGACATCCGTTTTTCAATAAACGAATAGCTTTATGGCTTGAGATGACCATGATTTATTTTAATGGTTTGGTCGCTTGAATTCACATAATAGGTTTATTAGGAATATGAAAGCTAACAACCTTACGAAAACAATCAATTTTAGCATGATGAGTAGTTAACCAATCAATCCCTAGAATCACGTCAAATGCAAGTATTTTTAAGGAGATAAGATCGACGGGTAATGTGCGATTCTGATTTGAATCAAACAAGACTTATAACGATGGATGTAATGAAGGTTTCTCCTAATGGAGTTTCAACAGATAAGTCAAAGTCTAATTTCTCCGGAGTCAAATTTAAACGTTGAGCGCAAGTAGGAGAAATAAAAGAATGGGTAGAACCGGTATCAAATAAGGTATAGACTTCACTAAAGTTTATGATAAGCTTTCACCCGTGGTAACCTCGTTCGTGTTCCTTTGCTTTACGGGAGGTCATAACAACGCTCTCCTTGCACTCACCGCTTTGACTTTTTGGGGCTGACCTTTGGTGCCTCCATTCTAGTCAATTTGTCTTCTATGAACGACAAAATCGAGCTATGTGACCTTCTCTTCCACAATTATAACATGCTTTGGATGGCATCGCGCTGTTTGGACTGATGTGTCCCTCCCCTCCGCATTTGAAGCATATGATAGGTGGTCGTTCTCCTTCCTTAACAACAAAATCTTTGGTCTTTGACGTCTTTCCATCATTGTTGAATCTCCTTTTCTTGAAATGTCTATTTTATTGTCTTGGCTATGATTACCACCGAAGTGGTTACCATTTCTGGCATGTTGATTCCCTCCACGTTTGTTGTCACCGCTTCGATGATCTGTGACCACGGATTTTCATTCTGCTTAGGTTGCTTTCTCTTCGTTATAATGACTCATTATCGCGCTCCAACAACCGAGCCCTATTTACAACATCCGAATACAAACACGCTTTATGAGAAATAAGATATTGTCGATATCTCTAGCTTTCAAACCTCTTAAAAACATTCGGCCATTCGCTCCTCATTATCAACCAAATGGGATGCAAACCGGATAACTCCGCAAATTTAGCCTCGTATTGCAACACGGTCATATTGTTTTGTTCCAACTTGATAAACTCCACCTCCTTCATGTGATGAATACTTTCGGGAAAGTACTTGTCGTTGAACAACTCTTGAAACTTCTCCCAAGACATCTTGAGTGCGTCAGGTTGGGTACATTTTACAGATTCCCACCAGTAATCTGCCTCTTCACGCAACATAAAGGTGGCGAAGGGGACCTTTTATTCCTCGGAGTATCCCAAGACATCAAATATCTTGGTTATCTACTTTTTCTATGCTTCCGCCTTAAGTGGTTTTGGCTCTCCAATAAACTCCGGTGGTCCCAGCTCCTTGAACTATTTGGCGGTGACTGTCCGAGAGTTGCCAGGGTTTCCACCTGCATTTTGGACAGGAGCTGCTCTCGCCTGATGTTGCTTGAATTACATGAAGCCTCGGAACATTTCATCGTTCATCATTTGGTCAGTATTGTTGTTTGCATGAGGATTGTCGCCTTCCTGATGCACATTATTCTGATTGTTGATTTGTGAAGACTCAACGGCCTCTTGTGCTCCATTGCTATTCTCAATATTCTCGGATGCCATTTTCAAATACTGCCACAAAACAAGGGTTAATTGACATGCAACATATTATCCATATACTCTGACCAACCAATTAAATACCAAATAAACTTAGGTAGGTCATACTAGCGAAGGAATTCCCGCCTCTCCCTCCTAGTTCTAGTCTAACATCTTAGCCAGGATCATATCCCTAAGCTTTGATACCAAATCTGTGGCGCCCCCAAAATTAGGTATACATCACCTATTCCGAGTCGTTAAATACATGGTACGTAATACAAATATAACTTAATTATACAACCGTCAAAGTAAAGTACGACAAAACATAAGTTTGTGAGTTTTAATACAAATATTGTCGCTGCAGACAATATTCAAACTTAAATTCAATATTATTACATTTATTTTCCACTATTTCACTTTGAATAGTGAGGACTACTAATGCAATCATCTCGTCCATCGATCGTTTCCGACTAGTCACTCGCTCCTCATTTTCTGAAGAGAACAATGAAAGTAAAAGGTGAGCTAAACTAGCCCGATTCTCATATTATGACTAAGATAATGAGAATATATTATCGTTAAGTGTTAAAGGATACAATATAAAACCATCAAGTTTAAGCTGCGATGGAACAAATAATCCATTAAAAGAGTCTAAGATAAAATCTACTATCTTTTATGATTTAGAAGGTTTTTCATCACTTTTATCGTTAGGACTCGACAATAAATAATCCACATCATCGAATCACCCACCGCACTACGATACAATATTCTTTTTAACCACAATTATCCATCAAGAATATTAGTTTAATAATGGTCATGATCATGCCAACAAACCATCAATGCACTATAAGGACTTTTACCACATCATTTGTAACATTACTAGTTACAAGTAATCCTGAATCATAAAGTCCATCTACTATCTTTCAACAAAATATTTGAGATGATGACAATGATATAATAATTCATCAAAACAAGTTCAAGTATTAATTTGTCCGAGGAACCAATAACGTCTAAATTGTCAACATATATTTCTTTGTGGAGTAAAATTCAGAATGCTCTAAGAATATTTGTGACCCCCAAATCCTAGACTTCCATTTCCACGAGTTTGGTGTTCATCAGATAAACATCATCTATCTATCTACCCATAAATAAAATACAACCATACAATAGATAGAATAAATAATAACTCTCTCCCCTTATGGGGTTACATCAATCATGCATAACTAAATAAATCCTGTGTTAATCTAACCTTAAAATATCCGTATGAAACATAACAATTAAGTCTTAAGTAACATCAATTCTAAATGTCATTACACAACCACATAAACAAATAGTCTTCATTACTTGCTAATCTTGCCCTTGCCTTTACTAAAGGAAGGCTCGTCGTATGTTCTCTCGTTTTCTAATCGCAATGTTATTATTACGCAAGAGTGAGCACGATTGCCCACAAGTATAACAATATAATAAATGAATAATAATAACATGCTAATGAATTAATAACTTTGAATATAAAAGCTCAACTTTTGAATCAAGAATGAATAACAAGAATCAAAAGAAATTCGAGGGTCACAAGACCTTGAACTATGTCCTAGGTTGTCAAGTGTTTATTCTTGAAACCTTTAATAAATATAAGACTATGGACTCTTCTTCTCGTACTTAGGGGATCACTTCTAGTACCATATCATGCACACAATATCTTAACGCTAAAGCGTAAATAATCCCCTATTAAAGGGTTGTTCATCTCGGTTTGACATCGAGTCCGCACTAAAAGGAAGTTTGGATTGGGTAAGCTCAATAAAAGTTCTAGAATTTATAACGCTTATCAACTATGGACTAGTTGAATCAATAAGGGTTCACTAGTCTTACAAGGTTCAACAATAATTGATATTCAATTTGAATAATAAAATTCAAGATGTATACAATCGAATAAGTATTGTATAATAGAATTATGCTTTTAAAGAATGATAAGATCTAATATGAAATCTTGACTTGAACAATAATAAACAAGATAGAATAATGAACTTGCTTTATGTAAAGAATTAAGGTTTAGAACTTGCCTCGTGTGTAGGCTAAACGATTACTACTTCCGCTCACCACAAGTCCTACACACATACCATATATATTCACTTAAATTCATTTAGTTACATTTTCTCTTAATTATTTAATATAAACTCTACTTTATTTAACAAATCATTACCCTTCTAATTTAATTACTTAATTAAATTAGAATATTTTCATTCTCTTACTATTATTACACTCTAATAAATTATTTCATAATAATTTCCATCGAATATTTATTTTATTCCATAAACATCTCAATTAAAATATTTACTTTATTTTATAAATATTTTAATAATAATTTTCATCGAATATTTATTTTATTCCATGAATATCTCAATTAAAATATTTAATTTATTTTATAAATATTTTAATAATAATTTTCATCAAATATTTATTTTATTCCATAAATATCTCAATTAAAATATTTAATTTATTTTATAAATATTTTAATAATAATTTTCATCGAATATTTATTTTATTCCATAAATATCTCAATTAAAATATTTAATTTATTTTATAAATATTTTAATAATAATTTTCATCGAATATTTATTTTTTATTTATTTTTTTATATTTTTTTTATTATTATTTTTTTTTTTTCACGAATGGGTAATGTAGTTTGGTAACAACGCTTACACGAAGGGGTTACCTGTGCTCATTTTTGCAGTCTAGCTTTCTGCTTCTCATAGTCATGAACATAACAAGGCCAAATTAGGCCAAAAATCAATCACACGTAAAATTATACATGAATATGGCCATAACTTCCAATTTCCTTGTCCATATATTAGTTTAAGCATACCCAAATACTAGAATTTATACATAATCATTACCCAACATTTATAGAGTAATTTAAACCCATTAAAACACATAATTACAGAATTAAAATATGTAAATTATACTGTTCTTGATGCTCTTGAAGGTTTTTGAATAAAACATAGAATTTACTACTATGGATTCAAGTATAAGGTCAAATCCAACCACTCAAGTTTCATTTTGTTCATTTTAGCATGTATAATCATATATAAGTGTAAAATTTAGGATAATATATGATCAACGATTAAATTTGTATATGTAAGGGCCATATACGCCATATCAATGTACTCAGAAATTTTTGAAATAACAAGCCAAAATCATACGTCATAATCTTATGAAACCAATGATATGGAAGCACAATATATATATATATATATATATATATATATATATATATATATATATATATATATATATATATATATATAACATGCCTTACAACCTCAATTATTATATATATTCACATAACGACATGATTTCCAATTATAGAGAGTTACGTAAGTAAGAAAGCCATATAAAAACTTTAAAAGACGTAAATAAATAAATTGGGTTGAAGAGATTACCCAAGCGTAGATTACTAGAAAGTGAATTTCCCAACAAAAACTCAACTCTCAACTCTCTCTTTGATCTCTCTCGTGTTATGCCGCACTTTAGAAAAAAAATGAAAAGGAAGAAAATAAAAGACGCGTCGATAAATAAGGAGATGAATCGACGCAATAATGGTCGCCACTCCCCATCATGGTGAATCGCTCATAACTCCCCTTAGGCCTTTTTTTGGTGACAAGAATAGGATTTAAACCCATTTAATTTAATAAAGCTTATAATATAGTTTAAGTAATGTCACACTCTTATAAAATAAATCAATATCTTATTTAATTTATTTTAAATAAAATAATTTCTCATTAATTCACATAGCTACATAATTAAATTCTCATTTAATAATAATATTAAATTATTAAATCTCTAATTAATAATTAAATTAATTAAAATAACATAGGCTTATTAAATACTTCTTTTAATTCAATAAGTTCACATAATCACATACTTTGAATAATAAAATTCTCCACATTAATTTAATAAATGTAACACATATAATTAAATTAATCTATCACAACTTCATCAATTAATTATTTAATCTAATAATTAATTCATCGAAAAATATTTATTCAATCCAATAAATATTAAAATTAAATTACAAAATTACGGTTGTCACATCTTTCCCCTCTTAAAAGGATTCTGTTCCCAGAATCACAACTCAAAAATTTGTCCCGTTACATTCTCCCCCTCTTCTTACAAAGATTACATCCCCCGTAATCGCATATAACAATCTAAGTAAATAATTGAGGATAATTCTTCATATTCTCTTCGAGTTCCCACGTAGCTTCTTCGGTGCCAGTGGTTCCTCCAAATTACCTTAATGTAAGGTATTACTTTATTTCTCGAACTTGTTCTTTTCTATTCGATAATTTGAACAGAATTTCTTCGTAAGACAAGTCTTTGTCGAAATGTAGGGTTCATATTCAATCACATGCTTGTAATCGGATTTTGTAGGGTCGTAAGACCAGACATGGAAAACATTGTGGACATTCTTCTAGAGATGGAGGTAAAAGCTACCTCATAAGCAACTCTCCACCCTTCTCGTAACTTCAAAGGGTCCGGTGAATCTTGGGCTCAATTTTCCCTTCTTCTACGAATCGATCTTTCCTTTCCAAGGAGAGACCTTTAAGAACACATAACTACCGGTTCGAACTCAACATTCTTACTACGTTGTGGATTGACGTATTTCTTCCGCTTCATCTTGAGTCAGTCATCAATCTTGCTCGAATCACCTTGACTATGTCTCATTGTTTGTTGTACCAATTAAGGCCTAGTAGTTGTCTTTTCGCCAACTTCATCCCAATATAGTGGAGTTCTGCACTTTCGCCATATAACGCTTCATAGGGTGGCATTCCAATACTAAGCGTGGTAACTGTTGTCAGAATCAACTCTCTACTAATGGTAGGTGATCATCCCAATTTCCTTTAAAGTCCATCACATAGGCTCTTAGCATATCTTTTAATGTATGAATCGTTCTCTCACTCAGTCCGTCTGCTGTTTGAGGGTGGTAAGTCAGTACTCATTCGCAATTAATACTCCATGCATTCCTCAAGACGTTTCCGAAATTTGATGTGAAGCGCGGATCCCTATCTGAAATAATTGATACTGGAACTCCGTGCCTCGAAACAATCTCTTTTATGTATAGCCTCGCCAACTGATCTAAGTTGAATCTTATTTTGATCGAAAGGAAGTGTGCAGATTTATGTTAATTGGCCAAAGATAACCCATATCGCGTCAGTAGCCTTCTTCTCGAGTCGTCGGAAGGCCAACCACGAAGTCCATTGTAATATGTTCCCATTTCCACTCTAGGATCTCTAATGGTTGTAGCAATCCACTTTGGTCTCTCGATGTTCCGCTTTCACTTTCTCGGCATGTGTCGACACTTGGCAACACATTCTCGCAACATCACGCTTCAAATTCGGCCACCGTAAATGTTGTCTAAGATCTTGGTACATCTTGGTACTACCAGGTGAATCGAATATCGTGAACTATGAGCCTCGCTTAAAATATCTTCCTTAATCTCTTGAATCAAGCAGCACCCAAATACTATTATCAAATCTCAATTCCTTTCTTATCCATCTTAAATCTTGGTTCTTTCCTTTAGATATCTTCTTTGTCACATTTTTACATTCTTCGTCGTCCCAAGTCGAGCCTCCTTAACTTTATCCAGTAGGGTTATACCAGATTGCATCTGAAATATTTTCTCATCAATCTCCATAGGATACTTCACTTCCAATTCCAACTTCTCCATTGCTGAAATTAACTCCTCCTGTTCGGTTAACAACATTAGTTTCTCCCGAGCCTTTCTACTTAAGGCGTCGGCCACCACATTTGCCTTACCCGGATGGTATAGAATCTCACAATCGTAGTCCTTAATTAACTCCAACCACCTTCTTTGGCGCATATTCAAGTCTTTCTGTGTAAAAATATATTTTAGACTCTTGTGGTCTGTATATATTTCACACTTCTCCCTATAGAGATAGTGCCTCCAGATTTTCAAAGTAAAAACTACTGCAGCTAACTCCAAGTCATGGGTCGGATACCCCTTCTCATAATCTTTCAGTTGTCGTGACGCATACGCAATGACTCTGCCATTTTGCATGAGCACACAGCTAAGTCCTTTGTGCGACGCATCACTATATACCACAAAATTTCCTGTGTCATCTGGAAGAGATAACACAGGGGATGAACTTAACCTCTTCTTTAATTCTTGAAAGCTTTCCTCACACTTCTCCGTCCAAACAAATTTCATTAATTTTCTAGTCAGATTCGTCAACGGGGTTGCGATCTTGGAAAAATCCTGAATGAATCTTCTGTAATAACCTGCCAATCCAAGAAAACTTCTTACTTCCGACGGCGTCTTCGGCTGATCCCAGTTAATCACAGCTTCGACTTTGGAGGGATCCACCAAAATTCCGTCCCTATCGATCACATGTCCAAGAAATTGTACCCTTTCAATCCAGAATTCACATTTCAAAAATTTAACATACAACTTCTCTCTTCTCAACGTCTCTAATGTCACCCTCAAATGTTCTTCATGTTCTTCCTTGGTTTTCGAATATACCAAAATGTCATCTATAAATACCACTCACTGAATTTGTCCAAAAATGGCTTGGACACTCAATTCATTAAACTTTATAAATGCCGGGGAGCATTTGTTAGACCAAATGACATTACCGTAAATTCAGAGTGATCGTGATTGGTTCTCAATGCTTTTTTCTTGGTACATCTTCCGTCTCTCTTCATTGATGATAACCATTCCTCAAATCTATCTTTGAAAAGTATCTCGCTCCCTTTAACCGATCGAACAAGTCGTCGATTCACAGAATGGATATCTATTCTTGATCGTGACCTTATTCGAGCCTCTCTATAGTCGATCAGAGTCGCATTGTCCCATCCTTCTTCTTTTACGAATAAAACCGGCGGCTCCCCCACTTGATACGCTTTGTTGGATATACTTCTTGTCTAGTAATTCTTGTAGTTGAACCATCAGTTCTTTCATCTCTACCGGTGCCATTCGGTATGGTGCCTTTGATATTGGAACCGTTCCTGGAGCCAAATCGATCACGAATTCAACCGCTCTATCTGGTGGAAGTCCTGGCAAATCATCCGGAAATACGTCTGCAAAATCCATCACTATTGGTATCTCCTCTATTTTTGGATTTTCTTTACGAATATCGACTATGTAAGCTAGATATCCTATACAGCCTTGTCTTAACAACTTCCTGGCCTGCATCATCGTCAGACAACTCGCTTGTCTAGGTGACTTACTACCATAAAACACAACCTTTGACGGAGTCATAAGGTTAATACGCTTCTTCTGGCAATCAATTACCGCCCCATAATTGGATAACCAGTCCATACCCAAGATAATATTGAATTCTCCAAGTCGAATAGGGATAAGATCTACGCTCATAATGTTACCCTTAATATCCACTCTACAGCTTCTTGTGCACGCATTACTTAACAGAATAATTTCTCTATTCGCAATTTCTATGTTCATGGGGTATTCTAACTCATCCTTAGGCAATTCTAAGTTCTTGCAAAGTCATCGGATATAAATGAACAAGTAGCACCAATCAAATAATACATAAGCATTAACTTTATTGATCGGAATGATACCTGACACCACATCGCGAGACTGCACTGCATCCTGAACTGTCATGTTGAATGTTCTGGCGGTCGGTTGGTTGGTTGCATTTGGTCCTGTGATAGTCGAGTGCTTCCACCGTTGTTTCTATTTCCTCCTCGATCCTGCTTCTCCAGATCCCTTCTAGGACAATCCTTGCAAGATGATCCTTTGAGCCACAAGTGAAGCAGGCACCCTTCTTTGGTTTAGAAAAGTTAGGTGCTATGTGGCCTTCCTTAACACAATTATAGCATACTCGTTTTCCCTTCATGTAAACTCCCAGATGAGCTTTTCCGCAGTTGAGCACGCTTAATCTTCTTCTTTTGCCTTCCTTGTTGACTTCCAAATTTATGAGTTATCGCACCACTTTCTCTTGATTATTATTACCTCTGTCTTTACTTCCACCAGTCTTGTTAATTCCTTCATTTTCATTCTTTTTCTTCTTCTGATCCTGATTATATTTAGATACCGCATCGCTTCCACCTTCAGCGAGTATGGCCTTTTATAACACTCCAGCACAAGTGTTCAATTGGAACATTGACACCTTGCTATACAACCAAGGCTTCAGTCCCTGCTCGAAACGTCTTGCCTTTCTCTCGTCAGTATGCACTTGATATGTGGTGAACCTAGCCAATTCATTGAAGCTTGCCGCATAATCGCTACTATGACATATTCCCTGCTTTCAACTCCAAAACCGAACTTCCATTTGGTTTTGCGAACTAGTCGTAAAATACATCTCAAAAACATCTCCTTAAATCTCTCCCGTGTTATTACATCTTCTCCTCCCCGTACTTTGTTTGCACATACCAATAGCTAGCTTCGGACTTGAAAGATGAATGTTTCATATCACGGTCTTCTAGTCTTCCCTTACTCGCGACGCCAAACACCTTCTCCATCTCCATAACCCATGTTTGAGCTTCGATTGGGTTCTATAGAACCTTTAAACTCTGGCGGTCCACCGCCTTGAAATCCTTGAACGTGGTGTTTGGTGGGGCTTGTGGTTGATTGTTAATTGCTCCAAACCAAGAATTCACCAACTTCTTTGAGCAGAATTGATTGACATTGGTGTTGTTTGTTGTTATTCGTTGACCTTCTTCACAGGGTTGGTCGACGATTTGGTCGCCTTCTTGGTGGCATTTTTCATTAAATAAACGCTTTATTAGAACTTTATTTATTTTTCTAAATAGTTAAGGCATTACTCAACAATTTAACATATCACTTAACACATCATCTCAAACAACTTGATATATTTGCATTCAAATCAAAGTTTTAACATTAAACGATAGCATAACCTGCTATTTACATCAACTATCCTCGAATAAAGAATCCACAGAGTTTAAAACATTCAAATATTCTTTACGCTCATAAACACGCCGAATTTACATATAAAAACTAATTAAGTCTTTCACATAATTAAACAAATTCTATCACCGTCATCATCAAGGCCTTTGGATAGCCTTTCGCTACGCTTCCTCCTCCATGATGCGGCACATCGCTTCTACGATCTAGCATATATGATGGTAGATCCTCAAACCGGATTGGATACTTCCTAACTCGATCTTGGACCACATTCATTGCATTTTGTAGTGTAGAGTATGTCTCATCAAGTTTAGCCTTCTTCGCATGGCGATCATCTTCTCATCGACGATCGGCGTGGCGTGACTCTCGCATACCAACCCTCCTCTCCGCTATGGCAAGCCTCTCCGAGGTCTCCTTCGAGATCCTTCTTTAACTTCTATTTCTGCGGACTTATCCTCATTCCGACCTTCTCGTGAACCAGATCCCACCCACATTTCCTAAACGTGTGTGAAGAGTCACAATCTCTATCCTTCCTCGCTCAATAGTAATCTGGCGACTAACCTTTTTTCGGTCAAATCCCGAATAGTATCTTGCAACTCTACGTTACGATCATAGAGTCGCCACATCTCTCGCATTAATGGAGTTCTGTGGGAACTCCTCTTCTTCCTCTTCTTCTTCCTCTTCCTCGGATCCTCCTCAGATCGGCCTCCATGCCATGCTCCCCGACTAACGACAAAGTGATCATCGGAGATGACTCTCTCTCAGACAAGTGTTCCCCAGACGACATGAATGTCTCGAGGCTCCTCCTCTATAGGTAATCGGGGTTCCTCCTCCCACTCGACTAGCTCCTCCAATATCCGACATCCCCGACAACAAAATTTTAAGTTTTAGTTACTTAATCTGTATAAATAACACATAGATTAACACATAAACACATAAAGTCTTTTATTATCTTTAATGAATTTAGAAATTCATTTCTTAGAACTCGATAAGAGTTTACCACTAAGGTTGTTCCCCCACCTAAGGTTCATAACCTTACATACTTTGATACCAACCTGTGACACCCCCAAATTCGGTACTTCCATTTCCACGAGATTTGGTGTTCATCAGACAAAACATCATCTATCTATCTACCCATAAATAAAATACAACCATACAATAGATAGAATAAATAATAACTCTCTCCCCTTATGGGGTTACATCAACTGCATAACTAAATAAATCCCAGGTTAATCTAACCTTAAAATATCTGTGCGGAAACATAACAATTAAGTCTTAAGTAACATGTCCTAGGTTGTCAAGTGTTTATTCTTGAAACCTTTAACAGTCATAAGACTATGGACTCTTCTTCTCGCGTGCTTGGGGGATCAAACCTTAGTACCATCTTCATGCACAATATCTTAACGCTAAAGCATAAATAATCCCTATTAAAGGGTTGTTCATCTCGGTTTGACATCGAGTCCGCACTAAAGGAAGTTTGGATTGGGTAAGCTCAATAAAAGTTCTAAATTTATAACGCTTATCAACTATGGACTAGTTGAATCAATAAGGGTTCACTAGTCTTACAAGTTCAACAATAATTGATATTCAATTTGAATAATAAAATTCAAGATGTATACAATCGAATAAGTATTGTATAATAGGAATTATGCTTTTAAAGAATGATAAGATCTAATATGAAATCTTGACTTGAACAATAATAAACAAGATAGAATAATGAACTTGCTTTATGTAAAGAATTAAGGTTTAGGAACTTGCCTGTGTGTAGGCTAAACGATTACTACTTCCGCTCACCACAAGTCCTACACACATACCATATATATTCACACGAAATTCATTAGTTACATTTTCTCTTAATTATTTAATATAAACTCTACTTTATTTAACAAATCATTACCCTTCTAATTTAATTATTAAATTAGAATATTTTCATTCTCTTACTATTATTACACTTTCTAATAAATTATTTCATAATAATTTCCATCAAGATTTATTTTATTCCATAAACATCTCAATTAAAATATTTACTTTATTTTATAAATATTTTAATAATAATTTTCATCGAATATTTATTTTATTCCATGAATATCTCAATTAAAATATTTAATTTATTTTATAAATATTTTAATAATAATTTTTATCAAATATTTATTTTATTTCATAAATATCTCAATTAAAATATTTAATTTATTTTATAAATATTTTAATAATAATTTCCATCGAATATTTATTTTTTATTTATTTATTTATATTATTTTTTTTTATTACGTAAAGGGTATAATGTTGTTTGGTAACGCCCACCTGGGGCGGGGTTACCCAGGCTCATTTTCTGCAGTTCTGCAGTTCGCGAACATAACAAGGCCAAATTAGGCCAAAAATCAATCACACGTAAAATTATACATGAATATGGCCATAACTTCCAATTTCCTTGTCCATATATTAGTTTAAGCATACCCAAATACTAGAATTTATACATAATCATTACCCAACATTTATAGAGTAATTTAAACCCATTAAAACACATAATTACAGAATTAAAATATGTAAATTATACTGTTCTTGATGCTCTTGAAGGTTTTTGAATAAAACATAGAATTTACTACTATGGATTCGTTATAAGGTCAAATCCAACCACTCAAGTTTCATTTTGTTCATTTTAGCATGTATAATCATATATAAGTGTAAAATTTAGGGATAATATATGATCAACGATTAAATTTGTGCGTAAGGGGCATATATGCCATATCACGTGCTCTGTAAATTTTGAAATAACAAGCCAAAATCATACGTCATAATCTTATGAAACCAATGATATGGAAGCACAATATATATATATATATATATATATATATATATATATATATATAACATGCCTTACAACTCGAATTATTTGCCTTACAACTCGAATTATTATATATATTCACATAACGACATGATTTCCCAATTATAGAGAGTTACAGAAGTAAGAAAGCCATATAAAAACTTTAAAAGACGTAAATAAATAAATTGGGTTGAAGAGATTACCAAGCGTAGATTACTAGAAAGTGAATTTCCCAACAAAAACTCAAATTCTCAACTCTCTCTGTATCTCTCTCTCGTATTATGCCGACTTAAAAAAAAATGAAAAGGAAGAAAATAAAAGACGCCCCGATAAATAAGGAGATGAATCGATGCAATAATGGTGGATTACCCCATCATGGTGAATCGCTTCATAACTCCCCTTAGGGCCTTGTTTGGTGACAAGAATAGGATTTAAACCCATTTAATTTAATAAAGCTTATAATATAGTTTAAGTAATGTCACACTCCTTATAAAATAAATCAATATCTTATTTAATTTATTTTAAATAAAATAATTTCTCATTAATTCACATAGCTACATAATTAAATTCTCATTTAATAATAATATTAAATTATTAAATCTCTAATTAATAATTAAATTAATTAAAATAACATAGGCTTATTAAATACTTCTTTTAATTCAATAAGTTCACATAATCACATACTTGAATAATAAAAATTCTCCACATTAATTTAATAAATGTAACACATATAATTAAATTAATCTATCACAACTTCATCAATTAATTATTTAATCTAATAATTAATTCATCGAAAAATATTTATTCAATCCAATAAATATTAAAATTAAATTACAAAATTACGGTTGTCACAATATTTACATGAAAAGATACTGGATGAAGCGCAAATATCAAGGATATTCCACTAATTTTATGGATTATGTAAGTCAAAACTTTAACCAACCGAGTATAATAAAGAATGGAATAACAAAAGAAATCACCAAGCATGCGATAGACATCATAGATGTAGGTTATTCCAATGAATAATAAATAATTGGAATCAGTCCGCGTGAAAACGCATGCATGTGATATATTCCAATGAATAATAAAAGACGGAACTCAGTCCTCCCAGTAGAACGCATGTATACATGATGTTCCAATGTAATAATAAAGAATGAAATAATGTAAGAATTTCACCAAGTATAGGGTAGCCAGATACATAAAGTTATTCCAATGTAATAATAAAGAATGGAATAATAGAAGTTCTCTTCATAGATAAGAAAGAAATAATACTCCCTACCTTTAGAAAAAATTGATAATCGGAATAGTGAGGTAAATAGACTTCTCTTCTTCTTTCTATAATTTATCTCTATAATAATCGCTCTATATCTTTTGTGAATTGGTGAGAAATGAAGGAAGAATGAGCTTCATTTATAGAAAAATATAGTTTCGATAATTGCACGCTTTGGGGCACGAAAAATTTCAAAGACAATACCTCCAACTTTTCCTTTATTTTTAATTTAGTCATGGAAGTATTATCAAACTTGCACCCCTCCCCTAATAGTAAATAATGTGATTCAATATTAAATTATGTGAATCAATAGTTCTAGACATGTGAAAATACGTAATTACATGTATAAGTACTCTCCATCTATACCTCCATTTTTAACTTAGCCATGCAAGTATTATCAATCTTGCACCAACTCCCCTAATAGTAACAAGAATGTGAAACAATAGTATACATGTGAACAAATAGTTATAATCATGTGAAATAATAGCAATCAATTGCTCATTTATCCTGCTAAATAATTCGATCAATCAATATAACCTCTGTGACATCAATTATTATCGAAATAATTATCGATTTTCACTAACACAAATAATTCCAAAGACAATGAAACCATTTTATCAAAATATAAAATTTGAAATTTTAAAGTTTGACTTTTCTCAAAAAAGTCAATCGTTGACTTTTTCACCAAATAGTGAATTCCGGAAAATTTTGTGTTTACAGACTATGTTTACTAATTTCATCGCCTCCCACTCAAATATCACGTCCGCGTCTCCAAATTCAACTCCAAACACAACTTCAATTTTAATAACATTCATCATTAATATTATAACTCACAATATTTATCAACCAGTCGCTCTTAGGAAAAGGGGCTTCCAATAAGGATTTCTCCCTATCGGCGCAGCTTGATTAGGTGACCAAACCTCTCCTCGATGTAACTTCTAGACATTGTAAATATTGCAATTTAATAATATGAATAACTTTGTCGTCTCAATTATTGATTTAATAAAATAACATATTATATGTATGATACTATACAATAATTGAATCAATAATATGAGAGATATGATGCAACAATTATCGTAGCAATAATTGAGTATAACTGAGTGACTTCTCACGTGAAGCATCGAGAATCAATACCGGTAATGCAACTATGAAACCATGCATATTCTCGCATTTTTTTACTACCGGTAGTTCAATAGTTAACGGTAAAACTTCCGCCGTTATTTTCATAAAGTATTTTTGTCGTTTTCTCCCGTTGTGGGGGGTCCACCAATGATTGTGACGTTGTATTTAATATTCCCCTGTTAAAACGAATATTCCCGACCAATCGAATATTATATAACAACTTGCATTTTGCAAAATTTATTAATATTACCCACAACTATAACATTATATCAAATCCACACCATAATATTCAAAAATATATTTCGAGAAAATTTAATCTTTATTCAAAAAGTTGGGGTCTTACAACCTCCCCTTCTTATGAAATTTTGTCCTCGAAATTAGGGCGTACCTAGTATGTCGAAGAGGTAAGGATATCTTGATTTCATCTCAAATTCTAACTCCCAGGTCATTTCTTCCACATCGTGGTTTCTCCATAAAACTTTGACTTGAGGTATAACCTTGGAGCGTAGAATATGATCCTTTTTATCCAAGATTTTAACAGGTAACTCTTCATACGTTAAATATTCCTCTATTTCATCCGGTTCTAACTCAATAATGTGGTTCGGGTCTTTCATATATTTACGTAACATGGATATGTGAAAAATGTTATGAACACGAGACATACTTTTGGCCAGAACGCAAGTCTATAAAGCCACAGCCTTACTCGATCGAGGATTAAAATGGGCCAATGAATCGAGGATTGAGCTTTCTCTCTTCCAAACCTTGTAACTCCTTTCCATAGAGCAACACGTAACAACACATGATCTCCAATATTGAATTCTATGCCTTCTCGATGAAGATTAGCATAACTCTTTTGTCGATCTTGTGAGGTTTTTATACGTTATCGGATCGTTTGAATCTTTTTCATAGTTATACGTACCAACTCCGGTCCCAACAATGTTGCTTCACCCACCTCATCCCAGCATACTGGAGAACGACACTTTTTTCCATACAACGCCTCGAATGGAGTCATGCCAATACTTGCTTGATAACTGTTGTTATAGGAAAACTCCACCAATGGTAAGAACTTGTCCCAACTTCCCTTGAAGTCAAGGACACAGAGTCTTAATAGATCTTCAAGAGTTTGAATCGTCCTCTCCGATCGCCTGCTTAAATTCGAGGATGATATGCCGAAAGCTAAATCAGAATCTTTGCCCATAGCTTTCTGCAAACTAACCCAAAATTTTGAAGTGAATCTTGGGTCTCGATCAGAAACTATGGATACTGGCATACCATGCAATCTTATAACCTCATTTATGTATATATGAGCAAGACGTTCAAGTGTATAAGTTTCTCGTATCGGTAAGAAATGAGCAGACTTGGTCAATATATCAACAATGACCCAAATCGCATCTATGCCTTGAGAAACTTTGGGAAGACCGGTAACGAAATCCATGGTAATGTGCTCCCACTTCCATTCTGGAATTTCAAGTGGTTGCAATGGACCTTTTGGTACTTGATGCTCCGCTTTAACTCATTGACAAATTAGACACCTTGAGATAAATAACGCTATCTCTCTCTTCATATTGCTCCACCAAAATGTATGACGAAGATCGCGATACATTTTGGTACTCCCAGGATGGATTGCAAATGGTGTGTTGTGCGCCTCCATCATGATTTTATACTTTAAATCAGGGTCGTTAGGAACATAAAGTCTGGAGTTGACTCAAACTATTCCTTCTTCATCGATTCTTGCTTCCAACATAACACCTTCTTGCACTTTCTTCTTCATACGCATTAGCTCCAGGTCTGTAGCTTGAGCAGCTTTAACTTTATCGATTAAAGTCGGTTCTACTCGTATGTTTATCATCATCATGTGGGTCCCTGGAGTCTTTATCTCTAACTCCATCCTTTGCAAGTCATACAAAATGGGCCTTTGCGTTGACAATATTGCACTCGCACTGCGATATGATCTTCTACTACTTAAAAGGCGCCCACCACCGCTCACTTTTCCGTGATGGTATTGGATGGTATGATCATAATCTTTCAATAGTTCAAGCCAACGTCGTTGTTGCATGTTGAGTTCCTTTTGGGTGAAGAAATATTTGAGGCTTTTATGATCCGTGTAGATCTTCACCTTCTCTCCATATAGGTAATTCCTCCAAATCTTAAGCGCAAAAACGACAACTGCCAACTCTAGATCATGAGTAGGGTAATTCCTCTCATATTCTTTGAGTTGTCGTGAGGTATAGGCTATAACTTTCCCATGTTGCATGAGAACACATCCTAACCATTTGCCTGAAGCATCACTGTAGATGACAAATCCCTCCGAGCCAGATGGTATTGTCAGAACAGGTGCTGAAATGAGTCTCATCTTGAGTTCTTGAAAACTCTTCTCACATTCCTCACTCCAACCAAACTTTGTATCTTTTTGAGTCAGCTGAGTTAATGGAGTAGCAATTCGAGAAAATCCTTCCACGAATCTCCGATAATAACCAAATTAATCCGAGAAAGCTACGATTTTGGTCGTTGATTTAGGTTGCTCCCACTTTTCAATAGCTTCAATCTTTGCGGGTCAATGATATTCCATGACTTGATATCACGTGCCCAAGGAATGCAACTTCCTCATGCCGTAACTCGCATTTCTTCAACTCAGCATATAGCTTGTTTTCACGAAGCTTTTTGGAGTATCGCCTTAAGTGTTGCTTTCATGATCTTCACTACTTTTGGAATATATGAGGATGTCATCAATAAAGAAGACCACAAAATGATCTAAATATTCCTCAAATACTCGGTTCATCATATCCATGAAGGCGCAGGAGCATTACTCAATCCAAAAGACATGACTAAGAATTCATAATGCCCGCATCAGTTCAAGGCGCCTCTTTGGAATATCCCGAGTTTTAACCTTCAAATTGATGATAACCGTAACGAAGATCGATCTTTGAAAAAATTGTGCTCCTTGTAACCGATCAAACAGTCATCAATACGTGTAAATGGGTACCTATTTTGATGGTGACATGATTCAACTCCCGATAATCAATACAAAGTCGCATACTCCCATCTTTCTTCTTCACGAATAGTAACATGAGCACCCCAAGGAGACGATTAGGATGAATGAAACCAATGTCTAACAATTCCTCGCAATTGGGTCTTTAACTCCCAAGTTCAATAGAGTCATTCAATATGGGGCTTTGGAAATGGGTTTTGTACCGTTCAAGGTCGATACAAAATTCAACTTCACGCCCTGGGGTAGGCTAGGAAGTTCTTCGTGGAATACGTCAGAAATTTATTAACTATAGAAATATCCTTCAAATCGGCGTATTTTTTGTTTAAATCAAGTGACATGAGCTAAGAAAGCTTTACATCCGCTTTTCAATAAATGAATAGCTTTATGGCTTGAGATGACCGTGATTAATTTTAATGGTTTGGTCGCTTGAATTCGCATAATAGGTTTATTAGGAATATGAAAGCTAACAACCTTACGAAAGTAATCAATTTTAGCATGATGAGTAGTTAACCAATCAATTCCTAGAATCACGTCAAATGCAAGTATTTTTAAGGAAATAAGATCGACAGGTAACGTGCGGTTACCGATTTGAATCAAACAAGACTTATAAACAGTGGATGTAATGAAGGTTTCTCCTAATGGAGTTTCAACAGATTAGTCAAAGTCTAATTTCTCCGGAGTCAAATTTAAACATTGAGCGCAAGTAGGAGAAATAAAAGAATGGGTAGAACCGGTATCAAATAAGGTATAGACTTCGCTAGAGTTTATGATAAGCTTACCTGTGATGACTTCTTTCGGGTTCCTCGCTTTCCGGGAGGTCACAACAAAACGCTTCTCCTCACTACCACGGCTTTGACTTTTCTCCGGGATCGGCCTTTGGTGCCTCCATTCTAGTGAACTTATCTTCGGTGAACGACAAAATCGAGCTAAGTGACCTTCTCTTCCATAATTATAACATGCTTTGGACAACATCGCTAGTTTGATCGATGTGTCCTCCCCTCTGCATTTGAAGCATATGATAGGTGGTCATTCTCCTTCCTTACCAACGTCTTTGGTCTTGACGCTCTTTCCATTATTGTTGAATCTCCTTTTCTTGAAATGTCCATTTTATTGTCTTGGCTATGATTACCACCAAGTGGTTACCATTTCGGCATGTTGATTCCTCCACGTTTGTTGTCCACCGCTCATGATCAAGTATCACCGGTATTTTCATTCTGGCCGCTTTCTCTTGGTTATATTGACTTCGTTATCGTGCTCCAAACAACCGAGAGCCCTATTTACAACATCTCAATACAAACACAGCTTTATGAGAAATAAGATATTGTCGTATCTTCTTGGTTTTAAACCTCTTAAAAACATTTGGGCCATTCGCTCCTCATTATCAACCAAATGGGATGCAAACCGGGATAACTCCGCAAATTTAGCCTCGTATTGCGACACGGTCATATTGTTTTGTTCCAACTTGATAAACTCCACCTCCTTCATGTGACGAATACTTTCGGAAAGTACTTTTTCGTTGAATGGCTCTTGGAACTTCTACCAAGACATCTTGAGTCGTCAGTCAATGCGTTTTACAGATACCCACCAAGAATTTGCCTCTTCACGCAACATGAAGGTGGCAAGGGAACCTTTTGCTCCTCTGAGCATCCCAAGACATCAAATATCTTGGTGATCTGCTTTTATCCACGCTTAGCCTTCTTAAGTGGTTTTGGCTCTCCGATAAACTCCGGGTGGTCCCAAATTTGCTTGAACTATTTAATGCGGTGACCGCTCGAGAGTTTCGATGTTTTCACCGCATTTTAGAACAGAGCCGCTCTTGCTGGATGTTGCATGAATTGCATAAAGCCTCTGAACATTCCATCGCTCATCATTTGTCAATGTTGTTGTTTGTATTAGGATTATCGCCTTCCTAATGCACATTATTCGATTGTTGATCCGTGGAGACTCAATCGGCCTCTTGTGCTTTATTGCTATTCTCAATATTCTCGATGCCATTTTCAAATCGCCCACAAAACAAGGGTTAATTGACATGCAACATATTATCTCTATACTCACCACCAACCAATTAAATACCAAAAAATTAGGTAGGTCATACTAAATGAAGGAATTCCCCGTCTCTCCCCTCCTAGTTCTAGTCTCACATCTTAGCCAGGGATCATATCCCTAAGCTTTGATACCAACTGTGACGCCCCCAAAATTAGGTATACATCACCTATTCTGAGTCGCCAAATACATGGTACAGAATATAAATACAACTTAATTATACAACCGTCGTGTAAAGTACGACAAAACATAAGCTGTGAGTTTTAATACAAATATTATCGTCTAGACAATATACAAACTCAATTTCAATATTATTACATTTATTTTCCACTATTTCACTGAATAGTGAGGACTACTAATGCTATCATCTGATTCGTCACTCCGTTCCCCGATTAGTCCCTACTACGTTCTCATTTCCTGAAGAGAACAATGAAAGTAAAAGGGTGAGCTCAACTAGCCCAATAGGAAATATTATGACTAAGATAATGCATAATATATTATCGTTAGCCTTCAACAGTGTTAAACTGATACAATATAACAACCATCAAGTTTAACTGCAGCGGAACAAGCAATCCATTAAAAGAGTCAAGTAGAGAATAAAATCTACTATCTTTTATGATTTAGAAAGGTTTTTCATCACTTTTATCACCGGGACTCAAATTTTAATAAATAATCCACATCATCGAATCACCCCTCGCACTACTACCAAGGATATTCTTTAAAGATCACGACCACAATTATCCATGCACTCACGGGCCAAGAATATTTGTGTATTCAATAATGGTCATGATCATGCCAACAACTATCCATCAATGCTCTCTCGCCAATGAGGACTTTTTTCCACATCATTTGTAACATTACTGGTCATGATTACAATCAATAATCCTTGGTCATAATCATACCAAGTCCATCTATGCGCTTATAGGCCACAGATGACTTTCAACAAAATATAAACATGAGGATGATGACAATGATATAAGAATTCAATAAAACAAGTTCAAGAATTAATTTATCCGTGATCTAATAACGCCTAAATTGTCAACATGATATTTCTTTTGTAGAGTAAAATTCAAGAATGCTCGTAAGAATATTTCCATGAAAAGATACTAGATGAAGCGCAAAATATCAAGGATATTCCACTAATTTCATGGAGTATAGAAGTCAAAACTTTAACCAACCGAGTATAATAAGGAATGGAATAACAAAAGAAATCACCAGTACATGCGATAGATAGCATCAAGACAGTGTTATTCCAATGTAATAATAAATAATCTGAATCAGTCCCAAGCAGAAACGACCGGACAGGATATTCTAACAAAATAATAAAGACTTCGAATCAGTCCGCTCGAAATGCATGCACAAGATATTCCAATGTAATAATAAAGATTTTAATCGTGTCTCATGTAAAAAGCATGCATACATGATATTCCAAATGAATAATAAAGATTAGAATCCAGTCCCACAGATAACGCATGCATGTGATGTTCCAAATGAATGATAAAGAATGAAACAATGTAAGAATTTCAACAAGTATAGGTAGCTCACAGATACAAAAGTTATTCCAATGTAATAATAAAGAATGGAATAATGTAAGTTCTCTTCATAGATAAGAAAGAAATAATACTCCCTACCTTTAGAAAAATTGATAATCGGAATAGTGAGGTAGCAGATTTCTTCTTCTTCTATAATTTCTCTCTATAATAATCGCTTCTAAAGCTTTTGTGAATTGGTGAGAAATGAAGGAAGAATGAGCTTCTATTTATAGAAAAATATAGTTTCGATAATTGCACGCTTTTGGGGCTCAAAAATTTCAAAGACAATACCTCCAACTTTTCCTTTATTTTTAATTTAGTCATGGAAGTATTATCAAACTTGCACCACCTCCCCTAATAGTAAATAATGTGATTCAATACCATCTGGTTCGGAGGGATTTGTCATCTACAGTGATGCTTCGGACAAAGGGTTAGGATGTGTTCTCATGAAACATGGGAAAGTCATAGCTTTATGCCTCAAAGACAACTCAAAGAATATGAGAGGAATTATCCTACTCATGATCTGTAGAGTTAGTAGTATGTTGTCTTCGCACTTAAAATTTGGAGGCATTACTTGTATGGAGAGAAAGTGGAGATCTTTACGGATCATAAAAGCCTCAAATATTTCTTCATCGAAAAGGAACTCAACATGCGACAACGACGTTGGCTTGAATCGTTGAAAGATTATGATCATACCATCCAATACCATCCCGAAAAGCGAACGTGGTAGCTAACGCATTGAGTAGAAGATCATATGCGGCATGAAGTGCAATATTCATAACACAAAAGCCCATTTTGTGTTACTTGCAAAGGATGGAGATAGAGTTAAAGACTCCAGGGACCCATGTGATGATGACTAGTATACTGAGTAGAAATCGCTTTAATTGATAAAGTTAAAGTTGCTTTCGATTACGATCCGAAATAGCGTATGAGGAAGAAAGTGCAAGAAGGTGCTATGCTGTAAGCAAGAATCGGTGAAGAAGGAATACTTGAAATCAACTCCGGACTTTGTGTTCCTAACGACCACGATTTAAAGTATAAAATCATGATGGAGGCGCATAACACACCATTTGCAATCCATCCTGGGAGTACCAAAATGTATCGTGATCTTCGTCATACATTTTGGTTGAGCAATATTGTGACGCCCCCAAAATTAGGTATACATCACCCATCTTGAGTCGCCAGATACATGGTATGTAATTTAAATACAACTTAATAATACAACTGCCGTGGTACAATACGATAAAACATAAACCGTGAGTTTGAATACAAATATTGTCTACTGTAGAGTATACAAACTCAAAAGGAGTCCTCATTACAATTATTATCACACTATTTCACGTAATAGTGAGGACTACTAATGCACCATCTAGGACCATCACTCGTTCTCCCGACTAGTCCCACCACGCTTCTCATTTCTTGAAGAGAATAAAGAAAAGAAAGGGTGAGCTCAACTAGCCCAAATGTAAATATTATGACTAAGATAATGCGTAATAATTTATCATTAGCCTTCAACAAAGGTTAAACCGATAAAATATAACAAACATCAAGTTTAATCAAGTAGAACAAGCAATCCATTAGAAGAGTCAAGTAGAGAATAAAATCAACTATCTTCTATGATTTAAAAGTTTTTTCATGACTTTTATCGCTGAAACTCAGCTTAATAAATAATCCACATCATCCCTGCACTATGGCCAATGATATTCATTAGTATCAAAACCACAAATTATCCATGTACCACAGCTAAGGATATTCGTGTATTCATCAATGGTCATGATCATGCCAACAACTGTCCATCAATGCACTATAGGTCAATGAGGACTTTTTCCACATCATTTATTACGGTCATGATTACATCGAATAATCCCTGGTCATAATCATACCAAGTCCATCTATGCACTACAGGCCACAGATGACTTTCAACATAATATAAACATGAGGATGATGACAATGATATAAGAATTCAATAAAACAAGTTCAAGAATTAATTTATCCATGAATCAATAACGCCCAAATTGTCAACATGATACCGCTTTGTAGAGTAAAATTCAAGAATGCTCGTAAGAATATTTCCATGAAAAGATATCGGATGAAGTGCAAATATCAAGGATATTCCACTAATTTCATGGAGTATAAAGTCAAAACTTTAACCAACCGAGTATAATAACGAATGGAATAACAAAAGAAATCACCATGCATGCGGTACTTGCATGACAGGGTTATTCCAACAGATTAATAAGTAATGTAACAAAGTTAAAGTAAATTAAATCACCGCATGATGTTCCAACAGAATAATAAAGATGGAACCAGTCCCGCGTAAATGCACGCATATATGATATTCCAAATGTAATAATAATAAAGATGGAACCAGGTCCGACGTAAACGCACAGACAGGATATTCCAACAGAATAATAAAGAATGGAACCAGGTCCGACGTGAAACGCATAGACAAGATATTCCAACAGAATAATAATAAAGACGGAATATAAGAATAATGTCACCAAGTATAGGGTAGTCCGCGATACCAAGTTATCCCAATGTAATAATAAAGAACTCTAATAATGTAAGTTCTCTTCATGAATACAAAAGAAATAATACCCTTTACGAGTACAACAAAATAATATCCCTTACAAAGAAAAGAAAAGTATTCAATCGTAGGCGAAGGATATTTTTGAAGAAAACATGCACTACGCTCAAAGCTTCTTACAACTTTAAAGAAATACGCTCAAGATTATAGAGAGAATTCTCTGAAATTTCTGGTGTGATTTCAATTCTAACTAAGCATCCTATTTATAGAAAAATGGAAAGGATACTATGCAATAAAATATAATATATTCTATTTATATATAATAATAATAATAATAATAATAATAATAATACGTAACTTCCTCCGTGACTGCCTCAAATTTCTTTCCCCTCCCCACTTACACTCCTCATACATATATATATATATATAATAATAATAAAAACAATATAATATATATACTAGCACATGCCTATATATATATATTATATAAAAATTCCTTCCTGAGACTTGTTATCTACAAAATGTTTTGTTTGAAAAGTTTGGCCACTAAGTCCAAATCTTTGAAAAATAATGCATCTTGTCAAAATCCACCAAAACCACCACCAGTCACCCACATTCTTATATATATATATATATATATATATATTATATGATACGTATATATATATATATATATATATATACTTTATAACTTCCTACCAACTATTTTGAAAAATGGGTAAATGGGGTCCAACTAACGCATAAAATTGACAACAATTACTATAGAATAATTGAACAAAATCGGTGACTTCTCACGTAAAGATCAATAATCAATACCGTATACCATCGTAACTAACGCCAGACATCGTGCATTTTTAAACCGTGAGTTTCAAATAGCTAATCTGTAAAAACTTTCGCCGTTATTTTCATAAAGTATTTTTGTTGTTTTCTCAATCCGGCAATAATTCCGTTGTGGGTCCACCAATGATTGTGCCAGACGAATATTCCCCGCTAAAACGAATATTCCCCACCAATCTAATATTATATAACAACTTATGATTTTGAAAAATTTATAAATATTACCCACAACTATAACATTATATCAAATTAATTCCATAATATTCAAAAATGATATTTATAGAAAATTCATTTTTATTTATAAAAGTTGGGTTTTACAACCTCCCCTTCTTATGAAATTTCGCCTCGAAATTAGGGTACGCACCTGAGTATGTCAAGAGGTAAGGATATCTTGATTTCATTTCAGATTCTAACTCCCAAGTCATTTCCTCAACATCGTGGTTTCTCCACAAAACTTCGACTTGAGGTATAACCTTGGAGCGTAGAATATGTTCCGCCTTATCCAAGATTTGAACAGAACCTTTTCATACGCCAAATCTTCCGCTTATTTCGTCCCGGTTTCTAACTCAATAATGTGGTTCGGTCTTTCACATATTTACGTAACATAGATATGTGAAAAACGTTATGAACACGAGACATACTTAAGTGAAAGCGAGTCTATAGCCACGGCCCTACTCGATCGAGGATTAAAATGGGCCGATGAATCGAGGATTGAGCTTTCTCTCTTTCCAAATCTCGTAACTCCTTTCCATGGAGCAACACGTAACAACACACGATCTCCTATATCGAATTCCACGCCCTTTCGATGAAGATCAAGATAACTCTTTGTTGATCTTGTGAGGTTTTTATACGTTGTTGGATCGTTTGAATCTTTTCTCGTAGTCATACGTACCAACTCCTGGCCCCAACAACGTTGCTTTCTCCCACCTCATCCAAGCATACCGAGAACGACACTTTCTTCCATACAACGCTCAATAGAGCCATGCCAATACTTGCTTGATAACCGTTGTCAGAGGAAAACTCCACCAATGGTAAGAACTTGTCCCAACTTCCCTTGAAATCAAGGACACAGAGTCTTAATAGATCTTCAAGATTTTGAATAGTTCTCTCTGATCGTCCGTCCGCTTTGAGGATGATATCCGAGATAAATCATAAACTCGCGCCTATAGCTTTTCTCGCAAACTAACCCAAAATCGTGAAGTGAATCTTGGGTCTCGATCGTAAACTATGGATACCGGCATACCATGCAGCCTTACAATCTCATTTATGTACATACGAGCAAGACGCTCATGTATAATTTTCTCGTGATTCAGAAGAAATGAGCGGACTTGGTCAATCTATCAACAATGACCCAAATCGCATCTATACCTTTAGAAACCTTAGGAAGACCCAGAACGAAAATCCATGGTAATGTGCTCCCACTTCCATTCCGGAATTTCAAGTGGTTGCAATGGACCTTTTGCACTTGATGCTCTGCTTAACACGCTGACAAGTTAGACACCTTGAGATAAACAACGCTATCTCCTCTTCTTCATATTGCTCCCACCAAAATGTATGACTGAATATCATGATACATTTTGGTACTCCTGTGATGGATTGCAAATCGGTGTGTTGTGCCTCTCCATCATGATTTTATACTTTAAATCGTGGTCGTTAGAACACAAAAGTCCGGATTTGACTCAAGTATTCCTTCTTCATCAATTCTTGGTTCCGCATAAGTACCTTTTTGCACTTTCTTCCTCATATGCATCAGCTCCAGGTCTGTAGCTTGAACAACTTTAACTTTATCAATTAAAGTCGATTCTACTCAGATATTCGCCATCATCATATGGGTCCCCTGAGTCTTTAACTCTATCTCCATTCTTTTGCAAGTCACAAAATGGGCTTTTATGCTGACAATATCGCACTCAGATTTGCATATGATCTTCTACTCAATGCGCCACCTACCACGCTCGCTTTTCCAAGATGGTATTGATGGTATGATCATAATCTTTCAATAGCTCAAGCCAACGTCGTTGTCGCATGTTGAGTTCCTTTTGAGTGAAGAAATATTTGAGGCTTTTATGATCCGTAAAGATCTCCACCTTCTCTCCATACAAGTAATGCCTCCAAATCTTTAGTGCGAAGACAACAGCTGCTAACTCTAGATCATGAGTAGGATAATTCCTCTCATATTCTTTGAGTTATCTTGAGGCATAGGCTATGACTTTTCCATGTTGCATGAGAACACATCCCAACCCTTTGCCCGAAGCATCACTATAAATGACAAATCCCTCCGAGCCAGATGGTATTGTCAGAACAGGTGCTGAAATGAATCTCCTCTTGAGTTCTTGAAAACTCTTCTCACATTCTTTGCTCCAACCGAACTTTGTATTTTTCCGAGTTAGTTGAGTTAATGGAGTAGCGATTCGAGAAAATCCTTCCATAAATCTTCGAAAATAACCAGCTAAACCGAGAAAGTTACGTACTTCGGTCATTGATTTAGGTTGCTCCCAGCTTTGAATTGCTTCAATCTTTGCCGGGTCAACAGATATTCCATGACTTGATACCACATGCCCAAGGAATGCTACTTCCTCAAGCCAGAACTCGCATTTCTTCAACTTGGCATAAAGATTATATTCACGAAGCTTTTGGAGTGTCAGCCTCAAGTGTTGTTCATGGTCTTCACGGATTTTGGAATAAATAAGGATGTCATCAATAAAGATGACCACAAAGTGATCCAAATATTCCTTGAATACTCGGTTCATCATATCCATGAAGGCAAAGAGGAGCATTAGTCAATCCAAAGGACATGACTAGGAATTCATAATGCCTGCATCGAAGTTCCTCAAAGCCGCCTTTTGGAATGTCATCTGCTTCTAATCTTCAATTGGTGATATTCGGAACGAAGATCAATCTGTGAAAAGAATTTGGCTCCTTGCAACCGGGTCAAACAGTCATCAATACGTGGCAATGGGTACCTATTTTGATGGTGACATGATTCAACTCCCGATAATCAATACAAAGTCGCATACTCCCATCTTTCTTCTTCACGAATAGAATAGGAGCACCCCAAGGAGAAGAACTAGGACGAATAAATCCAATGTCTAACAATTCCTGCAGTTGGGTCTTTAACTCCTGAAGTTCAATAGGAGCCATTCGATATGGGGCTTTGGAAATGGGTTTTGTACTGGGTTCAAGGTCGATACAAAATTTAATTTCATGCTCTGGGGGTAAGCCAGGAAGTTCTTCAGGGAATATGTCATGGAATTTATTAACAATAGAAATATCATTCAAAACTGACGTATTTTTGTTTAGATCCGTGACATGAGCTAAGAAAGCTTGACATCCATTTTTCAATAAACGAATAGCTTTATGGCTTGAGATGACCATGATTGATTTTAATGGTTTGGTCGCTTGAATTCACATAATAGTTTTATTAGGATTATGAAAGCTAACAACCTTACGAAAACAATCAATTTTAGCATGATGAGTAGTTAACCAATCAATCCTTGTAGAATCACGCTAAATGCAAGTATTTTTAAGGAGATAAGATCGACGAGTAATGTGCGATTCTCGATTTGAATCAAATAAGACTTATAAACAGTGGATGTAATGAAGGTTTCTCCCAATGGAGTTTCCACAGATAAGTCAAAGTCTAATTTCTCCGGAGTCAAATTTAATCGTTGAGTGCAAGTAGGAGAAATAAAAGAATGGGTAGAACTGGTATCAAATAAAGTATAGACTTTCGCTAGAGTTTATGATAAGCTTACCCGTGATGACCTCATTCGGGTTCCTTGCTTTCCGGGAGGTCACAACAACGCTCCTCCCTTGCAACTACCGGGCTTTGACTTTTCTAGGACTACTTTGGTGCCTCCATCCTAGTTGAACTTGTCTTGGGTGAACGACAAAATCGGGCTAAGTGACCTTCTCTTCCACAATTATAACATGCTTTGGACGACATCGCGCAGTTTGGACTGGTGTGTCCCTCCCCTCCGCATTTGAGCATATGATAGGTGGTCGTTCTCCTTCCTTAACGACAGGTGCTGATGCTGATGTCTTTCCATCATTGTTGAATCTCCTCTTCTTGAAACGTCCATTCTTATTGTTTTGGCCCTGATTACCACCAAAGTGGTTACCACTTCTGGCCTGTTGATTCCTCCACGCTTGTTGTCACCGCTCATGACCGCTTCATCATTGGTATTATCATTTCTTACGTGAATCTCTTTTGGTTGCGTTGACTCATTATCGCGCTATTTAGCAAATTAGGTATACATAACCCATCTTGGGTCATCAGATACATGGTATAAAATTCAAATACAACTTACTAATACAACTGTCGTGTACAATACGACAAAACATAACTGTGAGTTTGAATGCAATTATTGTCTACTAGAGATTATACAAACTTAAAAGGAGTCCTCATTACAATTATTAACACACTATTTCACAGAATAGTGAGGACTACTAATGTTATCCTCTGGACCGTCACTCCGCTCCCGACTAATTAATTCTGCTATGTTCTCATTTCAAGAGAATACAGTGAAAGAAAAGGTGAGCTCAACTAGCCCAAGAAGAAATATTATGACTAAGATAATGCGTAATAAATTATCGTTAGCCTTCAATAGTGTTAAACTGATAAAATATAACAACATCAAGTTTAACTACAGCGGAACAAGAAATCCATTAAAAGAGTCAAGTAGAGAATAAAATCTACTATCTTTTATGATTTAAAAGGTTTTTCATCACTTTTATCGCTGAGACTCAGCTTAATAAATAATCCACATCATCGAATCACCCCTGCACTATGGCCAAGGATATTCTTTAGTATCACGACCATAAATTATCCATGGACTAAAGCCAAGGACATTCGTGTATTCATTAATGGTCATGATCATGCCAACAACTGCCCATCAATGCACTACGGGCCAATGATAACTTTTACCACATCATTTGTAACATTACGGTCATGATTACACCGAATATTCTCTGGTCATAATCAAACCAAGTCCATCTATGCACTACAGGCCATAGATGACTTTCAACATAATATGGACATGAGGATGATGACAATGATATAAGAATTCAATAAAACAAGTTCCAGAATTAACTTATTCAGGAACTAATAACGTCCAAATTGTCAACATGATATCGCTGCTTTGTGAGAAAAATTCAAGAATGCTCGTAAGAATATTTCCATGAAAAAGATATCGGATGAAACGCAAATATCAAGGATATTCCACTAATTTCATGGAGTATAAAGTCAAAACTTTAACCAACTAAGTATAATAAGGAATGGAATAACAAAAGAAATCACCAGTACATGACATAGGCAAGACAAAGGCGTTATTCCAACAGTAATAATAATTAATCTGAACTCAGTCCCAGAAAGAAACGATGTATAAGATATTCCAATGTATAATAAAGAAGACTTAATCAGTCCCACAGAAATGCATGAATAAGATATTCCAATGTAATAATAAAGACGGAATCAGTCCGGGTAAAATGCATGCATGTGATATTCCAATGTAATAATAATGAATGGAATAATGTAAGAATTTCACCAAGTATAGGGTAGCTCACAGATACATGTTATTCCAACCTAATAATAAATAATGGAATAACGTAAGTTCTCTTCATGAATACAAAAGAATAATACCCACTACAGAAAAAAGAAATCACCATGCATGCGATTTCAAGATGTATAAAGTTATTCCAATGACATTAATAAATAATGTAAACCAGTCAGTAAAAAATCGCATCGGCGGGATGTTCCAATGTAATAATAAAGATTTTAACCCGTGTCCGGTGTAAACGCACGTATGTGATATTCAACAGAATAATAATAAAAAGATTAACCAGTCCCACAGAAAACACGTATATGATATTCCAACATAATAATAATAAAAAAATGAATAATAGAAGAATGTCACCAAGTATAGGGTAGTCGCATATATACTAGTTATTTCAAAGAGAATAATAAAGAATGGAATATCGTAAGTTCTTTTCATGAATACAAAAGAAATAATATCCCTTACATTAGTAGGAGATTGAATATCGCAGAGTGTAAGAATGTAATACTCTTCTTCTTTCTCTCTTATTCTCTCATACTTTCTCTCTATAGCTTGAATGAATTCGTGAAAAATAATGAAGAACTAGGCCTCTATTTATAGAAGATTTCTAGCTTAACACTTGCAATGTGAAAAGGCAAGTGGCTCGACGAATCGGTGATGTGAAAAGAAAAGTGGTTTGACGCTTTTGTAATGTAAAAACACCAAGTGGTTTGATCTCAGAATGTGAAAACGACAATTGGTTCGACGCCCGTAATATGAAACGGCAAGTGGTTCGACGTCTGCAAAAGTAATTACTATCGACGAAGGTAATTACTATCGACGGAAGGTAATTACTATTATCGAAGGGTAGTTATTATCGAAGGTAATGTAATTACTATCGATTTAAGGTAATTACTATTGATTTAAGGTAATTACTATCGACGAAGAGACTCTTAGATGATAACATATATGGGCCCCCATAAAATAACCAAACTTACCACAAAACGCCTCATAATAGACTCTTTATATACATCAAGGATTGAATAAATATTAGCACAAATTATTTTATTTTTAATCAACACATATTTAATCTTTCAACAATTATTAATCATTTATAACTTGGTCGTCTCAATTATTGATTTAATAATATAACATATTGTATGAGATGATACTGTGACAATAATTGAATCAATAATATAAGAGATATGATGTAACAATTCATCGTAGTAATAATTGAGTATAAATTGAGTGACTTCTCACGTAAGCATCATCATAATCAATACCGTATGCTACTACGCAACCACGCCAGACATCGTAATTTTACTACCGGGTAGTTCAATGCTTTTAATTCTGGTAACTCCTTCAACATTATTTTTATAGAAAGATAATTTTGTCGCTTTTCTAACTATGACAATACTTTCGCTGTAGGTCTACTAATGATTGTCTTGCCGCATTTAATATTCCCCGATAAAAAGAATATTCCCAACCAAACAAATATTTTATAACAACTTGCTTACTTTGCAAAATTTATAAATATTACCTACAACTATAACATTATATCAAATTTACTCCATAATATTCAAAAAATAATATTTATAAAAATTCATCTTTATTTATAAAAGTTGGGGTCTTATACATATTATTTTGCTCCACTGATAAACTCCACCTCCTTCATGTGATTTAATACTTTCTAAAAAGTATTTGTCGTTGAATGCCTTCGAACTTCTCCCAAGACATCTTTAATGCGGCAAAGTTGAGTACGCCACCGATTCCCACCAAGAATCGCCTCTCCTCGCAACATAAAGGCGTAGTAAGGAACCTCTTTTGCTCTCGAGCATCCCAAAACATCAAATATCTTGGTGATCCGCTTTAACCATGTTTTCGCTTGCCAGTGGTTTTGGCTCTCCAATAAACTCCTGTGGTCCCAGCCTCGAACTGCTTATCGGTGGCCGTCTCGAGAGTTTCAGAGAGTTTCCACCTCCATTTTGGATAGAGCCGCTCTCGCTCATTTGTTGCATGAATTGCATAAAGCCTTTGAACATTCCATCATTCATCATTTGGTCGGTGTTGTTGTTTGTATGAGGATTGTCCCCTTCCTGATGCACATTATCCTGATTATTGATATGTGGTGAATCAACGGTCGCCCGCATTGCTATTCTCAACATTCTCAGATGTCATTTTCAGATACTACCACAAAACAACATGTTAATTGACATGTAACATATTATCCCTATATTCTGACCGACCAATTAAATACCAAAAAAACTTGGTAGTAGTCATACTAAATGCGAAGGAATTCCCGCCTCTCCCTCCTAATTCTATTCTCACATCTTAGCCAAGGATAATATTCCTAACTTTGATACCAACTGTGACGCCCCCAAAATTAGGTATACATCACCCATCTTGAGTTGCCAGATACATGGTACAGAATTCAAATACAACTTAATAATACAACTGTCGTGTACAATACGACAAAACATAAATTGTGAATTTGAATACAAATATTGTCTACTGAGAGAGTATACAAACTCAAAAGGAGTCCTCATTACAATTATTATCACACTATTTCACGAATAGTGAGGACAACTAATGCACCATCTAAGACCATCACACTCGTTCTCGACTAGTCCCAAATTTACGCTTCTCATTTCACAAGAGAATAGCGAAAGGAAGGGTGAGCTCAACTAGCCCAGTAAGAAATATTATGACTAAGATAATGCAGAATAATTTATCATTAGCCTTCAACAGTGTTAAACTGATAAAATATAACAAACATCAAGTTTAACTGCAGTGGAACAAGCAATCCATTAGAAGAGTGAAGTAGAGAATAAAATCAACTATCTTCTATGATTTAAAAAGTTTTTCATGACTTTTATCGCTGAGACTCAGCTTAATAAATAATCCACATCATCCCTACACTACGACCAATGATATTCATTAGTATCACAACCACAAATTGTAACACCCCCTTCCCAAAAAGGAAAGGGAGGTCACGTGCAAAGCACACCAAACCTCAAAAATAAGTAAACAGAGCACTAACAACTTCAAAATAGTAATAGTGATATCCATCAATGAAGTACTAAATACAGTTCTCCAACTAGAGTCAAAATAATCAAAACTAAAATTTAATTGAATCAACCTAGATGGTCAAAGACAACTCTCTCATCACACTATCCCTTAATCACCCCTGCAAACCTGCCGGAAGAAAAACACAGCATGAGCCAACTGCCCAGTACGGATATAGATAATACAAAGATGTATAACTGAAATACAAAATCAACTGAAGCAATATACTTAACAAAGCCTCAAGCTTAAAGACTAACGAAAATATGATATCCAACGTCTGAATAGAATATATCCGAATCAATAGATTTAACGAGACAAACAAAAGAGTGAAGAATGAACTGAAGTAACTAACTCAATTAATTAAAAAGAACATAAACAAACAAAACTAATATAATGAAATAATAGGCTGAATCAAATGGTTGGGTGTTATTTCATACCGAGTGAGCTCAGAAATATATCTTGCCACACAAGCAAGTCAAACTAATGCCACACAGGCAAATCAAATGATGCCACACAGACAAATCACACATTGGACCGCGAATCCAAATGTATGCAAATCGGATAGTGTGTTTGGCACAACATCACCAATCCACAGAACAGAAAACTAGGGTTAACCCATACGCCTCCCACAACAAAATACCAAATGACCCACTTCCTTCGGAGCTCAAAACGGAGACGCCATGGACTAATCACACCTCCACGGAAAGTGTTATGCCTCTCGTGCCAAGACGACATGCCTGTGGTACCCCCACAGGTGGTTATAGCTCAGTTATACCCTACGATATATTCTATCAAAAATACTATGTCACAACACATGCGACATAATACCAACAAAAGGGTTCTATATGTACATGTTAAACCAAATCAAATTATAGTCACAAGGTTTCAAAAAGAAGGTAGCAACATGTACCGCTTTACAATTATCAAAAATAAATACTAAAAATGATATCCTAATTCAAAAAGTACAAATACGAGTCATGTGTATCAACTCCAAAATGAAACTAATATATTTATTTCACAGGAAACAATTATGTGAAATCATAACAAAATTCGAAATAAGGAAATAAACGAGCAAATCAAATTTAACAAGTGTATCGCTGAAAGAGTACGAAATCCGTACCTGATACTTCCAAACCATGTATAGCACAGTCCACAAAATCTTACCCTCAAATGCCAACGATATCAAATATGAAACGTTATTCACAACCTAAACATATTCACCTCAAATTAAAAATAATCCAAACTAATAATTCCAAAATAATTCATAATCTATTTAATATGCCTTTAATCATCGCTTTATATCAATTATTAATACTCCAAAATTTATATTCCAAATATAACTCTTTAAATCCCTTTCTTTCGAACTAATTACACAAATTATAAAATAAATTAATAAACTTTGTGTTAAATTGCTAACTACCAATTTCTTCTTCTATTTTTTTTACTCATGTTATTTTTTTATTATTAGTATTTTTATTATTATTATATTGACATAAATTCTCAATTTAAACTTTCAAATAATTTAATATAATACCATAACTAATATTATAACAATTGATTTCTTGATATATACTTTAAAAAATCAATTATAATTTTATTTTAGGTACAAACCTTTTATATATAATAATAATAATAATAATAATAATAATAATAATAATAATAATAATAATAATAATAATAATAATAATAATAATAATAATAATAATAATAATAATAATGTAACCTCCATTTCAAACAAAGTAGTAATAATTCAATTCATAAACTTTGAACATATTCGCATCAAAAGCCATACTCATACACTTTGCTTTATTAATTTAAATTATGAAGTTACTTCTCTTCTATATATGATGTCATGACAAATGCTAGAATTGGAATAATTATTTTTTTTACCCTTTTCATCCCATGAGCCATTTTTTTTTCTTATTGAATTTGATACTCTTTAATTACTATATGCCGACTATATAAAAAAATTAATGGAATAACTCACCTGAATAACAATTCCTCTTGTTCCTACAGCCTCCTTCTCACTTCTTTTCCTCAGCCAGTTCGTAACAATTATATGCGAGGAAGATTAGGTTTTAGTTTTTGATTTATTTATTAACAGATTTATTAATCTCCTAGTTATATTAGGATTTTAAAATTACCCAAATATAAAATAGACCCAATTAGTATAAAAGCCCAAATTAATGTAATCACATACTTATTATAGTTCACACAAATTAAATACAATTTGATCCAAACATAAGAAAAGCCCAATTAAAATATGGATTTGAATATTATTTATTTATTTTATTATTTTTATTGTTATTATTTTACCGGGTATTACATCACCTACCCCTTAAAAAGGATTCCGTCCCCGGAATCAAAAGAATGAACGTACTAATTAATTATCAAAAGATGCGGATATTCTGCTCGAATAGACTCCTCTATATCCCAAGTAGCTTCCCGCTCCGAATGATTTTACCACAAAACTTTAACAAAAGGAATTATCTTTCTCAATTTTAATTTAATCAGTTATTTAATTACCAACTAAAGGAATTTAATTTTTCAAACAAAACAAGGAAGAAAAGAGGGAAACAAAACTCATTTACCTTTTCCAATTTAAATACAATTGTATACAATAAAATTAATTAATATTTATTTTTTTTAAAAAAAATATGGGTTATTACATTTTTCACCCCTTAAAAATGATTCCATCCTCGAATTCAAATAAGCTACAAAATAAATAAATAAATTTAGTTACGACGTAGCGTCGCCATTTGTAATGATCAACGCGGATAAGTCATCGGTCCACATAATTATCAATGTACTTGTAAAAGATTCGTCAGCTACCGTGTCGAGCCTTGGTAAGGTTGTTCGTGTTGCATCAAATTAGATCACATGATCCATCGTTGGTGCGAGCTGTCGCTAATATCTTTGAGTTTAATTCTTGTAAACGTACTCTTCGGAACATAATTCGAAAATCACAAAAAAAAAAAAAATTCACCTAAATACAATTCGAATACCCAAAATATTTAAAATTATTTTTAATTCATAAAACGTTTATATTCCACACATGACAGAGATCTCACAAATTATTTTTGTTTTATTTTACATAAATTCATACAAAACTCTAAAGACATCAGATAAACAAACCAACTATGCAAACAATATTACCAACTCTCCCCAAGTCCTCAAGAGCTTCAAAATATCTCATCCTCAATTTGAACTATTCATCAAATTATTACACCAAAGAATATACTACTAGTATCTCTTTATCACCAACTCTCCTAAGTCCTTAAGAGTTTCAAAATATCATAACCTCAAATCAAAATAGTTCTCAAATATTATTACACCAAAAATATACTACTACAAAGATTTCTCCATCACCATACCAAACTCCAAATCATATATCCTACTATTTGAATAAGCAAACTATAGCTTTCAAAATCTCTTAAGATATATTGGATTCATCACTTATTATATATCTAATCATTCAATTAATCAATCATTCTCTTAGTACAAACCTTAACTCAACAAATTTCAAAATTTCAAAATCTCATCTTACTATCACAAAGAAATTTCATATCAAATAATTTTAATATCTTACTAGAATAACCAAAAAGTCTAGAATAACCGAAAAGTTGATTTACTCCAAAAGATTAATCTTATTACCTCGAACCTCTACAACTCCTCAAAATTACAAGAGATCCTCTGTATTTAATAGCTTTCACTTTATCATAATATCCCACCGATACACATACCTCAAATTATCCACAAACTTAACAAAATTTAAAGCATAACCCAAATCAAATCAAATTCTAAATTCTAAGATCTCATAATAATTGATACCTGACATAACTCTAACAAATAATTATTCAATATAAAATATTCGCTGATATAAGTACTCATATCATAAGCGCATCTCATATAAGATCGTTTCTTATCTGCACAAGGTATAGATTTATTCACCTCAATGATTCAATCACAATTATTAACTAATATCATTGCTCCAACGCATAACAATGATAATCTTAACAAATTATCCCACCTTTCTCAAATCAACTACAATTCGAAAAGTGGAGGACACTTCGTCAAAATCAAGACCAACCAAACAGAGAAAAAAATCGAGTCGAACTCATACGTCTACCCAGTGATTTACCCACAACTCATAGGTCAAAACTAAATAGGTTTTCTACAAGAAAGAACCTAAGCTTTGATACCATCTCTGTAACACCCCCTTCCCAAAAAGGAAAGAGAGGTCACGTGCAAAGCACAACAAACCTCAAAATAAGTAAACAGAGCACTAACAACTTCAAAATATTAATAGTGATATCCATCAATGAAGTACTAAATACAATTCTCCAACTAGAGTCAAAATAATCAAAACTAAAATTTAATTGAATCAACCTAGATGGTCAAAGATAACTCTCTCATCACACTATCCCTAAATCACCCCTGCAAACCTGCCGGAAGAAAAACACAACATGAGCCAACTGCCCAGTACGGATATAAATAATACAAAGATGTATAACTGAAATATAAAATCAACTGAAGCAATATACTTAACAAAGCCTCAAGCTTAAAGACTGACGAAAATATGATATCCAACGTCTGAATAGAATATATCCGACTCAACAAATTTAACGAGATAAACAGAAGAGTGAAGAATGAACTGAAGTAAATAGCTCAATTAATTAAAAAGAACATAAACAAACAAAACTAATACAATGAAATAATAATAATAATCAAATGGTCAAGTGTTATTTCATGCAATGAGTGAGCTCAGAAATATATCTTGCCACACAAGCAAGTCAAACTAATGCCACACAGGCAAATCAAATGATGCCACACAGGCAACCAAAATAATGCCACACAGGAAAGTCATACATTGGACCGCGAATCCAAATGTATGCAAATCGGATAGTGTGTTTGGCACAACATCACCAATCCGCAGAACAAAAAACTAAGGTTAACCCATACGCCTCCCACAACAAAACACAAAATGACCCACTTCCTCCGGAGCCCAAAACGGAGACGCCATGGACTAATCACACCGCCATTTTAAAGTTTCATGCCTCTGCGTGCAAAGACGACACGCTCATGGTACCCCCACATGTGGTTATAGATCAGGTATACCCTACGATATATTCTAACAAAAATACTATGTCACAACACATGCGACATAATACCAACAAAAGGGTTCTATATGTACATGTTAAACCAAATCAAATTATAGTCACAAGGTTTCAAAAAGGGTTCTATATGTACATGTTAAACCAAATCAAATTATAGTCACAAGGTTTCAAAAAGAAGGTAGCAACATGTACCGCTTTACAATTATCAAAAATAAATACTAAAAATGATATCCTAATTCAAAAAGTACAAATACGAGTCATGTGTATCAACTCCAAAATGAAACTAATATATTTATTTCACAGGAAACAATTATGTGAAATCATAACAAAATTCGAAATAAGGAAACAAACGAACAAATCAAATTTAACAAGTGTATCGCTGAAAGAGTACGAAATCCGTACCTGATACTTCCAAACCATTTATAGAACACTCCACACAATCTTACCCTCAAATGCCAACGATATCAAATATGAAACGTTATTCACAACCTAAACATATTCACCTCAAATTAAAAATAATCCAAACTAATAATTCCAAAATAATTCATAATCTATTTAATATGCATTTAATCATCACTTTATATCAATTATTAATACTCCAAAATTTATATTCCAAATATAACTCTTTAAATCCTTTCTTTCAACTAACTAATTACACAAATTATAAAATAAATTAATAAACTTTGTGTTAAATTGCTAACTACAAATTTCTTCTTCTATTTTTTTACTCATAAGATTTTTATTATTATTATTATTATTTTTATTATTATTATATTCACATAAATTCTCAATTTAAACTTCCAAATAATTTAGTATAATACCATAACTAATATTATAACAATTGATTTCTTGATATAGTCTTTAAAATAATCAATTATAATTTTATTTTAGGTACAAACCTTTTATATATAATAATAATAATAATAATAATAATAATAATAATAATAATAATAATAATAATAATAATAATAATAATAATAATGTAACCTCCGTTTCAAACAAAATAGTAATAATTCAATTCATAAACTTTGAACATATTTAGATCAAAAGCCATACTCACATGCTGTTTTATTAATTTAAATTATGAAGTTACTTCTCTTCTCTATATGATGTCATGACAAATGCTAGAATTGGAATAATTATTTTTTTACCCTTTTCATCCCATGAGCCATTTTTTTTTCTTATTGAATTTAATACTCTTTAATTACTATATGCCGACTACATAAAATAATTAATGGAATAACTCACTTGAATAACAATTCCTCTTGTTCCTACAGTCTCCTTCTCACTTCTTTTCCTCAGCCAGTTCGTAACAATTGTATGTGAGGAAGATTAGGTTATAGTTTTTGATTTATTTATTAACAGATTTATTAATCTCCTAGTTATAATAGGATTTTAAAATTATCCAAATATAAAATAGACCCAATTAGTATAAAAGCCCAAATTAATGTAATCACATACTTATTATAATTCACACAAATTAAATACAATTTGACCCAAACATAAGAAAAGCCCAATTAAAATATGGATTTGAATATTATTTATTTATTTTATGATTTTTATTATTATTATTTTACCGGGTATTACACAAATTATCCATGCACCACAACCAAGGATATTCGTGTATTCATCAATGATCATGATCATGCCAACAACTGTCCATCAATGCACTATGGGTCAATGAGGACTTTTTCCACATCATTTATTACGGTCATGATTACACCGAATAATCCCTGGTCATAATCATACCAAGTCCATCTATGCACTACAAGCCACAAATTACTTTCAACATAATATAAACATGAGGATGATGACAATGATATAAGAATTCAATAAAACAAGTTCAAGAATTAATTTATCCATGAATCAATAACGTCCAAATTGTCAACATGATACTGCTTTGTAGAATAAAATTCAAGAATGCTCTGAAGAATATTTTTATGAAAAGATACTGGATGAAGCGCAAATATCAATGATATTCCACTAATTTCATGGAGTATAGAAGTCAAAACTTTAACCAACTGAGTATAATAATGAATGGAATAACAAAAGAAATCACCATGCATGCGATTTCGCATGATAAAAGTTATTCCAACAGATTAATAAGTAATGGAACAAGGTCAGGCGAAATTCGCACCGACAGGATGTTCCAATAGAATAATAAAGATGGAACCAGTCCCACAGAACACACGACGGTGATATTCCAAATGTAATAATAATAAAGATTTTAACCAGTCTAGCGTAAATGCATAGACAGGATATTCAAACAGAATAATAAAGAATGGAACCAGGTCCGGCGTGAAACGCACAGACATGATATTCTAACAGAATAATAATAAAGACGGAATATAAGAATAATGTCACCAAGTATAGGGTAGTCATTAGATAATTGGTTATTCCAAAGAGAATAATAAAGAATGGAATAACAGAAGTTCTCTTCATGAATACAAAAGAAATAATACCCCTTACGAGTACAACAAATAATATCCCTTGCCGTAAAAGAAAAGTATTCTGACTGTAGGGCTAGGATATTTTTGAAGAAAACTTGCACTACGCTCAAAGCTTCTTAAAACTCTAAAGAAATACGCTCAAGATTATAGAGAGAATTCTCTGAAATTTCTGGTATGATTTCAATTCTAACTAAGCATCCTATTTATAGGAAAATGGAAAGGATACTATGCAATAAAATATAATATATTCTATTTATATATATAATAATAATAATACGTAACTTCCTCCGTGACTGCCTCAAATTTCTTTCCCCTCCCCACTTGCACTCCTCATACATATAATAATAATAATAATAATAATAATAATAATAATAATAATAATAATAATAATAATAATAATAATAATAATAATAATAAACAATATAATATATATACTAGCACATGCCTATATATATATATATTATATAAAAATTCCTTCCTGAGACTTGTTATCTACAAAATGCTTTGTTTGAAAAGTTTGGCCACTAAGTCCAAATCTTTGAAAAATAATGCATCTTGTCAAAATCCACCAAAACCACCACTAGTCACCCACATGCTTATATAAATATATATATATATATATATATATATATATATATATATATACGATACGTATATACTTTTAGCGACGCTATATGTTTGTCCGTCGCTAAAAGTATAGACGACGGTTGTATGACCAAAACGACGGCCTAAAGGGGGGTAAGCACGGGTGAGTAAGATAAGGGGTATGCACTTGATCTGGACCGTATATATATATATATATATATATATATATACTTTATAACTTTCTACCGACTATTTTGAAAAATGGGTAAATGGGGGTCCAACTAACAAGCAAAATTGACAATAATTACAATAGCAATAATTGAACAAAACTGAGTGACTTCTCAATTAAGCATCAATAATCAATCACAGTATGCTATCAGGTAACTACGCCAGACATCAGATTTTTTAACAAGGGTGTTTCAACAGCTAACGCTAAAACTTCCGCCGTTATTTTCATAAAGTATTTTTTTATTTTTCAATCCGGCTAATAATTTTACATTTGTGGTTCCCACCAATGATTGTGGTCGTTGTATTTAATATTCCCCTTAAAACGAATATTCCCCGACCAATCGAATATTATATAACAACTTGCATACTTTGAAAAATTTACAAATATTACCCACAACTATAACATTATATCAAATTAATTCCATAATATTCAAAAATGATATTTATAGAAAATTCATTTTTATTTATAAAAGTTGGGGTCTTACAAATATGAAGAGAGAGATAGCGCTATTTTTCTCAAGGTGTCTAACTTTTCAACGAGTTAAAGCGGAGCATCAAGTACCAAAAGGTCCATTGCAACCACTTGAAATTCCAAAATGGAAGTGGGAACACATTACCATGGATTTCAAGCTTCTAGGCCTTCCCAAAGTTTCTCAAGGCATAGATGCGATTTGGGTCATTATTGATAGATTTACCAAGTCTGCTCATTTCTTACCGATACGAGAAACTTATACACTTGAACGTCTTGCTCGTATGTATATAAACGAGGTTGTAAGATTGCATGATATGCCATTATCCATAGTTTCTGATCGAGACCCAAGTTTCACTTCAAGATTTTGGGTTAGTTTGCAAAAAGCTATGGGCATGTATTTACGATTTAGCTCGGTATATCATCCTCAGACGGACGGGCAATCGGAGAGGACGATTCAAACTCTTGAAGATCTATTAAGACTTTGTGTCCTTGACTTCAAGGGAAGTTGGGACAAGTTCTTACCATTGGTGGATTTTTCCTACAACAACAGTTATCAAGCAAGTATTGGCATGGCTCCATTCGAGGCGTTGTATGGAAGAAAATGTCGCTCTCTCCGAATATCGGGATGAGGTGGGTGAAGCAACGTTGTTGGGACCAGAGTTGGTACGTATGACTACGGAAAAGATTCAAATGATCCGATTAACGATAAAAAACCTCACAAGATCGACAAAAGAGTTATGGCCGATCTTCATCGAGAAGGCATAGAATTCAATATTGGAGATCATGTGTTGTTACGTGTTGCTCTATGGAAAGGAGTTACAAGGTTTGGAAAGAGAGGAAAGCTCAATCCTCGATTCATTGGCCCATTTTAATCCTCGATCGAGTAGGAATCGTGGCCTATAGACTTGCATAAGCACGCTTAAAGTATGTCTCGTGTTCATAACATTTTCACATATCCATGTTACGTAAATATATGAAAGACCCGAACCACATTATTGAGTTAGAACCGGATGAAATAGAGGAATATTTAACGTATGAAGAGGTTCCTGTTAAAATCTTGGATAAGAAGGAACATATTCTACGCTCCAAGGTTATACCTCAAGTCAAAGTTTTGTGGAGAAACCACGATGTTGAGGAAATAACCTGGGAGATAGAATCTAAAATAAAATCAAAGTATCTTCACCTCTTCGACATACCAGGTACGCACCCTAATTTCGAGGACGAAATTTCATAAGAAGAGGAGGTTATAAGACCCCAATTTTTTGAATAAAGATTAAATTTTCTCGAAATATATTTTTGAATATTATGGTGTGGATTTGATATAATGTTATAGTTGTGGGTAATATTTACAAATTTTGCAAAGTACGCAAGTTGTTATATAATATTCGATTGGTCGAGGAATATTAGTTTTAACAGGGAATATTTGTACAACGGCACAATCATTGGTGGACCCCCATTATTAATCGGAATTATTGTTTTATTGAGAAAACGACAAAAAATACTTTATGAAAATAATGGCGAAAGTTTTACTGTTAACTGTTGAACTACCCTAGAGTAGTAAAGTACGATGTCTACGCGTGGTTGCATAGTAGCACACCAGATTGATTATTGATGCTTATGTGAGAAGTCACCGCTTATACTTAATTATTGCTACAAAGAATTGTCGATCATATCTCTCATATTATTGATTCGATTATTGTCATAAGTATCATCTCGCATAATATGTTATTTTATTAAATTAATAATTGAGACGACGACAAAGTTATTCATATTATTAAATTGTAATATTTACAATGTTTAGAAGTTCACAAGGAGAGATTTGGTCACCTAATCAAGGCTACTAATAAGGAGAAATCCTTATTGAAAAGCCCCTCTTCCTCGGAACGACCGGTTGATAAATATTATGAGTTATAATATTAATGATGAATGTTATTAAAATCGGTTGTGTTCAAAATTGAATTTGGAGACGCGACGTGATATTTGAGTCCTAACAATGAAATTTGTAAAAATAGTCTATAAACACAAAAATTTTCTTCTAATTCACTATTTGGTCAAAAAAGTCAATAGTTGACTTTTTTTGGAAAAAGTCAAACTTTGAAATTTCAAAATTTATATTTTTGATAAAATGGTTTCATTGTGTTGGAATTATTTGTGTTAGTGAAAATCGACAATTATTTCGATAATAATTTATGTCTGGAGGTTATATCAACCAATTCCAGTATTTAACCTGATAAATGAGCAATTGATTGCTATTATTTCACATGATTATAACTATTTGTTCACATGTGTATACTATTGTTTCACATTCTTGTTACTATTAGGGGAGTTGGTGCAAGATTGATAATACTTGCATGACTAAGTTAAAAATGGAGGTATAGATGGAGGTACTATAATTGTAATTCAGATTTTCACATGTCTAAACTATTGATTCACATAATTTACTATTGAATCACATTATTTACTATTAGGGAGGTGGTGCAAGTTTGATAATACCTCCATGACTAAATTAAAATAAAGGAAAAGTTGGAGGTATTGTGATGTAAATTTTCGAGCCCCAAAACGTCTTAATTATCGAAACTATATTTTTCTATAAATAAGCTCATTCTTCCTTCATTTCTCACCAATTCACAAAAGCTTTAGAGCGATTATTATAGAGAGAAATTATAGAAAGAAGAAGAGAAGTCTGCTACCTCACTATTCCAATATCCAGTTTTTCTAAAGGTAGGGAGTATTATTTCTTTCTTATCCATGAAGAGAACTTCTGTTATTCCATTCTTTATTATTTTGTTGGAATATCCTGTCTGTGCATTTTGCGCTGGACCTGATTCTACCTTTATTATTTTGTTGGAATATCCTGTCTGTGCGTTTTACGCCGGACCTGATTCCGTTATTTATTATTCTGTTGGAATAACCTGGTTGTGCGGTCTATCGCATGCCTCGTGATTTCTTTTGGTAAAAGTTTTGACTTCTATACTCCATGAAATTAGTGGAATATCCTTGATATTTGCGCTTCATCCAGTATCTTTTCATGGAAATATTCTTCTGAGCATTCTTGAATTTTACTCTACAAAGTAGTATCATGTTGACAATTTGGACGTTATTAGTTCCTGGATAAATTAATTCTTGAACTTGTTTTATTGAATTCTTATATCATTGTCATCATCCTCATGTTTATATTTTGTTGAAAGTCATCTGTGGCCTATAGTGCATAGATGGACTTGGTATGATTATTACCGTGGATTATTCGATTGTAATCATGACCATAATGTTACAAATGATGTGGAAAAAGTCCTCATTGGCCCGTGGTGCATTGATGGACAGTTGTTGGCATGATCATGACCATTAATGAATACACAAATATTCTTGGCCCGTAGTGCATGGAATTGTGGTCGTGATACTAAAGAATATCCTCGTCGTAGTGCATGGGTGATTCGATGATATGGATTATTTATTAAGTCGAGTCCCAAATATAAAAGTGATGAAAAAATCTTTAAATCATAAAAGATAGTAGATTTTATTCTCTACTTGACTCTTTTAATGGATTGCTTGTTCCACCGCAGCTTAAACTTGATGGTTGTTATATTGTATCGCTTTAACATCGTTGAAGGCTAACGATAATATATTCTCGCATTATCTTAGTCATAATATTTCTTCTTTGGGCTAGTTGAGCTCACCTTTTACTTTTATTGTTCTCTTCAGAAATGAAAACGTAGTAGGGACTAGTCGGGGAACGGAGTGATTTTAACGAGATGATAAGCATTACTAGTCCTCACTATTCAAAGAAATAGTGGAAAATAAATGTAATAATATTGAATTTGAGTTTGAATATTGTGCTAGACGACAATATTTAGTATTAAAACTCACAACTTATGTTTTATCAGATACTTTACCTATTAATTGTATAATTAAGTTATATTTATATTTTGTACCATGTATTTGACGACTTAGAATAGGTGATGTATACCTATTTTGGGGGCGTCACATATGACATGACTATTAATGTGACGACCCAAAAATATGTCCATTCCATCCAACCCATTATGAGTCGCCAAATATATGGTACAGAAAATAACTACAACTTTATTACAACAATTGTCGTGCAAAATACAACAACATAAATGCTGTGAGTTTTGATACAAATATATACCAACTGTGGCTCATGTCCCAACCGTGGACAACACCTCACAATGACACCTTACATAAAGGTATAGTCAAAAACTGTTTTAGAAATTGGAATCTTTGGAAAGTGCTCAAGGAAACCTTCGTACAAGGGAGGGCATGCGTCTAGGTTATGATAGATATCATATGCCCAAAGAATTATCCTTGGTTGACCCAATAGACCCCAAGGAAAAATAAGAAGATTACTATCATATTCTTTCCAATGGTGAGTCTTCTCTTGACATATCATTATCTCCACTGTCTCTAATTGAGAATTATACTTCAAACAAACACCAAGATCATATAAGTAGTGCGCTTAGATATTCTCAGTAAGTGGATATGCACAACCCTGTCTTATGATGACACGAGGTTGTATGTCTTTAGACATCTTGTATGATAGTGGCAAAACACCCTTCCAACGTTGGGTTCGCCTCACCCTATTTGATTCACCAAATATAACTACTAAATGAACTTTTCTATACTGCTTAGGGAGAACCTCCACAACTAGAGACCACCGTTCTATTTTCCTGCTACCCTCGCTCGACCCAGCTACACTCTTATTACCTGAAAGAAATTGTGAAGCAAAAGGGTGAGCACAACTAGCTCAGTAAAGAATATCATGACTAAAGATAATTAAATTATCAATAGCCTTCATCAGTAATAAATCAGAGATTTAGAACATATGGTATATGATAAAACTTTTCAACCATAGTTGCAGCGGAACGAGCAATCCATTAGAAGAGTCAAATAGACAATAAAGTATATTATCTTCTCCATGTTAAAAGTCCACCAACAATGTTTTATCCTCAGAAAGCATCAATCAATAGTTCCTTTCCACAATCATATGAATAACTCATAATCATAATTGTGATTCTAAATTCCTCTTCACACCTGGGGACGAAGATAATTTTCATCACCGCCTTTACTCAAAACATCAAAGATCATGGTTATACCAAATCACGCTTCTGCTCATAATCTTACAAATAAATTCATCTTTGCACTACGGGCCAAAGATGTTTGTCAACAGTTCATCTTTGCACTACAGGCCAAAGATATTCAACAACAGGTTATCGTTGCATTACGAGCCAAAGATATTCATCAACAACTCATCTTTGCGCTACAGGCCAAAGATATTCAACAACAAGTCATCTTTGCATTACGAGCCAAAGATATTCATCAATAATTCATCTTTACACTACGGGGCAAAGATATTAATCAATAATTCATCTTTGCACTACAGGACAAAGATATTCAACAACAGGTCATCTTTGCACTATGGGCCAAAGATATTCATCAATAATTCATCTTTGCACTACAAGCCAAAGATATTTCTTAACAGTTCATATTTGCACTACAGGCCAAATATATTCATATCTCAAAGAAATATATAATCATTTAAAAATCTATATAAACCATAATTATAACCATGTTGATTAATTCACCTTTGCACTTAAGCTAAAAATATTCAATTGTAAATTCAATGGTCATGATCATACCAGTCACAATTCATCTTTGCACTACTGGCCAAAGAGAACCCATAGTCATGATCATACCAATAATCTACCCATCTTTACACTCAAGTCAAAGAGAAATTCAACATCAGGTTTATAAAAATGTTATATATGATAATAAAAACAATATGATCAACAACTGCATTTATTTACAAGAGCAACAATCACAAATTAACGATAATTTAATCGGGAAAAAGAAACCAATTTTTGTGAATGAATAGTACTAAAGTGAATAGTAACTCGTGAATAGTAATTTGTGAATAGTAACTCATGAATAGTAACTCATGAATAATAACTCATGAATAGTAACTCGTAAATAGTAACTCATGAATAGTAACTTGTGAATAGTACTCCGTATTCGTACATAGTACCGTATACGTAAATAATGTCATATACGTAAATAGTGTCATATACGTGAATAGTGCTGTATACGTGAATAGTAACCCCGACTCAAAAAGGTAGAAATTCCATAATAAGATCCATACCAATATGTCAGTATAATTATTTTGAAAGAATAACATCATTATGAAGAATATAACATCCCTTACAATCCCTTACAATCCCTTACTATCCCTTACCTCAAAAGAGCAGTATTTCTGATTGGATATCGGATATGACGCTGAAGGAAACTTGCACTGATGAATACCAACTCACCAAGTATCTAAATACTCATAAAATACACTCGATAATCTAGAGAGAAAAAGAGAGAAAACTTATGAATTCTGGTGTGATTTTCAATTCTAACTTAGCCCTCTATTTATAGGAAAATGTTAGCACGCCGAAGTAGACTTAACCTGCAACCTGATGGCTTAACTGCTACTATTCCCACCCACCATATTTAAAAATTCAATTGAGCACATTTCTCACCAACCAAAAGTGGGGCCCACCAATTCTAGAATTTTTACCAAAATTATTTATAACCTAATTTCCGAATCAGTCACCTCTTAAAATTCATAACAAATTATACGCTCATTTTTAACGGTTCAAAATTTGTGGACATATACTCAACTTATATATGTATAACATATCCAAAAATTACAACGATCCAACGGTCGGATTAAATATTATAACTCACACAATAAAGTCGTAATAACAATGATTTGATCTTTTAATACCTCCAATCCGACAAAAAATCGATAAAACACCTCAACATTAACTCCTTCATTTATAACTACATAAATAAACCCATCATTTATATCCATATCAAATAAATATTTTTTATCATATAAATCAATAATTAATTATTCACAAATAATATTACGAATCACAATTATGACAACCGTGCCGCTCGTGAGGAAAGGGGGGCTTTCCGATAAAGGATTTCTCCTTCTTTGGCCATGCAATTAGGTGACCAAACCTCTTCTTGATGTAACTTTCTAGACATTGCCAATAATGCTATCTAATAATATTATTCCAAATAATATGAATTATTGATCTGATAATGGAAAATACTATGCAGTGAGAATTATTGAAACAACAATAATATAAAATATCAACGCAGCAATTATTGAATCAATAAAATAAAATATTGAACAGTAATTACTGTAATAATTATTGAGTAGTGCCTTCTCACGTAAGGATCAATAATTCAACAATACATGCAATACCGTGTGCTACTTTATGCAACCACGCGTATTCGTATTTTAACCACCGTTATTCCAACAAAGTTAATTTAGAGTAGCAACTACTGTGAATTATTCAATTTTGTCGTTTTTTTTCTTAAAGCGGTTATTCGTTATGGGGCTCACAAATATTTTGCCCGTAAATTTAATATTCCCCGATAGAAAGAATATTCCACGACCAAACGAATACTCCCCGACAATAATGAATACTTTATAACCACTTGCGTATTTTGAAAAAAAAATTTATTTATCAATTTAACCATTTACTGAATAGAAAAATTGAATACTTTTATTTCATAAAATTTGGGGTTTTACAATCTCCCCTCCTTATAAAATTTCATCCCCGAAATTTACGTACCTGGCATTTCAAAGAGTTGAGAATACCTTGCTTCTATTCCAGATTCCATCTTCCCTGTCATCATGATTTCTCCATTGCTCATCTCCTGTATTTCAGATATCATTCTAGAATACAGCTTCAAAACAAAGGTTAATTGACATATCACAATTTGTCAACTTAAGTAAGAAAATTCAGCTTAGGTAGGACACACACTAGCGAAGGATATTTCTCGTCTCTCCCTTCCTAGTTCTAATCCGGGATCTCCGCCAGAGATCATATCCCTAAGCTCTGATACCAAATGTGACCACCCCAAAACAGGTCCATTCCATCCAACCTATTCTGAGTCGCCAAATACATGGTACAGAAAACAACTACAACTTTATTATAACAATTGTCGTGCAAAATACAACAACATAAATGCTGTGAGTTTTGATACAAATATATACCAACTGTGACTCATGTCCCAACCGTGGACAGCACCTCACAATGACACCTTACATAAAGGTACAGTCAAAAACTGCTTTAGAAATTAGAATCTTTGGAAAGTGCTCAAGGAAACATTCGTACATGGGAGGCCATGCGTCTAGGTTATGATAGATATCATATGCCCACAGAATTATCCTTGGTTGACCCAATAGACCCCAAGGAAAAAGAAGAAGATTACAATCATATTCTTTCCAATGGTGAGTCTTCTCTTGACATATTATTATCTCCACTGTCTCTAATTGAGAATTATACTTCAAACAAACACCAAGATCATATAAGTAGTGCGCGTAGATATTCTCAGTAAGTGGATGTGCACAACCCTGTCTTATGATGACACGAGGTTGTATGTCTTTAGACATCTTGTATGATAGTGGCAAAACACCCTTCCAACGTTTGGTTCGCCTGTGACTCCCCCAAAATACGTATACATTACCCATTCTGAGTCGCCAAATACATGGTACAGAAACAAATACAACTTCATTAAACTGCGAGTTTAAATACAAATAGAGAGTATAAAAACTCAAAAGGAGTCCTCATTATAATTATTGATACACTATTTTAAAAATAGTGAGGACTGCTAAAACAACTTTCTAGAACCATCACTCCGTACCCCGACTAATTCCTGCTATGTTGTCACCTCCTGAGAAGAAAAATAGAACAAAAGGGTGAGCTCAACTACCCAGTAAAGAATATTATGACTAAGATAATATACAACAAATTATCATTAGTCTTCAACAGAGAATAATCTGATAAAATATAATAGACAACAAGTTTGAGATCAACAACTACAGCGGAAAACAGCAATCCATTAAAAGAGTCAAGTAGAGAAAGAATTCTACTATCTTCTAAGATTTAAAAGTCCATCATCAATATTTTATCCCTGTAACATCAATCAATATACATCTTGAATCAAATATTCATCTTTTACTTCTGAAGCCAAAGATATTCATTTGTATCACCAATTGGGTCATGTTCATCTCAACACTGCTCATCTTCTTTGCCTACTGCCAAAGATATTCATTAGAATAATCATTCATCTTTGCACTACAGGCCAAAGATATTCATTTGTATCATTATTTAGGACCGAGGATGATGAAAAATATTTTAAAGAAAAACGAATCCAAAGGAGATAACAGATCAAATATTAAGGATTAAGTATTACGGTTTATTCAAGTTCAATAATATTTCAAATAATCAATTTTGAAGCGTAATTCAAAATAATGATCAAAACATGGATACAATCAAAGATAGTAACCATAATAGACAACTTGGACAAAAAAAGAAGAAAATTTCATTTTTCTTGAATAGTGCCGTATTCTTGAATAGTCTCAGTATATGTGAATAAGGCTTAGTATCGTGAATAATAACCCCAGCACAAAAAGTTCCAAATTTGATAAAAAGTTCATACCAATATTTAGGTATAATGATATTGAAGAAAATATCATTTAAGAAGAAGATAATATCCCTTACCTCAAAATATCAAGATTTGATCGGAATATCTCAGATAAAATTTGAAGGAAACTTGCACCGATTAATGAAACTCAAAAAGTATCTAAATACTCACAAAATACACTCAATAATCTAGAGAGAGAAAGAGAGAAAACTTGTCTCTGGTGTGATTTTCAATTCTAACTTAGCCCTCTGTTTATAGGAAAATGTTAAGACATGAAGCCAGACTTAACTCCGCAACTCGATGGCTTTATCTCTGCTACTTTTCCCACCCACCACATTTGAATAAAAATCTCAGTATATTTCTTCACCAACCAAGAGTGGGGCCCACCAATTCTAGAATTTTCCACAAATTTGATTTATAACCTGATTTTCGAATCAGCCACCTCTTAAAATTCATAACAAATCATACGCTCATTTTTAACGGTTCAAAATTTGTGGACATATACTCAACTTATATATTTATAAGATATCCAAAAATTACAACTATCCCACTATCGGATTAAAATTATAACTCATGAATATATCTCAAAAATCTTGGGTTTGATTTTTAATACCTCCAATCTCACAAAATACTAATAAAACACCTCAACATTAATTCCTTCATTTATAACCACATAAATAAATCCATCATTTATATCCACATAAAATAAATATTTCCTTATCATATGAATCAATGATTAATTATTCACAAATAATATTACGTAATCACATTTATGATAACCAGTACATTTCCTTCCGAAATGGGGGCTTTCCAATAAGGATTTCTCCTTATTAAATACATGATTAGGTGACCAAACCTCTCCTTGACGTAACTTTCTAGACATTGCCAATAATGTTATCTAATAATATTATTCTAAATAATCTAAATTATCTTGATCCGATAAAGGAGATCTTTGTGCGATGGCGATAATTGAAACAACAACAATATAAAATATCAATGCGTGAATTATTGAATCAATAAAATAAAATATTGAGCAAGAACTCTTTGTGACAATTATTGAGTAGTGCCTTCTTACGTAAGAATCAATAATTTAACAATACTGTGCAATACCGTATGCTACTGTGCAACAACGCGTATTACTTTACTTTAACCACCGGGTATTCCAACAGTGTTAACGGTAAAAACTACGCCGTTATTCAATTTTGTCGTTTTCTTCATTCGACCGTTATCCATTATGGGGCCCACAATTGGCTGCGCCGTCGTACGAATATTCCCAGGCAGAAAGAATATTCCACCGACAAAATGAATATTTTAACCACTTGCTTATTTTGCAAAATTTTCACATTTCACCCATAACCAAAGTTATTATATCAAAGTAATACCTTATTATTCACAATAATAAATAAAGGAAATTTGATTTTATTCATTATAAAGTTGGGGTCTTACAACCTCCCCTCCTTATAAAATTTAGGTCCCCTCGAAATTGGCGTCACGTATTACAGTGTGTTTTTTGAAAAGGTGAGGATACCTCGCTTTCATTTCGATTCCAACTCCCAGGTCATCTCTTCAATAGCATGATTTCTCCACAAAACCTTAACTTGTGGTATAACCTTCGTGCGTAGGACATGCTCTTTCCTATCCAAGATCTTAACACGTACCTCCTCGTACGTTAAATCTTCAGCTATCTCGTCTGGTTCTAACTCAATAATGTGGTTTGGGTCTTTAACATATTTACGAAGCATAGATATGTGAAAAATATTATGAACACGAGACATACTTGGAGGTAATGCGAGTCTATAGGCCACATTTCCTATTCGGTTAAGAATCTCAAATGGACCAACAAATCTTGGATTAAGCTTTCCTCTCTTCCCAAATCTTGTAACTTCCTTCCATGGTGCAACACGTAACAATACATGACCCCCAATATTAAATTCCACGTCCTTCCGATGAAGATCCGCATAACTGTTTTGTCGATCTTGTGCTGTTTGTATACGTTGTCGAATTGTTTGGATCTTCTCTGTAGTCATGCATACCAACTCTGGTCCCAACAATGTTGTTTCACCCACCTCGTCCCAGCATACTGGAGAACGACATTTTTTTCCATACAATGCCTCGAATGGAGCCACACCTATTCTCGCCTAATAAATGTTATTGTAGGAGAATTCCACCAATGGTAGGTACTTATCCCAACTCCCTTTGAGATCTAGGACACAGAGTCTTAATAGATCTTCAAGAGTTTGAATAGTCCTCTCTGATTGTCCGTCAGTTTGAGGATGGTATGCCGAACTAAATCGTAAATCCGTGCCCATAGCTTTCTGTAAGCTAACCCAAAATCGTGAAGTGAATCTTGGGTCACGATCCGAAACTATGGATACTGGCATGCCGCGTAATCTCACAATATCGTTCACGTACATACTAGCAAAATGTTCAAGGGAATAAGTCTCACGTATGGGCAAGAAATGGGCAAACTTGGTTAATATATCAACAATAACCCAAATCGCATCTATGCCTTGAGAAGCCTTGGGAAGACCCGTAACGAAATCCATAGTAATGTGTTCCCACTTCCATTTCGGAATCTCAAGTGGTTGTAATGGACCCTTTGGCATTTGATGCTCCGCCTTTACACGTTGACAAGTTAAACACCTCGAGATTAACTCTGCGATCTCTCTTTTCATATTGCTCCACCAAAATGTATGTTGAAGATCATGATACATTTTGGTGTTCCCAGGATGGATTGCAAACGGTGTGTTGAGTGCCTCCATCATGATTCTATGCTTCAAGTCAGAATCGTTAGGAACACAAAGTCTGGAGTTGACTCGAAGTATTCCTTCTTCATCGATTCTTGCTTCCGGAATAACACCTTCTTGCACTTTCTTCTTCATACGCATCAGCTCCATGTCCGTAGCTTGAGCAGCTTTAACTTTATCGATTAAAGTCGATTTTACTCGCATGTTTGATATCATCACGTGGGTACTTGGAGCCTTCATCTCCATCTCCATCCTTTGCAAGTCATACAAAATGGACTTTTGTGTTAACAACATTGCACTTTTGCACGCATATGATCTTACTACTTAATCGTCGACTACCACGCGCTTTTTTCGGGATGATATTGGATGGTGTGATCGTAATCTTTCAACAACTTTCGCCAATGTCGTTCATTGCGTATTGAGTTCCTTTTGGGTGAAGAAACATTTGAGGCTTTTATGATCTCAGATAGATCTCCACTTTCTCCCCATACGGTGGTGTCTCTAAATCTTCAACGCTTGAAAACGATCAATGCCGACTCCAAATCATGAGTAGGATAATTCCTCTCATATTCTTTGAGTTCTTGGTGAGGCATAGGCTATGACTTTCCCATGTTGCATGAGAACACATCCTAACCCTTTGCACGAAGCATCATTGTTGATAACAAATCCATCCGAACCGGATGGTATTGTCGAACAGTCTTAGAAATGAGTCTTCTCTTGAGTTCTTGAAAACTCTTCTCGCAATCCTCGTTCCAACCGAATTTTATATCTTTACGAGTTAATTTGAGTTAGCGAGTAGCGATTCGAGAAAATCCTTCCACGAATCTCCGATAATAACCAAATAAGCCTAGAAAAGCTACGTCTTGGCCACCGACTTTGGTTGCTCCCAACTTTGTATGGCTTTAATTTTACGTTCGAATTAATGAGATACTCTATGTTTTGACACCAGGTGTCCAAGGAATGCTACTTCCTCAAGCCAGAACTCGCATTTTTTCAACTTGGCATACAACTTGTTATCACGAAGCCTTTGCAGTACCAGCTTCAAATGGTGCTAATGATCTTCACAGCTTTTGGAATAGATGAGGATGTTATCAATAAAGACAACAACGAACTGATCACACGGTTCATCATATCCATGAAAGCAGCAGGAGCATTAGTCAATCCAAAAGACATGACTAAGAATTCATAATGCCCATATCGAGTTCTGAAGGCAGTCTTTGGAATATCCTCAATTTTAATCTTCAGCTGATGATATCCAGAACGAAGATCGATCTTTGAAAAGAATTGTGCTACTTGCAACTGGTCAAACAGGTCATCAATGCGAGGTAGCGGATACTTATTCTTGATAGTGACATGGTTCAACTCTCGGTAATCAATACAAAGTCGCATACTCCCGTCTATCTTCTTTACGAATAACACAGGAGCACCCCAAGGAGATGTACTAGATTTAATAAAGCGATGTCCAACAACTCCCATGGTTGGACCTTTAACTCCACGAAGTTAAATAGGAGCCATTCGATATGGGGTTTTAGAAATGGGCTTTGTACTGCGAGTTCAAGGTCAATAAAGAATTCAACTTCACGTTACGGGGTAGGCCAGGAAGTTCTTGAGGAAATACATCAGGAAATTCACTAACAATAGAAATAGTATTCAAATCTGACGTGTTTTTGTTCAAGTCCGAGACATGGGCTAAGAAAGCTTGACATCCGTTTTTCAATAAACGAATAGATTTATGGCTTGATATGACAGTGACTAATTTTAGTGGTTTGGTTGTTTGAATTCGCATAATAGGTTGGTTAGGAATATGAAAACTAATAACCTTACGAAAATAATCAATTTTAGCATGATGCGTGGTTAACCAATCAATCCCCAAAATCACATCAAATGCAAGAATTTTCAACGAAATAAGGTCGTCAGGTAATGTGATGGTACCGACTTGAATCATGCAAGATTTAAAAATAGTAGATGTAACGAAAATTTCTCCTAACAGAGTCTCAACAGATAAGTCAAAGTCTAATTTCTCCGGAGTCAAGTTTAAACGTTGAGCACAAGCATGAGAGATAAAAGAATGGGTAGAACCGGTATCTAATAAGGTATAAACTTCGCAAGAGTTTATGATTAGCTTACCCGTGATCACCTCGTTTGGGTTCCTCGCGTTTTGGGCAGTCACGACAGATGCCCTTCTAGGAACCACCGACTTTAACTTGTCCAGGATAGCCTTTGGAGTCACCATCCCTGTTGAACTTGGTTTCGCAACTAGACAATCTCTAGCTATATGACCTTCCTTTCCACAGTTATAACACACCTTGGATTGTTGTGGGCGGTTTGGGTGATGATGTGTCCCTCTTTCTGCATTAAGTAACTTATCGACCGGTGGTCGTTCTCTCCCTAAAGCAGATTGATGTTGGTCTTTGCGTCTTTACGCTATCATTTGTGTACCTTCTCCTTTTGAAATCTCCTCCCGGCTCGCTCCTTCTATTATCCGTACACGATTACCACCAGAGTGGTTCTGGCTTTTGTTCAATGCTTTCCTTCCCTCTGGTTGTCCTTTTGCTCGATGATGCCGCCACCCCAGTATGACCACAGTTGTGTTCCCTCGGTTGAACATACTCATTATCTCGCTCTAATAATTGAGACACATTTTACAACATCCGAATATAAAGAAAATTTATGAGAGATAAGATATTGTCGAATCTCGGGCTTTAGACCTCTAAGAAACATCCTCGTCATTCGTTCCTCATTTTCGACCAAATGAGGTGCAAACTGGATAACTCGCAAACTTTGCCTCGTCTTTGGACACACCATCATGTTGTTTTGTTCGGTCGATAAACTCCACCTCCTTCATATAGCGAATACTTTCGTGAAAGTATTTGTCATTGAATAGTTTCAAACGCTTCCCAAGACATCTTTGAGTCTGGTTTGGTGGAGTACGCTTCATGAACTCCCACAAGTAAAGTCCGCTCATGAAAAAAAACATAAAGGTGGCGAATGGAACCTTGTGTTCCTCCGTGCATCCCAAGACATCGAATATCTTGGTAATTTGTTTGACCCACGTTTCCGCCATGATCGGATCCGACTTTCCCTTAAATTCTGGTGGTCCCAACTCTTTGAACTTCTTAGCTGTGACAAGCCGCGCATTGCTAGCATTTCCACCCATATTTTGTGCACGAGTCTCCCTCGTCTGGTTTTGCATGAACTGCAAAAAGCTTCTAAACATCCCATCATTCATCATTTGTTCGGTAACGTTGTTTACAGGAGGATTATTGCCTTCGTGTTGCACGTTCCCCTGGGTAGTGATCAAAGGTGTCTCCACGGTCTGATTCACTCCATTATTAACGTTCTCAGCTGCCATTCTTAAATACTGCCATAAAACAAGGGTTAATAGTCATGCAACATATTATCCTTATACTCTGACCGACCAAATAAATACCAAATAAACTTAGTCATGTCATACTAGCGAAGGAATTCCCCGTCTCTCCCCTCCTAGTTCTTGTCTCACATCTCAGCTAGGGATCATATCCCTAAGCTTTGATACCAACTGTGACGCCCCCAAAATGGGTATACATCACCCATTCTGAGTCACCAAATACATGGTACAGAAACAAATACAACTTCATTAAACTGTGAGTTTAAATACAAAATAGAGAGTATAAAAACTCAAAAGGAGTCCTCATTATAATTATTGATACACTATTTTAAAAATAGTGAGGACTGCTAAAACAACTTTCTAGAACCATCACTCCGCACTTAACTAATTCTCACGCTATGTTCTCACCTCCCGAGAAGAAAAATGGAACAAAAGGGTGAGCTCAACTAGCCCAGTAAAGAATATTATAACTAAGATAATATACAACAAATTATCATTAGTCTTCAATAAAGAATAATCGATAAAATATAATAGACAACAAGTTTTAGATCAACAATCTGCAATGAAAAACAACAATCCATTAGAAGAGTCAAGTAGAGAAAGAATTCTACTATCTTCTAAGATTTAAAAAGTCCATCATCAATATTTTATCCTCAGTAACATCAATCAATATACATCTTGAATCAAATATTCATCTTTGCACTACAGCCCAAAGATATTCATTTGTATCACCAGTTGGTCATGTTCATCTCAACACTGCTCATCTTTTTCACTATGGGCCAAAGATATTCATTAGGTAATCATTCATCTTTGCACTACAAATTCCAAAGATATTCATTTGTATCATCATTTAGGATTTGAGGATGATGAAAAATATTTTAAGGAAAAGCGAATCCGGTGAGATAACGGATCAAATATTAAGGATTAGACATACGGTTTATCCAAGTTCAATAATATTCCGAAATAACAAATTTTGAAGCAGAATTCAAAAATAATGATCAAAACATGGATACAATCAAAGATAGTAACCATAATAGACAACTTGGACAAAAAGAAGAAAATTTTATTTTTTGGTGAATAGTGCCGTATACGTGAATAATAACCCCGACACAAAAAATTCCAAATTTGATAAAAAGTTCATACCAATATTTTGGCATAATGATATTGAAGAAAATATCATTTAAGAAGAAGATAATATCCCTTACCTCAAAATATCAGCACTTCTGATCGGAATATCGGTATAAGACTGAAGGAAACTTGCACTGATTAACAGAAACTCACAAAGTATCTAAATACTCACAAAATACACTCAATAACCTAGAGAGAAAAAGAGAGAAAACTTGTTTCTGAGGTGATTTTCAATTCTAACTTAGCCCTCTATTTATAGGAAAAAGTTAGCACACCGAAGCAGACTTAACCTGCAACCTGATGGCTTTACCTGCTACTATTCCCACCCACCATATTTGAATAAAAATCTCAGCACATTTCTTCACCAACCAAGAGTGGGGCCCACCAATTGTAGAATTTTCCACCAAAATGATTTATAACCCCGATTTCCGAATCACCCACCTCTTAAAATTCATAACAAATCATACGCTCATTTTTAATCGGTTCAAAATTTGTGGACATATACTCAACTTATATATGTATAAGATATCCAAAAAATTACAACGATCCCACTATTTGGATTAAAAATTATAACTCCATAATATATCTCAAAAAAACCTTTGGTTTGATTTTAATACCTCCAATCCGGCAAAATACTAATAAAACACCTCAACATTAATTCCTTCATTTATAACCACATAAATAAATCCATCATTTATATCCACATAAAATAAATATTTCCTTATCATATGAATCAATGATTAATTATTCACAAATAATATTACGAATCACATTTATGACAACTAGTCGCTTCTCGTGAAAGAGGGGCTTTCCAATAAGGATTTCTCTCTTCTTGGCCTTGATTAGGTGACCAAACCTCTCCTTGATGTAACTTTCTAGACATTGCCAATAATGTTATCTAATAATATTATTCTAAATAATCAATTATCGATCGATAAAGGAGATCTCGTAAAGCGATGGCGATAATTGAAACAACAATAATATAAAATATCAATGCGCAATTATTGAATCAATAAAATAAAATATTGAATAAGAATTCATCGTGACAATTATTGAGTAAGGCCTTCTTACGTAAGGATCAATAATTCAACAATACTGCGTAATACCTGATGCTATCTTTCTTGCAACAACGCAGCGTATTACTTTACTTTAACCACCGGGTATTCCAACAAAGTTACTAATAAATAACAACTACTGCCAAGTTATTCAATTTTGTCGTTTTCTTTATTAATAGTTATCCGTTATGGGGCCCACAATTGGCTGCGTCGTCGTATGAATATTCCCCGACAGAAAGAATATTCCACCGACAAAATGAATATTTTATAACCACTTGTTTATTTTACAAAATTTTCACATTTCACCCATAACCAAAGTTATTATATCAAATTAATACCTTATTATTCACAATAATAAATAAAGGAAATTTGATTTTATTCATTAAAAAGTTGGGGTCTTACATCGCCTCACCCTATTTGATTCACCAAATATAACTACTAAATGAACTTTTCTATACTACTTAGGGAGAACCTCCACAGCTAGAGACTACCGTTCTATTTCCCTGCTACCCTCGCTCGACCCAGCTACACTCTTATTACCTGAAAGGAATTGTGAAGCAAAAGGGTGAGCACAACTAGCTCAGTAAAGAATATCATGACTAAAGATAATTAAATTATCAATAACCTTCATCAGTAATAAATCAGAGATTTAGAACATATGGTATATGATAAAACTTTTCAACCATAGTTGCAGCGGAACGAGCAATCCATTAGAAGAGTCAAATAGACAATAAAGTATATTATCTTCTCCATGTTAAAAGTCCACCAACAATGTTTTATCCCTGTAGCATCAATCAATAGTTCCTTTCCACAATCATATGAATAACTCATAATCATAATTGTGATTCTAAATTCCTCTTCACACCCAGGACGAAGATAATTTTCATCACCTGTCTTTACCTGAAACATCAAAGATCATGGTTATACCAAATCACAGTTCCTGTTCATAATCTTACTAATAAATTCATCTTTTCACTACGGGCCAAAGATGTTTGTCAACAGTTCATCTTTGCACTACAGGCCAAAGATATTCAACAACAGGTTATCGTTGCATTACGAGCCAAAGATATTCATCAACAACTCATCTTTGCGCTACAGGCCAAAGATATTCAACAACAAGTCATCTTTGCATTACGAGCCAAAAATATTCATCAGTAATTCATCTTTGCACTACGGGCCAAAGATATTCATCAATAATTCATCTTTGCACTACATGCCAAAGATGTTCAACAACAGGTCATATTTGCACTACGGGCCAAAGATATTCATCAATAATTCATCTTTGCACTACATGCCAAAGATATTTCTCAACAGTTCATATTTGCACTACAGGCCAAATATATTCATATCTCAAAGACATATATAATCATTTAAAAATCTATATAAACCATAATTATAACCATGTTGATCAATTCACCTTTGCACTTAAGCTAAAAATATTCAATTGTAAATTCAATGGTCATGATCATACCAGTCACAATTCATCTTTCCACTACTGGCCAAAGAGAACTCATAGTCATGATCATACCAATAATCTACCCATCTTTACACTCAAGTCAAAGAGAAATTCAACATCAGGGTTATAAAAATATTATATATGATAATAAAAATAATATGATCAACAACTGCATTTATTTTCAAGAACAACAATCATAAATCAACGATAATTTGGTCAGAAAAAGAAACCAATTTTTGTCGTGAATAGTACCTGTGAATAGTAACTCGTGAATAGTAACTCATGAATCGTAACTCGTGAATAGTAACTCATGAATAGTAACTCGTGAATAGTAACTCATGAATAGTACTCAAATATTAAGACATAGTACCGTATAATGTAAATAATAGCATATATAAATAAATAAAGTCATATACATGAATAGTCCGATACATGAATAAATATCGAATAAAGTGAATAATAGTAACCCCGACCCAAAAAAGGTAGAAATTCCACAATAAGATCCATACCAATATGTCAAGATAATGATTTTGAAAGAATAACATCATTATGAAGAATATAACATCCCTTAATATCCCTTACAATCCCTTACTATCCCTTACCTCAAAAGAGCAGTATTTTTGACTGGATATCGGATATGACGCTGAAGGAAACTTGCACCGATGAATAGAAACTCACCAAGTATCTAAATACTCATAAAATACACTCGATAATCTAGAGAAAAGAGAGAAAACTTATGAATTACGTGTGATTTTCAATTCTAACTTAGCCTCTATTTATAGGAAAATGTTAAAGACGTCAAGCAGACTTAACTCTGCAACCTTGATGGCTTTACCTGCTACTATTCCCACCCACCACATTTGAAAATTCAATTGAGCACATTTCTCACCAACCAAAGGTGGGGCCCACCAATTGTAGAATTTTCCACCAAAATTATTTATAACCTAATTTCCGAATCAGTCACCTCTTAAAATTCATAACAAATTATACGCTCATTTTTAACGGTTCAAAATTTGTGGACATATACTCAACTTATATATGTATAACATATCCAAAAATTACAACGATCCAACGGTCGGATTAAATATTATAACTCACACAATAAAGCTGTAATAACACCGATTTGATCTTTTAATACCTCCAATCCGACAAAAGACTTATAAAACACCTCAACATTAACTCCTTCATTTATAAATACATAAATAAACCCATCATTTATATCCACATCAAATAAATATTTCCTTATCATATAAATCAATAATTAATTATTCACAAATAATATTACAAAATCACAATTATGACAACCAGGCCGTTCCCACGAAAGAGGGGGCTTTCCAATAAGGATTTCTCCTTACTGACGCGCAATTAGGTGACCAAACCTCTCCTTGACAAAACTTTCTAGACATTTCCAATAATGCTATCTAATAATATTATTCCAAATAATATAAATTATTGATCTGATAATGGAAAATACTATGCAGTGACAATTATTGAAACAACAATAATATAAAATATCAACGCAGCAATTATTGAATCAATAAAATAAAATATTGAACAATAATTACTCAGTAATAATTATTAGTAGTGCCTTCTCACGTAAGGATCAATAATTCAACAATCTTTATGCAATCTGGTGTCTTCTTGTGTAACCACGCGTGTATTCAGATATTTTAACCACCGGGTTCCAACAGTGTTAACGGTAATAACTACGCTGTTATTCAATTTTGTCATTTTCTTCTTCCGACAGTTATCCGTTATGGGGCTCACAAATAATCATGCCTCCGCTCGTTTAATATTCCCAAGCGTAAAGAATATTCCACGACCAAACGAATATTCCCCGACAATAATGAATACTTTATAACCACTTGCGTATTTTGAAAAAAAATTCATATATCACCCTTAACTTTAACTTTTATCAATTTAACCATTTACTAAATAGAAAAATTGAATACTTTTATTTCATAAAATTCGGGGTCTTATAATTAACCCTTGTTTTATGGCATTATTTAAGAATGGCAGCTGAGAACGTTAATAATGGAGTAAATCAGACCGTGGAGACACCTTTGATCACCACCCAGGGGAACGTGCAACAGGAAGGCAATATTCCTCCTGTAAACAACACTACCGATCAAATGATGAATGATGGGATGATTAGAATTTTTTTGCAGTTCATGTAAAACCAGACGAGGGAGACTCGTGCACAAAATACGGGTGGAAATGATAGTAATGCACGGCTTGTCATAGCCAAACAGTTCAAGGAGTTGGGACCACCAAAATTTAAGGGACAGCCGGATCCGATCATGGCGGAAACGTGGGTCAAGTAAATTACCAAGATATTCGATGTCTTGGGATGCATAGAGGAATAGAAGATTCCATTCGCCACCTTTATGTTCCGCGGTGAGGCAGACTAATTGTGGGAGTCTGTGAAGCGTACCCAGCATACTGCACTCAACACGTCTTGGGAAACATTTCAGAAACTATTCAATGACAAGTACTTTCCTGAAAGTATTCGGCTCATATGAAGGAGGTGGAGTTTATCGATCGGAACAAGACAACATGATTTGTCCCAAAGACGAGGCGAAGTTTGCAGAGTTATCCAGTGTTTGCACCTCATTTGGTCGAAAATGAGGAACAAATGACAAGGATGTTTCTAGAGGTCTAAAGCCTTAGATTCTAAGAATATCTTATCTCTCATAAATTTTCTTTATATTCAGATGTTGTAAACATGGCTCAATTATTAGAGCGAGATAATGAGTATGTTCAACCAAGGGACCACAACCAGGGTCATACCGGTGGCGGCAGTCATCGAAGCAATGAAAACCAGCATGGAGGAAAACATTTGGACAAAAGCGTTAACCACTCTAGTGGTAATCGTGGTCGTGATAATAGAAGGAGCGAGTTGGGAGGAGATTTCAAGAAGAGAAGGTACAACAATGATAACGTGAAGACGTCAGCACAAACATCAACTATTTTTAGGGGAGGAGAACGAGCACCGGTCGTTTGTTACAAATGCGGGAAGGAGGGACACATCAGCCCAAACTGCCCACAACAATCCAAGGTGTGTTATAAAATTGTGGAAAGGAAGGTCATATAGCTAGAGATTGTATAGTTGCGAAACCAAGTTCAACACGGATGGTGACTCCAAAGGCTGTCCCGGACAAGTCAAAGTCGGTGGTTCCTGGAAGGGCGTTTGTCGTGATCATTTAAAATGCGAGGAACCCGAACGAGGTGATCACGGGTAAGCTAATCTTGAACTCTTGCGAAGTTTATACCTTATTAGATACCGGTTCTACCCATTCTTTTATCTCTTCTGCTTGTGCTCAACGTTTAAATTTGACTCCGGAGAAATTGGACTTTGACTTATCTGTTGAAACTCCATTGGGTGAAACCTTCGTTACCTCTATAGTTTATAAATCTTGCATGATCCAAGTTGGCACTATCACATTACCTGTTGATCTTATCTCTTTAAAGATATTTGCTTTTGATGTGATTTTAGGAATTGATTGGTTAACCACTCATCATGCTAAAATTGATTGTTTTCGTAAGGTTGTTAGTTTTCATATTCCTAACCAACCTGTCATACGAATTCAAACTACTAAACCACTAAAATCAGTCACTGTCATATCAAGCCACAAAGTTATTCGTTTATTGAAAATGGGATGTCAAGCTTTCATAGCCCATGTTATGGATTTGAACAAAGACAAGTCAGATTTGAATAATATTTCTGTTGTTAGAGAATTTCCTGATGTATTTCCTGAAGAGCTTCCCGGTCTACCCCCAGAACGTGATGTTGAATTTTTTATTGATCTTGAATCGGGTACAAAGCCCATTTCTAAAACCCCATATCGAATGGCTCCTATTGAACTTCAGGAGTTAAAAGTCCAACTACAGGAATTGTTAGACATAGGTTTCATTCATCCTAGTACATCTCCTTGGGGTGCTCCTATGTTATTCGTAAAGAAAAAAGATGGGAGTATGCGACTTTGTATCTACTACCAAGAATTGAACCATGTCACCATCAAGAATAGGTATCCGTTACCTCGCATTGATGACCTGTTCGACCAGTTGCAAGGAGCACAATTCTTTTTAAAGATCGACCTTCGTTCTGGATATCATCAGCTAAAGATTAAAACTGAGGATATTCCAAAGACTACCTTCAGAACTCAGTACAGGCATTATGAATTCTTAGTCATGTCTTTTGGATTGACTAATGCTCAAGATGCTTTCATGGATATGATGAACCGTGTATTCAATGAATATTTGGATCAGTTCGTTGTTGTCTTTATTGATGACATCCTCATCTATTCCAAAAGCCGTGAAGATCATGAGCACCATTTGAAGTTGGTACTGCAAAGGCTTCGTGATAACAAACTATATGCCAAGCTGAAGAAATATGAGTTCTGGCTTGAGGAAGTAGCATTTCTTGAGCATGTGGTGTCAAAACATGGAGTATCTGTCGACCCGACGAAGATTGAAGCCATACAAAGTTGGGAGGAACAAGTCTGCGATCAAGCACGTAGCTTTACGGGCTTAAATTGGTTATTATTGGAGATTCGTGGAAGGATTTTCTTGAATCGCTACTCCGTTAACTCAGCTGACTCGTACAACAGTTATGAGGCAAGTATAGGTGTGGCTCCATTTGAAGCATTGTATGGAAGAAAATGTCATTCTCTAGTATGCTGGGACGAGGTGGGTGAAGCAACATTATTGGGACCAGAGTTGGTACGAATGACTACAGAGAAGATCCAAACGATTCGATAAAGTATACAAACCAAGACAGGATCGACAAAAGAGTTATCACGGATCTTCACCCAAGAACGTGGAATTTAATATTGGAGATCATGTATTGTTACGTGTTGCACCATGGAAGGGAGTTACAAGATTTGGGAAGAGAGGAAAGCTCAATCCACGATTTGTTGGTCCATTTGAAATTCTTGACCGAATAGGAAATGTGGCCTATAGACTCGCATTACCTCCAAGTATGTCTCGTGTTCATAATGTTTTTCACATATCTATGCTTCGTAAATATGTTAATGACCTGAACCACATTATTGAGTTAGAACCAGACGAGATAGCCAAAGATTTAACGTACGAGGAGGTCTCTGTTAAGATCTTGGATAGGAAAGAGCATGTCCTACGCACGAAGGTTATACCACAAGTTAAGGTTTTGTGGAGAAACCATGCTATTAAAGAAATGACCTAGGAGTTAGAATCAAAAATGAAAGCGAGGTATCCTCACCTTTTCGAAACACCAGGTGCGTACGTCAATTTCGAGGACGAAATTTTATAAGGAGGGGAGGTTGTAAGACCCCAACTTATTAATGAATAAAATCAAATTTCCTCTAATTATTATTGTGAATAATAAGGTATTAATTTGATATAATACTTTGGTTATGGGTGAAATGTGCAAAATTTTCAAAATAAGCAAGTGGTTATAAAATATTCATTTGTCGAGGAATATTCGTGTGGTCGTGGAATATTCTTTCTGTCGGGGAATATTCGTACGATGACGTAGCCATTTGTGGGCCCCATAACGGATAACGGTCGAATGAAGAAGACGAAAAAATTGAATAACGGTGTAGTTATTACTGCTAACAATTTGGAATAATTCGATAGTTAAAATACGATGAATACGTGTGGGTCGCATAAAGAGCAATACCTGTATTATGCAAAGATTGTTGAATTATTCATTCTTACGTAAGAAGGCACTACTCAATAATTGTTACAGTAATTACTGTTCAATATTTATTTTATTGGTTCAATAATTGCTGCGTTGATATTTTATAATATTGTCACTGCACATCATCTCCATTATCAGATCAATAATTCATATTATTTGGAATAATATTATTAAATAGTATTATTGGCAATGTCTAGAAGTTCTGTCAATGAGAGGTTTGGTCACCTAATTGCGCCCCAGTAAGGAGAAATCCTTATTGGAAAGCCCCCTCTTTCCTGGGAACTGCATGATTGTCATAATTGTGATTCTGTAATATTATTTATGAATAATTAATTAAATATTTATATGATAAGGAAATATTTATTTTATGTGGATATAAATGATGGATATATTTATTTTATGTGGATAAAAAATGAAGGAATTAATGCTGAGGTATTTTATCAGTATTTTGTCGGTGTGGAGGTATTAAAAATCGTCCGTATGTGAATTTCGAGCATTTTTCATTTGGAATTTGGAAAAACTTAAACTTTCAAAGTTGTAGAGACTTAAATTTCCTATGGAAAGGACATGAGATTCAAATTTTTCTGATAAAAGAGCTATTTTCTATGAATTACTGAAGTTTCGAAAAATAAAATGATTTTTATTAAATTATGGGTGGGACCCACTTTTGTTTTTTAACATGTGGGTCAGCCGATTTTTTTTTTTCGTAAGTGGCATGCTAGTCTTGGTCTTGGTTGAAAAGCGTAGGATTGATATAAGAAATAATATTATTTTATTATTTTAGTCTCTTTATGCGTCTAAAGATTTTCCTATATATAGACGCTTAGGTTAGAATTGAAAATCACACCAGAAACAAGTTTTCTTTCTCTCTAGATTATTGAGCGTATTTTTGTGAGTATTTAGATAATTTGAGAGTTGTTATTCAGTACAAGTTTCTGTCAGTACTATATCCGAAATTCAGTTAAAAATACGGTTATTTTGAGGTAAGGGGTGTTATATTCTTCTTAAAATGATATTTTCTTCAATATCATTATGCCGAAATATTGATATAAACTTTTTATCAAATTTAGAACTTTTTGTGTCGGGGTTACTATTCACGATACTCAGACTATTCACGATACTCTTGGACTATTCATGAATACTGATTATTCAATCTAAAAATGAAATTTTTTTCTTTTTGTCCAAGTTGTCTATTATGGTTTCTATCTTTGATTGTATCCATGTTTTGATCTTTATTTTTGAATTCTTCTTCAAAATTGGTTATATTGGAGTATTATTGAACTTGGATAAACCGTAATACTAAATCTCTAATATTTGTTATTTTGTTTCACCGGATTCGCTCTTTTTAAATATTTTTCATCATCCTCACCCTAAATGATGATATTAATGAATATCTTTTGCCCGTAGTGCAAAAGATGAATGATTACTTAATGAATATCTTTGCCCATAAAGGCAAAGATGAACAAGTGTTGAGATGAATACGACCAACCTGGTGATATAAAATGAATATCTTTGGCTCAGAGTGCAAAGATGAATATTTGATTCAAGATGAATATTGATTGATGTTACAAGGATAAAATATTGATGATGGACTTTTAAATCTTAGACGATAGTAGAGAATTCTTTCTCTACTGACTCTTCTAATGGATTGTTGTTTCATTGCAATTTTGTTGATCTAAAACTTGTTGTCTATTATATTTTATCGATTTTCCTGTTGAAGACTAATGATAATTTTTGTATATTATCTTAGTCATAATATTCTTTATTGGGCTAGTTGAGCTCACCCTTTTCCTTTTGTTCCATTGTTCTTCCTCGTGAGAGAGAATTTAGCAGAACTAAAAGGGTATGGAGTGATGATTCAAGATAGTTGTTTAGCAGTCCTCACTATTTTTGTAAAATAGTGTATCAATAATTGTAATGAGGACTCCTTTTGAGTTTGTATACTCTCTAGTATACAATATTTGTATTCAAACTCATAGTATATGTGTTGTCGTATTTTGCACGATAATTATATTACTGAAGTTGTATTTATTTCTGTACCATGTATCTGGCGACTCAAGATGGGTGATGTATACCTGTTTTGGGGGCGTCACATATGGAGTTCCACTGCTCCATCACTAAATCTGAAATTCAACTCTTTCTGCTAAAAATATATTGCTGAATTAAACACATCAAAATAATAGTGTTGGCAAACTGTCATCGATTCTTTTTGTTGGCATGAACGACCTGTAGCCCTTTTATATGAAGCATTCATATATGGCATGTCAATGCTATTTTGTGTGCAAACTGATTGCACATGCTCAAGGAGATGATGGAAATCCCTCTTCTCTCAAAGTGTGAAGTAGTGCTTTAGTCGTTGAGACTAGAACCATGGCATTTACGATGTCAAGAGATTTGTGTTGTAAAGCTCTACAAAGCAAATCCGTAATCCCCATAATTTTATGCATCATATATAGAGTGAAAATAAAATCAAAAGACCTCATTATGATCAAACATCCACCAGCTTCTCCACGCATAGAGTTAGAGGATCCTTCTTCAACAATACTTTCGAGCACTGAAATAGTTGCACCATACATATCAATTAAGCTGCAAATAGAATCAAAATAAGAATTCCACCGAGTAGCTCCACTTCGATGTAGATTACCAATCTGATTAATGCATCTACCAGTATCTGAAAGTAGTATGCATACAAGCCAATCATGTATGATGATAAAACATATACTTTATTAACAATCTTATTCATTTATTAATAAAAGTATTCATTTATTAAAAGCATTTAATTTATCTACATGGTGTTGTTTAATAATATGTGATAAACCCATAGCAATGCTTTTAGAATCATGATGAGATTATGTTAATGAGATCTAAATTCTTAGATAGATTAAAACTAAAATGTTCCCAATCAATGGATTACTAAAAAGGGGATTAGTCCGGATAGATTGGTACATACATTGCTTGCTCATTAGATGAGGATGATTGATCTCATAATCATTAATTTGTGTGGAGACACTAAAGCAAGTATGCAAGTGCTTATTGTAGAATAAGTTCACTAAACGTGGCTCGCTAAGGAATACCTAATAGAGTTTTACTTACCTATCAATTTAATTCCTGTAATGATAGTAGTACAAGTGATCCTTAGACGTAAGATCATCATAGTATTTTGTATATAATAAGTTATACTTTGATATGTCCCTTAAGACCCTTAGGGTATATATATCAAAGGGTATGTATGGGTGTAATAAGTTATATATAGAGATAATAAATGATCAATAAAGAATCTACCGCTTCTAGGAAAAGAAGAGACATGTCACATTTGAGTTTCTTGGCCAAGGTGGAATGAAATTAGAAATGAGTTTCTAATTTGCATTTATTCAGAGTTGTGCATTTTGGAATCGAAATACATATAATTAAATAAAATAAGACTTGACAGTAATTCCATGTATTATATTTAATTGGGACATTGTATGGTGGAAAGATTGAATTGTATGGTAACTATTTATTTAAAGGTTCTTTTATGATTAATGTTGAAATCTATATTATCTGGAAAGTCATTGATCGCTAAGGAGGCTTATCCTTATTGTAGAATAGATGTTATTTATTTAAATAAATTAATAGTTTAATTTATTTATTTAAATAAGATTAAAATTATTCTAATTGATTTATTCACAACTGGTTTATTATGGAGAACTTAAAGGGTCACACATCAAAAAGGAAGAATAATTATTTAAGAAGTTAATGTCATAATTGTAATAATAAGTTAAGTTTATTTAATTTAATCTATGGTGATTGAATAAATTAAATAACTTAATATTTATTATTTAATATTTTAGAAATATTAAATATAAATTAATAAAAGGAGTCTTATTATTATTATTATTATTATTATTATTATTATTATTACCATTATTATTATTTTTATTCATAAAGGAGTTTGGGAATTAATTTAATATTTGTACTCTCCAACTTTCCTAATTAGATTAGGAGGCTAATTAATTAAAGGAGTTTAAATAATTATTCCTAATAGAGGGTAAGAAGTCTAATTGATTAAAAGACTTTTTAATTAATTAAATAAAACCCTATTCTTAATAAGGTTAAGAGGGTTGACTAATATCTATATAAGAAGAGTTTTATGTTAGATATCTAATAACGTGTTTTTCAGTTGTTGGGAGAGCACATAGATTTCTATAGAGATATAAACTAGGGTTTAGCCATATACCCTTCTTCTTGACTTCTTTTTCTTACGTGGTGGATCACCTCTAAAGGCCAAACGCTTGGATGGCTAACATTGATCAAAGGAAGGAATCAATCCCGAGTATTCAAGGAGAGCACGAAGGAGACTAGGAGTTGAACTTGTACCTTAGGAAGTTCGAATCTTCAAGGGTAGGATTTTAATGCTCCATCTTCTTCTGTTAAATGATAATATAACACAAAGCATGATCATGGGTATGTGTTTGTATAAAATTTAAAATTCCCGTTACATCGCGAATTCGCCTTATTTATGTGATTTGAGTATGTAAATGCGACATATACAAACTCTACAGTGGTATCAGAGCCAAACTTTATGTTAATCGTCAATTTTATGATTCCATATATGAATTGATATACGATTGGATTGGAGTTTTTGGGCAGGAAAGGTTTTCCGTTTCTGCGATCGAGCGTAGTCAAGGCCAGCCCAGCTTCATTCTAGGGCTCACCGCTATTTATTACCCATATCCAGCTTCTGAATGAACAGCCAAGAATTGGCCACATGAACTAATTTATTCTCAAATAATCGCTACTTTGTCTTTAATCAAAAACTTTTATTTTTCCTCAATCAAAATAAATGGTTTATTTAATTGATAAAAGGTTAAAATAAAAGAGTTTATTTTATCTGAAATATGATTTTAGATTGCTAAAAATTAAAAGAGTTTAATTTGGATTTGGTTTTTTTATTAAAATAAAAGAGTTTATTTTATTTTAAAACTAAGATTTAGCAAACTTTTGTCCATTAAATTGATATCAATACATATGTGGAATGGAATTTTAATTCATGAGATGAATGTTTATTTATTGATGTATATGGTGATATACATGATAATAAATAGGATTGATTATGGACTATTAACCGATGTGATTGGATTTTATTTTGGTTGGATGTATGAATGTATGAGTTTTTATTAAATGGGGTATGCGTACCTCGTCTTTTCTAGTTTTCTTCTTGATATAAATTCTATCTCCCTCCTATGTACTTCCCCTTGACTGCTGATCAAAGTTTCTATTTAAATTAAATAGTTTATGTAATAGGATTAGTTAGAATTTCTTGAAGAACCGAAGATTAAGAAGTAATGAGTGCTTGAAGACCCGTTTGTAATGAAGCCCATGTTTAAATGTAATAGTTGTATTTAAATTTTAATTCTTGCATCCTAGGGTTTGACCCTTTTGGTTCACTTGGTAGCTCTAGTGAACCAAACTAGAATGAAAATCCATAATCAATCCTGGTAGAGTAAAATATTCTATATGTGCATGCTGATATTATATATATTATATATTATACAATCCAAGAGTTGTTCAACGATAAGTACTTGTCCGAAAGTACTCGTCACATGAAGGAGGTGGAGTTTATCAAGTTGGAGTAAAACAATATGACCGTGTCACAGTACGAAGCTAAGTTTGCTGAGTTGTCTCGGTTTGCCCCCCACTTGGTTGATAATGAGGAGAGAATGACGCGGATGTTTCTAAGAAGTTTGAAACCCGAGATATGTCAATACTTAATTTCTCACAAACTGTGTTTGTATTCAGATGTTATAAATATGGCTCAGTTATTGGAGTGCGATAATGAGTCAACCCAACCCAGAGAGAGCAGCCGACAAGTTGATAATACAAATGGTAGCAGTCATAGAAGCAGTGACAACAAACGTGGAGGGAATCAACATGCCAGAAATGATAACCACTCCGGTGGTAATCATGGCCAAGATAATAGAAATGGAAATTTCAAGAAGAATAGATTCAATAATGATGGAAAGACGTCAGCACCAACACCTGTTGTTAAGGAAGGAGAACGACCACCGGTCATATTTTACAAATGCGGAGGGGAGGGACACATCAGTCCAAACTGTACGCAGCAGTCTAAAGCATGTTACAATTATGGAAGAGAAGGTCACCTAGCCTGATTTTTTTGGGCACCAAAGTTAAGTCCAGTTGGGATGGAGGCATCAAAGGCCATCCCAGACAAGACAAAATTGGTAGTTCAAGGGAGAGCATTTGTCGTAACCTCCCAAAAAGCGAGAAATCCGAATGAGGTGATCACGGGTAAGCTAATCATAAACTCTTGTGAAGATTATACCTTATTTGATACCGGTTTTACCCATTATTTTATTTCTCATACTTGCGCTCAACGTTTAAATTTGACTCAGGAGAAATTAGACTTTGACTTATCGGTTAAAACTCCATTGGGGGAAACCTTTATTACATCTACTATTTATAAGTCTTGTTTGATTCAAATCGGTAACTGCACGTTACCTGTCGATCCTATATCTCTTTAAAAATACTTGCGTTCGATGTGATTTTAGAAATTGATTGGTTGACAACTTATCACGCTAAAATTGATTATTTCTATAAGGTTGTTAGCTTTCATGTTCCTAACCAACCTATTATGCGAATTCAAACAACCAAACCATTAAAGTCAATTACTGTCATTTCAAGCCATAAAGCTATTCGTTTATTGAAAAACAGATGCCAAGCTTTTTTAGCTCATGTCATGGATTTAAACAAAAATACGTCAGTCTTGAATGATATTTCTATTGTTAATAAATTTCCTGACGTATTCCCTGAAGAACTTCTTAGCCTACCCCCAGAGCGTGAAATTAAATTTTGTATCGACCTTGAACCCGGTATAAAACCCATTTCCAAGTCCCATATCGAATGGCTCCGGTTGAACTTCAGGAGTTAAAGACCCAACTGTAGGAAATGTTAGACATCAGTTTCATTCGTCCTAGTACGTCTCCTTGGGGTGCTCCTATTCTATTCATAAAGAAGAAAGATGGGAGTATACGAATTTGTATTAATTATCGGGAGTTGAATCATGTCACCATCAAAAATAGGTACTCGTTGCCTCGCATTGATGACCTATTTGACCAGTTGTAAGGCGCCAAGTTCTTTTCAAAGATCGATCTTCGTTCCGGATATCATCAGTTAAAGATTAAAACTGATGACATTCCAAAGACTGCTTTTAGAACTCGGTACGGGCATTATGAATTCCTAGTCATGTCTTTTGGATTGACTAATGCTCCTGCTACCTTTATGGATATGATGAACAGAGTATTCAAGAAATATTTAGATCATTTTGTGGTTGTCTTTATTGATTACATTCTCATTTACCCCAAAAGTCGTGAAGATCATGAGCAACACTTGAGGCTGATACTACAAAAGCTTCGTGAGAATAAATTATATGCCAAGTTGAAGAAATGAGAGTTCAGGCTTGAGGAAGTAGCATTCCTTGGGCACGTGATATTAAATCATGGAATATCTGTTGACTCGAAAAAGATTGAAGTAATTTAAAGCTAGGAGCAACCTAAGTCAGTGACCGAAGTACGTAGCTTTCTGGGCTTAGTTTGTTATTCTTGGAGATTCGTGGAAAGATTTTCTCGAATCGCTACTCCATTAACTCAGCTGCCTAGAAAAGATACAAAATTCGGTTGGAGCGAAGAATGTGACAAGAGTTTTCAAAAACTCAAGAGGAGACTCATTTCAGCACCTGTTCTAACAATACCATCTGGCTCGGAGGGATTTGTCATCTACAGCGATGCTTCAGGTAGAGGGTTAGGATGTATTCTCATGCAACATGGGAAAGTCATAGCAAATGCCTCACGATAACTCGAAGAATATGAGAGAAATTACCCTTCTCATGATCTAGAGTTGGCAGCTGTCGTCTTCAAACTTAAAATCTAGAGGCATTACCTGGATGGGGAGAAAGTGGAGATCTATACGGATCATAAAAGCCTCAAATATTTCTTCACTCAAAAGGAACTCAATATGCGACAACGACGTTGGCTTGAACTGTTGAAAGATTATGATCATACCATTCAATACCATCATGGAAAAGCGAACGTGGTAGCTGACACATTAAGTAAAAGATCATATGCGGGTACGAGTGCGATATTGTCAATGCAAATGCCCATTTTGTATGACTTGCAAAGGATGGAGATAGAGTTAAAGACTTCAGTAACCCACATGATGATAGCAAATATACAAGTAGAACCGAATTTAATTGATAAAGTTAAAGCTGATCAAGCTACTGACCTGGAGTTGATGCGTGTGAAGAAGAATGTACAAGAAGGTTCTGTTTCGGAAGCAAGAATTGTTGAGGAAGGAACACTTCGAGTCAACTCTAGACTTTGTGTTCTAAACGACCCTGATTTAAAGTTTAAGATCATGATGGAGGCGCACAACACACCGTTTGCAATCCATCCTGGGAGTACCAAAATGTATCGTTTTAAGACCCCAAATTTTATGTATAAAGATTAATTTTTCTCGAAATATATTTTTAAATATTATGGTGTGGATTTGATATAATATTATAGTTTTGGGTATTATTTATAAATTTTGTAAAGTAAGCAAGTGGTTATATAGTATTCGATTGGTCGGAAAATATTCGTTTTAACAGAGAATATTCGTACGACAACACAATCATTGGTGGACCCCACAACAGAAGTATTGTTGTAGTTAGAAAATGACAGAATTATATTTTTATAAAAATAACGGCGAAAGTTTTACCGTTAAATTGTTGAACTACCTGGTTGTAAAAGTATAGTAATACGCGTGGTTGTATAGTAGCACACAAAATTGATTATTGATGCTTGCGTGAGAAGTCACTCAGTTATACTCAATTATTGCTACAGAGTTCTTTGATAATATCTCTCTCATATTATTGATTCAATTATCATCATAAGATCATCCGTGCATAATATCTTATATTATTAAATCAATAATTGAGATGACAAAGTTATTCATATTATTATTTGCAATATTGACAATGTCTAGAAAGTTCTGTCAAGAAGAGGTTTGGTCACCTAATTACGTGCCAATAGGGAGAAATCCTTATCGGAAAGCCCCCTCTTTCCTGGGAATGATCTGTTTGTTAAATATTGTGAGTTATAATATTAATGATGAATAAGTTCGTGTTGATTAAAGATGAAATTGATATTTCCATTGTCTTGGGATTATTATTGTTAGTGGAAATCGACATCTATTTTGATAATAATGGATGTCTGGAGGTTATATTGACCAATCAGGTAATTAATCGGATAAATGAGTAATTAATTGCTATTAATTCACATGCTTATAACTATTTTTTTACATGTGTGTACTATTGATTCAAATGCAATGTAAGACCTCAAATTTTATGAAATAAAAATATTCAATTTTTCTTATAATTACTATTCATGAGTTATTATTCATAAGTTACTATTCACGAGTTAATATTTATGAGTTACTATTCACGAATACTATTCACGAAGCATGATATTTTTTTTTCTTACGTAAGAAGGCACTACTCAATAATTGTTACAGTAATTACTGTTCAATATTTTATTTTATTGATTCAATAAGTGCTACGTTGATATTTTATATTATTGTTGTTTTAATAATTGTCACTGCACAATATTTTCTATTATCAGAGCAATAATTCATATTATCTGAATAATATTATTAGATAACATTATTGACAATATCTAGAAAGTTCTGTCTAAGGAGAGGTTTGGTCACCTAATTGCGCCCCATAAAGGAGAAATCCTTATTGAAAGCCCCTCTTTCCTTGGGAACGACATATTGTTGTTATTATGTAATTCTGTAATATTATTTGTGAATAATTAATTATTGATTTATATTATAAGGAAAATATTTATTTGTGGATATAGATGGAGAAAATTTTTAATGTGACAATTGTTGAAAATTGATATTTTATCTTTTCTGATAAAATAATATTTTATTATATTATTATAATATAATAATGGAGATATTTTTACAATGAATGTGTGATATATGAGTATATGAGGAGAAAGAGTATTTTTTTTTACTAAAAATATTTAAAACATATTAAACATGTTTGTGGACCCCATTTTTTGACTGAAATTTGATTATAGCCTGTAAAATCTCCCGTTTGTGGATTTCGGTCAATTTCTGTTTGAAATTTGGAAAAACTTTCTTCTGCAAAGTTGTAGAGAATTAAATTTCCTATAGGATGTACATAAGATTTGAATTTTTCTGATAAAAGGGCTATTTATTATGAATTATTGAAATTCTGGAATAATTGATTTTTTTGGAGTTTTAAATGAGTTTAATGAGAAAAACGTTTTTGGTGCTTGTTGGTGAGGTGTGGCTGATATTTGGACAAAATAAGTGTGCGTAGGAAGTTAAGAAGAAAATATATTAATATTTTATTAAATTTTTTGCTTTGGTGTTCTAAGAAATTTCCTATAAATAGGTTGCTTAGGTTAGAATTGAAAATCACACCAGAAACTGAAGTTTTTTCTCTCTATATTATCGAGCGTATTTTGTGAGTATTTAGATATCTTGAGTGTTGCTATACGGTGCAAGTTCGTTCAGCGTTATATCCGACATTCCAGTACTGCTCTTTTGAGGTAAGGAATAGTAAGGGAATTTAAGGGTTGTTATGTTTTTCAGTTTCGTAATTTTTCCGACCTTCAAAAATTCTGGAAAAAATTTGAAATGATAATTTGATGAGTTTTGTTGATTGTGTCCAAAAATGGCAATTTTTGGATATATAGATTAAGAGTTATGAATTTTATGTAAAAAGACTATTTTAAAAGCAAACCCTTAGAACTCCTTGTGGTTAACTCCAAAATTGGTGAAATTTGTATTGGGAGTACATGTATATGATAGAAATATACTTTGTAAATTTTGGAATTTTTGGATAAAAGTACAGTTTATGATAAATGTCTAAATATTCGACAGTTTTGGCCATATGAAAAATAGTAAATGAATTTTAAAAATTCTGAGAAAAATATATGTTCAATATGGGACTATATTATGCTAAATCCCAGAAAAGAAATATTTTTGGAATTGATTTGGTATTTTTCATGGAAATGGTCTAGTTATGAGTAAATGAATTAAATATGTTATGTGAAGTAAGAAATTTGGAAAATAGGATTTTATGGCTTAAGAATCCTATATAAGGTATATGCAGATTTTTGATAAGAGTTTTGGTTATTGGTGATGAAATCTTATGAGTTTGGCATTTTAGAATGATTAAATGCATTAATTAGTAAAGTATAAACAATTAAAATAAATTGTTTATAAGTTTAAGAAATGATTAAGATATTGTGGTAATATTAATAATATTAGATTATGAGATTATTAAGTGATTTATAACATTTGGATTAAGGTGTTATGAAATCATTGATTTATGAATTTTGCTCTTGAAATTAAATGTAGTTGTTGATCCTATTGTTTTTATTATCATATATAACATTTTTATAACCCTGGTGATGGAATTTCTCTTTGACTTGAGTGTAAAGATGGGTAAAGTATTGGTATGATCATGACTATGGGTTCTCTTTGGCTAGTAGTGCAAAGTTGAATTATTGACTAGTATGATCATGACTATTGAATTTACAATGGAATATTTTTAGCTTAAGTGCAAGGTGAATTGATCAACATGGTTATAATTATGGTTTATATAAAGTTTGACATGATTATCTATTTCTTTGAGATATGAATATCTTTGGCATGTAGTACAAAGATGACCTGTTGTTGAATATCTTTGGCCTGTAGTGTAAAGATGAACTATTGATGAATATCTTTGGCCCGTAGTGCAAAGATGAATTTATTAGTATGATTATGAACAGGAACTGTGATTTGGTATAACCATGATCTTTGATGTTTCAGGTAAAAACAGGTGATAAAAATTATCTTCGTCTTGGATGAAAAGAGAAATTTAGAACCACAATTATGATTATGAGTTATTCATATGATTGTAGACCAGAACTATTGATTGATGTTACAAGGATAAAACATTATTGGTGGACTTTTAACATGGAGAAGATAATAGACTTTATGATCTATTTGACTCTTCTAATGGATTGCTCATTCCGCTGCAACTATGGTTGAAAAGTTTTATCATCTATCATATGTTCTAAATCTCTAATTTATTATTGATGAAGACTATTGAGAATTTAATTATCTTTAGTCATAATATTCTTTATCGAAGTTAGTTGTGCTCACCCTTTTGCTTCACAAATTCCTTTCGTGTAATAAGAGTGTAGCCGGGTCGAAAATGGGGTAACATGGGAATAGAACTATGGTCTCTAATCATGGAGGTTCTCCTAAACAAAGATAAAAAAGTGGGTTGTATTTTATACATCATTTAGTAGTTATATTTGGTGAACCAAATAGGGTGAGGCGAACCCAACGTTTGGAAGAGTGTTTTGCCACTATCATACAAGATGTCTAATGACATGCGACTTCGTGTTATCATAAGACAAAGTTGTGCACATCCACTTGCTGAGTATATCTACAAGCACTATCTATATGATCTTGGAGTTTGGTTGAAATATAATTCTCAATTAGAGACGGTGGAGATAATGATATGTCAAGAGAAGACTCGCCATTGGAAAGAATATGATAGTAATCTTCTCATTTTTCTTTGGGGTTTATTGGGTCAACCAAGGATAATTCTGTGCGCATATGATATCTATCATAACCTAGACGCATAGACTCCCATGTACGAAGGTTTTCTTGAGCACTTTCCAAAGATTCTGATTTCTAAAATAGTTTTTGACTGTACCTTTTTGTAAGGTGCCATTGTGACGTACTATCCAAGGTTGGGACATGAGTCACAGTTGGTATATATTTGTATCAAAACTCAAAACATATGTGTTGCTGTATTTCACACGATAATTGTAGTAATAAAGTTGTAGTTGTTTTCTGTACCATATTTTTGGCGACTCAGAATAGGTTGGTTGGATTGGACCTATTTTGGGGGCGTTACATTCATGTACTATTAGGGGAGGTGGTGCAAGATTGATAATACTTGCATGACTAAATTAAAAATGGAGGTATGGATGAATGTACTATACTGATTAATTTTTTTCACAGTATTATACTATTTATTCACATGATTGTACTATTGATTCACATGATGTACTATTAGGGGAGGTGGTGCAAGTTTGATAATACTTGCAGGATTAAATTAAAAATAAAAGAAAAGATGAAGGTATTATACTGTAATATTTCGAGCTCCAAAACGTGCAATTATAGAAATTATGTTGTCCTATAAATAGAAGCTCATTCTTCTTTCATTCTCACCAATTCACTAAGACTCATAAGAGCAATTATAGAAAGAGAAGCTATAGAGAGAGAAGCTTTAGAGAGAAAGTAGAAGAGAAGTTTTCTACCTCACTATTCCAGTATCCAGTCTTCTTTTGAGGTAAGGGATATTTTTTTTTCCAATATTCATAGGAATAATATTGTCTTCCATACTCTGTAGTATGTGATTAATATTATTTCGTCTCGTATTCCTGATTATACCCTCATTTTGTTAAAGTATTGCTTCTATACTCCATGAAATTAGTAGAATATCCTTAGAATTTGCGCTTCATCTAGTATCGTTTCACAAGGATATTTTCTGTACATTCTTGTTAAATTTTAAGCTTTTCATGCCGGAGTACTGTCCATGAGTAGTATACATTTTTATGGTACTATTCACAAAGTACAATTCATGGGTTACTATTCACAAAGTACTATTCACGGGTACTATTCACAAAGTACTATTCATGCGTACTATTCACAGGGTACTATTCCCGAAGTACTATTCACAGGGTACTATTCACTTGGGTACTATTCACCCCGGGGAATTATTCATGACAAAAATTGATTTCTTTGTTGTCCAAATCATTTTTGATACAATATTATTCTTGAATTTTACTCCACAAAGCAGTATCATGTTGACAATTTGAACATTATTGAATTCTGGATAAATTAAGTTATAATCTTTAAAATTTATCCTTTTCTTTCTTTTAATTGAATTATTATATCATTATCATCATCCTCATGCTTATATTGTGATAAAAGTCATATGTGGCTTATGTGCATAGATGTATTATTGATTGGTATGATTATGACCAGAGATTATTCGGTATAATCATGATCGTAATGTTACAAATGATGTGGTAAAAATCCTCATTGGCCTGTAGTGCATTGATGGACAGTTGTTGGTATGATTATGACTAGGGATTATTTGGTATAATCATGACCATTGATGATTACATGAATATCCTTGGCCCGTAGTGCATGGATGATTCGATGATGTGGTTTAATTATTAAGTTGAGTCTCAGCGATAAAATTGATGATAAAGTTTTTAAATCATAGAAGATAGTAGATATCATGCTCTTCTTGACTCTTCTAATGGATTGCTTGTTCCTTTGCAATTAAACTTGATGTTTATTATATTTTATCAGTTTAACACTGTTGAAGGCTAACGATAATTTATTCTGCATTATCTTAGTCATAATATTTCTTACTGGGCTAGTTGAGCTCACCCTTTTGCTTTCATTGTTCTCTTCAGGAAATGAGAACGTAGTTGGGACTAGTCGGGGAACGGAGTGACGGTCCAGATGTTTGCATTAGTAGTCCTCACTATTCAGTGAAATAGTGTGATAATAATTGTAATGAGGACTTTATTTGAGTTTGGATACTCTCTACGAGACATTATCCATTTTGAAACTCTCACCACGCTTTTGTCGCATCAGATAAAAGAAGTTTGTATTTAAATTATGTACCATGTATTTGGCGACTCAGAATGGGTGATGTATTCCTATTTTGGGGGTGTCATAGTTGGTATCAAAGCTTATGGATATAATCCCTAGCTGAGATGTGAGACAAGAACTAGGAGGGGAGAGACGGGGAATTCCTTCGCTAGTATGACCTACCTAAGTTTATTTGGTATTTAATTGGTCGGTTAGAGTATAGGGATAATATGTGACATGTCAATTAACCCTTGTTTTGTGGCAGTATTTAAAAATGGCATCCGAAAATATTGAGATAAACAATGAAGCACATGAGACCGTTGAGTCACCAACGATCAATACTCAGGATAATGTGCATCAGGATGACAATAATCCTCAAGAAAACAAATGATGAACAATGGGATGTTCAGAGGCTTTATACAATTCATGCAACATCAGGCGAGAGCGACTCCTGTTCAAAATGCAGGTGGAAACACTGACAACTCTCGGACAGTCACCGCTAAACAGTTCAAGGAGTTGGGACCACCATAGTTTATCGGAGAGCCAAAACCACTTAAGGCGGAGACATAGATAAAACAGATCACCTAGATATTTGATGTCTTAGGATGCTCCGAGGAGCAAAAGGTTCCCTTTGCCACCTTTATGTTGCGAGGAGAGGCAGATTACTCGTGGGAATCGGTAAAGCGTACTCAATCTGTTGGGAGAATGCATATTATGATTTGATGTTTTAATGTATATGCTCATGATTATTTATAAAGTCCTTCAAGTAAGATATGTACAAGGACTTAGTGATAGATCAAATTTGTTAGGTTGATCTAAGCTCTTAACGTGTATCATTCTTTGTGACGCCCCCAAAACAGGTATACATCACCCATCTTGAGTCGCCAGATACATGGTACAGAAACAAATACAACTTCAGTAATATAATTACCGTGCAAAATACGACAACACATATACTGTGAGTTTGAATACAAATATTGTATACTAGAGAGTATACAAACTCAAAAGGAGTCCGCATTACAATTATTGATACACTATTTTACAAAAATAGTGAGGACTGCTAAACAACTATCTTGAATCATTGCTCCATACCCCGGCTAGTTCCTGCTAAATTCTCTCCTCCTGAGAAGAACAATGGAATAAAAAGGAAAAGGGTGAGCTCAACTAGCCCAGTAAAGAATATTATGACTAAGATAATATACAACAAATTATCATTAGTCTTCAACAGGGAAAATCTGATAAAATATAATAGACAACAGGTTTTAGATCAACAACTCGCAATGAAAAAAGAATCCATTAAAGAGTCAAGTAGAGAAAGAATTCTACTATCTTCTAAGATTTAAAAGTCCATCATCAATATTTTATCCTCAGAACATCAATCAATATTCATCTTGAATCAAATATTCATCTTTTGCACTACAAAAGCCAAAGATATTCATTTGTATCACCAAATTGGTCATGTTCATCTCAACACTGCTCATCTTTGCACTTCACTGGCCAAAAGATATTCATTAGGTAATCATTCATCTTTGCACTACAGCCAAAGATATTCATTAATATCATCATTTAGGACCGAGGATGATGAAAATATTTTAAAAGAACAAATCCAAAGGAAACAAAATAACAAATATTAGAGATTCAGACACAGCTTTATCCAAGTTCAATAATACTCCAATATAACCAATTTTGAAGAAGAATTCAAAATAAAGATCAAAACATGGATACAATCAAAGATAAGAACCATAATAGACAACTTGGACAAAAAGAAGAAATTTTTATTTTTCTAATAAATAGTGCCATATTCGTGAATAAAGTGTCAGATATCGTGAATAAGGTCGTATACATGAATAGTAACCCCGACACAAAAAGTTTCAAATTTGATAAAAAGTTTATCCCAATATTTCGGCATAATGATATTGAAAAAAATATCATTTTAAGAAGAATATAACACCCCTTACCTCAAAATAATCGTATTTCTGACTGAATTTCGGATATAGTGCTGACAAAAACTTGCACTGAATAACAACTCTCAAAGTATCTAAATACTCACAAAAATACGCTCAATAATCTAGAGAGAAAGAAAACTTGTTTCTAGTGTGATTTTCAATTCTAACCTAAGCGTCTATTTATAGGAAAATGCTAGAACGTCAAAGGAGACTAAAATAATAAAATAATATTATTTCTTATATCAATCCTACGCACCAACCAAGACCAAGACTAGCATGCCACTTCTGAAAAAAATCCCAGCAGCCCACATGTTAAAAACAAAAGTGGGTCCCACCTATAATTTAATAAAAATTATTTTATTTTTTGAAACTTCAATAATTCATAGAAAATAGCTTTTTATCAGAAAAATTCGAATCTCATGTCCTTTCCATAGGAAATTTGATTCTCTACGACTTTGAAAGTTTAAGTTTTTCCAATTCCAAACGAAAAATGCCCGAAATCCACATACGGACGATTTTTAATACCTCCACACTGACAAAATACTGATAAAATACCTCAGCATTAATTCCTTCATTTTTTATCCACATAAAATAAATATATCTTTAAGACCCCAAATTTTTACAACCACTTGAAATTCCAGAATGGAAGTGGGAGCACATTACTATGGATTTCGTTACTGGTCTTCCCAAGGTTTCTCAAGGCATAGATGCAATTTGGGTCATTGTTGATAGATTGACCAAGTCTGCTAATTTCTTACCAATACGAGAAACTTATACACTTGAACGTCTTGCTAGTATGTACATAAACGAGATTGTAAGATTGCATGGTATGCCAGTATCCATAGTTTCTGATCGAGACCCAAGATTCACTTCAAGATTTTGGGTTAGTTTGCAAAAAGTTATGGGCACGGATTTACGTTTTAGCACGACATATCTTCCTCAGACGGACGGGCAGTCGGAGAGGACTATTCAAACTCTTGAAGATTTATTAAGACTCTGTGTCCTTGACTTCAAAGGAAGTTGGGACAAGTTCTTACCATTGGTAGAGTTTTCCTACAACAATAGTTATCAAGCAAGTATTGGCATGGCTCCACTTGAGGCGTTGTATGGAAGAAAATGTCGTTCTCCAGTATGCTGGGATGAGGTGGGTGAAGGAACGTTGTTAGGACCAGAGTTGGTACGTATGACTATGAAAAAGATTCAAATGATCCGATAACGTATAAAAACCTCACAAGATCGACAAAAGAGTTATGCTGATCTTCATCAAAATGACGTAGAATTCGATTTTGGAGATCATGTGTTGTTACGTGTTTCTCCATGGAAAGGAGTTACAAGATTTGGAAAGAGAGGAAAGCTCAATCCTCGATTCATTAGCCCATTTTTAATCCTCGATCGAGTAGGAACTGTGGCTTATAGACTTGCGTTACCGCTAAGTATGTCTCGTGTTCATAACGTTTTTCACATATCCATGTTACGTAAATATATGAAAGACCCTAACCACATTATTAAGTTAGAACTGGACGAAATAGAGGAAGATTTAACGTATGAAGAGGTTCCTGTTAAAATCTTGGATAAGAAGGAACATATTCTACGCTCCGAGGTTATACCTTAAGTCAAAGTTTTGTGAAGAAACCACGATGTTGAGGAAATGACCTGGGAGTTAGAATCTGAAATGAAATCAAGATATCCTTACCTCTTCGACATACCAGGTACGCACCCTAATTTTGAGGACGAAATTTCATAAGAAGGGGAGGTTGTAAGACCCCAACTTTTTGAATAAAGATTAAATTTTCTCGAAATATATTTTTTGAATATTATGGTGGGATTTGATATAATGTTATAGTTGTGGGTAATATTTACAAATTTTGCAAAAGTACGCAAGTTGTTATATAATATTCGATTGGTCTGGGGAATATTCGCTTTTAACAGGAATAATCGTATAACGGCACAATCATTGGTGGACCACCACAACGGAATTATTGTCGATTGAGAAATGACAAAAATACTTTATGAAAATAACTACGGAAGTTTTATCGTTAATCGTTGAACTACCCTAGTAGTAAAAGTACAAGAATACGCTGTGGTTGCATAGTAGCATACCAGATTGATTATTGATGCTTACGTGAGAAGTCACTCGCTTATACTCAATTATTGCTACAATAATTGTTGATCATATCTCTCATATATTATTGATTTGATTATTGTCATAAGATCATCTCGCATAATATGTTATTTTATTAAATCAATAATTGAGACGACAAAGTTATTCATATTATTAAATTGCAATATTTACAATGTCTAGAAATTCACACCAAAGAGAGGTTTGGTCACCTAATCGCACGCTAATAGTGGAGAAATCCTTATTGAAAGCCCCTTTCTCGAACGACACGGTTGATAAATATTGTAAGTTATAATATTAATGATGAATGTTATTAAAATTGAAGTTGTGTTCGGAGTTGAATTTGGAGACGCGGACGTGATATTTGAGTCCGGAACGATGAAATTAGTAAAAATAGTCTATAAAGACAAAATTTTCTGGAATTCACTATTTGGTCAAAAAGTCAACAGTTGACTTTTTCGGGAAAACTCAAACTTCGAAATTTCAAAATTTATATTTTTGATAAAAATGGTTTCATTGTGTTGGAATTATTCGTGTTAGTGAAAATCGACAATTATTTCGATAATAATTGATGTCTAGAGGTTATATTGACCAATCGGGTATTTAACCGGATAAATGAGCAATTGATTGCTATTATTTCACATGATTATAACTATTTGTTCACATGTGTATACTATTGTTTCACATTCTTGTTACTATGGCCAAGGATATTCTTTAGTATCACGACCACAAATTATCCATGAACTATAGCCAAGGACATTCGTGTATTCATTAATGGTCATGATCATGCCAACAACTATCCATCAATGCACTACGGCTAATGATAACTTTTATCACATCATTTGTAACATTACGGTCATGATTACAATCAATAATCCTCGGTCATAATCATACCAAGTCCATCTATACACTACAAAATACGATGACTTTCAACATAATATGTACATGAGGATGATGACAATGATATAAGAATTCAATAAAACAAGTTCAAGAATTAATTTATTCAGGAACTAATAACGTCCAAATTGTCAACATGATACTGCTTTGTAGAGTAAAATTCAAGAATACTCAGAAGAATATTTCCATGAAAAGATACTTGATGAAATGCAAATATCAAGGATATTCCACTAATTTCATGGAGTATAGAAGTCAAAACTTTTACCAACTGAGTATAACAACGAATGGAATAACAAAAGAAATCACCATGCATGCAATGATTTCAGATAGACAAAGTTATTCCAACAGATTAATAAGTATCTAACCCGTGTCAAAGTAAATTCGCACCGACAAGATGTTCCAACAGTAATAATAAAGACGGAACCAGTCCCCGTAAATACACCAACAGAGGATATTCCAACGGTAATAATAAAGACTTTAACTAGGTCCAAAGATAAACTTACGCATGTGATATTCCAAATGTAATAATAATAAAGATTTAAATCAGTCCAACAGAACGCATGCATGTGATATTCCAAATGTAATAATAATAAAACAAAATAATAGAAGAATGTCACCAAGTATAGGGTAGTCCGCGGATACTGGTTATTCCAGCAGAATAATAAAGAATGGAATATCAAAAGTTCTTTTCATGAATACAAAAGAAATAATATCCCTTACATTTGTAGGAGATTGAATAATTACAGAGAAGTAGTAAATGTAATACTCTTCTTCTTTCTCTCTTATTCTCTCTATACTTTCTCTCTCTATAGCTTGAATGAATTCGTGAAAAATAATGAAGAACTATGCCTCTATTTATAGAAGATTTCTAGCTTAGCACTTGCAATGTGAAAAGGCAAGTGGCTTGACGACTGGTGATGTGAAAAGAAAAGTGGTTTGACGCCTGTAATGTGAAACACCAAGTGGTTTGATGCTTGTAATGTGAAACGACAATTAGTTCGATGCTTGTAATATGAAACGGCAAGTGGTTTGACGTCTGGTAAAAGTAATTACTATTGACGAAGGTAATTACTATTGACGAAGGTAATTACTATTAACGAATGTAATTACTATTGACGAAGAGACTCTTAGATGATGACATATGGCCCCCCCATAAAATAACCAAACTTACCACAAACGTCTCATAATAGACTCTTTATATACATCAAGGATTGAATAAATATTACCACAAATTATTTTATTTTTAATCAACACATATTTAATCTTTCAACAATTATTAATCATTTATAACTTGTCGCCTCAATTATTGATTTAATAATATAACATATTATACAGATGATACTGTGACAATAATTGAATCAATAATATAAGAGATATGATGCAACAATTACTGTAGCAATAATTGAGTATAGCTGAGTGACTTCTCACGTAAGCATCAATAATCAATACCGTGTCTACTATGGAACCACGCCAGATTCTCGCATTTTTTACTAATGGGTAGTTCAATGGTTTTAACGGAACACCTCCGTAATTATTTTTATAGAAAGATAATTTTGTCATTTTCTAACTACGACAATACTTCCGTTGTGGGGCCCACTTAATGATTGTGTCGCCGCATTTAATATTCCCCACAAAAAAGAATATTCCCGACCAAACGAATATTTTATAACAACTTGCTTAGTTTGCAAAATGTATAAATATTACCCACAACTATAACATTATATCAAATTTACTCCATAATATTCAAAATAATATTTATAGAAAATTCATCTTTATTTATAAAAGTTGGGGTCTTACAACCTCCCTTCTTATGAAATTTTTCCCTCGAAATTAGGTACGTGCACGGTATGTCGAAGAGGTAAGGATACCTTGATTTCATTTCGATTCTAACTCCCAAGTCATTTCTCAACATCGTGGTTTCTCCACAAAACTTTGACTTGAGTATAAACCTTGGAGCGTAAAATATGTTCCTTCTTATCCAAGATTTGAACAGAACCTCTTCATACGTCAAATCTTCCGCTATTTCGTCCGGCTCTAACTCAATAATGTGGTTCGGTCTTTCACATATTTACGTAACATGGATATGTGAAAAACGTTATGAACACGAGACATACTTGGCGGTAAAGTCGAGTCTATAGCCACGCCCTACTCGATCGAGGATTAAAATGGGCCGATGAATCGAGGATTGAGTTTTCCTCTCTTTCCAAATCTCGTAACTCCTTTCCATGGAGCAACACGTATACACACATGATCTCCTATATCGAATTCCACGTCCTTTCGATGAAAATCAAGATAACTCTTTTGTCGATCTTGTGAGGTTTTTATACGTTGTCGGATCATTTGAATCTTTTCTCAGAGTCATAAGTACCAACTCCTGGCCCCAACAATGTTGCTTCACCCACCTCATCCCAAAGATACTGAGAACGACACTTTCTTCCATACAACGCTTCAAATGGAGCCATGCCAATACTTGTTTTCGATAACTATTGTTGTAGGAAAACTCCACCAATGGTAAGAACTTGTCCCAACTTCCCTTGAAATCAAGGACACAGAGTCTTAATAGATCTTCAAGAGTTTGAATAGTCCTCCCCATCGTCCGTCTCGTCTTCGAGGATGATATGCCGAAGCTAAATCGTAAGTCTATGCCTATAGCTTTTTGCAACCAAACCCAAAATCGTGAAGTGAATCTTGGGTCTCGATCGGACACTATGGATACCGCAAGATACCATGCAGCCTTACAATCTCGCTTATGTACATACTAACAAGACGCGTTCAAGTGTATAAGTTTCTCATATCGGTAAAATGAGCGGACTTGGTCAATCTATCAACAATGACCCAAATCGCATTTATACCTTGAGAAACCTTAGGAAGACCGGTAACAAAATCCATGGTAATGTGATCCCACTTCCATTCTAGAATCTCAAGTGGTTGCAATGAACCTTTTGGTACTTGATGCTCTGCTTTAACTCGTTGACAAGTTAGACACCTCGAGATAAATAGCGCTATCTCTCTCTTCATATTGCTCCACCAAAATGTATAGACTTAATATCATGATATATTTTGGTACTCCTGTGATGGATTGCAAACGGTGTGTTGTGAGCCCGCATCATGATTTTATACTTTAAATTAGGGTCGTTAGAACACAAAGTCCGGAGTTGACTCAAGTATTCCTTCTTCATCGATTCTTGCTTCCTATATATCACCTTCTTGCACTTTCTTCCTCATACGCGACACCTCCGTGTCAGAGCTCGAGCAACTTTTAACTTTATCAATTACAATGGTTCTACTCAGATATTCGCCATCATCACATGGGTCCCTGGAGTCTTTAACTCTATCTCCATCCTTTGCAAGTCACACAAAATGGGCCTTTGCGTTGACAATACCGCATTCACACTTGCATATGATCTTCTACTCAATGCGTCAGCTACCACGTTCACTTTTCCAGGATTGTATTGGATGGTATGATCATAATCTTTCAACAGTTCAAGCCAGCGTCGTTGTCGCATGTTGAGTTCCTTTTGAGTGAAGAAATATTTGAGGCTTTTATGATCCGTAAAGATCTCCACCTTCTCCCCATACAAGTAATGCCTCCAAATCTTTAGTGCGAAGACAACAGCTGTCAACTCTAGATCATGAGTAGGATAATTCCTCTCATATTCTTTGAGTTGTCTTGAGGCATAGGCTATGATTTTTCCATGTTGTATGAGAACACATTCCAACCCTTTGCCCGAAGCATCACTGTACATGACAAATCCCTCCGAGCCAGATGGTATTGTCAGAACAGGTGCCGAAATAGTCTCCTCTTGAGTTCTTGAAAACTCTTCTCACATTCTTTGCTCTAACCAAACTTTGTATCTTTCCGAGTCAGCTGAGTCAATGGAGTAGCGATTCGAGAAAATCCTTCCACGAATCTCCGATAATAACCAGCTAAACCGAGAAAGCTACGTACTTCGGTCACTGATTTAGGTTGCTCCCAGCTTTGAATAGCTTCAATCTTTGTTGGGTCAATAGATATTCCATGACTTGATACCACGTGCCCAAGGAATTCTACTTCCTCAAGCCAGAACTCGCATTTCTTCAACTTGGCATAAAGCTTATATTCACGAAGCTTTTGGAGTGTCAGCCTCAAATGTTGCTCATGATCTTCACGGCTTTTGGAATAAATAAGGATGTCATCAATAAAGACGACCACAAAGTGATCCAAATATTCCTTGAATACTCGGTTCATCATATCCATGAAGGCATCAGGAGCATTAGTCAATCTAAAGGACATGACAAGGAATTCATAATGCCCATACCGAGTTCTGAAAGCCGTCTTTGGAATGTCATCTATTCTATTCTTTAATTGGTGATATCCGGAAAGAAGATAAATCTTTGAAAAGAATTTAGCTCCTTGCAACTTGTCAAACAGGTCATCAATACGTGGCAATGGGTACCTATTTTTGATGGTGACATGATTCAACTCCCAATAATCAATACAAAGTCGCATACTCCCATCTTTATTCTTCACGAACAGAACAGGAGCACCCCAATGAGAAGTACTAGGACGAATAAAGCCAATGTCTAACAATTCCTGTAGTTGGGTCTTTAACAACTGAAGTTCAATAGGAGCCATTCGATATGGGGCTTTGGAAATGGGTTTTGTCTTTGGGTTCAAGGTCGATACAAAATTCAATTTCACGCTCGGGGTAGGCCAGAAGTTCTTCTGGAATACGTCAGAAATTTATTAACAATAGAAATATCGCTCAAAACTCGACGTATTTTGTTTAAATCATGACATGAGCTAAGAAAGCTTGACATCCGCTTTTTCAATAAACGAATAGCTTTATGGCTTGAGATTACCGTGATTGATTTTAGTGGTTTGGTCGCTTGAATTTGGATAATAGGTTGATTAGGAATATGAAAGCTAACAACCTTACTTTAAACAATCAATTTTGCATGATGAGTAATTAACCAATCAATCCCTAGAATCACGTCAAATGCAAGTATTTTCAATGAAATAAGATCAACAGTAAATGTGAGGGTACCGATTTGAACCAAACAAGACTTATAAACAAAGGATGTAATGAAGGTTTCTCCGAACGGAGTTTCCACAGATAAGTCAAAGTCTAATTTCTCCGAGTCAAATTTAATCGATGAGCGCAAGTAGGAGAAATAAAAGAATGGGTATAACCGGTATCAAATAAAGTATAGACTTCGTTAGAGTTTATGATAAGCTTACCCGTGATGACCTCATTCGGGTTCCTTGTTTTCTGGGAGGTCATAACAAACGCCTCCTTGCACTACCGGCTTTGACTTTTCTAGACTACTTTGGTGCCTCCATCCTAGCTGAATTTTCTTTGGTGAACGACAAAATCGGGCTAAGTGACCTTCTCTTCCACAATTATAACATACTTTGGACGGCATTGCGCAATTTGGACTGATGTGTCCATCCCCTCCGCATTTGAAGCATATAATAGGTGGTCTTTCTCCTTCCTTAACAACGAGTGTTGGTGCTGACGTCTTTCCATCATTGTTAAATCTCCTCTTCTTGAAATGTCCATTCTTATTATTTTGGCTCTGATTACCACCGAAGTGGTTACCATTTCTGGCCTGTTGATTCCCTCCACGCTTGTTGTCACCACTTCGATGATCGCTCACGCCGGTATTATCATTTTGTCGGTTGCGCTCTTTTTAGTTAAGTTGACTCGTTATCGCTACTTCCACTAATCGAGCCCTATTTACAACATCTCGAATATAAACACGCTTTATGAGAAATAAGATGTTGACGTATCTCCCGCTTTAAACCTCTTAAAACATCCATGTCATTCTCTTTCATTATCCACTAAGTGGGACGCAAAACCGGATAACTCCGCAAATTTAGCCTCGTATTGCAACACGGTCCATATTGTTTTGTTCCAACTTGATAAACTCCACCACCTTCATGTGACGAAATACTTTTGGGAAAGTATTTGTCGTTGAATGCCTCTTGGAACATCTCCCAAGACATCTTCAAGACGGCAAAGTTGAGTACGCTTTTACCGATTTCCACCAAAGAATCGCTTCTCTCGCGCAACATAAAAGGCGTGAAGGGAACCTTTTGCTCCTCGGAGCATCCCAAGACATCAAATATCTTGGTGATCTGCTTTATCCATACTTCCGCCATAAGTGGTTTTGGCTCTCCCTTAAACTCCGGTGGTCCTAGCTCGTTGAACTGTTTAGCGGTGACCGCCCGAGAGTTTCAAAGTTTTCCACTGCATTTTGGACAGAGAGCTGCCTCTACTTGCTGTTGCATGCATGAATTGCATAAAGCCCCTGAACATTTGATCATTCATCATTTGGTCAGTGTTGTTGTTTGCATGAAGATTGTCTCCTTCCTGATGCACATTATTCTGATTATTGATATGTGGTGAATCAACGGTCGCCTGTGCTCCATTGCTATTCTCAACATTCTCGGATGTCATTTTCAGATATTGCCACAAAACAAAGGTTAATTGACATGTAACATATTATCCCTAATTCCTGACCGACCAATTAAATACCACATAAACTTAGGTAGGTCATACTAGCGGAAGGAATTCCCGTCTCTCCTCCTCCTAGTACTATTCTCACATCTTAGCCGTGGATCATATCCTCAGCTTTGATACTAATCGTGACACCCCAAAATTAGGTATACATCACCCATCTTGGGTCTTGGATACATGGTACAAAATTCAAATACAACTTACTAATAAATCATCAGGTACAATAATACGACAAAAACATAACTATGAGTTTGAATACAATTATTGTCTACTAGAGATTATACAAACTCAAAAGGAGTCCTCATTACAATTATTAACACACTATTTAATGTAATAGTGAGGACTACTAATGCTATCCTCCTGACCGCCACTCCTGCTCTCCTCGACTAGTCCCCTCGCTATGTTCTCATTTTCTCAAGAGAACAATGAAAGAAAGGATGAGCTCAACTAGCCCAAAGAAGAAATATTATGACTAAGATAATGCAAAATAAATTATCGTTAGCCTTTAATAAAGGTTAAACCGATAAAATATAACAACATAAAAGAGTATAAGCTAATGAACAAGCAATCCATTAAAAGAGTCAAGTAGAGAATAAAATCTACTATCTTTTATGATTTAAAAGGTTTTCATCACTTTTATCACCGAGACTCGCTTAATAAATAATCCACATCATCGAATCACCCCTGCGCACTACTGCCAAGGATATTCTTTAGTATCACGACCACAATTATCCATGCACTACGGGCCAAGAATATTTTGTATTCAATAATGGTCATGATCATGCCAACAACTATCCATCAATGCTCTACTGGCCAATGAGGACTTTTTCCACATCATTTGTAACATTACGGTCATGATTACACCGAATAATCCTTGGTCATAATCATACCAAGTCCATCTATGCGCTATAGGCCACAGATGACTTTCAACAAAATATAAACATGAGGATGATGACAATGATATAAGAATTCAATAAAACAAGTTCAAGAATTAATTTATTCAGAACTAATAACGTCCAAATTATGTCAACATGATACTTTGCTTTGTAGAGTAAAATTCAAGAATGCTCGTAAGAATATTTCCATGAAAAGATCTTCGATGAAACACAAATATCAAGGATATTCTACTAATTTCATGGAGTATAGAAGTCAAAACTTTAACCAACCGAGTATAACAACGAATGGAATAACAAAAGAAATCACCATGCATGCGAGATTGCCCATGACAAAGTTATTCCAATAGATTAATAAGTAATAAAGGAACTAGTCAAAGTAAATTATGACCGACGGGATGTTCCAACGAATAATAAAGATAGAACCAAGTCCTAAAACGTGAACGCATGCACAAGATATTCCAATGTATAATAATAAAGACGGAACCAGTCCAGTAGAAAACTTACGATATGTGATATTCCAAATGTAATAATAATAAAGACGCGAAACCAGTCCGTGTAAAATGCACGATGTGATATTCCAACAGAATAATAATAAAAACAAAATAATAGAAGAATGTCACCAAGTATAGGGTAGTCCGCGTATACTAGTTATTCCAGCAGAATAAGAAAGAATGGAATATCAGAAGTTCTTTTCATGAATACAAAAGAAATAATATCCCTTACATTTGTAGGAGATTGAATCTGCGCAGAGTGGTGTAAATGTAATACTCTTCTTCTTTCTCTCTTATTCTCTCTATACTTTCTCTCTTTATAGCTTGAATGAATTCATGAAAAATAATGAAGAACTAGGCCTCTATTTATAGAAGATTTCTAGCTTAGCACTTGCAATGTGAAAAGGCAAGTGGTTTCCAGTACCATAAATATTAGGGTTAAAGGAATTTATATTTTAATTTTTGCCTTTTAATTTCCAGTACCATAAATATTAGGGTTAAAGGAATTTACCTAATATATTACACACAATTTTTTTTTATCTTTTTTTTTTTACCGAATGTGAGTTTATAGTATCGTTCTGCCTAAAGTGAGTTTAAACATAGATTACATAATCTTGTAGTTATGTATATGTTAATGACGGTTATATATATATATATATGCCTAATTTGGTGAGTGATGATTTGTTGGTTAGGTAAGTTTCATGAAGCAATTAAGTATCTCAACCAGGCTATTTTGCTCAACCCTTCATCGCCTATTATGTATGCCACTAGAGGTAAAACTTGGTTTTAGAGTTCCTCTTGAGCCGAGAATTGTGATCGACTCATAGACATAATTTTTTGGTGCATGTTACAATTTACTTGCAGTGTACCACAAAATGAAGAAAGCAAAAGTCACGAATCCTCGAATGCCAATACTATTCTCTGTGTTTTTTTTATTTTCCTAGATTTGCTTACAAGAAATTTAAGATCTAATATGTGAAACAATCACACATAAATTATATGAAAAATAAAAAAGTAAAGAACACACGATATACTTAGCTTTGCCAAAATGTGGCTAGTTTGCATGTTGGATGTATTCATTAATTTTTCTCAAACTCTTTCAATGATATCCACACACTAAACATGAGTAGTACTTATATAACAACTAAAAAATCTTACCTGCTATAACATTGGTACATGCAAAATATTAGACAAACGTGTCGTAGATGCTAAAGTTGTTATATAATATTCGATTGGTCGGGGAATATTCGTTTTAATAGGGAATATTCGTACAATGAGACAATCATTGGTGGACCACCAATAATGTAATTATTGTCGGATTGAGAAAACGACAAAAATACTTTTTTATGAAAATAACTAATGAAAGTTTTACCGTTAATCGTTGAACTACACGGTAGTAAAAGTACAAAGAATACGTGGTTGGTTGCATAGTAGCACACGGTATTGATTATTGATGCTTACGTGAGAAGTCACTTAGTTATACTCAATTATTGCTACGATGAATTGTTGCATCATATCTCTCATATTATTGATTCGATTATTGTCATAAGTATCATCCAGATAATATGTTATTTTATTAAATCAATAATTAAGACGACAAAGTTATTCATATTATTAAATTGCAATATTTACAATGTCTAGAAGTTCTCATCAAGGAGAGGTTTGGTCACCTAATTGCGGCTACCATAGGGTGAAATCCTTATTGAAAGCCCCTCTTCACGAACTACCGGTTGATAAATATTATGAGTTATAATATTAATGATGAATGTTATTAAAATTGAAGTTGTGTTCTGAGTTGAATTTGGAGACGCTGACGTGATATTTAAGTCCTAACGATGAAATTAGTAAAAATAGTCTATAAACACAAAATTTTTCTAATTCACTATTTGGTCAAAAAAGTCAATAGTTGACTTTTTCAGAAAAGTCAAACTTCAAAATTTCAAAATTTATATTTTTGATAAAAATAGTTTCATTGTGTTGGAATTATTTGTGTTAGTGAAAATCCACAATTATTTCGATAATAATTAATGTCCTGGAGGTTATATTGACCAATCCAGTATATAACCTAGGATAAATGAAAGATTGATTGCTATTATTTCACATGATTATAACTATTTGTTCACATGTGTATACTATTTTTCACATTCTTGTTACTATTAGGGGAGTTGGTGCAAGATTGATAATACTTGCATGACTAAGTTAAAATAGAGGTACGATGGAGGTACTTATATCGTAATTCAGATTTTCACATGTCTAGAACTATTGATTCACTTAATTTACTATTGAATCACATTATTTACTATTAGAGGAGGTGGTGCAAGTTTGATAATACTTCCATGACTAAATTAAAAAAAAAGGAAAAGTTGGAGGTATTGTACTGTAATTTTTCGAGCCCCAAAACGTGCAATTATCGAAACTATATTTTTCTATAAATAGAAGCTCATTCTTCCTTCATTTCTCACTAATTCACAAAAAGCTTTAGAGCGATTATTATAGAGAGAAATTATAGAGAGAAAGAAGAAGAGAAGTCTTCACCTCACTATTCCAAAGATCCGCTTTTTCCAAGGTAGGGAGTATTATTTCTTTCTTATCCATGAAGGGAACTTCATTATTCCATTCTTTATTATTCTGTTGGAATAACTCAGATACTGCAAGCTACCCTATACTTGGTGAAATTCTTCTCGTTGTTCCATTCTTTATCATTCTCGCTGGAACATCCTGCTCACATGCGTTCTACGTACGGGACCGGGTTCCGCTTTTATTATTCTCATTGGAATATCCTCATCATACATGCGTTTACGCTAGACTGATTCCGGCCATTATTATTTTATTGAATATCCTCATATGTATGCTTTACTACCGGACCGATTCCGTTATTTAATATTCTCGTTGGAATAACATGCATGTGCGGTCTATCGCATGCCTGGTGATTTCTTTTGTTATTCCATTCCTTATTATACTCAGTTGATTAAAGTTTTGACTTCTATTTAGTGGAATATTCTTGATATTTGCGCTTCATCCAGTATCTTTTCATGGAAATATTCTTTTGAGCATTCTTGAATTTTCCTCTACAAAGCAGTATCATGTTGACAATTTGGACGTTATTAGTTCCTGGATAAAATAATTCTTGAACTTGGTTTATTGAATACTTATATCATTGTCATCATCCTCATGTTTATATTTTGTTGAAAGTCATCTGTGGCCTATAGTGCATAGATGGACTTGGTATGATTATGACCAGAGATTATTCAGTGTAATCATGACCGTAATGTTACAAATGATGTGGTAAAAGTCCTCATTGGCCCGTAGTGCATTGATGGATAGTTGTTGGCATGATCATGACCATTATTGAATACATAAATATTCTTGGACCGTAGTGCATGGATAATTGTGGTCGTGATACTAAAGAATATCCTTGGCTAGTAAGTGCGGGGTGATTCAATGATGTGGATTATTTATTAAGTCGAGTCCCAAATGATAAAAGTGATGAAAAACCTTTTAAATCATAAAAGATAATAGATTTTATTCTCTACTTGACTCGCTTTAATGGATTGCTTGTTCACCAAGCAGCTTAAACTTGATGGTTGTTATATTGTATCGCTTTAACACTCGTTGAAGGCTAACGATAATATATTCCGCATTATGTAAGTCATAATATTTCCTACTGGCCTAGTTCAGCTCACCCTTTTACTTTTATTGTTCTCTTCAGGAAATGAGAACATAGCAGGGACTAGTCGGGGAACGGAGTGATGGACCAGATGATCGTATTAGTAGTCCTCACTATTCAGTGAAATAGAGGAAAATAAATGTAATAATATTGAATTTGAGTTTGTATATTGTCTAGACGACAATATTTGTATTAAAACTCACAGCTTATGTTTTGTCGTACTTTACACGACAGTTGTATAATTAAGTTGTATTTGTATTCTGTACCATGTATTTGACGACCCAAGATGGGTGATGTATACCTAATTTTGGGGGCGTCACAATATCCATCATTTATATCCACATAAAATAAATATTTTCTTATCATATAAATCAATAATTAATTATTCATAAATAATATTACAGAATCACAATTATGACAACCAGCGCTTCAGAAAGAGGGGCTTTCCAATAAGGATTTCTCCTCATCGGGCGCAAATTAGGTGACCAAACCTCTCCTTGATGAACTTTCTAGACATTGCCAATAATGTTATCTAATAATATTATTCCAAATAATATGAATTATTGATCTGATAATGGAGATGATATGCAGTGATAATATTATAAAATATCAACGCATCAATTATTGAACCAATAAAATAAAATAGTGAACAGTAATTACTGTAACAATTATTGAGTAGTGCCTTGCTTACGTAAGAATCAATAATTCAACAATACTTGTATGCAATAATACCGTGCTATTATGCAACCACGCCAGATTCTCGTATTTTAACCACCGGGTATTCCAACAATGTTAATTATGTATAACTACTGTAAGTTATTCAATTTTGTCGCCTTCTTCATCCGACCTTTATCCATTATGGGGCCCATGAAATGGTCATTGCTGCTGGTTGTCATTTAATATTCCCTACGCGGAAAAGAATATTCCACGACCAAACGAATATTCCCATTAAATGAATATTTTATAACCACTTACTTATTTTGAAAATTTTTCACATTTCACCCATAACCAAAGTGTTATATCAAATTAATACTTTATTATTCACAATAATAATTAGAGGAAATTTGATTTTATTCATTAATAAGTTGGGGTCTTACAACCTCCCCTCCTTATAAAATTTCGTCCTCGAAATTGGCGTGACGTATTCGGTGTTTTTCAAAAGGTGAGGATACCTCGCTTTCATTTCTGATTCTAACTCCCAGGTCATTTCTTCAATAGCATGGTTTCTCCACAAAACCTTAACTTGTGATATAACCTTCGTTCGTAGGACATGCTCTTTCCTATCTAAGATCTTAACAGGTATCTCCTCGTACGTTAAATCTTTGGCTATCTCGTCTGGTTCTAACTCAATAATGTGGTTCGGGTCTTTAACATATTTACGAAGCATAGATATGTGAAAAACATTATGAACACGAGACATACTTGGAGGTAATCTTGAGTCTATAGGCCACATTTCCTATTCTTGTCAAGAATTTCAAATGGACCAACAAATCGTGGATTGAGCTTTCCTCTCTTCCTAAATATTGTAACTCCCTTCCATGGTGCAACACGTAACAATACATGATCGCTAATATTAAATTCCACGTCCTTTCGATGAAGATCCGCATAACTCTTTTTTCGATCATGTGTCGTTTGTATACGTTGTCGAATCGTTTGGATCTTCTCTGTAGTCGTTCATACCAACTCTGGTCCCAACAATGTTGCTTCACCCACCTCATCCCAGCATACTGGAGAACGACATTTTCTTCCATACAATGCTTCAAATGGAGCCACACCTATACTTTCCTGATAACTGTTGTTGTAGGAGAATTCCACCAATTGTAGGTACTTATCCCAACTCCCTTTGAAATCTAGGACACATAGTCTTAATAGATCTTCAAGAGTTTGAATAGTCCTCTCTGATTGTTCGTCCATTTGAGGATGGTATGCCGAACTAAATCGTAAATCCGTGCCCATAGCTTTCTACAAGCTAACCAAAAATCGTGAAGTGAATCTTGGGTCACAATCCGAAACTATGGATACTGGCATGCCATGCAATCTTACAATCTCATTTACATACATATTAGCAAGACGTTCAAGGGAATAAGTCTCACATATAGGTAAGAAATGGGAAGACTTGGTTAATCTATCAACAATAACCCAAATCGCATCTATGCCTTGAGAAACCTTGGGAAGACCTATAACGAAATCCATAGTAATGTGTTCCCACTTCTATTTCGGAATCTCAAGTTGTTGTAATGGACCCTTTGGCATTTGATGCTCCGCCTTTACACGTTGACAAGTTAAACACCTCGAGATAAACTCCGCGATCTCTCTTTTCATATTGCTCCACCAAAATGTATGTCGAAGATCATGATACATTTTGGTACTCCCAGGATGGATTGCAAACGGTGTGTTGTGTGCCTCCATCATGATTCTATGCTTCAAGTCAGAATAGTTAGGAACACAAAGTCTAGAGTTTACTCAAAGTATTCCTTCTTCATCGATTCTTGCTTCGGAATAACACCTTCTCACTTTCTTTAACATACGCATCGACTCCATGTCCGTAGCTTGAGCGACTTTAACTTTATCGATTAAAGTCTGCTCAACTCGTATGTTTGATATCATTACATGGGTACTTGGAGCCTTCATCTCTATCTCCATCCTTTGCAAGTCATACAAAATGGGCCTTTGTGTTAACAACATTGCACTCAGAATCGCGCATATGATCTTCTACTCAATGCGCCAACACTACGCTTGTTTTTTTTCGTGATGATATTGGATGGTATGATCGTAATCTTTCAAAGAAATCGAGCCAACGTCGTTGCTTGCATGTTGAGTTCCTTTTGGGTGAAGAAATATTTGAGGCTTTTATGATCTGTATAGGTCTCCACTTTCTCCTCATACAGGTAGTGTCTCCAGATCACGAGTAGGATAATTCCTCTCATATTCTTTGAGCTGTCGCGAGGCATATGCTATCACTTTCCCATGTTGCATGAGAACACATCCTAACCCTTTGCCCGAAGCATCATCAGAGATAACAAATCCATCCGAACCGGATGGTATTGTCGTAACAGTCTTATAAATGAGTCTCATCTTTAGTTCTTGAAAACTCTTCTCACAATCCTCGCTCCAACCGAATTTTATATCTTTACGAGTCAGCTGAGTTAATGGAGTAGCGATTCGAGAAAATCCTTCCATGAATCTCCGATAATAACCAAATAAGCCCGAGAAGCTACGTGATTGATCACCGACTTTGGTTGCTCCCAACTTTGTGTGGCTTCAATCTTGTACGGGATCGACGGATACTCCATGTTTTGACACCACATGCCCAAGGAATGCTACTTCCTCAAGCCAGAACTCACATTTCTTCAGGTTGGCATATAGTTTGTTATCACGAAGCCTTTGCACTATCAGCTTCAAATGGTGCTCATGATTTTCAAGGCTTTTGGAATAAATGAGGATGTCATCAATAAAGACAACAACGAACTGATCCAAATATTCCTTGAATACATGGTTCATCATATCCATGAAAGCAGCTGGAGCATTAGTTAATCCAAAAGACATGACTAAGAATTCATAATACCCGTACCGAGTTCTGAAGGCAGTCTTTGGAATATCCTCAGTTTTAATCTTCAACTGATGATATCCAGAACGAAGGTCGATCTTTGAAAAGAATTGTGCTCCTTGCAACTGGTCGAACAGGTCATCAATGCGAGGTAACGGATACCTATTCTTGATGGTGACATGGTTCAATTCTCGGTAGTCGATACAAAGTCGCATACTCCCGTATTTTTTCTTTAAGAACAACATAGGAGCACCCCAAGGAGATGTACTAGGATGAATGAAACCTATGTCTAACAATTCCTGTAGTTGGACTTTTAACTCCTGAAGTTCAATAGGAGCCATTCGATATGGGATTTTAGAAATGGGCTTTGTACCCGGTTCAAGATCAATAAAGAATTCAACATCACGTTTTGGGGGTAGACCGGGAAGCTCTTCAGGAAATACATCAGGAAATTCTCTAACAACAGAAATTATTCAAATATGTCTTGTCTTTGTTCAAATCCATAACATGGGCTAAGAAAGCTTGACATTCGTTTTTCAATAAATGAATAGCTTTGTGGCTTGATATAACAGTGACTGATTTTAGTGGTTTAGTAGTTTGAATTCGTATGACAGGTTGGTTAGGAATATGAAAACTAACAACCTTACGAAAATAATCAATTTTAGCATGATAAGTGGTTAACCAATCAATTCCTAAAATCACATCAAAAGCAAGTATCTTTAAAGAGATAAGATCAACAGGTAATGTGATAGTGTCAACTTGGATCATGCAAGATTTATAAACTGTAGATGTAACGAAGGTTTCACCCAATGGAGTTTCAACAGATAAGTCAAAGTCCAATTTCTCCAGAGTCAAGTTTAAACGTTGAGCACAAGCAAGAGAGATAAAAGAATGGGTAGAACCGGTATCTAATAAGGTATAAATCTCGCAAGAGTTCAAGATTAGCTTACCCGTGATCACCTCGTTTGGGTTCCTCGTATTTTTGGGCAATCACGACAAACTCCCTTCCAGAACCACCGAACTTTGACTTGTCCGGACATGACCTTTGGAGTCACCATCCCAGTTGAACTTGGTTTCACAACTAGACAATCTCTAGCTATATGACCTTCCTTTCCACAGTTATAACACACCTTGGATTGTTGTGGGCAGTTTAGGCTGATGTGTCCCTCCTTCCCACATTTGTAACAAACGACCGGTGCTCGTTCTCCTCCCCTAAAAACAGTTGATGTTTGTACTGATGTCTTCACGTTATCATTGTTGTACCTTCTCTTCTTGAAATCTCCTCCCAACTCGCTCCTTCTATTATCACGGCCACGATTACCACCAGAGTGGTTACCGCTTTTATCCGAATGTTTTCCTTCCTGCTGGTTTTCATTGCTTCGATGACTGCCGCCACCGGTATGACCCTGGTTGTGGTCCCTTGGTTGAACATACTCATTATCTCGCTCTAATAATTGAGCCCTGTTTACAACATCTGAATATAAAGAAAATTTATGAGAGATAAGATATTGTCAATCTCTAAGCTTTTAGACCTCTCGAAACATCCTTGTCATTCGTTCTTCATTTTCACCAAATGAGGTGCAAACTCGGATAAACTCGCAAACTTACGCCTCGTCTTTGAACACAAATCATGTTGTTTTGTTCCATCGATAAACTCCACCTCCTTCATATAGACGAATACTTTCGTGAAAGTACTTGTCATTGAATAGTTTCAAACGCTTCCCAAGACATGTTGAGTGCGGCCGAAAGTGGTGCGCCCATAGACTCCCACCAGTAAGCCGGCCTCACCGCGGAACATAAAGGTGGCGAATGGAACCTTCTATTCCTCCGTGCATCCCAAGACATCGAATATCTTGGTAATTTGCTTGACCCACGTTTTCGCCATGTCGGATCTGGCTTTCCCTTAAATTCTGGTGGTCCCAACTCCTTGAACTGTTTAGTTGTGACAAGCCGTGCATTGCTAGCATTTCCACCCATATTTTGTGCACGAGTCTCCCTCGTCTGGTTTTGCATGAACTGCAAAAAACTTCTAAACATCCCATCATTCATCATTTGTTCGGTAGTGTTATTTACAGGAGGAATATTGCCTTCCTGTTGCACGTTCCCCAGGTGGTGATCAAAGGTGTCTCCACGGTTCTGATTTACTCCATTATTAACGCTTCTCATTGCGATTCTTAAATCGCCATAAAACAATGGTTAATAGTCATGTCATATATTATCCCTATACTACGTGACCCAAATTAACACCAAATAAACTTAGTCAGGTAATACTAGCGAAGGAATTCCCGCCTCTCTCCTCCTAGTTCTTGTCTCATATCTCGGCCGGGATCATATCCTAAGCTCTGATACCAACTGTGACGCCCCAAAACAGGTATACATCACCCATCTTGAGTCGCCAGATACATGGTACGAAACAAATACAACTTCAAGAATATAATTGTCGTGCAAAATACGACAACACATATACTGTGAGTTTGAATACAAATATTGTATACTAGAGAGTATACAAACTCAAAAGGAGTCCTCATTACAATTATTGATACACTATTTTACAAAAATAGTGAGGATTGCTAAACAACTATCTTGAATCATCACTCCATACCCCGGCTAGTTCTTGCTAAATTCTCTCCTCCTGAGAAGAACAATGGAACAAAAAGGAAAAGGGTGAGCTCAACTAGCCCAGTAAAGAATATTATGAATAAGATAATATACAACAAATTATCATTAGTCTTCAACAGGGAAAATCGATAAAATATAATAGACAACAAAGTTATAGATCAACAATTGCAATGAAAATGAAGAATCCATTAGAAGAGTCAAGTAGAGAAAGAATTCTACTATCTTCTAATATTTAAAAGTCCATCATCAATATTTTATCCTCGTAACATCAATCAATATTCATCTTGAATCAAATATTCATCTTTGCACTCTGCCAAAGATATTCATTTGTATCACCAGTTGGTCATGTTCATCTCAACACCTGTTCATCTTTGCACTACGGGCCAAAGATATTCATTAGGTAATCATTCATCTTTGCACTACAGGCCAAAGATATTCATTAATATCATCATTTAGGACTGAGGATGATGAAAAATATTTTAAAAGAACGAATCTAGTGAAACAAAATAACAAATATTAGAGATTCGTATTACAGTTTATCCAAGTTCAATAATACTCCAATATAACCAATTTTGAAGAAGAATTCAAAAATAAAGATCAAAACATGGATACAATCAAAGATAGTAACCATAATAGACAACTTGGACAAAAAGAAGAAATTTTCATTTTTCGGTGAATAGTGCCATATTCGTGAATAAAGTGTCAGATATCGTGAATAGTGTCGATATACATGAATAAGTAACCCAAACACAAAAGTTTCAAATTTGATAAAAGTTTATCCCAATATTTCAAGATAATGATATTGAAAAAATATCATTTTAAGAAGAATATAACACCCCTTACCTCAAAATAATCGTATTTACATTTGAATTTCTGGATATAGTCTTTGACAAAAACTTGCAGACCTAATAACAACTCTCAAAGTATCTAAATACTCACAAAAATACGCTCAATAATCTAGAGAGAAAGAAAACTTGTTTCTAGTGTGATTTTCAATTCTAACCTAAGCGTCTATTTATAGGAAAATGCTAGAACGTCAAAGGAGACTAAAATAATAAAATAATATTATTTCTTATATCAATCCTACGCACCAACCAAGACCAAGACTAGCATGCCACTTTTGAAAAAATCCCAGCAGCCCACATGTTAAAAACAAAAGTGGGTCCCACCTATAATTTAATAAAAATTATTTTATTTTCTGAAACTTCAATAATTCATAGAAAATAGCTTTTTATCAGAAAAATTCAAATCTCATGTCCTTTCCATAGGAAATTTAATTCTCTACAACTTTGAAAGTTTAAGTTTTTCCAAATTCCAAACAAAAAATGCCCGAAATCCACATACGGACGATTTTTAATACCTCCACACCGACAAAATACGGATAAAATACCTCAACATTAATTCCTTCATTTTTTATCCACATAAAATAAATATATCCATCATTTATATCCACATAAAATAAATATTTCCTTATCATATAAATTAATAATTAATTATTCATAAATAATATTACAGAATCACAATTATGACAACCAGGCAGTTCTCAGGAAAGAGGGGGCTTTCCAATAAGGATTTCTCCTTACTGGCGCGCAATTAGGTGACCAAACCTCTCCTTGACAGAACTTTCTAGACATTGCCAATAATGTTATCTAATAATATTATTCAAAATAATATGAATTATTGATCTGATAATGGAGATGATGTGCAGTGACAATATTATAAAATATCAACGCATCAATTATTGAACCAATTAAATAAAATATTGAACAATAATTACTGTAACAATTATTGAGTAGTGCCTTCTTACGTAAGAATCAATAATTCAACAATCTCAGGTAATACCGCAAGTGTCATCTTGTGCAACCACGCCAGACATCGTATTTTAACCACCGGGTATTCCAACAGTGTTAACGGTAACAACTACGCCGTTATTCAATTTTGTCGTCTTCTTCATCCGACCGTTATCCGTTATGGGGCCCACAAATGGCTGCGCCGTCATTCGAATATTCCCCGACAGATAGAATATTCCACGACCAAACGAATATTCCCCGACAAATGAATATTTTATAACCACTTGCTTATTTTGAAAATTTTGCACATTTCACCCATAACCAAAGTATTATATCGAAGAAGTCAGAGTGTATAAATTTGATCAACATTGCAGAAGTCAAGGCAGAAACGTAGAGCTTCAAAGATCGTAGTGTGCCTGCCTTGAAGGGCCTCTTCGAAAATCGTAGAGTGATCCCAACGTTTACCGAGCCAACTCAACGATTGTTGTGTGCTGAAGGAAACGTAGAGTTTACAAGTAAACGATCGTAGAGTACTCTCGGAAACATAGAGTTTACAACTCAAGCAAGCAAAGATCGTAGTGTGCAAAGACTTAAGAGAAATCGTAGTGCTCTCGGCTGATAGCATCAGACCAGGCACCAAGGCGACAAGTCACCATGATCTGAATCGTAGAGTATCATCTGTCTTGTGTCAAAAAACGTCGAGCCTCATTATTTGTGTGGAGATAGGTTCCAACAAAAGAGGAATGGATTCTAAACGCTGCAGTAATCACCAGTCCCAAAGTCATAAGAAAAATCCTTAGTATTCAACAAAGAAGCGTATTGAAGAAGCTAAGGAAAGTACCATTGGTAAGGGGGGAAAACACCTTTTCAGGTGTTAGGTGAGAAAGAAGTCTGCAGTGTCAGTGGGCCAGAATGCAGTTCAGAAGATGTGCATAAATGTCTTCATCAAAGAACAGAAAAGTCAAATGCATTTAATGCTTCAACGGATGGATCCAACAGATAGTTTTAAAGATAACATATATGCAAATCAAGCAGATGAGTGCAAGGACAAGCAAGCATTGAACAAACAACGCGAACAACTCTCAAAACTCAACTCTACGATCTGAGAAATTATAAAGCTTGCTCAGCTACTCAGTTCTTTCGAACAAGTGCTTAAACAGCAACTGAGTAACAACCATCAAGAACTCAACATCTATCAATCAACTGAAGAAGAGTACCAAGTCTGCTAGACTTGAAGAATTCTAAGTGAACTGTAAGAGAACTAAGTCTGCTGGACTTGAAGAGTTCAAGAGTGAACTAAGAAGTTCCTAGACTGCTGGTCTAGAAGGAATCTGTGTGATTCAGAAGTTGTAAAAGACATCCTTAGTGGATTTCCTACACGTTGAGTAGAAGAGTGGACTGGGAGTTTTAAGTGCTCTGAATCACTTAAAACGACTGTGTCTTTTACATTTATACTATAACTGCTATATCTGTCATAACTGCTATAACTGCCTCACTCTCATAACTCCACTACTTTGCAAGAGAGATTAAAACAAACATAAATTCTGCTTAAGTTTTAATCATCATTAACTAACAAGTTTAAAACAAAAAGATTTTTTAAATATCTATTCAACCCCCCCTTCTAGATAACTATTGTTCCTACTAAGAACTAACACAATCTGCCGCACTGAAGATGTCTAGGGAGAAGTTCCAAGAACTATTCAACAACAAGTACTTTCCCAAAAGTATTCGTCACATGAAGGAGGTAGAGTTTATCAAGCTGGAGCAAAACAATATGAATGTGTCGTAGTATGAAGCTAAGTTTGCCGAGTTGTCCTGGTTTGCGTCCCACTTGGTGGATAATGAGGATAGAATGACGCGGATGTTTCTAAGAGGTTTGAAACCCGAGATACGTCAATACTTAATTTGTGACGCCCCCAAAATTAGTTATACATCACCCATTATGAGTCGCCAGATACATGGTACAAAATTCAAATATAACATCATTTATACAATCGTTGAATCGTCAGATAGAATACGACCACGATTAAGCTAATCGAGTTTTAATACAAATGCATGTAACTCTCATGGTGCCTCGACCACAACCTTACAATGGTACTTTACATAAAAGTATAGTCAAAAACTGTTTTAGAAATTAAAATCTTTGGAAAGTGCTCAAGGAAACCTTCGTACATGGGAGGCCATACGTCTAGGTTATAATAGATATCATATGTCCACAGAATTATCCTTGATTGACCCAATAGACCCCAAAGAAAAATGAGAAGATTAATATCATCTTCTTTCCAATGGTGAGTCTTCTCTTGACATATAACTATCTCCACTGTCTCCAAGTGAATATTATATTTCAAATAAACTCCAAGATCATATAGGGAGTGCCCGTAGATATACTCAGCAAGTGGATGTGTACAACCCTGTCTTATAATAACACGAGGTTATATGTAATTAGACATCTTGTATGATAGTGGCAAAACACCCTTCCAAAGTTGGGCTCGCCTCACCCTATTTGATTCACCAAATATAACTACTAAATGATGTATAGAATACAACACACTTTTCTATACTGTTTAGGGAGAACCTCCACAACTAGAGACCACTGTTCTATTCCCCTGTTATCCCCGCTCGACTCGACAACACTCTTACGGCAATACTCTTATTACCTGAAAAGAATTGTGAAGCAGAAAGGGTGAGCATAACTAGCCCAGTAAAGAATATCATGACTAAAGATAATTAAATTATCAATAGCTTTCATCAATAATAAATCAGAGATTTAGAACATATGGTAGATGATAAAACTTTTCAACCATAGTTGTAGCGGAACGAGCAATCCATTAGAAGAGTCAAATAGACCATAAGGTCTATTATCTTCTCTATGTTAAAAGTCCACCAATAGTGTTTTATCCTTGTAAAATAAATCAACAGTTCCTATCCACAATCATATGAATAACTTATAATCATAATTGTGGTTCTAAATTCCTCTTCGCAACCAGTACGAAGATAATTTTCATCACCTATCTTCACCAAAACATCAAAAATCATGGTTATACCAAATCGTAATTCTCGCTTTAATAATCATACTAATAAATTCATCTTTGCACTATTGCCAAAGATATTTATTAACAATTCATCTTTACTACATGCCAAAGACATACAACTCAGATTTTTAGAAGAGTCAAGTAGAGCATGATATCTACTATCTTCTATGAATTAAAAGTGTATAATAAATATTTTATCGTTTGAGACTCGACTTTTAATAAATAATCCACATCATTGAATCACCCCTCAGACTACTACCAATGATATTCGTTAATATCACATCCATGAATTTATATTTCATCGCCGAGACTCAAATTCGATAATCAATCCATATCACCGAATTATCCATGCACCTGCGGCTTAAGAATATTCGTTAATATCACGACCACGAATTATCCATGCACTACTTCGCTAAAGATAATCGTGTTTTCATCAACTGGTCATGATCATGCCATAAAACAATTCATCTTTGCACCCTTGGTCAAGAAGAGATCCATAGCCATAATCATACCAAAAACTCGGCCCATCAACGCACTACGGACCAACGAGGACTTTTTCCACATCATTTGTAACATTACGGCCATGATTATCACCGAATAATCCTCGGTCATAATCATACCAAGTCCATCTATGCACTACTACCAAAGATGACTTTCAACACAATATAAGCATGAGGATGATGACAATGATATAAGAATCAATCAAATGAGATAAATGATAAATATTAAACATTTATAATACAATTTATCCAAATAGCTCAATAATAACCAAATATTATCAATCACTTAATAATCTCATAATCTAATATCATTAATATTATAATAATATTTTAATCATTTCTTAAACTTATAAATGTTTATTTCAATTGTTTACACTTTATCAAATAATGCATTTAATCATTCAAAATGCCATACTCATAAGATTTCATCATCAATGATCAAATCCTTCATCAAAAATCAGATATACCCTATATAGGATTCTCAAGCCATAAAATCCTATTTTCCAATTTTATTACTCCACATAACATATTTAATTCTTTTTACTCATAACTAGTTCATTTTCATAAAAATACCAAATCAGTCCCAAAAAATATTTCTTTTCCGGGATTTAGCGCGAATATAGTCCCATCTTGAACATATATTTTTTTCTCAAAATTTTTAAAATTCATTTACTATTTTCATATGGCTAAAACTCATTAATATTTAGACATTTATCATAAATTGTACTTTTGTCCAAAAATTCAAAATTTACAGGTATATATCATTATATACATGTACTCCCAATAAAAATTTCACCAATTTTGGAGTTAACCACAAGGAGTTATAAGGGTTTACTTTTAAAATAGTCTTTTCCCATAAAATCCATAACTCTTAATCTATACATCCAAAATTGCCATTTTGGACACAATCTAAAAACGCATCAAATTATCATTTCAAATTTTTCCAGAATTTTGAGGGTCAGAAAAATTACGAAACTCCCCCTGACAGAAACCCCCTTTTAATGAAAATACTATTCGTATGAATACGAATGATTATTTACCATGCATGCGCAGTAATCTACATAGACATGTTATTTCAATGTAATAATAAAGAATGGAACCGGTCATGCGTAGAACGCATTGTATAAGATATTCCAACGAATAATAAAAATGGAATAATGTAAGAATTCACCGTGCATGCGATAGGCCGCAGCATGCACATGTTATTCCAACGAGAATAATAAATAATGGAACCAGTCATGCGTAACGCATACGTATGTGATATTCAAACGTAATAATAAAGAATGGAATAATATAAGTTCTCTTCATGAATACGAATAAAATAATACCCCTTACTATAATAATAATAATAATATCCTTTACGATTACTATCCCCTACGAGTACAACAAATAATATCACCTACCTTAAAAAGAAAAGTATTCCGACTGGTAGGGCGGGAATATACTTGAAGAAAACTTGCACTACGCTCAAAGCTTTCTTAAACTCTAAAGAAATACGCTCAAGATTATAAGAAGAAGAACTTTCTCTATAGTTTCTCTCTCTAGAGTTTCAGTGAATTCGTAAGAAAAAATGAAGGAATGAGCTTCTATTTATAGAAGAATGGACTGCATAGTAACTAATTCATGAATGGTCCAGATTGATTTACTTTTAATCGGACGGTCCATATTTAAAGCAAAATCTTTTAAATAAAATATAATATATTCTATTTAATAAAACGAATAACTTTATAAAAGTATTCTGTTTTATATAAAAAGATTTTACTATGCAAAACACTATGTAGGCACTATGCAACACTATGCATAATAAATTATAATATATTCTAATTATTGTCTAATAAAACAAATAACTTTATAAAAGTATTACATTTTATATAAAAAGATATTACTATATAAAACACTATGCATAATAGAATGTTATATATTCTATTTATAGTCTAATAAAACGAATAACTTTATAAAAGTATTCTGTTTTATATAAAAAGCTTTTCTGTTTTATTACATTAATAATACTAATAAAACAAAACCGAGTGACTTCTCACGTAAGCATCAATAATCAATATCGTAATTAACTACTATGCAACCACGCCAGACATTCTTATTTTTTTAACACTTTGGTGTTTCAACAGCTTAATTGGAAAACTTCCGCCGTTATTTTCATAAAAATATTTTTGTCGTTTTCTCAATCCGACAATAATTCCGTTGTGGGGTCCACCAATGATTGTACCATCGTACGGATATTCCCCTACTAATCGAATATTCCCCGATACAACGAATATTTTATATCAACTTGCTTACTTTGCAAAAAAAAAAAAATTCACATATTACCCTTAACTTTAAACTTTTATCAATTTAACTATTTACCAAAATAGAAAAATTGAATACTTTTATTTCATAAAATTCGGGGTCTCACATAATTTCTCACAAACTGTGTTTGTATTCAGATGTTGTAAATAGGGCTCAGTTATTGGAGCGCGATAACAAGTCAACCTAACCAAGGGAGAGCAGCCGAAAAAATGATAATACCAGTGGTAACAGTCATCGAAGCGGTGACAACAAAAGTGGAGGGAATCAACATGTCATCGAAGCGGTGATAACAAAAGTGGAGAGTCAAAGAATCTTCACGAGATGAAAGTTCAATAACTATATGGCAATCTCCTAACATACGAACTGGAGCTGACTCAACGAGCTGAAACCCTATCAGAAGGAAGAAGGAAGGATAAGGGTGTTGCTCTCAAGGCAACTGAAAGTGCATCAAAGGTCAACACTGAGATTGACTCTGATTATGATGAGGATGATGATGAAGACCTTGCTATGCTGGTGAAAAGATAAAGAAGGTTCATGCGTCAAGGCAAACCCCGCAAGCCAAAGAAGGTCAGCAATTACAGCAGCCAGGAGCAAATGAATGATCTATGCTACAACTGCAAGAAGCATGATCACTTCATTGCCAACTGCAACAAACCTCTAAGAGAAGAACTAAAGAAGAAAACACATGCAAAGAAGGAATACAAAGGCAACAAAAGGCCTCAGAAGAGAGACAAAGGCCTGGTAGCTGGAGGATCGTGGAGTGATTCAGACAATGACTCCAATGCTGACTCGGGAGATGATGAAGAACCACAAATGGCTAATTTGTGCCTAATGGCCAAACAAGCAAAGGACAAAAAAAACCTCAACATACATGATGTAAGTCTCGATGAGGTATTTGACTTCAACTTACCTGATGTAGACATAAATGATTTAAGAACTGCTCTGCATGGCATAACCACTGATCTACATCAATACATGAAGTGGTTCAGAGTTTTGTCTAAGGATCATTCACTTCTTCAAAAGGAGAAGAAGAAAGTTCAAGAAGAGCTTGAAACATCCCTTCTAAGTACTAATCTTCTCTCCAAGCTTGAGGCTGAGAATGAGACCTTAAAACAGACAAACACACTCAATGCACAAAGAGAGTCTAATCTAACCTCTAACATTGAGAAACTAGAAAAGACTATCTCTGCATGGAACAAATCCTCATCATCCATGGACTCCCTGCTCTCTAGTCAGAGAAGTACATTTGATAGAACAGGCTTAGGCTTTGGGGAATCCATCTCAGAGCCATGTGTGGAAAAGACAAAGGAAACTAGCACTAGTAATGCCTCAAATTTTAGTAGAAGCATTACCTTTGTGAAATCCTCACAGAAGGAAGAACAAGTCCAACCTTGTTCTACTGTCTCCATTCATACTCAAAGGAGTAAAGGATCTCATGCTGGCCTGGGATTCATAAAATAGAAGAGTAACCTAATCTCTACTCACCAACCTCGAAGAATCGTAGAGTCAAGCAAGACCAACTCTATGAATCAACTGGGAAGGTACAGTAGAGGTAAGGCACACTCATCACTATTTATGAAATCCAAGGACACGTGGAAGAATGAGAATTAGTTTAATAGAAGGACAACTAAAGAACCACACAAGTCCAAATGGAGGATGAATCATCATACACACACATGTATGCATCATACTAGATGTATTATATGCAATAAATATGGTCACAAGGATGCCAAGTGTTATTATAATTCCATGCATGTAAGACCCAAGATTAAACAGATTTGGGTCCCCAAAGGCACTAACAAAGAAGGACCCATGCAAATATAGGTACCAAAATGAAGGTTCAATGTTTTGACAGGAAAAGAGCTCCACGATCACTACATAGTATCTGGAAAATGGATGCTCAAGGCACATGACCGGAAACAAAGCTCTTCTATCTAATTACATAGAGAATGAGGGTCCCTCAGTCATCTTTGGAGACAACGGCTCGGGCAAGACAAGAGGATATGGCTCTGCTGGAAATGGTGCAGTATCGTTCAGCAAAGTAGCATATGTGGAAGGTCTCCAACACAACCTTCTAAGCATCAGTCAACTTTGTGACAAGGGTCATTAAGTAACATTCCTCAACAACCAATGTCAAGTCAGAGATTTGAATACATCTGCTATAAAGCTAACCTGGACAAGAGAAGGAAATATCTACATAGTGAATCTTGGTCAACTAAGCTCAGACGAGACAATATGTTTTCTGGCAAAAGCATCTGAAGAAATGAGCTGGCTATGGCATAGACGGCTGTCGCACTTAAACTTCAAAAGTATGTCCAAACTGGCATCAAAAGATCTTGTTGCTGGCCTACCTAAGTTCAACTTCGTAAAAGAGAGGCCATGCAATGCCTGTCAGTTTGGAAAGTAAACCAGAAGCTCATTCAAGAGCAAAACTGCCAACTCTATCGACAAGCCCCTGCAGTTGCTTCACATGGATCTATTTGGGCCAATCCCAACAACTAGTCTTGGAGGAAAAAGATACTCTCTAGTTATAGTCGATGATTACACCAGATTCACATGGGTATTCTTCCTAACTTCAAAGGATGAATCGAGCTCCCAATTAATCAAGATATTTAGACTGATGATGAACGAGAAAGGAGAAAAAATCAAGGCCATAAGGAGTGATCATGGCAGAGAATTTGACTTCTCAGAAATGGACCCGTTCTGCTCAGACAATGGCATTAGTCATAACTTTTCAGCTCCACGAACTCCTCAACAAAATGGAGTAGCTGAAAGAAAGAACAGAACCTTGATAGAGGCTGGAAGAACTCTGCTAGCAGCAGCTCATCTGCCTGAATACTTTTGGGCAGAAGCTGTCAACACTGCATGCTACACGCAGAACAGATCACTGATACACTCTACGATCAAGAAGACGCCCTACGAACTATGGAAAGGAAAAAAGCTAAATAGCTACTTTCATGTTTTCGGCTGTGTAGGCTACATTCTCAACAATGGAAAGCAGTACCTGACAAAATTTTAGCCCAAGTCAGATGAAGGAATCTTTCTTGGATATGCCACAGACAGTAAGGCCTATAGAGTGTTCAACAAGAAGACACTGAGTGTTAAAGTCTCGATCCATATCATCTTTGATGAAACAGACTTAGACAACACAGTGCTTCAAGACACTACGACCGAGAGTACAGACACTACGAATGAAATCGTCGAGCCCAACACTACGATTGTAGTGCCAGATAGTGTAATCGTTGAGAAACAAAATGAGATCGTAAAGAGGTCTATGCTAGACAATGAACCTCCACATCAAGAAGAAGAAATAGATCTTGAAGACTTAAGACAAGAAGGTATCGGGACAGATGTCCCAACCGGTAACAGATGGGCCAGAGATCACACTCAGGATCTAATCATTGGAGATCCGAGTGCTAGAGTCAAAACAAAAGCTGCCACTCAAAATGAATGCTTTGTTCTAAGCTTTCTATCTCAAATAGAACCAAAGAAGATAGAGGATGCTATGGAAGACTCTAGTTGGATAGAAGCCATGCAGGAAGAACTCAACCAATTTGAACAAAGAAAAGTATGGAGATTGGTACCAAGACCAAAGAGTCATCCTGTCATTGGAACCAAGTGGGTCTTCAGAAACAAAATGGATAAAGATGGAGTTATAACCAGGAACAAGGCAAGATTAGTGGCAAAGGGATACTCTCAAGAAGAAGACATTGACTACGATGAGACATTTGCACCTGTTGCCAGACTAGAAGCCATCAGAATCTTTCTTGCCTTTACTGCTCACATGAAGTTCAAAGTCTTTCAGATGGATGTCAAAAGTGCATTCCTAAATGGAGAACTCCAAGAAGAAGTCTATATAGAGAAACCTCCGTGTTTCATCAATCCATCTCTTTCCAATTATGTTTATAGATTAGACAAAGCCTTATATGGTCTTAAACAAGCACCTGTAGAGCATGGTATGAAATACTAACTAACTAACTTCTTAATTGAAAATGGGTTCACTAGAGGCGTAGTAGATACCACATTATTTCTTAGAAAGCATAAAGACAAAGTCTTATTAGTTCAAATATATGTTGATGATATTATTTTTGGTTCTAATCGACGAAAAGTTATGCAAGAGATTCTCTAAGTCGATGCGAGCAAGTTTGAAATGAGCATGATGGGTGAGTTGAATTTCTTCCTTGATCGCAAGTAAAGCAGAATCGATGAAGGAATTTTCATAAACCAAGCCAAGTACATCAAAGACTTACTCAAGAAGTATGGCATGGAATCAGCCTCTCCCATGAAAACACCAATTTCTCCTGCAACCAAGTTTGAAAAAGATGAAAAAGGTAAAGGTATTGATATAACTCAATATAGAGGTATGATAGGTTCTCTTTTATATCTAACTACCAGTAGACCAGACATAATGTTTGCAACATGCATATGTGCTAGATTTCAGGCTAACCCTAAAGAGTCACATTTATCTATTGTAAAGAGAATCTTCAGGTATCTCAAGGGTACACCTTACTTGGGGCTTTGGTACCCCAAGGAATCCTCGTTTGAACTAACAGGATACACAGATGCTGATTTTGCAGGATGCAAAATAGATAAAAGAGTACCGATGGCACTGTTCGCCAATTGCTAGGAAATGCAGACTTGTGTCCTGGTTTAGAAAAAAGAAAACTCAAAGGTTCACTTAATCTAGCAGAATCGAATACATTCTTTTTGGCAAACTTTGTACTCAGATCCTATGGATGAAAAATCAGCTAGCTGACTATGGGTTTGATTTTAAATCTATTCTCATTCATTGTGATAACACAAGTGCCATAGCAATAACTCATAATCCTGTTATGCATTCTAGGACTAAGCATATAGAGATAATGTATCAATTCATTAGGGATCATGTACAAAATGGAACTATATCTTTACAATATATCCCTACTGAAAATCAACTTGCTGATGTCTTTACAAAACCTCTAGATGAATCCAGATTTAATAAGTTAATAAGTGAGCTAGGCATGCTAAATCTATAACCATAAAATATATGCTCTAGATTATGCTAACCATAACAGATACAAAGGCTGAACTCAAAATTGTAGACATAATCAAGGGAAGTCCACGATCGTAGAGATGAAGAAACAAAACCACCTCAACGATCGTGGCAAAGACTCAACCATCATAGAGCAGACTCAACGATGACAAAAGCCCCATCAATAAAGCAAGAGTGCATCCTGTGATGATAAGCTTCAAAATACAGCAATCTCTCTGATAAGCGCCTCAAGAACAAACCTAACCCTTGACTCACTCCAAGAGGTTGGCCCTTCCTGAGTTAACTTAAAAGAAAGCTATGTCAAAAACTCATCACAAGGATCCGGTCATACTCGAAGATCATAGATCAGACACGAAGAATGCTGGATAGACTCGATGATCATAGAACAGACACGACGAATGCTGGACAGACTCGAAGATCGTAGATCAGACTCGACAAATGCAAAGCACTCAACGATCACAAAACTGCCTCAACGATCGTAGTCCTCCCTAAGGACACCTCAGCTCTGCAGGAGCCAAGGGCAAATCAGTACAATCCCTATCAGTCAAAATCGTAGAGCCAAGCAAAAGACGACACCTGTCCCACTAAGAAAAAAGGAGAGAGGGAAGTTGCAAGTACAAATTGAAATCATATTTTTTGAAATCAGAAGTTCAAAAGATTATCTCTCTCATCCTCTCTCAAAGCAGAAACCCTAAATCAGAAGAAAGTTCAGTCATATCTCACTTCCAACTACAAAATCAATGGCGGCATCCAGTGTTATCTCAGGCTACAGACTCTGTTTTGAGGAGTTCAAAACAGCTCAACCCAAGTTCCACAAAACTCGGCCTTCATCAAGAAGGCGTCTCTCAAGAAGCCTTGAGCATGAGATACATTGATTTATCCCATGTTAGTGAAAGAGTTCTACAAGAATGGAGTATTTGAAAATGACATCATCACTACGAGAGTAAGGGATGTGGTAATCGGGCCCAAGGTCAAGACATCAACCTCACCCTAGGTCTCAAAATGAAGGGCATCCATTCTTAGATAAGCGTAGACTTCAAGAGGGACTTAGAAGAATACATCACAAGAAACTCCCTCGTGAAAGGGTACAAGAAGAAGGAGTTCCCATAGAGGTATGAATTTCTAAAAATATAGTTGGAAAATGTATATATCGTAAAGAGAGCTCGGTCATGACTCTGTGAATGAATTTAACCTTCAACTCATGACTGCCATGAGTTATGGAATACAACTCAACTATGGAGCCCTATTGCTCGATTGGATTGGTAAGTGGTTCGTCAACTCAAAGAAGTCAAAAAGCCCTCAGAAGATGCTATACGGGCGATTCATAAGTATCATTCTATAATCAACCCTGGGTGATAAAATTGGGGATGAAGAAGGAGAAGCTATTAACCCAAATAGACGAATGACCCAGAAATTGTTTGAAAATTGGAAGAGGAACCCAGCTGAGTATGTTCGAATGATGACCGAGTCTAGTGGAAGAACTGAGGATCTGAAGGACTCAGGCCTTCCAGGAAACATGTCTGTGGTCAGGGAGATCGAAGAAGAAGAAGAAGAAACCAACAAAGAAGAACCCTCTGTCCTTACCAGAAAGAGCAAGGGCAAGAGGAAGCTAAAGGCTAGACTGGTAGAAGAGCCTTAAGGATCTACCAATGATATACCTGTAGAGTCCTCCTACGATATAGAGACTCGAGGATGCTAAGAAAAAGCGGCAGAAGATGAAGCGAGATGAGGATCAAAGCTACCATATCCCGCATCCTAAAGAAAACAAAGTTAGTCATAAGTCCAAAAGGGCCATCACACCTCGATCGTAGAGTCTCTCATCGTTCAGAGACCGGACCAAGCATGGCATGGCAGCAAGGAAGTAGTCGCTTCAAGCATAGTGGTCATTGAGCAGAGACAACACTAAGGTTTAAGAAAGTCCACAAGTCATGTGGCTAAGCCTAGTAAATCAAGGAGAGAAAGTCGGGTCAAGAAGTACATTCTTGAGAATGAAAAGGGTGCTCAAGAAGGAAGACAAGAGCATGGTTGCCCAAGAGGAAAATGCTCCAGCTGAGGGGGAGATCCTTGAGATTCTCATGATAGAGAATACACCAGCTAAGGGGGAGATGCCTGAAGCTCAAGAAGATGCTCCAATTGAGGGGGAGTTTATGAGCTTACAAGAAGATGATCAAGTTGAGGGGGAGCCTCAAGATATCTCCATGGCAGAAGAAGATGTCCCTGCCAGAAATGAAGAGGAACCAGTAAAAGATCATCAAGAGCCCATTGAGATAATGGAGTCCTCCAACAAAGACAGAGAAGAGGAAGAAGATGATGATGACCTTCAGATCACTGATGTTGGCAGAGATGGGTATATAAGTTATCTCTACAATCAGATGTTCTTATACCTACCCATGATGCCATATCATCAAGCCCAAATCCTAAACTCTTGGGATCACATATTCTAGAGCTTCAAAGAGTATCCAGCCATCTCAGTATTGGCTTATAGATTTCCAGGGAGATTTAATTTTGCCAAGAAATTGCTTACCAACAACTCTTCCTCAAAGGATAAACTTGAGGTACTGTCTATCCCAAACCTCTTCAGAGTTAATCACTTACCATCATCCTCATTTAGCTATTTTTATGAATTCCCACGATAGTTGGAAGTGATACTTCATCCACTAAATCATTTTCCAGTTGTAGAATCCTAAAATTTTGTAACTGAGGAACCAAATGCACTCAACTTTATTTTGCTCCCACAAACCACCAACTCTACGATCCCTGACTCTAGTCCCATCGTAGAGTCCCAAATAGAAATTATAGAGCCACATATTCCAAACATAGAAACTCAGGCCCCTCCATCAGACATACCATCCTCCTCCTCCAATGACTATTTTAGTCTTGATCTTGCTCTCTACTCCCTGCAAGATCAATCCCAGAAAAGATCCCCTCCATTCAACAATCCTCAAACCAATGATACTCTTCCAAATCTACCCACAAAAGATGACTTGAATGAAGTGTCCAAGAAGTTGGTCAAGAACATTGAAGAAAGCCTGGACACTTACTCAGACCTCATTCATCTCCGGCTGAATCAAATGATCAATGCTGCAAATAATATCCCTGGCACTCTAAATGCTGAGCTTACAAAGAAGCTGAGGGAAATTATACAAGAAATTCTTCAAAGCATGAAGGACAGAGATGAGATTCATTTCCAGATAGCTACTAAGCAAAGAGAGGTTGTTCTTAAAATGCAGAGAAATCAAGAAGTCCAAAATAAACTTATGCTGGAGAACATCATAAACTTGAAAGCTTCAGTCAAAGAATTCTAGAAAGCTAATGTGAATTAGGAACAACAGACTGACATTGTTCTCACTGCCCTCTGAAACAAAGAAGCTAGATCTGAAATCCAGATCAAGGAAAGTCGAGAGGACATTGCTCAGACACAAAGCCAACTAAACGAGCTTGTCCAAGGAGTAAATCGACTTTATGCAGACATTCGAACCCTTGATGCTGACATAAAGGGGGAGAATAAAGGGAAAGGAGTTCAAGGAGCACAGGAGATCGAGGCGGAGGCGAGGAGGAGGTCAAGGAAACCAAGAAACGGGAAGAGGACAATTTTCACGAAGCCCTCCTGCAAGACAGTTCCACCAACAGACTTGACGATCAAGCAATCAGACTCAACGATCTGATCAGCAGGAAGTCTTGATGGCTCAGCCTTTAAGAAGTCAAGGGCCAACTACTAGCTCACCAAATGTGACCACCACAGGCCTAAGAATGCCAATTGGAGATCCATCATTCATGAATAAGCATGATCACAACCCGGTAGTAAGACCAAGTGAGCTGGAAGAATTAGCCAGAAGGGATGAAGCTAGCAGGAAAAGAAGGGCTGAGGAGTATGGCAATCCTCTAAGGAAAAGGTCAAAGAAATAGAGATAAGTTGAAACTTTAAATTCTTATTGATGTAAAGCTAAACTGCAATATTTCTTGAACATCAATAAATTCATGCTTATTCTCTAGAAATTTCAAATGCTCAACAAATACTAAGTCATGTTTAAATTTCTTGCAAATGCATCTAGACACTAATAATCATGACAACAAATCTCCTTGGTTATGTCAACATCAAATAGGGGGAGATTATTGGGAGAATGCATATTATGATTTGATGTTTTAATGTATATGCTCATGATTATTTGTAAAGTCCTTTAAGTAAGATATGTACAAGGACTTAGTGATAGATCAAATTTGTTAGGTTGATCTAAGCTCTTAACGTGTATCATTCTTTCATAGAATGTATAGATAGAAAGATCAAAAGTTGTTAGGTTGATCTTGAGTTATAATAGATAGGCTTCGAAGAAGTCAGAGTGTATAAATCTGATCAACATTGCAGAAGTCAAGGCAAAAACGTAGAGCTTCAAAGATCGTAGTGTGCCAGCCTTGAAGGGCCTCTTCGGAAATCGTAGAGTGGTCCCAACGTTTGTTGAGCCAACTCAACGATTGTAGTGTGCTGAAGGAAATGTAGAGTTTATAACTCAAGCAAGCAAAGATCGTAGTGTGCAAAGGCTTAAGAGAAATCGTAGTGCTCTCGGCTGATAGCATCAGACCAGGCACCAAGGCGATAAAATTGATGATAAACTTTTTAAATCATAGAAGATATTAGATATCATGCTCTACTTGACTCTTCTAATGGATTGCTTATTCCGTTGTAGTTAAACTTGATGTTTATTATATTTTATCAGGTTAACACTGTTGAAGGCTAACGATAATTTATTCTGCATTATCTTAGTCATAATATTTCTTACTGGGCTAGTTGAGCTCACCCTTTTGCTTTCATTGTTCTCTTCAGGAAATGAGAACGTAGCTGGGACTAGTCGGGGAACGGAGTGACGGTCCAGATGTTTGCATTAGTAGTCTTCACTATTCAGTGAAATAGTGTGATAATAATAGTAATGAGGACTTTATTTGAGTTTGGATACTCTCTACGAGACATTATCCGTTTTGCAACTCTCAGCTACATTTTGTCGTACTGTATAAAAGAAGTTTGTATTTAAATTATGTACCATGTATTTGGCGACTCAGAATGGGTGATGTATACCTATTTTGGGGGCGTCATAGTTGGTATCAAAGCTTAGGGATATAATCCCTGTCTGAGATGTGAGACAAGAACTAGGAGGGGAGAGACGGGGAATTCCTTCGCTAGTATGACCTACCTAAGTTTATTTGGTATTTAATTGGTAGGTCAAAGTATAGGGATAATATGTGACATGTCAATTAACCCTTATTTTGTGGCAGTATTTGAAAATGGCATCCGAAAATATTGAGATAAACAAGGAAGCACATGAGACCGTTGAGTCACCAACGATCAATACTCAGGATAATGTGCATCAGGATGGCAATAATCCTCAAGAAAACAAATGATGAACAATGAGATGTTCAGAGGCTTTATGTAATTCATGCAACATCAGGCGAGAACGACTCCTGTTCAAAATGCTGGTGGAAACACTGCAACTCTCGGACGGTCACCGCTAAACAGTTCAAGGAGCTGGGACCACCATAGTTTATTGGAGAGCCAAAACTACTTAAGGCGAAGACGTGAATAAAACAGATCACCAAGATATTTGATGTCTTAGGATGCTCCGAGGAGCAAAAGGTTCCCTTTGCCACCTTTATGTTGCGGGGAGAGGCAGATTACTGGTGGGAATCGTTAAAGCGTACTCACTCTGTTAGGAGAATGCATATTATGATTTGATGTTTTAATGTATATGCTCATGATTATTTGTAAAGTCCTTCAAGTAAGATATGTACAAGGACTTAGTGATAGATCAAATTTGTTAGGTTGATCTAAGCTCTTAACGTGTATCATTCTTTCATAGAATGTATAGATAGAAAGATCAAAGCTGTTAGGTTGATCTTGAGATGTAATAGATAGGCTTCGAAGAAGTCAAAGTGTATAAATCTGATCAACATTGCAGAAGTCAAGGCAGAAACGTAGAGCTTCAAAGATCGTAATGTGCCTGCCTTGAAGGGCCTCTTCAAAAATCATAGAGTGGTCCCAACATTTGCCGAGCCAACTCAACGATCGTAGTGTGCTGAAGGAAACGTAGAGTTTACAAGTCAACGATCGTAGAGTGCTCTCAAAAACGTAGAGTTTACAACTCAAGCAAGTAAAGATCGTAGTGTGCAAAGACTTAAGAGAAATCGTAGTGCACTCGGCTGATAGCATCAGACCAGGCACCAAGGCGACAAGTCACCATGATCTGAATCGTAGAGTATCATCTGTCTTGTGTCAGAAAACGTCGAGCCTCATAATTTGTGTGGAGATAGGTTCCAACAAAAGAGGAATGGATTCTAAACGCTGCAGTACTCACTCGTCCCAAAGTCATAAGAAATATCCTTAGTATGCAACAAAGAAGCGTATTGAAGAAGCTAAGGAAAGTACCATTGGTAAGGGGGGAAAACACCTTTTCAGGTGTTAGGTGAGAAAGTAGTCTGCAGTGTCAGTGGGCCAGAATGCAGTTCAAAAGATGTGCATAAATGTCTCCATCAAAGAACAGAAAAGTCAAATGCATTTAATGCTTCAACGGATTGATCCAACGGATAGTTTTAAAGATCGCATATATGCAAATCAAGCAGATGAGTGCAAGGACAAGCAAGCATTGAACAAACAACGTGAACAACTCTCAAAGCTCAACTCTACGATCTGAGAAATTGCAAAGCTTGCTCAGCTACTCAGTTCTTTCGAACAAGTGCTTAAACAGCAACTGAGTAGCAACCATCAAGAACTCAACATCTATCAATCAACTGAAGAAGAGTACCAAGTCTGCTGGACTTGAAGAGTTCAAGAGTGAACTAAGAATTTCCTAAACTACTGGTCTAGAAGGAATCTGTGTGATTTAGAAGATGTAAAAGACATCTTTAGTGGATTTCCTACTCGTTGAGTAGAAGAGTGGACTAGGAGCTTTAAGTGCTCTGAACCACTTAAAATGATTGTGTCTTTTACATTCATACTATAACTGCTATAACTGCCTCACTCTCATAACTCCACTACTTTGCAAGAGAGATTAAAATAAACATAAATTTCGCTAAGTTTTAATCATCATTAACTAACAAGTTTAAAACAAAAAGATTTTTTAAATATCTATTCAACCCCCCCCCCCCTTCTAGATAACTATTGTGCCTACTAGGAACTAACACAATCTACCGCACAGAAGATGTCTTGGGAGAAGTTCCAAGAACTATTCAACAACAAGTACTTTCCCGAAAGTATTCGTCACATGAAGGAGGTAGAGTTTATCAAGCTGGAGCAAAACAATATGACCGTGTCGCAGTACAAAGCTAAGTTTGCCGAGTTGTCCCGGTTTGCGTCCCACTTGGTGGATAATGAGGAGAGAATGACGCGGATGTTTCTAAGATGTTTAAAACCCGAGATACGTCAATACTTAATTTCTCACAAACTGTGTTTGTATTCAGATGTTGTAAATAAGGCTAAGTTATTGGAGCGGGATAACGAGTCAACCCAACCAAGAAAGAGCAGCTGACAAAATGATAATACCAGTGGTAACAGTCATCGAAGCGGTGACAACAAAAGTGGAGGGAATCAACATGCCAGAAATGGTAACCACTTCGGTGGTAATCATGGCCAAGACAATAAAAGTGGGAGTTTCAAGAAGAGAAGATTCAATAATGATGTAAGGACGTCAGCAACATCACATGTTGTTAAGGAAATAGAACGACCGCCAGTCGTATGTTACAAATGCGGAGGGGAGGGACACATCAGTCCAAACTGTACGCAGTAGTCCAAATCATGTTATAATTATGGAAGAGAAGGTCACCTAGCCTGATTTTGTCATGCACCGAAGTCAAGTCCAGCTGGGATGGAGGCATCAAAAGTCATCCTAGACAAGACAAAACTGGTAGTTCAAGGGAGAGCATTTGCCGTAACCTCCCAAAAAGAAAGGAATCAAAACGAGGTGATCACGGGTAAGCTAATCAAAAACTCTAGCGAAGTCTATACCTTATTTGATATCGGTTCTACCCATTCTTTTGATTCTCTTACTTGCGCTCAACGTTTAAATTTGACTCCAGAGAAATTAGACTTTGACTTATCTGTTGAAACTTTGTTGGGAGAAACGTTCATTACATCCACTGTTTATAAGTCTTATTTGATTCAAATCGGTAACCACATGTTACCTGTCGATCTTATCTCCTTAAAAATACTTGCATTTGATGTGATTATAGGGATTGATTGGTTAACTACTCATCATGCTAAAATTGATTGTTTTCTTAAGGTTGTTAATGTTCCTAATCAACCTATTATACGAATTCAAGCGACCAAACCATTAAAATCAATCACAGTCATCTCAAGCCATAAATTTATTCATTTATTGAAAAGCGGATGTCAAGCTTTTTTAGCTCATGTCACAGATTTAAACAAAAATACGTCAGATTTGAATGATATTTCTATTGTTAATAAATTTCCTGACGTATTTCCCAAAGAACTTCCTAGCCTACTCCCGGAGCTTGAAATCGAGTTTGGTATCGACCTTGAACCTGCTATAAAACCGATTTCTAAAGCCCCATATCTAATGGCTCTTATTGAATTTCAGGAGTTAAAAACCCAACTGCAAGAATTGTTAGACATCAGTTTCATTCGACTTAGTACGTCTCCTTGGGGTGCTCCTGTTCTATTCGTAAAGAAGAAAGATGGAAGTATGCGACTTTGTATTGATTATCGAGAGTTGAATCACGTCACCATCAAAAATAGGTACCCGTTGCCACGCATTGATGACCTGTTTGACTAGTTGCAAGGCGCCAAATTCTTTGTAAATATCGATCTTCGTTCTGGATATCATCAATTGAAGATTAAAACTGATGACATTCCAAAGACTACTTTCAGAACTCGGTACGGGCATTACGAATTCCTAGTCATGTCTTTTGGATTGACTAATGCTCCTGCTACCTTCATGATATGATGAACCGAGTATTCAAGGAATATTTGGATCACTTTGTGGTCGTCTTTATTGATGACATCCTCATTTACTCCAAAAGTCGTGAAGATCATGAGCAACACTTGATGCTGATACTCCAAAAGCTTCGTGAAAACAAGTTATATGCCAAGTTGAAGAAATGTGAGTTCTGGCTTGAGGAAGTAGCATTCCTTGGGCACGTGATATCAAATCATGGAATATCTATTGACCCGGTAAAGATTGAAGCAATTCAAAGCTGGGAGAAACCTAAGTCAGTGACCAAAGTACGTAGCTTTCTCGACTTAGTTGGTTATTATCGGAGATTCGTAGTAGGGTTTTCTCGAATCACTACTCCATTAACTCAGCTGACTCGGAAAGATATAAAATTCAATTGGAGCGAGGAATGTGAGAAGAGTTTTCAAGAACTCTAGAGGAGACTCATTTCAGCACCTGTTCTGACAATACCACCTGGCTCGGAGGGATTTGTCATCTACAGTGATGCTTCAGGCAAAAGGTTAGGATGTGTTCTCATACAACATGGAAAAGTCATAGCCTATGCCTCACGACAACTCAAGGAATATGAGAGGAATTATCCTACTCATGATCTAGAGTTGATAGCTGTTGTTTTTGCGCTTAAGATTTGGAGGCATTACCTATATGGATAGAAGGTAGAGATCTATACGGATCATAAAAGCCTCAAATATTTATTCACTCAAAAGGAACTCAACATGCAGCAACGACGATGGCTTGATCTATTGAAAGATTACGATCATACCATTTAATACCATCCTGGAAAAGCGAACGTAGTAGCTGATGAATTGAGTAGAAGATCATATGCGGGTACGAGTGCGATATTGTCAACGCAAAGGCCCATTTTGTATGACTTACAAAGGATGGAGATAGAGTTAAAGACTCCAGGGACCCATGTGATGATGGCGAATATACGACTAGAATCGACTTTAATCGATAAAGTTAAAGCTGCTCAAGCTACAGACCTGGAGCTGATGCGTATGAGAAAGAAAGTGCAAGAAGGTGCTATCCCGGAAGCAAGAATCGATGAAGAAGGAATACTTCGAGTCAACTCCAGACTTTGTGTTCCTAACGATTCTGACTTGAAGTATAAAATCATGATGGAGACGCACAACACATCGTTTTCAATCCATCATGGGAGTACCAAAATGTATCGTGATCTTCAACATACATTTTGGTGGAGAAATATAAAGAGAGAGATAGCGGGGTTTATCTCAAGGTGTTTAACTTGTCAACGAGTCAAGATGGAGCATCAAGTGCCAAAAGGTCCATGGCAACCACTTGAAATTCACTACAATAAAAAGGGTTATTTCCGACGGAATCTTCCGTCGGTAATAAGCATATTCGGTCGAGGTTAACCTTATTTCTGACGGAATGTTCGGTCGAAAATTCAGTCGTATATAAGCAGGTCGAAATTAAGTCCATCGATCTTTCGGTCGGGGATACTTAACCTCGACGGACTTATCATCGACTCAATATTCAGTCGAGGATACTATATGTCCGACTGAAATGCTTCGGTCTAGAGTATTCGGTCGGTGATAAGCATGACACATGGCAGCATACCAAAAATAGGGAAGTGCTTATTTTCGACGGAATTCTGTCGGTAATAGTACTATTCCGTCGAGAATAGTGATTTTTTTTTAATATTTTATTTATTTTTACAATATCCAGGGACTTAACCCACATCTTGTACATGTACCTATATTCCAATAGCACATACACATACACAAGTTAACAATATAACCAATAACACGAATTACAATTACCAAGGCCGATAATATGTCAAAAACCAACTAAATGAGAAGTACAAAGGTCAAAAACATCCCATTAATCTAAACTAATGTATATCAAACATCTCATTAAGCTAAATTAAACTAAATGTCAAGGTTTAAACTACAATACATCAAAAATAATGTAAACTACAAACGAATGTAAACTAAGTAAAACTAGTAGAGCCCCCGGTATGAGGAGGATCATCGGGCGGGCGTCGACACTGCTCTGGAGTATGAAAATCGCCACCATCGTCATCCCGCTCGTCAGTCCGCTCGTCACCCTGTTGATACAATATAATGCAACTCATTAGTCCATATATCTGATTCAGTTAAAGATAACTAAATGAAAATTAAATTACATGCGGAATATATATTTGAATTTAAAATGAATAGTATACCTGAGCAGTCGAGGGCTGACTCAACATCGGCCTAAACGCATCCTTGACTAAGGTAACCACCATCCGAACAATCTCGTCGCGTATCGCGGCCCACTGCTCCGGAGGGATACCCGTACTTTCGGTGGTGGCACCAGCTGCAACGTCCTGTATAAGCTGATGGAGGCGAGAACGGCTGAGAAGGTCCTGATGATGGAACAGCGGATCGGTCTCAAACCTCTCCAACACCGCATCCATAACACACTGGAACAAAGTATAGTCTAAGGCAGCGCCCGTATATGACGGTCCCACGGGGGCTCTCGGACGCAGATGCTGGCTAGAGCCTACAAAAATAAATATAACATGAATAATATGGCGAATTTTCTTTATTCATAAACAAGAAATAAACTAAAAATATTATACCTCCGGCAAAGGTGTATAAATTTGGTATCCTCGGTAACCCCAACACTCGATACCGGCCGCTAGTACTAGTGGGAGTATCCTGAGACGCGACCCAAAGAGCCGTCTCTTCGTCATGAGATAAACTACTCTCGGGCGGAGGGACGGTGGAATCTAACGTCTCAACATCGCCCCTAGCAGCTTGCAACTCCGTTATACGCTGGCTGCGGATCTTCTCAAACTACTCCTGTAATTTGATATATGTATATGTGAGTTATCTTGGTATCATCATATAAATTACGTAATATTATCCTAAATAATATTTATTATAGTAAATGTATTACCCGTATAGCTAGTGCTGCTGGAGACATCGTCGACCCCGAAGTAGAGCCCTTCGGCATATGAACTCTATCTCAGAACTCCATCATAGTAGGAGGTCGGCCCAAGCTACTCCGCATGGCCTAAATCATATACATTAAATAATATCAACTTAAATTACTATAGTTGCAGTTTAATATTAAACTAAACTAAAGATAAATACATACCGCTTTAACCTCCTCGAAATGATCATGAGCCGAGTATGTACAACTCATGACTTGCCTCGATTCTTCTTCATCTTCTCTTACTCGGTCTTGAACGCAAAGATCATCCCAAAGACGCATTACATCGCAACCCATGCCGGATCTGGATCATCTTGTCGATGGTGATGATCTCGCAAAGTAGTCCCGGACGATTCTTCTATCGCCGGATCGCCTCCTCTCGCATCTCGTGCTGACCAAATAGAGCATAATTCTTGAGATGTGGGCAATGATAATCAGCGTCATCATCCGCCTCAATGATCTTGGGTCTCAGTATCTATAAAGATATCTCTATCAAATGTATATAACATACATATAATTAATTATTTGAATAATATGTAAATAACATGAACCTTGATTTAATATATGTAATTCGACTTACGTGAAACTCCCGCAACACTGTCACCATGAAGCCGACATCATAAGCGCGAAGTCTTCGGCTAAATCGCATGTAGCGATGAGGATATACGCCAGAAGATGGCGTGCAATGCATACTTAGCTTGGCGGATCCATAATACTAGAATACAAAATTTATTAAGAACATTTTAATTGATATCATCACGATTGAACATATATAAGTGATAGTTAAAACCTACACGCATTTGAGCCGACATCAATGGAAAGGCGTCGTCGAGCACTCGCTTACGGCGGATGGCCTAATCGACCGAGGTTAGGGATATACGCCAGGCAGATGGCGTGTACGGTCGCCTTAGCGACATGATTCATAATACTAGAATACAAAATTTATTAAGAACATTTTAATTGATATCATCGCGATTGAACATATATAAGTGATAGTTGAAACCTACTACGGCATTTGAGCATCGACATCAATCGAACGACGTCGTAAACGCTTTGACGGATAGCCTAATCGACCGAGGTTAGGCCCTCGCTGACGTCGACGTCTAGCATCTGTATGTTTAATATAGTTATGACATTGTCAATGAATGTATAATATAGTTATGAAAAACACGTTACTGAGCCAAAATAAGAAATCAACTCACTAGCATCTGAAGACGACCCACCCTGGGAGTCGTCGCCCGATCCAGAGCGGCCGCCACCACAGCCACCTCCACCGCTATGTCGAGGCATAGCCGCATCTTCTTCAAATAATGAGACATAGATACGATGACATTAATTAAATTTCATTGCAATTATTATATCTAATTTCGTTGTATAATATTTATAAAACACCAATTAGTGAAGTAGTACGTCGTCAAACCCGTCAGAATCAAAATCATTTTCATTTCCATCTTTTGATTCTGTCTCTTCTTCTTCTGTATCAATTTCTTCCTCAGTATCATCTTCTACCACCACATACGGACTGACAACCACATCTTCCTCCACTCCGTCAATGGCATCATCAACCAACACATCATCATCATATAGCAGAACGTGGCTGGGATTGCTAACTTGTTCTTGCAACAGGTCATTCGTACCATCAAATGACCGAGTCTTCGTTGTGACAACTGTATACCAGGGGGTTCTATAATTTACGACATTAGGGGCGTAGTACACTTGAGTTTCTTGGCTGGCTAACACAAATACGTCATCAGACTATAAATTCAATTTTATATCTACTGTGACGATTCTATTACGATCAACTTTAACACCCTTTACGATGTCAAACCAAATGACACTTAAATGTAACGACCTTTTTTAGCACTGGATAATTGAGCACAACCACTTCCTTTAATCTTCCATAGTAATTGGACTCGAGAATCTCCATAACAACTTCCCAACACGACAACGCCAGAGAGTTAATCGATGTCAATTCATTCAAGTCATCAACCTTGAATCTATACCCATTCACGATACAACACGAAATGAACTAACGAGTTTATGCGGGCCTAAAATGACATCTCTAAAACGCTTCATAATCGTTCTCTTCTTCGACCCTTCTCTTAAACCACCGATGGAAATTGTCATTAGTGAATGCTTCCATCTGTGATGTAGTTAACCCCCAAGGTTAGAAGCTCGTGATTCCAATTCGAATGCGCTGCGTACAATAATATGGCAATTGTTTAATTATTTGATTAAGGTAAGAAAAAATCATTTTCAACTTGAAATAATACGTACTTGATATACGATGATACTTCAGACATATTCAGAAGCACATATTTAGATACAATCTTTAGATCTTTATCGGTTAGGTAAGTCATCGTCTCATGTCCAAATGGTTTGGCCGGATAAGTGAATACAGCCAACTCATCAGCACGCGTTTGGGGATCGACGACAACCTCATTCTGACTTAGACGATTGTGCTTCGTTGAGACTACATCGTCAAAGTATAGCGAGCAGAAGTTGACAAGCTCTTCCTCCGTATAGCGTTCAACTATAGAACCCTCTACACAAGCTTTGTTTTTAACTTTCTGTTTTAATCGACACATATACCTGAAATAAGACAATATATCGGCTAAAACAAATATTCAGGTGATGATTATAACACAATGTAGGTGATATTACCTCTCAAAAGGATACATCCATCGATATTGCACCAGTCCTCCAAGCTTAAGTTCATATGGCAGATGAATAGGCAAATGCTTCATCGAGTCAAAGAACCCTGGAGGTAAGATCATTTCGAGCTTACACATTATCAACACTATATTTTTCTCCATTTGCTCCACATCACTGTAACTTATAACAATAGAGCAAATATCCCGAAAAAAAATTAAAAGTGCGGTAAATGCATCATTAATATTCCTCGGTAATACTTCACGAAAGGCAATTGGAATCAACTTCTGCATGAATACATGACAGTCATGACTCTTGAATCCGATAATTTTCAACTGCTCAACCTTAGTACATCGAGAGATGTTAGAAGCATAACCATCTGGTAGCTTCAATACATTAAGCCACTTGCAAATGTTTTCAACCTGTTGCTTGGTAAGACAAAATGGAGCTTTTGGTTTTGAGTTGTTAGGACGGAGCTACAATTCCCGCCTGATGTTCATTTCGTCCAAGTCTTTACGTGATTTATCATTGTCTTTTGTTTTACCACTCGTATCTATCATAGTGTAAAACAAGTTCTCGAACACATTTTTCTCCATATGCATGACATCTATGCAATGACGAAGTGCTAGTGTGCCCTAGTATGGCAACTCAAACCAAATGGGCGAGTGTGTCCAATTATGAGCTTTACCATACCCTATTGCTCTCAACTTACCATGCTCCTTCCCAGGCGGTGGAAATGTCAAATCATTTAGCCATCCCAATACATCGCTGCCCGACAAACGACCAACAACCCCCTTTTTTCTGTTTTTTTATTGAACTGTGTAGACATCTTTCTATAACTTTGCTCAATAGGCAAGAATCTTCGAGCAGTTCCAAAGAAACTAGTTTTTCGCCCATGACGCAGTTGTGTGCCCTGCACATCCCCCATACAGACTAGACATGACAATTTACCATGGGTCGACCAACCACTAACCATCCCAAGTGCCGGAAAGTCAGTGATAGTCCACAACAAGGCTACCTTCATCAAAAAATTCTGCCCGACCGATTTATCAAAAGTCTGAACCCCTATTCCCACAACATCTTAAGTTCATCGACTAACGGTCTAAGGTACACGTTGATGTCTTTTGTAGGACTCTTATCCCCCGGTATTAGTAAAGTCAAGAAAAGATACGGATCCCTCATGCACATTGACGGTGGAAGATTGTAAGCTACCATAATCACTGGCCAAACAGAGTATGGCTGACTAAAATTATTAAACGGACAAAATCCATCTGTAGCCATGCCAAGCCTGACGTTCCTAACATCGTTGGCAAATTGTGGAAAATTAGCATCAAAATTCTTCCACTCATCTCCATCTGCTGGGTGAGTAAGCTGACCAGGGACGATGTCCCTTATCCTATGCCAACGCATACTGGGTGCAGTATATGAAGACATGAATAGACGCTGCAACTTCGGCGCAAGAGGAAAGTACCATAATATCTTCTTTGGAACATGTTTCTCCTTCCCCCCACGTTTTGTGATTTTTTACCGAGGCAAATTGCATATATCACACTGCACCTTATCTTTGTCCTCCCCATATTATAACATACAGTCCTGCTCACAAGCATCGATCTTCTCATACCCAAGATTCAACCCCATAACCATCTTCTTAACTTCATAGTAACTCGCGGGCAAGGTATTATCCTTAGGTAAGAACTCCCTGAAAATAGCAAGCAAATCATTGAATCCTCTCTCACTGCAGTCATGCTCATTCTTGTAGTGTAAAAGCTTCGTCACTGCAGAAAGCCTGGTGTGTTTGTCTTGTTCAGGATACAATGGGGTCCCTGATTCAGATAGCATCTTGTAGAAGGCAAACTTTGAATCATTTGGCTTTTGTTGATCAGCACTGCTTGACACAGGCTCATTTTCTCATCCCACTCAATATTCGTAGGGCCACGCATCTACCAACATCTCTACGACATCATAGTTATCTGGTTTGACCGGTCTCTGATGATTGTCTGACGATCTCTAAACTCAACCGATTCCCCGTGATGAATCCATACCGAATACCCATCCACAAACCCACGTGAATATAAGTCAAATTTCACTTCATCGGCAATCTTCCATATCATGTTCTTACACTTGAGACACGGGCATCTCATCTTTTCGTTCAGATCATCAGCATGTTCTATTGCTTTGTTCATAAAATTGGACACCCTATCACGGTATGCATCAACTAATCCCCTCTAATCAATCTTTATCCTACGATACATCCAACTCCGGTCGGCATCCATCTTTAATTGAAGAAAATACACAATTAGATCAAGAATAATCATGAATGTGGTCCAAACATGAATTTAGTTTACCTAGTTTATATCTCCACTCCACAGGGGTTAGGCTTCTATCCCGTTCCTGGATGTGTCTCCTCACTAGTGCCAATCTTAAGCACGTTCCTACTATTTTCAAAAAATTTCAGCAGCACCTCCCCATGGTCTCCAAGTACACGAAATAGACCAAGAAAACTTAGTCTAAGTATGCACTCGGAGAACATGTAGAGACATCAGCTGAAAGTTCCTCAAAATTTATAAAAATGCACCCTGTGCATTGGCACCGACCTAAGTGAGAGACATAACATCCAGTAATAGTCCCAAACTGGGGACTATTCGACATTCACTCCTAATGAGTGAATGTCGAACGTGTTTCTAAGTTGCAAAGTATCGTGTTTTATTATTGAGTGTATTGAAGATTAAAGGGAAAGTATTATTGAGTTTATTGAAAATTGTGGCAAACTAAGCACATGCTACTTAGTTTATTTTATGGTACTTAGTTTATGAGAATTGTTATTTATATTCTATAGAGACTACTGTTCAACATTCAATCCTACTTGTCGATGAGGTTTCTAAGTTTCATAGCAGTTGTAGCTGTAAGAGTCAAACGAGTTTCTAAGTTTCAAATATATTATGTTATTTTAATTTATGTTTATTTAATTTATTAGCTTTGATTTTATTTAATTATGGATATTTTTTATGTAATGGAAAACTAAGCAAATGCTACTTAATTTAAGATAATTATTGTATTTTATTTTATTTTACTATATTTTATTTTATTTTATTTTATTTTAACTTTATTATTAAATTTATTTTAAAATTAATTTATTATTATACTTTTATTTATTTATGTATTTTTATTTAATTTATTTTGTATTATTTTATTTTATTTTAGTTTAATTATATGTTTTACTTTAATTTAATTTAATTTAGTTAAATTAAATTAAATTAATTTATTTAATTAGATTTATTTATTTTATTTTTATAATATTATATTAAATAATAAATTAAATTATATTATATTATATAATTTATTAAAGTTATTTAAATCTCCTAGTATTTTATTTTGTATTAATTTATTTAATTTTTCTAGTATTACTATTTAGTTTTAGTGGCAAATTAAGTCCTAATTGTCTTTTATATAGTTAATTAAATAATTATTTATTACCATCCATAACTTCATGAAAATTCAATTCGGAAATTCATTTAAATAATATTCAACACCCAAAAAAGAAATTCAATTGATTCACAAATTAAAATTAGCAATCTTTGGAAAAGGCGGAAATCACAACACTGCAAATTATAAGTCTCTTCAATTTGATGACAACTGCATTTCACTTCATATGGCAGCAAAAGGCATAAAAAAATCAGCAGCATATATATTAACCCTATAACCAATTCCAGATTTCCATATATATTAACCAATTCCAGATTCCATATATATTAACCAATTCCAGATTGAAAATTAACCCAAGCTACCATAATAATAAATTAACCCTATAACTCAAACTAAATTTTAGTTAAAATCAGCATATATATATTAACCCTAGCTAAAAAAATTAGGAGTTTCAGTATGTACCTTGAATTACAAGAGGAGAAATGAGGAGGGGAAGAGAGAATCGGAGGGGGAGCTAGCTATTTCTGCCGATGCTTGCAGATGCTGAAGCCTGTCACCCCATGTGTGTGGTGGTGGTGGTAGGGCAGGGGATGAGAATGGAGGTGGCGGCCGAGAACGGAGGTGTGGTAGTGGCAGGAGGGTTCGACTGAGAGAGAGGACGAGAGGAGTTAATCGCGGCTGAGAGAGAGAGAACAGTGAAATAAAGAAAGGGAGACAGAGCAGCGTCTGAAATGAATCGACAGATCTGTTTTTATTTAATTATTTCTGACGGAATTCCGTCAGAATTATATCCGTCGAGGATACTATAACTTTGACGAACATTCTGCCGAAAATATTAGTATTCCGTCGAGAATATAATTCGCGTTGGCGGGCTTTTTTGGCGCCTTTACTGACACTTATTTTCGACTGAATTCGGTCGTGTTTACGTTATTTCTGAGGGAATTAATTCCGACCGAATATTCCGTCGGGAATATACTAAGACCGACTGAATGTCTTTCGTCGACAATATATCCGTCGAAAATAAGCCTTTTTTTGTAGTGATTCCAGAATGGACGTGGGAGCACATTACCATGGATTTTGTTATTGGATTCCCAAGGTTTCTCAAGGTATAGATGCGATTTGGGTCATTGTTGATAGATTGACCAAGTCTGCTCATTTTTTACCGATGCGAGAAACTTATACACTTGAACGTCTTGCTCGTATGTACATAAATGAGATTTTGAGATTGCATGGTATACCAGTATCCATAGTTTGTGATCGAGACCCAAGATTCACTTCATGATTTTGGGTTTGTTTGCAAAAAGTTATGGGCACGGATTTACAATTTAGTTCGGTATATCATCCTCAAATGGACGGGCAGTTGGAGAGGACTATTCAAACTCTTGAAGATTTATTAAGACTCTGTGTCCTTGACTTCAAAGGAAGTTGGGACAAGTTCTTACCATTGGTGGAGTTTTCCTACAACAACAATTATCAAGCAAGTATTAACATGGCTCTATTTGAGGCGTTGTATGGAAGAAAGTGTCATTCTCCAGTATGTTGGGATGAGGTGGGTGAAGCAATGTTGTTGGGACCGGAGTTGGTATGTATGACTACGGAAAAGATTCAAACGATCCGACAACGTATAAAAAACTCACAAGATTGACAAAAGAATTGTGTTGATCTTCATCGAAAAGACGTGGAATTCAATATTGGAGATCATGTGTTGTTACGTGTTGCTCCATGGAAAGGAGTTACGAGATTTGGAAATAGAGGAAAGCTCAATCCTCGATTCATTGGCCCATTTTAATCCTCGATCGAGTAGGAATCGTAGCTATATACTACTTCTTACCGCTAAGTATGTCTCAGTGTTCATAACGTTTTTCACATATCTATGTTACGTAAATATGTGAAAGACCCGAACCACATTATTGAATTAGAACCGGAAGAGATAGCGGAAGATTTAACGTATGAAGAGGTACCTGTTAAAATCTTGAATAAGAAGGATCATATTCTACGCTCCAAGGTTATACCTCAAGTCAAAGTTTTGTGGAGAAACCACGATGTTGAGGAAATGACCTGGGAGTTAGAATCTGAAATGAAGTCAATGTATCCTCACCTCTTCGACATACCAGGATCTAACCCTAATTTCGAGGACGAAATTTCATAAGAAGGGGAAGTTGTAAGACCCCAACTTTTATGAATAAAGATTAATTTTTCTCGAAATATATTTTTGAATATTATGGTGTGTATTTGATATAATGTTATAGTTGTGGGTATTATTTAAAAATTTTGCAAAGTAATCAAGTTGTTATATAATATTCGATTGGTCGAGGAATATTCGTTTTAACAGGGAATATTCGTACGAAGGCACAATCATTGTTGGATCACACAACGGAAGTATTGTCGTAGTTAGAAAACGACATAATTATCTTTTTATAAAAATAATGGCGAAAGTTTTACCGTTAAACTGTTGAACTACCCGGTGGTAAAAGTATAGTAATACGCGTGGTTGCATAGTAGCACACAGTATTGATTATTGATGCTTACGTGAGAAGTCACTCAGTTATACTCAATTATTGATTCATATCTCGCATATTATTGATTCAATTATTGTCACGGTATCATTTGCATAATATCTTATATTATTAAATCAATAATTGAGATGACAAAGTTATTCATATTATTATTTGCAATATTGACAATGTCTAGAAAGTTCTGTCAAGGAGAGGTTTGGTCACCTAATTGCGTGCCAATAGGGAGAAATCCTTATCGGAAAGCCCCCTCTTTCCTGGGAATGATCTGGTTGTTAAATATTGTGAGTTATAATATTAATGATGAATAAGTTCGTGTTGATCATGTGAGCCTAGGAATCATGTGATCACAGATTCAGTCTATTGGATCTAGATTTGGTTCCCGTAATGGACATTTTTAGCTGTAAGCAGCTTGTAAATTTATTTGCGGTGTATGAATTTCCTCAGATGGTTTTCATACCCACGAGGAAGTCGGCAGTATTTTGTACATTATTTTCTTATAGATGCTTCGCATCTCGAAAATAAAAGTAATCAAGCCGAACACTTAATAAAATGGAAGTGTGAAAGGTCTCAATTACTATTGAGCACAAGAGTTTGAAAAAACCTCTTTTATAAAACATCACTGCCATATCTTGCTAAAAATTGACTTTTTACATAAATTCAAACCCTGTGTATATAGGTGCGAACCAGGCCTCGCACTACTTCTAAATAAACAGCACATTGACCCACACACACACACACACAAACATTCATATAACAGTTTCTTGAAAAGTGGCGGTCACCGTGGTAACACGGATGTCGGGGGGTGCCTAACACCTTCTCTCCGCATAATCAAGTCCCCAAACCCTAATGAATCTCGGTTTCACCGACACGTTTAGCAGTGTCACATCACTGGGTAAATGTGCAAATCTTTTCTCGGTCGTGTTGGTACAATCATTTAAAAAACCAACTGGTGACTCTTAACAGTCCATCGTCGACATTATATATGTCGGACCTTTTTCACTTATTTTTTCAAACAAATCTCACCTAACATGAGAACTACTAAAAAAATGGTCATTTATGATAGCCAAAATTCATCATAAAAATAGAAAAACCATCACGAAAGGTTTACGTGATGGCTTTAAGCATCACAATGGCCATCTTGTATACGCCCATCATGAAAGGTTTTACGTGATGATTTTGGCAATCACGCAAAATCTTAGTGCTTTTGTGATAATTAATACAATCACATTAACACGTAATCTGTTGTGATTGTTAAAGTCATCACAAAAACAAGATTTTAGGTATCAAAGGTAAGAACGTGAGTCTCTATTTACGGATAATTTATTTTATTATAGTAATTGTATCAAATGATACTTGTAGGATTCGAACTTTCCCCCCATTTGCTAACTAAATAACGAGTATTACCACTACACCAAAGCCCAGATCATGATTATAATTTTAAAACAAAATATAATAGGAAATATATGTGAGTTGACTTATTAAACAAAATTACTTCCACATAAGATTTTGTGATTGCAATGGCAGTCACAAATACTCTATAATGATGGTAAAATTAGCCATTACAGAGAGCCATCATATATTTTATTTTTTTGTGATGACTTGAAAATTTCATCACAAAATACCTTTTTTGTAATTGCAAATAAAAGTCGTCACAAAAATTTATCTTTTTTAATGATTGTCATGATCGTCATAAAATATTGTTTTGATTATTTCTTACATTAAAATATTAGTGATAGCTTAAATGCAATCACGAAAAGGATATATCTATACGTGATGACTTAGTCCGTCATAAAAAGAAAGTTTGGTGATTGACACGACCATCACAATTATAATACATTGATGGCAAAATTAGTCATCACTAAGAGCCATCATATATACTATTATTTTTGTGATGGCTTAAAAAATCAATCACAAATTACTATCTTTTGTGATTGTTTTTAAAAACCGTCACAAAGTTCCGTCACGTATTCTTATTTTTCTAGTAGTGGCCAAAGAACAAGTAACGAAAATGGACAACTAAAAATCCCGACGTCGACACTTATATTGTGATGAAAGTCATCTTTGGTCGTAGTGCATAGATAGATTGTTGATTAATATGATTATGACTAGGGATCATTCGGTATAATCATGACCCGTAATGTTACAAATGATGTGGTAAAAGTTCTCATTGGCCCGTAGTACATTGATGGATAGTTACTGGTATGATCATGACCATTGGTGAAAACACGAATATCCTTGGCCCGTAGTGCATGGGTAATTTATGGTTGTGATACTATTTATTAAGCTGAGTCTCATCGATAAAATTGTTGATAAACTTTTTAAATCATAGAAGATAGTAGATATCATGCTCTACTTGACTCTTCTAATGGATTGCTTGTTCCGCTGTAGTTAAACTTGTTGTTTATTAGTTTAACACTGTTGAAGGCTAACGATAATTTATTCTACATTATCTTAGTCATAATATTTCTTACTGGGCTAGTTGAGCTCACCCTTTTGCTTTCATTGTTCTCTTCAGGAAATGAGAACGTAGCCGAGACTAGTCGGGAAACGGAGTGATGGTCCGAGATGGTGGCTATAGTAGTCCTCACTATTTAATAAAATAGTGTGATAATAATTGTAATGAGGACTCCTTTTTGAGTTTGAATACTGTCTTTTAGACAATATTCGTGTAAAAACTCTCAGCTACGTTTTGTTGTATTGTATAAAAGAAGTTTGTATTTGATTTCTGTACCATATATTTGACGACTCAAGATGGGTGATGTATACCTATTTTGGGGGCGTCACACTGTTGTACTTGAATGTGTCACAAATCTCCAAAACGCCTATCAAGTGTTCATTCGGTTCGTCATTATCCAATCCCCTAAACTGTACCGAGTTCTAAATCATCTGAATTATACCTGGCTTAATTTCAAAGGAATGAGCATTAATGGCTGGCCTCATGATGCTTGAACGGATTTCATCAATTTTTGGCATGGCATAGTCCCTCAATGACCTTTGATCTTTGTTTGCCATTTTATCTGGTGTTTTCAGTGTCTCTCGATTTTCCTAATCCATTTACGCAACCGATTAAACCTTTTATTAATGTCGTCCTCGTAAGGCAACAATTTCTAGCTTCTTCGATCAAGTTTGCATGCACTACTCAAGAGCACCTGAAACAGGAAGTAAACAAAAAGAAAGAAAAGTGTTTAACTAAAACTGATTTAATTAAATTGATATTGCAAGTAACAAACACATTTTATAAAGTCCCCGGCAACGACGCCAAAAACTTGTTAGGCAAAATCTAGTTTAGCACAACACGCAAGTATACATGATCAATAAGTAATAAAGTGATAAGTCGAGTATCGTCCCACAGAGAAAATAAATTATATTCTATCCTAACACATATCAATTTAATATTATCCTAGTTTTATTAAACAAATTATCAATGTTGTGAAATTTATGAAACTAATTAATTACTTAAATTAAAGCTAATTACCACAAGATTTAATCAAATATTGGGGACTTAAGACTACAACTTCACTTATTGCTTCACTTAGATCAACACACTTCCTGTTAAGTCAAACTAGTTATTCTGGATTGTTAATCAAGAATATGTCAGTATCGATCTATGACCATTTCTCGAATGCACCATAAAAAAATCAACTTAAATTCACAGATGATAGAATTAAGAAGAACGCCCTAAATAAGTAATTAATCCACTATATCTCTATGTGAATTAAAATTAAAGGGGATTTGAAGCACAAGTTCTTTATTAGATTACATGCGGTGTATATGTGTATCTCTATCCTAAACACAAATCATGAATTCCAACACCATGCAGAAATCACAAACACGTGTTATTATGATCATATCTAAACCTATAATCCATCTCTCGAGTTCATATAAATTATCACAGTAATTACTAGCCAGGAAATTAAATAATTAAATGCAAATCATAACAGACAATCCAATAATAACTCTTTATAACTTAACAAGGAAGCATGTCAATCACAATTACACAATAAGATCCATTGCATTCTTAAACAGAAATTAAGTTCATCATCATTGAATTAAAATCCAAAATCGACAATAGAGTAAGCATTCAGATTATAAAAAAAGTAAAAGATATGGAACGAGAATAAAAACTACTTTGCAATTCTGCTGCTCTTCTCAGTTTCTGCCTTGAATCCTCATTACTCGCTCAATTGCTTTAATTCTCCAACAATCAAATTCAAACTAGGATTTTTGAATAAAAGATAGAATGTCTCTATACTAACTGACATAAACTGCTATTTATAATTTCTGTGACAAATCCTAAGCCAACTATGAAATCCTATTCACGTTACAACTCAATTGCATTGCTGAATTAAAAAGTCAAACTTGTCAACTCTGGCGATGTGATAAAGTATGGCCGCTTTTAAGCCTTCAACTGACACGGTCGTCTTTGCCTTGGTAGAAAAGTTTTCGATTGATCGAAAAAGCGACGCCATAAGACTTGCTCCCATTTTCCAGTTTCTCTGGTCCTTTCCATGATGCTTCATGCCAAATGTCGCCCACACATTTTCAAGACATATGATCTACAAAAAGAACATAAAATGCATGAAAAGGAACTACAAAACGCACGAATAAACAAATTCAATCAGTTGATACCTAATTCGTAGGTATAATGAAACCTACTTATCAGACTTCGAAGCATAACTCTTCTCGAGTTTTTCCCACAAATTTTTTTGGATCAGTCTCTTTCAGCCCATCATACTTTATTTCATGTGCTAATGACGATCATATATATTGTACCTTATCGCCTTTTTGCCAATTGTTAGCCAATTTACATCTTTCATCTCGTCTGGTTTTTTTCTCCTCCAAAGCTTGATCAAGTCCTTGCAACACCAAAAGATCTTGCACGCTATTCTGCCACAGTGTGAAATTTGTTTTCCCATCGAAGATCGGAAACTCAAAGTTACCCAAATTCGCCGCTATCATATTACGCGTGCGAACCTCCAACTCAAATCCAATCAACCTAGTGCTCTTAATACCACTTTTTGGGAATTAAATCACGCAAAATAAACAATAACACTTGAGGGAAAAAAACACAAATTTTAATGTGGTTTGATACTCAATGACCTAATCACCCACAAAATCAATTTCAATATATTACTATCCACTGTACAACTTTTTGCACGGAATAAAAAATGGAAAAAAACCCTCCCTTACAACAACCCAAGACCCAATTACATCATCTCTCAACTCTCTAGGATGTTACTACCTCTTGGTTGTGTTCTACCTTTCTCTAAACACAAGTCTCTGTTTATAAAGTAACCACAACTCCCTTTTCATAATCTAATTAGAACACTCACATAATAAATATAACTACTACAAGAAGAACTGATTTCAAAATAATATTCCTACCAAAAATAAGATTATATCTCATAATAAGACACTTATTAAAAATAGGACAACTTACTTTCCATAATATCAATTTTTTTCTGAATAGGATTCGGAGTTACCTGACAGTTTTTCTATTGTAAATGATAAATTTTTGTTGTATCCGTTATCCACTTTCTCACCCGCCATGCACAATTTAGGGTTTGGGCCTGTAATTCAATGACAACCCGAGATTGTGGATCTAAATCTATATATCACCTTGAAGAATCGATCGGAAAAAGAACTGTTTGATAGCTGAGTAGTCGGTTATTATTTGTTTTTGCATGGTTGAAAACTGAACAAGTATGCTATGCTTGACCAGGATTAATTTGATGTCTTTGTGCACTTTAATGCTAAATGTCATGTTATGTGGCTGCATATTGTTGGGCTTTGAGTAGATAACATGTTTGCAAGGGTTCTCCTCACATCTCATTCTAGTTGTTCAAATTCTTTCTTGAGTGGGTCTCTAAACCTGATGTATAGACTTGCGTCCATCTTTCCTGCAAGCACGTTCTATTTCTTACTATAGAAGCAATTGGAAAGGGCGCTTTTTGCGGCTTCATTTATCATTATCAAGTGTGTCCAAGAGTACTAAAAAGTAGAGTACTTCGGTCAGCTCCTACGCACATTACTTGTTTTCCCATTGTTGTGTACGTAGTGGTTAAGGTATGTTATACCAAACAAACGCACCGGATCACTCGTGCATATCATAAAGTATAAACCATGTAAAATTTATTTAACTACACAATAAGAATGCTATTGTAAATGTTTAAACTTGCTCTGTATAGGTCCTGAGACGGTCCTCTTCAATGTTAAGTTCAAGTACTTGAGGTCCTGAGGTTGCCCTAACTCGTGAATATTGTTTAAGTTGTGCTCAACATAGGCCCTGAGATAATCCTATATATTCAGTTGTCTCTGAGGCAGTTAATTTAGTGTGCTTCCCAGAAACTGTTAAGATCATAAACAAATAAAAAAACAAGAAAATAATCATAAATTTATCCATTTTAATTTGGCTTGTAGCCTTGTAGGAGGGCTGCTTAACCCTGGTGTAATTAAGAGATCAAAATAACTAGAAGCTGAGTGGAGTTAGAAAATGTCAATCGGTATAATGAGTTTGAGTGTATATATAGTTGGGGTTTAATTAGGGAATTGATATTTCAAAAGTAAAAATAATAGTAAATTTCACAAGTATTTCTCATACGAATAATAAGTGGTTCTTATCATCAAGTGAGAAGAATATGTAGAATTATTATTTTCACTTAGAAATATCAGTTTCCTTTACTTAATGTCTGGGGAATCTTCATGGTCATAAATGTATCATAATGACACGATCCTATACTTCCATGATAAAATTAAAATAGTGATCGATACTCGTATATTATTTCATCTTTCTCTTATTATTTCAGCTTTAGTTGGAGAGATTGATGTTCCAATAAAAGACTAGTGAACTTTTACCCCAATGGAAGAGAGATCGTGCGCGATTACAAACTCAACCTTGTTAACATAGAACTACATTTTATCTCCGATCAAGAACTTAATTTGTTGGGGTTAATATTATTCCCTAGAAAAAATTATATTACAGACTGTACAACTGACTGAAACCATTTTTTTTTTCTGATATATAATAAGCAATGATAACTTTGATGACTGTAGTCACCATCAGCCCCTCCTTGTGATATGGTGGTATCAATTTTATTTCATTTTCAAGTATAGGTGAAGAGAATAATTTGCTTTTTAATTAAGCTATATGATAAAGTCATAAAGGCTTGTTAACAATGAAGAGATTGATGGGTCATATCCCCTAATCCCTATTCCTTATGTCTCTCACCTCACCAGCAATCCAATATAACAAAATAAATAAATAAAAATTAATTCAAACAGGTTAAAATTAATTCTCTGTTTTTGGTTTTGAGTTATTCGTCAAATTCTTCATGTTTTCAGCTGTTTATTTTGAGTTATTCGTCTAATTCTTCCTTAATAGATTAACGTAAACCATGCATGCAATGATATTTTGAGATTTTCTATATAATATAAAAAATAAGCAGAAGCCAATATTAAATATACTGAAAAGTAAAGCATCAATCAATTACACATGCACATCAAAATTTATGTTTGGTTCGACCCCTTAATCCTCTACTCTATGGACTTACATCCAATGCCATGTATTAATTGATGCCTAACAAGTTTCCTTTAATATTAATAAATTAATTACAATTATATCAACTCCATGTACAATAGAATTCAGAAAGTTTTCTGAGCGCACAACTCCCTTGAGGACACCTCCTCCATTGAGCACCTATGTTCCCTTGAGTACCACTTCTCTCTTGGACACCTCTACCCCCCTTCAACTCTCTCCTTGTACAATATTAAACCCCTTAAGTCACTCTGACACTCCTTTTACAAGATATGAAATTTTAGCATAAAAAGAATTACAATTAGATCTATAAATATCTAGCAAGAACAATATAAGAACAAGACACTTTTAATTTGGTAGAATATATTTTTGAAGTATCACAATTATTATAGGAAGTTCTTAAAATCTAGCCGTATGTGAACTGCAAGTCTAACCGCTAATTTTTTTTAAACCTTAACTGATAATAATCCTCAAAGATATGAAAAATGATTTTATCAATATAAAATCTGACTTTGAAATAGCACATGATAAAATCTTTTATAGATAGCTAGGTTCATAAGGAGGATATGAAATCTGTTTGAAAACGGATATGAGTTTGAACTTAGTTTAACACAAATTTGTTATCAAAACTAATTAATTTGGAGAAAATTGTTAGCAACTTTTTAGGAACAAAAATAAGTTTGTTACTCCAAATAAAAGACATAATCTTGATAAGAAGTCCGGTAAAAATAGATTTATCTCATAGAAACTTTTAGAAATCTGACCCTTTTAATAAAAGGAGTTATAACAAAAAATACTAAGGTTTGACCAAAAATCATTGCATAATATTTTCTTAGTATTCTGACTTCTTGTAAAATGAATAAACAGCTCGGACTCGTTTCGTATTCGCTTGACTAAAAGTTCAATTTGAACTCGACTTGAAATATAAATGATTTAAATATAAGCAAATTTTAAATTTCGATAAATTACTCGAACCTACTCAAATTGTAATTTTCTATTGATACTCGGATCATATTCGTTCGAAAAGTTCAAAAGTTCAAACTGCTTGAGCTAGATTCGAGATCGTGCTCGATTCGGTAGTTAAACAAGTCTCAATCAAATCTTATTTTATACTCAATAAATCTTGTTAATCAAATCTGAGCAACTCAATACTCGGTTCAATTCAATTCATTTATACCCTTACTTCTAGTATTGTATTCCAACATGACTTCTTGGACTCCATCTTTTTCATGTCTAATTTTTATGTTTATCTAAAAATTTTAATATAAAACAACTACAAAGCAACTTTAAATCATTAAAATCAAAAACATATAAACCTAACAGGGAGTGCAATTGCACACGAGTTTACATTATTGACGTGGAGTTAGGCTGTGTTTGATAAATTTGGGAATTAAGATCTGAATGATTATGATTTCTTAATAAATTAGATCATCTGAATGGTTATGAGGTCTGAATCTAAAAAATTGTTTGATAACTAAAAAGTAAGTTGTCTCTTAGAGCATTCACAATAGTTTCCTCATCTCTATCCGTACTCTGCAGTGTTATCGGGTCATTCTGTAGGATAGAGGTTCAATTTTTTCACTATGTACCCAACAAGTTACTTATATTGATTCCTTAAATATTAAATTTTGAAATTTAAAATTTAAAAGTTCCAACAGTCAAATCATATTTTGAACGTTGTAACTATTTTTTATTTAAAAGTAATTGTTGTTTGAATTTAAAAATTACAATTATTTTAATTTAAAAATAGATATTGCTAGAAATTAAAATGTGCAACGATCATTTATGAGAACTAAAACAATATTATTTTAATTATAAAATAATAAATTTATAATTAGTAGTAATATTTTTTACAAAAATGATCAAAATCAAAATTTGACTGATTTTACTTTTTTTTATAGTTCTCTTTTCTCTAAATACTCTGTTTAAAAAATAAAAATGAGTGAATTTGATAGGCGTACAAATCAGCAATTAAGTGAGATAAGATTCTTTAACCAACATAAAATTGCAATAAATAGGGTGTGAAATATTATTTTACATAAATAAGGAATGCTCTTTTGATTCCCTCACCTTGAGGAGTCAAATCATATATAAGGATTAAAATAGAGAATTATATAAGGATAAAGAAACTGTTGGATACTGATTTATTGATATATTCTTCAAATGTAGGGATAGAGAGTCTATTGAGAAAACTGTTGTGAATGCTCACTATTTTATCATTTTAAAAGGTAAAATGTTATTTAATAATGTTAAATATTCAATTTAATAAAAATGAGTGCATAATATCGTTGAATATATTTATATAAAAAAAATTATCAAATTTTTTTTATTAAGAGGTACCTCTTAATTATTAAGATTTCATTTTTTGTCTTACCGCTTAAGAGACATTCAAAGGTAAAAAAAAAAACAAACAGTATCATGCCTCTTAACGAATAAGAGACAGTCTATTAAAAGGCAATCAAATGTAAACAAACAGCAGCTTTGTCTGTGTTTGGCCTCCAAAACAACCAGCATGCATGGGCTCCACAACATAACCAAGCTCCTCCATTCCGTAAACGTCTCTCTCTCCCTATCAAGTCCGACTATCATGCTTAGCTCACATTTTATACTCCCATTTGTCCTGGTTTACTTGTCCTCTTATCTTTTTTATAATGTTCAAAAATCACGTCCTACCAACTGGTTTTGATTCAGTTGATTCAAGGGTTCAACCCCACTCCCGAATTATCAGAATAAAAAATAAAAAATCACGTCCTCTTAACTACTTTTTAACTTGAGTAAAAAAAAATCACTTTGACATTGTTTCAAATTAAAGAATTCTAACGTACCACTCGAGGCTTTTTTTGAATTTTTCCCGGACTCTCTCTTTGGTCTGTAGGGCTGAACAAGGAACCAAATTACCTTCGAAATCGCATCAAAAATTGTATCAAAAAGCGCAACAAAAACCGCACCAATTAAAACCTATGTGACAGTTTTATGTGAGTTAACCGAATTTACAGTTTAAGTTTATTTACTGGCCAAAGCTATATGCATAAAACTGAAATCGCAATATGCTTCTTTTCAAATGTACTATTGTCTTTTGAAATTTAATTCACCCCACTAAATACCCACCAAATATGTACTACTGAGCTTGTTTTGGTTTGCAAATTACTTTAATCATTATATGGGGTTAATTCGTCAATATAAGCTTCTTGTAACTTGTTTGTTCCATTCTCATGCCATGAACTACTTTATAGCGAAGGTGACAAAATTAGAATTATTAACTAATTATCTATATTTAGAATTTTCATATGTAAGCAGATAATAATTCATCAGGTTCTATTTAGCTTTTGTTTAGATAAAACATTATAAGTAAGGTTGTGTGTGTTATCAAAGTGGTATTTAATATTATGTGATGTTAAATTGTTAATTTAAATTGCATAAAATTTTGTTGTTTCAATTGATTTTGGAACCAAAACCACACCAAATGAAATCGCACAACACCAATCATAAGTGGTTTCATGTGCAGTTTTAGATTTGTCAAACCGCACCTAAGCGGTTTCGTGTGCGATTTAGGCTTCAAACAGCAACATGTTCACCCCTATTGGTATGAGCTCCACTACATTCAGTGGGTCCCACAACATTGAGTCAATCCGGGTATAGCCGGGATGATTCTCCCGGGCGTCCTAACACTAACCATTTCTAAATTAATCTCAAGCAGTGGCGGACCACATATGTGTCAGTGACTGCATATTTTTTCCCCTTCCTACTTTTGCTCACTGCTATAGTACTACTGTTAGACCCTTGTTGTCTTGACACAGAACTTAGCATGTTAAATGGTGGACAGTGTGCCAAGACTTGGCTTAGGTATTCAATTCAAATGGGCGAAGCATTTTGTGACAAGTCAACTTGACAAATATCTTGGGCGATAGAATGAATCATCGTGCGGCAGAAGGCGGCAGCTTGGGGCACTGGGCGCACTTGGCATGCATATTGGGGACATGCCAAGAAAATGTATGATCCAACGGATTTACATTATTCCTTCTCAAACTTACCTGATGTCTATTGGTGGCAACTTGGAAATTTTCATAAGTGCTACTATAGGGGGTGCTCCATGAAGGTCACCCGGGTTCATGGGCAGGCTGTCATGGCCAATGTGTGGGGCATGTTTAGGCATTGATTGAGCTCCCCTACAACAATGCTAACGACGAATATGTGGCTTGGATTGGATCGAAGACTCATTCATGAATTGGGCTTGAATTGGGCACGAACAATGGACCTAGGCACAATGTTATACGTAAAAGAATGTCAAGGCTAGGCTTGGCATACAGTTGGCTTAGGACCAAGGACTGAGTGACAGTGGCTTGGTGACACACGAGGTGGCTAAACGTGGGCATTGCATAGGCAAGGCCTGGCGTGCCAATATGTTGCATGGGTTTAGACTAGTTAGTGTTAGGCTATGTTGGGAGCAAAGGCAGCACCACATGTTGGGCTATGAGGGGTGCCAAACAACGCTAGGCGTTGGGATGTGTGACAACAATAGGTGTTGGGTTTTGCACAAGATTGTTCAAGACATGTTGGGTTGGGCAGCATGCAAGGTTGATACACGTGGAGGCAAACAAAGTGGGCTGGCGTGCACAGTTGGTTCGGACTGCGACTTGGGTTAGGTCAAGAAGCAGTTGAGGTACAGTTGGTGTGGTGCCAGATTGCACAAGACATATGGGCAGAGTGTCAGGAAGTGGGCAGTAGTTGGAAACAATATGCAAGACAGTTGTGGGTGGTTACCAGATAGTGGGGAATATGCTAGATATCAGTTATGGTAGTACCTGTGGTAGGTAAGCTGACCAAGCAGCAGTTGAGGGCTATTACCAATTGGTGGGAACATGGCCTGACAACAGGTTGCATGGCTGGGACCCAAAAATGCTGGCTAAAGATTTGTAGCCACTTGTTAACGGTTATCTGATCATGTGCAGTTTTGAAGAACTACCACCCTTTGTTAGCAGCACCTTAGTGGTGCAAACCTCTTGGCAGTTGGGGGTGTCAACTGACCACCAGGCTATAAATAGCTAGTGTATAGGGCACGAAAATTAAGTATGGTGTAGAGATATCAAAAAAGTAGGCTAGAGAGCTGAGTTTTGTAACCCTTTGGGCGAATTCCTAGTTTATTGAGAGTGCAATAAAAGGTTGGGTGTTTGCCTGTAAATTTGCGTGTTTCTCATTATTGCTTAAATATATATCTTGTTGAAATCTATAGACATACAAACAGGGAGTGTGTGTGTGTGTGTGTCTGCCTATTGTTGGTTTAAACAAAGTCGATGGATCAGTCTTGTCACGGGTTGGATGACTGGTTCTGGGAGGCAATCAGGCCATCATAAGGTCAAGTTTTGAAGAAAATTTGGGAATAGGTTTTCACCCATGTGACAATTGGTATCAAAGCGTGGTCCCAATCAGTGGAATCCCTTTGGAATTTTGTTGGGGTAAACTTTGGTGGGTTTGTTGCTGTAGAAAAATTTGAGGGCAGATAGCAAATGCAAATTTGAAAGCCGAGTTGCATGAGTGTGTGCAGCGACTCGAAGGATACGTAGGTGAGGCACTTTTGGGGGAAAGTAACTTGTTGTTAAACCAGATCAGGGCATTGGGTGCTGATTTGAAGAATTTGCAAGTTCACATGACGGACCGTGATTGTGCAACTGAGGAAAAACTTGATGGACTATCAGAGCAGATGGGGCGACTAGGGGTGAGAATTCAGTTATAACCGAACCGAGTAGCTTATTCGGTTATAACCAAAAATCGAAAATAACACACTTTTGATATCTGAACTGATAACTGAAATAGTAGATAACCGAATTACCGAATTTATTATTCGATTATTTGGTTAATAACCGAAATGAAAATACTATATACAACATATTATCAGCATAAAAATCTCATTACCAGAAAAAGAAAAAAAGCCAAAGATTTAACATAGATTAACATTAACAATGTTTAATACTGCATAAAACTTTGACTATTTGATTTGTGAGCAAATGAAAGATATAATCTTTCAATTTCCCATACACAGATTCTTATAAACGAAAAGAATCTAAAACGGAACAACCAACCAAACCAAATTATTAATGGCAATTCAATTTTAACTCAAGTTAATACAAAACTACTAGATTAAACCCCCAAATCTAAAGACACCACAACAAAAAACATAGAAGAACAAACTCATAGTAATAATAAAAACAGCTCAAATCTTTCTTTTATCATAATCCAGATCAGATCTAAGAGAGCTGGCCACAATCAGCAACGGTCACAGGCTTGGAGGTCCTTCCAGAACTGGATCCCGACGGTGAAATCACCTCTATGACACATGAATTGGGGGATCACATGGTGGAAACTCGATCCACCGTAGATTTTTATGCTGATAATATGTTGGAAATTTGGTATTTGGGATGAAATAGGCGAAGAGGTTGAGATGAGAATTTGGGATTTGGGACGAGAGAGGCGAGAGGCTGAGATGAGCTTGGGAAATGAAAAGGGTTAGTGACTTAGTGCAGACAACAGACTTGGGTGAATAGAATAGATTTATGTATAAAATTATTATTTTTAATTAATAAATTCGGTTATTCGAAATTTCGGATATCCTAATAGCTTGATTTTTACTCCCGAAACCGAATACTGAACAAAAAATTGGATATAACTGAAATTAGAAAAAAAATCGAATAACTGAAATAATTCGGTTTAAAAAATTCAGTTATGTTCAGTAATTCAGTTTTACCCGTTTTTTGCTCACTCCTAGGGGCGACATACCATCATTGGGGAAACGTTGGAAGCGAATTTCAACATAATATATGGGGAAATCACACTCATTAAGCAGGAAATATTGCAAACTAATGGGACGGAATCCACAGTGGTGCAGTAGAAAATGAAAAGTCCAGAATCAAATGCCTATGGTGGGAATCATAGTGCCAAAGAATTGGAGAATTTTCTGTGGGACATGGAGCAGTACTTCAAAATTGCTCATATTCGAGAGGCCCAGATAGTGGACATCATTAGCATGTATCTGAATGGTGATGCCAAGTTATGGTGGCGTACAAGGGTGGGATATGAAACTCGTCCTGCTATAACAACATGGTCTGACTTGAAGAAGGAATTGAAGAGGTAGTTCCTTTTGGCGAATTCGAGTTGGCAAGCGAGGGAGGCGATGAGACGTCTAAAGCACGACAATACTGTGCGGGAGTATGTGAAAATTTTCACATCGTTGTTGTTGGATATCAAGAGAATGTTCGAGGAGGACAAGGTATTCAACTTCATTACAGGTTTACAACCTTGGGCTCAAGACGAATTGTGATGACAAGGTGTAAAGGACTTTCAATCAGTGTGACTGTGGTAGAAAATCTTGTAGACATGCGGCTTGACAAGGCTGACCAAGGGGGAACCAAAACCAAGAAGGCAAACAAGGGTCGTGCCGCTGGAAATCTTGGTGATGGACATGAGAAATGTAAATAAGTTGCAGCTAGTGGGCAGAAAAACAAGGGGCAGTCCAAGGTGGGTGACTGTTTTATCTGTGGCGGGTCACATTTTGCACGAGATTACCCAAAAAAAGTGAAATTAATAACATTGATTGCTGATGAATATCATGAGGGGTCTGATTCGGGTGGAGAGGCAAGCCTCAATGTTGTTAGAATGAGATGTACACAGGTGCAGGGGCCTTCATGTGATCAAAAATAATTTGAAAATGTGTGTTATTCTTGGAGGGGGAGACGCCAAGTTCAGTACAAACAAAGGCATCAGATGGAATTGATGGTTGGGGAAAGATCTCTATGGTTTAACAATGGATGGACTGCTTAGAAGTTCTTTGACGAGGGCGTCAAATTCTTCAAGTGGGGGTGGTTTGTTAGACCCTTGTTAGCTCGACACGGAACTTAGCATGTTGAATGGTGGACAGTGTGCCAAGACTTGGATTAGGCATTCAATTCGGATGGGCGAAGCATTTTGTGACAAGTCAACTAGACAAACATCTTGGAGAGCTTTGAAATTAATATGTCAAAGCTAGTACTTGATATTATGTTCTTAAGATAATTATGTCTTCCTTATTGGTGCTTAGAATTATCGATACTTGTCTGAACAAAATTTAAAGAAATTTTTCCCTAAAAGAATTTATATATAATGACCCACAACCTCGCCCCGATTGGTCAGCAATGCATGGTCAAACCAAGTCTTAGCTCTCCCCTCCACAAAAGTGGGGTGCCCTTTGGGGCCTAAACTCATAAATAAACTAATTTTATATATAGTTAATTAATTTTTAGTCCTTAACCAATGTGAGACTTTATCTACCCATAAGCATTTATTATCATTTTTAATATGGTGATCTTTGAAAGTAAATTTTACATTCATTACCACATGGATTTAAGCTTCCAAATATTTGACGTTAATCTACTCATATAATAGAACACATTGATATGTGAATTTATCTGAAATGATTAATGAAACCCACTTAAATTTAAGCTCAAATTCTAACAAAGTTTACACTTTTATATCGTTTGTGGAGGCCTTGATGAGAATATTAAGTTTCAATTTTGTTTATTTTAAATTTATTTTAGTTTAGTTTTATGACTATTGTAACTCCATTCGAGAACAAACTAATTGTATACATACTTAATTGATTTTTAGTTTTTAACCAATGTGAGACTTTATCTTCCCACAAGTATTTATTATCATTTCTAATAGTGATTTTGGGAGTAAATTTTTCATTCATTACTCCCATGCATTTAAAATTCCAAATACTTGATTTTAATCTACTCATGAAATAAAACACATTGATAAGTGAATTTATCTTAAATGATTAATGAAACCCACTTAAATTTAAGCAAAATTTCTAACAAAGTTTACACTTTTATATCGTTTGTGGAGGCCTTAATGAGAATATTAAGTTTAAATTTTGTTTATTTTAAATTTATTTTAGTTTAATTTTACGACGATTGTAACTCCACTCGAGAACAAACTAATTGTATATATACTTAATTGATTTATAGTTCTTAACCAATGTGAGACTTTATCTTTCCACAAGCATTTATTATCATTTCTAAATGTGATCTTTGGGAGTAACACTATAAGAAAAAGTCTTTTTTTTGAGGGAACATATTCAATCGTAAATAGAGTAACTTCGACGGAACTATCCGTCGAAAGTAGTTCCCTCGAATATAAGGTATTTTCGACCGAATTTTGTCGAACATACACCCAGGAAAATGGAGCCAATGTTCCCGTCAGCGCCAACCATAATTTCGAGGGAATGGTACTTATGTTCGACTGATTATCCGTCGAGGATAATGTAACTTCGAGGGAATTAATTCCGAGAGAAAGTTCCGTCGAAAATATCCTTTAAAACCTTAAAAACATTTCAGCTCCCCCAGTCGCGCCTCATGTTATCTCTCAATTAACACAGCTCTATATATATCTCTCTCGTACGTCTCCTCTCTCTCTCAATCTCTTGTCTATCTACTCCCTCCTCCCTCTGGCAACGACCTACTCCCTCATCCTTTCGGCGACGACCTCTACTCTCTCCTCCCTCAGGCAATGTTTTCTTCCCCCTTCGGCAATGGTTTTTCCCCCTCCAGCAGCAATTTTCTTTTCCCTCCGGCAGCTGTTTTTGCACAGTTCCGGCAGCGATTTCTCCTTTTTCTATTCCTAGAAAGGTTAGTGGTTATGGGATTTCAGTATGGTTAATTTTTTTGCTAGCATATAAATGAAATGGGAATATATTGTTACTTAGTGAATATATTGTTGCTGAAATTATATATGAAATTGGGATTGTTTACTTTTTTAGCAACAATTGGAATTAAGTTTTGAGGAGTTGTTGTTGCAGATTGTTGGTTAAATATTGGGATTAAGTTTTGATATGATTAATTAGTTGTTGTTGCTGCCATGTTGTGAAAAAATTGGGATTATATTTGTGTCTTGGTTAATTTTTATGTATGTCTATTAGGCAGAATGAATTTTGTTGGCTGAATTTGGTCTATTTCACTACAAAAAAAGGGCTATTTCTGACAGAATATCCCGTTGGTTATAAGGATATTCCGTCGAGGTTAACCTTATTTCCGACGAAATATTCGGTCAGAAATTCGGTCGTATATAAGCAGGTCGAAATTAAGTCCATCCATCTTTCGGTCGGGGATACTTAACCTCAACGAAATTATCCTCGACCAAATATTTCGTCTGGGTTACTAAATGTTCGAATGAAACTAGTCTGTCGAGGATATTCGGTCGATGATAAGCATACCACGTGGCAGCCTGTCAAAAATGCCAAATCCCTTAAACTCGACGGAATTCCGTCGAGATTACCACTATTTTCGTCGAGACTATATGTGGCACGTGGCACATGACCAAAATGGCAAGGACTTAATTTCGACGGAAATCCGTCGAGAATAGTGCTTTTTTTAAATATTTTAGCTGTTTTTGCAATATCCAAGGATTTAACCCACATCTTGTACCTGTACCTGTATTCCCAACAACACATACACATACACAAGCTAACAATATGGCCAATAACATGAATTACAATTACCAAGGCCGACAATATGTCAAAAACCAAGTAAATGAGAAGTAAAAAGGTCAAAAATATCCCATAATCTAAACTAAATTATATCAAATATCTCATTAAGATAAATTAAACTAAATATCAAACCGCAACAAAACCAAAGTAATGACAAGGTTTAAACTATAATACATCAAAAATAATGTAAACTATTAAATAATGTAACTCAGAATGTAAACTAAGTCAAAAATAATGTAAACTACAAAATAATGTAAACTAAGTAAAGCTAGTAGAGTCCCCGGTGTGAGGAAGGATCATCGGGCGGGCGTCAACGCTGCTCTAGAGTATGAAAATTGCCATCATCGTCATCCCACTCGTCAGTCCGCTAGTCACCCTGTTGATACAATATAATGTAACTCATTAGTCCATATATATGATTCAGTTAAAGATAACTAAATGAAAATTAAATAGCATGCAGAATATATATTTGAATTTAAAACGAATAGTATACCTGAGGAGTAGAGCGCTGACTCAACATCGGACCAAATGCGTCCTCGACTAAGGTAACCACCATCCGAACAATCTCGTAGCGTATCGTGGCCCATTTCAGAAGGATACCCGCATACTCTCGGCGGTGGCACCAAATTTAACGCGTCATGAAGTGATGAGGGCAAAAAACGGCTAAGCGGTCCTCGACGATGGAACAACGGATCGGTCTCAAACCTCTCCGAACCTGCGCACCCATAATCTGTTGGAAACAAGCATCGTCTAAGCCAGCGCCCGTATGTGATGGTCCCACGGGGGCTCTCGGACGCAGACGCTGGCTAAAGCCTACAAAAAAATAACATGAATAATATTATAAGTTTACTTTATTCATAAACAAGAAATAAACTAAAAATATTATACCTCCTGGCAGTGTATAGGCGAGTATCCTCGGTAACCTCAAAGACTCGTCTGCGCCGTAGAGTAGTACTAGTGGGAGTATCCTGAGACGCGACCCAAAGAGTCGTCTCCTCGTCCCGAGATAAACTAATCTCGGACGGAGGGACGGTGGAATCTAACGTCTCAAAGATCGCCTAGCCTAAGAACCTCACAACTCCGCTTATCTGTACCGGTCTTCATGGAGCTTCTCAAACCGTTCCTGTAATTTGATATATGTACATGTAAGTTATCTTGGTATCATCATATAAATTACGTAATATTATCATAAATAATATTTATTATAGTAAATGTATTACCTGTATAGCTAGTGCTGCTGATGATATCGTCGACCTCGAAGTAGAGCCCTTCGGCGTATGGACTCTATCCCAGAATTCCATCATAGTAGAAGGTCGGTCCAAGCTACTCTGCATGGCCTAAATCATATACATTAAATAATATCACCTTAATTTACTATAGTTGCAGTTTAATATTAAACTAAACTAAAGGGAAATACATACCGACTTAACCTCCAGAAGTATATACAAATCGCAGCTTGTTGCGATTCTTCTTCATCTGCTCTGACTTGGTCTTGAACGCATCATCATCCCAGTATGCACACATCGCATCATCTTTGCGTCGATCTTGACATCACGTGGTGATGCTCTCAGTAAAAATAGTCCCGAAGCGATTCTTCTACCGCCTGGGACGCCTCTTCGTCAGATCTCGTATAACCAAATTAGGCATAATTCTTCAAATGTGGGCAATGATAATAAATAATACTACTATCCGCCTTGGTGATCCTACTCGATATATGTAGTATCTCTATCAAACAGACATAACATACGTATAATTAATTATTTGAACAATATGTAAATAACATGGACCTTGATTTAATATATGTAATTCGACAGGTATCCCTCTGGAGCAGTGGGCCGCGATACGCGAGAAGATTGTTCGGATGGTGGTTACCTTAGTCGAGGATGAATTTGGGCCGATGTTCAGTCAGCGCTCGACTGCTCAGGTATACTATCGTTTTAAATTCAAATATCTATTTTGCATGTTATTTAATTTTCATTTAGTTATCTTTAACTGAATCATATATATGGACTAATGAGTTATATTATATTGTATCAATAAGGTGACGAGCGGGATGATGATGATGGCGATTTTCATACTCTAGAGCAACGTCGACGCCCGCCCGATGATCCTCCTCACACCGGGTGTAAGACCCCAAATTTTATGAAACAAAAGTATTCAATTTTTCTATTCAGTAAATGGTTAAATTGATAAAAGGTTAAAGTTAAGGGTAATATATGTAAATATTTTAAATAAGCAAGTGGTTATAAAATATTCATTGTTGTCGTGGAATATTCTTGTTGTCGGAGAATATTCGCATTTACGGCAGTAAATGACCATTGTGGGCCCCATAATGTAATAAATGTCGGATGAAGAGAACGACAAATTTAAGTTTTATAAATAACGGCGTAATCAAGTCTCAGTAAACACTTTGTTGGAATACCCAATGGTTAAAACACGATGTAATACGGTGTTGCATGCAAGAAGACACCAGTATTGGACCAATTATTGATTCTTACGTAAAGAAGACACTACTCAATAATTGTTACAAAGAATTATTGCTCAATTTTTATTTTATTGATTCAATAATTGCTATGTTGATATTTTATATTATTGTTATTTCAATAATTGTCACTACACACAAGATTTTCCATTATCGGATCAATAGTTCATATTATTTTAATAATATTACTAGATAATATTATTGGCAATGTCTAGAAAGTTCATGCTCAAGGAGATGTTTGGTTACCTAATTGCTGCGCCAAGAATGAAAAATCCTTATCGAAAAGCCCCTTTTCTCGAGGACTACCGGTTGTCGAGATTGTGATTCGTAATATTATTTGTGAATAATTAATTATTGATTTATATGATAAGAAAAATATTTATTTATTTGGATATAAATGGAGGAATTTTTGGAAAAGTGATAATTGTTGAAAAATTGATATTTTATCTTTTCTGATAAAATATATTATTATATTACAATAATATAATAATGATGATATTTTTACAATGAATATGTGATATATGAATAAATGAGGAGGAGGAGTATTTTTATTACAATAAATATTTAAAACATGTTTTGTGTGTTGGTGGACCCTATTTTTGACTGAAATTTGATAAGCCTGCAAAATCGTCCGTATATGAATTCCGGTCAATTTCTGTTTGAAATTTAGAAAAACTTTCTTCTACAAAGTTGTAGAGAATTTGATTTCCTATGGAATGGACATAAATTCGTATTTTTCTAATAAAAGGGCTATTTATTATAAACTATTGAAGTTCCAGAATATTGGGTCTGAATTGATTTTGTTACAAAAATTGTTTAAAACATTTTTTTCTAGAAGGTGGGCCCCATAATTGTACTTTTGCATGTGGGAAATGTTGGAATCTAAATTCAAAAGAGGCGTATAAAATTTGTTATATAAATATATTATTTTATTAAATTTTCTGCTTTGGTATTCTAAGCATTTTTCTATAAATAGGGTGCTTAGGTTAGAATTGAAAATCACACCAGAAACTGAAGTTTTCTCTCTCTATATTATCGAGCTTATTTTTGTGAGTATTTAGATATCTTGAGTGTTGCTATACGGTGCAAGTTCGTTCAGCGTTATATCCGAATTTTTAGTCATAAGTACTATTCTTTTGAGGTAAGGGATAGTAAGTGATTGTTAGGGTTATTATGTTTTTCAGTTCGTAGTTTTTTCGACCCTCAAAAATTCTAAAAAAATTTGAAATGATAATTTGACGAGTTTTCTAGATTCTGTCCAAAAATGGCGATTTTTGGATGTGTAGATTAGGAGTTATGAATTTTATGAGAAAATACTGTTTTAAAAGTAAACCCTTATAACTCCTTGTGGCTAACTCCAAAATTGGTGAAATTTTTATTGGGACTACATGTATATAATAGAAGTATACTCTATAAAGTTTGGAATTTTTGGACAAAAGTACAATTTATGATAAATGTTTAAATATTCGGCAGTTTTGGCCATATGAAAAATAGTGAATGAATTTTAAAAATTTTGAGAAAAATATATGTTCAATATGGGATTATATTCTGCTAAATCCTAAAAAAGAAAAGTTTTTGGGACTGATTTGGTATTTTTTATAAAAATAGACTAGTTATGAATAAATGAATTAAATATGTTATGTGAAGTAAGAAAATTAGAAAATAGGATTTTATGGCTTGAGAATCCTATATAAGGAATATGCAGATTTTTGATGAGAGTTTTGGTTATTAGTGATGACATAATCTTATGAGTTTGGCATTTTAGGATGATTAAATGCATTAATTAGTAAAGTGTAGTTACTATTCATGAGTTACTATTCATTAGTTACTATTTATGAGTTACTATTCATGAATTACTATTCATGAGTTACTATTCACGAGTTACTATTCACGACAAAAATTGGTTTCTTTTTCTGGCCAAATTATCGTTGATATATGAATCTTACTCTTGAAATTAAATCCATGCTTTGATTATATTGTTTTCATTATTATATATAACATTTTTATAATCTTGGTGATGAAATTTCTCTTTGACTTGAGTGTAAAGATGGGTAGATTATTGGCATGATGATCGCGACTATGGGTTCTCTTTGGCGATGAAAGCAAAGATGAATTGTTGACTGGTATGATCATGACCATTGAATTTATAATTGAATATCTTTAGCTTAAGTACAAAGGTGAATTGATCAACATGGTTATAATTATTGTTTATATAAATTCTGAAATGATTATATATATTTCTTTGGGATATTAATATCTTTGGCCTGTAATGCAAAGATGAATGGTTGATGAATATCTTTGGCCCGTAGTGCAAAGATGAATTTATTAGTATGATTATGAACATGAACTGTGGTTTTGTATAACCATGATCTTTGATATTTCAGGTAAAGACAGATGATGAAAATTATCTTTGTCTTGGGTGCGAAGAGGAATTTAGAACCACAATTATGATTATGAGTTATTCACATTATTGTGGACAGAAACTGTTGATTGATGTAACATGGATAAAAAATTATTGGTAGACTTTTAACATGGAGAAGATAATAGACTTTATGGTCTATTTGACTCTTCTAATGGATTGCTTCGTTCAACTATGGTTGAAAAGTTTTATCATCTACCATATGTTCTAAATCTCTGATTTATTACTGATGAAGGCTATTGACAATTTAATTATCTTTAGTCATAATATTCTTTACTGAGCTAGTTGTGCTCACCCTTTTGCTTCACAAATCCTTTCAGGTAATAAGAGTGTAGCTGGGTCGAGCGGGGGATAACAGGGGAATAGAACGCTGGTCTCTAGATGTGGAGATTCTCCCTAAACAGTATAGAAAAGTGTGTTATATTATATACATCATTTAGTGGTTATATTTGGTGAATCAAATAGGGTGAGGCAAACCCAATGTTGGAAGGGTGTTTTGACACTATCATACAAGATGTCTAATGACATACAACCTCGTGTTATCATAAGACAAGGTTGTGCACATCCACTTGCTGAGTATATCTACGAGCACTACCTATATAATCTTAGAGTTTGGTTGAAGTATAGTTCTCAATTAAAGACAGTGGAGATAATTATATGTCAAGAGAAGACTCACCATTGGAAAGAATATGATAGTAATCTTTTCATTTTTCTTTGGGGTCTATTGGGTCAACCAAGGATAATTCTGTGGACATATGATATCTATCATAACCTAGACGCGTGGCCTTCCATGTACGAAGTTTTCCTTGAGCACTTTCTGAAGATTTTAATTTTTAAAACAGTTATTGACTGTACCTTTATGTAAGGTGCCATTGTGACGTGTTATCCAAGGTTGGGATGAGAGTCACAATTGGTATATATTTGTATCAAAACTCACAACATATGTGTTGTTGTATTTTGCACGACAATTGTAGTAATAAAGTTGTAGTTATTTTTTGTACCATATATTTGGCGACTCAGAATGGGTTGGGTGGATTGGACCTATTTTGGGGGCATCACAGTTGGTATCAGAGCTATAAGTAAATAGCCCCGAGCCTCTATTTTGTGACTTCCTATTGATAGGGGATGCACCGAAGCCAGACTCTCCGTAGGGGACGCCTTTCTACGGTGGCAAACTAATAGGTATCACTGTGAGGTGTTGTCCACGGTTGGGACATGAGTCACAGTTGGTATCAGAGCTTAGGGATATGATCTCTGGCTGAGATCCGGGATTAGAACTAGGAAGGGAGAGACGAGTCATATCCTTCGCTAGTGTGTGTCCTACCTAAGCTAAAATTTCTTACTTAAGTTGACAAATTGTGATATGTCATTTAACCTTTGTTTTGAAACTGTATTCTAGAATGATATCTGAAATACAGGAGATGTGCAATTGAGAAATCATGATGACATGGAAGATAGAATCGGAAATGGAAGCAAGGTATTGTCAACTCTTCGAAATACCAGGTACGTAAATTTTGGGGACGAAATTTCATAAGGAGGGGAGATTGTAAGACCCCGAATTTTATGAAATAAAAATATTCAATTTTTTTATTCAGTAAATGGTTAAATTGATAAAAGGTTAAATTTAAGGGTGATATATGTAAATATTTTAAATAAGCAAGTGGTTATAAAATATTCATTGTTGTCGGGGAATATTCATTATGTCGGAGAATATTAAATGCAGCCAGTATGACCATTTTAGGGCCCCATAACAAAATAAGCTGTCGGATGAAGAAAATGACAAATTTAAGTTTTTATAAATAATTGAATCAATCGTTCACAATTAACACCGTTGGAATACCCGGTGGTTAAAACACAATGAATACGCTGGTGTTGCACAAGAAAGCATACCTGCAGTATTGCACCAATTATTGATTCTTACGTGAAAGACACTACTCAATAATTGTTACAATGAATTATTGCTTCAATATTATATTTTATTGATTCAATAATTGCTACGTTGATATTTTATATTATTGTTGTTTCACTAATTGTCACTACACAGTATTTTCCATTATCAGATCAATAGTTCATATTATTTTAATAATATTACTAGATAACATTATTGGCAATGTCTATAAAGTTCTATCTAAGGAGATGTTTGGTCACATAATTGCGCGCCAGTAAGGAGAAATCCTTATCGAAAAGCCCCCTCTTTCTTGGGAACGACTGTCGTCGATTATTGTGATTACATAATATTATTTGTGAATAATTAATTATTGATTTATATGATAAGGAAAATATTTATTTATGTGGATATAAATGGAGGAATTTTTAGAAAAGTGATAACTGTTGAAAAATTGATATTTTATCTTTTCTGATAAAATATATTATTATATTACAATAATATAATAATGATGATATTTTTATAATGAATGTGTGATATACGAATAAATGAGGAGGAGGAGTATTTTTATTATAATAAATATTTAAAACATGTTTTGTGTGTTGGTGGACCTTATTTTAACTGAAATTTGATTATAGCCTGCAAAATTGTCCGTATGTGAATTTCGGTCAATTTCTGTTTGAAATTTAGAAAAACTTTCTTCTACAAACACTACTACAAAATAGTAAATAGACAACGCTTAAACCACAACGTTTTTTATAAAAATGTTGTGGTATTTTTTTTTACAACGTTTTTAAAAAAACGTTGTAGATATATATACAAAAACGTTATCTATTTAAAATGGCATTTTTTTTGATTTTAACTAGATAATGTTTTTTTAAAAAAAACGTTGTCTATGAACAAAAACACAGAGCTAAAAAAAAGCGATTAAATGAAAACTTTCCGCTCTCTTTCTCATTTGTCACCGAGTGTCTTCGTTTTTCATCTCTCTGTTTAATCTCTTTTCGTTCCATCTGGAAAACAAAAGCTAGGGTTTAGTGGTGAAGACGCTCATGAGTCTCCATCGTAGTCTCAAAAACAACGGATGGAGCAGAGCTCGAGGATTAGTGGTGAAGACGCCGGGTTTTGATAGAGGTGCAATCTTGGTGAAGCGCTTCACCAAGTCCACCACTCACCGGGATCATGCCCGCATCGCCTCTCAATCCTCGCCACAGAAAAGTAATACAAACTTCTTCTCCTCTATTGTTACCTCTACTACTATTCTTTCTTTTGCTATCTAATTCATCTTCTTCTCTTTTTTAACCTTAAATTGGTAGTTCTCGAGGGACCAAACATCCAGGGATCCTAATAATTTCTTCAATTTGAGGTATTTCTTACTAAAAACCATAATCATTTGGGCATATTTGTCAAACCCAGTTTTATGGTTTTAAATCATTTTCTAGTCGCGAGGTTTGGTCAAGAATCGGTACACAGTTGTTTTGGGGCTAGGGTTTCATCGTAAGTTCTTCATCTCTTTGGATTTGAATTATGGCTAATTAAATTAAAATTTGAATATTAGGATTTGTGTGTATTTATAAATACGTTTACCATAAACTGATTCTTGTGATAGATTTTTTTTTTTAATAATTATGTATCAAGACACAGTTTTGAGTTGGACGTGAATTCAAATTGGATAAAAATTTACATCGAGTTCAGTTTCATGGAGTAGTTGCCTTTTTTTTTCTCTCTTTTTTAATTTTATCTGATAATTATTTATTTAGGTTGCCTTAGATTTGTTTATTGCCAACAGGTAATCTTAGATTGTTCATTGTATTTTTGATGTTAAATTTTGGTTGCCTTGGTTACTGTAAATTATATCAAGCTATATAGTTCTATACCCTTTACACCCGATGGGTATTTATAAAAACATATATTATTAGATTTTATTTTAGTCACGGTTTGTATTGTATCGGTCCGCACTTTTTTTATTCGTGATGATTTTCTTAGCTTATGTAAACAAGGAGATCTCGAACTTGTATTACTTTTTCGTACACGATATGATGAAATAAGCTGCATTAATATTTCCATCAATAAACTCTATTTTTGCTTATATAGTTTTGATGTTAATCCTTTATTATAATTCTATGAGGGTTTTTGACTGGTTGAGGCTTAAATTGTGTTGATAAATTGCCGGATTATGGTCTCTCACTTTTTGATTGAATTCTTAGTGGATTTTGGTCTTGGTACGAATTATTCTTTTAGAGAACTACTGTAGTCTTCATGTTCTAAATGATTGTCTCTGTTTGCTAATTCTATTTCTCTCTCTCATTCTAATCTCAAAGGTAAGGTATTGGTCTACTTCCGCTCCACAAAGACATATCGTCATGATCTAAAAATATATACTTCGATGAGGTAGTGTATGCAGTATACTTCAAATATTTATGGGTTAATTTGCATGTGTTTGAGCACTATCATGTCAGTCTTCTAGTGTGTTTACTTGTATTTTGATCTTTACTTTAGTTTATTATCATATGAGCTCTTCTCCCACTTGTTGAGCAACTTGTACATAGCTTACCTCAGACTTTCATGTTGTGTATGAGCTGAAAAATTTGTACTTCTAAGTGTTATTTTCAGCCATGCTTTTTATGACAAGAGGATTTCTCAAGAGGTCAGCGGTGAAGCTCTTGGTGAGGTATGACTTTTGTACTTCTAAGTGTTATTTTCTGTTTTTGACGTATGCTTTGTGAGAGGGTGATGGTAACATAGTCATGTTAAATGACTCTGAGGAGTTCAAGGGTTATGTCTTCAAGATCATGGGAGGTTGTGACAAGCAAGGTTTCCCAGATGAAGCGGGAGTGTTGACTCTGGTCGTGTTCGCCTTTTTACTTGTTAGAGGTTGGTAGAATGTGGATCCGATGCTTTCGATATTCTCTTTTGATGGAAGTAATTCAACTTGGATGTATGTGTGCAGTCTTGCATGCTTGAGAGGATATGGTAGGCGCGAATTTGGAGAGGCGTCGAAGGAAGTCTCGTAAAAAGGATGCATTGTAAGCCCCGATCTCTCGCCTTACGAACTTGGTAATTATGAAGAAGGGTGACAATGATCTTCTTGGCTTTGACCGATGTTGAGAAACCAAGGATGAGAGGTCCCAAGAGAGCATCAAGATCGAAACTCTTTAACCTTACCAAGAAAGATGATGTCAGGAAGTATGTTAACACATATCGTCGAACCTTCACTACCAAAAATGGTGAATTCTCTTATCTTCTCTTTGTTATTTTCTACTGATTACTTTACAAGTGAGCGCAACAAATGAAAACACAGATAGAGATATAATATTATAGTTTACAGATTATATATTAATTTCAAATAACACATCTTTTAATCTTTATTTAATTATGTTTACAGGAAAGAAGGTCAGTAAAGCTCCCAAGATTCAGAGGTTGGTGACTCCACAGACTTTACAAAGGAAGCGTGCTAGAATTGCTGAGAAGAAGCAAAGGATTGCTAAGGCCAAATCAGAGACAGCAGACTACCAAAAACTTCTCGCTAGTAGGTTGAAGGAACAAAGGGAACGACGCAGTGAGAGCTAGGCAAAAAAGAGATCCAGACTCTCTGCAGCCTTTAAGCCTTCCATTGCTGCCTAGGTTGGGCTAATGTCCTTGGTTTTTTTGAGAGTAGTTGTTTGGGTGTTAGTTCTGAATACTTCAATAGTATGCTGGGGTGATTTTGACTATTATTTTATGGCAAGTAGTTCATTTGACTGCTTGATATGTGTACTACTGGTCTACTTTGAATTGATTGAGATTTTGGGTTATATTTTGTTTTGCAATGGAACGAGGATTTGTTTCTCTGATTTGCATATTAATTTTTTTTGTTTTAGCCAGTGAAGTAGTACTTCTATGAAAATGAATTGCAGGTGCATTGGTAATGTAGGTGAATTATAACTTTTTTTTCTTCTTTTTTTTAATATACAACATTTTAAAAACGTTGTGTAAATGTGCCTAAACGTTGTCTGATATACTAAACAACAACATTTTTATCCAAAAAACGTTGTGGAATCATACCTTCTACAACGTTTTTAAGCATTTGCTAATTTTTGAAAAACAAATTTACAATATTTTTTTTCCTAAAAAACCTTGTGTATTGTGCTTAACTACAACGTTTTAAAAACGTTGTGTAAGGGTGTCAAATAGACAACACCCTTAACCACGGCGTTTTTCTGACTGAAACCACAACGTTTTTTCCGCGTTGTCTATTTACTGTTTTGTAGTAGTGAAAGTTGTAGAGAATTCGATTTCCTATGGAATGGACATAAAATTCGTATTTTTCTGATAAAAGGCTATTTATTATGAACTATTGAAGTTCTGGAATATTCGGTCTGAATTGATTTTGTTACAAAAATTGTTTAAAACATGTTTTTCTAGAAGGTGGGCCCCACAATTGTACTTTTGCATATAGGAAATGCTGGAATCTGAATTCAAAAGAGGCGTATGAAATTTGTTATATAAATATATTATTTTATTAAATTTTCCGCTTTGGTGTTCTAAGCATTTTTCTATAAATAGGGTGTTTAGGTTAGAATTGAAAATCACACCAGAAACTGAAGTTTTCTCTCTCTATATTATCGAGCGTATTTTTGTGAGTATTTAGATATCTTGAGTGTTGCTATACGGTGCAAGTTCATTCAGCGTTATATTCGAATTTTCAGTCAGAAGTACTGCTCTTTTGAGGTAAGGGATAGTAAGTGATTGTAAGGGTTATTATGTTTTTTAGTTCGTAGTTTTTTCGACCCTCAAAAATTCTGGAAAAATTTGAAATGATAATTTGATGAGTTTTCTAGATTCTGTCCAAAACTGGCGATTTTTGGATGTATAGATTAGGAGTTATGAATTTTATGGGAAAATATTGTTTTAAAATTAAACCCTTATAACTCCATGTGGCTAACTCCAAAATTGGTGAAATTTTTATTGGGAGTACATGTATATAATAGAAGTATACTCTGTAAAGTTCGGAATTTTTGGACAAAAGTACAATTTATGATAAATGTTTAAATATTCGACAGTTTTGACCATATGAAAAATAGTGAATGAATTTTAAAAATTCTGAGAAAAATATATGTTCAATATGGGACTATATTCTGTTAAATCCCAGGAAAGAAAAGTTTTTGGGACTGATTTGGTATTTTTTTCATGAAAATAGACTAGTTATGAATAAATGAATTAAATATGTTATGTGAAGTAAGAAAATTAGAAAATAGGATTTTATGGCTTGAGAATCCTATATAAGAAATATGCAGATTTTTGATGAGAGTTTTGGTTATTGGTGATGAAATAATCTTATGAGTTTGGCATTTTAGGATGATTAAATGCATTAATTAGTAAAGTGTAGTTACTATTCATGAGTTACAATTCACGAGTTATTATTCATAAATTACTATTCATGAGTTACTATTTATGAGTTACTATTCACGAGTTACTATTCACGACAAAAATTGGTTTCTTTTTCTGACCAAATTATCGTTGATTTATGAATCTTACTCTTGAAATTAAATCCATGTTTTGATTATATTGTTTTCATTATCATATATAACATTTTTATAATCCTGGTGATGAAATTTCTCTTTGACTTGAGTGTAAAGATGGGTAGTGTCAGGAATAAGCATGTGAATGATATTCCTATTTAAAATATGATTTGATTATGATATATATATATATATATATATATATATATATATATATATATATATATATATCAATGAATATGCAAGTATGCTTGCATTAAGAAAAGTCAGAAAGTCCTTTGATAAATAATAGAAATATATGTACAATGACTTAGAATGAATTGATCAAATATGTTAGGTTGATCCTACATAAGTAAAACACTTTTGTAAAGTCCTTAAAAAGAAATGATGTACAAGGACTATTAATATAGAAAGATCAAGCTTGTTAGGTTGATCTTATGATGTAATAGATAGGCTAGTCCGATCGTTGAAAGCTTGCACTGTAAGTCGTAGTCCGCCAGTGAGTCAAGAGTTAACTCGAGAGCTATCGAGGCGAATAGGAGTATGCAAGATAGTAGATCTCGAGTTCGTAGATCGCCAGGGAAACGCGAAGGATCGTAGTGTATCGAGTGAGCTTCCCTCGGGATCGTGGTGTCGAGGAAGGAAGTCGTGTTCGAATCGTGAGAGACACGCCTTCACGAGCCGATCGGTCATCTGCCGAAGCCAAGACAGAAATGTAGACTACACTCAGAGTCGTAGAGTCTACTGATTCCAAAGCCAAGTCAAGGATCGTAGATCACACTCTGAGTTCGTAGAATCTATTGATTACATGCAGATATTGTAGTCAAGCAAGATCAGATGAAGACAACAAGCAAGGTAGAAATCGTAGAGTGTCAAGATCTGATCTCGGGATCGTAGTGTCTGCACCAGCCGAAGTTGAATCGTAGAGTGCAGAACTACGACCTCAACAGAAGTGCCCACAATGCCAAGAATGCATCGTAGAGCATATACGGTTCTCAACAAATGAGCACTCCCAGAATATCCAAAGGAATGAAGCCTCTGGTTCAAGCTGCAAGCTTCATCCAAGGAAACCAGAGAGCACTCAACGAATGGCATGCAAAGCTAACGAAGATCTCAAAGACCAACCCAATCAAAGATCAAGATTGAGGTGTAAGGCCATTTGTGATGAAGTCTTCCACAAGGAGATCCAAAGAAGACTTCAGAAGCTGACTAAAGAAAGTCAGCTTATGCAGTAGCTATCAAGTGAACAGAAGACAACGATCTTGGAAGCAACCAAGATTATAGTGTTTGCCAAACAGAGAAGGAACTGATGGAAGGTGAACCAAGATACTGGTCAGCTTCTGAAGAGCAAGGCTAAAGTGATTAAGTGCAGGGTCAGTTCATTGATGATAAGTGAGCGAAAGATCACAAGGAGAAAGCAAGCTGGATGCGCCACAAATCTGAAGTGTCTTGATGTTCAGAAGGGGACCAGAGCAAGGAATTAGGCCATCAGTCTCGAGAACGAAATAAGCAAAATGTAAGTATTGAAGCACTGCATAATACAAGGAAGAAATGTTCTACATTGAAGATCCAATCAACACTCTTCAAGATCGTAGTGTTAACTCAACCAGTCAATGAGCAACACTCAACAAAACACTACGATCAAGTCCTTGAAGACGCATCATCGTAATCGAGAGTCCAAATAATCAAGAGGCAAGCATTGGTAAAGGTTCAATCTGAAGGGTAATATTCGGACAAGTGCTTATTGAGAGCATCGATGCAATAGGACAACCTCTGATCGAGAAATCAGAAAGAGGTAATAAAGTCTTCAACCTACCCAAGACATTAAAGTGATACATCTGACAGGGTAGGTGAAACAGTAGACTGCAGCGTCAGAAAAAGTATGACAAGTCACATCAAGCAGTCTACCTCAAGCAACTCAAAATCTATGAAGAGATTTGAATAGCCTTCAACGGCTACTTTCCAATGGAAGGATTGGGAAGGAGTATAAATGAGGAAGAGCTTCAAAGATCAAAGGTTGCTGGAGTTGCCGAGTTTGGAGAGAAGGTGGACTGATTTAAACCATGTGAAACAGTGAGTCCGAAGGCTCACTCTACGATCCACCAAGAACACTCAGAAGTCAGATAAAGAAAGAAGTAGAAGTGTGAGTTCTACTATGTAGAAGTGAGAGTTCTACTACATGAAGAGTGTTCAGAATTTCCGAGAGAAAGAAGAGCATCATGACATTTTGATGTCCATCATGGGAAGACTCCAAGTACAATAGAGAAGAGCCTACAATCATCTTAGCAAGTCCATCATGAGAAGGCATCAAGTAGAAAAAAGGAGATCACAAAAGCCATCTTGGTGTCAAGCATGAGAAAGCTTCTAAGTACCTAATAGAAGAGCCTAGAGTCAGCTTGGAAGCCTCTCATGTGCAGTCATCAAGTACCAAGGAGAATGATCTTCAAAGCAGTTCAACAAGGGGTCATCCAAAGTGATTGAGTAACCAAAGAAGCTGAGCATCATGCAACACTCAGTTGCACTTCAAGGATGATTAAGCTAAGCTGTTAAGTATAGAAGATGTTCAGAGCATGAAGACAACTTAGCAGCTCTGCACCGACTCCAACAACAACAAACAAATAACTCAACAAAGCCAGGGGCACTCGAGGGTCCTTTTCGGAGGACTAAATGAAGCGGGGCGGTAGGATCCTTGTCCGAAGGGACTAAACAAAGAAGGGCTAAAAGGGTCCTTGTCCGAATGGACTAAATGAAGTTCCAAGGCTGCTAGCCTTGAAGAGTTCTTAGTGAACTGAAGTTCCAAGGTCACGGGCCTCAAGGAATCTTAGTGATTCGTGTGCTTGCCTTCCTTGGTGGAAATCCTGCTAGTTGAAAGCGGAAGAGTGGATTAAGAGCTTGAGTCTCTCAACCACTTAAAACCCTCGTGTCTTTTACATTATGTCATTTACATTATGTACTATAACCTACTTAAAGCTGCTATGTATGTTTTAACTTCTTACAACTAAACTTACTCTACGAACAATGTATGTATGATTATGAATATATCAATGAAGGGGATCTTTTACTTATTCTGCTATGCTTGAAAAGATTCTCATGTTTGTCATATGTTGACTATGAACAATATAATATAAACCAGAAAAGTATTTGAAATATAAAGGATCTATTCAACCCCCCCCCCCTTCTAGATCTATTGTGCCCTCTGGGAACTAACAATTGGTATCAAAGCAGGTTCTCATGCTATATTCAAAAGCTAATCGCTTTGAGTCTGATCCAAGGCACTAACATTGTTCTAAACTTAGTTTAGTAGTAAGTAACTTGTTATATGCAGATGAGCTCAGATGTTGGAAATATTAGTATAGGTTAAATGTTTATATACACCTGAAGCTGCTCAGATTGGTCCATGGTCTCTATTGATACATCAATAAGATCAATCCTAGCCTGCAGTCAATCTTGTAGTCCCAAGACCAGACGAGATCACTCAAGAGACGTCAATGACAAAGAGTCAAGCACCCACCAGTCTGAAAGATAAAGAAGCTATACTTGCTAAGAAATGCTTATCGAAGAGAAGAAAGAAGATCTTCTCAAACTTATGTCTGGCCAACCAACAGCTGGGTGCAAACTCTGTCAGCTAAAGGATGTCAAAGATCTTAATGCTGAGATTCTCTTGGCCTATATCTTCAAGATCACTACTGATTGATTAAAGGCCAGCATGAGCAATAAGCTGTCAGGAGAAAAAGTAAAGCTATGCTCATCAATACCTAAACTCAGTATATCTATGATAAATGACTATTTAGTAACTGACAGTAAAAAGGTACGGTTCCTCACTATTATAAATGCATTCTTCATAATTGCATCTCCTTATGAACTATAACAGGATTTTGTCAAGAAGTCATAATCTACCTAAAAAAGTGAAGAGAGAAAGTAACCTGAGGATGGAAACTCAAATGACTATAAACTTTCTCTCCATCCAAGTTTTAGGTTGAAGATGACATCTTGAAGGAAATCTGAAATAGGTCATAAGAACATCACTGGCCTAATAAACTTTTTGTGAAATAATCGTTGCTGGTGGGTTAGTTTGTATGTACAAGCCTATGTTCTAAGTGTTTGACAACTCACAGAGTATGATCAGTTCTACAAAAGGATCTGGCTGATCTGTAGAAACTGATCACCTCCATGGATCAACTAGATACTCATAAATCGTAGAGTTGATCTCTACTCTGAACACTTAAACACTATGAACATAATCCAGTAAATGATGAAACCATCATAGATAGAGAGTGTGTTATTAAATGCCATATCCTACACTCACTCATCATCATGCATCTCAAAATGTATTATCTTAAGATAGTTGCATGCATGAATGTCTGTTGGTGATAAATATGATGATTGCCCAAATAAGAGGAACAGGGTTCTAGAAAACTAACCTAGCAGGACCCATTTAATTATGGGTACCAAAAATAGAAATATATTTAAACCTGCAGGTACTTGGTCAGTCTGACCACACTAAGGAATGGTGAAGCAGAAGACTTAAGTCAAGAAGACTCAACCAGCAGAAGGCTAAGGACAATTTAGAGATGATTCTGATAGAGTTCCTATATGTCCAAGCCTGTCCTTGAAGACCCTCTGAGCTAACCAGAATAGAGCTCACATGGCTGCTAATCTGTATATATAGAAGCAGGCCATTCAGCCAAATAAGGAAAGGGTCTTATGTGCTCAAAAACCAATCAAGAATGCTATATGGTAAGAAACCTCAAGAAAGCTCACAACAGAAGATTATCGAACATCATTCAAAAGGAACTTATTGCGATAGTAGAACTTCACAAACACAACTATCAAAGAAGACTACGTTCGTAGTGCTATCATATAATCGTAGAGTGATCAGTCTTAAAAATACTCATCTCTACGATACAAGGAAATCCGAGCAATGATGGAGATTCCAGTCAGAAGGAGATATGCAAGGCTATCTTCAAATGAACCTGAAAAAGAGGGAATCACATCTATCTGGAAAGACAGCGTCAACAACGGAGGAGCAGTGATCTGTTAAGGAACAACAACACTGAGATATACTATGAAAAGTTGTACCAGCTACAGAGTCCCAAAACTTTGTGGCTGATGAACCAAATGAAGATCCATAGTCAGTAGAAACGTCTCAAAACGTACTACTGATAACCCTTCAGCCACCCAACCCATAATCGTGAAGTGCCTACGATCAAACATATGATCGTAGTATAAAAAGTAGGAGGACACCACGATTTCAGCAATGCAGTTGTCTAACTGGTAGAAGACCTCCCACTCAGAAGAGGTCGAATGAGATGTCATTACAAATCACTGCTATAGTATTCCATTTGGAAAGCGCCTCAGGGACAAACCTGACCCTTAGCTCACTAAGAGGTTGGCCCTTCCTGACCTACCTTGACCCAGAAGGAATGTTTGATCTAGTTCATCTCAAAGATCAAGTCAGTCAACGATCGTAGAGTCGAGTTTGAAAAGAACTAAATGATCGCAGTGCAAACTCAACGATCGTAGTGCTACCTTAACGATCGTAGCACAACCTCAGCAATCGTAGAATACAACTCAATGATCGTAGTCCTACCAAAGGGTACTCTAGTTCACAAGAAGCTTGGAAAATGAGACACTTGCTAAACCATTCAAGTGGAGGAGATAAGTTCGAATACTACAGTGAGTGAGCTATGCTGCATCAAAGTAAGGATAAAAGACAAAGCCATCCACTACAACATCTCTCAGAAGTTGATCGTTGAGTTAAAAAAGGAAATTTTAGAGTCTATAGCTGCCTCATCATGCTACTCTATGAATCAAAAGGTCAACGGTCAAAGCCACGTCGTTTAAATGACTACTCTTCTAAAAGGAAACATCTAACTGAAAAGTTATGGGGAGTTACAGCTCATTACTGGGCATCGTGCAACCAATGGACGGTTGACACATCACTGAGTATGCAGAGTTGGAAGGAACTGCCTTAAAGACAATTTTAAATCTGCAGACAGTTACCAAAAATTATCGAACCTCTCTCCCTCCCATTTTTAAAACCCTAGAAAGCTTTTCAAGAGCGAATTCAGTTTACCCTCCAGAGCCTTACCAAATCCTAGATAGCCATCTCAAGATAAACCTCTCTAAATCAAACACCCACGCCTTGAACTATTCAAATGGAGAATCGCAAGTTATCACCCAAGATTCACTTGAACCAAATCGTTTGAGAAATCGAGAAGAAGTTCGTGGACATTCTTGAACTCGTAAAAAAAGTCGGGTTTTCGTAATGTCTTGAGACAAGTACTCGTGTGTACATTGACCGTTAAAGAGTTCTACTCAAACGTCTCCATAAACTCGAACCTGCTTCTACCAAGGTTAAAGGTCAGACTCTGAAGCTGAAATATTTTGACCTAAATCAATGCCTAGGTTTTCCTAACCAAGGGCTAAAGAACCTTGAAGATGTCAACACTGAACAAGCAAAGGAGTTGATGGGGTACCAAAGGAACCCTAGTTTCAAAGACATGAAAAAGAAGGAGTTTCCTGAAGAATATGAGTTCCTAAATTTGAAATTGTTGGAAAGTGCATATCAGGCAAAAAAACACCGCATATGATACAAGTTGATTGACCAACAATTGAAGATAATGTCAGCTATAGTTCTGAAGAAATAAATTGACTTTGGAGCTATCTTGTTCGATCAAATCTCCAAGTGGGTAGAGAAGGCTGAGAAGAAGAAATCCACTGAAAAGCCTTTGACTAAAGTATTTCATGGAAGGATGCTGAGTATTATACTGAAGAAGAAACTAGGAGGGAAAATCAAGGATGATGAAGGAGAAACATTGAAAGTGCACAAAGTAATGTCTCCACAATTATTTGAGAATTGGAAGAAGAACCCTAAGGAGAACAAAAGGTCGACAAATTGAGTGCAAAGAAGAAAGCCTCTGCAAAGAAGAGAAAGATAGTTGAGGAAGAGAGCTCAGAGTCTGATGACTCTGTAGAAGCAGAAATCACATCAGTCAGAAAGAAATCAAAAATTGTGAAGAAAGCTAGTTATGAGAAGAATGCCCAGGCCCCACCAAGGAGAGTCTCCTCAAAGGACAAGGATAAAGAAGAAAAAGTCCTAACTGCTGAAACAACGAAAAGAAGAAGCAGCAGGTTGCTTAAAGGGCCAGTTAGCAAGAAAGCTAAGGTGGAAGACTCACCATCCTTAGCTTCCCAAATCAATGCATCAGACGAAGAAAGGGACGTAGAGTCAGCAGAAGAAAAAGAAACAGATGTCAAGGTCCAGTCCCCACAGTCAGCATCCAGAAATGAAAATGAAGCTAATGAGATGGAAGAAAGTGCAGCAACTGCTGATGAAGAAGAATGTGCAAGCCCAGTGGCTAATTCTCAAAGTAGTCACTCTGATGATAAAGAAGAAATCCAAGATGACCAAATTGCATCCCCAAATGCAACTGCCCCAATGACCCAAGATGATAGGTCAAGTAATGCTGTGTCTGAAGAAGAAGAACCTGCCCCCACCAATCCAGATAGCCACCTTGCTGAATCAAGAGTTGATGAGATGACAGAAGAAGAGTCTGACTCTCCTCTACCTGAACCTCTAAGAAGAAGGAAAAGCTACAGACTGCAAGCCAAGTTTGCCTTCAAAAGAAGCAGTGGTCAATCAAATGCCATCATTGAATTGAGTGATGATGAATCAGATCCCGTGGAGAAAATGTCAAGAAGAAGAAACCAACAATGAAGAAGATGAATCAAGAAGATCTCGTCAAGAAGGTTTTGAGAATGAAATACAGCAAGAGGAATTCGAGTAGAGCTTCCTCGAGATCGTAGTGTGCTGAGGAAGTCATGTTCAGAATCATAGAGACAGCCTGCCTATGAGCCGACCGGTCATCTGCCGAAGCCAAGACAGAAACGTAGACTACACTCAGAGTCGTAGAGTCTACTGATGCCAAAGCCAAGTCAAGGATCGTAGATCACACTCTGAGTTCTTAGAGTCTATTGATTAGATGCAGAGATCATAGTCAATCAAGATCAGATGAAGACAACAAGTAAGGCAGAAATCATAAAGTATCAAGATCTGATCTTGGGATCGTAGTGTCTGCACCAGCCGAAGTTGAATCGTAGAGTGTAGAACTACGACCTCAACAGAAGTTCTCACAATGCCAAGAATGAATCGTAGAGCATATACGGTTCTCAACAAATGAGCACTCCCAGAATATCCAAAGGAACGAAGCCTCTGGTTCAAGCTGCAAGCTACATCCAAGGAAACTAGAGAGCACTCAATGAATGGTATGTAGGCTAACAGAAGATCTTAGCACCAACCCAATCAGCATAAAGATTGAGGTGTAAGGCCATTCGTGATGAAGTCTTCCACAAGGAGATCCAAAGAAGACTTCAGAAGCTGACTAAGGAAAGTCAGCTTATGCAATAGCTATCAAGTGAACAAAAGACAACGATCTTGGAAGCAACCAAGATCGTAGTGTTTTCCATACATAGAAGGAACTGATGGAAGGTGAACCGAGATACTGGTCAACTTCTGAAGAGCAACGCTAAAGTGATTAAGTGCAGGGTCAGTTCATTGATGATAAGTGAGCGGAAGATCACAAGGAGAAAGCAAGCTGGACGCACCATAGATCTGAAGTGTCTTGATATTCAGAAGGGGACCAGAGCAAGGAATTAGGCCATCAGTCTTTGAGAACAGTCGAAGCAAATATAAGTATTGAAGCACTGCATAATACAAGGAAGAAATGTTCTACATTGAAGATCCAATCAACACTCTTCAAGATCGTAGTGTTAACTCAACCAGTCAATGAGAAACACTCAATAAGACACTACGATCAACTCCCTGAAGACGTGCATCAGAATCGTAGAGTCCGAATAATTGAAAACTGAAGCATTGGCAAAGGTTCAATCTGAAGGGTAATATTCGGACAAGTGCTTATTGAGAGCATGGATGTAATAGGACAACCTCTGATCGAGAAATCAGAAAGAGGTAATAAAGTCTTCAACCCGCCCAAGACATTAAAGTGATACATCCGATGTAGTAGGTGAAATAGTAGATCTAGTCAAAAAAAAGTATGACAAGTCACATCAAGCGCCTACCTCAAGCAACTCAAAATCTGTGAAGAGATTTGAATATCCTTCAATCTGCTACTTTCCAACCAAGGATTGGGAAGGAGTATAAATGAGGAAGAGCTTCAAAAGATCAAAGGTTCTTTGGAGTTGCCGAGTTTGGAGAGAAGGTGGACCGATTTAAACCATGTGAAAAGCAGTGAGTCCGAAGGCTCACTCTACGATCCACCAAGAACACTCGTAAGTCGATAAAGAAAGAAGTAGAAGTGAGAGTTCTACTACATGAAGAGTGTTCAGAACTGCCGAGAGAAAGAAGAGCATCATGATATCTTGATGTCCATCATGGGAAGACTCTAAGTACAATAGAGAAGAGCCTACAGTCATCTTAGCAAGTCCATCATGAGAAGGCATCAAGTACAAAAAGGGAGATCACAAAAGACATCTTGGTGTCAAGCATGAGAAAGCTTCTAAGTACCTAATAGAAGAGCCTATAATCAGCTTGGAAGCCTCTCATGTGCAGTCATCAAGTACCAAGGAGATGATCTTCAAGGCAGTTCAACAAGGGGTCATCCGAAGTGATTGAGTAACCAAAGAAACTGAGCATCATGCAACACTCAGTTGCACTTCAAGGATGATCAAGCTAAGCTGCTAAGTATAGAAGATGTTCAGAGCATGAAGGCAACTTAGCAGCTCTGCACCGACTCCAACAACAATAAACAAACAACTTAACAAAGCCAGGGCCTGAGGGGTCCTTGTCCAGAGGGACTAAATGAAGCAGGGCTAGAAGAGTCCTTGTCCGAAGGGACTAAACAAAGAAGGGCTAAAAGGGTCCTTCTCTGAAGGGACTAAATGAAGTTCCAAGGCTGCTGGCCTTGAAGAGTTCTTAGTGAACTGAAGTTCCAAGGCTGTTGGCCTTGAAGGAATCTTAGTGATTCGTGGTGCCGCCTTTCCTTAGTGAAAATCTCGCTAGTTGAAGGCGGAAGAGTGGATTAGAGCTTGAGTCTCCGAACCACTTAAAACCCCTCAGGTCTTTTACATTATGTCATTTACATTATGTACTATAACTACTATAACTGTTATGTATGTTTTAACTTCTTACAACTAAACTTACTCTACGAACAATGTATGTATGATTATGAATATATCAATGAAGGGGATTTTTTACTTATTCATTGTGTCTGAAAAGATTCTCATGTTTGTCATATATTGATTATGAACAATATAATATAAACCAGAAAAGTATTTGAAATAAAAAGGATCTATTCAACCCCCCCCCCCCCTTCTAGATCTATTGTGCCCTCTGGGAACTAACAGGTAGATTATTAGTATGATCGTGACTATGAGTTCTCTTTGGCCAGTAGTGCAAAGATGAATTGTTGACTAGTATGATCATGACCATTGAATTTATAATTGAATATCTTTAGCTTAAGTGCAAAGGTGAATTGATCAACATGGTTATAATTATTGTTTATATAAATTCTGAAATGATTATATATATTTCTTTGGGATATTAATATCTGTGGCCTGTAGTGCAAAGATGAACGGTTGATGAATATCTTTGGTCCGTAGTGCAAAGATGAATTTATTAGTATTATTATGAACAGGAACCGTGATTTGGTATAACCATGATCTTTGATGTTTCAGGTAAAGACAGGTGATGAAAATTATCTTCGTCTTGGGTGCGAAGAGGAATTTAGAACCACAATTATGATTATGAGTTATTCACATAATTGTGGACAGAAATTGTTGATTGATGTAACAAGGATAAAAAAATTATTGGTAGACTTTTAACATGGAGAAGACAATAGACTTTATGGTCTATTTGACTCTTCTAATGGATTGCTCGTTCCGCTACAACTATGGTTGAAAAGTTTTATCATCTACCATATGTTCTAAATCTCTGATTTATTACTGATGAAGACTATTGACAATTTAATTATCTTTAGTCATAATATTATTTACTGAGCTAGTTGTGCTCACCCTTTTGCTTCACAATTCCTTTCAGGTAATAAGAGTGTAGCTGGGTCGAGCAGGGGATAACAGGGGAATAGAACGGTGGTCTCTAGTTGTGGAGATTCTCCCTAAATAGTATAGAAAAATGTGTTGTATTGTATACATCATTTAGTAGTTATATTTGGTGAATCAAATAGGGTGAGGCGAACCCAACGTTGGAAGGGTGTTTTGACACTATCATACAAGATGTCTAATGACATACAATGTAAGACCCCAAATAATTAATAAATGAAATTTAATTTCCTCTAATTATTATTTTGAAATAGTAAGGGTTGATGTGATTAATGTGGATAGTTATGGGTAAAATACGCAAATATTTCAAAATAAGCAAGTGGTTATAAAATATTCATTGTTGTCGGAGAATATTCGTTTAGTCGTGGAATATTCGTACTGTTGGGGAATATTCATACGACGGCGCAGCCATGTGTGGGCCCCATAATGGAAAGCGATTGGATGAAGAAAACGACAAATATAAGTTGTTTAAAAATAACTACAGAAGTTGTATCACAGAATTAATCTACCGTTAAAATACTCGGTGGTTAAAACACGATTGCACCAATTATTGATTCTTGCGTAAGAAGGCACTACTCAATAATGGTTACGATAATTACTTATCAAAGATTTTATTTTATTGATTCAATAATTGCTTTGCGTTGATATTTTATATTGTTTGTTGTTTCAATAATTGTCATTACACAAGATTTTTCATTATCGAAGCAATAATTCATATTATCTCGAATAATATTATTAGATAACATTATTGGCAATGTCTAGAAAGTTCTGTCTAAGGAGAGGTTTGGTTACCTAATTGCGCCGCCAAAGAAGAGAAATTCTTATTGGAAAGCCCTCTTTCCCAGAACTACCGGTTGTCAATACTGTGATTCTATAATATTATTTATGAATAATTAATTATTGATTCATATGATGAGCAAAATATTGATTTTATGTGGATATAGATGGAGAAAATTTTTAATGTGACAATTGTTGAAAAATTGAAATTTTATCTTTTCTCGATAAAATAATTCATTTAAATATATTATTATATTTTAATAATATAATAATGGTGATATTTTTACAACGAATGTGGGATATATGAGTATACGAGGAGGAAGAGTATTTTGTTGCAATAAATGTTTAAAACATGTTAAACATGTCGGTGGACCCCATTTCTTAACTGAAATTTGATTATAGCTTGTAAAATCGCCCGTTTATGGATTTCGGTCAATTTCTGTTTGGAATTTTGAAAAACTTTCTTCTGCAAAGTTGTAGAGAATTGAATTTCTATAAAAACTCATGAGATTCAATTTTCTCGACAAAAGAGCTATTTATCATGAATTATTGAAGTTTCGTAGTTCAAAATAATTGATTTTTGGAGTTTAAAATGTTTTTTGTAAGAAAAAACGTTTTTTATTGCAATTTAATTGGCGTACATGTGTTAGAAATGATCTGAATCAGTTGGTAAAAGTGGGCTTGACAATTATATATATATATATATTATTAATTTATTAAATTTTCGCTTTGGTGTTCTAAAGCATTTCCTATAAATAGAGAGCTTAGGTTAGAATTAAAATTACACGAAATCAAGTTTTCTCTCTATATTATCGAAGCGTATTCTTGTGAGTATTTTGAGTATACTTTGAATATTGCTATACTGTGCAAGTTCAAGTCATAGCCTATATCCTGTGTTTAAATTAAAGTATAAATCTTTCGAGGTAAGGGATATTATTTCTTTCAGAATGATATTATTTCTTCAATATCATTATCTTTAAATATTGATCTGAAGTTTTTGGAACTTTTAGTGCTCCGGGTTACTATTCACGATACTCTGGCACTATTCACGAATACTGCACTATTCATCGAAAAATAAAAAATTCTTTTAGTCCAAAATATCTATTCGGATACTAGCTTTGATTGTATCCATGTTTTGATCATTCTTGAATTTTACACCACTATGATTATTTTTGAGGTATTTTTGGACGTGGATAAAACAAAGTACGAATCCTTAATCCTTAATCCTTGTCATTTTGTTTCACCGGATTCGCTTCTTTAAAAATATTTTTCATCATCCTCGGTCTTAAATGATGATATTATGGAATATCTTTGGCACATAGTGCAAAGATTAATGATTTCGATGAATATCTTTGGCCCAGTAGTGCAAAGATGAGCAGTGTTTAGATGAACATGACCAATCGATGAATATCTTTGGCTGTAGTGCAAAGATGAATATTTGATTCCGTATATATTGATTGATGTTATAGGGATAATGAGATAGATGATGAACTTTAAAATTCATACATAGAAGATAGTAGTTTGCATTCTCTACTTGACTCTTCTAATGAATTATTATTTCATTGCGAATATTGATTTAAAACTTGTTGTCTATTGTATTCTATTAGATTTTTCCTGTTGAAGACTAACGATAATTTTGTTGTATATTATTTTAGTCATAATATTCTTTATCACTAGTCGAGCTCACACTTTTCCTTTTTGTTCTATTTTTCTTCTCGTGAGGCGAGAATGTAATGAGAATACTGAGTCTCGAAGTACTGGAATGATGGTTATAGAGAGAGTTGTTTAGTAGTCCTCACCATTTTTGTAAAATAATGTATCAATAAATGTGATGAGAATTTATTTGGGTATAGATATTGTCTAGAAGATAATATTTGTATTCAAACTCACAGTTTTACTGTTGTAATAATAAAGTTGTAGTTGTTTCTGTACCATGTATTGACAACTCAGAATGGGTGATGTATACCTATTTTGGGGGCGTCACATACAACCTCGTGTTATCATAAGACAAGGTTGTGCACATCCACTTGCTGAGTATATCTACGAGCACTACCTATATAATCTTGGAGTTTGGTTGAAGTATAGTTCTCAATTAGAGAGAGTGGAGATAATTATATGTCAAGAGAAGACTCACCATTGGAAAGAATATGATAGTAATATTCTCATTTTTCTTTGGGATCTATTGGGTCAACCAAGGATAATTCTGTGGACATATGATATCTATCATAACCTAGACGCATGGCCTCCCATGTACGAAGTTTTCCTTGAGCACTTTCTGAAGATTTTAATTTTCTAAAATAGTTATTGACTGTACCTTTATGTAAGGTGCCATTGTGACGTGCTATCCAAGGTTAGGATGAGAGTCATAGTTGGTATATATTTGTATCAAAACTCACAACATATGTGTTGTTGAATTTTGCACGACAATTGTAGTAATAAAGTTGTAGTTGTTTTCTGTACCATGTATTTGGCGACTCGGAATGAGTTGGGTGGATTGGACCTATTTTGGGGGCGTCACACCGGGGCTCTACTAGCTTGACTTAGTTTACATTCTTTTGTAGTTTATATTATTTTTGACTTAGTTTACGTTGCGGTTTGACATTTAGTTTAATTTAGCTTAATGAGATGTTTGATATAGTTTAGTTTATATTAATGGGATGTTTTTGACATTTTTACTTCTCATTTAGTTGGTTTTTGACATATTGTTGGCCTTGGTAATTGTAATTCATGTTATTGGGCCTTATTAAGTTAATTGTAATCCATCTCATTTAGTTACTTCTCATTTTTACTTTAGTTTTGTTTATGTTTAGTTTAAATTAATGGGATTCATGTTGGCCATATTGTTAGCTTGTGTATGTGCTGTTGGGAAAACATGAACAGGTACATGTACAACATATGTGGGTTAAATCCCTGGATATTGCAAAAACAAATAAAACATTAAAAAAATACTATTCTCGACGACATAGTACTATTCTCGACGGAATAGTACTATTCTCGACGGATTTCCGTCGGAAATAAGTTCTTATCATTTTGGTCATGTGCCACGTGTCACATCTATTCTCGACGGAATAGTGGTAATCTCGACGGAAGTCCGTCGAGATTAAGGTCTTTGCCATTTTTGACAGGCTGTCACGTGGCATGCTTATCATCGACCGAATATCCTCGACAGACTATTTTCAGTCAGAAATATATTAACCCCGACTGAATATTTGGTCGACGATAATTTCGTCGAGTTTAAGTATCCCGACCGAAAGACCGACATACTTAATTTCGACATGCTTATATATGATTGAATTTTCGACCGAATATTCTGTCGGAAATAAGGTTAACCTCGACAGAATATCCTTAATACCGACGGAATATTCCGTCGAAAATAAGACTTTTTATTGTAGTGTAAATTTTTCATTCATTACCCTTGATTTTAATCTACTCATGAAGTAAAACACATTTATTAGTGAATTTATCTCAAATGATTAATAAAACTCACTTAAATTTAAGCTCAAATTCTAACAAAGTCTACACTTTTATATCATTTGTGGAGGCTTTGATGAGAATATTAAGTTTAAAATTTGTGTATTTTAAATTTATTTTAGTTTAATATACCACGATTGTAACTTCACTTGTTAAAAACTCTGAGTTCGTCATTGATCTTAAGATTGCGTAAAAGTCAAATGGACACAGGCGTATATACTCGTATATCACAAATGGGCGCGGGCGCAAGATTAGAATTGTGTGGCCAACACGAGTATGTAAGTGGCCAAACAATGCCTAGCCTGGTTGTATGAGAAGAAGAATATACTCGTATATATATAGTGGGGGGAACTATGATTGAAAATTGCTCACGACTAAAATCTTTCAACCAAGCTACCTAGCTAGGTGGTCCCTAGCTCTTCCCACTTGCATGATAATTATCTAGCTAGCATGACCAACAATGGAGAGTACTGCAAACTCTTTCCTTTTCTCCTTCCACATTCAAATAATTGATCATAATATGCTTATGCTACATTACTATGTTGACTAACGCCAAATATATTATAACATTTCCTCTGTTTCTCTCTCTCTTTCCCCAGTAGTCTTGGAGGGTACTCATTTTTTCCCCTCTCGGTGTTACTTAGCGTTTAGCATAAACCACCCACAAGCCTTTCCGATTTCTGAACGTGCGTAGAGAAACATCATTGCATGCATGAAAAAAAGAGATTCTGCTGGTGCATGTTCATGTTCACCTTCTCTTGTTGATAAATCATAAATACCGATACAAGCGACTTCATTTCGAAATCCATTAGTGCATACCATATATATATGTAGTTGGCTTCAGGCAAGTAACTGGTGGAGCAGGAGCTACTACAAAGTTTTTGCAGTTCCTTAATTGAAGTTATAAGATGCGCGCCTTATTTCCAGCTTTTTCAACTTTTAACCTTAATTTTTAACTCGTTTGTGCGTACGTGGTAATTAAGGTAATTTGATTTCTTTACTGTTTTATTATATATTTATAGAATTATAGTATATATAATTAGCTAGTCCAAGTAACTTTGTAACTAGTTCATTCCTATTGATCACTTGATTGGCATTTACTAGAACTTCTTGTTTGTTAATTAATTGATAACTAAAATGCTTTACCTTCTTTTAGTTCTTCATTATGCCATAATTTTGTCGGCAGCAAATCAATCAAAACTAAAGATTAGGGCAAGGCATGCATTAACCCTAGCTAGTTGATTAATTAATTCCAATCATGAATGTGGACAAAAGGAAACATATTCAACTCTTTATGGGGATGGATCTCTATAGATCAAGTTCCTTTATCAATCTGAAAAAAAGAAAAGAGTACTGTTTCTATTAGCATATGAGGTAAACATGCATATATTCCACACGGATTTATCCAATTTTATTGTAAGGCTGGCCAAGAAATCAAGGCTGAGTAAACCTTTTGAATTTGCATGTACATACATACATACATACATACATATATATATATATATATATATATATATATATATATATATATATATATACACACGTGTTATTGGGATCTAGCTAGTGAATCCACTTTAGAGAAAAGTGAGTTAAGACGACATCTCTGCGTCCTCACTAAACTAATATTAGAAGATTTGGACTTTTCTTTTTATCAGATGGAAAAGTTGTTTGATACTGTGCCTCTTTTTCCCATCATTTGTCTGTTGAAGCACAGAGCACTTGGTTAGGTTTCAAGTTCGTCAGCCAATCAACCAAGGTTAAAGCATCTCTCTCTCTCTCTCTGTCTATCTGTGTGTACCACTAAGAAGTGGTTACCACAGATAATACATGTTTTGTGTAGTGTCTTAATTAATCAACCTCCATTGTCGTGTAAATTTTGAGAGGGTAAAACCAAGTCTATATTGTGTAGCTAGAATACTTCTTTGAGTCCAAATCTGCAAAACTCTATATTATGTAATCTCCAAAAACAAGTTCTTTACTAATTCTGTTTTGTGTACTTAATTGGATGGACTTAATGTACAAATTTATTGACCTTGTTTATAAATACTTGTACATATTTATTTACTTCTAATTTCTTGTTTAATTGCGAAGTATTTAGATGCATTATAAGATAGTGGTCAGTGTGGAAACTTCAACCACTGATGTGTCTAAAGAGTGTTGGAGCTTGTGACTCATAACATAAAAGTTATTGAAAAAGGCTAGGCGGAACGAAACGACGCACTAGCCCATTAGGGTTGAACCGAAGGTTGCGGCGGTACGGTACATAGTTTCTGCAGGTATGACACGGGGGGCGCCGGTGCAAGGCTGGGAATGGCACGGGGCGCGTCAAGGACAGCTTAGGAGCGGTGCGGGCCGCGTCGGTCGGCGGGCTGAAGTTTAATGGTTTGTTTTTGGGATGACATTATGGGTAATTAAGATATAATGTGAAGTGGGGTTGGAATATGATTAGTGGCTGTAAATATATACTATCTATTGTAAAGCCCTATGTAACCAAATTTTTAATTCTTTATTGTCGTGTGCGTGTGTGTGATCCTAATTTCTAATAAAGAGATTGCCTCATAATTACCTTGATTTATATAAAAAAAATCCCAACACTTCCACCTGAAGAAACTGACAAATGAAAGAGGTTAACAGGCACATATTTGCATGGCTCTTCATGTAATCGAATTTTTCTATCCCCCAAACCCCTAATTAAGTGCATGACAGCAGAAAAGTTGAGACTTTTTCACCTTTATTTCTTCATATAGATGAAAATTCGTCTGATACGTAATTGGCTTGTTGGGTTCAGTATAGGAAACTGAAGGAAGTTGATGAGGCAGATCCTAAATTGCTTGATGGAAAAAAGGTGAGTTTGTAGTGGCAAGGCCTAGTTCCCTTTTCAATTTGATTTAATGCAGTTTCTGTATCTTAAATTGTGTCTGCACTTCTTTAATTTTCATGATTATTATGCTCTATCTCTATGCTTACCTTTTTAGCTTATTCTTCCTCTATATTTCTGTCCTTTCTTTTCTGTAATCATTACTTTCAGCCACATCTTCGCCAATTTCTTTTCATTTCTAACGAAAGGTGTGAATCTTTATTATTTTATACAAGTATGTATAAGAATTTACTCATTTTGTTTTAACATGCATTCCTACAGATAAAAAGCTTCTAATTACATTTTGCCTATAATTCTTGATCATCTTTATTACTGTCCTCAATTTGTCAGTTGTATAATTATGTTTAAATGTTTCTTCAGTTCACTTTTTTGTGCATTCCCTGATCTCCTTGGGTTTTACTTCTTCCCTTTACCTCCCTCATTGACAGACAAACAAATTGAGCAGTGTCTAATGATTTTAAACAGTACTAAACAAATAATAGCTGCTTGAATGACGCAGAGCAGGATAGCGATTATCCTGTGGGCTGGTAAACAAATGAATTCACAAATAACAGAACAAGAGATTCATCGGAAAACACAGTGAAACTCTCTTTAATGTGTAAATTTATATTTATTAAAATCAAAGTCCATCTAATTCAACCTACAAGTCGGGTTTATATATAGCTAACAAAATTTCTCTCCAAGTCAGTCTAGAATCTTCTTAGAGATATGAAAATAAAATCCTTCTAGCGATACGGAAAAATATTCTAACAAACTTCCTAAAAATACGGAAATAAAATCTTAAAAGTAACAACTTATTATAAAAGATTTACTACCTAATAAAATACTATTACTATAAAGAACTAAATACTAATACTAATAATAATAAAGTCGTTCGACTTTACTTCCGAAGTCATGACGCCTCTTTGGAAGAAGTTCGCCACACCCGAAGTCATGACGCCATCCGAAGCCAAACTCCGATCTGAAGATAAAAACCGAACTCCTAACCACGAAATCAACCGATACCGTTGTGCTAATCCCTCAACTTTTGGTCATTTTAGCATCGTCATCGTATTATCCGACCATTCAGGATCTTCGGCTAGAAATCCTCCTGCATCAGTCTCTCCGTGTTGGAAAGAACTTGTCCTCGAGTTCGACACAGATAGAATGAAAACTGTACAAGAAAAGGCTTCGACAACTGAAATATTTTCCTTTTGATTCGATCCTGGGACAAGATATTGATGTTGAATGTCCCTCATCACCGATAGTCCTGATGGAAGCTCTTCGGGAAATTCCTGTACATCGGCTGACGCTTTAGTTCTTTCAATTGTCGAACCGCTCCCACAAGGAAGTAGGACATACACCACACCTTCACGATCGGCCTCCGTTAGGAATCTAGTCATGGATAATATATAGGTTCGGACTCCCGACTGCTCGAACCAAACTGTCCTCTCGTCAAGGCGCTAGTACAACCTTATTCCCTTTAAAACGAAAGAAATATGTATTCTTCCGACCATCATGAATGACTCTTCAGTCATATTGCCAAGGTCGGCCCAACAACACATGACATGCATATCCATAGACACCACATCACACAAAGCTTTATCAAAATATTTATTGCCGATGGAAGAAGACACTAAGAACTTTTTATCCACTCTTACTTTATTACCTTTTTTTAACCACGATATATGGTTTAGGATGTTGATCCGTTTTCAACTGCAATTTCTTGACGGCCTCTTCGGACACTACGTTCTCACAACTGTCGCCGTCAATGATTAACTTTCAGACTTTATTTGCTATTGTGCAAGTTGTTTGAAAGATATTGGTTCTCAACCAATCATCTTCGTAATCACCTTTATGAGTTGGTAGACTATTGTGAACGACAAGGGTCTCCTGATTATCTTCATACGATCCATTCTCCTCTTCGTAGCCATCATCATATTCGTCATACTCACGTTCTCTATAAGGTTCTCCTTCATCTTCATATTCGTCATAAATTTCTTCTTCATCTTCATATTCCTCATAAATTTCTTCTTCTTCTGCATATCCATCATAAATTTCTTCTTCATTTTCATATTCATCATAAATTTCTTCTTCATCTGTATATTCATCATAAATTTCTTCTTCATCTGCATATTCATCACATATTTCTTCTTCATCTGCATATTCATCATATACAGGTTTTCCATACTCATCTACGTCTTCTTCAACCAACTGTTCTTCATCAAAATCGGAATTAAAATTATAAAATTCATCATCACGATCAAGGTGCGAGAAATATTTCGAGACTTCCTTGGTCAGATACTGTCCTCGAGAATAATACACTTCCTCGTCATGATCAAGGTGTGAGACTTCCTCAGCCGGAAACTGTCCACGATAGTGATCAAGGTGCGGGACTTCCTCCTTCAGAACCTATCCACGTCGACCCCGATTCAGTGCCTTAAGACACCAGGTTAACTTTGTAACATGTCTCTATAAATCCTCAATCATCGTGTCTTGAATGTTACGATCCTGGTGCAGGACTTCCTCAGCCGGAATCTGCCCTCTACGACCTCGACCACCAACCATTAAAATTGATAAGTCTATTCCCAAAAAGATGTTTGAGCTTTGATACCAACTGACGTCGGGCGGGATACCGATTATCCTGCGGGCTGGTAAACAAATGAATTCACAAATAACAGAACAAAAGATTCATCGGAAAACACAGATAAACTCTCTTTAATGTGTAAATTTATATTTATCAAAATCAAAGTCCATCTAATTCAACCCACAAGCCGGATTTATATATTGCTAACAAAACTTTCTCTCAAAGTCAGTCTAGAATCTTCTTAGAGATATGAAAATAAAATCCTCCTAGAGATACGAAAAGATATCCTAACAAACTTCCTAAAAATACGGAAATAAAATCTTAGCAAATAACAACTTATTATAAAAGATTTACTACCTAATAAAATACTATTACTATAAAGAACTAAATACTACTACTACTACAACTACTACTACTACTACTACTACTAATAATAATAATAATAATAATAAAGTCGTTCAACTTTCGAAGTCATAACACCTCTTCGAAAGAAGTTCGCCACACCCGAAGTCATGACGCCATCCGAAGCCGAACTCCGACCCCGAAGACAAAAACCGAACTCTTGACCCCGAAGTCAACTGATATCGTTGCGCTGATCCCTTAACTTTTGATCCTTTAGCATCGTCATCGTACTATCCGACCATTCAGAATCTTCGATCAGAAATCCTCCTGCATCATTGAAGATATTACTCTATATCCCCCTTGATTTGGTATATTACTATACCATATTTCTTTCTCATTAATTTCATTGCATTTAAGGCATTATCATTTTCCCCCCCTAGAATTATCCTTGCCTAACATCAAACACCACAAACAGCTCAGATTTTGCAAATAACCATTATGCTTTGGTCCAAAAACTGTAGTGTTCCTAGTTAGGCAATCTCACGTGCCCTTTTCTTCTGTTTCTCTGTATTTCTTTTGTTTGACCACAAAATGTAGATCATTTGATCTTGCATTTTCTGCTCATTTCCTGTAAAGCTAATTCATTAGGGTAAAATGGCACATGCATGCATGCGTCTTCAGTATAAACTAATGATTCCTAGTGTAATGGTACTTTCTAACAATGTCAATGTAGTAGATGGTGTATAGCATTTCAGTAAATACAACAGTAATGTGACAGTTGACATTTCAAGAAGAGTATAGAGTAATCTGTATAGAAAGATGAAGTTTATGAAACTCGGAACAAGGCCAGACACGTTCTACACAGAAGAAGCCACCAGGTAGCATAAATTATTTTCACGAATAAATGTAGAACTGAGATATATTGTAACAGCATCTTGATTATAGCCCTATCCCTTATTTTAATAATTAATGCAGGATGATAACTTCAGATATACCCAGCGACCTCACCATACGAATCAACAACATTACTTACCTTCTCCATACGGTATGATTTAATCATTATGGAGTACTATATTTGCTTTGTCAGTATCTAAATGAGCTTAATTAATTACGCTCAATTGTAAATTTACCTTAAGATGCTCATCTCACAATCATTTGCAAGCATCTTGCTTTGTTTCCACACACACATATATGGTCCTCCATTGTAGCTTAATTAATCCATATCAAATGTAAGAGAGAACACTATTCAAAATATTGCATCTATCAATATTGTAATTAAGCAATCGTTTCCATTTCCAATTTCCAATCAACAACGGGTATAGGACATACACGAACACATACTTCACAAGCAATGCATTTATCAAACTCAAACTGAATTCGGCCGCGGAAACGCTTCGATGTAATCAATTTTTCGTAGGGGGTATTGAATAGTTACAGGTAAGGTCGTACATGTATGTGTGTGTGTGTAGATTAAATTAAGGATTTGAGGTGCAATACAGTTGACAACCATAACTACGTAAAAAGAAAAATGGAGTAAACAAAACTGAAGGAACAAGGCTATGTTATGAAAGTAGAGGTAAAAATCTCTCACATGCAGAATTTGGAAAAACTATAGCTGCCTGTAACCTTATCATGGGTAAAAGTACGTTGAAAAGAGACCTACAGCCAACAAAATGAAATATAGAAAGTTTATAATGACTTTAGCATACATAAAACTTGGAATTCATGTAGAAAAAGTCAATGCATACAGAGAATGAGATCTCATGTAGTCATGTAGATATGCTAGCAATTAAACTTAATAGGAAACATAGTAAAAACCACAGGACTGAAAAGGGAAGAAATTAGAAAAATAGAAAAAGGGAAACCTTATCATAGTGAGGGAGCTTAAGTTGCGCATAAAAGAGTTAAGGTTTGCCTAACTTCACTACCACTTACTTGGAAAGAAAAGTACCTTAAGGGCATTTCCTAGCTGAAATTCTTTTGAACCAAGTCAACCAGACATCAAATATTCTGAGCATTGTAGGAAATAGATTACATATATCTACTGCCATTCAGCACCAGAATTTGTGAGGAATCAAGAAATCAATGAAGATTGACTAGTCTTCTAACCGCTGTTAATACTATGGTAGAAGTTGAGTGTGCTTTTCTCTTCTTAGCTAAGATCATGCGTGTAGAATTTGTTAACTCTTGTATGTCTAGCTGCAGTTTGCGCTTCTTCCAAAGTGTGGTCTCTTACAACGACTTTGCTCAAATACTAGAGATTCTAACAATTTTACACTGGAGCTTCATGATATCCCTGGAGGTGAAGATGCTTTCGAGCTGTGTGCTAAGTTTTGCTATGGTATCACAATCAATTTCAGTGCCCATAACATTGTTTCTGCACTTTGTGCTGCTAAGTTTCTCCGAATGACTGAAACAGTTGAAAAGGGAAATTTTTCTTTAAAACTAGAGACTTTCTTCAATTCATGCATCCTCGAAGGTTGGAAGGACTCGATTGTCTCACTGAAGACTACAGGAAGGTTGTCAGAGTGGTCAGAAAATCTCGGGATCATCAGAAGGTGCATTGATTCTATTGTTGAAAAAATACTTACAACCCCATCAAAGGTGAGAAATTAAACTTCGCATCCCTTTCCCATTTTCAGCTCTTTCTGGACCGGAAGACGATACTGTTATTAACTTATATTTTATCTTTTAGTTTCTAATCGTAATAGGAGTTGTGCAGGTCACATGGTCCTACACTTATACAAGACAAGGGTATGCAGAAAAGCGTCACCACTCCATCCCAAAGGATTGGTGGACAGAGGACATAACTGAACTTGACATAGATCTGTTCAGATGCATAATCACCACTGTGAGGTCAGCAAATATGCTGCCACCACAACTTATAGGTGAGGCTTTGCATGTTTATTCCTGTCGTTGGCTACCAGACATTACAAAGAATAGACCTCCGGAGAGTTCAGATTCTCAAAGTGAAGAATCCTTGGATAGAAAGCGTCAAGTACTTGTTAGCATTGTAAGCACGATTCCAGAACACCGAGGATCTGTTTCAGTTGGATTCTTGCTAAGACTCTTGAGTATGGTTAAGTTTCTAGGTGTGTCTCCAGTAATAAAGGCAGAACTTATTAAGAGATGTGGCCTTCAGTTTGAGGAGGCAAAACTGAATGACCTGCTGCTACCTTCACACTCTCCTGAGGATCAGCATTTTTATGACATCAACTTGATTGGGGCAGTGTTAGAATGTTTCTTGAGGGAATGGAGAAGGCAAACTGATGTAGAACGTAGCCAATCTATAAGATCAATTATGAAGGTGGGGAAGCTCATTGATTTGTATCTTCAAGTGGTTGCAAGGGATGTAAACACGCCAGTACATAAGGTGGTATCTCTCGCTGAAACTCTACCTGAAATTGCCCGGCCCAAGCATGATGATCTTTACAATGCCATCAATATTTATCTCGAGGTAAGGTAGAATCAATATATTCAAAACCTCAAAGGAAGGTCTAATGCCACACATGATGCCCATCTCAAAACCAACATAATGCCACCTTGGAAGGCAAACCAATGTTTTTTGTTTTTTCCCTCGTTTTCCCTGTCAAAAAGTAGCTAATATTGCTACAAACATTAGAAGCATGATCCAATTATAATGGTATGTCCAAAAACTTTTCCGATATTCTTTACTGACTTGGTTGATACGCCTGTACAGGAGCATCCTGAACTGACAAAGCCAGAGAAGAAGAAGCTATGTCGCATTCTAGACAGCCAGAAGTTGTCCCCCGAGGTATGTGGTCATGTTGTGAGGAACGAGCGTCTGCCGCTGAGAACAGTTGTGCAAGTCCTCTTCTTTGAACAAGAGAGAAGCGGTAGGGAAACAAGTGATCAAAAGCTTCAACATCAGAAGGAGGTTTCTCCTATTAGACAACAAACCCCCACTTGTGCAGATGATCTCAACAAATTAAAGTATTTGGGTCCAGATAAACAATTTAGTAAACCGGAGGAGGAGGAGGGCACCAGAAGAAGTAGAAGTACTCCTGGCATCGGTGAAAGGGAACATCACAAAACGAGGAAACCTGCAGCAGCAGATGAAAAGCTACAATTTGGTAAAGTGGCGGGGGGCACTGGAAGAAGTATTACAACGTACTTATGGCATGCTTCAGTGAAAAAATAAAACCTCAGGAAATGGGCAATTAAGTTACCTATAAACAAGAGGTCCAAGAAATAGAACACCAGATATAGCTAGGAAAGGAGTTCAGGGAAGGAACTTACTGAATCCAATCGAAAGAAGAAGACAAGACAAGACAAGAGAAACAAGATACAGATATAGGTACTGTATTACGACAGTTATTTGATTTTATTTTTTCTTATTCAAATGGTGATAAACTGTACCTGTTTTACTACTACTATAACCAAACGCTTCAAATTGCATCAACCTGAAACTTGCATTCATTCCAAACTCGTATTTTGGCCCTACTCGCAAGCATTTGAGACATGCGTGAGTCTCGAGCCTTGTAAAAATGAGATGATAATCTCTCTTTTGAACCAACTGATCCAAAATTAATGAGATGATAATCTCTCTTTTGAACCAAGACCATATACAGAAAACACAAAATTTCCTTCTTCTCAAAATATGTGGATAATTTAATTGTTGAAGATTATATATTAAATCAACCGAGTATACGCGATACACTCAACAAACTTATATCGAGTAGGGATCATTGGGGTAAGGAAATTCAATTATCTAAATGAGCTAACAGTAGGTAGGTTGTTAATATTTGACTTGTATAAGTGTCCGAGAATTAAAATGGATTCAAATTCGAGTCGTTTAAGTATCGAACACGAGTCACGGTTGAATTTTCGTGTCAATCTCAAATTGAGATTCGAACTAGTTAGGTTCATTTTTAGCCCTACCAAGTACCAACAAAAAATAATAATAATAATAAAGACCTAAGGCTAACACTCTATTGTTGAGTTTTAAAACGGACAACAAAAAAGAAAAGAAATAGATGAAAAACTTCAATTCTTTTGTTACATAATTTTATAATAATGAATGGAAAAGTAAAGAAATGGACGAAAAACTTAACTACTTTTCTTGTCAAATTTTTCCACCCAATGGATAGATTTGGATGGAAAACTAAATACTCTCTCCGTCTCTATTTAAAGCGTTTTAGAGTTTTTTATTTGTCCCTAATTAATTGACGTTTGTTTAAATCTAGGAGAATTAATGATAATTTTTCCAAAATTACCCCTCATTACTCTACCTATTTTTTGGTACTTTAAACTCTTGTGCTATGATAAATTAATGATTTAAGGGTATTATAGACAATTGAGTACTATATTTAATGTTTTCTAATCATTATCTTAGTTCTTGTGCCCATCTCTAAAATGTCATTTAAATAGGGACGGAGGAAGTAACACAAGACATCTTTTATAATTGTAATACCCAAGAAATTAAAAGATTATTATTAATGGAAATTATGAGAAATTGTGTGAATATAATTAGGTACATTTATGTGTAATTAATCATGTATGAGCTATAAGATGAAAGTATAAAATGTGATAAGCCTAAGTTATTAATTGACTAAGCTTGAAGAATGAACCTCGTGATTCATGATGAATCAGAGTAAGTGTCAAGTAAATGAACCACAACACTTGGCGCAACGGTAAGCTTCGACCTGAGGTGAACCGTAAATTCGGACATCCTGGGATCGATTCCCACCTGCAACAAGTGTGAGGGTCACAGATCGCACATTTCTGGGCGGAGCCATGTCTTAGGTCGAGCACATGCATGCAAAGCTTTGGTCCGGGTGGGGAGTAATACATATACCGCAAAGAATAACAACAACTACAAGAACCCTCTCGAAACTACAAAGAAGAATAGAGATATTACAAACAAGACCGGTGCTCAGGAACAAAATAGTTGATGCCTTATCAGTGACAACTAATAACAAAGATGTATGGACTTGGCCGTATTACCTTAGTGTATTTTAGTGTACCTAAGAGTGACAGTTGTACTAGTATGTATATATACAAGTGAAGTAATATTGTAATAGATAGATTGGAATACGGAACTTTGATCAATAATAATACAGAGCTTCATTTCTTCTCTTCATCCTTTGCTTTATTTTTATGGTTGAATAAACCTAACATGGTATCAAAGCAAATCATGATCTATGCACGATTCTCTGCAAGATTAGTACATAACATTCAAATTTCTTGATTCCAATTCTTTCTATATCGAAATTTCTATTTTTCTTTTCTCTCTCTTGTTCAGATCTGATTCTAGATCTAGTTTCATTTTATATAGCTATGGTGAATTTGAGCTATGCAAATGTGGTTCAATCAAACATTCCAACTAATCAACATCATGGACAAGGCTCCAAGAAGACAATGCTCAAACGTAAAGCGGTCATGATGTTAATTTTATTTCAATAGATTCAAATACTCATCCTTTGTTCTTACATAATAATGATCATCCCAAGACTAGTTTTGATATCTAAAAGGCTCACGAGGAGCAGATAATTTTGCTCCTTGAAACGGTCTATGCAAATAGCCTTAAGTGCTAGGAATAAATTTGTTCTAGTTAATGGAAGTTATCCAAAACTCTCTTGTGGATTCTCCTTTGTTTGCTCAATGGGAAAGAGTAAATGATATGGTAATAACCTTGGATTTTGAACAACGTAAATGATGATATTAGTGATGGCATGAATTTTGTGAACTCAAATTATGAGGTTTGGAATGAACTCAATGAAAGGTTTTGGGCATTAATGGCCACATAATTTATCAAATCTTGAAGGATACTCATATTTTAGAAACAAGGAGATAAATCATTGAAATCTATTATCACAAACTTAAGAACTCAGGGATGAATATACGACTTTAGAGCCTACTGTTGATTGTGTTTGTAGAGCACATAAGGTACAAGAAGAAAGGGAGCAGAGAAGGAAATTGTTATAGTTTCTAATGGGATTACATGAAAGTTACTCTACTATTAGAGGACAAATTCTGATAATGCCTAAGCCCTTACCTACTATATCTCAAAGCTTATGCCTTTATTAAATAGGATGAAAAGGCTGAGACAAGGATATGTGACTCCTCTTCGAAAGTATTGGCCTATTTACCAAAGACAATTCATGATAATCCTACAGTTCTAGTTGCTCATAATGCAAAGAAGTTTTCCGGTAATACTCGGTTTCTGCACAATATGTGAATCATGGAAATCAAGGCACTTTTGCTAGGCAACCTCTTAAATGTACTTATTGTAATGGGACAATCATGTCAAAGAAACTTGTTTCAAATTGAATGGATATCCAAAGAAGAAGAAAGAGAATTTTAATGGTAATAATGGCGAAATTTTAGGCCTTTTTCCCAAAGGAAAACAATATACAAGCAATGCAAACATGACATCCACATCCAATTTTCAAACAAACTCTCGACCTAATATGGGTTCTCATTCTGATTTCCTTTTCAAGCTAACATAGCCTTTATCAGAGCTCATGTGATGTCTAGTCATCGATCCTATAGATACTCCCGTGTCTCAATGGAGCGGATGCGAAATTAGTTGGCTCAAATGAATCACATGATGAATATGCTCATGCTTAATAAAGGTGTTAAATCACCGTAAGATCATGTTGCGGTATGGTTTATTCTATGCTTTCTTATAGCAACAACAATGATTTTCTTGGATTATTGATACAGGGCAACAGATCATATGTGTACATAGTTAGAATTTATGCATGATGTTAAAACCTTGTTACAATCAATTCATATTGCCTTTACCCAATGGTAATATTATTCCCGTGAACAAGATTGGTACTTATTATTCGACACCTACATTAACCTTACACAATGTCCTTTTCGTTCCAAATTTCAACTATAACTTGATATCTCAGAATCAAGTTAAAAAAAGACTCAAATTGTTCTATTCAATTTCATTCACATCAATGCCTTTTTCAGCCCCCGAACCGGATGACAATTCGCCATTGGTAAGGAGCATGGTGGTTTATATCATCTGCATATTCCTCAATCCAATGTGACCACCAGTGCGATTGATAGTCTTACTTTTGTTCAAATTTTCATTTGCTTCTAGTACCATAAATAAAGCGATTAATTACATTTCCAAAGCTTTGTGGCACACGAGGCTTGGGCATGCCTCAACTATAGTTCTTCATAAAATTCCATGTATCACATCTTCTGCTTTACGAACTTGTAATAAGACATGTCCTATATGTCCTATTTCCAAATAATGTAAACTTTCATTTCCTAAATCTAGCACAAGTTATGCTACTTCTATTTTTCAATTGTTACATATTGATGTTTGGGGGCCATATACTTTTGAGAAAACAAGAGGTTGCAAATATTTCCTCACTATAGTAGATGATCATTCTAGAGCCACATGGACTTTTCTAATGTCCACAAAACAACATGTGTTTCAGATTCTTCTTGATTTTTTCTCATATGTTAAGAATCAATTTCATACCACGCTTAAAATCTTCGAATCTGATAATGGAAGTGAGTTTTTAATAAGCATCTTTCTCCTTTTCCGCATCTCATGGTGTTATTCATCAAAGTACTTGTGTAGATAATCCTCAACAAAATGGGAGAGTGGAAAGAAAGCACGAGACATCTTTAAGAGATAGCTAGAGCTTTGAGGTTTCATCTTCGGTCTACCTATTCAAGATTGGGGAATGTTTACTCACCGCCACTTATATCCTAAACAGTTGCCCACACCTGTGTTAAGGTATAAACTCTCCCATGAAATCTTATTTCTTCAATCACCCAATTATGATCATTTAAAGGTTTTTGGATGCTTATGTTATGCCTCAATTCATTCTAGAAACAAGTTTGCACCCAGAGCTATTAGGTGTGTTTTCCTTAGGTATCCACATGGTAGAAAGGGTTATAAGGTTTTAAACCTTCAAACTAAACAAATTCTTATCTCTCATGAGTGTAGTTTTCATGAAACTATATTTCCATTTCTAGAACGACCATCTCATAATTCTCGGATACTCATCTTTTTTTACCATGGCTTCATTCTAGTCATTATGAACAAAATTATTCTTCTCCTACCAATCAGCTCCCTGTGCTTGGGTTTCTAATCATGAAGAAAGTGATAATAATAACAGTGAAGTTCATTCTTTTGTTGAGCCTTTACCAATTGTTTCTCCTCAACCAATACTTAGACAATCTTCTAGAACTAAACAGAGACCATCTTGGTGGCATGATTATGATATTCCTACTACACATATTTCTGGTGTTTCTACTTCTAATATATCAATTGTTCATTCTAAACATCATCTTGCCCATTTCTTATCCTATTCCAATTTTGCACCTTCATATCAATATTTCATTGCTACACATACTACACATACTACAACAACAACAAAGAATTGACAACAAGCTGACTGCACTTACCGCAACTACAAAGAAGAATAGATATTACAAATTTGACCGGTGCTCGTGAACAAAATAGTTGATGCCTTATCAAGGTGATGACAAATAATAACAAAGATGTATGGACTTGAATCAGACATACCTTAGTGTATTTTAGTGTACCTAAGAGTGATAATTTGTACTAGTATGTATATATACAAGTGAAGTAATATTGTAATAGATAGATTGGAATACGGAACTTTGATCAATAATAATACAGAGCTTCATTTCTTCTCTTCATCCTTTGCTATATTTTTATGGTTGAATAAACCTAACAGGGAGACTTAGTCTGACTGCTGGGAAACTCCACATTAACAAAAAAAAGTTAGCCGAGCATAGGATAATAATGAGTCAGAAAAGGGAATGTTTATAGTTCCATGTTGGTACTAACCGTGCACTATGTCTATAGTATAAGTTATGAACAAGGATGTATGAATACCAAATATGTAATGGTAATTAACCATGAAGCCAAGACTGATGATGAATTAATTGTGTAATGAAGTGGACTGCTATAGGTATTGATTGAGATACGAGAAGAGTCCAATAGCATGTTAAGTTCAGCCCAAGGGAAATGTGCTTCTTATGTACTGTTCTGCCCTGCCCAAATAGGAGCCCAAAGCAACTGATCCAATATAAAAGCTTTATCTTTCAGCTATGTGCTGATATCTAATAAAATAATCAGATATCAACAGTAACATCAGATCTGTCGAGTTGGCCTATAGCCACTCTAAGATGGTTACACTTCTAACCACAAGAAAAGTAGGCATGATTATCTTTGTGTGGTCTGAAAAGAAGTTGGTAGGAACTTTTTACCTAATCCTTCTTAACTGTTGGGAAAAACAGAATGTTGTTGGATAAATACGAATGATAGTGAGTAAAATACGTATAAGGGTTCTCCTGTAAATATGATCTTTCATTTCGGTTCAAACCATTGCTTATCATCTGTCAAGTTTAGAATAGAGAGAAAAAGAGAATCAAGAGATAAAATGATAGAGTTAGAAGGAACTCTGGCAGTATGGTGATTAGCAAAGTCTAAAGGCAGTAGATAGTTAATTCAAGTCGATCGTTACTAAGTGGAAAGAACTTCAAGAAGGTATAACCCTCTAACCATAGAATGTTGTTCTACTGTTTCAAGCAAGTAGTACATTCCAGTTGGGCAATATAGTTATATATGTTTGACTGTGGGGGGATTATGTGAGGGAATCATGGTGGATTCCGAAGTCATAAGATGGTTGTTAAAATATGTACCTAAACCACTTAAAGTGAAATGAATAAAGAGTTGCATAAAATATCTCACTGAAATAATCTTAAAACAGAACAGAGGCATTACATGAATATTCAATGTATATATAAGACATAGTTCGCCTTACTCGCCATAGCCTGCTGCCGAAAAAGTTTAATTATGATTGATTAAGCACTAAGGCCCTCCTTTTAGCGCCAAAATGGTGGGACTCTCCCCTCGGACCGAATCCTAGCAAGAAAAATCAAACATAGGAGTTCAAACTTCGTCCTCATAGACGGAGACCTATACCGAAGGGCCTTTAGCTCTCCACTGCTCAAATGCTTAACCCCTTCGGAAGCGGACTACACACTTCGAGAGGTACATGAAGGGATCTACGGGGACCACATGGGGGCCAAGTCACTGACGCATAAGATTTTGAGTCAGGGGTATTACTGGCCGACAATCTACACGGAGGCCAAAGAGTTCGTCAGAAGATGTCCCAAGTGTCAGCTGAATAGTACTATCCCACACTAACCTCCCGAAGAGCTGTATTCCTTCTTATCCCTGATTCCCTTCACTGTATGGGGAATCAACATCCTAGGGCCTCTGCCGAAGGCCAAGGGACAAGTTACTTTCGTAATTGATAAGTAAGTTTTATACCTACTTATCCGGTATCTGTTACTTGAATTATTTGCTTAATATCATGTTTCTTAGTTACTTTTCATGCATTTTGTGTTCATTTTGTAGATTATATGCTTGGGAGTTGAAATCGCAAAGAATTGGTATGAAATCGCAAAGAAAAGCAATCCGGACATCGTTTGGGCTTTTATGTTTATTTCATGTTCTTGGTTTGGAAATAGGATTACATTGTAGATCTTCTTCTTAGCTTTTCGTAACATTTTGAATCATTCCAATCGGAGTTTGGATGCAAGAGTTATGACATTTGTACCAACGGACGTCGAACGTCACTGTTTTGGGTGGCTATTTGCATAGTAGTCACTTCTATCCCAATTTCGACCTTCATTGGTTAGTTATTTCTCAAATATCAAAGAATTCAAGTTGTATATCTCGTCGATATCTTCGATTTGATAGGTAGCAGGCCTCGTAACTCTTTCCGGATCAAAAGTTATGGCTGTTTTCCCAAAAGACGTCAGAGCAGAAAATTTTTCTTCACAAAACCGCCGCCGGGGTGGGAATGCAAGTCACAAGACAGGCCCCTAGCCCATCGGGGCGGGCCCAAAACAAGCCTACACCCCTGTCGGGGAGGGGGTATGCCCAGAAAATGCGCAAAAATGCGAATTTTGGTCCAATTTGAGTCTAGAAAGGATTGTTTCGATCCGATTGACACAAGGACTTCCAAGATGACTTAAAGACATATAAAGAGACTTATAAAAGGAGGAGAATCACAAGGATTAGGGGAGATGAGAGACTAGATAGAGGATTCCATTAGATTAGATTAGAGTAAATTAGATCAAAAACACTAGTTCTAATGAGTTTTGGAGATTGAAGCAACTTAGAGACCATTGAAGATTCAAAGTAGGAGCAAGGAGGGAGCTTCAAATCTACAGACAATAGATTCTATCTTCTTATCTTCTTCTATCTTTATCTTTTAATGATTATTCAATTGTGGATTCTTTGTTTTAATTCAATGAACTAATTCTTTGTTTGAGATTACAATGGATCTTATTGTGTAGTTTATTTTAATATGCTTCGCTATTAATTATTATGTTCTATCATGAGGATTGTCTATTTTGATTTAGACTTAATTGTTTAATTGATTGGCCATCAATTACCGTGATAATCTATATGAACTCGAGAGATGAAGTTTAGATTTAGATCTAATCATAATAGCATGTGATTGTGTTTTCTCCATGGCGTTGGAATACATAATTTATGTCTAGGATAGAGATATACCTAACATCGCATGTAATCTTATAGAGAATTTGTGCTTTAAATCCTTTTTAATTGTAATTCACATAGAGATATAGTGGATTAGTTAATTAGGGTGTCTTGCTTAATTCTATCATATGTGGATTTAAGTGAGTATGGGTATTATGCATCGAGAGGTGGTTTTATCTACTTTAGTGTTCTTGATTAACAATTTAAGATAGAAAATAATTGATGAGAAGTGTGTTAACTTAAATGAAGCAATAAGTGAAGTTGTGATCTTAAATCTCCGTAATCTGATTTTTAATTAGTGATAATTAGAATTAGTGTAATTAAATAATTTAATTTATATAATTTGAAATTCATTCGTTTAAATAAGATTGAGTTGGTTACGGGTTAGTACTTGGTGATTTTCTATTAAACAATTCCTCGTGGGAACGATACTCTACTTTTACTTTATTACTTGTTGACCACGTATACTTGCGTGTTGTGCGTAATTGGATTTTACCCAACAAGTTTTTGGCACCGTTGTCGGGGACTATTTAGTATAAATCTAATAGTTTTACAATATCAGTTTAATTAATCCAGTTTTACTTAGCCATTTTTATTTTTGTTTTGTTTCTTCTATTTCAGGTGTGGAAGCAGTTTATGCAAACTCGGTCCAAAAATCCAGATTTGCTGCCTTTTAACGACGACATTGATAAAAGGTTTCAGAGGTTGAGTAAGTGGATAAAGGAAACGAGAGGAAATGGCAGCCGAAGATCGGAAAGCATTAAGGGACTACGCCATGCCCAAGGTGACTGAACTGCAATCAAGCATCACCAGTTCCAATGATAAGACCGAATACATTTGAAATTAAGCCGAGGATGATACAAATAATTCAGAATTTAGTTCAGTTTGGGGGATTGGCAAATGACGATCCGAACGAGCATCTAGTCAGTTTTTTGGAATCGTGCGACACCTTTAGGTTCAATGGGGTGTCGGATGAACCTGTGAAACTTTGATTGTTCCTATTCTCTTTACGGGACAAGGCGAAGAGCTGGTTACATTCTTTACCATCCGGTTCGATAACTACATGGGAGGATTTAGCTTAGAAATTCCTCGCAAAATTCTTTCCACCGGCGAAAACTGCAAAGATGAGAAACGAGATAACGATGTTTGAACAGCAACATGGGGAGTCATTATATGAGGCTTGGGAGAGATACAAAGAATTGCTCAGAAAATGCCCACATCATGGATTGCCCAAGTGGCTTCATATGAACACTTTTTACAACGGGTTACATGGGAATCTCAGGACAAGTATTGATGCAGCGTCGGGAGGAGCATTCATGGCTAAGAGTTACGATGAAGCATACGAGTTGATTGAAACCATGGCGGCTAATAACTACCAGTGACCCACAACAAGAATGACACAAGCGAAGGTAGCTGGGGTGTTAGAAGTAGATAGTATGACAAATGATGCAAAAACGAGATATCCGCACTTTCAAAGATGTTGAGTCGAGAATAAAGAAGACAAACACAACAAACACAGCAAGTACAACAAGTGGAAATAATATGCGAGTTATGCACGGGAGAGCACCCAACGGAGCAATGTACGATTAATCCAACAAATTGCAAGTTCCATCCAAGAATCACAATGAATTCCAAAAACACATATCGTAACACATACAATCAAGAAATAGGAATCATCCGAATTTCTCATGGAGCAACAACCAGCAAAATCAAGCTTAACGACAATCATATCTACCAGGATTTCATAACCAGCAACAACCAGCTCAATATCAAGAAAGGAAATTCGATCTGGAGGAAGTGTTGTCAAATACATGACTAGCAACGATTTGGCTATGAAAAATCAAGCTATGGCTATCAAAAATATAGAGAATTAGATAGGTCAAATTGCGTTGGCATTGAATAATAGACCACAAGGAACATTACCTAGCGACACTGAGAGAAATCGGAAGGGTAGTCATGAGCAATGTCAAGCAGTTATGTTGAGAAGTGGAAAACATCTCAGCGGTAATAATGCAGAAAATTCAGCGACACCGGGGGAAAAAGTTGATGACAGTAACGTAGTGGAAGGTAATAAAGGCGAGGAAACACAGTTAAACAATAAGCCAATTGTTTATCCTCCACCACCGTTTCAGCAGAGGGTCCAAAAACAGAAATCAGATAAGCAGTTCGCCAGGTTTTTAGACGTGTTCAAGAAACTCCAGATTAACATCCCATTCGCGGAGGCCCTAGAACAAATGCCGAGCTACGCAAAATTTATGAAAGGGATTCTGTCAAGGAAGAAGAAATGGGAAGATTTTGAGACTATGGCACTAACAGAGGAGTGTAGCGCAGTATTACAGCAGAAATTACCACCAAAACTCAAGAACCCGGGGAGCTTCACTATCCCATGCACAATCGGGAATATGCATTTCAGCAAGTGTTTATGTGATTTGGGGGCAAGTGTAAACCTGATGCCATTGTCAGTATACTTAGAATTGGGTTTACCTGCACCAAGGCCGACGAACATTTCATTACAATTAGCAGATAGGTCAGTCACATATCTGAAAGGCATAGTAGAGGATATTTTAGTGAAGGTGGATAGTTTATATTCCCTGCGGGCTTTATCATTCTGGATTTTGAGGAGGATAAAAACATACCGATTATCCTAGGGAGACCTTTCTTGGCTACGGGAAGGACACTCATAGACGTGCAAAAAGGAGAACTTACTATGAGAGTCCAAGATCAAGAAATCAAATTTAATGTGTTCAAGGCCATGAAATTCCCTACGGATGAGGAAGAATGTTTTCGGATGGATTTAATTGAGCAAATCATCAGTGAAGATATGAGCAAGAGTTTGGTCAACGATCCATTAGAAACAACCTTACTAGGGGATGAGGAAGAGGACGACCTAGAATTTGTGGACTTCTTACAGATGCTAGACTCATTGCCACGAGTTAGCAGATTCAGAGCACCGTTTGAACCTTTGCACACGGAGGAAAAAGCTGCTGAAAAATTGAAATCGTCATTAGAGGAGCCACCAACATTGGAGCTTAAGCCACTTTCTAAACATATCAGGTATGCGTACTTAGGCAATTCAAATTCTTTACCTGTAATTATTTTTACTGCACTTAACGAATTGCAGGAAGAAAAGTTGTTGAGGGTGCTTAGGGATCACAAATCAGCGATTGGTTGGATGATTACAGATATAAAGGGAATTAATCCGTCATTTCGCATGCACAAGATTCTGATGGAGGATGATGCAAGACCATCGGTGGAGCATCAACGTCGACTAAACCCAATTATGAAGGAAGTGGTAAAGAAGGAAATTCTGAAATTATTGGATGCCGGTATCATATACCCAATTTTCGACAGTAGATGGGTTAGTCCGGTTCATTGTGTGCCGAAAAAGGGGGGAATGACTGTGGTACAGAATGAGGACAATGAGTTAATTCCAACAAGAACAGTTACAGAATGGAGGGTGTGCATCGATTATAGGAGATTGAATAAGGCAACCCGAAAAGATCATTTCCCGCTACCCTTTATTGATCAAATGTTGCATGATTAATGGACATGAGTACTCACTGCTTATTGATGGATACTCAAGCTATAACCAGATCGCCATCGCCTCGAGGATCAAGAGAAGACAACATTTACATGCCCTTATGGCACATTTGCATTCGTGAGGATGTCATTCTGGTTATGCAATGCACCTGCAACTTTCCAACCTGTGTATGATGGCCATTTTTCTGATATGGTGGAGAAGAATGTTGAAGTCTTCATGGACAATTTCTCCGCTCTATGGAGACAACTTTGATACTTGCCTAGGGAATCGGTCATGGTTTTGCGGCGATGTAAGGATACAAACCTCATACTCAATTAGGAAAATGTCACTTCATGGTCAAGAAGGCATAATTTTGGGCCATAAGGTGTCGGCTCAAGGATTGAGGTGGACAAAGCGGTCGGATACCATCGAAAAACCGCTTCTACCGAAAGCTCAGTTAAGGGTATTAGAAGTTTTCTGGGGCATGTTGGGTTCTACAGAAGGTTCATAAAATATTTTTCTAAGATTGCAAAACCTCTTTGCAGTCTTTTGGAGAAGGATGTTACTTTCAGTTTTATTGCAGAATGCAAGTCGTTGAATTGTTAAAGAAGAAATTAACTACGTCCCTCGTGATAGTCATGACCCTGACCGAATATGCCATTCAAGCTTATGTGTGATGCGCAATAACTATGCGATTAGAAATTTTTAGGACAAAGACGAGACAAAGTGTTTCACGCCATATACTATGCAAGCAAAACACTCACAGAGACTCAAATGAATTACACTACCATGGAAAAGGAATTGCTTGCAGTGGTGTATGCGTTTGACAAATTACGGGCATACTTGATCGGGACCAAGGTGATAGTCTACATGAATCATTCTTACGATTCGGCACCTAATAATAAAAAAGATGCTAAGCCACGCCTTATCCGATGGATTCTCCTACTTCAAGAGTTTGACTTAGAGATTAAAGATAGAAAGGGAACGGAGAATCAAGTTGTCGACCATTTATCAAAGCTGGAAAATCCGGAGGAAAAGGATGAAGATAGATGCATAATCAACGAGTCATTCCCGGATGAGCAACTATTTGGGTTAAATGCAGAATTCCATTGGTATGCAGACTTCGCGAATTATCTTGTGAGCAACATGCTTCCCCCTGATCTTACACGACAACAGAAAAAGAAGTTTCTTCATGACGTCAAGTGGTATATGTGGGATGAGCCTTATCTATTCAAACAGTACGCCGATAAAATGATTCGACGATGTATCCCTTACAGTGAAGTGCACAACATACTGCAGGAATGCCACTCATCGGCATATGGGGGACATTATGGGAGTGAGCACACCGCGACAAAAGTGCTTCAAGCCGGGTTTTATTGGCCAACATTGTTCAAAGACACCCACCAATTTGTGAAAACATGTGATAGATGCCAAAGGGTGGGAAACATCTCTAAACGAAATGAGATGCCCCTACAAATAATTTTTGAAGTGGAAATCTTTGATGTATGGGGCATCGATTTCATGGGACCATTCCATTCGTCCGTGAGCAATCAGTATATTCTACTCGCGGTGGATTACGTCTCGAAGTGGGTTGAAGCTGCCGCACTACCATCCAATGATGCCAAGGTGGTCCTCAAATTCCTACAGAAAAAAAATTTCACGAGGTTTGGCACGCCAAGAGCAATAATCAGTGACGAAGGTAGTCACTTCTGCAATAAGTCTTTTACAACTCTGTTGGCTAAGTATGGGGTTAAACACAAGGTGGCTACAATGTATCACCCTCAAACAAATGGACAGGCTGAGGTATCAAACAGAGAAGTTAAGAAGATATTGGAAAAAGTCGTAAATCCGAGTCGGAAAGATTGGTCACTTTGGTTAGATGACGCATTATGGGTTTACCGGACTGCATACAAAACACCAATCGGGATGTCACCGTATCAACTCCTGTATAGAAAAGCATGTCACTTACCGGTGGAACTACAACACAAGGCCTACTGGGCAGTTCAGAAATTGAACTTTGACCAATCTGTTATGGGAGAAAAAAGGCTACTCCAACTAAATGAGCTCGACGAATTCCGACTTCAAGCGTACGAGAACGCCAAGCTATACAAAGAAAAGGTTAAAAGATGGCACGATCAGAAAATTATGCATCGAACATTCGAGCCAGGCCAATCAGTTCTCTTGTTTAACTCAAGGCTGCGATTGTTCGCAGGAAAGATTAAGTCGAGATGGTCAGGACCATTCACTATAAAGCGAGTATTCCCTCATGGCGCCGTTGAACTCTACAGTCGTAATCCATTAGAGACATTTAAGGTCAATGTTCAACGGATAAAGCATTACTGGGGTGGCGAATCAAACTGGGATGTCGTCAACATCACCTGGCGCCGATACACAAAAAACAGGAGTAGTCAAATTTGAACGACTTAAAATCAAACGCTAATTGGGAGGCAACCCAATATTTTGTTATTTTTCGTAGTTTTATTTATAATTGTTAGAATGTAACTTTTATTAAGTAGTAGGTAGGTATTATAGAGTAAACGTTTTGTTAAAACTCTCAATCATACTCCAAGCCATTAATAGTCTAACATTTTGCGTGTTTATGGTTGCAGGGAGGGGTCTAAAGCGAGTAAAACAATAACAACGAAAGAAAAAGAAGGAAAATCGGGTAATTTCGATCTGTACTTTTGAAGCCAAAATTTCGAGATATAGTGGGCATGCCAGGGCTGAAATGACTTGAACACCCGTAGTGGGTCCTAAATTCTTGGTACTAAATTCGGCAGTTACACACACTGGTTCACTTTTCTTCCCACTACATGCCCACGTCCTTTGCCGTACTCCTCACCTAAACTACTCACGACACCTTCTATAAATCCTCACCCACAACTTAGCACACATCTTCATTATCTCACCCCATTATCACCCTCTCACACCATTACCAAAAATACATCCATTACTCCCATCACCAAGATTGGGCCACTTCGTCTCCCCTACATCACCTCAATATAAACCCTACACATACACCCAGATTCATCACTACAAATTTCGAATTCTTCAAGAAATTGGGGAACACATAGCACACTTGAGAGTAAGTTACCATTCATTTTGAGTTTTCATCTTCTCTCTCATCAAGTAACATAAAACAATCGAGTTTTGGGGAAGAACTTGACCGCACACACCAAGTGTTTGACAAATTGAGTGAACCAAGTGTAAGGGGAAGGAAGTGTGTGCTAGCCAGTTTTAACATCCGGAGATCAATGGCTTCACAACCGACATCCAAACGCCAAAGGGGAGAGAGTTCAAGATCCGCTCAACCGACACGAGCATATGATCGACAAAAATTTGTGAGTGCCGCCGCCGCCGACCGGTATGACTACATGCTAACCAAAGCCCTTACGCCGGAGCGTGGACTGGCCCCCGAGGGAAATGATGGGGAGATGATGTCTCAAATTTATCAAAAGGGGTGGCTCAAACTCACCGAGCATCCGGTCCCGGCCGTTGTCAACATCGTCAAGGAATTTTATGCAAACACCGAAGACAAAGCCCCATTCAATGCATTTGTGTGAGGTCGCATGGTCCCATTCAGTGACGATGCAATCAATGCCTATTATCAGTTGCGGGTGCCACGATAGTGTCAGTATGCACAATTGAGGGATTTTGACCCTGACTACAAGGAGGTTATTACGAACTTGACAAAGCCAAAAACATCTTAGATCAAAGGTCGAAAGGGAGGCACAGGCTGTTCCATAAAGAAGACCTTAGCAGATCAGTATGGCAAAATATGGTACGCCTTTCTAATGTGCTAAATTTCTTCCGTCCCAACACACTTCAGACGTCACCAAAGAGAAGGCGCATTATTGTATGCAATTGTTCAAGATTTTATTATCGACATCGGGCAATTATCGGTTTCTCCATCCGCTTGTTTACGTGGAAATTTTTAGGCGGCTTGCCACACCCTCACTCATCTGCATGGCGTTGTGTCGCAATGCAAGGGTGAGATGGTCCGATGATGAGCCTACTCAAATGCCGCCGCTTTTGCTTGATTCTAGAATGATAGCGCGGTATTCTCAGATGGGCGAGGAGGCAAGTCATATCCACGAGGTTTGGGTTTTATTTTTCCACCGGCGGCTTAAGACGGTTAATACGTAAGATACCCTGGGGATGAGGATGAAGCTATGGGAGATCAAGGAACCGAGCAGTACCACAGCATCGAGGCAATATCCATTCCTCGCCCTTAAGTTCCAAAATCGGATGAATGCACACAATAGGCGTACGACGCCGAAATGCGGCGATTGGCGATGTGACAAGATCACATGTTTGATGCTATGAACGCATCTTTCACCTCACTCAACACAACACTCCAAAGCTTCAACCCGACGGCTCATTATCCATATCAACAACCCGGACCACTGCCTCGATTTCCTCCAAGTGATTCAGATGAAGAACACCAACCACCTCCCCAGACTTAGGCAATTGCAGGGAAGTCCTCAGGAACTTAATTTCTTTTTATCCAATGAGGGCATTGTTTTACTTAAGTTTGGGGGGTTTAAATGTTTATTTTCATGCATTTGTTAATCTAGTTTTCATAGTAGATTAGGTGTTTGCATAGTAGTTTAGGTTGTTTTGTTGCATTGCTTTCATTTCCGTTATTATCATATTAAAAATAAAAAAAAATTAATAAAAAAATTTTAGTTAAATATTGGGTTTGCATATGTCCAACGGTGCTGCAGTTCATGTTATTTGTGGGCCAATGATGAGATTGTGAACTAGTTAACCAATACAATATTGATTATTAGAACTGTGATACAATTTCTGTTATGAATTGATTCTTGGACTTGAAATCTGTTATAAAAGGTTAAGACTAATAACATCTTTGTCGAATTCGATCGATTCAAATTGATACATTAATAGTTTCTAAAGGATAATGCTAGGGTGAATGAGAAAACGACAAGGATAGGCATAAAGGCTAAAATTAGGCAAGAACCTAAGTTTGGGGGAGTATATGTGGGGTATATAAGCTTTGGAAAAAAAAATTAAGAAAATATTTGAAACATGTTGAGTCTTGTGGTGGGTTGAAGAGAAACACTCCTCATAAACACAAGCGTGAGATGGAGCGTAAAACTCACTCACCAACCATCTATCTAAAAAAAAGAGGAATAATGACGGGAAAATAGCAAAAAGCCCCCGTGTAAAAAAAAATAAGAAAGTATAAGTATCCTGCATGAACCCTTGAATTTTGTATTGTTTAGTGTTAGTTGGGTTGTGCCTATCTTTGAAATTTTAAGATTGCATTTGTATGATTCCTTCTAAGAAGTTGCTTATGTATTGAATTTGGGTCCGTATCGCTTATCATAGATGTTGATCACATTATACGCACGCTATACCAAAGGATAATTGTTCAAGATTTGAGAATTAATAATGAAATTGTGGATTACTTTTGGTGATTCATATTGTAAGGTTGCTTATTTTCTCCGAGGTCGATTTAGATAAGTTAGTTTCTCGCGATATTGTTGGATTCTTAGGCATTTAGATTTGTTTATTTCATTGCATTGCATAGCATGTAGTTTGTTTTGGGCTCGAGGACTAGCAACTGCTTAAGTTTGGGGATTTTGATAAGTTGGATTTAATATACACGAATCGATATTCATTTCAAGTTTAAATTCGTAGTTATCTTCTTGGTTTGTGTTCGTTTTCACTCGTTTCATGTCATTTTATATGTAGGGTGGTTATGGATGCGAGTGGTGAAGAAAGACGGAGTTTTGGAGCGAAAGTGGAAAAACGCAAGAAGTCGAAAAATTTATTTAAGAAGAGGCCTTAAGCTACGGGCGGTGCCTCGACAGTTGCACTTTCAAAGGGGTCTCGAATCCTGAAGTGTCATACTGCTGCTCACAAAACATTAACAATCCAAGTAGCAGCAGTCTCCACAAGCCAGTGATTAACGGGATGGGGTTTTTATAAGGCGTGTGGCACAGAACCCAAGGGCTGCTATTAAATGTTCAGGATGGGACCAGACCTAAAAAGACGTGTAACGTTACGAGAAACGAGGACAGACCATTTGGCTTCCCCAGACAATTCATCATTAGTTATCGTGACCTTTCTAATACTTAACCTTTCGAGTCTCCAAATTATAAGTACCTTACAATCGGAGACTGGGGGGCAATGTTCAGGAGCATTTTATCGACCTGCATTCGGGCTGAAGGCTTGAGACTAGAGGGTGGTGTTAAGTCCAATTGGCCGAGGCCTTGAAGGGTGTTGAAGGGGTTTGGGCCTCTCGAGTCCTCTGGACCGGGGTCTCAATTGAAAGATGGCTTTCGGGTTCGGGTATCCGAGCCTTTTGGGTCGGAACCCTGTTCTGGAAGTAGGCGTTCGACCTCGGGCCTTCGAGTCCTCTGGGCCGAAGCTCGAACCAAGTAACGGGCTCGGTGGGATTGGGCATGTGCAGTGGGCTATCCTGCGCGCAGAGTCTACAGACCAAGCCGTATTTGAATAAGGTAACTCCAGAGATGGTGTTGGAGTGGGATTCTACTTCCATCTTTTAAGGAGATTGTGTTGGACCCAAATATTGGTAAACTACCATATTTAGGAGTCCAATCCGACTCGGAGAAGGATTCTAAGGTGGTGAAAATATTATAAATACAAGGCCAAGGTTGCAATTAACAGGTAATACATCTTTGAGCACTAAACTCTTAAGCCTCCATTGTTAAACCTTGTGAACTACCAGATTTATTCTCACACCGAGCTATCCTCTACCAAGACAAAGCGGTCAAGCTTCGTGTGATCTCATTATTGTGGTGTTTCAAATGCGTGGATTCTCGTGATCGACGCTACATTTAAACTCATGCGTTAACAAAACCTATGGATGAAACCTTGTTAAACAAACAGAAATGATAACTTTGTCATGTTATAGTGACAACTTAAACCATTTGTCAATCTGGAAAAGTCATCAGTGACCTAAGCGAGTAAGTTAAACTCATGCTTTGCATTCAGAAATGTATGAGCTATGACCAAGTATATACACCAAAATGGTTTATGTCCATAATCTGACTTGGTGTCTATACCAGTTCTCCATAAACTTAAAATTGTTGAAATCTTCTTCCTAAACAAAGAATCAGTGTTTAAGGTCAGTCGTAGAGTGACATACCCCAATGTCGTAGACTGTTGTAATCTCTTAATCCAAATTCTTTGAGTTAGTAAACTACATTCAAAGTTTAACTTAATCTCATATTCCTCAGCCAATTCAAAAAGCAAGGTATGATCTCTGAATGATCAGCCAAAGAATATCTTTTAAAATGAAAGTCATAGAATTTACTCTGTTAGAAATCGTAGAGTGACCCCCAATCGTAGAGTGGTTAGTTAAGCTAATCGTAGAGTGTCCAAGTCAATCGTAGAATGATTGAACTGATCGTAAAGTAAATTGGTAGCCAGTTGATGAAATCGTAGAGTGGAATGACTGGTCGTAGAGTCAGACCTAATTATTTAGTGATTCCTCAGACCATAAAACACTTTTATATGAGTAAAGAATGACTTTTGTAAGTCATAGAGTCAAATTGCAGAAGTGTCAGGCACGATCGTAGAGTGTCAGGCATGATTGTAGTGTGACCTCTACCGAGCCGTAGAGTCAAGTCGTAGGGTGCAGACATGATCGTAGAGTGATTCCTATAGATCGTTGAACACTTTCACCAGATCGTAGAGTAATCAAACAGGCCATATAACATCTCTGCGTGATTGTAGAGTGACTTTGCCAGACTTTAGGGTCACAATACTAAATCGTAGAGTGTCAAGACTGAACAATCGTAGAGCTTTAACCCTACGATCATAGAGTCTTACTCATAAATCGTGGAGTCTTTTTGACAAATCGTAGAGTGCTTCTGTAAACTACCAAAAAGGTTTAAGTTCAGCTCCATACTTCTTATAAATTCCAGAAACAGATACACATCTGTTAAAAATACAACTTAACACTAAGTTAAAAGTGGACTAAGAATGGTTACTGAAAATAGCTAAACAAATATAGTGGGCGACTATACACATACCATTAACTGGAAAAAGAGAGTAGAACAGACTGGTCATATGAACAATAACAAGAGAAAGATGATTGAAGATACAAAAAGATAATAAAAGATATATATACTGTGCATGCATCCTATTGTAGAATTAGTAGAGGTCATTAGTTGATGTGCAACAGAGATTAACCAATAGAACAACCTATGACTCTATTCAAATTAATGATTCTTCTATGCAAGATCCTGATTATTGATACAGAATCATATATATTGTGCAAGTTCCCTAACTTGTATCAATTGCTTATTATGTGCAAATTTGTTGAGAAAGATTAATTACCATACAAAGTCCTTTGGATATTATAGTTCCTTTAAAAGTGTTTTTGAATACATATCTCATAGGAGATGATCTCTATTGAATATGCTTGTTCATGCATCTATTGTTGGAAACAATTCTGAAACTTGTCAGTTTTTATAAATTTTGATTAAGCACCTTTAAAAATTCTTTCAAAACATCAGTATGGATAAGTTGTGTATGTGATTCTTATGAGAAATGTATCTAAGCCATTTGATTCGGCTAGACCAAGAGGTAAGTAAGTAGGACTGATAATAAATCATTATTTCTTTGAGAAAGCTATCCGAACCAATTGTTTTGGTAAGGATGTAAGATCCAACTATTTATGAATAAAGATTAAATTTTTTCTAAATAATATTTTGAATAATAAGGTGTTGATTTGATATAATGTTATAATTATGGGTGATATGTGCAAATTTTGCAAAGTAAACAAGTTTTCATAAAATATTCGTTTGGTCGGGGAATATTCTTTTTTTCAGAGAATATTCGCATTTATTTACGATGCAATCATTAATGGACCACATAACTAATAACTCACAAATATGTAAAGCGATGTAAATAATCTTTTGATATAAAATAACTAAAAACTTTTACCGTTAATCGCTGAAATACCGTGATAAAAGACAAGAATACGCGTGGGTTGCACAAAGAAGACACCTGTGATTGTACAATATCTCTGATTATTGATATTTACGTAATAAGTCACTAAGCATTCAATAATTACCACAGTAGTTGCTGCAATGATTCAATAATTGTTATAGTAACATCTGCACAATATTTTATATTATTTAAATAATATTATTAGTTAGCATTATTGACAATGTCTAGAAAGTTCTATCGAGGAAAGGGGTTAGGCTATGTAAGACCCCAACTTTTTATGAATAAAGATTTAATTTTCTCTAAATATTATTTTGAATAATAAGGTGTTGATTTGATATAATGCTATGGTTATGGGTGATATGTGCAAAGTTTGCAAAGTAAGCAAATTGTCATAAAATATTAGTTTTGTCAGAGAATATTCGTACGACGACGCAATCATTGGTGGACCACTTAACAGAATAATTGTTGGATATAGAAAGCGACATAAACCTTTTTATAAAAAATAACGGCAAAATTTTTACCGTTAACTGTTGAAATACCCGGTGATAAAAGTACAGTAATACGCGTGGTTGAACAGTAGCACACGGTATTTCACAGTATCTCTGATTATTGATTCTCACATAAGAAGTCACTCAGTATTCAATAATTGCTACAATAGTTGCTGCATTGATTCAATAATTGTTACAGTAACATCTGCACAATATTTTATATTATTTGAATAATATTATTAGTTATCATTATTGGCAATGTCTAAAAAGTTTTGTCGAGGAAAGGGGTTAGGTTATATAATTGTGCGCCAATAAGGATAAATCCTTATCGGAAAACCCCCTCTTTCCTGGGAATGATCTGATTGTTAATATTGTGAGCTTATAATATTAATTGTGAATAATTATTATGTGGTGGATATTGGTTCAATTTTGATATAAATGAAAGAATTTAGAATAAAACTTTTGTGGAAAGTTTTACATATTTTTCTATAGAATCACAACTATCTTCTCCGATAAAATATTCATTCAAATATATCATTATAATATTACATTATAATAGTATAATGTGATAATATAATAGTATAATTTTATAATTTATAACTTTTTAAATAGTAATATTATTATAATATATGATTTACAAGCATGTAATTTGTGAGGAGGTGAGAAGGTTGCTTTGTATTCTTTTTCTTTTCCAAATTGGTGGGTGGAGATTTTCTTCTGCAATAAATTCCTTTGTTTTCCAAATTCACCCATAAGGAATTGAAGGTTAGGCGAGGAAAGAAAAAAGAAAAGGAAAGTTAGGCAGAGAAAGAAAAGAAAATTAGGCATGTTTGTTTATTTTTTTCCTCCGAGGTTGCACTATAAAAAGGGGGGTAACCCTCCATCCTAAACACACCAAAAAATCTCAAGCGTTCCTACTGCAATATTATGAGTATTTCTTTTGAGGATAAGAATACTTTGACTATAGCTTTTAGTGCAAAATTTTCTCAGAATAATATCCGATATTCCAAGTCAGATCTAGTTTCTATTAATTAAGGTAAAGGATATTATTTTATTTCAATACTCGTAAAAATATTATTTTCTTTCATACTTCATACTATGTAAGTGATATTATTTCATTTCATATTCCTAAATTTAAACTTATTATGATAAGTATTGCTTCTATAATTCCTGAATTGATTAGAAATTTCTTAAGTTTTGTGCTTCATCTAATATCATTTCACTGGAATATTGGTCTGAACTCTCTTATTAAATTTTAATATTTTCATGTTGGTGTACTATTTATGGGTACTATTCATACGATACTATTCATGAGTACTATTCGTATGGTACTATTCATGAGTACTGTTCACAACATAATTTACTTTTCTTTTTGGTCCAAATTATTTTTGCTACATGAATATCATTCTTGAATTTTGCTCAACAATTAGTTATCAAGTTGACAATTTGGGCATTTTTGAACTCTGGATAAATTAAATTATAAATCTCTAATATTTATCATTGATCTCACTTGATTGATTCTTTATATCATTGTCATCATCCTCGTGCTTATATTGTACACTAAAAGTTATCTTTGGTCGTAGTGCAAAGATGGACTGTTGATTGATATGGTTATGGCCAGGAATTATGTATTGGTATAATCATGACCTTTAATGTTACAGATAAAGGTTTGTAGTGAAAGTCCTTTTTGGCCCGCAGTGCACCATAGTACGATGGCGTAATCATTGGTGGACCACATAACGGAATAACTGTCGAATATAGAAAGCGATAGAAATAACTTTTTTATAAAAAATAACGGTAAAACTTTTACCTTTAAATCGCTAAAATACCCTTATAGATAAAAGTAATAATACGCTGTGGTTGCATACAAAGAAAGATACCAGATTGCACAATATTTCTAATTATTGATTCTTACGTAAGAAGCCACTCAGTATTCAATAATTGCCACCGTAGTTTCTGCATTGATTCAATAATTGTTACAGTAACATCTGCACAATATTTTATATTATTTAAAAAATATTATTAGTTAGCATTATTGGCAATGTCTAGAAAGTTCTATCGAGGAAAATGATTAGGTTATATAATTGCGCTCCAATAATGATAAATCCTTATCGAAAAGCTCCCTCTTTCATGGGAATGATCTGGTTGTTAATATTGTGAGCTTATAATATTAATTGTGAATAATTATTATGTGTGGGATATTGGTTCAATTTTGATATAAATAGAGGAATTTAACATGAGATATTTGTTGAAAGTTTGATATATTTTTCTATGGAATTATAATTATCTCCTCCAATAAATATTCATTCAAATATATTATTATAAAATATTACAATTGTTTAAATAATAATATTATTATAATATATATAAGCACGTGATTAAAGGGACGGAGGTGAGAAAATTGTATTTGAATGCTTTGTTTTCAAAAGCAGTATAGCCTTGTCCTTTTTTTTCTATGTTGATTGGTTGAGAATTTCTCCTGCATTCATTTGTTTTCTAAAGTTGTCGGCCTTAACCAATAAGAAATGAGGAAGTTAGGCATTGAAAGAAAAAAATGTTAGGTAGGGAAGAAAAAAAAGTTAGGCAGATTGCATTGTTTTCTTCCTCCGTGCTGCACTATAAAAGGGGGTAACCCTCTTTCCTAAACACACCAAAAAATCATAAGCCTCACCACAAGCCTCCTTTCAGGAAAGTACTTGTCATTGAACAGCTTTCAAATATTTCCCAAGACATGTTGAGTCTTGTACGGGTCAGGTACGCCTACGCATTCCCACCAGTAATCGCCACCACTACATAAAGGTGGTGGTATCACTGTGAATAAATATATGAATGATATTCTATTTACATATGATTTGATTATGATATATATATATATATATATATATATGAATGAATATGCAAGTATGTCAAGAAAGACATGTTTGTAAAGTCTCCTCCGACCAGAAAATAGAAAGTATCATGTTCGACTTAGAATGAATTTGATCAAGAATGCAGATCGTTTCCGCCATCGATTCATAGTAAATAACTTTTGTAAAGTTCTTGTGGTAAACGAAAAAACGAACGGATATATCGGTAAGACTATAAATATAGATCAAGTCATATGTTAAATGGTTGATCTATGATGTAATCAGATATCCAGTTTGCTAAGATCGCCGAGTACCGCACTGCAGATCGTAGTCTCCGTCAGGAGAGTCAATTGATACTCGAGAGCTATCGAGTGCGTAATTGTAGTCGATAGAAGATAAGAGATCTCGAAGTTCGGTCAGATCGCCAGAGAAACGGCGAATGAACGTGGTATATCGAGAAGAGCTTCCTGGATCGTAGAAGTCATGCCGAGGAACACGCACGGCATTCATTCAGTGCATTCAAACGAAAGACTTGATGAAGTCTTCGCACGAACCGGTCAAGTATCATTCGCCAATCTAAGATTGTACGATCACTACACTCACTGAAAGACAAGTATCATTTATGTCGGATCACAGCACAAGGCGTGATCCCGCTCATCGTGAGATCACAATCGTGACAGCTTCAAGTGTCTCATTGAATGATTAAATGAGTCGGCATCGGTCTTCCATGGTTCAGAAGAAAGATAGCTACCAGACAGATCGGTTTGACACAACAAATCCATGCCAACGAAGTTCACCATTCACTGAGATCAAGAACAAGGATAGGTGATTAATCCACACAGATGAAGTCATAAAGATCAAGAAGAGCTTCCACTGAGTTGGTGTTAATGTCAAGTGAAGAGGTGACAAGATCCAACAAACTTCATTAACTCGAATCAAGTTTGTTCACGAACAGTCAAAGACACGACAAAATCTAAGGATCAAAGGAGATACCTTCAAAGGCTATTAAGAGAAGTTCTACTATCAAGGCGAGAGTTCTACTACAAGAAATGAGTCTCTGAAAATGAGAGAAGAAGAGATCATGTCATCATGTTCATCATGGGAAGACTCACAAGTATGTAAGAGCTCACAATCATCTAAAGTCCATCACGGTAAGACCGCTGATAGACTTTGAAGTGGGCCGAGATACCATCATCACTGCCTTCTCATGATGATGACTTGCTAAGATGATCTGTAGGCTCTTCTCTATTATACTTAGAGTCTTCCCATGATGGACATCAAGATGACATGATGTTCTTCTTTCTATCGGTAGTTTAGAACACTCTTCTTGTAGTAGAACTTTCACTTCTACATTGTAGAACTCTCACTTCTACTTCTTTCTTCGTATGTATCTGAGTGTTCTTGGTGGATCGTAGAGTGAGCCTGCAAACTCACTATCTTATGTGGTTTAGAATAGTCCACCTTCTCTCCAAACTCGGCAACTCCAGCAATCTTCGATCTTTGAAGCTCTTCCTGATTTATACTCCTTCCCAATCCTTCCGCTGGAAAGTAGCCATTAGGATATTAAAAATCTTCACATATCTCGAAGTCGATGAGGTAGATCAACATGTGATATGTCATACTTTATCTCGCATTGCGCTCATCGCTTCACATACCCCATTAGAGTTGTCACTTTAATGTCTTCAAGTGTCAAGACTTTATTTCCTCCTTTTATTTCTCGATCAGAGGTTGTCCTTTTGCATCGATTCTCTCAATAAGCTTTTGTCCGAATACTATCCTTCAGCTTGAACTGCTGCAATGCTTCAATCTTCGTGTTCAACTCTATGATTCAAATGCTTGTCTTCTTGGACCTCGATCAGAAGTGTCTCATTGAGTGTTGCTCATCGATCGTAGAATTAACACTACGATCTTGAAGAGTGTTGATTGATCTTCAATGTGTAACACCTCTTCTTTCTATTATGCAAAGCTTCAACACTTCGCTCGCTTCAATCGCTCTCGCAGACCGATGGCCTAACTCCTAGCTCGTCTCTCCGAATAGCAAGACACTTCGTGATTTGTGGGCGCCCAAATTTCGCTTTCTCCTCGCGGATCTCCTGCTCACTTATCATCAATGGATCGATTCTATGCTTAATCACTTTAGCCTTGTTCTTCGTGAGGCTAACCAAAGATCTCTGGCTCACTTTCCATCGCTTCTTTCTTTGTTTGGTAAACACTACGATCTCTGCTTTCTTCCAAGATCGTTGTTTTCTGCTCACTTAACAGCCCATCATTGCTACCGATTTTCCTTAGTCGGGCCATCAAGTCTTCTTATGATCATCTTGTAAAGACTTCATCTCGAATGGCTTTATAAATCAATCTTTGATGTCGATTGGGTCGGTGCTTAGATCTTCTCGTTAGTTTGCATGCCATTCATCAATGCTCTCTCGTTCCCTTCTGTGAGATATATCTTTGCAAAGGCCAACCAAAGGCTTTATTCCTTTTGATATTTTGGGAGTGCCTTAGTTGAGAATCGATTTGTTTCTATGATTCGCTTTGGCATCAGGAGCACATCCTGCTGAGGTCGTAGTTCAAAGACTTCATGATTCAAATTTCTAGCAAAGTGCACTACGACTTCGGATCGATCTTGACACTCTACAATTTCTGCTTCTCAGGTTCGATGTCTTCATCCGATATAGCTCGACCACGATCTCTCGTATGTAATCAATAGATTCTACTTAACTCGTGAGTGTAGTCTACGATCCTCGACATGGCTTCTCGTGATCGCAGAGACTCTACGACCCTTTAGTGTAGTCTACGATCCTCGACTCGGCTTAAACATCTAGAGAATCTACGACCCAAGTGTAGTCTATGTTTCGACTTTCGCTTCAAGCAGATGTTCTACCACCAGAGGCGTGTCAGCCCTCACGATTCCTCGAATATGACTTCCTCAAAGCAGACTTCATATCCCCGAGGAAGTTCTACTCGACACACTCACGATCCTTCCTCGCCTCTCCGGCAAATACATTTAACTCCGATATCTACTATCTTGCAGATCACGATTCTCGCCGATACCTTTCTCTTTAGTTTTCCTTAACTCTCCGGCAGCATTACGATTATCGTGCAAAGGTTCGGATTTATCGCATGCTTCTATCTATTACATCATAAGATCAACCAACATGCTTGATCTTTCTATATTTATAGTCCTTGTACATCATTTATTTTTGAAGGACTTTACAAAGTCGCTTTTGCTTATGTAGATCAACCTAACATACTTGATCAATTCATTCTAAGTCCTTGTACACATGTTTCTATTATCTATCAAAGGACTTTTATAGTTTTTCTTAATGCAAGCATACTTGCATATTATTCATTTATATATATATATATATATATATATATATATATATATATATATATATCATAATCAAATCATATGTAAATAAGAATATCATTCACATGCTTATTCCTGACACTAGGTACGCTTCACAAATTCCCACCAGTAATCTGCCTCACCACGGAACATAAAGGTGGCGAATAGAACCTTTTGTTCTTTCGTGCATCCCAAGAAATCAAATATCTTGGTAATTTGCTTAACCCACGTTTTCGCCTTGATCGGATCCGGCTTTCCCACAAATTCTGGTGGTCCCAACTCTTTAAACTGCTTGGTTGTGACAAGTCACGCGTTGCTATCATTTCCACCCGTATTTTGTACACGAGTCCCCCTCTTCTAATTTTGCATGAACTGCAAAAAGCTTCTAAACATCCCATCATTCATCGTTTGTTCAGTAGTGTTGTTTACAGAAGGAATATTACCTTCTTGTTGCACGTTCCCCTAGTTGGTGATTAAAGGCGTCTCCATGGTCTCATTCACTCCATTGTTAACATTTTTAGCTGTCATTCTCAAATACTGCCATAAAACAAGGGTTAATTAAAGAAATTAACATACCACATATTATCCATATATTCTGAGCGACCAATTAAATACCAAATAAGCTTGGGTAGTACACACTAACGAAGAATTTACTCGTCTCTCCCCTCTTAGTTCAATTCCCCGATCCTCGCCAGAGACCATATCCGTAAGCTCTGATACCAACTGAGACGCCCCCAAAATAGGTATACACCACCCATTTTGAGTCGCCAAATACATGGTACAGAAAACAACTACAACTTCATTATTACAATTGTCGTGCAAAATACGACGACACATATGTTGCGAGTTTAAATACAAATATTATCTTCTAGACGGTATTCAAACTCAAATAAGTCCTCATTACAATTATTGATACACTATTTTACAAAATAATGAGGACTGCTAAAACAACTGACTGGAAACATCACTCCATACCCCGACTAGTTCTTGCTTCCTGAGAAGAAAAATGGAACAAAAAGGAAAAGGGTGAGCTTAACTAGTCCAGTAAAGAATATTATGACTAAGATAATGTAGAACAAATTATCGTTAGCCTTCAATAAATCAAATAAAATATAATGGGCAACCAGTTTTAGATCAATATTCGCAGCAGAAATAATAATTCATTAGAAGAGTTAAGTAGCGAATGAAATCTACTATCATCTATGAATTTAAAAGTCCATCATCAATATTTTATCCCTGTAACATCAATCAATATACATCTTGAATCAAATATTCATCTTTGCACTACGGGCCAAAGATATTCATTTGTATCACCAAGCTAGTCATGTTCATCTCAACATCCATTCATCTTTGCTTCTCACGCCAAAGATATTCGCCGATAATCATTCATCTTTACACTACAGGCCAAAGATATTCCTTTATATCATCATTTAGGACTGAGGATGATAAAAAATATTTTAAAGAAACGAATCTAGTGAGATCAAAGGACAAAGTTCAAAAATACTCCATAATAAACCATAGTGGAGTAAAATTCAAGAATGGAGATCAAAACATGGATACAATCAAAAATAGTAACCATATTAGACATCTTGGGCAAAGAAGAGAAAATTCCATTTTTCTGTGAATAGTGTCGATTCGGTGAATAAAGGTCGATATCGTGAATAAGAAACTCCGACACCACGAAAAGGTAGAAATTCCACAAGAAAAATAATACTTAAATGAATAAGATCAGATACGTGAATAATTATCGATACGTGAATAGTAACCTCAACATAAAAAGATAAAAATTTCATAATAAAATTTATACCAATATTTCGGCATAATGATATTGAACGAAATAACATCATTTACGAAGAAAGTAACATCCCTTACCTCAAAATAACAGTACTTCTATCTGAAATATCTAATATAAAATTGAAGGAAACTTGCACTGAATAGCAACTCTCAAAGTATCTAAATACTCACAAAAATATTCTCGATATTATATAGAGAGAAAACTTCTGATACTGGTGTGATTTTCAATTCTAACCAAGCACCCTATTTATAGGAAAATGCTAGAACGCCAAAGCAGACTAAATTAATAAAATAATAATATTTTTATAACAATTTCACGCACGCTAGTGACCAAGATCAGCACTCCACTTTTGAACAAAAATTTTCAGCACATTTTTCCACCAAAAACAAAAGTGGGGCCCACCCATATTTTTAATAAAAACATTTATTTCTGAAACTTCAATAATTCATAATAAATAGCCTTTTTATCAGAAAAATTCGAATCTCATGTCTATTCCATATGAATTTTAATTCTCTATAACTTTGTAGAAGAAATATTTTCCAAATTCAAAACAGAAAATATCTGAAATCTACATACAGGTGATTTTTAATACCTTCATTCCGACAAAATATTGATAAAATACCTCAGCATTAATTCCTTCATTTATATCCATATAAAAATAAATATTTCCTTATGATCATATAGATTAATAAATAATTATTCACAAATAATATTACAGAATCATAATTATAACAATCGGGTCGTTCCCAGGAAAGATGGTGTTTTCTGATAAAGATTTTTCCTTACTAGCGCGCAATTAGGTAACCAAACCTCTTTCCTAGACAGAACTTCCTTAGACATTGTCAATAATGCTATCTAATAATATTATTCAAATAATATGAATTATTGATCTGATAATGTGAAAGATCAAGCAAAGACAATTATCAAACAACAATAATATAAAATATCAACGATCAATTATTGAATCAATAAAATAAAATATTGAATAGTAATTATTGTAACAATTATCGAGTAAAGGCATTCTTACGTAAGAATCAATAATTCAAAAATAATGTGCAATACTGTGCCATCAGGCAACCACGCGTATTTTAACCAATTTGATATTCCAACAAGTGTTAATTGTAAATAACTACGTCGTTATTTGTAAAAACTCAAACTTGTCTTTTTCTTCATCCGACCGTTTTCCATTATGAGGCCCACAAATGGCTGCGCCGTCGTACGAATATTCCCCGACAACAAGAATATTCCACGACCAAATGAATATTTCCCGACAACAATTAATATTTTATAACCACTTGTTTATTTTATAAAATTTGCACATTTCACCCATAACTAAAGCATTATATCAAATTAACACCTTATTATTTTAAATAATAATTAGAGGAAATTTAATTTTATTTATAAAAAGTTGGGGTCTTACAAATTCAATTGCACAAAGTGTGAATCTCAATAATCAGTATAGATGTGAACAATCAACAATAATTATTCACTAACATGCTTCAAAAATAATAACTCGAGTTTGAGTTAGTGAACTTGACTCGTTTGTAGGCTACTGCTACGCAATTAAATTTTATTCGCTAGGCAGTTTAATTATCTTCCTTTGAAAGACTTATAATTAATCTTTCAATTAGCCATAGCATAATATTACATTATGTAATCACATAGATATTACACATTACATTTAGTTCTTAGAAATATTATCATGCATCGATAATATTACTATTAAATAACTACCTTTAATTTACTTAATATTATTAATCTTGATAATATTTAATTCACCTCTTAGTATTATTAGTCCACTAATAACATTTTTATTCGCTTACTAATATTATTAACATCTTAATAATATTTTAATACTTTCTTGATATTATTAATCCTCTTAATAATATTTTAATCATGCATTAATGTTATTACTTTAATAATACCTTACTTATTCTTTAATTTAGTATTATTAATCAATTAATAATATTTTATTCATTTACTAATATTATTAAAATTTTAATAATATTTTATTCATTTACTAATATTATTAATTTTTAAATAATATTTTATTTATTTACTAATGTTATTACATTTTTAATAATATTTTATTTTATTTCTAATATTATCATTTACTTAATAATATTTTAATCATCCAATAATAATTTAATCTAATATTATTAATCTTTTAATAATATTTTAATATAATATTATTAATAATATTTTAATATAATATTATTAATAATATTTTAATCTAATATTATTAGCCATTTAATAATATTTTAATCATTTATTAATGCTTAAATCAAATATTATTAACCATTCAATAATATTTCAATAAAGTTTTAATCAATATTTTATTTACTTAAGAATATCGTAAATATCATAAGTAACATTTAATAAGTTATTAGGCAAATAAATAATTTATTTTAATTATTTTACCCTTTATTAAATAACTTATTTAATACCCATAAAAGGTCATAAATATTATTTATCATAATAAATTACCAAAATACCTCACATAGGTCAGATTACACTATAATAGGAGTACCTAAGTTTTAACATCCTATTTTCCTCATTTATGACATCATTTAACCATTTATTTCTTTTTAACCATAACTATAACATTATTATGAAAAATAGCAAACATGTTGTGAAAATTATTATCTTATGGATCTGGACAATATATGATTTTCCTGGAATTTTAGAAAGTGATTTACTATATTTAAAGTACTAAAAACCTCCGAATCTTGTTACATTTTTCATAAATCGAGTTTTGCTTAGAAAATCCTAAAACTTTCAGGGTACACTCTCATAACATATATACAGATACTGTATAAATTTTAGAATTTTCCAAGGTATACACAGTGAGGAATCCGGGTAAGAATATTTAGGAGTCATTCACGGTAAAAGCCAACACACAAACTACACATCGAAACGTGTCCATTCTTTTTCTTACATGTAGAGAACTTCTTAAGGTACCTCTGTGATTTTTCCCAGATTTTTAAAAGATTTAAAACTGGCCAAAACAGCCTTAGGAAAAACGGGGTTAGGGGACTTTTAGGGTTTTAAAACTTTAAATTCTATACCTGGATTGTTTTGGGAAAACAGCCCCCAAAGGCTTCAAAAATTGTTGGATTTGTGTTCTATCACTTGGGTTTACTAGCTAACTCATGTATCTAGCACTCTCCTTAGACGGATCACAAATCCAAGTTGTAAAACTTGAGTTACACAAGATTTAGTTGAAGGAAAACTATAGGGTTTCACCCCTAGGAGAACATATGCTCATTTTCATAAGGAGAGTTGAAGTCAAATACTTCACTGACGTCGATCTCTCGACGATCAATGGTGCTACTTGAATCTTAATCTATTTCCATTAGACAGAGGTTGGCTACTTGAGGTTTATCATCATCACTGGAATCTAATCTTATGTTATTGTTTGAATCACTCCATTAATATTTAGCCATAAATTCTTTTTTTGTCTTCTAATGCTTCTTATTATTTTCGTGTTCTTTCTTTGAATGAGAATTCTTCTTGTGTTTCTTAAGCTCCTCTTGTAGAGGTTTGGTGCATTATGCGATGTAATGATCGGGATTTTTGTAACTGTAGCATAAATCATTTTCTTGATCTTTGCTACTACTTCATTTATTGTTGTTGTTTCTTGGCCTCAAGCTGCTATTGTTTTTCATGAACTTCTTTAGCTTCGAGCGAATAAGACTATATCTTCATTACCATTAGCTTCATTGTGATCATCATCTGTTACAACTTCAGCTTGAACTTTTCAGGCACCTTCATAACCTTTTAGAGAAATCCCTTTGTCTTTTCTTTTATCCTCAGAAATGATCTCTTTTTTCTGACTGAGCTCAAGTTCATGGGTAAACAAGTTGTTGTAGAGCTTCTGAATAGTCATTTCGCGCAAATTCTTTAACTCACGAATGGTGGTGGTCTTAGTATCCGACCACATGCTTGGTAAAGCTCTCGTAAACTTTATGTTTAAATCGTTGTTAGGGTAGACCTTGTCATAGGATCTTATGCTACGTTTGGATCGATGGAATAGGAGGGAGAATGGAATGATAAAAATGTTGTTTGGTTTGTTTATTCCAACGGAATAATGTATTCCTAGTGAAATAGGTGTTAACTTAAAATTATAATTTTTATTCCTGGAAGGGGGGTCAGGAATAACTTATGCCATCTACTATTTTTAAGTAATTGACAAATATTCCCCTTAAAAGAAATACTTATCTTTATTAAAAAAGAAATACTTATCTTTATTAAAAGAAATACCCCCTTACCCACCTAACCCCACCCCACCCCTACCAACCTACCCCCACCCACCCACCCACCCACCCCCCACCCCACCCCACCCCACCCCACCCTTACCAACCCACCCCACCTACCCACACCCACCCCACCCCATTACCCACCTACCCCACCCTACCCCCCTTACCCACCTACCCCCACCCCTACCCATCCACCCCACCCCCACAACCCACCCTTCTCTACCAACCTACCCCACCCCAATTCCCCACAATTAAAATAAAAAAATATATGAAAAAAATATATATTATTATTTCGACGCTCAAATATTAAAAAAATTAACGAATATATTCCTAACTCAAATAGTCTATCACCAAACATATATTATTATTATTTGACGTCAAATATTTGACGTTAAAAAATATGTTGGTAAACAATTAAAAATATTATTATTATTTAATCTATTAAAAATATATATATTATTTGATCATCAATTAAAATAAATTTAATTCTAGAGAAATAAAAATATATATAAAAAAAAATAACTTACAACTAAGAAAAAAAATATATAAAAAAAAATATATGAAAAAGTATAGTAAAAAAAGAAGAATATAATTATAAAAAAAATCTAGAGAAATATGTGTTAAATTTTTAATATAAATTGAATTTAAGTTAAATTTAAACATTTGGGGGTATTTAGGTCACTTTCTAATTATTTATTTCATTCTTAGATGTATTCCTAACATCAACCAAACATGTACATGGAATATTAAAAAATTATTCCATTTCCTTCCTTATTCCATTCCCTCATCTATTACATTCCCTACTCTATTACATTCCTTCAATCCAAACGTAGCATTAGAGAGTTGTGGAGCATATTAAATCTTTCATATATCGCAGTGATGCTCTCTCCTGGGACTTAAGAAAACATTTCATATTGATGTGTCAAGAGAGACTGTTTATTCTCCCTGACTTCTTTAGTGCCCTCGTGTAGTATTAACAGAGCTTCCTATACTTCTTTGGCACTGGTGCAGTGTACGATATATTCAAATAATTCATTTTCAAGAGCCATGAACAAAATGTTCTTGGTTCGTTTTCCTAGTTGTATCAGCTTCTTCTCATTCAATGTCCGCTCGATTTGCTACTTGACATCTACGTTACTGAGATCATCTGTTATTGAAGTCAACTTAGTTGGGATAAAAGAATCATCCTGGACATCATCAAATATCTCATCATTAATCGCGTCCATAGCGATAAATGTGTTAAATTGATTTCTCATTATTTAAGGGTAATATTATCTTTCATATATAAGAGTATTGTACAATAATTAATTTAAGGTACGTGTGCATATACCACACTATATATCCCTTATTTAATGAAGTGGTAGTGATTGAGGACTATATTATTACTTACAAATTTAAATAATGCATGGAGATTTTTGAAAGAACAAAAATATATAATAAAATTAAAATAAAACCAAACAATGAGTATATAGGGATTAGGGATCAAATGAATCGTTTTGCCTAACATATTGTATGATTTGAAGAATATAATTATCTAAGTTAACTAAAATACCCTATGAATAGGATTCCATTTTCCTGGTTTGTAACACCCCCTTCCCGAAAAGGAAAGAGAGGTCACGTGCAAAGCACAACAAACCTCAAAATAAGTAAACAAAGCACTAATAACTTCAAAATATTAATAGTGTACTGATCCATTAATACAATACTAAATACAATTCTCCCACTAGAGTCAAATAATCAAAACCAAAAATCGAAACAACCTAGATTGTCCAAGACAACTCTCTCATCACACTAGCCCTAAATCACCACTGCAAACCTGACCAAAAAAGAACGCAGCGTGAGCCAATTGCCCAGTACGAATATAAAAATGCACACATATATATATATATATATATAATATACATATGTACCGAAGGAACTGAATGAACGGACAATTACAACTACTAACCAAATATGAATATATCGAAATTGGTGAGACAAGGTACAAATGATTAACAATTGCTTTAACCAACAACTATAGTCAAAAAGAAGTCCAAACAAAATAAGGTCAATCAAATGGTTATAAGGTGACAACTTCATACTGAGCTCAAATACAAATAGCCAAAGGCTAACAAAATACATCGGTATCATGATGTATACAAATCAAATCGGATAGTACGCACGACACATACGTCACTAATCCGCCAAACAAATTGAATCAAATCAAATCTTCGGGTAATTCCATACGATCCCGAACAAATATATCAAATGGCCAAAGCTCATACCCAGAGCATATAAAAGGATACACCGTGGACTAATCACACCGCCACAGAAGGTGTCATGTCCTTGTGTCAAGAAGACATGCATGTGGTACCCCCACAGGTGGTTAGCTCAAGTATACCCTAAAGATCAAACTACAAAATGTAAGCCAACAGGGGTTCAAATCACAAGGCTTACATGACCATATTCAAATGAAATCGAATTATCAAATACAAACATTATTGATTATCACAATATATCAATGATCAAAATGACTCCTGAATGTGAACGAAAATATACAACAATGGTACAAACGAATAAAGTCTCCAAAACATAATCGCACATGATTAACTAGTTCAAGGAGTACAAATACGAATTTTAATGTATACGCTTAAAACGAAATTGTCACAATAAATTGACAACAAAGAATAATCCTAAGAAGCAATACCAAATTTTTAAACGAATAACAAAACGAATCTAATTATATTCAAAAGAGTCTCATTTGAAAAATTACGGAATCCAGTACCTTAATATAGTACCAAAATAATTCATTAGAATCCAAATATCACCCGCTAAACTCCCTCAATCCGATCTAATTATCAAAATAAAATATAATACACATAATTAAATTATAAACTCATACAAATTATATTTTCATAAATTCAATAATTTTAATATACTATATTCAAATTGTAATCAAAAGGTACATTTTAATTATAATAATAAAATTATAATATTATTTATTACTATCCCTTTTTTAAAAAGTCTACATATCTTATATATATATATATATATATATATATATATATATATATATATATATATATATATTATTTTAACAAATCGCCTCATTGCAGTATATATATATATATATATATATATATATATATATATATATATATAAAAGCTTCTCATGAAAATTTATTATGCGAGTTAAAGGTTAGTTGATTTCGAATATATATATATATATATATATATATATATATATATATATATATATATATATATATATATATATTATGTAGGATAATTATATATATATATATAAAACTAATCAAAGTTATATATATATATATATATATATATATATATATAAGTTACAGTGAATATATATATATATATATAACTAATTTGATATATATATATATATATATCTCAATTGTAAATTATTTTTTTTTAACAAATTCAACTAATCAAACGACATAATAAAATTTTAAAATAGATTGTAATTACAAGAGCAAAATAATTGTTTTGTATTCAAAATAGTCCAACAATTACATTTGAGAAGAAGAATATGATGAATAAAGTTTAAAGATCTTGTTCTCAAACCCTTTTGCAATCCCAAATATGTTCCTCGTTCTTCTTCCGCTTCTTTCTTTTGTTCTTCGCTATATTCCCACAACTTATCAAAGTAATAAGGTAAAGCTAGGTTTTACTCATTTTTTATTAATTAATATGTTTTATCAATACTCCTAATTTAAATAGGATTTAAAAATTAGACAAATATAATTTAGACTCAATTAATTTTAATGGCCCAATTTAATTCAATCTTTTTACTTATTATGGTCCACATTAATTAAATAGAATCACCCCAAATATAAGGAAAGCCCAATTAACTATTTTAAATATAGATTTAAATATTATTATTATTATTACTTTTTTTTGCATTACATTACCTCACCTTAAAAAGGATTCCGTTTCTAATCAAAAGAATGGAACGACTCTAATTTTCAAAGAGAGACGGACACTCCGCTCAAATAGACTCCCCCATCTCAAGTAGTTTCGCGCTCCAGATAATTTTGCTACAAAACTTTAACAAATGAGATTGTCTTCCTCCTCATAACCCGCTTTTGACGATATAAAATTGCCTCAAGCTTCTTCCTTCTTCCAAATTGTAGAAGACGAAAAATCTGAAGAAACACGCTTTGATTCACTCAATTTCGACATCGATTAATTAATTAATTATGATTATTATTATTTTTATGGATCGCAGCGCATAAGTATTTTCACTCCAAAATTCAACTAATCAAATTATAATCGATTAAAGTTACACCTTCACTCTTTAAAAATAAATAGAAATCAATATAGTAGTTATCAAAACCCTAATGGACTCCTCAGTTTTAATTTAATCAATTATTTAATTATACCCAATTTTTTTTTTTTTGAGTTATTACATTACCTTCCCCTTAAAATAATTCCGTCCTCGGAATTCAAATAAGCTACATAAAGTTTTATTTTTATTTTTATTTAACTCGAATGTATAATTATTCATAAACTTTAGTTAAGACGTACCGCCGCCATTTGTAACGATCAAACCTAATAAGTCCGTCGGTCCACGCAATTATCCATCTACTTGTAAAAGCTTCGTCAGCTATATCGTGTTAATTAAGCCTTGGCAAGGTTCTTCGCGTTGCATTAAATTAAATCACATGATCCACCGTTGGTGCGGGCCCCCGTTAATTTCTTTAAGTTTCATTCTTGCAAACGTAAGTACTCTTCGGAACATAATTCGAAAAGAAAAAAAAATTCTTCATCTAAATACGATTCGAATGCCCAAAATATTTAAAATTATTTTTAACTCGTAAAATGTTTATGTTCCACACATGACAAAGATTTAACAATTTATTTTTATTTTATTTATTTATTTTACATAAATACATGCAAAACTTCAATGACATCGGACAAACAAAACAATTATACAAATTATATCTCCAACTCACCCTAAGAACTCAAGAGTTTCAAAATATCATAACCTAGAATCAAATTAGTTCTCAAATAATATTACACCAAAACTATATTACTACTAAGATCTCTTCATCACCATACCAAACTCCAAATTATATATCCTACTATCCTAATAATCAAACTATAGCTTTCAAAATCTCTTAAAGATTCATCACTTATCAGATATATCTAATCATTCAATGAATCAATCATTCTCTTGATGCAAATCTTAACCCAACAAATTCCAAGATCTCCTCATACTATCACTCAAAATTTCATATAAGATAACTCCAATATTCTACTAGAAAATAATCACAAAATTCGCTTTACTCCAAAAGATTAATCTAATTACCTCGAATCTCTATAACAACTCAAAATTACAAGAGATCCTATGTATTTAATAGTTTTCACTTTATCATATTATCCCAATCGATTCACATACCTCAAATTATTCACAACTTAACAAAAATCAGAATCTAACCCAAATCAAATTCTCAATTCCAAAATTATAATAATTTTTAATTACCTGACAAAACTCTAACAAATAATTCTCCAATATCAAAACTCGCTGATACAAATGCTCATATCATAATCGTATAATCATTTTTTAATTGAACAAAATATGACATTCTTCTTCTTAATGATCAAATCACAATCCTTAACTAATATTATTGCTCCAACGCATAACAATACTAATCCTAACAAATTATCTCGCGTTTCTCAAATCAACTATAACTCAAAGAGCTCAAAACACTTGATCAAAATCAAGACCAACCAAACGGAGAACAAAATCAAATCAAACTCCTACGTCTACCCAGTGATTTACGCACAACTCATGTGTCAAACCTAAATAGGTTTCTACAAGAAAGAACCTAAGCTCGATACCATCTCCAGTAACACCCCTTCCCGAAAAGAAAAGAGAGGTCACATCTGAAAGCACAACAAACCTCAAAATAAGTAAACAAAGCACTAATAACTTCAAAATATTAATAGTGGTACTGATCCATTAATACAATACTAAATATAATTCTTCCACTAGAGTCAAATATCACCCGCTAAACTCCCTCAATCCGATCTAATTATCAAAATAAAATATAATACACATAATTAAATTATAAACTCATACAAATTATATTTTCATAAATTCAATAATTTTAATATACTATATTCATTTGTAATCAAAAGGTACATTTAATTATAATAATAAAATTATAATATTATTTATTACTATCCCTTTTTTTAAAAGTCTACATATCTTATATATATATATATATATATATATATATATATTATATTTAACAAATCGCCCCGTCATTAGCGTATATATATATATATATATATATATATATATATATATAAAAGCTCTGCAAAATTTATTATAAGTTAGCTAGTTGATTTAATATATATATATATATATATATATATATATATATATATATATATATATATATATATTCTTGTAGGATAATTATATATATATATATAAAATCGAATCAAAGTTATATATATATATATATATATATATATATAAGTTACAGGAATATATATATATATATATAACTTAATTTGATATATATATATATCATATATCTCAATTGTAAATTATTATTTTTTTAACAAATTCAACTAATCAAACTAAAGATAATAAAATTTTAAAATAGATTGTAATTACAGAAGAAAATAATTGTTTTGTATTCAAAAATAGTCCAACAATTACATTTGAGAAGAAAGAATATGATGAATAAAGTTTAAAGATCTTGTTCTCAAACCCTTTTGCAATCCCACCATGTTCCCTCGCTTCTCTTCCGCTTCTTTCTTTTGTTCTCGCTTATATTCCCACAACTTATCAAAGTAATAAGGTAAAGCTAGGTTTTACTCATTTTTATTAATTAATATGTTTTATCAATACTCCTAATTTAAATAGGATTTAAAAATTAGACAAATATAATTTAGACTCAATTAATTTTAATGGCCCAATTTAATTCAATCCTTTACTTATTATGGTCCACATTAATTAAATAGAATCAATTTAAATATAAGGAAAGCCCAATTAACTATTTTAAATATAGATTTAAATATTATTATTATTATTACTTTTTTTCGCATTACATTACCTCACCTTAAAAAGGATTCCGCTTCTAATCAAAAGAATGGAACGTACCTAATTTTCAAAGAGAGATTTGACATCTCCGCCAAATAGACTCCCCCATCTCAAGTAGTTTCAAGGCTCCGTATAATTTTGCTACAAAACTTTAACAAATGAGATTGTCTTCCTCCTCATAACCCGCTTTTGACGATATAAAATTGCCTCAAGCTTCTTCCTTCTTCCAAATTGTAGAAGACGAAAAAGCTCAAGAAACACGCTTTGATTCACTCAATTTCGACATCGATTAATTAATTAATTATGATTATTATTATTTTTATGGATTGCAGCATGCGTAAGTATTTTCACTCCAAATTCAACTAATCAAATTATAATCGATTAAAGTTACACCTTCACTCTTTAAAAATAAATAGAAATCAATATAGTAGTTATCAAAACCCTAATGGACTCCTCAGCTTTTAATTTAATCAATTATTTAATTATACCCAATTTTTTTTTTTTGAGTTATTACATTACCTTCCCTTAAAATAATTCCGTCCCCTAATTCAAATAAACTACATAAAGTTTTATTTTTATTTTTATTTAACTCAATGTATAATTATTCATAAACTTTAGTTAAGACGTCTTACTACCATTTGTAACGATCAAACCTAATAAGTCCAAATCATTCACGCAATTATCCATCTACTTGTAAAAGCTTCATCACTATATCGTGTTAATTAAGCCTTGGCAAGGTTCTTCAAGCGTTGCATTAAATTAAATCACATGATCCACCAGATTGAGTGCGGGTCCCCAGATTAATTTCTTTAAGTTTCATTCTTAAACGTAAGTACTCTTCTGAACATAATTGAAAAGAAAAAAAATTCTTCATCTAAATACGATTCTTAATGCCCAAAATATTTAAAATTATTTTTAACTCAGAAAATGTTTATGTTCCACACATGACAAAGATTTAACAATTTATTTTTATTTTATTTATTTATTTTACATAAATACATGCAAAACTTCAAATGACATCTTGACAAACAAAACAATTATACAAATTATATCTCCAACTCACCCTAAGAACTCAAGAGTTTCAAAATATCATAACCTAGAATCAAATTAGTTCTCAAATAATATTACACCAAAAAATATATTACTACTAAGATCTCTTCATCACCATACCAAACTCCAAATTATATATCCTACTATCTGAATAATCAAACTATAGCTTTCAAAATCTCTTAAAGATTCATCACTTATTGTATATATCTAATCATTCAATGAATCAATCATTCTCTTGATGCAAATCTTAACCCAACAAATTCCAAGATCTCCTCATACTATCACTCAAAATTTCATATAAGATAACTCCAATATTCTACTAGAAAATAATCACAAAATTCGTTTACTCCAAAAGATTAATCTAATTACCTCGAATCTCTATAACAACTCAAAATTACAAGAGATCCTATGTACTTAATAGTTTTCACTTTATCATATTATCCCACCGATTCACATACCTCAAATTATTCACAACTTAACAAAAATCAGAATCTAACCCAAATCAAATTCTCAATTCCAAAATTATAATAATTTTTAATTACCTGACAAAACTCTAACAAATAATTCTCCAATATCAAAACTCGCTGATACAAATGCTCATATCATAATCGTATAATCATTTTTTAATTGAACAAAATATGACATTCTTCTTCTTAATGATCAAATCACAATCCTTAACTAATATTATTGCTCCAACGCATAACAATACTAATCCTAACAAATTATCTCGCGTTTCTCAAATCAACTATAACTCAAAGAGCTCAAAACACTTGATCAAAATCAAGACCAACCAAACGGAGAACAAAATCAAATCAAACTCCTACGCTCACCCAAAGGATTTACGCACAACTCACAGGTCAAACCTAAATAGGTTTCTACAAGAAAGAACCTAAGCTCTGATACCATCTCTGTAACACCCCCTTCCCGAAAAGAAAAGAGAGGTCACATGCAAAGCACAACAAACCTCAAAATAAGTAAACAAAGCACTAATAACTTCAAAATATTAATAGTGGTACTGATCCATTAATACAATACTAAATATAATTCTTCCACTAGAGTCAAATAATCAAAACCAAAAATCGAAACAACCTAGATTGTCCAAGACAACTCTCTCATCACACTAGCCCTGAATCACCCCTACAAACCTGCCTAAAAAGAATGCGGTAGAGCCAATTGCCCAAAGATTAATATAAAATGCACACATATATATATATATATATATACATATGTATCAAGGAACCGAATGAACTAACAATTACAACTACTAACCAAATATGAATATATCGAAATTGGTGAGACAAGGTACAAATGATTAACACTGTCGAACCAACAACTATAGTCAAAAGAAGTCCAAACAAAATAAGGCTGAATCAAATGGTTATAAGGTGACAACTTCATACTGAGCTCAAATACAAATAGCTAAAACGCTAACAAAATACATCGGTATCATGATGTATATAAATCAAATCGGATAAGACGCACGCGACACATACGTCACTAATCCGCCAAACAAATTGAATCAAATCAAATCTCGGGTCGAATTCCATACGTATCCTCGAACAAATATATCAAATGGCCAAAGCTCATACCCAGAGAGCATACAAAAGGATACGCCATGGGACTAATCACACCACCACGGGAAGGTGTCATGTCCTCAATGTCAAGAGGACATGCATGTGGTACCCCTACGGTGGTTAGCTCAAGTATACCCTAAGGATCAAACTACAAAATGTAAGCCAACAGGGGTTCAAATCACAAGGCTTACATGACCATATTCAAATGAAATCGAATTATCAAATACAAACATTATTGATTATCACAATATATCAATGATCAAAATGACTCTTGAATGTGAACGAAAAATATACAACAATGGTACAAACGAATAAAGTCTCCAAAATATACTGGCATGATTAACTAGTTCAAGGAGTACAAATACGAATTTTAATGTATACGCCAAAACGAAATTATCACAATAAATTGGACAACAAGGAATAATCCTAAGAAGCAATACCAAATTTTTAAACGAATAACAAAACGAATCTAATTATATTCAAAAGAGTCTCATTTGAAAAAGTACTAATCCGTACTTTAATATAGTACCAAAATAATTCACCAATCCAAATATCACCCGCTAAACTCCCTCAATCCGATCTAATTATCAAAATAAAATATAATACATAATTAAATTATAAACTCATACAAATTATATTTTCATAAATTCAATAATTTTAATATACTATATTCAGGTTTGTAATCAAAAGGTACATTTTAATTATAATAATAAAATTATAATATTATTTATTACTATCCCTTTGTTAAAAATTACTGCATGTCTTGTATATATATATATATATATATATATATATATATATATATATATATATTAAAATCAACTAGCTAACTTTTGCAACAAATTTTAGCAGCTTTTTATATATATATATATATATATATATATATATATATATATATATATATCTCCTGCAGTAACTATATATATATACAATAAAATAGGAAGCGGGTAATATATATATATATATATATATATATATATATATATATATATATATATATATATATATAAAATGAATCAGGTTATATATATATATATATATATATATAAGTTACAGGAATATATATATATATATATATATATATATATATATTTAATTTGATATATATATATATATATATATATATATATATATATATATTTATATCATATATCTCAATTGTAAATTAATTTTTTTTTTTTAAAAAATTCAACTAATCAAACGGTAAAATTTTAAAATAGATTCTAATTATAGTAGCAAAATAATTGTTTTGTATTCAAAAATAGTCCAACAATTACCTTTGAGAAGAAGAATATGATGAATAAAATTTAAAGATCTTGTTCTCAAATCCTTTTGCAACCCCAGTCACGTTCCCTCGTTCTTCTTCCGCCTCTTTTTTTGTTCTCGCTATATTCCCACAACTTATCAGGTGTAATAAGGTAAAGCTAGATTTTACTTATTTATTATTAATTAATATGTTTGATCAATACTCCTAATTTAAATAGGATTTAAAAATTAGACAAATATAATTTAGACTCAATTAATTTTAATGGCCCAATTTAATGTAATCTTTTACTTATTATGATCCACATTAATTAAATAGAATCTGACCCAAACATAAGGAAAGCCCAATTAACTATTTTTAAATATAAATTTAAATATTATTATTATTATTATTATTACTTTTTTTTTTCGGGTATTACATGGTTACCCCGCTGCCCACTCCGACATGGTCATGGTGTGTATGTAGATTTTCGAAGAAGTGGAGAAAGCTTACAAATACTTTTTTATATTATTTAATTATTGTTGAGTTTTTGAAATGAACTTATGAGATTTTTAAATTTAAAATTGATATAAATTTTTTAAATTTTAATCAATAAATATTGTAAATTATATAAAATGTATTACTCGTTGTAAATCTTATTGTTTCATAAGTAAATCTCAATTTTGAATTTAAAAATAACTTTTAAAAATTAATAATAATCATATAACTTGTTAGGATTAGGATTAGTACGTATTAGGATTTGGAGTGTCCTACAACTCGTGACAACATTTTTTTATGTATATAAAATAGATAATTTAAAAAGGATGAAGTACTTATTAGGATTTGGAGAGTCCTACATCTTGTGTCAACATTTTTTATGGATATAAAATAGAATTAAATAGATAATAGATAATTTGGAAATGATGAAGTAATTAATAGGATTTGGAGTCCTACATCTTGTGAATATTTTTTTTATGTATATAAGATAGAATTTTCAGTTTCAGAACAAATTTTAATTTGTTTCCTTTATGTACCAGAGTTATTTTTAACTATATAATCAATAAATTCCATATTTATATCTTGATCGTATCAAAAATTTATCATTATATATCGTAACAACAATTTAAATTTAAAATATTCAAAAATAGGGTAACAAGCCAGCTGATAATTAAGTAATTAATTGCTTAATTTGCAAATCATATCAATCTCTCCAGATTATCTGGCGTCTAATGAAAGAATATCCATATTATCCGCTGTTGGGTCGTGATATTTCCTATTTTTGGGCCGGGTACATTGGGCCTACTCACATAAAGAATCCATTGGACTTTTATTTTTAATCCGTTAAAGCCACTGGACCCAGTCACCATATTATATCCGTTTTAATCTTTAAGGCCGGGTCGGTCCAGTGGATCGACCCATTAGATATTTTAATATCTGTTACTTTGACTTGTGATGATGAAAAAGCATGACGGTTGACTAAGGCTCTTGCCATGCATTAATGTGGATAGGATCATAGCCATCACTTGAGAAAAAGCGAGGGCCAAAAGCAGTAGATAAACCTTATACAGTCGGCAGAGCCCATCAGGTCAGAAGGAGTGTCAGGTAGTAGTGGGTGGCACAATAATCCAGGCAAAGATAGTATAACCTAGCAAGGAAGCCATCGTCTAGAGGTACGTTCTCACACATATTAATTTTTCAGATTCTCCCATATACACACAACTGAGAATTATTATCTCTCTCAAAAACACTAGACCATACATTCCTCCATCGTTAACCTTGTGAGCACATACTAATTCTCACGCTTTGAAGCTATCCTCCCGTGGAACCGGCAATAAGCTTTTCAGATTGATCGTGTTTCATCATTGCGGGATCATGCGTCGCCTTACGTGATTGGGACGTGTAGAAAGATCCTGACGTTAACATCCGCCATTCCATACCGATCATATCTTGAAAATCTAACCATTCACTAAGGTGGCAACTCATTATGAAGGTAACCCAACCCCCTACATATCATATTTATAAAATAAAAGGTCGTATATACTGAGTTAGTCAAAACTTAATTTTCAACCATATATACAATTGGACTAATATATTGACTTTATTATCTTTTTACAATTTTACTTAATAACATTTATTTTTTTATTTGAGATATTTTATAATATAATTTATTAAAATTTTGAATTAAAGATTAGAGCACATAAAATATTACATATTTCACTTTCATGTTCTTATGACATGATATACAATTTAACTTGCTATTTTATTAAAATACCCATAATATAATTTATTGGTCCATCTAATTAAAAAAAAACATTTCGACCTGAAATTTTTTTTAAAAATAAAATTCAAACAAAATACATTATTATTAGACTAATTTTGAAATAACTTTCAATTAAAATAAACTAGCGATAAATGTGTTAAATTGATTTCTCATTATTTAAGGGTAATATTATCTTTGATATATAAGAGTGTACAATAATTAATTTAAGTGTATATATACCACATATATATATATATATATATATATATATATATATATATATATATATAGTCCGATCGTGTGGGACTCCGAGACAGGACTACAATCACGGACCCCAAATTTTATTTTTTTAATACAATAAAAAAAAAAATTAATATTTATGAAATTGAAATTTTTCATAATACTGGTGTTTTGGGCGTGATTTGGGTACGATAACAAAAACATGTATGTATGATGACTGTATTATGAAAAATTTCAATTTCATAAAATATTATTATTTTTTTTAGTTGTATTAAAAAAAAAAAAAAAATATTTGGGGTCCTATTTTAGTCTGTCCGGACTTCGACAGAGATCGACTATATATATATATATATATATATATATATATATATATATATATATATATATATATAGTAAGTATCTTAGGCTTACCCTTATTGAGCTCACCCAAGACTCACCACATTCTTTTCTTTTTTTTAAAAAAAAACATAACTAATAAAAAATGTATAATAATTTTTGGAATTGAAAGTTTTTAAAAAAAAAAGTGTTTTGGGTTTGATTTGGGTACATATAATAAAAAAAGTTTTTTTTAAAAAAACTTTCAATTCCAAAAATTATTATACATTATTTATTAGTTATGTTTCTTTTTATAAAAAAAAGAAAAAAGGCAGAGTGAGCTCGGGGTGAACTCAATAAGGGTGAGCCTAAGAAATGGACTGATATATAGCTATATCCCTTATTTAATGAAGTGGTAGTGATTGAGGACTATATTATTACTTACAAATTTAAATAGTGCACGGAGATTTTTGAAAGAATAAAAATATTAAAAAATTAAAATAAAACCAAACAATGAGAAAGCTAACAAATACTTTTTTATATTATTTGATTATTGTTGATTTTTTGAAATGAACTTAAGAGATTTTTAAATTCAAAATTGATATATATTTTTTTAATTTTAATTAATACAATGATGAATATTGTAAATTATATAAAATGTATTACTGTTGTAAATTTTATTGTTTCATAATTAAATCTCAATTTTGAATTTGAAAATAACTTTTAAAAATTAATAATAATCATATATCTTATTAGGATTAGGATTAGTACGTATTAGGATTTGGAGTCCTACAACTCGTGACAACATTTTTTTATGTATATAAAATAGATAATTTAGAAAGGATGAAATACTTATTAAGATTTGGAGAATCCTACATCTTGTGACAACATTTTTTTATGTATATAAAATAGAATTAAATAGATAATAGATAATTTGGAAAGGATGAAGTAATTAATAGGATTTGGAGAATCCTACATCTTGTGAACATTTTTTTTATGTATATAAAATAGAACTTTCAGTTCCAGAACAAATTCTGATTCGTTACCTTTATGTACCAATGTTATTTCTCAATAAATTCCATATGTATATCTTGATTGTATCAAAAATTTATCATCTCCATATATCGTAACAACAATTTAAATTTAAAATATTCGAAAATAGGGTAGCAAGCCAGCTAGTAATTAAGTAATTAATTGCTTGATTTGCAAATCATATCAATATCTCCATATTAAAGAATATCCATAATATAAGTAAGGCAGTGTAGGAGTCTTGGTCTCTTTCCTACGATCTCCATCAAACACTTGCAATAAGTTGGTAGGCAGTAGGAGTCTTTCATCGCTCGACTTGTGAATTTGGAAACATGATCTCTTTCCTACGATCTCTCCATCAAACACTTACAATTTCTCCTGTATCGATGCTTTATAATTAATAATACTAATAGTATCCAATATATATAATTAAGGAACAATACACACACACACACACACACACACACACACACACACACACATATATATATATATATATATATATATATATTAAGCACGTATAGTTATATATATATCCTCGATCACAAGGCAGGCTCCAAACTAGAAAGCAACCATGTCATGGTCTTTAAATTTTTCAGTGGCTTATATTGCAGTGCTATTGCTTCTTCTCCAAGCTCCAGCTTTAGCAATAAAAAAGGTACAATACATATATATACATAAGAATTCTCCCGAAAATATTTCATTCAGCATTGCGTTCATGAAAATCTTTAAATAATTTGAATTCAATAAAAATATATATACAAGTATGTATTTACTTGTATAGCTAGCAAGTTAGTTTGTTAAATTGTGTGGATTCTCTAGGGCTTTGATTATATATATATATATGGTCGGATCTTAAATTTACTCTTTATCTAACATACTTTGCATACCCCCTCTAGCACGGATCGGGCGACGATTCGGTCCATCATTATAGATTTAGTTCGTCGTTATATGTTGTCCATTAAGGCGACGGTTACATATATAAAGAACGATTTGAATAAATCGTTTCAAATCCGTCATTAAAGAGATATACAAGGTATATATAATTTATATGACTTTGGTTGTCCTTTGGCTGTATATATACAGTCTTATATAGTGTACTTGGGTGGACATTCGCATGACGAAGAACTGAACCTAGCTGAGCTTGATCAACGGGTGGTAGACTCGCACCACGAGTTTCTTGGTTCATTCTTGGGGAGGTTCGTATATATATGTAAAAATATATAATTTGTCATGGTTTATAATAAAATTTGGATCAAGTTTTTGTATTTCTTTTGTTTATACCTAGTACCCATATATATGTGTATATATATATATAGATATATAATTAGTTAATGCTTTCAGCAAAGAGAAGGCTAAAGACGCGATAGTTTACTCCTATAAGCGTCATATCAATGGTTTCGCTGCTATTCTTGAAGAGGAGCAAGCAACCGAGATTGCAAGTATGTCATATGCCCAAATCCCAATCTACATATTCCCAATTTCAATTTTTTAGTATATTTGAAATATTTTTGTGTGATTAATTTAATTTTTGAAAGTAATTCAAGTTTAATATTTTTTAATAGTTAATGAATTTAAAATTTAAAAATATCTCAAATTAAATTTAAAAAATCAAATTTTATTTTAGGAGCTAACATGGTAAAGTATATTCTTTTTCGTAAATCCTTATTAAAATTGAGTATTTTGAAATCATGTTTTATTATATTTATGTAGACCATCCCAATGTTGTCTCGGTTTTCTTGGATCAAGGGAGAAAATTACACACAACACGTTCATGGAATTTTCTTTTGCTCGAAAAGAATGGTGTGGTTCACCCAAGTTTATTGTGGAAGAAGGCCAGATTTGGTGAAGATACAATCATAGGAAATCTCGACACTGGTAAACCTCTTCTTCTTCTCCGGCCAACTCTCGTTCGAAAACAGATTCAAAGGGTTTTTAATGCTGCATGCATGAAACTAATTAATAGTTTATTTCTCTGTTTGAATTTGCTAGGTGTTTGGCCCGAGTCGGAGAGCTTCAGTGACCGAGGATATGGGTCCGTTCCAGCAAAGTGGAATGGAAAATGTAACCATAGACCCGCAACCGGAAACCGAGTCCGTTGCAACAAGTATGTGTGTATTTATATATGTGTGTATAATTAATGTGTTCTTTTTTTGCAATCACAACTTCTTTCTTCAATCATCAAAGCTTGCCTAGCCTGTTCACATGGATGAACATTATTTTTTAAAAAGTACCTCAACTTTTTTCTTTTCCTTTTTTTCTTTTTTTTTGTAATACAATTAGTTTTATACAATAGGTTGGAACTGGCTAAGTTCCAATTAATATTTAACAATATAACAGGTCTTAACAGAAGCCAAAGAATCTGATGAAGTACGAGTTTAGTGATTACCTTAATTTCAAAAGCAATCTTTAATTCGAACATAAAAGAATTTGTTGGGCACTTATCACCTTTGTTTCGGACTAAGTATATATGTAGTATTAATAGTAGTATATGATTATTGAAACTGTTGTGCAGTTATTATTATCATTAGGATTCCCTAGGATACCATAATTGTACCGACTCATGTCCAAACTGAGCCCAAAATAAGGTTCAATTTACATCCAAGAGTATCAACTAGGCAAGATCTTAGCCCACCACATATAACTCACCCAAAATTCATAACTTAAAAGGTACTTCTTAAGGTAAGATCTTATATATATATAATATGAATGAACAAACAAGCAAAAGAACAGACTTATTAATTTTTAACACCAAGTAAGACACTTGTTAACTAGCACCAATTAAGCACAATGTTTTGTATAATTTTGGGTGCAGGAAACTTATTGGGGCTAGGTACTTTAACAAAGCATATCATAAGTACGTAGGGAAAATGAAACCTTCTATGAACACTGCTCGTGACTATGATGGACATGGAACTCACACTATCAACTGCTGGTGGGAATTTTGTTGCTGGAGAAAATGTGTTTGGGTTTGGAAATGGGACCGCAAAAGGCGGTTCCCCTAGAGCTCGAGTGGCAGCTTATAAGGTGTGCTGGCCTCCCGTCAATTAAAGCGGCGAATGCTTTGATGCCGATATCATGAAAGGGTTTGATATGGCCATACATAATGGCGTCGATGTGCTTTCAGTATCACTTGGTGGGGACCAGCCTGCTCCCTACATTGATGATGGCATTGCTATTGGGTCGTTCCATGCTGTGAAAAATGGCATGGTGGTAGTATGTTCAGCTGGTAATTCTGGACCATTTGACGGAACTGTAACAAATGTTGCTCCTTGGATAATAACTGTTGGAGTAAGTACAATTGATCGTGAATTCCAAGCTTATGTTCAACTCAGCAATGGAAAGCGCCTAAAGGTAGGTTCCTACTTCAGTTTTCTTTCCTTCTTTACGTAGCTAAATACTAAATACTTCTAGGCTAGGCTATGTTTGTTTCTAAAAAATATATTTGAAATTAAATTATTTCTCTTAATTTAATATTATTATTTTTTGTCATTCTTAAGACTATTTATGAAAGATTATATAATCTCATGATAAATATGAGATTAATAGTCCCCTTCATTTTAATCTATTTATAAAATTGTTTTATGAACCTAATAGTCCCACATCAAGGGGCTAATAGTCTATCGTTGAAGGATTCCAAACTTACTTTTTTTGCAAACACGCATGACTTCTGTCAATAAATTAAGATTGTTGCTCTGGTATTATAAGTTGCCTTAATTAGTGTCATTTCTTTGTACTCTTTTTTCCATATTTTTATTTATTTATTTATAGTTTTTTTTGATTTATCCCTGATAATATGTAACAGGGTACAAGCCTTAGTAAACCTCTGGCAGATGATAAATTCTATCCGATTATTAATGCAGCAGATGCTAAAGTTGCAAACTCATCTGCCAAGGAAGCGTAAGAACGTTCGATGTTAATAGGATTTATATATATATATATATATTATATATATATATATATATATATATATATATATATATATATATATATATATATATAGCTCGTTTTTGTTTTTATTTAATTTGTGCTAGTACTGTTGCATACTGTATATATTTAATGATACATTTTATGCATGTATGTGTTATGACGCAGGATGCTTTGTAAGCCAGGAACACTAGATCCAAAGAAGGTGAAGGGTAAGATATTGGTTTGCCTTAGGGGGGATACTGGGAGAGTGGCCAAGGGGGAACAGGCTTATCTTGTTGGTGCTGCTGGAATGATTCTCTGTAATGACGAGGCCAGCGGTAATGGAATTATCGTTGATCCTCATGTCTTGCCCGCATCCAATATCGATTATACTGATGGTCTTGTTGTCTATGCCTACCTCAATTCTACCAAGTATCTTTCCTACCCTGTTCTAATTTCATTCAAAAAAAAAAGATTTATTCCTTTATTTCCTTGTGCACTTGCTCCGTCCATGTATTTAAATAATTTTAATTCTTAACTAACTAATTGTGACAACATACCTATATCCGTACAGAGATCCTAAGGGATATCTTGTGCCTTCTTATACACAATTGGGCACAAAGCCTGCTCCATTCATGGCTTCTTTCTCCTCCAAGGGTCCAAACGCAGTTACGCCAGAGATTCTCAAGGTATTTTTTCAGCTAATAATAATTAATTAAACAGGAACTCATCAACCGTGTAGTTTTTCTTTAATTTCTAGTGTCATTAATTTTGTAACTTAAAAAATCAATATTAATTCTGGTTAATATTGGTTTTTGCTTTGTTTATATTTGCGTATTCAGCCCGATATTACTGCACCAGGAGTAAGTATCATAGCACAGCATACAGTGAAGCAGTAAGCCCCACATCTGAAGACTCAGATAAGCGGCGAACTCCTTATAATACAGAATCTGGGACCTCTATGTCTTGTCCTCATGTTGCCGGAGTTGTCGGCTTACTCAAAACACTCCACCCCTACTGGAGTGCAGCTGCCATTAGATCTGCGATCATGACGACCGGTAATTAATTAAAAAGAAATAATAGTATTTAACAAATAAATTTTCCAATTGATTATATATATATATATATATATATATATATACATATATATTTTATTGGAGTAAATGTTGTTGTTGGCACTTTTAATTTAATTTTTCTATTTATGGATCCTACCCGTACGTATTAAAATTGCAGCTAGAACAAGAGACAATACAGTGAATCCAATGCTTGATGGTTCCAACGAAATGGCAACCCCATTTAGTTATGGGGCTGGACACATTCAACCAAACCATGCCATGGATCCTGGCTTGGTGTATGATTTGACTGTGAATGACTACCTGGACTTCCTTTGTGGCACTGGTTATAACAGTACAGTGATTGGCAAGTTTTCTGGGGTGGCGGGTTACGAATGTCCCGAGGGTGGTTTCAGCCTCCTCAACTTCAACTACCCTTCCATAAGTGTTCCTGAGATCTCTGTAGGTAAAATGGTCACGGTTAGCCGAAAATTAAAGAACGTTGGTAGCCCAGGCACATATGCAGCTCATGTTCGTCAGCCCCCAGGAGTTTCAGTTTCCATTGAGCCCACCACTCTAACTTTCGACGAGTTTGGCCAAGAGAAAAGTTTTAAGTTGACTCTAAAACTACTAAAGACGCAGAAAATTACTAGTTACGCTTTTGGAGAGTTGTTGTGGTCGGATGGCAAGCATTATGTGAGGAGTCCTATTGTAACTACTGCGGCTGAAACTGCCTAGTACATATGTAAGTTATAGATAGACAGACAAATACATACATACAATCGTGTACTCAATGCATGAAGCCTTTAAGTATTTTTGTGAATGAATGAAAATCTGTTTGTCTGTGTTAATGCATGGAGGGGGCTTCGATTAAGCTTTTAAAAAAAATTAGTTGTTTATTTTTTGATTCAAGTTATTTAATAGTACCATTATTGAGTTGCTAAAAAGGGTTAATAGAGATATTTCTCTTTTTGTGGATATTTTAAAAAAGGGTTAATAGTACCATTATTGATTCAACTAATATATAAATGAATTTTTTTTTATTAATATTAAGGCAAAAAGGGAAGTGACGGCTACCTAGCTACATCACACTTTTGCATGAGGTAGAGGTTGCCCTCAAAACCAATTTCACATAATTGAATATACTCTAACTCTCTCCCATGTTATGTGCAAAATGATTTGACTTTATAATTTCTCAAAATATTGTTATTAAAATTGAAATGATGTCACAAAATATAAATAATTTGACTTTATAATTTCTCAAAATATTATTATTAAAATTAAAATGATGTCAAAAAATATAAATGATTTGTATTTTAGACATGACACATGATGACATACCACATCATTTATCTTTAATTTTTCTTTTTCGTATGTGTCTAGTCAGAAGATCATTCACAATTAGTTTAGTGGATCAATTGAGTAACTTTAAAGTTTAATGGCTTAAATAGGGAGAACCTAATTGTACAATAGTTAAAGGCAGTAGTTCTACTGCCTTTAGCAAATCGATCCCTATGTTACATTTAGTAGTACACAGTTGTCCTAGATGGGGATAACTTTGCACTAGCGCATGAGACATATTTGCACCATCAAGTCCAGAGAAATTTTTACACTGTTGCAAATTATTACTAGTAAACTGCTACCACATCAGACCACAATATTACTATCCATATTTGTAGCGGTGAGGGTTGAGGTTGATGTATCTGATATATATATTTGATAGAGGTAGTTGCGCTGGTGCCAATTGCTAAGGTGATGCCATTTTGTTGAAATGAAAACTAGTTGGTAAAGTTTGTTTCTATAAGTTATATGGCAGATGGAGAATAAATAATTAATAATATTTTTTTTCTTGATAACCTATTCTTACAATTCGATTTTATGGATATATTTCATACTTTGACTCAAGGGGGAAGCTAAGGAAAGGGTTAGGGAGGATATAAAGGGAATATAAGAAAACTTAGGTTAGGACAAATGCATATTTGATTTAATGATGAAATAATGTATGTTTGTATATAATCAATAGTTTTTGAGAAATCCTTAAAATGAAATTGATGTAAAAGAACTTGGATCAAACTTGTTAGCTAGGTTGATTTATTGAATAAATTGAAAGTATAAATTATAGAAAACTAAGCAACCGTAAAGTTATTTAGACTATCGTAAAGCTTCTTAAACGATCGTAAAGCTTATTTGATAATCGTAGATTATTCAGTTCAAGTGCACAGAGTCTGTTCAGAGATCGTAAGGTATAGTAAAGATCGTAGAGTCGGCAAAAGATCGTAACTTACGTTGAAGATTGTAGAGCACATTGAAGATTGTAGAGCAGATCGTCAAGCTTGCATATCGTAGAGTCAGATTAATTAACCAAATACTCTACAATCACCATAAAACTCTATGGTTAGGAAAATCATAGAGTATATCAGCTCTAATAACAAACTGACATGTTGAAGATTCGTAGAGTGATGAACCCAAGATAGTTGTTGAATATCTTAAGTTTGAAAAAGAAGATCAGATCGAGGTGTGTCTAACACCTAGTTCAATGAAGTAATGAAGAACCAGCACGATTGTCAACTGCAAAGATTCTAATGTGATATATCACAACCGAAAGCAAGCTGACACATCCTCTCTAAAAGTCAACAATTAGAGATTTTCTAGGATCAGAGCATTTTGTGACGAACAAGACTTTTGTAATTAATTTTAAATATTTATTGAATTAAATAAATATTTTATTGATTTATTTATTGAGTTAAATAAATATTTGATGGAATTTTTATAGATTAATTTAATTAAGTGTGTCACATTAATTAATTAATGAGAAATAATTTTATGGTTTGAAGTTATAATGTATTTAGGATTATTAAATTAATTGATTTGTTAATAATTATAATGTTGTTCTAATTAATTTAATAATTAATTAGAGGTCTAATGATTTGTCATAATTAATAAATGAGAATTTTAATTATGTGATAATTTGAATTAATGAGTAATGTTGCCCTTAATTTAATTAAATTTAAATAATATTATTTGATTAATTACAGTGTGACAAATAAACTATATAATAAACAAGTTAATTAAAATAAATTAACTAAAAAAAGGAGTATTTTATAGCCAAACCAAACATAACCCGAAGAACATGGGATCAGTTAAGGCCATGATGTGATTAACTGATACCCATATTGTGTCAGTTATCAAGTATACACATTATAATCAGTCTTATGTTTTCACATACTTTATTTCTTAAGACTTAAGCTTGAGAAAAAGAGAGAGTTTTGAGAGAATTGAGATTGAGGAAGAAAATTTGGAGAATCAAAGGAGGGTTTTCTATCATCTAAACAAGAATCAAAGGGTGATAATTCAAGTTACAATCTCTGTTTATTATATTCTTGAGTTTTCCCATGAAAACATATTTTAGTTCTCTTTAATTGAATTTTCATGAGTATATTGTTGAGAAGTTATTTATGTTTGTTAATATGTATTTCTAATCTACTATATGATGTTTACAAATGATTTTAGAGTAATTTAATCCATGAAATCTGTAAAAGCATGAAGAACTTGAGTTTTGAAGATATATATGATTTAGGTTTTAAAATTGGGGTTTTGGTTGATGAATTGATTAGATAGCTGTTATAAATGTTGACATTTATATATAATTTGTTATATGTGATTTAGAAACGTTTTTCAAAGATCAAATTTGTATGAAATATGTTTTAAAGTAAAGATTTGAGTTTTGTGAAAATATGTACAAAAAGGCTAATTTTAAAGTCAAAATTAGTGTTTAATTCATGTTGTAATATGTTAATTGATAGTTTTTATTGTTAATATATTCAAATACAAAAACAATGCATGTTATACGAACTGATTTAATCAAGAAACGAATCTGTGGTGAGATGATTCGGTAAGGATGTCTAAAAATGGAGTTTTTAGCAAGAACATGAATCTAAAGGGTTAAATCTGATGAATATTATTATTTTGTTGTTTAAAGTCAATGTATGCATGCTTGGTGATGATTATGTGAAGTCTATGTCTTTTGGGTTTGTTAAATTTACTGGTTGTATCTGAAATTTGTGAGTTTTAGGTCGATGAACAAAGCGTTCATGAATCGCAGAATCTCGATTATGGATAATCCTCACCAATGGTGTTACCAGTTGAATTTGTGTTTAAAATGTAAGAAGGCGCTAAAACAAATTGTGAACATGTCGTGATGGTTTTAAACTAAGGATTTTCAAAGTGTTTTAAGAACTTTAACTTAGAGTTTGTAAGGTGTTGTTAAGAACTCAAACTGACTATTCGAAAGGTTTGGTTGTGATGCTTAAAAGCTCACACCGATATGGTATGTTTGTAGAAAGTTCATATTCGTGTTATGTAATTAGTTAAGAAGTTCAGATCATGAACTAAGTTGTGTAGAAATGGGAAATGTAACTATTAATCATAGTGGTGATGAAACTAATTGTGTTTGCGGTCAAAATGGAATGTGTAGTGTAAGACCCCAACTTTTTATGAATAAAGATTTAATTTTTTCTAAATAATATTTTGAATAATAGGGTGTTGATTTGATATAATTTTATAGTTATGGGTGATATATGCAAATTTTGCAAAGTAAGCAAGTTGTCATAAAATATTCGTTTGGTCGGGGAATATTCTTTTTGTCGGAGAATATTCATACGACGACGCAATCATTGGTGGCTCATATAACGGAATAACTGTCGGATATAGAAAGCGACAAAAATAACCTTTTTATAAAAAATAACGGCAAAACTTTTATCGTTAACTGTTGAAATACCTGGTGATAAAAGTACAGTAATACGTGTGGTTGCACGCGATGCTTACGGTATTACACAAAGATTCTTTGATTATTGATTCTTACGTAAGAAGTCACTCAATATTAATTCAATAATTATCACAGTAGTTGCTGCATTGATTCAATAATTGTTACAGTAACATCTGCACAATATTTTATATTATTTGAATAATATTATTAGTTAGCATTATATGATTAAAGGGACGGAGGTGAGCAAATTGTATTTGAATGCTTTGTTTTCAAAAGAAGTATAGCATTGTCCTTTTTTTTCCTATGTTGATTGGTTGAGAATTTCTACTGCATTCATTTGTTTTCTAAAGGTGTGGGCCTCAACCAATAAGAAGTGAAGAAGTTAGGCATTGAAAGACAAAAAGGTAGGCAAATTGAATTGTTTTATTCCTCCGTGTTGCACTATAAAATGGGGGGTAACCCTCTTTCCTAAACACACCAAAAAATCACAAACCTTCCTACTACAATATTGTGAGTATTTTTTTGAGTATAAGAATACTTTGAGTATAGTTTTTAGTGCAAGATTATCTCAGGATAATATCCGATATTCCGAGTCAAACCTAGTTTCTACTGAGGTAAATGATATTATTTCATTTCAATACTTGTAATAAATATCATTTTCTTTCATACTTCATATTATGTAAGTGATATTATTTCATTTCATATTCCTAAATTTTAAACTTACTAGGGTAGGTATTGCTTCTATAATTCCTAAAATGATAAGAAATTTGTAAGACCTCAACTTTTATGAATAAAGATTAATTTTTCTCTAAATGTTATTTTGAATAATAAGGTGTGGATTTGATATAATGTTATAGTTGTGGGAAATCTTTATAAATTTTTCAAAGTAAGCAAGTTTTCATAAAATATTCGTTTGGTCGGGAAATATTAATTTTATCAGGGAATATTCGTACGACGGCACAATCATTGGTGGACCCCACAACTGAATTATTGTCTGATTTAGAAAGTGACAGAAATAACTTTTTATAAAAATAACGACAAAAGTTTTACCGTTAACTGTTGAAATACTCGGTGATAAAAATACAGTAATACGCGTGGTTGCATAGTAGCACACGGTATTGTATAATATCTTTTATTATTGATGCTTAAGTGAGAAGTCATTCAGTTATACTCAATTATTGCCACAGTAATTGCTACATAGTATCTCACATTATTGATTCAATTATTGTCACAATATTATCTGCACAATATTTTATATTATTAAATCAATAATTGAGACGAAAAAGTTATTCATATTATTATTTGCATTATTGACAATGTCTAGAAAGTTCTGTCGAGGAAAGGGGTTTGATCACCTAATTGTGTGCCAATAAGGAGAAGTCCTTATCGGAAAGCCCCCTATTTCCTGGGAATGACCTAGTTGTTAATATTGTGAGTTATAATATTAATGATAAATAAGTTTGTGTTGATTAAAGATAAGAATAATAATTGATGAGTGGAAGATGTTTGTTCAATTATCCTTTTAAATTGGTGTTTGTTCATTTAGTTTTTTTTAGGACGCATATTTCTTTTGTAGCCCAATTACCTTCAAAGGAAGTAATCCTTTGATTGGTTGGTTAAAATATTTTTGGCCAAACTTTCCAATACTATTCACTAACTTGTAGATAAGGGTGCTCTCTCATTGGTCCGGATCTCTCAAATCTCAATTACCTTCATAGAAGGGCACTCCCTTATTGGTTGATGGTTTCAAATACTGATAAGTTGCGCCCGTGAAAATTTTCTTTTATTCACCCGTGATTTTTCTTAAATAGTATCTTGTCATTCTCCTATAAAAAGAATGCTTAGTTTAGAATTGAAAATCACACCAGAATCAGAGAATTCTTCTTCTATAATATTGAGAGTATTTCTTTTAAGTTAAGGAAGCTTTGGGTGTAGAAAACAGTACAAATTTTCTTCAAGAATATCTCCGCTATACCAGTCGAAATTATTTTCCTACTAAGGTAAGGGATATTATTTTGTTCAGTATTAATAAGAAATAATATTTTCTTCCATACTCTGTAGTATGTAAGTAATATTATTTCATTTTATATTCCTAATTCTACACTTATTTTGATAAGTATTGCTTCTATACTCTTTGAAATTAGTAGAATATCCTTAAAATTTGTGTTTCATCTAGTATCGTTTCACAAGAATATTTTTCTGAACATTCTTGTTAAATTTTGATCTTTTCATGCTGGGGTATTATTCACGAAGTACTATTCACGGGGGTACTATTCACTCGGGTACTATTCACCCGGGGTACTATTCAAGACAAAAATTGATTTCTTTTCGGTCCAAATTATTTTTGATACATGAATATTATTCTTAAATTTTACTCCACAAAGCAGTTATCACGTTGATAATTTGGACATTTTTAAACTCTGGATAAATTAAAAATCTTTAATATTTATCCTTGATTTCGTTTAATTGATGCTTATATCATTGTCATCATCCTCATGCTTTTATTGTGATATAAGTCATCTTTGGCCCGTAGTGCATAGATGGACTGTTGATTGGTATGATTATGACTAGGAATTATGTATCGGTATAATCATGACATGTAATGTTACAAATGATTTGGTAAAAGTTATTATTGGCCCGTAGTGCATTGATGAACAGTTGTTGTCATGATCATGACCACTGGTGATAATAACGAATATCATTGGCTCGTAGTGCATGGATGATTCGTGGATGTGATACTAATGAATATCATTAGCCCGTAGTGTATGAATAATTCGATGATGTGGATTATTTATTGAGCTGTGTTAGCGATAAAATATTGATGATGAACTTTTAAATCATAGAAGATAGTAGATATCATGCTCTACTTGACTCTTCTAATGGAGTGCTTGTTACGCTGCAGTTAAACTTGTTGTCTATTGTATTCTATCAGTTTTACACTGTTGAAGGCTAACGATAATTTATTCTGGATTATCTTAGTCATAATATTCTTTACTGGGCTAGTTGAGCTCACCATTTGCTTTCATTGTTCTCTACAAGAAATGAGAACATAGCTGGGACTAGTCAGAGAATGGAGTGACGGTCCGAGATGGTGGCTATAGTAGTCCTCACTATTTTATAAAATAGTGTGATAATAAATGTAATGAGGACTCCATTTGAGTTTTGATATTGTCTACAAGATAATATTCGTGTTAAAACTCTCAGCTTATATTTTGTTGTATTTTGCACGATAGTTGTATAATTAAGTTTGTATTTGAATTATGTACCATGTATTTGGAGACTCAGAATGGGTTATGTATACTTATTTTGGGGGCATCACAAATTTTTTTAAGGTTTGCGCTTCATCTAATATCATTTCACTAGAATATTGGTCTGAATTTTCTTATTAAATTTTAATCTTTTTATGTCGGGGAACTATTCATGAGTACTATTCATGGGTACTATTCATACGGTATTATTCATGAGTACTGTTTACAACAGAATTTAATTTTCTTTTCTGTTCAAATTATTTTTGATACATGAATATCATTCTTGAATTTTACTCCACAATTAGTTATCATGTTGACAATTTGGACATTTTTGAACTCTGGATAAATTGAATTATAAATCTCTAATATTTATCCTTGATCTCACTTGATTGATTCTTATCATTGTCATCATCCTCATGTTTATATTGTACTGGTGAAATTCATCTTTGGCCCATAGTGCAAAGATAGACTGTTGATTGGTATGATTATAACCATGAATTATGTGTTGGTATAATTATGACCTTTAATGTTCAGATAAATGTTTGTGGTGAAAGTCCTCTTTGGCCCGCAATGCATAGAAGGACAGGTGTATTACATGATCATGAGCATTGGTGATACAAACGATTATCTTTGGCCCGTAGTGCATAGATAATTCGTTGATTGGAAATAATTATTGATTGCTGTTACAGGGATAAAATATTGATGATGGACTTCTAAATCATAGAAGATAGTAGACATCATACTCTACTTGATTCTTCTGATGGATTGTTGTTTCTGCTGGAATTGTTGATTTAAAAATTTTTGTCTATTGTATTCTATCAGATTTTTTCCTGTTGAGGACTAAGGATAATTTGTTCTACATTATCTTAGTCATAATATTCTTACTGGGCTAGTTGAGCTCACCCTTTTCTTTTTGGTTCCATTATTCTTCTCAGGAGGTGAGAATGTAGTTGGGATTAGTCGGGGAGTGGAGTAATGGTCCAAGATGGTTATTATAGTAGTACTATTTAATTATTATCTAAGTGATAATTAAGTAGAGTTAGTGTTAATATTGTGACACCTCCAAAATAGGTCTACACAACCCATTCTGAGTCGCAAAAAATACAACACTACTGATGCGAACTTTCCTATTACTAAAATTAAATTATTGTAACGACAAAACATAAGCTGTGAGTTTCAATACAAATATTGTAACGTATATAATACGATAATATTCATACTCAAATTATTACAATTCCATATAAAGTACAACAGCAAATATTTCAAGTCTCCAAAGGAATACGAGAAGATTTATGTCCTCCTCATTCTAATGGAGTGTATTTTGATGCTTTCAAATTCGAGTTCGTATCCCACTATTTAGTTCACCAAATATAACTATTAAATGATGTATAAAATATGTCACACACATTTTAAGTTCTTAGTACAATTATTATGCCACACCATTTCATAATTTGATTAGGATTGTGACTAATTCGAAACACCACTTTATACCCATGTTATCTCTGCTAGTCCCAGCTACACTTTTATTATCTGAAAGGAATTGTGAAGTAAAAGAATGAGTAAAAATAGCCCAGTAAAGAATATCATGACTTAAGATAATTAAATTATCAATAGCCTTCATCAGTAATAAATCAGGTATTTAGAACATATGGTAGATGATAAAAGTTTTCAACCATAATTGCAACAGAATCAACAATCCATTAGAAAAGTCAAGTAGAACATAATGTCTACTATCTCCTCCAAATTAAAAGTCCATCATTAATATTTTATTCCTGTAATACCCATCAACAGCTCTTTATTGTATCCAAAACAAAGAGAACTTTAATCACCTGTCTTCACCTAAACCACCAAAGATTATAGTTAAATTCACAATTCATATTTATAATCATGTAAATCAACAGTTTCTCCTTGCCACAAAGGCTTAATAGACCGTTTACTCAATATCCTTACCCCAAAGGCTAAATATATTTAAATGTAATAACAATGATCATACCAATCCGTTGTCTATCTTTGCATTACGGGCCAAAGATATTCAACTATAAAACCAATGGTCATGATCATACCAATCAATTGTCTATTATTACACTACGACCAAAGACATTCAAATGTAAAACCAATGGTCATGATCCTGCCAAACACATCATCAAATTATCCATGCACTACGAGCCAAAGATATTCGTTAGTATCACCAGTAGTCATGATCATGTCATATCTTTGGCCCGCAGTGTATGGATAATTCGATGATGTGTTTGGCATGATCATGACAATTGGTTTTACAGTTGAATGTCTTTGGTAGTAGTCTGATGACGATTAATTGATTGGTATGATCATGACCATTGGTTTTATAGTTGAATATCTTTGGCCCATAGTGCAAAGATAGATAACGGATTGGTATGATCATTATTATTATATTTGAATATCTTTAGCCTTGGGGTAAAGATATTGAGTAAACGTTCTATTAAGCCTCTGCGGCAAGGAGAAACTGTTGATTTACATGATTATAAATATGAATTGTGAATTTAACTATAATCTTTGGTGGTTCAGGTAAAGACAGGTGATTAAAGTTATCTTTGTCTTGGATACAACAAAGAACTGTTGATGGGTATTACAAGAATAAAATATTAATGATGGACTTTTAATTTGGAGGAAATAGTAGACATTATGTTCTACTTGACTCTTCTAATGGATTGTTAATTCCGCTACAATTATGGTTAAAATTTTTTATCATCTACCATATGTTCTAAATATCTGATTAATTACTGATGAAGGCTATTGATAATTTAATTATCTTAAGTAATGATATTCTTTACTGGGCTATTTGTGCTCATTCTTTTGCTTATCAATTCTTTTCAGGTAATAAAAGTGTATCCGGGACTAGCAGAGAGAACATGGGTATAAAGTGGTGTTTCGAATTAGTCACAATCCTAATTAAATTATGAAACGGTGTGGCATAATAATTGTACTGAGAACTTAAAATGTGTGTGACATATTTTATACATCATGTAATAGTTATATTTGGTGAACTAAATAGGGGGATGCGAACTCGAATTTGAAAGCGTCAAAATACACTCCATTAGAATGAGGAGGACAGAAATCTTCTCGTATTCCTTTGGAGACTTGAAATATTTGATGTTGTACTTTATATAACATTGTAATAATTTGAGTATGAATATTGTCGTATTATATACGTTACAATATTTATATTGAAACTCACAGTATATGTGTCGTCGTATTTTACACGGCAATTAATAGTTGTAATAGAAAAGTTCGCGTCAGTAGTGTTGTTATTTTTGGCGACCCAAGATTGGTTGTGTAGACCTATTTTGGGGGCATCACATTGATTCATAGACCAAAATGTCAGAATGTATACACTATATTGAAAGACACATAATTAACTAATTGCATTACCTTTGAACAGTTAGCTTTGTTGTATCTTTGTTGCTTACACAGATTGCATGTGATACCTTTACCTTTTCGTAGATAGCTTTGTGACTTTATTTGTAGGTCTGGTCTCAGTTTCCTCTCTTTTTCTCTTAATCTTAGGCCTTCCCCTGTTCTTATCATCCTTTGGTGCCTCGAAAAGTTGATACTTATCATGTTTATAGAATCTCTTCGCTCTTATTGGCATAATGTTATACTTATAAGTAGTTTGGTATACATCTTTATGATACAACTTTAAAAAATATGGTTCATTGGGTCCTGCTTGTTGCGAACTAGAGCACATATAACATGTTGACAAGGGATTTCAGTGAGATATAGAAATATGGTTCATTGGGTTCAACTGCTATGCTTTTATTTGTATGAAAAATATCAATGCAGTAAGGACTAAAACAATTGATCCACTTCTCACATGATGACCCAAGAGTTCCCAACCTGTCCATGGTTTTTTGCCTAATGTATTCCATCATACTCCTAATGGGCTTGTGCCTAGCTTCAAAAATCCAAGAATTGAAACTTTCCACCATGTTGTTATCTATTGCCCATGATTTGCTTCTGCTACTAAAGTAGTCTATACACCATGTATGAGGTGGATACTTCATGAGATCAACTGCTCCCTTTGAACTCATGTCACCAAGCAACTTCATGTTGTCCTTAAATTCTTCCTTAAAGGTAGACCAAGCTACATTCCAAAATTCCTTCTTCAACTCTCCACCCCTGTGTTTCTTAAACCAATTTACATATATATATGGCGAGCATACCATCTGTGTTCAGCCTCAGGAAGTACATTAATAACATTTTGTATTAAACCCGACAAGTAAAACATTAAAAGTTACATAAAGCTATGAAGGTGTACTGACTACACAAAGTTATATTCAAAGTTGCACAAAATAATTTGACATAAAAAATATTAAACATTAAAATTCAAAAACATTAAAACATTCATACCTTTTGCATATCTGATATGATGGTGTACTGACTTCCATCTCCCAAATCAAGTTGTTCTTGCAACAAAGTCAGAAACCAAGTCCAGTTGACCTTAGTTTCACTATTCACAAATGCCCAAGCTATGGGAAAAATTTTCTCATCCCTATATCTTCCTAAAGCTACAAGTAATTTCTCCTTATATTGCGTCTTCAAAAAACACCCATCAAGGCCAATAATAGGCCTACATCCTTCCTTCCAACCTCTTTTGCAAGCATATAAACAAACAAACATTCTTCTAAATACTCTTCTTTCTTCCTTTAATTCATATGTGGACAACTCCACTTGCACTTTATGTGACGCCCCCAAAATAGGTCCACACAACCCATTATGAGTCGACAAATACATGATACAGAATTCAAATACAAATTCATTTATACAACCAATAATTATCATGTAAAATACGACAAAACATACACTGTGAGTTTTAATATAAATATTGTCTCGTAGACAATATTCAAACTCAAATAAAATTCTCATTATAATTCTTGCACACTATTTTACAAAATAGTATGAATTACTAAAATAACCATCTTGGACCACTACTCCACTCCCTGACTAGTCCCAGCTACATTCTCGCCTCCTGAGAAGAACAATGGAACAAAAAAGAAAAGGGTGAGCTCAACTAGCCCAGTAAAAAATATTATGACTAAGATAATGTAGAACAAATTATCCTTAGTCCTCAACAGGGAAAAATCTGATAGAAAACAATAGACAACAAGTTTCAGATCAACAACTGCAACGGAAATAACAATCTATTAGAAGAGTCAAGTAGAGCATGATATCTACTATCTTCTATGATTTAAAATTCCATCATCAATATTTTATCCCTGTAACACCAATCAATAATTATTTCCAATCAACGAATTATCTATGCACTACGGGCCAAAGATAATCGTTTGTATCACCAGTGGTCATGATCATGCCAAACACTGTCCATCTATGCACTACGGGCCATAGAGGACTTTCACCACAAACCTTATCTGTAACATTAAAGGTTATGATTATATCAATACACAATTCCTGGTCATAATCATACCAATCAAAAGTCCATCTTTGCACTATGGGCCAAAGATGAATTCCAGTATAATATAAGCATGATGATGATAACAATGATATAAAGATTCAACCAAGTGAGATAAAGGATAAATATTAGAGAATTCTAATTCAATTTGTCCAGAGTTCAAAAATGTCCAAATTATCAACATGATAACTATTTCTGAAGTAAAATCCAAGAATGATATTCACGTATCAAAAATAATTTGGACAGAAAAGAAAATTAAATTCTGTTGTGAACAACACTTATGAATAGTATCGTATGAATAGTACCCCAACATGAATTTTTTTTGTTTAAATAAGAATGTTCAGACCAATATTCTAATGAAATGATATTACATTAAGCGCAAAACTTAAGAAATTTTTAATCATTTCAGGAATTATAGAAGCAATACTTATCATAGTAAGTTTAAATTTAGGAATATAAAATGAAATAATATCCCTTACATAATATGGAGTATGAAAGAAAATGATATTTCTTACGAGTATTGAAATAAAATAATATCATTTATCTTAGTAGAAACTAGAATTGATTAGAATATCAGATATTATTCTGAGAAAATCTTGCACAAAAAGCTACACTCAAAGTATCTTTATACTCAAAAGAAATACTCACAATACTATAGAATAAGAATTTCTGATATTGTAATGGTGTGTTTAGGAAAGAGGGTTAACCTTCCTTTTATAGTGCAACGGAGGGAGAAAAATTAAACAGGTTTGCCTAACTTTCAATTTCTTCTCTGCCTAACCTCTCACTTTCAATAGTTGGGGCCCATAATTTGGAGAAAAATGCTTTGCAGGAGAATCTATTCTGCCCACCAACTTAGAAAACAAGCTTTGCATGCAAAATTCTCCACCAACCATCACTTTGGAAAAAGAATACGCATAGCAGAATTTAAAATGTGCACGGAAGTTTCAAAACCAAAATGATAACCTTCATTCCACTTTTATTCACATGCTGGAAATTATATATTATAATAATAATATTACCATTATAAAAAAAATTATTATATTATCACATTATTATAATGTAATATTATAATAATATATTTGAATGAATATTTTATCAGAGAAGATAATTGCCAAACTTTTAATAAATATTTCATGCAAAATTCCTTCATTTATATCAATATTGAACGAATATCCACCACATAATAATTATTCACAATTAATATTATAAGCTCACAATATTAACAACTAGATCATTACCAGGAAAGGGGGGGCTTTTCGATAAGGATTTATCTTTATTGGCGCGCAATTATATAACCTAACTCCATTCCTTAACATAATTTATTAGACATTGCCAATAATGCTAACTAATAATATGAATAATTGTGTCGTGTCAATTATTGATTTAATTATATAAAATATTATGCAGATGATATTGTGACAATAATTGAATCAATAATATGAGATACTATGCAACATTTACTGTGCCAATTATTGAATGAAACTGATGACTTCTTGCGTAAGAATCAATAATCAAAAATATTGTGCAATCTGGTATTGCTCTGATCTAAACCACTCAGATCTTGTACTTTTATCCATAAGAATATTTCAACAGTTAATGGTAAAAGTTTTGCCGTTATTTATATAAAAATATTATTTATGTCTCTTTCTATATCCCAAGCTTTATTATTATGTGTTCCATCAATGATTATTGCGGTTATGCAGATATTCCTAACAAAAAAATATTCTCAAAAGATTTATTTTATGACCACTTGCTTTACTTTATAAAATTTGCACATTTCACCCATAACTAAAGCATTATATCAAATCAACACCTTATTATTCAAAAATAATATTTAAAAATTAAATCTTTATTCATAAAAGTTGGGGTCTTACACTTTGACCCACGGATTACTCTCACCGCTTTCTCTTGTATAAGCCTCTAACTCAAAATACTCAGTAGTAAAGCTCCGTGAGAATTCATCCATAACCATCCTGTAAGACCCCAACTTTTTATTAATAAAGATTTAATTTTCTCAAAATATTATTTTGAATAATAAGGTGTTGATTTGATATAATGTTATAGTTATAGTGATATGTGCAAATTTTACAAAAGTAGCAAGTTGTCATAAAATATTCGCTTTAATTTTAGAATATTCTTTTGTCTTAGAATATTCTTTTGTCGTGGGAATATCCATACGACGACATAATCATTGGTGGACCCCACAATGGAATAACTGTCAGATATAGAAAGCGATAAAAATAACCTTTTTATAAAAATAATGGCAAAAAATTTACCGTTAAACTGTTGAAATATCTGGTGATAAAAGTACAATAATACAAGTATTGTTATTAACAATAGCACACAATATTACACAATATCTCGATTATTGATGCTTACGTGAGAAGTCACTCGGTTTATTCAATTATTACAATGAAGTTCTTTGCGTAGTATCTCATATTATTGATTCAATTATTATCACAAAGATCATCATCGCATAATATTTTATATTATTAAATCAATAATTGAGACGACACAGTTATTTATATTATTATTTGCATTATTGACAATGTCTAAAAATTTCATTCGAGGAAAGGGGTTAGGTTATTTAATTGCGCGCCAATAAGGAGAAATCCTTATCGGAAAGCCCCCTCTTTCCTGGGAATGATCTGGTTGTCAATATTGTGAGTTATAATATTAATAATAAATAATTGTTAAAATATTTAAAATGTGTTTATTGAAGATAAGTGAATTACAAAAGTTAAAGGGGAATAATGCAAACTTGGAAAACTTTAGGGGTACCAAAGTGTAATAAGTTAACCAATCCATGTGAACTTGAATCAACCAATCAGAGAAGAGATTATGCAAGCATGATGTAAGCATGACATCATCCTTAAAGAAACACAAAGATGATGTCATCATCATGATGTCATGATGATGTCACATGGACTAAGGTGTAATTAACGAGGTACTAAACTGTAATAAGTTGAGCCCCTAACGTGCAAATATCGAAACTATGTTTTTCTATAAATAAAAGCTTATTTTTTCTTTCATTCAACAATTCACTAAGACTCACAAGAGAAATTATAGAGAGAAAGAAGAAGAGTATTTTGCTACTTCACTATTGTAGTATTTAATCTCCTACTAAGGTAAGGGATATTATTTTTCGTATTCATTCTTTATTAATCTGCGGAAGTAACATGTCTGCGCGGATTATCGCATGCATGGTGAATAACCCTTCGTATTCATTCTTTATTAATTTGCGGGAGTAACCTGTCTACGCGGATTACCGTATGCATGGTGAATTACCCTTCGTATTCATTCTTTAATCTATGGGAATAACCTGTCTACGCGGATTACTGCATGCATGGTGAATAACCCTTTGTACTCATTCTTTATTTATGGAAAAGATATGTCTACGTAGATTACCGCATGACGGGAGAAAATCCATTTGCAGTTTAATATATTATTTCTTTTCATATTCCTAAATCTAAACTTACAATGGTAAGTGTTAACGCCAAGTTTCGCCGGCGCGTCTAATCACAAAATCCACGCGCTTAAACCTTCACAATAATAGATCACACAGGAAGATTGACGACTTGTACCGCCGGGGGATAGCTCCGGTGTTAGAATGAGTACAGGTCGTTCACAAGGTTCAACAATGGAGGCTTTAGTGCTCAAAGATGTATTACCTGTTAATTGTAGTCAAGCCTTGTATTTATAGTCATTCTCACTTCCTTAAAATCCCTCTCCGAGTCGGATTAGGACTCCTAAATATGGTAGTTACCTATATTTGGGTCCAACACAATATCCTTAAAAGGTGTAAGTAGAATCCAATTCAAATAATACCTTTGGAGTTACCTTATTCGAATATGATTAGGACTAGAGTCCTTAACCACGTAAACCACTTATAGCTCCATCACTGCACACATGGGTCGCCCAAATGCACAGGCCCAATCCCCGCCGAACACATATATCTTTGGTTCAGGCTTCTACCCAGGAGGACTCGAAGGCTGACCGAACACCATGATCAAAACAGGACTCCGGCCCGGAGGGCTCGGATATCCGAACTCGAACACCTTCAACATCCTGCATGGCTTCAGCCCAACGGGCCCAATCTCCTCGGTTCAATCCCAGGCCTTAAGCCCACATGATGATCGATAAAATACTCCAGAACATTGCCCCCCAGTCTCTTGTTATAATATGTTTATAATCAGAGACTCGAAAGGACACGAACTTGAAGAGTCACGCTAGGAAATGATGAGCTGTCTCGGGAACCCAAACGGTTCCTTTTCATTTTTTGAACTGGTACACGTTTTTCTAGAGCTGGAACCACCTGCCATAAATAGCCGCCCTTGGGAGTCGTGCCGCCTCACTATAAAACGACCAAGCCAACCGCCCCTGTCACTTTTTCCAGCTTTCCTCATTTCAAATTCTGCTCTCAAATTTTTCGGCGAAGGCAATTTCCTTTCTTCTATATTTCCAGTTTTTCATCTTATTTTTACCTCTTCAAATCTCTCCTTTGTTCACCATCCTTCTCCAATGGCTGATTCTAGCATTCCTCCCCGCACTAAGACAATTCCCCTAACTGGTACCACTACCATCGCCTCTGGTGATCTAATTCTGGTCGAGTTACCGGTAGTCCCAACCGGCACCCCTACCGAAAGTGCCGAATTCAAGATCCGAAGCCTCTATGTATCTGAAACTTATTTTTCCCACGTCAACACCAAATCGTCCATCACTCCATCCCAACTGTTCGACATCCGAACAATATTCAATATCCCCAAAGAGTATAAACTTTGGGTTCCGGAGCCGAACGAAAGGATGTTCTGGTGTCCCGAAGGTGACTGGGTTGCCATTCCCTTCTACGCTTTGAGGTATGGGGTTCGGTTTCCCCTTCATGAATTCATATCCTCTTTCCTCTGCTTTGTTGGGATCGAGTTTGCCCAGCTAGTACCGAATTCCTATATCCACCTTATCAACTTAATCGCCCTGTGCCAGGAGGCTGGCATCACTCCGGGGCTTGATTTATTTTTCGTCCTATTTTCTATTAGACGATCAAAAGAACCTGGACTTCAACACCTGAACCACGTATCTGGCCGACCCACCTTCATGAAGACCACTTCTAGCAATAAGGGTTGGCATCCACAGTGGTTCTTCATGAAAGGGACCGACCTCAAACTCCTACCGAACTGGGCCAATCCCGAAGATCCTATTGTAAAGGTTACCAAATTTTTGAAGGATCGTGCCGACGCCTTCAAGAAGTTCTACAAGCTTTTGCAGAAAACTAACTGGGGTTTGGAGGTCGTGTCCAAGGAAGCCTGGCTCTACAAACACGGCCATAAGTTACAAACCTCGAACACTCTCACTTCTGACCTTGATCTTCTACTTATTTTTTGATTGATTGTCTTATCCGCTTTTGCAGTAACCATCTTCAAACCCGAGGGGGCTGATGCATCCTTAACGCTGCTGCTGGTTTCTACCAAACCCAATCGTCCCCCGACCGCAGATGACTCTCCCGAGGATGAGACCATTTCGATCACCGAACTCTCCATCGGTTCCGAATCGGGTCCCATTCTTCCAGCCGCTAAAGCTGAACCTCCTACCAAAAATGCTCTGAAGATGGATTGGGTTGAGAAGATGGCGTTGTTAAAGAAGAAGAAAAAGAAGTTTTCCTTCAAAGTCGTCCCCTCGAAGACATCTTCCTCAGCCCTTCTGAAGCCTACTCCGTCGCCACATCCAGCAGCTGTTGTTGCGGATTCTGAGGAGACCGAAGAGGTTCCTATCGAACCGCGACCTAAGAAGCCCCGACTGACAGAGGATTTGGATCTGCAGATCATGGAGGTCGACCCTCTTCCCACTGCAACGCCTACCTCCAAACCAACCACCGAGCCGAGTTCTTCTCCTGGGACGCTGAAAACCTTTTAGCCGAGGAGCCCTTCGGAGGTCTTTTCTTTTACCCAACTCGAACACTTCAAACTGTCTGGAGATGACGAGCATTTTAAGGGGTACTCCTCCGAGGAGTTTTTAGTATCCTACCTCAAGGCCCAATGCTAGGTAAATTCGACAAACTTTAATATTTCCTTTATTGATTCCGCCTTCTGTTGCCTACTTTTTAGTTTTAACAAAAGGACTCTGACTCATGCAAGCATACATGGGTCAACAAGTAGTACAGAGTAAGGATAATATCGATCCACGGAGAAAGGTTTTAAAATTAAACTATCATACACCAATAGTTTCACTATTTTATATGCTTAGATGAATACTTCACAATGATGCTTAATTTATATTCAATTAATGAAATAAAACACAAAACTAATTTAATGAATCAAATTTGGAAAGAATGGGATTCTAACTTCATTTCATATTTCATCTAAAGATTGCCATCATGCACAATCATTCATTTATCATGGAAAGTTAGCGATAGCGAAAATGTAGACATAATCATTTTCAATGAATTATGACTGCTTACATAACATCCACATTCGCGATAGAAATCATGTAATCATCAATAAAACCAAAGTCACTATATTTCTATGTTAAATTGTCAAAATATTGAATTGAAGCCCAAGCTCTTATATTGCTTACACACCTGGTGAAACATGATATTCCTATCCGGTCCACAAAATCTGGCTAAACATTTCAAATACATATGTATATGTCTATCATGATTATAACCATACTCACATGTCATTTTCAATTCCAAATAAGCATATAGGATGAATGATGATCAAATATTCATGCAATTCAATCAATCATGACAGAAATCCCAATGATAAACGAGTGATCAAGTAATCAGGGTATTAATTATAGATTACATATCAAAATCCGTTAGAATCCCATAATGGAGTTTAGTTCATTTCTAAACCGAAAGCCATTATGGGATTATAGCAAATCATGGAAAATAAAAGAAAATAATTGAGAGAGAAGATAGAATTGATCAAACCCAATTGCAGATTATATTCCAAGATGTTGTTCAAATCTCCAATCGTTTCCAGCAAAAGAAAATGATTACTTATATAGTAAATGAATTCAAGAAAAGATGTAGAAAAAATTGAATCTAAGCTCAAATCCTCTCTAGAATTAGTCTATGCTTGGAACCCTAGTTCCTTGATTGAAAAACTGATAAAAACGTACATCATCCTCGTTTGGTACCAACCAGAATAGTTTTTAATGAGACCACATTTAAATTTTAAATTCAAAAATAAAAATCAAGTAACTACTGCATATAACGCGCGCGACCGCGCATGATCTCCATACAAATTGGGCGTGGGTGCGCGATTAAGGCTGCGATGGTAGCATAAGGTGAGTTTCGGCTTGGTGAAATACGATGGCGCGCTGTAGCGAGTTCCATTTGTCAAGTGTACGCAACCACATGCTTTCTGCATCCTTGAGTTCTCGCTTTGCTGCTTCTTTGTCATCTTTGCTATTGTTCCTTTAACATGCTGTTATTGCTTCTTTGTCCATCAATGTTCAGTTCCTTTTCTCCACTCATTCCTCGTGCCACGCCTTTGCTATTCTCATAACACCTGCCACAGCTAAGCTTATGTCATTTCCTGCATTTTCTCACCAAAGGAGTTCTAATTACAAGTAATGCAAAATAAAACAAAATACAACTAACAACATACTAAAATGTGCTTGAGATGAACATAGTTCTCGTGAATTGATATCCAATAAGTATGTATAAAACCTACTTATCAAATACCCCCAAAATTGAATTATTGCTGGCCCTCAAGCAATGCATACTACATTAACACGAAAAATACAACTACATGTTATGCAACTAGACTACGATGCAAATGAGTCCCACATTTTTCAAGCCAAAATAGAATTCTAATCCAATAAGCCTCAGCGAATTATCCAGATTCAAGAATAAAACTTCAAACTGAGCTATAGACATAATATCATACACTCAAATAACTCATACATGCTATAAAGATGTTGTGTGTGTGTGTTGTGTTCACTAAAACTTGATTAAAGCACAGAATACATATGCTAAACTGCTCAAAACAGAGAATTTCAGTCTAAATCAAAATTCATGTATATTAATGCAACAAAGACTGTAATATCCGAGTTTTATTTTTATTTTTTTTTAATATTTTTTTTATGTAATTTAAGAATTGTTAATAAACGAATTTATATGAAACTTTTGGGTGATTTCATTTATTAGATGTATGTGTGTGGTACATATATGTGTTATTTCAAGATATATGATGAGATGTATTTAAATGGTTGGTTTAGTTTTATTTAACTATTTAAATTGATTAAGTGGGGAATTATTCTATTTATTACGTGGGATGGCATTAAATTATGAGCTGGAGTTCAGAGCGGAATTTAGAGCCGTGATCATTTGAGTCCTAACGTCGAAATTAGTCAAGATAGACTGTAATCACGAAAAAGTGTCACGATTGAATTTTTTGGTCAAAAATCGACCAGTTGACTTTTTCGAGGAAAAAGTCAACTACAAATTTCGGAGATGATTTTAACTAAACGGATAGTCCCATAATGTCCGGAACGTCGAATTTAGTAGGAACCGATATAAGTATCAAACATGTTTAGTTTCGAAGGGTAAAATAGTCAAATAGCTTATTAATTGATTAATTGATTAAAATAATATATATTTTGTAATAGAAATTAAATTTGAATGATGGACCCATGAGACTATTAACTTTCTAGGACAAGGAGGAGGAGTATCGTATATTACATAATAGCTAGAATGGAAAGTAATTTATTTTATTCCTTAAAACCAAAATTCTTTTTAACTCCCACATTCACTTTCTCTAACTCCCACATTCTTCCTATTAATTAACTATATTATTGTATTATTAAGTCTTTGTGAGTAACTAATCATTAGTGTTGGGGGTTATGGGAGTTGGGGTTATGGAATCAAAAGACTCTAACAAAGCTATACATATATAGATAGTGTGGTAGTATTCTAGAGATCTCTTAGCAACTAACAAGCAAGGAAGAGGGATAATCAAATTAACGCAAGGGAAATTCATCCAAAAAGGTAAGCTATGAAACTGTCTTTTCATGTTCTTGAAGAAAAATAGTGAAAAAGCATGTATAGCCATAGGTAAATGGTTTATGTTGATTTAAATGAAGGCTATGATAATATTGTTGGTTTCTGTTATGAGGAGGATAAGGAATGAAAAGTATGGTTTAAACATGTTGCAATTACATAGAGAATCAAATATTTCATGAATGTATGCGATATATTGATAAAATTCCTCTTTGTAGTCAATTTGTTCATAGCATGGTAATTTAGTGAGTTGGTTTGTTGTAGCATGTTCATATATGTTGGTAGAAGTGATCTGGACAGTAGGAGTCAAGCCCATGCATGCTAGAATCAAAATCACAAAATTTTTCAAAGTTGGTTGAATGTGAAATCTGTGATTTTTGGGGTTTTTCGGAGCCTCGGAATCATGGTGTAAATGACTCGATTAGCGTATGTTATAATTTTATAAAATAGTATGTAGCATGAGGTACAACCTGTCCAAATTTCATAAGAAAGGGAGTTAAATTGAGCAAGTTATGAAAATCGTAAGCATGCATGTTGGTAATAAAATCTGCAGAATTCTGGAAATTTTAGAATTTTTTCTAAGTATAAAACTAGTGCTGGCACGCTTTTCTATGCAGTTGGTTTGTGGTCTTAGCATGCTAGTTTTATGAATGTTATATTTTTGTAAAATACCTTGATGTATGAAGTTTATTGTGTCCAAGTATCATGGCCATATCATCTTTAGGTTAGCGGGAATAAAATCGTAGAGTAAACTCTGAAAATCGTAGAGTCAGTGAAAATCGTAGAGTCAGTGAAAATCGTAGAGTAAACTCTGAAAATCGTAGAGTCAATGAAAATCGTAGAGTTAACTCTGAAAATCGTAGAGTCAGTGAAAATCGTAGAGTAAATTCTGAAAATCGTAGAGTTAATGAAAATCGTAGAGTTAACTCTGAAAATCGTAGAGTCGATGAAAATCGTAAAAGTAAACTCGAAAATCGTAGAGTAAACTCAAAAATCGTGAAGTTGAATGAAAATCGTAGAGTAAACTCAAAATCGTGAGAGTAAACTCAAAAAAAAATCGTAGAGTCGATGAAAATCGTAGAATGTAAACTCGAAATTATAGAGTAAAGTTTATATTATAACTACTATGCGTTGCTAATAGTTTATGTGCATGATTATACAATTGTGTAGGGGCACGTGAAGTGTAGATAGTTGTAAGTTATTAATTGCTTTATTGGTAAACAACGAGCAATGCAAGTTTCTTACCCTATTTTTCATTATGAATTTATTCAACTCTTATTCGATTGATTGCGGTGAGGTAAGTTTGGGCTTGTGATTAATTAATCATTAAATGCAAGCTCCTTTATTGTAAAGTTCTATAACTTCAATTGTGATGGGAAACGTTATTGATGATTATTCGGTTCCTATTGCAAATTCTTTATACTTTAAAGTTTGTATTCCTTTAATGAACTATATTCAAGCATGCTTTCTAGCTTTAAGTCCCGACTAGATGTTATTAATGCAAACATAGTATATTGTTTAAACAATTCAAATCCTTTGAAGCTATTTGATGTTTACCAATCCAAATTGCTTTGGTGAGGTCCCGTATGAATACTAAGATGAACAACCCGGATAATGGTGGTAACTCGATGACTGCATATAGTCCCATTTACGCTTATGCGTTTAAACTTTATACTTGTGCACAATGTAAGGTACGATAAAGATCACACCAGTACTTGCGAGACCGATTTACAATCTATTTGATTGTTAAACCGTCGATGGTTTTGATGAAACAAAGTAATGTTCGGGTATCTAACACCCCTAGTATGTTATTGAGAATTCTAGAACTCTTATCTTGATATTCCAGTTTATCTCTTGATATTTATTTCAACTATTGAGAAATATTCACATTAATGCTTCTACTTCTGATGTATGTTCTCAAACTACTTTATATACTTGCTGGGCAATTTGTGTTCATTCTTGCTTAAACTTTTCGATTAAAATTTGATAAAATGAGGGCTCGGGCAAGACACAAAGGAAAGTCTAAGATGAAATGATGAGAGTTATTTATGTAATAATTATATTTCCGCATATGATGTGATGTAGCGATAAACGCTAAGTTTAAGTTTTAGTTTATTAAAGGTTGTAAAGACTTGGGACTTTATTTTGAATAAGTATGTAATAGTTAATATTATTATTGTTATTATTATTATTAGAGTTACTTAGATAGATGATGATGTATGTTATATCGTGAGCACCATGTCCTGTAATCGATGTTACATGGATTTGGGGGCGTCACAGGTTGGTATCAAAGCCATAGGTTATAAACTTTGGGTGGGGAAACCTTAGACTAGAACCTTAGGGAAGTTAGTGGAGGAAATAAGGAGATGAACTCATGTAGAGTTCTAGGGGTTGTGTCAAATCTATATTTTTTCCTAAAAACAAAAACATATATTTTAAAATACTAGCCGAGTTATTTTGTCTTGTTTGAAGGATGTCAGGAGAAGACGAGGTTAGAGATATCCACATTGTGAGTGAAAGCGGTTGGTGGCAGTATGGTACTCGAGCCTATAAATGAGGCGATGAGTTGACTCAGACCCAGAGGAGTATCCTGAAGAGGAAGAGGAGCCCGAGGAGGACTCGGAAGAAGCACCTGAGGATACTTTATTGGATGAGTTGATGGATAAGATTACGGAGTTGGACGACAAGGTCCATAAGTTGAAGGAGCTGTATCAGATTCGGGGAGCAGCAAACTGCAGCATTGCTTGAGACATTGGTGCACCACCTGATAATTAGGAGCAGGGATCCGGTGACAAGTTGCGGCATCGCACTGGAAAGGCGGATAGGCTGGAGGATGAGAAAAAAGCTATTAGGACCCACTTGGGGCAAACCATTAATGGGTTAGAGTCGAGGATTCAGAGTCTTCAAACTGACAAGCAGATTATTACCACATTATGGGGAGAAGAGAGGAGAGACCGTGTTCGGGCTGAAAAGCTAACTGGCGAGTTAGAAGGAGAGGTGAGAGATAAGAAGGTTAAGATAGACAAGATGAAGTACGCATTTAAGTCAGCACATGGAAGGTTTCAACATAGGGTGAATCATTTTCCAAGTGAGGAGCACCGGTCTAGACGTGTTATAAGCCGAGGGTTGGTACTGGAGATAGCGGATGAGGAGCATGAAGACGCCATTAGGTGGGGCTTTTAGTTTATTATGATGAACTTTTACTACTGGCGTATAGAACGCTTATCTTTGAATAATAAGCTTGGTTTTAGTTTTTACCAAGTATGTTGGTTTAAAGTGATGTAAATGGTTTAATGTTATAAGACGATGAAATACCTTGGGTGTTATGTTTATAAATAAATATGTTTTTATTTAAGTATGTGATGTGATGATTAAGTCTCTTCTTATGATTGATATATTATGTAGAGTAAGTGATAAGATAATAACATTAAGTTCATTTTAAACAGATAGATGGCTAGAGGAAGACGTCGTCAAACACCCGAGGGGTCAGGCGATAATGCTGGGGATCCACTGAATCCTATGCAGCAGTTTGTAGACATGTTAGTGGGGGCACTTCAGAATCGAACCCCAAATGCCAATAACCCTCCAGTGGCCTAGGTGCCACACTTCAAGGACTTCAAGAGCGCGGGACCCCCTGAGTTCAAAGGAACCACCGAACCCATCAAGCTCAAACTTGGGTCAAGGAAATCGAAAAGGCGTTCGCTATCGCTAGAAGTAGTGATGATCGAAAACAATCTTCGCCACTTACATGCTTTGAAGGTGAAGCTAACCCAGTGGGAGGCAAACCGGACTGTACGAGAAGGCGTGATACCTTGGGAAGGTTTAAGAAAATCTTTTTCGAGAACTATTTTCCGGTTAGTATCTTGAGTCGCATGGAGATGCGATTCTGGAGTGAAGCAAAGAAGACATGATTTGCACCTCAATATGCCATAAAATTCAACGAGTGGCGAGGTTTAACCTCCACCAGCTCGACAATCGAGGAGAGAAAATGAGGAGGTTTGAGCAGGGTCTCAAACCATGGCTATATAGCGAGACTCTCGATGTTATAGATTTAAAAGCTTGATGACTCTCCTCACAGAAAGCTATAATCGGCCGAGGCCTAAGTGAGGCCTCGATAAAATTTAATAAGGAAAAAAAGAAGAAGAATGAAGGAGGAATCATGGAGAAGGTAAAGAAGTAGTGGTGCAAACAAGAGGAAGTAGAACAATAACAACAAAGATGCAAAGAACAATTTCAAATCGAGAAACTGGGGGAAAACCAGGGAAACAAAGAAGAAAACAGAGGCATGCAAGGAGTATGGGAGGAATCACTCGGGGGCATGTCTAAAAGGAAAGAATGTCTGTTTTCAATCATGGGGAGGGCACATCTCTCCCAATTGTTCTGCACAAAGAGAAATGGATGCTTCAACCAGGAGCATTGGATCATCGAAAGGAATTGCCCAAAGAAGAACACAACAGGAGGAAATGGAGGAAGGGACCAAGCGGTGGGAATCTCACGATTAATGGACCACCAACTCGAATCGACTAACAAAGAAGGACTTTCAACATGACGGTTCGGGATGCGGTCGCATTCGGGGACGTGGTTTCGTATCATTCCGATCAATGATATATCTCGCTACATATTATTTGATTCTTGTCTTTACTTGTTCCTTCAGATCGCATGAATTCTCCCAACGATTAAATTTACCCTGTGAAGAATTAAAATATCCTATGAATATAGAAGTTGCTAACAAGGAAATGATTCCCGTTAGCCATATCTATAGAAATTGTGTTGTAGACATCAGGGGATATAAGTTACCCGTGGATTTAATTCCAATTCAATTAGGATAATTTGATGTAATTCTAGGAATGGATTGGTTATTTAACCATGGAACGATGATAGATTGCCAAAAGAAGTGTATAAACCTTAGGACTCCAGATCAGTCTAAGGTAGAATTCTATGGTAGTAGGTCGCCGAGACACTCAAGTTGTCTGATAATGATGCAAGTAAGGAAGTTACTAAGAAAGGGATGTGTAGGATATTTGGCCCATATCGTCAATACGCAGAAAGTAAGGATAGAGATGGGACAGATACCAGTAGTGAACGAATTTCTGGATGTATTTCTGGAGGAATTGCCAGGGCTTCCGCCGGATTGGGAGGTCGAATTCGTTATAGATTTAGTACCGGGAACGACACCAATTTCGAAAGCCTCTTACAGAATGGCACCGGCAGAAATGAAGGAGCTGATGGTACAGTTGCAAGAGTTATTGGATAGGAAGTATATTCAACCGAGTGTGTCTCCTTGGGGAGCACCAGTTTTATTTGTGAAAAAGAAGGATGGATCGATGAGACTATGTATCGACTATCGAGAGTTGAACAAGGTGACGATTAAGAACAAGTATCAGTTACCTAGGATAGATGATATGTTCGATCAACTGAACGGAGCGAAATATTTTTCCAAGATCGACTTGAGGGCGAGATATCACCGCTTAAAGGTAAGGAAGGAGGATGTACCTAAGACAGCTGTTCGAGACATGTTACGGTCACTACTGAGTTCCCCCGTGATGTCGTTCGGAGTTAACAAATCGCCAACAAAGATTTATGGACATGATGAATCGGGTATTCAAGTAATACTTAGACAAATTAAGTAGTTGTGTTCGGAGATGATATCTTGATCTATTCTAAGACTCGGGAAGATCATCTTTGAACATTTAAGGTTAGTGTCGGGGCGTTGAGGAAGGATAAGTTATACGCAAAATTCTCAAGTGTGAATTCGGTTGGAGAAAGTTCAATTTTTGGGTCACGTGATCGACAAGGATGGAATTTCTGTGGATCCAGCAAAGGTGGAAGCGGTTCGAATTGGGAACAACCAAAGTCACCGAATCAAGTAAGAAGTTTCTTAGGACTAGCGAGGCTATTACTCATATTTCGCTTATCCAAGATTTTTCAAAGATACGCGGAACGTTGACGAATTTAACGAAGAAGTCGGTAAAATTTGTCTCGGACGAGAAATGTGAAGAGAGTTTTAAGGAACTCAAGAAAAGACCGAAAAAGCACCGGTGTTGTCTTTACTGACGATCTGGTGACTTCGTGATTTTTTAGTGATCGTCACACAAAGGACTTGGGCCGTGTGCTTATGCAATATGTAAAGTTATTATTGCGTATGCATCAAGGCCAATTGAAGGATTACGAGAAGGGATATCTTACCCATGATCCGGAATTGGCAGATGTATTTGCTTTAAAGATATGGAGGCACTATTTATATGGTGTAAGGTGTGAAATATTACCGGACCATAAAAGTCTAAAGTATATTTCACACAAAGGAGTTGAATATGAGACAAAGAAGATGGTTGGAACTTATAAAGGATTACGATTATCATGACATCTTGTATCATCCGGGAAAGCGAATGTGGTAGCGGATCTTGCGCGAGCAGAGGCGATAGTAGGTTGGCAATGCTAAAATTTCAAGAGGAGTTAATTAAGGAGATGGCTAGATTGGAACTCGAGATAAAAAGTCCAAGAGAGCCGGAGGGAAATTGTTCATGATGGAGGCTCATCCGACTCTATTGGACAAAATCAAGGAAGTACAAGGCAGCGATGAGGAATGTGTGAAGGTGAGGACAAGAATTTCAGATGGAGAAGAGCTTAAATTCAGTATGGGGGTGATGGACTATTAAGATTTGAGAAGAGAATTTGGGTGCCAGCGGTGTCTGAATTAAAGGAAGAAATCTTGCAGGAAGCTCATAGCTCAAGTTACTCAATTCACCCGGGAAGCACAAAGATGTATCAGGATCTCCGCCAACATTATTGGTGGCCCAATATGAAAAGAGAAGTCATGAAGTCGTCGAAGAAGTGTTTAACATGCCAATGAGTTAAGGTGGAACATCGAAACCGAAGCGGTTACTTCAACCTTTAGAAATTCCAAAATGGAAGTGGGAGCATGTCACGATGGACTTCGTGGTAGGACTTCCAACTCTGCAGCGAAGGGTTCGATCGATTTGGGTGATCGTTGATCGATTGACCAAGTCGATGTATTTCTTGCCAATCAAGATCGATATACCTTGGATCAGTTGGTAAAGCTTTACATCAAAGAGATTATTTCCAGGCACGGGGTACCTATATCAATTGTGTCAGATCGCGATCCGCGGTTCACAGCAAATTTCTGGTGAAGTTTTCAAGAACGCATAGGAACGCGAATCGAGGTTGAAACCTGACGTATCATCCTCAAACAGATGGGCAGAGCGAGAGAACTATTCAAACGTTAGAGGACATGCTGAGAGCATGCGTTATGAAATTCAAAGGGAGCTGGGATGATCACCTACCGTTGGTAAAATTTGCATACAATAACAGTTATCATGCGAGCATCGGTATGCCACCTTATGAAGCTTTATATGGAAGGAAATATAGAACGCCATTGTGCTGGGATGAAGTGGGATAACGACAATTGCTAGGGCCAGAATTGGTGCAACAAACTGCAGATGTGATTAAAATAATACGAGCGAGGCTCGTGACGGCTCAAGATCGACAGAAGAAATATGCAGATCAACATCGGCAACAACGAGATTTCGACATCGGCACTTATGTGTTTTTGAAAGTGTCACCTTGGAAAGGGAAAATGAGATTTGGGAAGAAGGGAAAACTTAGTCCCAGATTCATAGGACCCTTCGAAGTGTTGAAGCGAGTGGATGAGGTAGCTTATGAAATAGCCTTACCTCCAGAGTTAGAACATATACACAACGTGTTCCATGTTTCTGTCCTACGACCCTATAAGCAGGATTACAAGCATGTCATAGAGTATGAACCTATTCAGTTTGAAAAGGACTTAACCTACGAAGAGGTCCCATTGTAGATAATCAATAGAAAAGAACAAGTGTTAAGAAATAAGATAATACCTTATGTTAAGGTATTGTGGAGGAACCACAACGCCGATGAGGCTACGTGGGAACTCGAGGAGAAAATGATGAAAAATTACCCTAATCTTTTGATTGATGAGTAATGATTCCGGAACGTCGACTTTAGTAGAAACCGATATAAGTATCGAACACGTTTGGTTCCGAAGGGTAAAATAGTCAAATAGCTTATTAATTGATTAATTGATTAAAATAATATATATTTTTGTAATAGAAATTAAATTTCCCGTGGACCCATGAGATTAACTTTCGGGACAAGGGGAGGAGTATACGTATATTACATAATAGCTAGAATTGAAGTAATTTATTTTATTCCTTAAAACCAAAATCGTTTTTAACTCCCACATTCTTCCTATTAATTAACTATATTATTGTATTATTAAGTACTGTGAGTAACTAATCATTAGTGTTGGGGGTTATGGGAGTTGGGGTTATAGAAATCAAAAGACTCTAACAAAGCTATACATATATAGATAAGTGGTAGTATTCTAGAGATCTCTTAGCAACTAAACAAGCAAGGAAGAGGGATAATCAAATTAACGCAAGTGAGAAATTCATCCAAAAGGTAAGCTATGAAAGCGTCTTTTCATGTTCTCAAGAAAATAGTGAAAAAAAGCATGTATAGCCATGGTAAATGGTTTATGTTGATTTCGTAAGGCTATGATAATATTGTTGGTTTCATTATGAGGAGGATAAGGAATGAAAAGTATGGTTTAAACATGTTGCAATTACATAGAGAATCAAATATTTTATGAATGTATGCGATATATTGATAAAATGCCTCTTTGTAGTCAATTTGTTCATAGCATGGTAATTTAGTGAGTTGGTTTGTTGTAGTATGTTCATATATGTTGGTAGAAGTGATCTCGGATGTAGGAGTCAAGCCCATGATGCTAGAATCAAAATCACAAAATTTTTCAAAGTTGGTTGAATGTGAAATCTGTGATTTTTGGGGTTTTCTGAGCCCTCGGAATCATGGTGTAAATGACTCGATTAAGCGTATGTTATAATTTTATAAAATAGTATGTAGCATGAGGTACAACCTCATCCAAATTTCATAAGAAAAGGAGTTAAATTGAGCAAGTTATGAAAATCGTAAAGCATGCGTGTTGGTAATAAAATCTGTAATTTCGAAATTTTAGAATTTTTTCTAAGTATAAAACTAAAGGCCGGCATGCTTTTCTATGCGATTGGTTTGTGGTCTTAGCATGCTAGTTTTATGAATGTTATATTTTGTAAAATACCTTGATGTATGAAGTTTATTGTGTCCAAATATCATGGCCATATCATCTTTAGGTTAATGGAATAAAATCGTAGAAAAACTCTCAAAATCGTAGAGTCAAGAAAAAATCGTGAGTCGGTGAAAATCGTGAGAGTAAAAATCGTAGGGTCAATTGAAAAATCGTAGAGTCGAATTGAAAATCATAGAGTTAACTCGAAAATCGTAGAAGTCAAATGAAAATCGTAGGTAAACTCTCAAAATCGTAGAAGTCGATGAAAATCGTAGAGTTAACTCTGAAAATCGTAGAGTCAGTGAAAATCGTAGAGTAAACTCTGAAAATCGTAGAGTTAATGAAAATCGTAGAGTTAACTCTGAAAATCATAGAGTCGGTGAAAATCGTAGAGTAAACTCTGAAAATCGTAGAGTCAATGAAAATCGTAGAGTAAATTCTGAAAATCGTAGAGTCAGTAAAAATTGTAGAGTAAACTCTGAAAATCGTAGAGTCAATGAAAATCGTAGAGTAAACTCTGAAAATCGTAGAGTAAACTTTGAAAATTATAGAGTAAAGTTTATATTATAACTACTATGTGTTGCTAATAGTTGATGTGCATGATTATACAATTGTGTAGGGCACGTGAAGTGTAGATAGTTAAAACGTTAATCATTGTTGGTAAACAACAAGTAATGCAAGTTTCTTACCCTATTTTTCATTATGAATTTATTCAACTCTTATTCATTGATTGCAATGAGGTAAGTTTGGGCTTGTGATTAATTAATCATTCGTGCAAAGCTCCTTTATTGTAAAGTTCTATAACTTCAATTGTTATAAAACGTTATTGATGATTATTCAGTTCCTATTGCAACTGCTATACTTTAAAGTTCGTATTCCCTTAATGAACTATATTCAAGCATGCTTTCTAGCTTTCGTCCCAACTAGATGTTATTGATGCAAACATAGTATATTGTTTAAACAATTCAAATCCTTTGAAGCTATTTGATGTTTACCAATCCAAATTGCTTTGGTGAGGTCCCGTATGAATACTAAGATGAATAACACGGATAACGGGGTAACTGATGACGGGCATATAGTCCCATTTACGCTTATGCGTTTAAACTTTATACTTGTGCACAATGTAGGGTATGATAAATTTGATCACCTGGAGTACTTGCAGAGACCGTTTACAATCTATTTGATTGTTAAACCGTCTGATGGTTTTTGATGAAACAAAGTAATGTTCAGGGTATCTAACACCCCTTAGTATGTTATTGAGAATTCTAGAACTCTTATCTTGATATTCCAGTTTATCTCTTGATATTTATTTCAACTATTGAGAAATATTCACATTAATGCTTCTACTTCTGATGTATGTTCTCAAACTACTTTATATACTTGCTGGGAAATTTATGCTCATTCTTGCTTAAACTTTTCGATTAAAATTTGTAAATGTTGAGGGCTCTCGGCAAAGACAAAGGAAAGTCTAAGATGAAATGATGAGAGTTATTTATGTAATAAATATTTCCGCATATGATGTGATGTAGCGATAAATGCTAAGTTTAAGTTTTAGTTTATTAAAGGTTGTAAAAACTTGGGACTTTATTTTGAATAAGTATGTAATAGTTAATATTATTATTATTATTATTAGAGTTACTTAGATAGATGATGATGTATGTTATATCGTGAGCACCATGTCCTGTAATCGATGTTACACGGATTTGGGGGCGTCACAAAGACTACTCTAATATATCAATACAAACTAAGGTTCAACAATGGGTTTAACTGCTTTATTTTTACTCACGAAGGAGATTTTCGCTCTTTCCCGTGGTGTTTATTGCTATTAATTTTTTTTTATATCACATGGTTGTGCAATGCCTCATTCCATTAGGCTGCAGTGTTACCCCTTAGCGAGCTTTCAACCAACGACTCCCAGACCATAAAAGACCTTAGGGCGCTAGGTGTAAAGACAATTCCCTCGGGCGTACTTGCTCAAGTAACACGACCTCGAAACAAGACTAACCATGGTAGTTCTATATTTTTTTATTATTATTATTTATTTATTTTACTAATAATAAGCATACCCATGTTTTCCCAAAGCTTGATTATCAAGGTTTTCATAGTTTAAGTCCATTTTCTACACAATTCTATTTTTAAAACCATATTTCCTATCCAACAATAAAACACATAATCCTTATATGCCTACAAGTATTTGTGAACACGTCAGTGCAAACCGAATGCATCTAAACAGCACTATGGATTACATCATGTAAAATGTTATATCTCAGCTCATGTTATCCATTAAACTCAACAATCTTTCAACATTCAAATTCATCATTGGCTAGACATAAATTCCACATAGCTAGAAATGCGAGACATGCAACTAAACATATAATGCAACTAACATACTAACACATAAAAACAAAACAAAAAAAAATTCACACATGCAAAATTAAAATGAAAAATTAAAATTTAAACTAACATGCAAAATTAAAATTTAAACTTACATGCAAACACTACATGCAACTACCTACTACACCCAATACCCCCAAACTTCAAATATTCAGTGTCCCAATGAATGAAGGTATAGGTTTAGAAGAACTCCCCTACTGATCAGTTGCACCACCCTCTTCGGGTGGTGAATCCGGTGGTGGAAATGGCACGGCTGTCCCAATTATGGCCACTCTAGTGTAGTACCCTGCTATGCAAACGCCTCCGCTAGCGACCTCATCAACCCTGTAGCAAATGCTGCAAAGTTATCATACATAGTATCGACCTTACGCTCCAACCTTCGGAGTTGACGGTCATCATGGACAGTAGTGGCTTGAGTGGCTTGTGTTGACATTCCTGCCTCAGTTTCATGTGTAGGCTGTGGTGGCAGTACCGAGGATGCGGGTTGAAGGATGAAACCTTTTCCCCTCGGGTGTGGCTCTCCTCCTGCCCAGTCCTTGAATTTGGCAATCGTCGCATGAGTGATATATTGACTCCTTATTGTGCACACAGACTCGCAATCACAGACGCATGTGGGATACTCCCCGTAGTGCTCCCCCTCATGTAATGTAACATGCTCCGATTAATGAGATAGCCCACATCAATGTATTTGTCTATGACTATCCCCCACAATATGATAGCCCTCTCAGTTGTGATTTCATGTTGATGCGTTGAAGGCACAAGCTTCGCACATACGAACAAATTCCAAGCCTTTGCATAGCGATTCAGGGTTGAGGCTGGGAACGTGCGCGGCTGATTCGTTCCTGCCTTACAAGTCCATTGCGTTCCTGGAATGCATAAGTCAGTGATAACTTCATCTAAATCCATCTCAAAACGGGCAGACTCGACCCAATTATCATTCCCAGTCGGTGGAGTGTCGAGTATTCTAAAAGCTGCCCTGATTGCTTGAGGTGTGTGAGCAACTTGAACTCCTCGCACCATTGACAAACCACCCGTAATATCTTCAGCATTATCATAAAATTCTCAGACAATACCCATAGGAGCAGGCATAGGAGTTGCACAAAATCCTCCCCATCCTCTTTCTCGAATCATATTCCACAGTTGCCCATCCTGCTTCCCAGGCTTGAAGCCTCGTTCCTTCACAAAGGTCTTTGACACTATTCAGTAGTACTCTGTTTGTGCCTCCAGATTGAGAAACTTCGTATGATCCACAATGTCCTCATCTTGACTGCTGGAAGAAGATGATGATGATGGAGCGACAGATAGTGCATGCTTAGGACCTATTTGCAACTGATAAAGAAGAAGAAGATTTGCCTGATAAAATCGTGAGTGATAGCTGATGAACTGAATACCCCCAAACTTATGTTGCACAAACCCACTGAAACCCTAGTTTTATCGGTGAGGAGTTTGGCGACGGGTAGAGTAATTGATGCACGATAAACCGCGTCATTAGGATGAGACGTTGCACTTTTGAAATGAAACGGATGGGGAAAAAGAATCGTGCGCACTTTGGAGATGAAGAGATACGCTCTGCTTTTTCAAATTGTACAAGTGATGGAGCAAGACACGTTTTTAAAGTCTTAAAAATTTTCAAGTTCCGGTGTCAGGCGCGGCCGCGCGGCTTTTGTATAGGACAATGGCATGGGCGCGCGATTTTGAGAGCATTTCACGGCGCGGCCGCACATCCCTGATACCTGCACTGCCAATTTTCATCTCGAAGACATCAAGACAGTAATGAATTCTTTCTAATCCACCTGCATAAACACCAATTAACCATATCAAAACATGAATAACTGAATATGCATGAATTACTATCTAATCATCATACTCTCTATGCTATGCACAAACATAATCATATCCACATTCAGCTACTAAGATATTTATGCAAAGCTATCAAACTAACACAACTATAAATGAAAATGAACTAATCAAAAATAATCTAAACACAATAAATAAACAGTAAAGATAGAAAACAATGGGTTGCCTCCCATCAAGCGCTAAGTTATATTCAACTAGCTTGACTGTCTCTAACTTTTCATGTTGAAGAAAGAATTGAGGTGACTTTTTGTCGATCAACCTCACCACCAAAATAATGCTTTAGTATCTGACCATTCACTTTAAATGGCTTGTCCGGGAACTTATCAAACACTTCTACTGCACCATGTGGGAAAACTGTCTTCACTGTGAATGGTCCTGACCACCTTGATTTGAGCTTCCCAGGAAAAAGTTTAAGTCTGGAATTGAAAAAGCAACACTCTTTGTCCCGGCTCAAATGTTCTCTCTATGATCTTGCGGTCATGCCATTTCTTCACCTTTTTTTTGTATAGCTTTGAGTTTTCATACGCCTGTAGTCGAAATTCATCCAACTCATTGAGTTGAAGTAGGCGTTTTTCTCCTGCAGCCTTCAAATCAAAATTTAGCTTCCGAATCACCCAATATGCCTTATGCTCAAGCTCCATAGGAAGGTGACAGGCTTTGCCATAAACTAGTTAAAAAGGTGACATGCCCAACGGAGTCTTGTACGCAGTCCTATATTGTGACGCCCCCAAAATAGGTATACATCACCCATTCTGAGTCGCCAAATACAGAATACAAATACAAACTTAAATATACAACATGAGTTGTGCGTTTAATACAAATATTATCTTCTAGACAGTATTCAAACTCAAAATAAGTCCTCAATACATTTATTATCACACTATTTCATAGAATAGTGAGGACTACTAATGCAACCATCTGGACCGTCAATCCATTCCCCGACTAGTCCCAACTATATTCTCATTTTCTGAAGAGAACAATGAAAGAAAAAGGGTGAGCTCAACTAGCCCAGTAAGAAATATTATGACTAAGATAATGCAGAATAAATTATCCTTAGCCTTCAACAGTATAACAACTGATAGAATATAATAGACAACAAGTTTTAGATCAACAACTGCAGCGGAATAAGCAATCCATTAGAAGAGTCAAGTAGAGCATAAAATCTACTATCTTCTATGATTTAAAAGGTTTTTCATCACTTTTATCGCTGAGACTCAGCTTAATAAATAATCCACATCATTAAATCATCCCTGCACTACAGGCCAATGATATTCTTTAGTATCACGACCACGAATTATCCATGCACTACGGGCCAAAGATAATCGTGTTTTCATCAACTGATTACGATCATGCCATAAAACAATTCATCTTTGCACACCTTAGTCAAGAGAATCCATAGCCAAATCATACCAAAAATTGTCCATCAATACACTTCACGGGCCAATGAGGACTTTGTCCACATCATTTGTAACATTACGATCATGATTATCTTAGAATAATCCTCGGTCATAATCATACCAAGTCCATCTATGCACTACAGGCCACAGATGACTTTCAACATAATATAAGTATGAGGATGATGACAATTCAATAAAACAAATTCAAGAATAAATTTTAAAGATTTATAAGTTAATTTATCCTGAACTCAATAACGTCCAAATAGTCAACATGATACTGCTTTGTGGAGTAAAATTCAAAAATGCTCAGAAGAATATTTCCATGAAAAGATATTGGATGAAGCGCAAATATCTAGGATATTCCACTAATTTCATGGAGTATAGAAGCCAAAACTTTAACCAACTGAGTATAATAGAATATATGAAACCGCAAATGGATTTTTGCCGCCATGCGGTAATCCACGTAGACAGATTATTCCAACAGAATAATAAAGAATGGAATAACAAAAGAATTCACTAGGCGTTCGTAATCCGCACAGACAGGTTATTCCAACAGAAAAGAATGGAACCAGGTCATGCGTAACCCACACAAATAGGATATTCCAACAGAATAATAAAGAATGGAACCAGGTTATGCGTAATACGCACAGACAGGATATTCCAACAGAAAATAAAGAATGAAATAACAACAGAATTCACCAGGCATACAATAAACCGCACAGACAGATTATTCCAACAGAATAATAAAGAATGGAATAACAACCCTTACGAGTATTGAAAGAAAATAACTTTCTTCATGAATACGAAAGAATAATACCCCTTACGAGTACAACAAATAATATCTCTTACCTTTGAAAGAAGAGTGTTTCGACTGGTAGGGCGAGGATATACTCGAAGAAAACTTGAACTACGCTCAAAGCTTTCTTAAACTCTAAAGTATTCTGTTTTATATAAAAAGATTTTACTATACAAAACACTATTCATAATAGAATATTATATATTATATTTATAGCCTAATAAAATGAATAACTTTATAAAAGTATTCTATTTTATATAAAAAGCTTTTCTGTTTTATTACATTAATAATACTTATAAAACAAAATTTATATATAATATATATATATGTAAACTTCCGTGACTTCATAAAAAGACACCTCAATATATTTAACAACATTTATCATCATTATTATAATTCACAATATTAATCGACCAGGTCGTTCCCAGGAAAGAGGGGGCTTTCCAATAAGGATTTCTCCCTATTGGCGCGCAATTAAGTGAACAAACCTCTCCTTGATGTAACTTCTAGACATATCGTTAATATTGCAAATAATAATATTAATAACTTTGTCATCTCAATTATTGATTTAATAATATATAAAATATTGACAATAATTGAATCAAATAACGTGAGATACTATCAAGAATTCTCAGTAGCAATAATTGAACAAAACTAAGTGACTTCTCGGCGTAAGCATCAATAATCAATCTTGGTGTGCTACTATGCAACCACGTATTCATCGTACTTTTTACTAAGAGTAGTTCAACGGTTTTAACGGTAAAACTTTTACCGTTATTTTCATAAAAATATTTTTGTCATTTTCTCAATCCGACAATAATTCCGTTGTAGGGTCCACTGAATGATTATCTTTGTCGTCATGATATTCCACGACAAAAAGAATATTCACCGAACCAATCGAATATTATACAACAACTTGCATACTTTTCAAAATATATAAATACTACCCACAACTATAACACTATCTCAAATCCACACCATAATATTCAAAAAATATTTTAGAAAAAATTAAATCTTTATTCATAAAATCTGGGGTCTCACAATCTCCCCTCCTTATGAAATTTTGCCCTCGAAATATATGTACGTACCTGGTATGCTGAAGAGGTGAGGATACCTTGACTTCATTTCAGATTCTAATTCTTGAGGTATAACCTTTGAGTATTGAATACGATCCTTCTTATCCAAGATTTTAACATGTATCTCCTCATACGTTAACTATTCTGCTATATCGTTTAGTTCTAATTTAATAATGTGGTTCGGGTCGTCCACATATTTACGTAACATCGATACGTAAAAAAAACATTCTGAACACGCAACATACTTGGCTGTAAAACGAGTCTATAGGCCACAGTTCCTACTTCATCGAGGATTTCAAATAAGCCAATTAAATCGAGGGTTGAGATTTCCTCTCTTCGTCGATTCTTGCTTTTAGAATAACGCCCTCTTGAACCTTCTTCATTCACCAGCTCTGGGTGTGTAGCTTGAGCGGATTTAACTTTATCGATTAAAGTCAATTCTAATCGTAAATTCGTTATCTTCACGTGGGTTCCTAGAGTCTTTAACTCTATCTTCATCATTTGTAAATCGTACAAAATGGGTCTTTGTGTTAACAACATCGCACTCGTAAACGCATACGATCTTCTACTCAATGCGTCAGCTACCACGTTCGCTTTCCCACGATGGTATTGAATGGTACGATCGTAATCTTTAATAGCTCGAGCCAACGTCTTTGGTGCATGTTACGTTCGCTTTAGTTGAAGAAATATTTAAGGGTTTTAGAAATGGGTTTTATACTGGGGTCAATACAAAATTCGATTTCACGCTCTAGGGGTAGGCTAAGAAGTCTTCAAGAATACGTCAGGAAATTTATTAACAATAGAAATATCATTCAAAATTGTGACCCTCGTCCAAGACTTGGATAGTACGTCACATTGATACCTATCAACTTGCCATCGTCATTCACGACGTGCTTTCTGAAGAAGTCCGCTTGGTTTTGCATTCCACACAAGGAAGTAAACAACGAAAGGACCGGGCTCTTTCTTATGGCTTGATATGACAATGATTGAATTTAGTGGTTTGGTTGCTTGAATTCGCATAACAGGTTGGTTAGGAATATGAAAGCTAACAACCTTACGAAAAACATGATGAGTAGTTAACCAATCGATTCCTAAAATTGCATCAAAGGCAAGTATTTTCAAAGAGACAAGATTGACAGGTAACGTGAAAGTGTCAATTTGAATTAAACAAGATTTTTAAATAGTGAATTTGAATTCAACAGATAAATCAAAATTTAACTTCTCCGGAGTTAAATTCAAATATTGAACACAACTAGGTGAAATAAAAGAGTGAGTAGAACCGGTATTTAACACGGTATAGACTTCGCAAGAGTTTATAATTTACTTACTCGTAATAACTTCGTTCGGGTTTCTCGACAAACGCTCTCACTTAAACTACCAGATTTGACTCTTCTATAGAGTACATTCCACCCTTAATTGCTTTGTCACATTCCTGATCCATGATTTGAATCATTACTCCCCGATCTATATCGAATTTGGGTTGACCGCTCTGTACAGGGTAATTCCGAATTCGATGTTGAATTCTCCCAATTGTTGTCCAAAAAGCAAAATCCATCTCATCTATTTTGACTTTATTGTATCGGACATCTTTTTCGACAATATCAACACGTCGTGCGGCTTGTACCCACGCATCATCTATTCTCCTTCGTTCAGTTATTTTTGCTTTCATCAGAACTTTAATTATAGCATTCTCAGATTCCAGCTCTAATAACTTATACTCTGCCAAAGAGTGCTTCTGTTCAAGCATCACACATCGGGTAACACAATTTTGAATTGTTGCATCTCTTTGCTCTACGACCGCATGCCGTTCTTCCGCCTGCTCTTCTAACTCATGAATACAATTTTGTAATTCTAAATTTTGATCATAAAATTCTTCTAATAAATTCTCCTCAAGTTCCTCTTCTTCCTCACTTCAGCTGCTACCTCTACAACTGGATCGGGTGCAACTATTAGTTCTTCACGCACCACGTAGATATCTCTAATTTCTTCTTCGTCTGACATCACATTAACCTGGTTAGTGATTAAAGGTGTCTCAATGGTCTCATGTGCTTCATTGCTTATCTCAACATTTTTGGATGCCATTTGCAAATACTGTCACAAAACAAGGGTTAATTAACATATCACATATTATCCTATACTCTGACCGACCAATTAAATATTAAATAAACTTAGGTAGGTCATACTAGTGAAGGAATTCCCCGTCTCTCCCCTCCTAGTTCTTGTCTCACATCTCAGACAAGGATCATATCCCTAAGCTCTGATACCAACTGTGACGCCCCCAAAATAGGTATATTTCACCCATTCTGAGTCATCGAATACAGAATACAAATACAAACTTAAATATACAACATGAGCTGTGAGTTTTAATACAAATATTGTCTTCTAGGCAGTATTCAAACTCAAAATAAGTCCTCAATACATTTATTATCACACTATTTCACAAAATAGTGAGAACTACTAATGCAACCATCTGGACCGTCAATCCATTCCCCGACTAGTCCCAGCTATATTCTCATTTCCTACAGAGAACAATGAAAGCAAAAGGGTGAGCTCAACTAGCCCAGTAAGAAATAATATGACTAAGATAATGCAGAATAAATTATCCTTAGCCTTCAACAGTATAACAACTGATAGAATATAATAGACAACAAGTTTTAGATCAACAACTACAGCGGAATAAGCAATCCATTAGAAGAGTCAAGTAGAGCATAAAATCTACTATCTTCTATGATTTAAAAGGTTTTTCATCACTTTTATCGCTAAGACTCAACTTAATAAATAATCCACATCATTAAATCATCCACGCACTACTGTGCCAATGATATTCTTTAGTATCACCACGAATTATCCATGCACTACGGGCCAAGATAATCGTGTTTTCATCAACAGCTTACGATCATGCCATAAAACAATTCATCTTTTACACCTTGGCGAAGAGAATCCATAGCCAAATCATACCAAAAATTGTCCATCAATGCACTACGGGCCAATGAGGACTTTGTCCACATCATTTGTAACATTACAGTCATGATTATACCGAATAATCCCTGGTCATAATCATACCAAGTCCATCTATGCACTACAGGTCACAAATGACTTTCAACATAATATAAGTATGAGGATGATGACAATTCAATAAAATAAGTTCAAGAATAAATTTTAAAGATTTATAAGTTAATTTATCCTGGACTCAATAACGTTCAAATTGTCAACATGACACTGCTTTGTAGAGTAAAATTCAAAAATGCTCAGAAGAATATTTCCATGAAAAGATACTGGATGAAGCGCAAATATCTAGGATATTCCACTAATTTCATGGAGTATAGAAGCCAAAACTTTAACCGAGTATAATAGAATATATGAAACCGCAAATGGATTTTTGCCACCATGCGGTAATCCACGTAGACATTATTCCAACAGAATAATAAAGAATGGAATAACAGAAGAATTCATCAGCGTTAAATAATCCGCATGCAGACGCAGTTATTCTAACGAATAATAAAGAATGGAACCGAGTTATCGAATCAACACAAATGGTGGATATTCCAACGAGAATAATAAAGAATGGAACTAGGTCACGCGTAATCCGCATGCACGGGATATCCAACGAATAATAAAGAATGGAATAACAACGAATTCACGAGGCATGCGATAGATCGCATTGCAGACGAGTTATTCCAATGTAATAATAAAGAATGGAATAACAACCCTTACGAGTATTGAAAGAAAATAACTTTCTTCATGAATACGAAAGAATAATACTCCTTACGAGTACAACAAATAATATCCCTTACCTTTGAAAGAAGTGTATTTCGACTAGTAGGGCGAGGATATACTAGAAGAAAACTTGTACTAGGCTCAAAGCTTTCTTAAACTCTAAAGAAATACGCTCAAGATTATAGAAGAAGAATTCTCTCTCTAGAGTTTCAGTGAATTCGTAAGAAATAATGAAGGAATGAGCTTCTATTTATAGGAGAATGGACTGAATAGTAACTAATTCATGAAAGGTCTAGATTGATTTACTTTTAAACGGACGGTCCATATTAATTTACTATGCAGAATACTATGCAGGCACTATGTAACACTATGCATAATAAAATATAATATATTCTAATTATTGTCTAATAAAACAAATAACTTTATAAAAGTATTACATTTTATATAAAAATATTTTACTATGAAAACACTATATCGTAATAGAATATAATATATTCTATTTATAGTCTAATAAAATAAATAACTTTATAAAAGTATTTTATTTTATATAAAAGATTATCTTATGCAAAACACTATGCATAATAGAATATAATATATTCTAATTATTGTCTAATAAAATAAATAACTTTATAAAAGTATTACATTTTTTATATAAAAAGATATTACTATGCAAAATACTATGCATAATAGAATATTATATATTCTATTTATAGTCTAATAAAATGAATAACTTTATAAAAGTATTACATTTTATATAAAAAGCTTTTATGTTTTATTACATTAATAATACTAATAAAAGCAGAAATTTATATATATATATATATATATATATATATATATATATATATAAACTTCCGTAACTTCATAAAAAGACACCTCAATATATTTAACAACATTTATCATCATTATTTTAATTCACAATATTAATCGACCGAGTCGCTTCCCGGAAAGAGGGGGCTTTTCAATAAGCATTTCTCCTATTAGGCGCGCTGAATAGGTGACCAAACCTATCCTCGATGTAACTTCTGAACATCGTTAATATTGTAAATAATAATATTAATAACTTTGTCATCTCAATTATTGATTTAATAATATATAAAATATTGACAATAATTGAATCAAATAACGTGAGATCTTGTCGCAGCAATTCTTGTAGAAATAATTGAACAAAAGCGAGTGACTTCTCACGTAAGCATCAATAATCAATCTTAGTGTTGCTCTATGCAACCCGCAGCGTATTAATGTACTTTACTACTGAGTAGTTCAACGGTTTAATAATAAAACTTTAAATCGTTATTTTCATAAAAATATTTTTGTCATTTTCTCAATCGAATGATAATTTACGTTGTGGGGTCCACCAATGATTGTCTTGCGTCATCTGAATATTCCCCGACAAAAAGAATATTTCCACCAATCGAATATTATACAACAACTTGCATACTTTTCAAAATTTATAAATACTACCCACAATTATAACACTATCTCAAATCCACACCATAATATTCAAAAAAATATTTCGAGAAAATTAAATCTTTATTCATAAAATCTGGGGTCTCACATATATGCCCAAATAGTATCATCCAGCTTTAAGGACTAATCCTTTCTGGTGGGATTCACAACTTTTTCCAGAATTCTCTTGACTTCACGATTTGAAACTTTTGCTTGGCCATTAGTTTGAGGATGATAAGTTGTAGCAATGCGATGATTTACCCCATACTTAGCCAACAAAGTTGTGAACTGCCTATTACAAAAATGACTACCTTCATCACTAATGATAGCCCTCGGAGTCCCAAACCTTGTGAGAATACTCCTCTGCAAAAATCTGAGGACCACTTTGGCATCATTTGTTGGAAGCGCTGCCACTTCCACCCACTTTGACACATAATCCACTGCGAGCAAGATGTAAAGATTTCCACATGAAGAAATAAAAGGGCCCATGAAATCAATCCCCCACACATCAAAAATTTCCACTTCGAGGATCATATTCAATGGCATTTCATTTCTTTTTGAAATTTTCCCGACTATTTGACATCTGTCACATCTCTGGACGAAACTGTAAGCATCCTTGAAAATTGTCAGCCAGTAGAATCCTACTTGAAGCACTCTAGCCGATGTTTGCTCTCCATCGTAGTGACCACCATATAAAGAAGCATGACAATCCTACAAAATCCCCTCTGTCTCACTATACGGGATACATCTCCTTATCATCTGATCAGAACATTGCTTAAACAAATATGGTTCATCCCATATAAACCACTTCACATCATGCAAGAATTTCTTCTTTTGATAGCCAATCAAGTCAGAAGGTAACATCTTACTCACCAAGTAATTCGCATAATCTGCGAACCATGGCACTTCCCCTTTCACCACGAACAACTGCTCATCTGGAAAGGTTCATTAATCATCACCTTGTTATCTGCCTCCCGTCCTGAATTCTCCAGTCGAGATAAGTGGGCCGCCACTTGGTTCTCATTTCCCTTTCTGTCCTTGATCTCCAAATCAAATTCTTGCAATAGTAGTACCCATCTGATCAACTGAGGCTTTGCATCCTTCTTTTCAACTAAATATCGAATAACCGCGTGATCCGTGTACACTATCACCCTCGTACCAATCAGATACGCTCGGAATTTATCAAAAGCATACACAACTGCCAATAATTCTTTCTCTGTGGTGGTGTAGTTTAACTGCACATCAGTAAGGGTCTTACTAGCATAGTATATCACATGAAAGATCTTTTCCTTTCGCTGACCCAAAACAACCCCCACAGCATAATCACTGGCATCACACATCAATTCAAATGATAAGTCCCAATCCGGTGTTGTAATGACTGGTGCTGAAGTTAATTTCCCTTTCAAGTGCTCAAATGCGGACACTTGATCCTCATCAATTTGAATCATGCATCCTTCTCCAATAAAGCGCAAAGTGGTTTAGTTATATTGGAGAAGTCTTTAATCGAACCTCACGGTAAAAGCCTCATATGTCCCGAAAACTTCGAACACCTTTTACTGAAGTCAGTGGCGGCAAATTCTCAATGGTTTCTAATTTAGCTCTGTCCACCTCAAGTCCCTGCTTCGACACCTTGTGTCCCAGAATTATTCTTTCTTGTACCATAAAATGGCACTTTTCCCAATTCAATACCAAGTTTGTCTCAACACATCTTTTCAAAACCATGACCAAATTTTCCAAACATAGATCAAATGAATCCCCAAACACTGAAAAATCATCCATAAATACCTCCACATTTTGCTCCACCATATCTGAAAAGATAACCATCATACACCTCTGAAAAGTGGTTGGAGCATTACAAAGACCAAAAGACATCCTCCAAAAAGTAAAAGTATCGTATGGACAGGTAAAGGTTATCTTTTCTTGGTCCTCTGGAGATATAACAATCTGATTATAGCCTGAATACCCGTCCAGAAGGCAATAATACTCATGACCCGCTAGTCTATCCAACATCTGATCGATAAATGGCAGTGGGAAGTGATCTTTCTTTGTAACTTTGTTAAGCCTACGGTAATCCATGCAGACTCTCCACCCCGTCACTGTTCTTGTTGGAATCAACTCATTATTCTCATTTATAACCACGGTCATACCACCCTTCTTTGGTACACATTGCACTGGGCTCACCCATGAACTATCAGAAATTGGATAAATTATGCCTGCATCTAAACATTTCAATACTTCTTTCTTGACCACTTCCTTCATGATCGGATTAAGACTTCTTTGTTGCTCCACCGATGGCTTACTATCATCTTCCAGCAGGATCTTATGCATACAAAAAGAAGGACTGATCGCTTTTATATCTGTTATAGTCCATCCAATAGCTGACTTGAACTCTCTAAGGACTCGTAGCAGTTTTTCTTCCTGAAAAGATGTTAGTGCAGAAGAAATAATCACAGGTAACTTTGAATCTTTATTTAAAAATGCATACCTCAAATGGTCTGGAAGTGGTTTCAATTCAAGTTCTGGAGGTGTCTCAAGAGATGGCTTCAATTTCACTGACGTCTCTCCAGCTTTCTTCAATGGCTCTATAGGAGTTTTGAATTTTCTGAATTGTGGAGTAGTATCAAGAAAGTGCACAATTTCTTCAAATTCCTCATCCTCTAGTTCTGAATTTCCAGCAATGACACTTCTCAACGGTTCATGATCCACCAAACTCTCTACTTCATCATTTAAGACTTTGTCCACCATATCAACCCTGAAGCATTCCTCTTCATCTATCGGGAATTTCATTGCCTTGAATACGTTGAAGGTAACTTCCTGATCATGAACACGCATTGTAAGTTCCCCTTTCTGAACGTCTATCAAGGTTCTCCCTGTTGCTAGGAATGGTCTTCCAAGTATGATTGGTATACTCCTATCTTCCTCATAATCTAAAATGATGAAATCTGCCGAAAAGATGAATTTATCCACTTTTAGCAATACATCTTCAATAATTCCCCGTGGATAAGTGATGGATATGTCATCTAGCTGCAAAGAAATATTTGTCGGCCTTGGAGCCGGCAATCCCAACTGATTGAATACTGACAAGGGCATCAAATTAATACTTGCCCCAAGATCACACAAACACTTGCTGAAGCTCATCTTTCCAATTGTGCATGGAATTGTGAAACTGCCCGGATCCTTCAGCTTTTGAGGTAATTTGCGCTGAAGCACTGCAATGCATTCCTCTGTTAAGGCCACTGTCTTAAAATCTTCTAATCTCTTCTTCTTTGACAAGATACCCTTCATGAACTTTTCATAACTAGGCATATGTTCCAATGCCTCAGCGAAAGGTATGTTAATCTGCAGCTTTTTAAAGACCTCCAAGAACTTACTGAACTGCATGTCTTCCCTCTGCTTATGCAATCTCTGTGGATATGGAACCGGAGGGTGAACTATTGGTATTTTTACTAACGGGCTTCTCAACTGAACTTGTTTTATCCTTCTATTCATGTTGTAACTCAGAATCTTCATTAATCAATTTCTCAGCAGACAAATTTTCTCTAACGGCCTTGTCAAGGTCTCCTCCCTATATAAACATGGGCGTGGCCTTTTGATTGATTTCTATGCAATCTGCTTCCCGGACACAGAGTGTGATCGCTTGACATAGTTCCTTCCCTTCTCTTCTTGGATTTGCCTCTGTTGTACTTGGCAATGAACCCTGGGGTCTGTTGTTGAGCATGCTAGCCATCTGACCCATTTGAGTTTCCAGATTTTTAATAGCCACTGCCTGGATTTTAATCATCACCTATGTGTTTGCCATGTATTTCACCATCATCTCATCCATTTCTGATTTCTTTTCTTGCTCAGGTGCAGCTGGAGTATGATGTTGTTGTTGAGAAAATCCGGTGGATAAGGTGGTCTTAGTGCTGTTCCGTTCTTTGGTTGATTTTGTGGTCGAAATTGGTTATTTGGTTAGAACTGACTCTGTTGATTTCTTTGGTTATTTGACCAACTGAAGTTTGGATGGTTGTGGTTGTTAGCACTGTATGTGTTCTGAAATTGACCTTGATCCTTCCTATAGTTGCTCACATATTGTACAGACTCTGAACTAATAGCACATTGGTCCGTTGAATGTGATCCTGCACATAGCTCACACATAAATACAACTGTCTTCGCCTTGGTGTCTGTCAATGAGTCAATCTTCTTTGCTATGGATGCCATCTGTGCTAACAATTGAGTGATAGCATCCACTTCTAATAAACCTACAACTTTGGGTTGTGGCATTCTGGCTGACGAATTTTGGAAATCATTAGCTGCCATTGTCTCTATGAGATTATATGCCTCCTCATAGCTCTTAGCCCATAAAGCTCCTCCTGCAGCTTCATCTATAATCGGTTTTGACTGCCATCCCAATCCATTATAAAATGTGTTGATAACCATCCAATCTGGCATGCCATGGTGTGGACACTTCCTTAGCAATTCCTTATACCTCTCCCAGGCTTTATATAATGATTCACCCTGTTGCTGCTCAAACTGGGAAATTGTTGTCCTCAACTTTGCAGTCTTAGCCATTGGAAAGAATTTGGCTAAGAATTTTTGTGGTAGGTCCTCCCATGTGGTGATAGATCCCGCAGGTAAAGAGTGAAGCCAATTTCTAGCTTTATCCCGCAATGAAAATGGAAATAGTCTAAGTTTGATTGCATCCTCTGTCACACCGTTGTATCTGAAAGTATCACATATCTCAATGAAGCTCAAAAGGTGTTCATTAGGATCATCTGTAGCAGCACCGCCAAACTGTACCGAATTCTGTACCATTTGAATAGTGCCCGACTTAATCTCAAAGGTGTTAGCTGCTATCGCTGATCTGAATATACTTGACTGCAATCCATTAATATTCGACATCGAATAATCTCTTAAAGCCCTTTGCTCTTCGACAGCCATAGTAGATGTTGTGGTTTCTAACTCTGCTTGTATATTTCTACGTGCTCTTGATTTCCAACCCCGCTAGTTGATGTTGTCACAGTAAAGGTGTTAACTCGAGATTGAGGATCGAGTCTTGCATATACTATATCTGAGTGCAAAATAAAAACAAAAATAGAAATGAGACAAGATTGGAATTGTCTAAGTCATACAATTTAGCTTAAAATTGATGATAATAATGATAAAATTAAACGCCTTTCCCCGGCAACAGCGCCAAAAACTTGTTGCCTCCTTTTTAGTTTTAACAAAAGGACTCTAACTCATGCAAGCATACATGGGTCAACAAGTAGTACAGAGTAAGGACAGTATCGATCTACAGAGAAAGGTTTCAAAATTAAACTATCATACACCAATAGTTTCACTATTTTATATGCTTAGACGAATACTTCACAATGATGCTTAATCTATATTCAATTAATGAATAAAACACAAAACTAATTTAATGAATCAAATTTGGAAAGAATGGGATTTTAGCTTTATTTCATATTTCATCTAAACATTGCCATCATGCACAATCATTCATTTATCATGGAAAGTTAGCCAAGAGCAGAAATGTAAACATAAACATTTTTTAATGAATTATGACCTGTTTACATAACATCCACATTGCGATAGAAATCATGTAATCCTCAATAAAACCAAAGTCACTATATTTCTATGTGAAATTGCAGCAATATTGAATTGAAGCCCAAGCTCTTATATTGCTACACATGGTAAAACAGTATATTCCTATCTGGTCCGCAAAATACAAAGCTAAACATTTCAGCATCATAGACGCATGCTATCATGATTATAACCATACTCACGTGTCATTTTTCAATTCCAAATAAACATATAGGATGAATGATGATCAAACATTCATGCAATTCAATCAATCACGATAGAAATCCCAATGATAAACGAGTGATCAAGCAATCAGGGTATTAATTATAGATTACATATCAAAATCCGTTAGAATCCCATAATGGAGTTTAGTTCATTTCTAAACCGAAAGCCATTATGGGATTATAGCAAATCATGGAAAATAAAAGAATACAATTGAGAGAGAAGATAGAATTGATCAAACCCAATTGCAGATTATATTCCAAGATGTTGTTCAAATCTCCAATCATTTCCAGCAAAAGAAAATGATTACTTATATAGTAAATGAATTCAAGAGAAGATGTAGAAAAAATTGAATCTAAGCTCAAATCCTCTCTAGAATTAGTCTATGCTTGGAACCTTAGTTCCTTAATTGAAAAACTGATAAAAACGTACATCATCCTCGTCTGGTACCAACCAGAATAGTTTTTCATGAGACCACATTTAAATTTGAAATTTAAAAATAAAAATCAAGTAACTGCTGCATATAACGCGAGCGGCCGCGCATGATCTCCATACAAATTGGGTGTGGGCACGCTACTCCAAAGACGGTAGCGATTAAGCTTACTGCAGGCCGTGAGGTGTGTTTCCGCTTGATGAGGCGATGGCGCGGCCATTGAAGTTCCGAACTTGTCTTGTGTGCCAACTTCACATGGCTTCTGCATCCTTGAGTTCTGCTATTGTTGCTTCTTTGTCATGCTGATATTGTTCCTTTGACATGATGTTATTGCTTCTTTGTCCATTAATGCTCAGTTCCTTTTCTCCACTCATTCCTCGTGCCATGCCTTTGATATTCTCATAACACCTGCCACAGCTAAGCTTATGTCATTTCCTGCATTTTCTCACCAAAGGAGTTCTAATTACAAGTAATGCAAAATAAAAAAAAATACAACTAAAAACATACTAAAATATGCTTGAGATGAACATAGTTCTCGTCAATTGATATCCAATAAGTAGGTATAAAACCTAATTATCACCTTCACTGTAACTAATATAATCGTGTACTCAACTGCAGGCCAACACCATTCTCGCTCGAGCCGTTTTGCCTCTTGCCCGGGCAACTAATAAAGAGGCTCAACTAAGGTCGGATGTGGCGCTTCTCGAAGCTGAGTTGCGAGGTATGACATTGGATCTGAAGAAAGAGAAAGACCTTCATACCGACACTCGGAATAAGGTGACCAATGCTGATCGTCAGGCCGCCGAGCTCGAGGAACAATACTCTTTACTTCAGCACGAGTTCGTCGGCCTCGATGGTCATGCCAAAAAGGTTGTCCAAGATAATGAACTTCTGACCGAGGAGAACAAGGATCTGAAGGCGGCCCTTCATGCAATTGAGGACAAGTTCACCGGAATACATAGTTAGTTGAGGACGTTGATTCTGGAGAACAACACCTTGAGGGAAGAACGTGTTGTCATCAAATAGCTAGCCATCAAGGAGTACGAAGAATCGCCTGCCCTTACCGATAAGGTCATGATCCAGTTTGCTGAAGGTTTTGAAGCTTATCGGGAAAAGGCTCGGGCGAGGCTGATTGCTGCTGGGCAGGATGCTGTTATCCTTGACTCCTCTGATGAAGAATCTGAAGCCGAAGATGATGGTTCACAGGGATAACTTGTTTTAGGACTTGTAATTTTTGTAATCATTTTCCTTTCCGTTGTTTGTGACCTACCCAATCAGTTATGCTTGCGATATCTTGCAGATCAGTTATGTTATTTTTAACTTTCTGATCGGTTTATATCCGAAGCTTGTCTGATCGGAGTTGTAAAACTTTTGGATATGAATGAAATACTAGAAATTTCTTAGTGGTTTTCTCGATCAGTTATACTTATGACTTGTACTGATCGGTTATGTTGTCTCTAACCTTCTGATCAATTTATGCTCGAAGTTTGTCTAATTGGAGTTATAATTTTCCCAATCAGTTATACTTATGACTTGTACCGATCAGTTGGGTCATTTCTGACTTTCTGATCAGTTTATGCTTGAAGTTTGTCTAATCGGAGCTGTAATTTTTCCAATCAGTTATACTTATGACTTGTACCTATCAGTTGGGTTATTTATGACTTTCTGATCAGTTTATGCCCAAAGCTTATATGATCAGATTTATAATTTTTCCAATCAGTTATACTTATGACTTGTACTGATCAGTTGGGTCATTTATGACTTTTTGATCAGTTTATGCCCGAAGTTTATCTAATCGGATTTGTAAAAGCTTTATGAATTTAAATGAAGTATAAAATTTTCCCGAAGAGGAATTATCATTTATTTCATTGATAAATTTCATAGATTACATAAGTAAAGGAAAGAATAGCATAGCTTTTACTGGTAATATCTTCTAAGTCTTCCAGCATGCCATGTATTCTTTACCTCCGAACCATCCATCGCTCGAAGCCGGTAAGTCCCGGGCTTCGGCACCTCCACTACTTCATAAGGCCCCTCCTAGTTAGGCATTAGCTTACCAGTGTTTTAGGGGGTGGATGCCTCTGACTCCCGAAGCACCAAATCTCCAGCCTCGAACCTTCTTTGCTTGACTTTTTGATTGTAGTAATGGGCGATCTTACCGCTAATAAATAGCTAATCTAGTCGCACGTAATCGACTCCCGAACTTCTTCCAAGAGGTCCAAGTTGAGGCGTAGGCCGTCATCATTGTACAGGTCTTTATACTGACTGACCCAAAGTGTAGGGGATCCGATCTCAACAGGTATGAGTGCATCGGTCCCGAAGGCTAATCTGAACGGTGAATCTCCCGTCGTTGTTCGTGGTGTAGTCCGATAGGCCCATAAAACACTAAGTAACTCTTCTGGCCAACAACCTTTCAACTCATCCAACCTCCTTTTGATCCCGTTAAGTAAAGTTCGGTTGGTGACTTCTACATGCCCATTTGACTGAGGGTGCGCTACCGAAGTCTTTCTGTGTTGAATTCCCAATTCCTTTAGAAAGGTTTCAAACTTCGATCCCACAAATTGTTTGTCGTTGTCCGAGACCAATGCCATCGGGATATCGAATCGATAGACAACCCCTTCCTTGAAAAATTCAAACATTCCTGTTCGGTGATCTTTTGTAGAGGTATGGCCTTGACCCATTTGGTCATGTAGTCGATGGCTACGATCACAAAACTCACTTGCCCCTTGGCCTTCGGTAAAGGCCCCAGGATGTCGATTCCCCATATAGCAAACGGAATTGGGGATAAGACCGAATACAGCTCTTCGGGAGGTTGGTGTGTAATGGCACTGTTCAGCTGACACTTGGGACATTTTTTGACAAAGTCTTTTGTTTCCTGATAGATGGTTAGCCAATAATATCCCTGCCTCAAAATCTTGTGTACCAGTGACTTCACTCCCATGTGATCCCCACAAATACCTTCGTACACTTACCGAAGTGTGTAATTTACTTCTGACGGTGTCAAGCACTTGAGCAGTGGAGAACTAAAAGCTCTTCGGTATAGATCTCCATCAATGAGAATGAAGTTTGAGCTCTGGTGCTTGATCTTTCTTGCTAAGATGAGATCCGAAGGTAGAACCCCATCGGCCAAGTAAGAGATGTATGGCGTAAGCCAACAATCGAGCCGATCTAGAGATAGTATCTCCACTTTCGGAACACTTGGTTGTTCCAACACCTCGAGATATACCGACCCGTTGAATGAACTTGCTTCAGTGGTTGCCAATCGAGCCAAAGCGTCTGCCACTGTATTGTCCGACAGATCAACTCCCTGACAACTGAGCGAAGTGAAGTACACTAGTTTATCCTTTACCTCGACTAAGTATCTCGTCATTCTTGCCCCCCGAGCCTCACACTCCCCCGATATCTATTTGACGACCAACTGAGAATCACTATAGATTACTAGCTTCTACACCTCCAGGCTTTGGGCCAACCGAAGTTCATCTAGGATGGCCTCATACTCTGCTTCGTTATTTATGGCTTTGAACTGAAACCGGATTGCCTGTTGGACTTTAAACCCTTCAGGACTCGTCAGTATAACCCATGCACCGCTGATGTCCGAAGTTGAAGATCCATTGACATAAAGTGTCCATGAAGTTTGCCAATGTTGTGTTTCAGTGAGCGATCCCACATTTGGTTCTGTGAACGAACATTCCACCACGAAGTCTGCTAATGCATGTCCCTTGATTGCTGTTCGGGGAAGATATTCCAGAGCAAACTACGTCAATTCCATTGCCCATGCCGCAAGCCGACCTGAGACCTCTGGCTTGTGCAGTACTTTCTTCAGCGGCTGATCCATGTATACCACCACCAACCGACCCTGGAAATAATGCCGAAGTTTCCTGCTTGCAATGATTAAGGCGTAGGTGAATTTTTCCAGGTTCTATCGGATTTCTGCATCTCGAAGTACATGGCTGATGTAATATACCAGGAACTTATTTCTCCCTTTATCCCAAACTAATGTCGCTCCCAATGCCATCGAGCTTGCAGCCAAGTATAAATACAAAGGTTCCGAAGGGATCGGCTTCATCAACAAAAGTGCTGAGGATAAATATTTTTTGATCCCTTGGAATGCATCTTCGCACTCCGAAGTCCACTGAAAGCTCTTCTCTTTTTTAGGCCCTTCCAAGGTGCCAAATAATGGTAGGCATCTCTCTGCTGACTTTGAGACAAACCTTCGAAGAGCCGCGATCCGACCTGTCAATCTCTGAATGTCCTTATACGACTTTGGGGATTTCATATCCAGGACCGCCTGAATCTTCTCTGGATTCGCTTCGATTCCCCTTTTGCTGACCAAATACACTAAGAACTTTCCCAATCCCAATCCGAACGTGCACTTGGTCGGGTTCAACTGCAGCTTACGTCTCCTTACTGTTTCGAAGCAGTTTTCCAGATCCTCAAGATGGTCACGAATGGACGTGCTTTTAACAATCATGTCATCCACATAGACTTCCATGTTTTGTCCTAACTGCTTCGTGAACACGAAGTTCATCATTCGCTGATACGTCGCCCCAGCATTTAACAGTCCGAAGGTCATCTTCTGATATGCATAAATTGTCTGATGTGTGATAAAACTAGTCTTCGGGATGTCTTCTTTACTCATTGAAATCTGATGGTACCCTGAAAAGGCATCCATGAAGCTCAGCATGCCATATCCCCAAAGTGGCGTCAATCAACTGATCTATGTTAGGCAAAGGATCGAAGTCTTTCGGACACGCCTTGTTCAAGTTCGTATAGTCGATGAATAACCTCCACTTTCCGTTCTGTTTTTGGACCAAAACCACATTAGCCAACAACTCCGGGTAATCGATCTCAAAGATGAATTTTGCCTCCAGGAGTTTGGTAATCTCCTCATCAATGATCTTCTGTCTCTCCAGGGAGAAAACTCTTCATTTCTGTATAACTGGTTTTCTTTTTGGGTCCACAATGTAATCTATGTAGGGCCACTGACTCGCTTACCCTCGGCATGTCGCTAGGCTCCCATGCAAAGATGTTGGCATATGCTCGAATTAGATCAATCAGTCCTGTCCGAAATGGTTCTGTCAGCCCCGACCCGATCTTGATCATCTTTTCTGTATTTCCCGGGGCCAACTCTACATCCTCTATTTCTTCGACAGATAGAGCAAGCGGTTCTATACTACTCTCAGTGAATGACTCTATTTCAATAGCCATTATGCATTTACAACTTCGGACCCAGAACCCACTGAAGAAATTAAACTGTTTCGATAGCACCTTCGGGCAATGTCTAAATCACATTTTACCTCCCCGATCCCGTTTGGTGTCAAAAATTTGATTTTGAAATGAGGTATGGAATTCACCGCTTGCAGTGCTGCCAGGGTCGGTCGTCCGAGAATTTCATTGTATGTCGAATCCACCTAGACCACAAAAAATCTGACCATTATCTCGACCTGATTGGGTGTTGTGCCGAACTTGACAGACAACTCAATGGTGCCAGACACATATACCGGATCTCCACTGAACCCGTACAAAGGTCCTTCTCCACCCAACTCCATTTTCTTCCCCTCTATGTCCATCATCTAATAGGCGTGAGTGTACAATATATCAACTGAGGAGCTGTTGTCTATCATCATCCGCTTCATGTCTACGGTCCTAACCTGAGCGGTTATCACCAACTCCCCGTCATGTGGTTCTTTGAGGTCTGTAGGATAGTCCTCGTCAGAGAAGGAGATAGATGTCCCCGGATAGGCCCGATCCTTTCTTGACGTAGAACCCATAACCGATAACACTGCATTGAGAATTTCACTTCTCTTCTTCCCGGTTACACGCCCCACAGAACTGCCTGAGATCACATCAATCACGGCTCGGGCTGGCGGGTTCTGTTAAGTCTGTATATCCTGATCTGGTGCTATGTTTTCCTCTCTAGGTGCCACCACATTATCCCAACCTGCTACATACTGAACCAACTGGCCGTTTTGGACATTCTTCTCTATCATGTCCATCAAGTCGTTGCATGCCTTTGTGGTATGTCCAGAACTATGGTGGTAATCACAAAATTTTCTCCAGCCCCTCTTTCCGGGCTTCGTACGTTTTGAGCAAGGTTCATAGAAGGACTTATTTCTTATCTCTTCTAGTATCTTCGCCCGATCCATAGTGAGAGGGGTGTATACTTTACTGACGTTTCGACTCAGAAGGGGGGGGTCGGTTACTTCCAGATCCCCCGCTAGTGTAGTTTTTCTTTCCTAGATTATCTGCCCTCCACTGGTTATTGTCCGAACGTTGATAACTTTGTTTGTCCCGATCCTTAGAATTCTCGTAAGACTGGGAGTGTGGTTTGAAATTACCCATAGCCTCTTCTATCGCAATAAACCCTTTAGCCCGATGGAAGGCTTCGGTCAGATCTGCAGGAGGGTTGATCACTAGGTCTTTCATCAGCTTCTTCGACCTCCCGTCGATGTCCAAACCCGTTGTGAAAAATCCCAAGGCTTACGGGGAATTTAACTCTGCTATCGAACCCACTGCCTCCCGGAACCTCTTAACGTACTGTCCGAGGCTTTCATCTGAACGTTGTCTCACTTGCATGAGGGATGCAGTTATTTTTCCCCGTCTCCTGTTACTTCCAAATCGAGCATGAAACTTCTCCCGAAGGTCATTCCACAAACCTATCGATCCGGCTGCCAAAGTTCCCATCCATTCCTGGGCACTCTTCTTCAACGTCATGGCGAACATATGGCACTTGGCAACATCCGAATGCCCATAATAAGACATCAGACGATCATATCCATCTGAGTGCTCGTAAGGATCCCCCAGCCCATCATACGTATCCATTGGGGGCATTTTCTTCTTTGGGTCTGCCATGACTTAATTAATTTCTGGTGAGAAGGGTGACCCTGGACAGCTCGAAGATGTTCCCATCGGGCTTTTAGCCGCTAACATCTTTTTCAACTCCGCCACCCTTCTAGCGAGGGGATCGGTCTCCTTTTTCTGGGCGATCTATATATGTCCCTCTCGTATTCGGGGGACATGATCCTCTTCATCTACCCTGATCGTCCTTGGTGCATATATTTTCGGTCTACAGATCGACTCCTCCTTTTGATCCAACCTTCTCGAGAGAGACTCCTTGGTCGGCTCCTTTCTTTTCCAGCCTCATCTCGACGAGGTGACCGGGATTGGCTACGATGTCTGCGCCTCTTCGAGGAGGCTTCCTGTTCTCCAGCCATTTTGGCCATCTGTGTTTCGAGCTCCTCATGTTGTAGCCGTAGAGCCATCATGGCATCTTTATTCTGCTCCATCTTCTTCTGCAGAATGAATTCTCACGGTCTCATTACTCTTACCTTGATCTCCTCTTTTAAATGCGCTCGATTGGTTTTCAAGGCATGACTAACAGAGAGGGGCGTGTGCTGACTAGCCGAAAACAACTGTCGCTGAAGAGATGAGACGGGTTCAGGTTGGCCTCCCTGTGTCCTTGAACCCAGCCTATCTTTTACTGACCCCCTCACTTGGGTAGTCTGGTGAGACTTCACTTTTTTCTGGACGGAAGCATTGTTACCTTCACTCGCCATAGCCTCCTACCGGAAAAGATCACTGTGATTGTAAAAAGCACTAAGGCCCTCCTTCTAACGCCAATATTAACGCCAAGTTTCGCCGGCGCGTCCAATCACAAAATCCATGCGCTTGAACCTGCACAATAACATATCACACACGAAGCTTGACGGCTTGTGTCTCCAGGGGATAGCTCCGGTGTGAGAATGAGTACAAGCCGTTCACAAGGTTCAATAATAGAGGCTTTAATGTTTAGTGCTCAAAGATGTATTACCTGTCAATTATAGTCAAGGCTTGTATTTATAGCCATTCTCACTTCCTTAGAATCCCTCTCCGAGTCGGATTAGGATTCCTAAATATAGTAGTTACCTATATTTGGGTCCAACACAATCTCCTTAAAAGGTATAAGTAGAATCCAATTCAAATACTACCTTTGGAGTTACCTTATTCGAATATGATTAGGACTAGAGTCCTTAACCACGTAAACCCCTTATAGCTCCAGACTCTGCACATGGGATGCCTAGCTGCACAGGCCCAATCCAACCAAACACATATATATTGGTCTGGGCTTCGGCCCAAGGGACTAGAAGGCCCGACCCTGAACACCAAGATCAAAACAGGACTCCGGCCCGGAGGGCTCGGATATCCGAACCCGAACACCTTCAAAATCCTGCATGGCTTCGGCCCAACGGGCCCAATCTCCTCGGTTCCAACACAGGCCTTCAGCCCACATGATGATCGATAAAATACTCCCGAACAGTAAGTATTTCTTCTATAATATCTGAAATTAGTATAATATCCATGAGTTTGCGCTTCATCTAGTATCGTTTCATTGGAATATTTGTCTGAACTTTCTTATTAAATTTTAATATTTTCATTCGGGGTACTATTCACTCAGGGTACTATTCATGGGGTACTATTCACTCGGGATATTATTTATGGGGTACTATTCACTCGGGGTACTATTCACGGGGTGCTATGCACTATGGGCCAAAGATGACTTTCATAACAATATAAGCATGAGGATGATGACAATGATATAAGAATTCAATTAAATGAAACCAAAAGATAAATTTTTAAAGATTTATAATTTAATTTATTCAGAATTCAATAATGTCCAAATTATCAAAATTATACTACTTTGTGGAGTAAAATATAAAAATAATAGTGTATCAAAAATGATTTGGACCGAAAAAAATCAATTTTTGTCATGAATAGTACCCCGGGTGAATAGTACTCGAGTGAATAGTACTTCGAGAATAGCACCCCGTGAATAGTACTCCGCTATGAAAAAGATAAAACTTATCAATAATGTTCAGAATAATATTTCCATGAAAAGATACTGGATGAAGCGCAAATTTCAAGGATATTCTACTAATTTCATGGAGTATAGAAGCCAAAACTTAACAAAATGAGTGTAAAATTTGGAATCTGAAATGAAATAATATTACTTACATACTACAGAGTATGAAAGAAAATATTATTTCATACGAATATTAAACAAAAATAATATCCCTTACCTTAAAAAGAAGAATATTCCAACAGGTATAGCGGGGATATTCTTGAAGAAAAATTTTACTGTTTTCAACACTCAAAGCTTCTTAAAACTCTAAATAAATACGCTCAATATTATAGAAGAAGAATTCTCTGATTCTGGTGTGATTTTCAATTCTAAACTAAGTATCATATTTATAGGAGAATGGAAGGATACTATTTAGAAAAAAATTATCACGGACCGACAATTGAAAAATTCACGTGTTGATTTCATCGAATTCGCAAACGTCTGAATTTTCTAAAATTTACTATGCAAACACTATGCAGCCACTATGCAAACACTATGTATAATAAAATATAATATATTTTATTTTTTATAAAAAACAAAACTTATAATAATAATAATAATAATAATAATAATAATAATAATAATAATAATAATAATAATAATAATAATAATAATAATAATAATAAACATTCCTGACTTTCCATGCCATCCCTTTCATTTTGTTTTCCTGTGAATGCTTCCCAATTATTCCACTCGTGGGCCCCACCTCATAATATATATATATATATATATATATATATATATATATATATAATTTATATATATATATATATCTTGAATAACTTTCTCTGATTATTTTGAAAAATGAGTAAGTGGGGGTCTGTGACGCCCCCAAAATAGGTATACATCACCCATTCTGAGTCGCCAATTACATGGTACTAAATTCAAATATAACTTAATTATACAACTGTCGTGTAAAATACGACAAAACATAAGCTGAGAGTTTTAATACGAATATTGTGTTCTATACAATATTCAAACTCAAATGGAGTCCTTATTACATTTATTATCACACTATTTCACTGAATAGTAAGGACTACTAATGCAAATATCTGGACCGTCACTCCATTCTCCGATTAGTCTCAGCTATATTCTCATTTCCTAAAGAGAACAATAAAAATAAAGGGTGAGCTCAACTAGCCCAATAAGAAATATTATGACTAAGATAATGTAGAATAAATTATCGTTAGCCTTCAACAGTTTTAAACTAATAAAATATAATGAACATCAAGTTTAACTACAGCGGAACAAGTAATCCATTAGAAGAGTCAAGTAGAGCATGATATCTACTATCTTCTATGATTTAAAAATTTATCATCAATTTTATCGCTGAGACTCAGCTTAATAAATAAACCACATCATCAAATCATCCACCATTTTCTGAGCGAGGATATTTATGTATTCATCAATGGTCATAATTATACCGAATAATCCCTAGTTATAATCATACCAACCACTGTCCATCAATGCACTACAGGCCAATGAGGATTTTTACCACATCATTTGTAACATTACTATTCATGATTATACATAGAATAATCCATATTCATAATCATACCAATCAATAGTACATCTATACACGTAAGCCACGGATGACTTTCATCACAATATAAGCATGAGAATGATGACAATGATATAAGAATTCAATTAAATAAAAGCAAAGGATAAATTTTAAAGATTTATAATTTAATTTATCCGAATTCAATAATGTCAAATTATCGACATGAATCTTTGCTTTGTGGAGATAAAATTCAAGAATAATATTGTATCAAAATGATTTGGACAGCAAAGAAATCAATTTTTGTGTCATGAATAATTTCCTGGGTGAATAGTACCCGAGTGAATAGTATCCTGTGAATAGTACTTCAGGAATAGTAACCCATGAATAGTACTTTGTGAATAGTACTCGTGAATTGTACTTTGTGAATAGTACCCCATAAATAGTACTTTGTGAATAGTACCTCGTGAATAATACTTTGTGAATAATCTGTAAAAAAATGAATACTACTATGTGGAAGATTACTCGGCATGAAAACTACAAATTTAACAAGAATATGCAGAAAATATCCTTGTGAAACGATACTAGATGAAGCGCAAATTTCAAGGATATTCTACTAATTTCACGGAGTATAGAAGCAATACTTTAACAAAATGAGAGTATAACCAGGAATACGAGACGAAATAATATTACTCACATACTATAGAGTATGGAAGAAAATATTATTCCTTATGAATATTGAACAAAATAATATCCCTTACCTCAGAAGAAGACTAGATACTAGAATGGTTAGGTAGCAGACTTCTATTCTACTTTCTCTCTAAGCTTCTCTCTCTATAGCTTGTCTTTCTATAATTGCTCTTGTGAATCTTAGTGAATTGGTGAGAATGAAAGAAGAATGAGCTTCTATTTATAGGAAAATATAGTTTCGATAATTGCACGTTTTGGGGCTCAAAATATTACAATATAATACCTTCATCTTTTCCTTCATTTTTAATTTAGTCCTGCAAGTATTATCAAACTTGCACCACCTCCCCTAATAGTACATCATGTGAATCAATAGTACACACATGTGAAAAAAATAGTTACGGTATAGTACCTTCATCTATACTCTATTTTTAATTTAGTCATGCAAGTAATATCAATCTTGCACCACATCCCCTAATAGTATATGCATGTGAATCAATAGTACATACATTTGAACAAATAGTTATAAGCATGTGAATTAATAGCAATTAATTGCTCATTCATCCGATTAACTACCCGATTGGTCAATATAACCTCCATACATCAATTATTATCGAAATAGATTTCCATTAACACTAATAATCTCAACACAATGAAAATATCAATTTCATCTTTAATCAATATGAACTTATTCATCATTAATATTATACCTCACAATATTTAACAACCAGATCATTTCCAAGAAAGAGGGGGCTTTCCGATAAGAATTTCTCCCTATTGGCGCGCAATTAGGTGACCAAACCTCTCCTTGACAGAACTTTCTAGACATTGTCAATATTGCAATTAATAATATGAATAACTTTGTCGTCTCAATTATTGATTTAATAATAATAAATATTATCTGATGATAATCTGTGACAATAATTGAATCAATAATATGAGAGATATTATGTAGCAATTCTTTGTAGTGATAATTGAGTATAACGAGAGTGACTTCACGTAAGCATCAATAATCGATACCATACGCTACTATGCAACCCGCATATTACTTTACTTTTACCAATTCGGGTAGTTCAACGGTTTAACGATAAAACTTTCGTCGTTATTTTTATAAAAGATAATTACGTGGTTTTTCTAACTACGGACAATACTTAGTTAATGGGGTCCACCAATGATTGTGTCATCGTACGACTATTCCCAATTAAAACGAATATTTCCCGACCAATCAAATATTATATAACCACTTGTTTACTTTGCAATATTTGTAAATAACACCCACAAATATAACATTATATCAAATCCATACCATAATATTCAAATATATATTTTGAGAAAAAATAATCTTTATTCATAAAAGTTGGGGTCTTACAGGGTCCATAAGAAAATTTTTTAACAAACACTTCATAAAAATCCTCTCAATATTTTTAACAACATTTATTCATCATTATTATAACTCGCAATATTAACAACCCGATTATTCCCAGGAAAGAGGGGGCTTTTCGATAGGAATTTCTTCCTATTAGCGCGCAATTAGGTGATCAAACCCCTTTTCTCGACAGAACTTTCTAGACATTGTTAATTATGCAGATAATAATATGAATAACTTTTCATCTCAATTATTGATTTAATAATATAAAATATTGAAAATAATTGAATAAAATAACGTGAGATACTATGCATCAATTACTGTAGCAATAATTGAGTATAACTGAGTGACTTCTCACGTAAACATCAATAATCAATCTTGTGTGTACTACTATGCAACCACCAGCATATTCTTTGTACTTTTATCATAAGGTATTTCAGCGATTAACGGTAAAATGTTCGCCATTATTTTTTATAAAAAGATATTTACATAGTTTCTAACTCCCTCAAATGATAATTCCGTTATGGGGTCCACCAATGATTGTGCCGACCAATCGAATATTTTATAACAACTTGCATACTTTGCAAAATTTATAAATATTACCCACTACTATAACATTATATCAAATCCACACCATAATATTCAAAAATATATTTCGAGAAAAATTAATCTTTATTTATGAAAATTGGGGTCTTACAACTTCCTCTTCTTATGAAATTTCGTCCTCGAAATTGGGGTACGTACCTGGTATGTCGAAGAGGTGAGGATACCTTGATTTCATTTCAGATTCTAACTCTCAGGTCATTTCCTCAACATCATGGTTTCTCCACAAAACTTTAATTTGAGATATAACCTTGAACCGTAGTGTGAGACCCCAGATTTTATGAATAAAAATTTAATTTTCTCGAAATATTTTTTTGAATATTATGGTGCGAATTTGAGATAATGTTATAGTTGTGGGTAGTATTTATAAATTTTGAAAAGTATGCAAGTTGTTGTATAATATTTGATTGGTCGTGAATATTCTTTTTGTTTGGGAATATCCAGATGCGACTAATACAATCATTTGTGGACCCCTGAATGGAATTATTATCGGATTAAGAAAACGAAAAAATATTTTTTATGAAAATAACGACGGAAGTTATCAGATTAAGCTGTTGAAACACTTCGATGTTAAAAGTACGATGTCTGGCGTAATTGCTAATGCTACAATACGATATTAATTATTGATGTTTATGTGATAAATCACTCGATTTTGTTTATTAGTATTATTAATGTAATAAAAAAAAAACTTTTTATATAAAAACAGAAAACTTTTATAAAGTTATTCTATAAATAGAATATATTATATTCTAATATGCATAGTGTTTTGCATAGTAAATTTTTTATATATAAAAAAGTAATACTTTTATAAAGTTATTTGTTTTATTAGACAATAATTAGAATATATTATATTTTATTATGCATAGTGATTGTATATAGTGCTTGTATAGTGTTTGCATAGTAAAATCTTTTATAAAGTTATCTTTTTTATTAGATAATAATTAGAATATATTATATTTTATTATCATAGTATTTGTATAATTATTCTGCGTAGTATTTGTATAGTAAAATCTTTTATAAAGTTATTCATTTTATTAGATTATAAATAGAATATATATTATATTTTATTTAAAAGATTTTGCTTTAAATATGGACCGTCCGAGTTAAAGTAAATCAATCTGGACCGTTCATGAGTTAGTTACTTATCTGCAATACATTTTTCTATAAATAAAGCTCATTCCTTCATTATTTCTTACGAATTCACTGAAACTCTAGAGAGAGAATTCTTCTTCTATAATCTTGAGAGTATTTCTTTAGAGTCTAAGAAAACTTTGAGGGTAGTACAAGTTTTCTTGAGTATATCCTCGCCTCTTAGTTCAATACTCTTCTTTTTCAAAGGTAAGGGATATTATTTGTTGTACTTTCGTAAGGAGTATTATTTCTTTTGTATTCATGAAGAGAACTTCATTTATTCCATTCTTTATTATTCTGCTTTGGAATAACCAAATGATATGGATTACCCTATACTTGGTGACATTCTTCTAATATTTCGTCTTTATTATTCTATTGGAACATCCTCATGCATGCGTTTCGCCTGGACTGAATTCCCGTCTTTATTATTATTCTATTGAATATCATGTATACGTAGGCTGCGTTTTACGCGGACTGATTCCATCTTTATTATTATTATTCATTTGGAATATCATGTATGCGTGCGTTCTGTGGGACTGGTTCTATCTTTATTATTCATTGGAACATCTTGTGATGTGCAATTTCGCTTTGACACGGTTTCGTTACTTATTATTACATTGGAATAACTCATTCATGCGCAATCCGCATGCATGGTGATTTCTTTTGTTATTCCATTCTTTATTATACTCGGTTGGTTAAAGTTTTGACTTCATACTCCATGAAATTAGTGGAATATCCTTAATATTTGCGCTTCATCCAAAGATCTTTCATGGAAATATTCTTACGAGCATTCTTGAATTTTACTCTCTGGCGATATCATGTTGACAATTTGGGCGTTATTGGTTCATGGATAAATTAATTCTTGAACTTGTTTCATTGAATTCTTATATCATTTGTCATCATCCTCATGTTTATATTATGTTGAAAGTCATCTGTGGCACATAGTGTATGGATGGACTTGGTATGATTATAACCGAGGATTAATCGGTATAATCATTGATTAGTAATGTTACAAATGATATGGAAAAAAGTCCTCATTAGTCAGTGTGTGCATTGATGGACGCTTTTTAGTATGATTATGGCTATGGATTCTCTTGACCAAGGGTGCAAAGATGAATTGTTTTATGGCATGATCGAACCGTTGATGAAAACACGATTATCTTTGGCGTAGTGCATGGATAATTCGTGGTCGTGATACTAAAGAATATCCTTGGCACATGTAGTGCGGGGATGATTTGATGATGTGGATTATTTATTGAAATGAGTCTCGGCGATAAAAGTGATGAAAACCTTTTAAATCATAGAAGATAGTAGATTTTATTCTCTCTTGTCTCTTTTTTAATGGATTGCTTGTTAAGCTGCAGTTAAACTTGATGTTTGTTATATTGTATCGCTTTAACACTATTGAAGGCTAACGATAAATTATTCTACATTATCTTAGTCATAATATTTCTTACTGGGCTAGTTGAGCTCTCCCTTTTGCTTTCATTGTTCTCTTCAGAAAATGAGAACGTAGCAGGGATTAGTCGGGGAACAGAGTGATGGTCCTAGATGTTTGCATTAATAGTCCTCACTATTCTGTGAAATAGTGTGATAATAATTGTAATGAAGACTTCTTTTGAGTTTTTATACTCTCTAGTAGACAATATTTGTATTCAAACTCATAGTTTATGTTTTGTCGTATTGTACATGACAGTTGTATTATTAAGTTGTATTTAAATTTTGTACCTTGTATCTGGCGACCCAATATGGGTGATGTATACCTAATTTTGGGGGCGTCACAGTTGGTATTAAAGCTTAAGGATATAATCCCTGGCTAGGATGTGAGAATAGAACTAGGAGGAGAGAGACGGGGAATTCCTTCGCTAGTATGACCTACCTAAGTTTATTTGATATTTAATTGGTCGGTCAGAGTATATGGATAATATGTTACATGTCAATTAACCTTTGTTTTGTGGCAGTATTTGTAAATGGCATCCGAAAATATTGAGATAAGCAATGAAGCACATGAGACCGTTGAGACACCTTTAATCATTAACCAGGTTAATGGGATGTCAGACGAAGAAGAAATCAGAGATATCTACGTGGTGCGTGAAGAACTAATAGTTACACCCGAGCTAGTTGCAGAGGTAGCAGTTGAGAATGAGGAAGAAGATGAACCTGAGGAGAATTTATTAGAAGAATTTTATGATCAAAATTTAGCATTACAAAATCGTATTCATGAGTTAGAAGAAGAGAAGTGAAGAATCGGCGGTGATGCGTGAGAGCAAAGAGATGCAACCATTCAAAATTGTGTTTTTACCCGATAATGCGATGCTTGAATAGAAGCACTCTTTGGCGGAGTATAAGATATTAAAGTTTGGAATCGAGAATGCTATGATCAAAGTTACGATGAAAGCGAAACAATGAACGAAGGAGAATAGATGATGCATGGGTAAAAAGCGACCTGACGACGCGTTGATATTGTCGAAAAAGACGTCCGGATTTGATAAAGTCAAAATAGATGAAATGGATTTTGCTTTTTGGACAACAATTGGGAGAATCCAACATCAATTCAAAATTACCTCATGACAGAAAGTCCAACCCCAATTAAATATGGATCTGGAGTAATGATTCAAATCATGGATCGAGAATGTGACGAAACAATTAAGGGTGGAATGTACTTATATAGCAAAGTCAAGTCTAGCTGGGATGGTGACGCCAAAGAATGTCCCAGACAAGTCAAAATCGATAGTTTAAAAGAGAGCGTTTTTTTATGTGATGAGGAACACGAATGAAGTTATCACGGGTTAGTTAATTATAAATTATTGCGAGTCTATGCCTTATTAGATACCGGTTCTACCCATTATTTTATCTCTCTTGCTTGCGCTCAACGTTTAAATTTGACGTCGGAGAAATTAGACTTTGACTTATTGGTTGAAACTTCAAAATTAGAAGCCTTCGTTACCTCCACTGTTTATAAATCTTGTTGATTCAAATCGACACTTTCACGTTACCTGTCAATCTTATCTCTTTGAAAATACTTGCCTTTGATGCGATTTTAGGAATCGATTGGTTAACTACTCATCATGCTTTTTGTAAGGTTGTTAGCTTTCATACTCCTAACCAACTTTGTTATGCTGAATTCAAGCAACCAAACCACTAAAGTCAATCAATCATTGTCATATCAAGCCATAAGTAAAGAGCCTCGGTTCTTTTCGTTTGTTGACTTTTTATGTGGAATGCAAGCCGGACTTTTTACTGTAGGCGACGTAAATTGAATGACGATGGCAAGTTGATAGGTATCAATGTGACGTACTATCCAAGTCTTTGATGAGGGTCACAGATTTGAATGATATTTCTATTGTTAATAAATTTCCTGACGTATTCTTGAAGACTTCTTAGCCTACCCCTAGAGCGTGAAATCGAATTTTGTATTGACCCCAGTACAAAACTCATTTCTTAAACCCTCAAATATTTCTTCAACTAAAATGAACGTGTAATGTGCCAAAGACGTTGGCTCGAGCTGTTGAAGATTACGATCGTGCCATTCAATATCATCGTGGGAAAAGCGAACGTGGTAGCTGATGCGTTGAGTAGAAGATCGTATGTGTTTACGAGTGTGATGTTGTTAACCCAAAGACCCATTTCGTATAACTTACAAATGATGGAGATAGAGTTAAAGACTCTAGGGACCCACGTGAAGATAACAAATATACGATTAGAATAGACTTTAATCGATAAAGTTAAAGTCGCTTTCAGCTACATACTTTCGAAATGATAAATGTGAAGAAGAAGGTTCAAGAGGGCATTATTCTAGAAGCAAAAATCGATGAAGAGAAAAATCTCAACCCTCGATTTAATTGGCCCATTTGAAATCCTCGATGAAGTAGGAACCGTATTTTATAGACTCGCTTTTACCGCCATGTATGTTGTGTGTTCAAAACATTTTTTTACGTGTCGATGTTACGTAAATATGTGGACGACTAATTCAACCACGATATTAAATTAGAACTAAACGATATAGCGAAGATTTAACGTATGAGGATATACGTGTTAAAATCTTGGATAAGAAGGATCGTATTCAACACTCAAAGGTTATACCTCAAGAATTAGAATCAAAATAAAGTCAAGGTATCCTCACCTCTTGACAGATACCGTGCGTACGTGACGTAAATTTCGAGGGCAAAATTTCATGAGGGGAAATTGTGAGACCCCAGATTTTATGAATAAAGATTTAATTTTCTCGAAATATTTTTTTGAATATTATGGTGTGGATTTGAGATAATGTTATAGTTGTGGGTAGTATTTATAAATTTTGAAAAGTATCCTAGTTGTTGTATAATATTTGATTACTCTAGGAATATTCTTTTTATCGGAAATATCCGCATGACTTGCACAATCATTGGTGGACCCCATTGAACGGAATTATTGTCGAATTGAGAAAACGACAAAAATATTTTTATGAAAATAACGGCGTAAGTTATACAGATTAATCGTTGAAACACTCGGTGTTAAAAGTACGATGTCTGGCGTAGTTACCTAAGTAGCACAGACACGATATTAATTATTGATGTTTACGTGATAAGTCACTCGGTTTTTATTTTATTAGTATTATTAATATAATAAAAGCGAGAAAAACTTTTATATAAAAAAATACTTTTTATAAAGTTATTCTATAAATAGAATATATTATATTCTATTATGCATAGTGTTTTTGATAGTAAATTTTTTTATATAAAAATGTAATACTTTTATAAAGTTATTTGTTTTATTAGACAATAATTAGAATATATTATATTTTATTATGCATAGTGTTTGTATAGTGCTCTGCATAGTATTTGCATAGTAAAATCTTTTATAAAGTTATCTATTTTATTAGACAATAATTAGAATATATTATATTTTATTATGCATAGTGTTTGTATAGTGTCTGCATAGTATTTGCATAGTAAAATCTTTTATAAAGTTATTCGTTTTATTAGATTATAAATAAAATATATATTATATTTTATTTAAAAGATTTTGCTTTAAATATGGACCGTCAGATTAAAGTAAATCAATCTGGACCGTTCATGAGTTAGTTACTATGCAATCCATTTTTCTATAAATAGAAATTCATTCCTTCATTATTTCTTACGAATTCACTGAAACTCTAGAGAGAGAATTCTTCTTCTATAATCTTGAGCGTATTCCTTTAGAGTTTAAGAAAGCTTTGAGTGTAGTACAAGTTTTCTTCGAGTATATCCTCGCTCTACCAGTCGGAATACTCTTCTTTTAAAGGTAAGGGATATTATTTGTTGTACTCGTAAGGAGTATTATTTTTTTTGTATTTATGAAGAGAACTTCTGTTATTATTCTGCTGGAATAACCAGTATACGCGGACTACCCTATACTTGGTGACATTCTTCTAATATTCCATCATTATTATTTTGTTGGAACATCATGTCTGTGCGTTTACGTCGGACCTGGTTCCGTCTTTATTATTATTCTGTTGGAATATCATGTCTGTGCGTTTACGCCGGACCTGGTTCCATCTTTATTATTATTCTGTTGGAATATCATGTCCAGATGCGTTCTGCGGGACTGGTTCCGCTCTTTATTATTACATTGGAACATCCTGGCCGGTGCGAATTTCGCCGACCGTTCCGATTATTTATTATTATATTGGAATAACTCATGTCGATGCGGCACCGCATGCATGGTGATTTCTTTTGTTATTCCATTCTTTATTATACTCGCTTAGTTAAAGTTTTGACTTTTATACTCCATGAAATTAGTAGAATATCCTTAATATTTGCGCTTCATCCAGTATCTTTTCATGGAAATATTCTTCTGAGCATTCTTGAATTTTACTCTACAAAGCAGTATCATGTTGACACTTTGGATGTTATTGGTTCATGGATAAATTAATTCTTGAACTTATTTTATTGAATTCTTATATCATTGTCATCATCCTCATGTTTATATTATGTTGAAAGTCATCTCGTGGCACATGGTGCATGGATGGACTTGGTATGATTATGACCAAGGATTATTCGGTATAATCATGACCGTAATGTTACAAATGATGTGGAAAAAAAGTCCTCATTGGTAGTAGTGCATTGATGGACGCTTTTTGGTATGATTATAGCTATGGATTCTCTTCGGCCAAGGGTGAAAAGATGAATTGTTTTATGGCATGATCAAAACTGTTGATGAAAACACGATTATCTTTGGCCCGTAGTGCATGGATAATTCGTGGTCGTGATACTAAAGAATATCCTTGGCCTGTAATGCAGGGATGATTTGATGATGTGGATTATTTATTGAAATGAAGTCTCGCCGATAAAAGTGATGAAAACCTTTTAAATCATAGAAGATAGTAGATTTTATTCTCTACTTGACTCTTTTAATGGATTGCTTGTTCACGCAGCTTAAACTTGATGTTTGTTATATTGTATCGGTTTAACACTGTTGAAGGCTAACGATAAATTATTCTACATTATCTTAGTCATAATATTTCTTACTGGGCTAGTTGAGCTCTCCCTTTTGCTTTCATTGTTCTCTTCAGGAAATTAGAACGTAGCAGGGATTAGTCGGGGAACAGAGTGATGGTCCTAGATGTTTGCATTAATAGTCCTCACTATTCTGTGAAATAGTGTGATAATAATTGTAATGAAGACTCCTTTTGAGTTTTTATACTCTCTAGTAGACAATATTTGTATTCAAACTCACAGTTTATGTTTTGTCGTATTGTACACGACAGTTGTATTATTAAGTTGTATTTAAATTTTGTACCTTGTATCTGGCGACCCAAGATGGGTGATGTATACCTAATTTTGGGGGCGTCACACGTAGAATATGTTCCTTCTTATTCAAGATTTTAACAGGTACCTCTTCATACGTAAAATCTTTCGCTATTTCGTCCAGTTCTAATTCAATAATGTGGTTCGGGTCTTCCACATATTTACGTAACAAAGATATGTGAAAAACATTATGAACACGAGACATTCTTGGCAGTAAAGCGAGTCTATAGGCCACAGTTCCTACTCGGTCAAGGATTTCAAATGGGCCAATGAATCGAGGATTGATCTTTCCTCTCTTTCCGAATCTCGTAACTGTGACGCCCCAAAATAGGTCCACACAACCCATTCTGAGTCGCCAGATATCACACTGCAGAAATTAAATACAAACTTCATTTATACAACTGTTGAACTGTCGTGCAGAGTACAATAACACATAAGTTGTGAGTTTTAATACAAATATATGTAACTCTCATGGTGCCTCGACCAAAATACCTTACAATGGTATTTTACATAAAAGTACAATCAATAATTGTTTTAGAAATTAAAATCTTTGGAAAATATTCAAGGAAACCTTCGTACATGGGAAGTCATGCATCTAAGTTATGATAGATATCATATAACTCGAGAATTATCCTTGGTTTACCCAATAGTCCCCAAAGAAAAAAGAACAGATTACTATCATGTTCTTTCCAATGGTGAGTCTTCTCTTGACATATAATTATCTCCATTGTCTCCAATTGAGAATTATACTTCAACCAAACTCCAAGATTATATAGGTAGTGCTCATAGATATACTCAACAAGTGGATGTGCACAACCCTGTCTTATGATAACACGAAGTCGTATGTCATTAGACATCTCGTATGATAGTGGAAAAACACCCTTCCAAAGTTGGGTTCGCCTCACCCTATTTGATTCACTAAATATAACTATTAAATGTCGTATAAAAATACAACACACTTATCTAAAGTTCTCAATAAAATTATTTTCATACTGTTTAAAGAAAACCTCAACAGCTATAGACCACTGTTCTAATCCCCTCTTACCTCCGCTCGACATAGCTACACTTTTATTACCTGAAAGGAATTGTGAAGCAAAAGGGTGATCACAACTAGCCCAGTAAAGAATATCATGACTAAAGATAATTAAATTATCAATAACATTCGTCAGTAATAAATCAGAGATTTAGAACATATGGTAGATGATAAAACTTTTCAACCATAGTTGCGGTGAATCGAAGCAATTCATTAGAAGAGTCAAATAGACCATAAAGTCTATTATCTTCTCCATGTTAAAAGTCCACCAACAATGTTTTATCCCTGTAACATCAATCAACAATTTCTGTCCATAATCATGTGAATAACTCATAATCATAATTGTGGTTCTAAATTCCTCTTCGCACTCAGGACGAAGATAATTTTCATCACATGTCTTTACTTGAAACATCAAAAATCATGATTATACCAAATCACAGTTCTTGTTCATAATCATACTAATAAATTCATTTTTGCACTACGGGCCAAAGATATTCATTAACAGTTCATCTTTGCACTACAGGCCAAAGACATGCAACTGTATTTTAGAAGAGTCAAGTAGAGCATGATATCTATTATCTTCTACGAATTAAAAGTTTATTATCAATATTTTCTCGCTGAGACTCAACACAATAAATAATCCACATCACCGAATTATCCATGCACTACAGGCCAAGGATATTCATTAGTATCACGACCACGAATTTTCCATGCACTACGGGCCAAGGATAATCGTGTTTTCATCAACGGTCATGATCACGCCATAAAATAATTCATCTTTGCACCCTTGGCCGAAGAGAACCCATGGTCATGATCATACCAAAAACTGTTCATCAATGCACAACGGGCCAATGAGGACTTTTACCACATCATTTGCAACATTACGGTCATGATTATCCCGAATGATCCCTGGTCATAATCATACCAATCAACAGTCCATTTATGCACGTAAGTCAAAGATGACTTTCATCACAATATAAGCATGAGGATGATGGCAATGATATAAGCATTAATCAAACGAAATCAAGGATAAATATTAAAGACTTTAAATTTATCCGTAGTTTAAAATATCCAAATTGTCAACATGATATCTTTGCTTTGTGGAGTAAAATTCAAGAATAATATCAGTATCAAAAATGATTTGGACACAAACAAAATCAATTTTTGTCATGAATAATTCCCGGTGAATAATACAGAAAGTGAATAAGTACCCCATGAATAAGACCCTAGTGAATAGTACTTTATGAATAGTACCCTGTGAATAGTACTTCGGGAATAGTACCTCATGAATAGTACCTCAGCACGAAAAGTGTCCCAAATACCCAAGTGAATAATATTCTAGTGAATAGTAACCGGGTGAATAGTAATCCGTAAATAGTAACTCATGAATATTACTTCATGAATAGTACTCATAAAAGGAAAATAGAAAAGAAACAATATTCCATGACGAGTACAAAAGAAATGATATCACATACGAGTATAATAGAATATGCGAAACTGCAAATAGATTTTCACCCGTCGTGCGGTAATCTACGTAGACAGATCATTTCCACAATTTAATAAAGAATGAATACGAAGGGTCATTCACCATGCATGCGGTAGTCCGCGTAAATATGTTATTCCAACAAAATAATAAAGAATGAATACGAAGGGTCATTCACCATGCATGCGGTAGTCCGCGTAGACATGTTATTCCAACAGAATAATAAAGAATGAAATAACAGAAGAATTTCACCATGCATACGATGAGTCTGCATGTATGACGAAGTTATTCCAATGTAAATAATAAAGAATGGAATAATAGAAGAATTTAACCATACATACGGTAGTCCGCGTATACAGGTTATTCCAACAAGATAATAAAGAATGAAATAACAGCCCTTACGAGTATTGAAAGAAAATAACTCTCTTCATGAATACGAAAGAAATAATACCCTTTACGAATATTAAACGAAAATAAAATTCATACGAATACAAAAAATAATTTCTCTTCAAAATATGAAATAAATAATACCCCTTACCTCAAAAGAAGACTGGATACTGGAATAGTGAAGTAGCAGACTTCTCTTCTTCTTTCTCTCTACAGCTTCTCTCTCTATAATTGCTCTTGTGAGTCTTAGTGAATTGGTGAGAATGAAGGAAGAATGAGCTTCTATTTAGAGGAAAATATAGTTTCGATAATTACACGTTTTGGGGATCGAAATATTACAGTATAATACCTTCATCTTTTCCTTCATTTTTAATTTAGTCTTGCAAGTATTATCAAACTTGCACCACCTCCCCTAATAGTATATCATGTGAATCAATAGTACAATCATGTGACTCAATAGTTCTATACATGTGAAAAAAAATAATTACAGTATAGTACCTTCATCTATACCTCCATTTTTAATTTAGTCATGCAAGTATTATCAATCTTGCACCACCTCCCCTAATAGTACATGCATGTGAATCAATAGTACACACATATGAACAAATAGTTATAAGCATGTGAATTAATAGTAATTAATTGCTCATTTATCTGATTAATTACCCGATTGGTCAATATAACTTCCAGACATCCATTATTATCGAAATAGAAGTCGATTTCCACTAACACTAATAATCCTAACATAATGGAAATATCAATTTCATCCTTAATCAACACAAACTTATTCATCATTAATATTATAACTCACAATATTTAACAACCAGATCATTCCCAGGAAAGAGGGGGCTTTCCGATAAGAATTTTTCCCTATTAGCGCGCAATTAGGTGACCAAACCTCTCATTGACAGAACTTTCTAGACATTGTCAATATTGCAAATAATAATATGAATAACTTTGTCATTTCAATTATTGATTTAATAATAATAAATATTATGCGAGATAATCTTGTGACAATAATTGAATCAATAATATGAGAGATATTATCGTAGAATTATCAGTAGCAATAATTGAGTATAAATGAGTGACTTTTCACGTAAGCATCTATAATCAATACCGTAATGCTACTATGCAACCACGCCAGACATCGTACTTTTACCACCGGGTAGTTCAATAATTTAACGGTAAAACTTTCGTAGTTATTTTTATAAAAAGATAATTAAATCACGTTTTTTAACTACGACAATACTTTCGTTGTGGGGTCCACCAATGATTGTGTCATCGTACGAATATTCCATGTTAAAACGAATATTTCCCGACCAATCGAATATTCCCCGGCACAACGAATATTTTATATCAACTTGTTTACTTTGTAAAATTTTCACATGTCACCCTTAACTTTAACCCTTTCTCAATTTAACCATTTACTAAATAGAATAATAATTATAAAAATTGAATACTTTCATTTCGTAAAATTCAGGGTCTTACAGTAACTCCTTTCCATGGTGCCACACGTAACAACACATGCTCTCTAACATTGAATTCCACGTCCTTTCGATGAAGATCAGCATAACTCTTTTGTCGATCTTGTGAGATTTTTATACGTTGTCGGATCATTTGAATCTTCTCCGTAGTCATACGTACCAATTTCGGTCCCAAAAACGTTGCTTCTCCAACCTCATCCCAGCATACTCGAGAACGACACTTGAGTCCATACAACGCCTCGAATGGAGCCATGCCTATACTTACTTGATAATTGTTGTTGTAGGAAAATTCCACCAATGGCAAGAACTTGTCCCAACTTCCTTTGAAGTCAAGGACACAGTGTCTTAATAGATCTTCAAAAGTTTGAATAATCCTCTCCGACTGCCCGTCCGTTTGAGGATGATATGCCGAACTGAATCGTAAATCCATGCCCATAGCTTTTTGCAAACTAACCCAAAATGGTGAAGTGAATCTTGGGTCTCGATCAGAAACTATGGATAATGACATACCATACAGTCTTACAATCTTATTTATATATATACGAGCAAGACGTTCAAGTGTATAAGTTTCTCGTATAGGTAAGAAATGAGCAGTCTTCGTTAATCTATCGACCATAACCCAAATTACATCTATGCCTTGAGAAACCTTTGGAAGACCAGTAACAAAATTCATGGTAATGTGCTCCCACTTCCATTCTGGAATTTCAAGTTGTTATAATGGTCCTTTTGGCACTTGATGATCCGCCTTGACACGTTGACAAGTTAAACACCTTGAGATAAACTCCGCTATTTTTCTCTTCATATTGATCCACCAAAATGTATGTCGAAGATCACGATACATTTTGGTACTCCCAGGATGGATTATAAACGGTGTGTTGTGCGCCTCCATCATGATTTTATACTTTAAATCTGGGTTGTTAGGAACACAAAGTCTGGATTTGACTCGAAATATTTATTCTTCATCGATTCTTGCTTCCGGAATAACACCTTCTTGCACTTTCTTCTTCATACGCATCAGCTCCAGGTCCGTAGCTTGAGCAGCTTTAACTTTATCGATTAAAGTCGGTTCTACTCGTATATTTGACATCATCACGTGGGTCCCTAGAGTCTTTAACTCTATCTCTATCCTTTGTAAGTTATAAAAAATGGGCATTTACGTTGACAATATCGTACTCGTACCTACATATGATCTTCTACTCAATGCGTCAACTACCACGTTCGCTTTTCCAGGATGGTATTGAATGGTATGATCATAATCTTTCAACAGCTCGAGCCAACGTCGTTGTCACATGTTGAGAAATATTTGAGGCTTTTATGATCCGTATAGATCTCCACTTTCTCCCCATACAGGTAATGCCTCCAGATTTTAAGTGCGAAAACGACAGCTGCCAACTCTAGATCATGAGTAGGATAATTCCTCTCATATTCTTTGAATTGTCGTGAGGCATAGGCTATGACTTTCTCATGTTACATTAGAACACATCCTAACCCTCTGCTTGAAGCATCGCTGTAGATGACAAATCCCTCCGAACCAGATGGTATTGTCAGAACATGTGCTGAAATGAGTCTCCTATTGAGTTCTTGAAAACTCTTCTCACATTCCTCATTTGAATCAAATTTTATATCTTTTCGAGTCAATTTGAGTTAATGGAGTAGCGATTCGAGAAAATCCTTCCACGAATCTCCGATAATAACCAAATAAGCCTGTAAAGCTACGTGATTTCTTCATCGACTTAGGTTATTCCGACTTTGTATTGCTTCAATCTTTGCTGGGTCAACAGATATTCTGTGGTTTGATATCACGTGCCCAAGGAATGCTACTTCCTCAAGCCAGAACTCGCATTTCTTTAACTTGACATATAGCTTATTTTTACGAATCTTTTGGAGTATCAGCCTCAAGTGTTGCTCATGATCTTCATGATTTTTGGAGTATATGAGGATGTCATCAATAAAGACGACCACAAAATGATCCAAATATTCCTTGAATACTCGGTTCATCATATCCATGAAGGCAGCAGGAGCATTAGTTAATCCAAAAGACATGAATAGGAATTCGTAATGTCCGTACCGAGTTCTGAAAGCAGTCTTTGGAATGTCATCAGTTTTAATCTTTAACTGGTGATATCCGAAATGAAGATCGATCTTTGAAAAGAGTTTAACTTCTTGACACTGGTCAAACAGGTCATCAATGTGAGGTAATGGGTACCTATTTTTGATGGTGACATGATTCAACTCTCGATAGTCAATACAAAGTCGCATACTTCCATCTTTCTTCTTTACGAATAGAACAGGAGCACCCCAAGGAGACGTACTAGGACAAATGAAACCGATGTCTAACAATTCCTGCAGTTGGGTCTTTAACTCCTGAAGTTCAATAGGAGCTATTCTATATAGGGCATTGGAAATGGGTTTTGTATCGGGTTCAAGGTCAATACCAAACTCGATTTCACGCTCCGGGGGTAGGCCGGGAAGTTCTTTGGGGAATACGTCAGGAAATTTATTAACAATAGAAATATCATTCAAATCTGACGTATTTTTGTTTAAATCTATGACATGGGCTAAGAAATCTTGACATCCGTTTTCAATAAACGAATAGCTTTATGGCTTGATATGACAGTAATTGACTTTAGTTGTTTGGTTGCTTGAATTTGCATAATATGTTGGTTAGGAATATAAAAGCTAACAACCTTACGAAAATAATCAATTTTAGCACGATGAGTAGTTAACCAATCAATTCCTAAAATCACATCGAATGCAAGTATTTTCAAAGAAATAAGATCGACAGGTAACGTGCAGTTGCTGATTTGAATCAAACAAGATTTATAAACAGTGGATGTAATGAAGGTTTTTCCCAACAGAGTTTCAACAGATAAGTCAAAGTCTAATTTCTCCAGAGTTAAATTTAAATGTTGAGTACAAGTAAGAGAAATAAAAGAATGGGTAGAACCGGTATCGAACAAGGTAAAGACTTCACAAGAGTTTATGATTAGCTTATCCGTGATAACTTCGTTCGGTTCCTCGCTTTTTGGGAAGTTACGAAAAACGCTCTCACTTGAACCACCGATTTTGACTTGTTTGAGACAGCCTTTGGTGTCATCATTTCCGCTAGAATTGACTTTCGCTATAGGGCATATTCCACCCTTAACTGCTTCGTCGTACTCCTGATCCATGATCCGAATCATTAATCTTCGATCCATATCGAATTGGGGTTGACCGCAATGTACATGGTAATTCAAAACTCGATGTTGGGTTCTCCCAATTGCTGTCCAAAAAGAGAAATACATATCATCTATTTTAGCCTTCTTGGATCGGACTTATCTTTCCACAATATCAACGCGTCATGCAGTTTTTACCCATGCATCCTTCATTCTCACTCATTCAGTTGTTTCTTCTTTCAGTTGATCCTTGACATTTGAATTCTTAAATTCCAGCTTTATCATCTTATACTCTACCAAAGAGTGCTTCTATTCAAGCATCACATATCGGGTAACACAAGCTTGAATTGTTACATCCCTTTGCTCCATGACCGCATGCCATTCTTCAGCCTGCTCTTTTAACTTATGAATACGATTTTGCAATTCTACATTTCGATCATAAAGTTCTCCTAATAAATCCTCCTCAGGTTCCTCTTCTTCCTCACTCTCAGCTGCTACCTCTACGACTAGCTCGGGTTCAACTATTAATTCTTCACTCACCACATGAATATCTCTAATTTCTTCTTCGCCTGATATCCTACAATCAAGTTTTATAATTTAATTAGTACTCCCCAATAAAATCTTTGTTATAACAAAATATTATACTCCAATATTTATTCTTTAAATGAATCTCCTCGATTCATCACTTAAAACTCAATTTGAGTTCATCTCTTGATTTTCAGATGTCATTTTCTAACACTGGCACAAAACAAAGGTTAATTGACATGCCACATATTATCCCTATATTCTGACCGACCAATTAAATAACAAATAAACTTAGGTAGGTTATAGTAGCGAAGGATTTACCTGTCTCTCCCCTCCTAGATCTAGTCTCACATCTCAATCAGGGATAAGATCCCTAAGCTTTGATACCAACTGTGACACCCCCAAAATAGGTATACATCACCCATTCTGAGTCGCCAAATACATGGTATAGAATTCAAATACAAACTTAATTAATACAACTGTCGTGTAAAATACGATAAAATATAGCTGAGTTTTTACACGAATATTGTCTCATAGACAATATCCAAACTCAAATTCAATCCTCATTATATTTATTATCACACTAAATAGTGAGGACTACTAAAACAACCATCTCGGAACGTCACTCCATTCCCCGACTAGTCCCGGCTACGTTATCATTTCCTGAAGAGAATAATGAAAGCAAAAGGGTGAGCTCAACTAGCCCAGTTAGAAATATTATGACTAAGATAATGCATAATAAATTAACGTTAGCCTTCAACATTGTTAAACTGATAAAATATAATAAACATCAAGTTTAACTGCAGTGGAACAAGAAATCCATTAGAAGAGTCAAGTAGAGCATGAAGTCTACTATCTTCTATGATTTAAAAAGTTTATCATCAATTTTATCACTAAGACTCAGCTTAATAAACAATCTACATCATCGAATCATCCCTGCACTACTGGCCAAGAACATTCATTAGTATGTCCACGAATTATCCATGCACTACGGGCCAAGGATATTCGTGCAATCATCAATGGTCATGATCACGCCAACAACTGTCCATCAATGCACTACGGGCCAATGATGACTTTTACCACATCATTTGTAACATTACAGGTCATGCTTATATCGAATAATCCCTTGTCATAATCATACCAATCAATAGTCCATCTATGCACTACGGGCCAAAAATGACTTTCATAACAATATAAGCATGAGGATGATGACAATGATATAAGAATTCAATTAAATGAAAGCAAAGGATAAATTTTTAAAGATTTATAATTTAATTTATCTAAAATTCAATAATGTCCAAATTGTCAACATGATATCTTTGCTTTGGAGTAAAATTCAAGAATAATATTATATCAAAAATGATTTGACCAAAAGAAATAAATTTTTTGTCATGAATAGTACCTCTAGGGTGAATAGTACCACATGAATAGTTCTTGAGAATAGCACCCTCATGAATAATACTCTAAGTAAAAGTTAAAACTTATCAATAATATTCAGAATATATTTCCATGAAAAGATACTGGATGAAGCGCAAATTTCAAGGATATTCTACTAATTTCATGGAGTATAGAAGCGAAAACTTAACAAAATGAGTGTAGAATTTGAAATCTAAACGAAATAATATTACTTACATACTACTGAGGTATGGAAGAAAATATTATTTCATACGAATATTGAACAAAAATAATATCCCTTACCTTAAAAAGAAGAGTATTCCAACTGGTATAATGGGGGGGGTATTCTCAGAAAAAATTTCACTTTGCTTTCTACACTCAAAACTTCTTAAAATCTAAAGAAATACGCTCAATATTATAGAAGAAGAATTCTCTGATTCTGGTGTGATTTTCAATTCTAAATTAAGCAACATATTTATAAGAGAATGGAATGATACTATTTAGAAAAAAATTATCACGGACCGACAATTGAAAAATTCACGTGTTGATTTCATCAAATTCGCAAACGTCTGAATTTTCTAAAATTTACTATGTAAATACTATGCAGCCACTATGCAAATACTATGCATAATAAAATATAATATATTCTATTTTTCATAAAAAAACAAAACTTATAATAATAATAATAATAAAACATTCCTGACTTTCCATGCCATCCCTTTCATTTTGTTTTCCCGTGAATGCTTCCCAATTATTCCACTCGTGGGCCCCATCTCATATAATATATATATATATATATATATATATATATATATATATATTTATATATATATCCTGAATAACTTTCTACCGATTATTTTGAAAAATAAGTAAGTGGGGTTCCATAGGCAAAATTTTCAATAAACATTTCATAAAAATCCCCTCAATATTTTTAACAACATTTATTCATCATTATTATAACTCGCAATATTAACAACCCGATCATTCCCAGGAAAGAGGGGTCTTTTCGATAAGGATTTCTCACTATTGGCGCGCAATTAGGTGACCAAACCCCTTTTCTCGACAGAACTTTCTAGACATTGTTAATTATGCAGTTAATAATGTCATCCCAATTATTGATTTAATAATATAAAATATTGAAAATAATTAAATCAAATAACATGAGATACTATGCAGCAATTACTGAGTATAACTGAGTGACTTCTCACATAAGCATCAATAATCATTACTGTGTGCTACTATGCAACCACGCCAGACATCGTACTTTTATCACAAAGGGTATTTCAATAGTTAACGATAAAACTTTCGCCATTATTTTTATAAAAGATATTTACATGCTTTTCTAACTCAAGAAAATAATTTCGTTGTAGGGGTCCAATTAATTATTATGCCGTCGTACGAATATTTCCTGTTAAAACGAATATTCTCCGACCAATCGAATATATTATAACAACTTGCATACTTTGCAAAATTTATAAATATTACCCACAACTATAACATTATATCAAATCCACACCATAATATTCAAAAATATATTTCGAGAAAAATTAATCTTTATTTATGAAAGTTGGGATCTTACAGATTCCTTATATCATTGTCATCATCCTCATGCTTATGTTGTGGTAAAAGTCATCTTTAGCCCGTAGTGCATAGATGGACTGTTGATTGATATGATTATGACTAGGAATTGTGTATTGGTATAATCATGACCTGTAATGTTACAGACAAATATTGTGGTGAAAGTCCTCTTTGGCCCGTAGTGCATAGATGGACAGTTGTTTGACATGATCATGACCATTGGTGATCTTGACGAATATCATTGGCCCGTAGTGCATGAATAATTCGTTGATGTGCATTATTTATAGATTGTTGTTACAGGGATAAAATATTGATGATGGACCTTTAAATTATAGAAGATAGTAGACTTTACGCTCTACTTAACTCTTTTAATGGATTGCTATTTCTGCTGCAGTTGTTGATCTTAAACTTGTTGTCTATTGTATTATATCAGATTTTTCCCTGTTGAGGACTAAGGATAATTTGTTCTACATTATCTTATTCATAATATTCTTTACTGGGCTAGTTAAGCTCATCCTTTTCCTTTTGGTTCCATTGTTCTTCTCAAGAGGCGAGAATGTAGCTGAGACTAGTCGGGGAGTGGAGTAATGGTTCAAGATGGTTATTTTAGTAATCATCACTATTTTGTAAAATAGTGTGACAATAATTGTAATGAGGATCTTATTTGAGTTTGGATATTGTCTACGAGATAATATTTGTATTAAAACTCACAGCGTATGTTTTGTTGTATTTTACACGATAATTAATAGTTGTATAAATGAAATTTGTATTTGAATTATGTACCATGTATTTGGTGACTCAGAATGGGTTGTATAGACCTATTCTGGGGGCGTCACACATCCTCTTGGCTCTTTTGCACTTGAAAAATCCAACATTCACTCTCCATTCTTTCTCCACATCTTTTTTGAGGTCTTTGATCTTGTAGTCATACTGCTCAAGAATTTTTTGTTTGTAAAATTTGGTCAAGAACTTTGTTAAAACCCTAGGGTTGCTAAAAATCCTATAACACTTGTGGTCTTCGTTTAATGTCTTGACAGCCAACCTAGGGTTACAACTGTCCTTTGACACATACAAGATAAAATGACACCCAACCTCACATTGGACCCTTATTCTATATGGTTCACTTTTTACATATTTCAATGACACTCCCCTAGATATAGCATACTTTGATATGGATTCCCTAACTTTAGTTGCACTAGCAAATGTCATTCCCAAGCTGAAATAGGGTGTATGATCATTTGCATTAAAACGGATAAGATGTCTTCTCTCACATGGAACCTGACCCTCATTAGTCCTTCTCTCACTTTCATCATTATCACCCCCTTCCTCACTATCATCACTATCATCACCTTCCTCAATATTATCACCTTCCTCACTCTCCTCACTTTCCTATTCATATGTAGCATCTTGACTGTCCTCACTATTATCATGATTTAAGCCTTCATTAATTCTACAAGTAACTCTACTAATCTCTTCCTCACCAACCCTGCTACCCTGTGTGTTTAATACCACATTAGGATCATCCCTTTTTTCATGTGCTCTGTTAATGCTATCAAAAACATTAAGTACTTCAACACTTTCCATGAAAGTGTAAGACCCCAACTTATTATGAATAAAATTAAATTTCCTCTATTTATTATTGTGAATAATAAGGTGATAATTTGATGTAATACTTTGGTTATGGGGAAAATGTGTAAATTTTTCAAAATAAGCAAATGGTTATAAAATATTCATTGTTGTCGGGGAATATTCGTTTGGTCGTGGAATATTCTTATTGTGTGGAATATTAAATGCGATGGTAGCGATCATTTATTCAGGGGTCCTATAATGTAATAACCATGTTGATGAAGAAAACGACAAGTTGAGTTTTTATAAATAACTACGTAATTGTTACCGTTAACAACTTGTTGGATTACACAGTGGTTAAAATACGATGTATGTGTGGTTGCACAAGAAATAGCACCAGTATTGCATGATATTGTTGAATTATTGATTCTTACGTGAGAAGGCATTACTCAATAATTGTTACGATAATTCTTCGCTCAATATTTTATTTTATTGATTCAATTATTGCTGCGTTGATATTTTATATTATTGTTGTTTCAATAATTGTCAACGCACGATATTTCCCATTATCGGATCAATAATTCATATTATTTAAATAATATTATTAGATAGCATTATTGGCAATGTCTAGAAAGTTCATCGAGGAGGGTTTGGTCACCTAATTGCGCCATGGAGGATAAATCTTTATTGAAAGCCCCTCTTTCCTGGAAATCTACTGGTTGTCATAATTGTGATTCTGTAATATTATTTGTGAATAATTAATTATTGATTTATATGATAAGGAAATATTTATTTTATACGCATATAAATGATGGATTTATTTATTTTATGTGATTATTAATGAAGGAATTAATGCTGAGATGTTTTATTAGTATTTTGTCGGAGTGGAGGTATTAAAAATCATCCGTTTGTGGATTTTGGATATTTTTTGTTTGGAATTTGGAAAAACTCAAAGCTACAAAGTTGTAGAGAATTCGATTTCGTGTGAAATGGACATAAAATTCGTATTTTTCTGATAAACAGGCTATTTTCTATGAATTACTGAAGTTTCGGAAAAAAAATAATTTTTATTAAATTATGGGTGGGACCCACTTTTTGGTTGGTGTTGAATGCAAATGGGTCAAAAAAATTTTCGAATTGGTGGCTAATTGTTCAATTGATGTCGCGTAGAAGAAAGAATGAGAAATAATATTAATTTATTATTTTAGTCTCATATGGCGTTCTACCATTTTTCGATAAAAAGACGCTTAGGTTAGAATTGAAAATCACACTAGAAACAAGTTTTCTTTCTCTCAGATTATCGGCGTATTTTTTGTGAGTATTTTGATACTTTGAGAGTTCTTTATTCAAAGGCAAGTTTCATCAAAGACTATATCCAAATTCAATCGTAAGTACGGTTATTTTGAGGTAAGAGATGTTGTTTTCTTCAGAATGATATTATTTCTTTCAATATCATTATCTTAGAAATATTGGTCTTAACTTTTTATCAAATTTGGAACTTTTGTGTCGAGGTTACTTATTCACGATATTTACACTTATTCACCAAAAAATGAAAATTTTCCTTTTCGCCTAAGATGTCTATTATGGTTACTATCTTTGATTGTATCCATGTTTTGATCTTTATTTTTTGAATTCTCGCTTCACAATTGGTTATTATGAAGTATTATTGATCTTTGATAAACCATTATATACTGAATCCCTACTATTTGTCCTTTCCGCCTCACCGGGATTCGCTTTTCTTTAAAATATTTTTCTTCATCCTCGGTCTTAAATGATGATATTATTTGAATATCTTTGGCTTTGTAGTGCAAAGATGAATGATTAATCGATGAATATCTTTGGCCCGTAGTGCAAAGATGAACAGGTGTTGAGATGAACATGACCAATTGGTGATACAAATGAATACCTTTGGCCTGTAGTGCAAAGATGAATATTTGATTAAAGATGTATATTGATTGTTGTTACAAGGAAAAAATATTGATGATGGACTTTTAAATCTTAGAAGATAGTAGAACTCATTCTCTACTTGACTCTTATAATGGATTGTTGTTTCCGCTGCAGTTGTTGATCTAAAACTTGTTGTCTATTATATTTTATCAGATTTTTCCCTGTTGAAGACTAATGATAATTTGTTGTATATTATCTTAGTCATAATATTCTTTACTGGGCTAGTTGAGCTCACCCTTTTCCTTTTTGTTCCATTTTTCTTCTCAGGAGGTAAGAACATATTAGGATCTAGTCGGGGTATGGAGTGATGGTTCTAGAAAAATGTTTTAGCAGTCCTCACTATTTCTATAAAATAGTGTTTGAATAATTGTAATGAGGATTTATTTGAGTGTGGATATTGTCTAGAAGACAATATTTGTATTTAAACTCACAGTATGTGTTGTCGTATTTTGCACGACAATTGTATCATTGAAGTTGTAGTTTTCTTTCCGTACTCATGTATTTGGCGACTCGTAATGGGTGTTGTATACCTATTTTGGGGGCGTCACGCTAATATCATAGCTTAGGGATATGGTCTCCAAGGAGATCGGGAATAGAACTAGGAGGGAGAGATGAGTAAATCTTTTCAGTATTGTGTCCTATCTAAGCTTATTTGTTGGTCTATCATAATATAGGGATATTATGTGATATGTTTATTTTGTTTAATTAACCCTTATTTTATGGTAGTATTTAAGAATGGCTACTGAGAACGTTAATGATGGAATGTTTAGGAGCTTTTTACAGTTCATGCAAAATCAAACGAGGGATACTCGTGTACAAAATACGGGTGGAAGTGATAGCAAGAACGCTATGATACAAGTCATAGCAAGGATTCAGGAGTTGGGACCACCATAATTTATTTGGAAGCCGGATCCAATCAAGGCGGAAATGTGGGTCAAGCAAATTACCAAGATATTCGATGTCTTGGGATGTACAGAGGAACATAAGGTTCCATTTGCCACCTTTATGTTCATGCGGTGAGGCGATCTTCTTGGTGGAGTCTCGTGAAGCGCATACCGACTGTTGACTCAACATGTCTTGCATGAAACGTTTGAGAACTATTCAATGACAAGTACTTTCCTCGAAAGTATTCGTCATATACGAAGGAGGTAGAGTTTATCGACCGGAACAAAACAACATGACGGTGTCCCCAAAGACGAGGCAAAGTTCATTGAAGTTATCCAGTTTGCACCTCATTTGGTAGAGAATGAGGAACGAATGACAAAGATGTTTTGAGAGAGTCTAAACCCGAGATTCAAAGAATATCTTATCCTCATAAATTTTCTCTCAGATTCGGATGTTGTCAATAGGGCTCAATTATTAGAATGAGATAGTGAGCATGTTCAACCAAGGGAATACAACTGTGGTCATCTGGGTGGCGTGATCGTCCAGAGCAATGAAAACCAAAGGGGAGGAAAACATTCGGATTAAAAAGCGGTAACCACTGGTGGTAATCGTGGTAGTGATAATAGAAGGAGCCGAGTGGGAGGAGATTTCAAAAAAGAAGGTACAACAATGATAATGTGAAGACGTCAAAGACAAACATCAACTGCTTTTAGGGAGGAGAAGCGAGCCGGGTCATTTGTTACAAATGCGGAAAGAGGACATATCATTCAAACCGCCTTGCCTGACAATCCAAGGTATGTTATAAGCATGTGGAAAGGAGGGCCATATAGCTCGAGACTGTTCTGTAGCAAAACCAAGTTTAGCAGGGATGGTAACTCCAAAGGTTGTCCCGGATAAGTCAAAATCAGCGGTTCCTAGAAGAGCGTTTATCGTGACTGGACAAAATGCGAGAAACCCGAACGAGGTGATCACGGGTAGGCTTATCATAAACTCTTGTGAAGTTTACACCTTACTAGATACCGGTTCTACCCGTTCTTTTATCTTTCCTGCTTGTGCTCAATGTTTAAAGTTGACTCCGGAGAAATTAGACTTTGATTTATCAGTGGAGACTCCGTTATGAGAAACTTTCATTACGTCCACTGTTTATAAATCTTGCTTAATCCAAGTTGGCACCATCACATTACCTGTGGATCTTATCTCCTTAAAGATACTTGCTTTTGATGTGATTTTAGGAATTGATTGGTTAACTACTCATCATGCCAAAATTGATTGTTTTCGTAAGGTTGTTAGTTTTTCATATTCCTAATCAACTCGGCTAAATACGAATTCAAACAACTAAACCACTAAAATCGATCACCGCCATATCAAGCCATAAAGCTTATTCGTTTATTGAAAAACGGATGTCAAACTTTCTTAGCCCATGTTATGGATTTGAACAAAAGACAAGTCGATTTGAATAATATTTACATTGTTAGTGAATTTCTTGAAGAACTTCCGGTCTACCCCGTAACGTGATGTTGAACTCTTTATTGACCTTTGAACCGGAATTTCAAAACCCATTTCTAAAACCCCATATTGAATGGCTCTATTGAACTTCGGGAGTTAAAAGTCCAACTACAGGAATTGTTAGACATCGGTTTCATTCGGCTCTAGTACATCTCCTTGGGGTGCTCTATTTTATTCGAATGCACGGCATTATGAATTCTTAGTCATGTCTTTGGATTGACTAATGCTCTTCTTTGCTTTCATGGATATGATGAACAGTGTATTCAAGGAATATTTGGATCGATTCGTTGTTGTCTTTATTGATGACATCCTCATCTATTCCAAAAGCCGTGAAGATAATGAGCACCATTTGAAGGTCGAATACTTGAAAGGCTTCGTGAAAAACAAGCTATATGCCAAGTGAAGAAATCTGAGTTACGGCGAGGAAGTAGCATTCCTTGGGCGCGATAATGTCGAAACATGGAGTATCTGTTGACTTCGGCGAAGATTGAAGCAATACAAAGTTGGGAGCAACCAAAGTTCGGTGACCAAAGTACGTAGTAACTTTACGGCTTAATGGTTATTATCGGAGATTCATGGAAGGATTTTCTCGAATCGCTACTCCGTTAACTCAGTTGACTAGGAAGGATACAAAATTTGTATGGAGCGAGGAATGCGAGAAGAGTTTCCAAGAGCTCAAGAGGAGACTCATTTTTTATTCGCGGAAATACCATCTGGATCGGATGGATTTGTTATATCTGGCCGATGCTTGAGGCAAAGGGTTAGTATGTGTTCTCATGCAACATGGGAAAGTCATAGCCTATGCCTCACGACAACTCAAAGAATTAATATGAGAGGAATTATCATACTCATGATCTAGAGTTGGCAGCAGTCGTTTTCGCGTTGAAAATCTGGAGACACTACTTGTATGGGGAGAAAGTGGAGATCTATACGGATCATAAAAGCCTCAAATACTTTTTCACCCAAAAGGAACTCAACATGCGGCAACGACGTTGGCTCGAGCTATTGAAAGATTACGATCATACCATTCAATACCATCCTTGAAAAGCAAGCGTAGTAGTAGCGCATTGAGTAGAAGATCGTTATCACGGTACTAGTGCGATGTTGTTAACACAAAGACCCATTTTATGATGATTTACAAAGGATGGAGATTGAGTTAAAGACTCTAGGGACCCACGTGATGATGGCGAATATATGAGTAGAACCGACTTTAATCGATAAAGTTAAAGTTACTCAAGCTACGGACTGGGGCGTCATTATTATGAAGAAGAAGTCAAGAAGGTGCTTATTCGAAGCGAGAATCGATGAAGAAGGAATACTTTGATTCAACTCTGGACTTTGTGTTCCTAACGATTACGACTTGAAGCATAGAATTATTATGGAGCACACAACACACAGTTTGAATCCATCTCGGAGTACCAAAATGTATCATGATCTTCGACATACATTTTGGTGGAACAATATGAAGAGAGAGATCGCGGAGTTTATCTCGAGGTGTTTAACCTGTCAACGTGTAAAGGCGGAGAATCAAGTGCCAAAGGGTCCATTGCAACCACTTGAGATTCCAAAATGGAAGTGGGAACACATTACCATGGATTTCGTTACAGGTCTTCCAAAAGTTTCTCAAGGCATAGATGCGATTTGGGTTATTGTTGATAGATTAACCAAGTCTACTCATTTCTTACCGATAAGTGAGACTTATTCCCTTAAACGCCTTGCCCGTATGTACGTGAATGAGATTGTGAGATTGCATGACATGCCAGTATCCATAGTTTCGGATCGTGACCCAAGATTCACTTCAAGATTTTGGGTTAGGTTGCAGAAAGTTATGGGCACGGATTTACGATTCAGTTCGGCATACCATCCTCAAATGGACGGACAATCAGAGAGGACTATTCAAACCCTTGAAGATCTATTAAGACTTTGTGTCCTAGATTTCAAAGGAAGTTGGGATAAGTACTTGCCACTGGTGGAATTCTCCTACAACAACAGTTATCAAGCAAATATAGGCATGGCTCCATTCGAGGTGTTGTATGGACGAAAGTGTCGTTCTCCAGTATGCTGGGACGAGGTGGGAGAAGCAACGTTGTTGGGACCAGAATTAGTACGCATGACTACAGAAAAGGTCCAAATGATTCGATAACGTATTCAAACCTCACAAGATCGACAAAAGAGTTATGTTGATCTTCATCGAAAGGACGTGGAATTTAATATTGGAGATCATGTACTGTTATGTATTGCTCCATGGAAGGGAGTTACAAGATTTGGGAAGAGAGAAAAGCTCAATCTACGATTTGTTGGTCCATTTGAGATTCTTGACCGAATAGGAAATGTGGCCTATAGACTTGCATTACCTCCAAGTATGTCTCAGTATTCATAATGTTTTCACATATCTATGCTTCGTAAATATGTGAAAGACCCAATATATTATTAACGTTAGAACCAAGCGAGATAGCCAGAAGATTTAACGTCTGAAGAAGTGTACATTAAGATCTTGGATAGGAAAGAGCATGTCCTACGCACAAAGGTTATACCACAAGTTAAGGTTTTATGGAGGAACCATGCTATTGAGGAAATGACCTGGGAGTTGGAATCGGAAATGAAAGCGAGGTACCCTCACCTTTTCGAAACACCAGGTACGTACGTCAATTTCGAGGATGAAATTTCATAAGGAGGAGAGGTTGTAAGATCCCAACTTATTATGAATAAAATCGAATTTCCTCTATTTATTATTGTGAATAATAAGGTGATAATTTGATATAATACTTTGGTTATGGGGGAAATGTGTAAAATTTTTAAAATAAGCAAGTGGTTATAGAATATTCATTGTTGTCGGGGAATATTCGTTTGGTCGTGGAATATTCTTATTGTAGGGGAATATTAAATGCAATGGCCTTGATCATTTATGGGCCCCATAACGGAATAAGCTGCGGATGAAGAAAACGACAAGTTGAGTTTTTATAAATAACAACGTAATTATTACCGAATTAACATCTTGTTGGATTACACGGTGGTTAAAATACGATGTCTGGCGTTGTTTCACAAGTAGCACTACGGTATTGCACAATATTGTTGAATTATTGATTCTTACGTGAGAAGGCCTTTACTCAATAATTTTTACGATAATTCTTGTTCAATATTTTATTTTATTGATTCAATTATTCTTTGCGTTGATATTTTATATTATTGTTGTTTCAATAATTGTCAACGCACAAATATTTTCCATTATCGGATCACTAATTCATATTATTTAAATAATATTATTAGATAGCATTATTGGCAATGTCTAGAAATTTACATCGAGGAGAGTTTGGTCACCTAATTGCGGCGCCCAAAGATGAGAAAATCCTTATTGGAAAGCCCCTTTTCTGAAGCTACCACGGTTGTCATAATTGTGATTACGTAATATTATTTGTGAATAATTAATTATTGATTTATATGATAAGGAAATATTTATTTTATGCGGATATAAATGATGAATTTATTTATTTTATGTGGTTATTAATGAAGGAATTAATGCTGAGATGTTTTATCAGTATTTTGTCGGAGTGGAGGTATTAAAAATCATCCGTTTGTGGATTTCGGATATTTTCTGTTTAGAATTTGGAAAAATTCAAAGCTACAAAGTTGTAGAGAATTCGATTTCGTGTGAAATGAACATAAAATTCGTATTTTTCTGATAAATGGGCTATTTTCTATGAATTACTGAAGTTTCGGAAAAAAAATGATTTTTATTAAATTATGGGTGGGACCCACTTTTTGGTTGGTGTTGAATGCAAATGGGCTGCTGAAAATTTTCAGAATTGGTGGCTAGCTTGTTCAATTGATGCATGCGTAAAAGAAAGAATGAGAAATAATATTAATTTATTATTTTAGTCTCCTATAGTAATTACTAGCATTTTCCTATAAATAGGCGCTTAGGTTAGAATTGAAAATCACACGAAAACAAGTTTTCTTTCTCTACTAGATTATCGAGCGTATTTTTGTGAGTATTTTGATACTTTGAGAGTTGCTATTCAGTGCAAGTTTTTGTCAACACTATATCCGAAATTCAGTCAGAAGTACGGTTATTTTGAGGTAAGAGATGTTATTTTCTTCGTAAATGATATTATTTCTTTCAATATCATTATGCCGAAATATTGGTCTTAACTTTTTATCAAATTTGGAACTTTTTGTGTCGAGGTTCTTATTCACGTATCTATTCACTTATTCATTATTCAAAAATGAAAATTTTCCTTTTTGTCCAAGATGTCTATTATGGTTACTATCTTTGATTGTATCCGTGTTTTGATCTTTATTTTTGAATTACGCTTCACAATTGGTTATTATGAAGTATTATTGATCTTTGATAAATTTGTTATCTGAATCCCTACTTATTTGTCCTTTTATCTCACCGGATTCGTTTTTTTAAATATTTTTCTTCATCCTCGATCTTAAATGATGATATTCTTGAATATCTTTGGCTTTAGTAGTGCAAAGATGAATGATTAATCGATGAATATCTTTGGCCCAGTAGTGCAAAGATGAGCAGTGTTGAGATATAAACATGACCAATTGGTGATACAAATGAATATCTTTGGCACAGTGTAAAAGATGAATATTTGATTAAAGATGTATATTGATTGTTGTTACAAGGATAAAATATTGATGATGGGCTTTTAAATCTTAGAAGATAGTAGAAACTCATTCTCTACTTGACTCTTATAATGGATTGCTTATTTCATTGCGATTGTTGATCTAAAACTTGTTGTCTATTATATTTTATCGATTTTTTTCCTGTTGAAGACTAATGATAATTTGTTGTATATTATCTTAGTCATAATATTCTTTCTTGGGCTAGTTGAGCTCACCCTTTTCTTTTTGTTCCATTTTTCTTTTCCGGGAGGTGAGAACATATCGAGGATCTGAGTCGGGGTATGGGTGATGGTTTTAGAAAGATGTTTTAGCGAAATCCTCACTATTTCGTAAAATAGTGTTTGAATAATTGTAATGAGGATTTATTTGAGTGTGGATATTGTCTAGAAGACAATATTTGTATTTAAACTCACAGTATGTGTTGTCGTATTTTGCACGACAATTGTATCATTGAAGTTGTAGTTTGCTTTTTGTACCATGTATTTGGCGACTCAGAATGAGTGTTGTATACCTATTTTGGGGGCGTCACAGAAAATGTCATCACTATCCTCACCCTTCTCTTTTGGTGAATTTATTAAGGGCTCAGGTGGTTCATCATTCATTACAGGTTCATTTATCTCATGTTTTGCAAAGAACTCTAGGACATCTGTGTCTGACTTTATTTTACTCAAAAGTCTCCTAATCCCATGGTCACCCTCAAGTATAAAAAATCCTTCTTCAATACTCAGTCCAAGTTCCAGATAATAGATTTGGGATATATTGGCATAATTCATATCCTCTTTATATGTATTCTTAATGCAAATAATAGATATGTAATCAACATCAAAATTCTTACATATATAAACATCTCCTCCCACATATCTCCACACATAATCCTTTACCCATATGCCCCCATGATGTAAATATACATCTACACGCCCAACCATTCTGTCAGTAAAAAAAAACTCAGACTTCACATAACAATAAATAATAAATTCCAAGACAAATGTCAACTCTAAAGTATTAAGAATCTATAAAGAATAATATAGGGGACCACATGTCTTCTACCAATCAACACCCAACTTATACATGGACCACATGTGATATTCCCTACCACATGCATTTTATTAATTAAAAGCATAAATGAAAGTACTTGTGAAAAGCTAAGCGATTCCTTTTCTTCTTCTTAAAAGCTTCCTTCGACTTTATTCCTTCGATTACATTCAAGTTCGTTCGACGAACTGATTGTAGAGCACACATAGAGCAATGGCTTCCTCAATACAAAGCAATAGATTCCTCAATACAAATTAGACTTCTCTAAAAAAAAGAAATGGCAGGAACGGGGCTTCACCTTCTTCTTGCCTCTTCTTCTCCTCTTGATCTCCTCTTCGATTTCGTATCTTTCTTTGAAGAAAATTGATCAAGACTTTTTTGCCCCTTTTGAAAACTAATTAAGACTGTTGTTCTGTTTATGTCTACGTCCCAATCAACAAAAAATGTCCACGTATAAATAGAGTTAGGTGGTGTTTGATAAAATTGAACAATTAAGATCTGAATGATTAATATGTCTTAATAAATTAGATCATCTGAATAAAATAACATCTGAACTTATAATGTTGTTTGTTAATTGAATTTTCTAAAACATCTTAATAAGAACATTTTACGATTTTAACCTTGTAAATTGCTTGAAATACTTTATGAGAAAAATTATAATATACACAATCAAATTTAATATGTAGAAGAATATTAATAAATAATTATATTTACATATATGAAATAGAATCTACTTTCAAATATGGTATTATATATATATATATTGTATTAATTATAAAATATATTCCATCCATAAATACAAAATCAGTTTAAGCAGTAGATGACCAAATCAATCTCTTATGTATAACCAAAATCAACTTCTTCCGTAAGCAGAAGAGAGGATAAACAACAAAATCAATTTAGCCGTGAGTAAAATGGAGAAGAGAATAGGCGAGGCGATCTGGCCAGAGTCAGAGGCGATCTAGCCGGAGCTTAAAGAACAGACACGAGACGACACCGGAACAAAGAAGATCTGGCTGAAACAATCAGAACGGAGAAGAGATCAAGAAGAAAGACGGAGAGGAGGTAATTTCTTTGAATTTGTGGGGGTACTTCTGTAATAAAGAGTTCAGATGTTCCTCCCTCCGATCCAGACATGGTTCCATCTCTTGCTGAAATAGAGACTTACAGAGGTGATATAATTTTTATCAAACAAGCTATTGGGTCTGACCGAAAAAGAAGGAGAGCTTTCAGAGGTAAAAAGTGGTAAACAAACACCACCTTAGTCTATGTGGCTGGTCCGTTTATAGTAAGGGTACGATTGACCTGAATTTTGTAACGTTAAGTGTACTTTAAAAAAAATAATAGTTTAAGGTGTAACTGAGACATCGTAAATGTGAGGGTAATGTTTGGAGCTTTGCCCATTATTTATATTTAAGGCTTTTTTTTTCCTTTTCTCTCTTATTTTAAACAACTCCAAAAACTGGGTGTTAAAAGGAGCTGGGAAACTATACAGTAAACCATAGTTACTCGCCCGTCGTTTTGAGACTCAAACGCCAAGAGTGGAGTAGTACAATGGAGGAGCTACAGATATCTCCCGCCGATGATCCGAGAGGGAGTCCGGGAAAGGAGCAACAAGCGGCTGGGGTGGGCATCCTACTCCAGATCATGATGCTTGTCCTTTCTTTCGTCCTTGGGCATGTTCTGCGCCGTCATAGATTCTATTATCTTCCTGAAGCTAGCGCCTCCCTCTTGATTGGTACTTACTTAATACATACCCATATAGTTATAATATCAATAATTTTTTTTTTGCCTTCTCTCTGTATGATTTGTTTGTTTGGTATCAGATTATTGATATATTTCTTCTGGTAGGTTTGATTGTTGGTGGGCTTGCTAACATTTCCAATACCGAAACTAATATCAGGTAGCCTTTGTCGATGTTTTTAGTATCACCTTGGCAGATTATTATTTTTTAATTTTTTGTTTTACTTTCTTGGTCTTTTCCGGCAACCCTAATTGATAAATTGTCCCTGTTTTCTCTGCTGTAGGGCCTGGTTCAACTTCCATGAAGAGTTTTTCTTCCTATTTCTGTTGCCTCCCATCATATTATATCCACTCAGTTTTTTTTTTCCTTTTCCTAGTTTTGGACAAAAAAGAGTAGAATGAAAAACTTAAATTAGGATAGAAACGAAAATAATATAAATTTGTTTTCTTTCATGTTTTTATTGAGTTTATAAAGGAAATGGAAAGAAAATTTAAGTTAAGCATTTAGATTACTATTTTACCATATATTAAATTTTGTAGTGTTTGTAATGTAGAGGGTATAATAAGGATTATAAAAGATGTGCTTAAGTTGTTTAACTTTCTGTCCAAATTTGTCTATTTATGGAAGGAAAACTTTGCCACTTTCATGTCTTTGGACCGAAAATTAAGTTTCCCGTCCATTTTTAAACTTTTTAAACGCAGAAACATAATGTTAGGCTACATTTGGAATTAGGGAGATACAATGGAAAAATAAAATAAATAACTAAGTAAAGAAAGAAAAAAGATTGTCTCAAAGATTAATTTGAAGTTGTTGTATTACTTGATTTCATGTTTTCTGATTTCCAAACAGAGCCCTGATCATTTTTAATGCTTTATTGTAATTTTGGTGGCCGCGTTTTGTTTCTCTTAACCATTTGGTGCTTGCTTACTCAGTCAGGTTTCAGTTTGGCACCCGTAAGCTCTCTTTTTTAGTTTTCAAATTTACTTAAGTCTGTGATGCTTACCGTCCGATTGATATACATGAACTTCTATTGGATAATATTTAATCCACTTCCTTGTTTACAATTTGCAGAAGCCATTCTTTTCAAACTTCGGAGCCATTGTCACATTTGCGATTCTTGGAACTTTTATAGCTTCTATTGTTACTGGCGTCCTGGTGTGAGTGTCTTCTTTTACTCGCTGTTATCCAGAAGTATTATTGGAGTTGCATCTGTGACCCTCCCCTAAGTTCAGTTTGTTTGAATGACTCTTGTTACAGTTACCTTGGTGGTGTGATGTATCTCATGTACAGACTTCCATTTGTTGAATGCCTGATGTTTGGTGCTCTTATATCAGCAACAGATCCTGTCACTGTTCTGTCCATATTTCAGGTGCACTATATCAACTAATTCATGCTATGATTTCTTCATTGTTGATTTGCTATTGTTATATACAGTAGATACAATTGATGTTATTAAAGAACACTTGCATATCTGACAAACTTATCAAGTCCGTGCATTACTCTGAAATGTATTTTCACTTCAATTGAAGTTGTTGAAGTTCAACCCTTGAATTATTATGATCGTCTTAAAACCTACTCCTTCTGCCCCAATTTAAGTGATATGTTAATGAGACGTGTGCTTTTTTAATGTCTCAATATATGTGGCAAAGTATATATACTTAGCAAAAAATTTGTGCTGAAGTATACACCAAGTAAACCTACCAGGCTACCTCCTAACTTGAGACGAGGTAGAACTATATAGTTCACTATCATGCTTTATAAATCTTATTCTTAGATTTACACTATAAGGCCAAGGGCTATACTAGAATTTAAATAAAGACTAAAGTTTAGGGACTTTTTGTTATTTAATATAAGTGGTCACCAAGTAATCTTGATCCCGAACATCTTGGTCCACAAGTTAGGATTTTAATATCTTTTTTTGTCTGCTAGTCATCTTGGTCTCGAAGTTATCGTAGCACGGTTCAAAGTTTTGGCTTTCGTAGCAGTTTTGGACCTTGCCGAACTGCAACCTTGATACGAGTCAGAAAATCAGTGACATGTAAAAATTATTTTTCAGTGAAATTTCGGCTTATCGGCGTAGCGGATCAGTTTCAAACCAAATAGTAGAGAAATTTCGACAGAAAGGGGAGAAACGCGAAAAAAATTGTTTTTAATACCTTTTAACTAGTACCTAAATTGGTATTAAAAAGTAATGTAAAATAAAACTAGTATCCATTTTAACTACAACTCATAAAATTATACTGAAACTACTTTGCAAAAAAAAAGTTGTACATACTATATAGTACCCAAGTTAATCACAATCTATTACTTATAGTACCTTTAGTCATTACCTTTTGAGTGAGCCTGCGGTGTACTAACATGACCCCAGAAGATATTAGTGAGACAGTGCATTGGGTTTTGGGACGCCATGATTTGATTCAGACTTGGGATTTGATCTGGGTTGTTACAATTACAGTCCATGATACGATAGCATTTTGTTTATGCTTCAAGTTTTTCATCTTTATTCTGATCACACATGTTTAGTCATTTTATAAATACGAAACAAACCAAACATTAAATATCTGATTAAACATCTTATGAGCATCCTGGTGCACAAAATGACACATGCATAATCGTAAACTTCAAGTTTTTTTGTTTCAATAAGTTCATCATATAAAGTATCAAATATCTTACAAAAGAATTTAGCTACACTCGTCAAATCACTTCTAATTTCACTAGCTACTTTATTATCAAATTAGGATAATAAAAATAATAAACCATGTCATTTCGTCTAATCACTTCTAATTTTTTTCACTAGGTATTTATCATTGAAGTAGCATATTAAAATAATAAACCATATCATCTTCATGACCAATCAAAATTTTCTCATTGATTCTAGTTCGAGGAATACTAGGGCATGAAATTTTCTTAAATGATTAGAAATTTGATCAATTAGGCAAAATGATTCATCTGCAAATGTTTACTATAAAGTCCTGTTAACAAAACATTTTCATATATTACATGTTATATAAATGATCAATCTATTAATGTATAAAAGAAAATATTTTATACATTAATCTATTAATATAATATACTACTACTACTAATATGTGTGTGTGTGTGTGTGTGTATGTGCCTTATCCCCACCGCATCTGAATTCCTATTTTAAGATTTGACGAACTCTGATATCCTTGTGTTGCACACCTGTATCCCTGATTCCTAGCTATCTGGATGAAAATGACCATGAACTCTTAGTCTTAAAAAAAAAGTTGGTGGTGATAACAAAGTTCAGAAAACAAGTAACCATTCCGAGATGTTGAATTGTTTGAGAAACTGTTGCCTCTAGACTATAGGAGCTTGCAAAAAAAAAGAAGAAAAAAAGCTGTTGGTGACAATAATGTTTTGCAGATTTGCACGAAGCCGTGCCTCTTCATAGAATGCATAGTTGTTAAGGCGTGTCGCTTAGGCGTCCAACGAAGACAAGGCGACTGGGTGATAACAAAGTTCAGAAGACAAGTAACCATTCCGAGATGTTTAATTGTTTGAGAAACTGTTACCTCTAGACTATAGGAGCTTGCAAAAAAAAAAGAAGAAAAAAAGCTATTGGTGACAATAATGTTTTGCAGATTGCACGAAGCTGTGCCTCTTCATAGAATGCATAGTTGTTAAAGCGTCGCCTAAGCGTCCAATTAGTCCGATGAAGACAAGGCGGCTGGGCGACTTGGTGGCTGTTTGAAAGTCGGGCCCCTAGTGAAGCAAGTCGTTGCTATGGACGCCTCGGCGACGACTTAGACGAGCTAAGCGAGCGACTTGGATTTGCTGTGAGTATGGATCAATCCAAAGGCCAACTGGGTTAAAAAAATATGACGTCATTGTAGCTGGCTCTAATCGATTAGAAGTAGAAGGGGAAGGGGCGGGGAAGGGGAGGGGGGGAGGGGAGGGGAGGAGAGAGTGTCTTTGGAAGTCTGGAACTCCGACCGATGATCAACCCATAGCTTCGATCGACCCACAGTTTCGATCGCTTCTTCTTTGCAGGTATGCTTCTCTTTCTTCTTCTTATTGTTCTCTGGTCGCGAGTCGCGACACTGCTTTATTTTTTTTTCGTTCTTTGCTTTTTGCTTTCTGGTCGTGAGTTGCGACGCTTCTTCTTCTTTGGTCACTTCTCTTCTTCTCTTTCTTCTTCTCTGGTCACTTCTCTGGTTCTATGCTTCTTTGCTTCTCTGCTTTACTCCAAAAATGAAAGCAACTAGGATTATATATGATTAGAAGGATGCAACTATGATCTGATTAGATGGATTATATAATATGTATACTATTATTTTATTAGTGACATGTGAGGGTAAGACTTGGGATAAAAGGTTGGATATACTAGCTGGTCATTTAGTACATCAACACCTGACCCACTATGGTGATGAGTGGAAGGATAAAAATAATGTTATTTATTCATCTACATGTGCATATCTAAACTTGCTTTGGTACTATCACTATTAGTTACATAACATGCAATTAATATTAAATACTTTGTATAGTATAATATTTATTTGTTACTTATACTATACTATATTATATTTATTATTCATAAAAATTAAATATTATTTAAGATGGTCAATAATAATTTAACTTTTAAATTTGATATTTCTATTAAACTATTATATTTATTATTCAAAAAAAATAAATATTATTTTAAAATTATCAATAAAAATAAATATTATTGTTAGTAAATATGTTTTGAGTTTTAATCTATATACAATTTCATTGTTCAATGTACTTTAAAAAATAAATAAATAATGTATAAATTGTACACTGTGAACGACTTGTCGACATACAGACGCCATGGTGGGTGCTTTATCTTCTAGGCGCCCTAGCGGTCAGCTATCGCTACTATGATAGGGTGTAGATATTACCTCCGACCTCTTGAGGTTCATGGATCAAAAGGGTACACAACTGGCTAATATGGGAGCCTTTTTGGCAATGATCCAAGGGAGTATGAAGTCCAAGAAACTACTGCAAAATGCAAGAACCCTTTGAACATGTTGTTGAAGCAATCAACAACTTGCTTGAACTTGACTTAGGATGATGATGATATAATGAAAGAGAAAAACAGAGGAGTTGGAGGTGGACGTACACACAAGAAGGTGGAGGGAGAAGAAGTTCAGGACAAGTCCTCTCAAGTTGTTGAAGGAGATCCACTTCGTCACTTATTGTGGAAGGATGTTAGTGATGATCATGAAGGTTTTATTAGGTCATGTGTGGACACTATGGCCGTGATGGAATGATTGTGTTTAAATTTATGTCCATTTTCCTTTCAGCATTACTCTCATCAAACGCAAGTTACTTTCAGCCCTTGAGCTTGACAAGGTGAAGCAATCCAAGTCCAACCGGGATTGCATTGGACCTAACTGTGAGCGGAGAATCAACATTGAGTTGGATCAGGAATAAGCACAAGAGTTTTTGGCCCATTTGGACAGGTGCTTGGTAGGAATATTTTTGGACTATTGTTATCCATTAAAAGCGAGATCTATATTGCAAAAGTGGGCTGATTGAAAGTGGGTGAAGCTTACTAAAAAAGCTAGCTTGAACCTTGACACTGTACATGGTACAAGTCAAGTTAACACTAATGGTCTTTCTTGGCCTTTACATGCACATTTAGTACTTGTTTATTGCTTAATATTCCATTTGGTGGGACTCTCACTTATCCAATCATTGATCTTGTTATTCTCGTTTCTTAGTATTTTTATTTATCACATCATTCTAATTTATTTTTCTTAGAATTACATTACCTTAGTCCAAGTTGTTAACCAGTCGTATGTTCAAAGTCAGCTGGGTTCTCCTTTAATATGCAATTGAAACCTTTGACATTTATGGGGTACAATTTTGTCATTGGGCATGTCATTTTACTGGGCACGTGAAGGTTAATATTTTTATTCCATGTTAATATAGACTCTGCAACCCCTAGAAGAATCCTTAAAAGTACACGACACGGACACACCTATTTTTAGAACATTTTGGTTCCTTTTCCACTAAACTGCCGTATCTGACACCCACACCTATACCACTTCTGGATTTTAGAATAGTCCATGTAACATAGTTAAGTCATATTACATTACATTAAAATTTGACTCTCTTTTCTCTGGAATGTTTATCAACTCGAGTTTTTGCTTGAGGTACTATGCATGCTAATTTTTTTCTGAATACATTACATTTTTGTTTTAATCAAAAGTGATATTTACTTGATATGGTAAAATGTAGGAGCTTGGCACAGACACAAATCTGTATGCTTTGGTCTTTGGAGAATCTGTTTTAAATGATGCAGTAAGATTATGTTTTCACTTATAATATTTCCATTATTCATGTTGGAAAATCTTTTGCTTAAAGATGGAAAATGTTTACTGGGTGAACTCTTTGTGCGTCACAATTTGAAGATGGCAATTTCCCTGTACAGGTTAGTCATTGTGCACTCGTCCATAACAGTTGATCTATGATTAGAGATTAGATTTGATTCAACCAGTGCATTGTTTTATGCAGGACTATGTCGTTGGTAAAGAGCCGTGCGTCATCTGGGCAGAATTTCTTCATGGTCATTGTCAGATTTCTTGAGACATTTGTTGGCTCAATGTCATCAGGTTAATCTTACATACTGATTTTTCTGTAAAATATGAGCTGTTTTATTTTTTGTTGTGCAAGGAAATATCATAGCTTGGTATTTTTTTTGATCGGCATCATAGCTTGATTTCTATTTCTGATGAATGGCAATTGACAATAGTGTTTTTCTTTTGAAAATTTTGCGTGAGGTTGATGGTGGAGATTATTTTGCCCTCTTATTTTTTATTTTCTTATTGGTGCATATGGACATTCCCAAAACCTTTTACGAGTCATTCTCCTAAACAGATTACTTCTTTCAAACTGGTATACCCCCTCATATTCATTGCTACCACTTCCACCGCCACCAAAGATCAGCGTTTTGAGGCAATGATTTAGGACTATTCAGAAAGAGTATCCCAAATGGTTGGCACCAAAATTGATATTGGCCAGCAGGAAAGAATTAGTGTTAGTGGCAACATTGAATTCTACGACCAAACTTTGAAGGTATAAATTAGAACTTAGGTTTCAATGGGTAGATGGCGGGTAACATGATAAAGTTTGGTAAAGTATGAAGAGGGATGTTTAAGGGCTGTCCTCAGTACTCTGAAATTCCTGGTAATAGTGTTCCAACTCTTTCATGGACCAAGGGTTGGTAGGTTAACACTTTGTAGACAAGAATAATAATACACTTTGTAGATAAATTTAAGATCTCCTTTGTAATGTTATGGTTGAAAACTAATTAAGTAGAAGGGAAGAGGTAGATTATTGTTTGAGTAGAATTTTGTGCTTAAAAAGATAGCTTATTATTATTTCTGAGTAAAGTTATTTGCTTATTGCTTGGGATCTCTTCTTACTCCATATGAGACATTAGTAATCTTGGTATTGGCCGTTCTTGCTTGTTCTCCCTCATCTATGTCAAGCTAAGGCTAGTATTGGAATTTGTTAGTAATGTTCTCTAAGAATGTTAAAGACCATGTGATTTGTTAGCTAATGTTGTTGTCGGATAAGAACTCTTAAGATAACATATATGCTAGTGTAAGCATATATAAGTATGGATAGGATGTCATGTCATTTTTTTGTGGATAAAAGAAGAAATTTGATGGGTTTAGTTTAGAATTAGGGATTAAAGGTGGGGAAGAAATTAAGAATTGGAAAAGAAATAAGAAACATTATAAAGTAATTGTTAGTAGATATTCTAGAGGATTTTAGGATTTTATTCTAGTAGCATGATTTGGGATTGTATGATTAAGGAGATTGCATGATTAGAGGGAGATGCATTATTAAGGGATATAATTGATTTACTTTTCAAATGTACTGCAATTCTAAGCCTATATAAAGGCTCTCTATTAACTCTTCTATTGTACATTGTAAGACATATAACAGAAAACATCTTTCCTTCTCTATTTCTCCACATGGTATCAGAGCTAGGTTGATCTTGTCAATCGAATCAAAAGGTCTTACTTTTGCCGCCGCCACCAGCACATAGCTGGTGGCATGTATCGTATTGTTTAACTTAATCTTAAAAAAAACTAGGTGGTTAGAGTTCTATTATGGTTCTTTTGTTGGAGTTGTAGTTTATTTTATTTTATTTTTAAAAATGTGACATGTTCAGAGTAGTTAATTTCTCGAGTCGAAATATGTAAATGATTTGTTGATTGGAGAAAGGATCTTCATGGGGTAGAGGTTTGAGGAAGACGTGCATCCTTTGATTTGTTGGGAGGCTTAATTAAGAGTTTTCCGTTATTGAGAAAGGCAAAGGTCCTTCATCGCTTTTGTTGGAGACAAGTGTTCTCCGTTATTGCATGCACATGATATCCTTAGAAAGTGGATGTGTAGTTACGTGATAGACACAGCAAAAGCGGGCGAATGAAATGATGGTCGAACCAAAATGGCCCGGTTTTGTGGATCGAATTAAGCGGCCCGCGGCTTATGGTTGCTTGGTCATGATTCTTCACTTTTTTTTTTGAATTTTAAAAATCTGTAAATCACAAATTCACAATACTATTTAATACAATCTAAAGTTGCTATAAAGCTCAAGAAGGAAATGAGTAACATATTACATATTTACATACAATGATACAAATCACAAATGAGACAAACTAATCTTTGAAGTGCTTTGATTGATAAATGATAAAGTACACAAATTCAAATCAAGACTATTCATTTCATTTGACATGTCACCATCAACAGAAATAAGCTCCAAATGCATACTTGCAATCCCATCTGCTAGTGAAAGAATGGCTTGACATCCTGTGCAAAAAGATTCATAAATTTGTCATTAACTCATTATATATGGACCATCTTATAATTGATTCATCCATTTAGCCACAATCAACAAAATAAAGCTAAACTAAGCACAAATTTGTCTAGACACATAAAAAGAGTTAATAAAATTAAAAGTACAAAAGAATACTACTTGATGAGTCTTATTAGTATTTGGAAAGTGGGATATTATAAAATTATTATCAAGTGTACTGCAATCTACCATGAAACTAATAATTTTTTCAATATAACTAGATCAAAAATAAGGGAAGAGGAAAAGGGTAAGAGAAGCAAATTCCCTATCACATGACTTGCAAAAACACATAGGAAGCAATGACTTGGAATAGTTTTCCACTACCTACAAAACACAAGCAAACAAAAGGAATTACTCCAAACATTGTTATGCATGACTCAATTATAGGCAGATATAATTTTGTCCCTGAATTTAATATATTTGCAAAGCACTTGTAATCAATTCAACTCTTGGAGCTTTTCAAAATCAGCAAAATGACCAAGACCGCACCATACCTATTTCTATGTATTCCAGTATATGATATTTCCAGGGAATTCCACAAAGGGAAATTGTTTACATTTATTCTGTAATGATGCCATTCCCAGAAATGTGTCTTTGCAATTATATTAGTAAGAAAATGCAACTTCATAATTGAACATCCATAATAACTTTTTAGTATTCATTAAAAAATTCCTCACCCCAAACAAAACCTCAATTTATTTTTCTGAAAAACATACTGCCAACACAGTTATGAACAAATAGTTGTTAATGATGTTACTCAGTAATAAATCTTTGATAAGACTCAAAATGAAACCAGTCATATTTGTTAGGTAAAAATTCTATTAACCAAAATTAAAATTAATTGCAGAACCAAAGAATATCAAGAGGAAATAAAGAGTTAAAAATTTAAATATATTGGAAGGAAACATTAAAAATGCAAGTATTTTTGTGCAGTGTACATGATGTTCCTCAATATTTGTGAAACTAATTTATAGCAGATCCTGCAAATGCAACCCCAACCACTGGAAGGAAACTAACAATAAATAATATGGGGTGAAAAAATACGAATATAAAAACAGTACAAGCATGGCAAACTTCCCCCAAACTGTGTTTGATAAAAATTCAAATGAAAACAGACCTAATCATACTCCAATTCAAATGTAAATCACAATGCTATTTAACAAAGCATTCAATTCTACATCAAACAAAAATCAAAGAAATATCAAATAGTCCATAAAAAATGAAGTACGTACTAGTGAGTAATGTCTAGTCACTCCTTGTAATTTCGCCCATGTTAGAACCATTTGACTTTTGATTTGCAACTAGCGGTACCAAAAGTTGGTCGTTGGTCGTTGGTCGTCCGTTATCCCATCATCTATATTAAAAATGCCAATTTAAAATATCAATAGTTCAATACCCAAAATTAAACTAAAAAGCTACAATTAAAGTAACAATATTTACAACTAGAACAAACCTTGTATTTCATATCCACAAATCCAATTACGTCCCACAAATTAATGCTTGTGCATTATCCCAGAAGCGAACTACGATATTTTGTGAGAACTTTAGCTCCAATGCTAAAGGTCGACTCCGAAGCAACCGTTGTAATTGGAATTGATAAGATATCATATGCCATATTCGCTAGTATTGGATATCTATAATAACGTAATATTTGAAAGTACTAAATAGTCATTAGTCATGTATAAAATAAAGGTATAAAACTAGAATAAAAAATAAGGATTGGGTACCTCTCAGAAAGTTTTTTCCATTCTTCTAGAATATTAAAAGAAGATTTGTTAGTGACGATTTTCTCCTCTAAGTATTGTTCCAATTTTGTTCTTGTTGATGTAGTACCTTGCACTTCCCTCATAAACTCCTATTTAAAATTTTAAACATCAAAAGTTCAACATAAATATGCAATATAGATAAATATGCAAAAAATTAAAAAAATTATAATACATGAAAACTTTACTTACATCAAACTCATCATCACTATGTTCACTTGTGTTAGTGGTAGCAATAGTTGAAGTCCCTACACCATCTTGAGGTTGTTGTGAACCATCTTTTGACAACTCCGTTACATATTCCATGAACAAAGATTTCATAGCATCCACAATTTTCTCCACTTTTCTATTTATAACATACTCATCCGTCTCAAAATTTTTCAATTTAAATTTGACAAATTGCACCTTATACCTTGGGTCAAGAATAGTAGCTATGGACAAGATAACAACATAGTCGTTCCAATATTTTTCAAACTTTGGCAACATCTCATTTGCCATGTTTCTAATTACCTCAATCTAACAACTTATTAAACATCAAAAGTTCTTTTATCCTCAACACATGTAAGAAATACAGATTTGCTGTTGGATAACTCGTTCCCGAAAAAAGTTCTGTAATTTTCCAAAATGGTTTCAAAAATGTAGTGATAGCTTGTGCTATTTTTCACTCATCATTTGATGGACAAGTTGTGTAAGATGATTCAACCATGGCATATTGAAAGAATACATCTTTAAATTTCAGAACACTATCAAGCATCTCCCATGTAGAATTCCATCTAGTCACACAATCCAAACGCAAACCCGATTCTACGGACACAAGCAATTGTTCACATGTAACAAAATTTAATAATCTACTTTCAGATCCCTTAATATATTTGACACTCTCTCTATTTTTGCGTAAAGGTTCACTTGCAATTTTCAAACCATCTTGAACAATGAGATTTAATATGAAGCGCGAGCATAGAACATGGAAAAAACTACCATTGCAAAGCAAGTTTCCTCTCAAATGAGCCTTCAAGAAATTTTGCATGTTGTAGTTGTTTGTTGCATTATCTAAAGTGAGAAAAGTTTTTTTTTTTTCAATTCCCCAATCCTTAAAAAACTCAAAAGATTTTTTCTGATAAAAGAGTACCGGTATGTGGTGGGGGGAAATGACAGAAATTTATAATCCTACTGTGCAACACACAATCATGATCAATAAAGTGAGCGGTTAAACAAATATAACCCTCACTAGTACCGGACGACCACAAATCGGAAGTGAGACAAATTCTACCGTGGATGTTCTCAAATGCACGTTTCAATTTTACTTTCTCAAGCTTATAAATTTTAATACAATCCGCTTTGGCAGTGTTTCTAGTATACGATTTCACATCCAGATTCAAATAGTTATGCACTCTTCGTAATCCTTCATGTTCAATAATCAAGAATGGATAGTTATGCATCATGATTGCTTCAACCATTTTATCCCTATAAATGAGCTGACTAAATTTTCTATTAAGTATTTTTCCTTCATGATCTAGATGCATTTGAGTCACATTTTGGTTAACTAAACCGGGACATGACTTTTCATGTGCATGCAAATTTCTAGTCCCGTGAGAACTACCACCATTTCCAATAGCATAACTTTTTGTACATGTTTTACAATATGCTCTTAACTTTTTGGTTGAAGGATCTACCTTTTTTTCATATTGATTCTAAATTAAACTTTCTTCCCTTCGTTTTCTCTTCGAACTGTCAATTGGTTGTGTCAAATTGTCCGAGCTTTCAACTCCCCCATCAATCAAATCAATTGTTACACGATCCCGTCGATCCATAAGAACTCTACAAAAAAAAAATATTTTTAAACAATTAACACATACTCAATAAGAAATACTTACTAGTATTAGAAGGTCTGAATTGTACTTCAAGAAAAGGATAACAGAAGCCAAAAGAAAAGGATAACAGAAGCCAAAAAGAGTAATTGCAAGAATTCCATCTGGAATCCCTTTGAAATAACCCACAAAGATAAGTTTTATCACATCACATAAAGCTTCAAGATCACTTCGAAACAATTAAGAAATTATTTTGATATAATTTAAATTTATCTAAAATATTTGATGCAGCTGAACTGCTGAAGTATTTAAAAACTGATGATACAATTGCAGAGTATGCACACAAACAAGAAAAATTCTATCTTGATTTTGTCAACATAAAGGACCCACTATGAATCTATGATGCTCAATAGTCAATTCATAACATTAATTTGTCAACAGTCAACACATATAAATACACGTGCCAAGGAAAAATGTATTGTTCAGATCCTGCATGTTATTGTTCAGGGATTGGTGAGGATACAAACTAAATAAATGAACAAAGGATCAAATATATTGCTTGCAGCTAAACACAAAAACATATAATATCATAAACCCACAAATATAAATCGGTAAATTCTAGATCTAGTCTAATCCGGTTCATAAACCCTTAAAATTTCACACCCAATAATATATAAACCACAGATAAATTACTAATCCAAACAAAAATCGATCAAAATGATTATAAACAATAGATTAAAATCTTATTAACGAGATTGGAAAAATACCTGAGATAGTTTGACGAGGAGAATAGAGTAGCTGAGTATGGTTTTAGCCTTTTAGGGGAGAGGAAGAACTGTGAAGGCACGTTGTCAATCGATCGAAGTGAGGAGGAACTGTGAAGGCACGTCGTCGTCGATCGAAGCGAAGTGATCAATTGAGAGCTCTCTGTCTCAGACTCTCTAGCCACAATTAGCCGATTAGCCTTTGCCACTCATGCTAGAGATTACTAGATTAGAGATAGTCAGATAGGGTTTTTTAACTTTTTTAAATGACCAAATGTAGCGGCAGCATCTGTTGTCAGTCATTATTGGTGGGACTTAAATTGGGCCGAATGGGCGGGCTGGCCCGGCCCGTGGGCCTGGGCCGATTTTGCCAGGTCTATTACGTATTGAGGATGAGAATCAACTTTGATCATTTATATCATACTTTTTTAATATTTTATTTGTGCAAGTTGAAGAGGTCCTTAATTTGAGGTGGAATATTGAAGATAATACATTTTCCTTCAAGTTTGGTTTGAATCTTTTTAGTTTTGGGATTGTATTTTGTAACTAGCTGCAAGTCATAATATAAGACTTTTGGCTTGATGAGGAGTGTTTTATATATTCTAGAGGATTCTAGGATATTATTGTAGTAACATGATTTGGGGGATTGCATAATTAGGGGGATTGCATGATTAGAGGGAGATTGCATGATTGATTTACTTTCCAAAAATACTACACTTCTCAGCCTAATAAAGGCTCAATTGTATATTGTAAGATATATAATAAAAAAACATCTTCCCTTCTCTATTTCTTAACAGTAATAAAGCTTTAAAATATACTATTCAGGTAATCAATCTCAATGTAATGTATAATGTCAGGTTCCATGAGCTTGTTTAGGAAAATAAGAAACCCTAATTCTTGGGACCAAGTAATTTGAATAAAATAAGGAAATAAAATCCTAATAATAATCCACTATAATTAAAAATTGTGGAGAGAAAAAGTGAAGATGCTTATTGTTTATGTACCTTAGAGCAAATCCAATGGTAATGTCAAAATGGCTATAGCTATTGCTATATTTTGGCACCAAAAAGTGCTTTTTGGTGCTAAAATAGAATCCAGTCTCCAGTGGTTGGTTCTATTTTAGCACTAAATTGTTTCAAATTTAACTAACTTTCCTTCCATCTCATGGTTAATTACTATTATTATTATTATTACTATTATAGTTATAATAATAATAATTACTATTATAATTATTATTACTATTATAATAATAATTATTATAATTATTATTATTATTATTTTTTTGTTATTAATATTAATATTATTATAATTACTATTATTGTATTATTATTATTATTAAAATTATTACTATTATTATTATTATTATTATTATCATCATTACTATTATAATTATAATTATTATTAGTGTTATTATTATTTTATTTTTTATTACTACTATTATTATAATAATAATAATAATAATTATTATTATTATAATTATTGTAATAAATTATTATTATTAAAATTAGTACTATTATTATTATTATAATTATTATTATTATTATTATTGTAATAAATTATTATTATTAAAATTATTACTATTATTATTATTATCATTACTATTATAATTATAATTATTATTAGTGTTAGTATTATTTTTATTTTTATTTTTATTACTACTACTATTATTATTATTATTATTATTATTATCATCATTATTGTTATAGGATGACTATAGTCATCCTTGGTTCTATATTTAGAACCAAGTATAGCATTTTGCTACTTTAGAACTAATTATAGAAGTGGGTTGGATTTGAGTTTTTGGCATTTGGTGCTATAATTTGACTATAGAACCAATTATAGCGCCCCCATTGGATTTGCTCTTACAATGTACAATAGAGAACCTTTATATAAGCTAAAGCTAAGGGCAACAATATATTTAGAAAGTATATCAATCATTTATTAGTTATGCAATCCCCCAAATCATGCTTTTAGGATATTTAATATCCTAGAATCCTTTAGAATAAAAATGACACTCCCCCTCAAATTGGAGCATGTATATCAATCGTTCCCAACTTGTTACAAATATATGTAATTTACTAGCTCCCAAGGCTTTGGTAAACACATCAGCAAGCTGTGTTCAAGTATTAACATGACTTGTGGATATAATTCTTCGCATCTTTTCACGAACAAATTGCTATGTGTTTAGTCCTTTCATGATACACCGGATTAGAAGCAATGTGAAGAGTTGGCTCGTTATCACACCAAAAATTGCATTGGTACCAATTTGTTGAATCCTAGTTCGGAATGCTTCATCCAAATGAATTAACACGAAACATGAGCCATTGCTCTATATTCTAATTCATATTGGACACAATACAACATTCTGCTTTTTACTCTTTCATGCTACGAGATTTCCTCCAATAAATAAGCAATACCCTATAGTAGACCTCTTATTTGATGGGCCTCTGCCTAATCTGCATCTGAGAATCCTTGCTCTATTATATCCATTATCATGAAATACCAATCCACACCCTGGAAGCACCATAGATACTTCAATATCCTCGTAACCACATCCCAATGTGAGGACCCATAATAGGATAAAAACTGACTTGTCACGCTGACAGGGAAGACAATGTCTGGTTGTGTGACCGTAAGGTAATTAAGTTTTCCCATAGGTCTCTTGTATCTTTCTGGATTTTCCAAGAGGTCTCCCCCGTTTGTTCTTAAATTATGACTTGTATCCCCGGGTGTGTTAGCTAGTTTACATCCTACTAACCCAGTCTCCTGCAAAAGATTTAAACTATACTTTCTTTAGACAAGCATATAACCTCCTTGATTGAGCCACTTCATTCCCTAAAAAATATCGCAACTTTCTCAATTCCTAGTGTCAAAATTTTGCATCAAGGCACAATACCTTCTTTGTCATACTCTGTAATACAATATCGTATAAATACATAACTAGTAATATTCGCCCTACTGAAGTTTCCCGATGAAACACTGAATGATCACTAGCATATATGGTCATCGTCTCCATTTCTCCATTATAATCGGTCATAGATTCTCGTCCATAATTTAGTACACATGAAAGCCTTAAAATTCATCTGCAAATCCGTTTTAAGAAAAAAAAGTCAATTTGTTGAAAGAATGAAAAAGATTCTGGCGTGCTCAAACTATGGAAAAGCCACACTTGCGCCCATATATTAGCTGCACTCTTGGATCTGGGAAGTTCAAGCATAAGAGCTTATCAATGGCGCATAAAACTCTCAGTCCCTTGTTCTTATTCACATTCGCTCATCAATGTTGGATTTTATTTTGAGCATTTGTAACATTCTATTTGCTCTTTTGATTTGGTTAATTGGTACAATTTGAACAACCTTTGTAAATCTGCCAAATCATGCCAATGGAGACTGTTTCAATCCATACAAAGATTTCTTCCAAACTAGACTCCTCCTGAGCAAAAACCCTGGAGGTCATGTACACAACCTCATGTAAATCACTATGGAGAAATGTATTTTTAACATCTAACTGATGTAAGGGCCAATGATAAGAAGTTGCCAGTGAAATCAACAAACGCACATAAGCAATTTTTGCAACAGGAGAGAATGTCTCAGAATAATCAACACCATAAATTTGAGCATATCCTTTAGCAACAGTCTAGCTTTTAAGCAAACAAGAGATCCATTAGGATCATTTGCATCCAACTACGGATGTGTGAGGAGGTAGCATACTAAATCCCAAGTACCATTTTTCTCTGAAATCATCATTTCTTCCACCATTGTCGCCTTCCAATCATAATGAGACAATGCTTGTAAGATAGTTTTAAGGATAGAATGAGATGTAGTAGATAAATAATTTGAAATAGGATGTTGGATGCAATTGCGCTTACCTTTTCGAAGGGCAATAAACTTAGGCATCTTAGAATTTTCTGATGAAGAAGATGAAATTGATGGAACCAGATGGGCAGGAGGGACTATATCTAATTGAGGTCAACGAGAATATACATACCGAACGTCTTGGGTAGGACGAGATAAAGACATGATTACATAAAAGGTGGAACATTCAATTATCTTGCGATAATAAAAATAGTGAAGGAGACAAAAAAGAACTAAATGAGGTATATTCCCATTTAAAATAGATGAATGCATGCGATTAATTAAATAACATGCTGTAAGAATCACATTTGCCCATAAACCCTTAAAACATGCATCTCAAAAAACAATGCACATGCAACTTCTATAAGATGTCAAGTTTTCATCGAGACCATTTTGTTGTGGTGAATTTGTGCAAGAGGATTGATTAACCATATCATGTTGTGCCATAAATGTACTGAATGGAAAAGAAAAATATTCGAGTACATTGTCAGTTCTTAAAACACGAATTGGAATACCAAATTGAGTGGCAACTTCAGGAACAAAATTAGTGAAAATAGATAATAATTTAGAACAATTTTTCATTAGATAAAGCCAAGTAATCCTCGAATAATCATCCATAAAAGTAACAAAATATTTAAATTCTACTTGAGAAGTTATAGGACAGGGACCCCAAACGTCATAATGAACTATATTAAATGGGTTCAGACCGCTTACTAACTCTGGATGGGTAAATCGTCCATGGTTTAAAGTAGTGGTAGCGGCCTATGTTTCAGAAGGTTATTTTTTGACTTGGTATCGGTTTTGGAAATATGCACCGTTAGATAGTTAGGAGCTTAAAAAAAGTAAAAAAATAATGGAAAAAAGTTCTAAATAATAGGAACAAGAAAATGAATCAATTAAGTTCACTAAAAACACTTTCTAGTGCACATAACATTGTTCAAATCATAAAACAAATATCTCACTTATATGTTTAATTAGTTTTGCATTTGAATAAATGTTATATTGATGCTGTCTTCGCTCAAATGATTAAGCACACATGACTGATATAATCTAAGTTCAACTTTACTAATTTAACTAGGTACTATATAGGTATAATTTAATTATGATTTAAGTACAATTTAGCTTAACTAACAATATACCAAGTACATTTTTTAATAATTTTTTGAAGGCAAAACTAATAATTTAGCCACTGTAGTTGGCACGTTTTACTAAATACACTACTGAACTTTTAATTTTTCAAATTACCCCATTGAACTAATTAAAATTTCAAATTAGGTCTTTCCGTTACAAAAATTGGATGGACGTTAAATTGCTTTAGTTTTTTCCTACGTGGCAGCAAAGAAATAAAGCTAAAAAAATATATACTGATGTGGAAATTCCTTCATAATGTGTAAAAAAAACAAAAAATTAAAGAAATGACATGGAATAAAAAATCTCCGTCTCACTCTCTTTCTTCCTCTCCAAACCCTCCTCAGTACCTTCTTCGTCTCTCCACTCCCAGACCAGTGCAAACTTCCCCAATGATTCCATCCCCAATGATTCAAGGCTAGGAAGTGAATTAGACAAAATTCGATTGACCCATATGCCCAAAAGCCTTAGATACCCGCCGTACCCCGAGAATCCATTGATTAAGCAGTATAGCGTCGAGTACTGGATCATGGGTGATTTGATGACCCCTGAAAAAACTGCAACTCCGGCGACAAACACAGTAATCAATCCAACAATGTAGATAGTAGGACAACCCTTCCAACGCTAGGTGTCTTGTCTCGTGGCTCAATCCTAACAATCGTCGCCACGAGGTCTCAGATCAGAACATCCGGATCACGAATCTCGAATCTCAAAGCCTCTCCGCTTTGAGAGACCTCGCAAGTTTTTCTCCTAGTCGACTATAGAATCACTAGCTTTCTGGAGCTTATCTGGCGTCGGAATCATTGAATCAGCGGGAAACTCTAGCAAATGAAGCACAAAATTGATGAGTAGGCGACGATGGCGTACTTTTCGATTTCTGAGGAGATCGAATTACAAATATCAAAAAGCTTGACACTTAGATCCAAGTAAAACGAGCGAGAATCGTCGACTGAACCGAACGACGAGGTATGCTTAGTGATTAGGGTTTGAGCGTCGACGTGAGTGGAGGAGAGGAAATCGACGGTTAGACAGATCCAAGACAAGCTGATGGACGGCGGAGGAGAGGATCGAACACAAGTATTTGATTTTGATTGGTTTTTTTTTAATGTTTAGTTATTAATGTTGTCTTTTTATTAAGGAAAGTATGTTTGGTTTGACAGGGAGTATATTTATTTGATTAAGATTTGATTTATCTGGATAAATAAATTGGATTTAATGAATGAAAAAATGTTTTAATCAAAAAATAAATTTTTTTGTGTTGCCTTTTATTTTTCATGTCATTTCTTTATTTTTTTAATTTTTTTACAAAGCCGTGACGGAATTTCCACGTCAGTATATATTTCCTTCTAGCTTTATTTTTTTGCTGTTACGTAGGAAAAAATTGAAACAATTTAATATCCATCCAAATTTTTTTAACGGAATGACCCAATTTTAAAATTTTAATTAGTTTAATGAGATAATTTGAAAAATTAAAAGTTCAGTAGTGTATTTAGTAAAACGTGTGACTAAATCATTAGTATTGCCATTTTTTTAAGTTAGACTTAACTAGGTGCTATATTGGTACATTTTAAGGAAAAATTAACTTAACTAAGTATATTTGAAGTACAATATTATATCATTTTTTTTAAGGTATACTTAACTAGGTAATACATAGGTATAATTTAGGCAAATTTATAGTGAAAAGTTCGTTCTCTTTTATTGTCAACATATTCAATTTCATTTTTGGTGGCGTTTCTCCCCTCTACGCTATGATTTCTCCTTTATTTGGTCCGATCACGCTACGTTATGCCGAGTTGTCGAAATTTTGCTGAAAATTAACTTTGTGATTCGTGTAAAGTTGCGGTTGGGCATTGACTGATACCTAATCGACACACCGATGGTTTGACGTACGACCGATACTTCGAACTATGAAGTCATTCGATGATACTTCCCAAATTGACACGACTCTCTAAACTAAACAAGGAATGAAAGCCGGGCATCGACTTCTTCCGGTTAGATAAAGAGGGATGTCCTAATCGACAATGGACTTGAAGTGGTGATGCAATAGTGGATTAGGCAACTATTTTGTCACTCCAAATGCAGACTCATCAAGAAGATATAGGCCCCCGATGCATGGCCTCTACCAATCATTTTTTTCGTTGTAAGACTTGAAAAACACAAGAATCAGGATAAAAGGTGACCGAACAATTAAAAGCTTTTGTCAATTTGCTAACAGAAAGAAGATTAAAGGGAAATTTTGGAAGAAACAAGGTAGATTCGAGAGAGAGAGAGATGTTTAGGCACTCCCTTGGAAAACTCGTTTGCTTAGGAAAATGTCTAGCCACTCCCTAGGAAAATGCTTAGGTGCCTACTCCGCTACCTAGGTCTGCCTAGTAACTTTTAGAACACTGCTCGTGACAAAGTGAAAGATAAATAACCATCTCAAAATAGCTGAGCTCCATACTCAGTCCAGATGTCCCAAAAAATGGATACGATAGTGCACTTCCCAAAGCATCTTTTAGCATCCTTATTTTCCCCAAAACATTTGAACCTTATATGCAGCAACAAGACAATGCATAAATCAGAGATATGACCCATAATCTGTCTCTACATAACGCAAAGGTCTAGCAATAATGCCTTGTGGTGCTTTCACACCGGATAAAGATTATTAGTATTCAGATTTCAGCCTTGGAGTCATGTAATTATTATTATTATTATTTTTGTGAATGAGAATCTGAAAGTGACTTTTAACTCCCTATATTCTTCTCCTCTTTCTTCTACCTAATTCATTTCTTCATCTCTCTAATTTTGTCTTCTCCTACTGTTTCTATTTAGATCTGTTTCAAGGCTAAAATTAAGGATAGACAGTTTGGTAGCTTTAGTCGAAGCCTGGCACCATCTTCCTCCTGACTTTCTTCTCAATCTCAGTCTCAATTTTGCTTCTCTTCTGTCATCTAATTGTTTCTCTTCTACAATATGTTCTCGTAGTCATCAAACTCGGTCTAAATTAAGTTCAAACAGCCCCAAAAAAAAAACAATCAACAAATCAGAAGAAAAGGCTAGCAAATCAATTGCTCTTGGTGTCCTGTTAAGCCTGCAAGTGAGGTTAACATGCAATTACAGTACTTGTTTCAGGTGAATTCCACTCTCATCACACTTGCTTATATCATATTCACATAGCCCAATCATTAGTTTTGATTAAACATCATTCACGTGGATGAGATTGAAAAATACAAGGGAAGGATTGGATAGAAAGATGTCTACAATCTCTCTCTTGATCCTTATATGAAACTGTTCATCATTGTTCTTCGAATTCTAGAAATAATTTTCAGATTTCCTATTCACTCCTATATCAGTATGACAATCCATTGATTAGCCTAGTCAAGTCATTAACTGCCAAATAAATTCGTCAAGCTCAATTTATGTGGAAATTCGTCAAATCTGCAAGCTGAACTCGAAAATGTAGAAATTCCTCACGTACACGTTAAATCTCAGTTTGCATTCATGATCTATTGCTTGACCATATTCATTTTGCAGCACGTCACTAAATCATTCTAGTTATTTTAATCTGTTTGATGAGCTTATATCTTACAAAATTCAAAAGCTTACAGAAAAAGGTCAAAATTTTTTAGTCTGATGTTCACTCTTTACTTCCATTGCTAATTTCTTCATTATATTCGTTTTTGTAACTATAATCTACTCTAGTTTAGATTGCCTTTTTTGTTCCAAATATACGCTTTTTCATTCCTGTTAATAGTCTTATATGGATGTAACTCATTGTTGATCTATTTCTAGATTGTAACAGAGTTAACTTAGTTGGAGCCAACATGTTATTGCAAGGAAAAGGCAGAACAATCCAAATAAAAGTAAAGAAATAATGATGACATGAGGCTGTTTAGTACATATTACATAAATGATAGTGATTCAGATTATCCACTAAACCCATTGGGTAGAAGATGTACGAGCAAGACTAATGCTGTTTGGAGATCCCAAACATAGTGAAAAAGAATGACTGGAGTGGTCACTCTTAGATTTGCTTAGACTTGTCGGAGAAATAGTCAGCTCTAAGAGAATACAAGCTGCAATTACCGCTAGTTCAAAACTACAATTGGATTAAATGAATCTGATCAAGGAATAGGAATTCTCATAGTTTCTTCATGAAGATTTATAGAAAAATCAAGGAAATGAAATGAGGGTTTTGGAAATCCCTTTGGCATACTGGCATGCATGAAATTAGTGGTTGATGAAGATAAGGAAGTGAATACAAACAATCATCAGGATAGGAGGAAAGAAGAAGATGAAAGTGGAGGAGAGGGCAGGAGGATGATAATGTAGGAGGAGAAATGATGATAGTGATCGATCCTCTGAAGGATCAAAATTTGATTAGCGATCTGAAGGTTAACTTGAAGGTTTGGATTTTTTCTTCAGAGAGCAAATGAAGATGAGGATAGAGGGGGTAGTTCCACAAACTCAAACATATGAAGAGGTTGTGTATGATGAAGACATTGGAATAAATTAAGGTATTAGTGCTATGGAACAAAATGTTGTTCAAAATTTGGATTTTTGAAGTCAGAAGGATGACTACCAAGAGTTGAGGACAATGAGTGTTGAGCCCCATTTTGTAAAATTTAGTGAGTCATTGAATCCCCGTATGATGAATCTGTATCTTGAACCCATATCCTTTCTTCTCAGCTCTTCTCGAGGGAAAAGTGCACACTGTGTTGGATTGCAACTCCTGAGCCTTGGAAGGACAATAAACACTTGGTTTTGATGAATTTACACTTTGAAAAGGAAGAATGGAGACCAAGTAGGTGTTCAACTGAGGAAATTCCTGGAACCCTAACTAAGAATGATGAGTTGAGGGAAGAAGGGGAACTGGTTCAAGGAATGAAAGTCTCTACACATGATGTTGTAGAACCAAGCAAGGCACAAGTGGTTCATGGCAATGAAAGGAAGTAATCAATAATCTCTACGTGTCCAGATTGAAGTAGCATTTCCCGTGCCTTAAAACCTAGCACTAGTGATAGTTTAGGCTGTGTGCTTGAGCTAACCATTAAAAGGAGTGATCATGTAGCCTTTGGACGCATGATTGTTAGTGTATCTAGTTACCGTCATTGTAAAAGAAGAGTGAATATTGAAGCGTCTTAACAATAGACTGGATATATCTCGATTTGGAAACTGTGATTAATCTTGGAAGAAAAGGCTGGTGAAGTATAAAGTCTGTGATTTAGAGGAAGAAGATTGGCAGATGCATTATGGAACCATTGTTGCTAAACTAAATACAGAGTAAAATGACAAATGCAAGCATACAAATTCTGATATCATTTTGAAAATGGCAAAAAGGGTAAATACCCCTCTCTAGTTGTCACATTTTCAGCATTTAGCTATTAAACTTTAAAAATATGCAATCAACCCATTAAACTATTTAAAATTTTATAATTAACCATTCTGTTAAATAAATTGGATGTACGTTTGTTTATTGTCTACATGACATTTTTATAAAAAAGAAGAAATTTTAACAAATGATATGAAATTTTTTTTTATCACTTTATCTTCTTCATCTTTCATCTTCCTAATATACCAATGGTGGCCGGCTCCGCTGGATCTCTTCAACGATCGCCACCCGTGTTTTACAAAGATTCATCGCTAACGTCTCTTCCCTAGCCACCATCTACACTCCATAGCCAACGTCCGTAACTAAAATCATATAACCCATCTTCTAAATATTTTTATAATTGTAGATGTATAACTAAAAATCACAACTTTTTTCATAATATATATGTGTGTGTACCCCATTTGAATTTCAAAAACTCTGTTTGGATCTAAAGTAACAAGCATCGGGAGTTGTGCATGTTAAATCTGGTGATTTAAGTTCAAATTGAAACCCAATTTTTTTCACCAAATTAGTTGCAAGGAAAATGTTAAGATGAAGGTCACCTGTATTTAGACGATGCAGGGAGATGTTGAAGAGAGAGAGAGAGAAAAGGTCAAGGAAAAAAAGAAAAGAAATGACGTTGAAGAGAGAGGAAGAAAAGGTAAAGGAAAAAAAAGAAAAGAAGTTAAAGTTCTTTTTCTTAAGAAATACTTCTTGCATACGTGGCTACTAAATCCACAAGAATTGGCCACTTCAGTTAATGTTTTCTTTTTCTTTTTTTATTGTTTCCACTTATAAAAATAAGGTTCTCAATTTAACACCCGTTCAATTAATTTAACAGAATGATACAATCATATGTTTTTAATAATTTTAATGGGTTGATTACATATTTTTAAAATTTAGTGGTTAAATGCTGAAAAAGAGAAAACTACAGTGGGGTATTTGCCTTTTTTGCCTTTTGAAAATTATATAAGATTGTTGTGGATGCACTCAAAATTACAGAAGTTGTTTACAGCCAGCCGATGCAAGAATTCGCAGCATTATTTGCAAACAAGTTAGAGTTACAAAAATCACTGTCATAGCCACTTAAAACTTGAAATTGCCATAGAAGTGAAGCTCTTAAGGAATATGGTTTCACCCAGTATTACTTGCAATGCGGTTCATTTGGTTCGTGGAACCAATACATATACTTGGTACGCTACATAGGGTAAAACGTGGTAGGCTAGGGTGACTTTATATGAGTTGTTATACTTGGGATTTCTTTTAGATGCTAAATGCAATAAAACCGAGTCTGCAAAAGATTTTAGTTTAATCAACAAGTTGATTATTCTCTAGATAGTTTAGTACGAATATGATGTTTGAACATTCAATACTAAGTTAGAATATTAATATTTGTGCAACTATTGGTAAAACAAACAAAATTTTTTTTGTTAAATTTAGAGTATCGGTAGGTTAAAGTATATGTTTGGGAATACAATTACCAATACTTGGTTTGCTAGGCGAATAAGAGTCCTTGGTAACTTTGGTTTCACCAAAGTTGTATTGGAGAACTTGCATTCATTGGAGGAGTCATTAAAGATGATTTTAATGTGTTGTCCATTGACTTACTTAGAATTTACTACCAGCAGAAGGGATCCAAGCACAGATAGGTAGTTGAGAATTTATACAATGAAGTCCTCCACTTCAAATCAAGAGTTATATTCTTTATTTGGACAAGGTACCTCAATGGTTCTAGTGTTAAGGATGTTTGGGGGTTTGAAAGAATCTCTAAGTTTTTGGTACTAGTTTTGATCTTGCTGAATGTGATAAGAATTTGGATACTCCAAAGAGACTCCCTGAAGTCTAGCAGTGGTTGAAGCAATTTCAATAAGGTCTGATCTTCAGTACTTAATATTTTTTAAAACAAAAAGTGGTGTCGTGCTTGCAGTAAAGATGTTTGAGTAAATTGCTTGGTTCTGACTACATCATTAGCTACAAGAAGGGAAAAGGAAATACAGCCTCAGACTACGTATCAATTAGATGGAAGAAGATAGGTCCTTGGTGAAAGGAGTAGTAAGTGCTGAAGTTAATAAGAGGTTTATCAAATTAGGGGATGTTTGATTACCACTTAATGTATCTGAATGATTGAAGGTCTGAATCGCTAAGCCATTCAGCCTGTTTGTTTTGAATAAAAATGATCTTAATGGGTCTTAACTGTGCGAAAAAGCTAAATTTCTATGGCTGAATTGGTAAGGCTAACGTCTTGAATGAATTTTTACGTAATTATCTTTTACACAAATCAAAATATTACCCTATGTATCCTATTTTCCCAAATCAGACTTCACTCCTTCCTACGCCATATCCTTTACAATTTAACATTGTTCAACCGCGTTGAACATGCTCGTTTTTCTTCTTCTCCGTTCTTCTTATCGGCTACCTTTATTTGTATTTCAAAATCTAAATGGAAAGCAACAGATCAATCATCCAAAAGCATGATGATTAGAGAATGAAACATGTATATTAATTCCTTCCCCTTTTACTTAAGACAATGACTTGTGGAGGTTGGGTAGGGAGAGGAGGGAGAAGGTATTGATTTGCAGATTTGGACAGAAATTTGGGAGGGGGAGGAAGAATAAATATTGGTTATGGTTCCTATTCGTTTTACAGTCTATCCCCTCTCAATAGTAAAGGGGAGTCCAACTACTTACTGCCTTTCAGTTTTATTAAACAACCCCTTAGTAGGTGTCATGTGCAGGAGTTGGTTATTTTAGGAGTATGTTAGTCTAGTGCATTATAGTGAAACCTTAGCATTGACTCATTGAGTAGTATAAGTTGTATAAATAGGTTGACTCATTAATTCCATTCTAATTTGAATTTTAATGAGAGATATGGCTTGCTCCATTATCTATCCAATCTCTCTTATCTTCTTTCCCAAGTTCATATTATTTTCTTATTAAATTTCTTCCTAAACTCTCTCTAGTTCTGTGTTAGCTCCAAATTCATCTGCTAACTTTGATCACTAGTTGAGATTATTACTGCATCTGGATTGAAACCGAGTTAGGATCTAGGGTTGATCCTGATACATTCTCATATGTTTATTCTCTGTCTAATGGCAATGTCTTAACATCTTAACATTTTTGATGTTTTTCCCCCGTTAAAAGTAATTTTTTGTCATTAAGTATGGGGACGGCTGTGGTGATTTTTGTTTGGTGTGGTGGGTGATGTTTGATTTGTTCCTCTTAAGTGGAAGATCTTGTACTATACTGATTCAGGGGTTTTGGGTTTGGGAAGGATAGGAGGATTCTTTTGAGATGTGTTTTTTGTGCCATTTTGTGAGGAATTGGCATGCTAGGATATTTTGTGGTCAGAAAATGAATCTCAATTTACTTTAGGTTAGTGTCTGTTTTTTCATTTTTGTTCCCTTTCATTGGACTCATGCATTGGGAGCTTTTTGAGGATTTTCTTTGTCAGAGATTCATAGGGACCTTCACCAATGGCTGGATGTTATTTCACTCATTTTCTTTGCTTTCTTTTGTTTTTTTGGGAGGACTTTTTATCCTGCTCATACTTCATAATTTTTTATCTCTCCTTTTCTTTTATCAAAAAAATAAAATAAAAATGAAGTACATCAAACTGGCATATAACTATATGAGCTGATTCACTAAAAAGTTCAATCCTGATTTGTGTACTAAGGTAGCCTTCATATAAGTTAAAGTTGTACAGGTTGGCTGATATTTATTGCTATTGATTTCTCTCTGTTGCTATTCTTCTGTCTGGTTGCAGCTGTTTTTTTTTCTTTCCAATTATATGTGCTTTTTAGTTCATTGTTCTGCTCACTAACATTGCGTTACATCTTTCTTGATAGGTGTTGGAGTAGGATTTACGTCTGCTTTGATATCCTTTTGAATGGATTGTTATATTTGAACATTAAATTTACATGAAACTTTTAATATGTAGTTTTTAGAAAGTTCTGTGAATCCTTAACCCCCAGAACCTTTTTAAGTATGCAGGTTTGGACATTGACAAGTGAGTATTTTTATTATCTGTTCATATTTTAATTTGCATTTATTTTTGGATTTGATAATGATAATCTTTCTGTTAATCTTGCTCAGTCTTCAGAACTTGGAGTGCTGTCTCTTTGTTCTTTTCCCTTATTTCTCGTAAGCTACTCCTTGTCAATGCTATTTAATTTTATGAAATTTAAAGCGTCTCTTGACACTCGGTATATGTTTTATGTTGTGCATTCTTCATTTAAGGTACATGCTAGCAGAAGGACTTGGCCTGTCTGGTATTGTATCAATATTGTTTACTGGAATTGTAAGTGAGCACAGATGGTTTTGCTGCACGAAGTTACCTTTTATATGTTCAAGTGTTGTGATGGAAACATAAGTGATGTTTTGTTTTAGGTTATGAAGCATTATACTTTCTCAAACTTGTCCGACAATTCTCAGAGATTTGTATCTGCATTTTTCCACCTGATATCATCATTGGCTGAAACATTTGTGTAGGGAAACTTTTTCTTTTTGCTATATTCTTTGTTCAGTATCTTTATTGCTTTCATAATTTTAACTTCCTATTTTCATTTGTTCGGCTGTCCTACAGATTTATATACATGGGTTTTGATATTGCCATGGAACAGCATAGCTGGTCCCACATCGGCTTCATCTTTTTCTCAATTGTATCCTTCAGCCAGTAGTGATAACCATAACCACTGACTTTTTTTCTTTTTCCGGGGTTTACCGAAGACAATTGTTGTTTTTCCTTAACTTGCTCCATGATTGTCTTAGTTATTCATTGGAGTTGCCAGGTATGCTTAAGCTCGTATCCATTAGTTGAACCCTAATTACAAAATCGAGTTCTTGATTATTAGGGTCTCTTTTAGCTGCCTTGTGCTTCCTACTTTTTTTTTTAATATTTATATATACATATATATTGTATATATAAATGCATGTTGGCACAATACTTTTAAGGTTAAATTGCACATAAAAAAACTCTTACCCCACCCCACCTTCCCCGGGGCTCATGGTAATGTTTGGAAAAGGGCAAGATCCATTGTAAATAAGTGTTTTTTATGTGCAAGAACTAAGAAGGATCATTTGCTACAGCGAATTTGTTCATGAGGGGGGTCACGGTTTATAGGACTTTACACCTACATTTCATTTTTTTTGTTTTAATTTTTAAATTCACCTGCTTATTCTTTAGTACTCGTGTAATGGGATAATGCTCTCTTTTGGCGTTGTATATTAATAAAATAAATATTTTTGTTGTTGTGCAGAGCGGCAAATGTATTTTCTTGTGCATATTTGGTGAATTTGGTTCGGCCTGTGCATCGAAAAATACCTTCAAAGCATCAGAAAGCACTGTGGTACAGCGGTAAGTTGAAAACCTAGTGGTTGTTTGAGCATTTACTTTTTCAGTGTTGATGGGATTCATGAATACTATATTAATGTGCATCATTAGGACTTCGAGGGGCTATGGCTTTTGCCCTGGCTCTGCAATCAGTTCATGATCTTCCAGAAGGGCATGGTCAGACGATATTCTCCGCAACCACTGCAATAGTTGTTCTGACAGTAAGCAGTCTGATTTGGTCTATGCAGAAGTTGCAAAGGACTTGCGTTTATTATACTTTAACACTTGGTTTCTCAGTTTATGCACTTTATCTGTTGATGGATGATTCTGTTTAGTAATTTCTTAAGGTTACCTTTGTGACCTTGTGTTTTTTGATGATCATTTATGTACTTTTTGAGTTTGTTTAAAACCCTCATCTGTTAGGTTGCCGAAAGTTTTTTTTCTATATGTTAGTTTTCTCAAGTAGCTTGGATTTTTTGTAATGTAATAGGAGCCATTAGACTTTGCTTGATGATACCCATAGTTTGGAGTGTATACAGATCATATATTTTTTTTCATAAGTTTTCTAGTGGAGAACTATATAATACACAACTTTAAATGACCAAACTTGTGACTTGTAATGTGTTGTTGAGTGTTTTACTTTTCCAGCAGGAATATGTACTTCCTGGCTGTTACTTCTGTGATGTTTTCGGAAAATAATTTCTATAATGTTGAATTTCTAAAAAAGATTGAGGATATGTGCTAATAAAAGAATCAAAGATTCAAATGTAGGGAACAATGGTAAAGTTTGTTAGTTGAACAAATATGTGCTACTGGGCCATTTTTATTCGTTAATTCTTTGATCTTCATAAACTTGAATTTTATAACCATTTTGTAGATATTTGAGCTAACTTTTGGGATTATTCTCTTACAATTTCACTTTTTGGGACAAGATTAATTTTCTAGGGGTTTCTTGTAGTTATTGGATCTCTTTTCTCATAATATCTTTTTCATTATCCAACAAAAAATATGTCTAGGAGTAGCCTAGCCAGTATGAGTTCGTGTCCTCAAAACGCTTTAGAACATCAGTCCTAAATCCTAACACCGAAATATGTGTGTGGTGGACTTTTTGATAGTTTTCTAGACAGATCTCCGTCTGTTGCTGACTTGAATTTATGTTTAGATTGAATATTTAAAGAAGAAGAATAGGGCGAGGAAGAAACAAAGAGCTTTCCTGAATTTGTTCTCTGTCCACACCACTTGACTTGATATATTTTAGGGTATTTTATATAAACACCCGAGGTTTACACGTTATTTTTCAAATTAAGGACACAGGAAAAAAATTAAAAGGAAAAACAAGATCTTCATGAAAGCTTGCAACCCAGTGTACATTTTCAGGTCATTTGTCTTGATCTACTTGGTGTCGGCGGTCTATTAGTAATGACAATGTCTTTCCTCTTAAATTATGGTTATTTTTGGATATGCTTCTTCCTATATTTTGCCTCTAACCTCATGATTATGTTGCAGGTTTTACTGATTGGAGGTTCAACGGGAACCATGCTGGGAGCCTTACAAGTTGTAGGTGATGGGCATGCTGGGCACTTAGGAGAAGTGAGTTTTTAAGATGACATTGCTGCTAGTTTTGTTTATTGAGTTCCCAAAATTAGCCATTAATTGACACCATTTCTGTATATATCACTTTAGCTTTATTCAGTTGTATTATTCTACAATACCAATTTTTGTGCTTTAGGGTTGTTAACGCTAAGATCCGTCCACGCGCTCAATCACCAAATGACGCGTCAATTCTTGTACAAAAACAGAAAATCACACTGAGGAGGCTGACAACTTGGGCCGTCGGGGGATAACTCCAGTGTGAGAATAAGTACAGGTCGGAGAAAAGGTTAACAATGGAGGCACAATGTAGCTTTAGTACCTATGTTAGACAAAGTGTCATTACCTGTGAATTAGGGTATAGCTGTGCATTTATAGCTGATCACACTTAACGTCCTGTCCCCTAAGGACTTCATATCAAGTCAGTTACCATACTTGGATAGAAGTCAATCTCCTTAAAAAGGAGAAGTCGAAGTCAATCCGGATTGTTCCCATAAAAGCAGGAAGTCATACATAATCAAAACTATAGATTTCTTAAAAGTTAAGTCTCCTAACTAGAGTATACCGCCACGTGGGAAAATTCCACCACGTAGGATAGATCCCATTGAATTTAACTGGGCCACGAAATCATGTCCCAACATTGCCTCCAACTCTCTTGTTATAATAGACTTATAATAAGAGTACACAAATAAACAACGAGCCTTTATTGCTGAAGCCAAACAACCCCTTCCATGCGACTTGTCAAACTAGACCACATTATCATCAATACCAGCCGTAGTTTGGGAAACGTGCCAACACGAAAGGTCACATCAAAAACCCATTCCTCCCAAAAAAAACCGCCATTCTCATTTCAAATCCAAAATCATCCAAAAGGCACCAATTTGTTTTCTCTCGCCACTGCAACAACTTTCTCCGGTTAAACACCATCAAACCTTAACAAATTCCGATCAAAAATGCAAGACAACACCACTCAAGCTACCATCTCCACCACTCAACCCACTGTTGAACCCTTCTCATCTTCTACTCAACCCACAACTGAAATTGTCCCCACCGTCGCTACTATTACCCAAAACACAGAATCTCAACAATCCCAAAACGCCGCCACCATCGCTCCCACCCCTCCATCCTCAACCACGCCATCACCTGCTCGAATTGATGGCTAAATCGCCAAAATGAAGATGCAGGAGTACTCATCAGAGAAAGCCTATTCTCACAATAATACTCGATCCTCCATCAGTAAACAAGCCCTTCAAGAAAAACGCTAACAATACCTCATCCTTGAACAGTACGAACTTCGCGTACCAAAACTTCACGAGAAGATGTATCGTTGTCCAGATGGTTGGACCGCCGTCCCCCTTTACACACTAAAATATGGGGCTCGATTCCCCCTTTATGAGTTAGTCTCCACCTTACTTGGTTCCGTCGAAATTGGGTTCGCACAACTAGTGCCGAACTCCTACATCCACCTCATCTGCTTCATTACTTTCTGTCACGAATGCGGTGTCCAACCCTCCGTTGATTTATTTTTTGCTCTATTCACCCTGAGTTGATCCAAAGAACCAGGATTCTGCCAGCTAAACAAACAACCGAACAAACGAATCTGGATAAAAAACCCTTCAGCAACAAGGGGTGGCATTCACACTGGATCTACATCAAAGGCCCAGACACCCACCTTCTCCCGAGTTGGGTCGGACGCTCAAGGGCCAACTTTGTATTCAACAAGTTCCCCAAGGATCGTGTCGATGAATTTAGGTCCTTTGCCAAATTTCTATAGAAGAATGGAGCATGAGCCTAGTAGCCGACGAGTCCTGGCTACACAACCATAAACATAAGTTCCGAACCCACTACCTTCCTATAAAACACATTTATTATTTTCTAACTTTCATCCATTTACAGTGTGCCTTCTCAAACCGACAACAACCACTGAGGTTGACCAATCATCTGTTGCTGCAACATGTCCCGAAACAACAGACTCGTCCAAAAAGACAACTCCCCAATCGAACCAGCTAACCGAAACCAATCTTCCCGATGCCGGAACTTCCTCCCATCAAAACAAAACCAACCACCATCATCCCGACCCCTTCCTTCACTGAAAAAAGCCCCTTAGAAATGACAATTGAAGAAAGGAACACCGTACTTAAAAAGAAACAAAGGTTAGTAAAGGCATCCACCAAAAAAACTCATGTCGAACCGTCTCAAACTATTTCTCCAGAACCGGTCAAATCCCTGAACCCAAAACTATTCAACTTGCCGAACCCGAACCTATGCCCTAATCACCGAACCCATACAGATCCAAGAAAAATGAAAAGAACATGAAGGGCCGTCTTCTAAACCGCCCGCCAAAAAACCCTATATTGAATTGACCTTCGAACCTCAACCACAACAAACAACTCACTAAACAACTGGACCTCCTACCTCCGCCCAAGCACGGAAGGCTTTTGCCTTGATGACTATATGGCCGGAGGACCCAACAAGCTTCCCCTTCAACCTTTATGAAAACTTCGCTCTTCCTCACGACGACGATAGATTCGACGAGCTCACCCCCCCAACAATTAATCTGCGCCAACGCCATGCATTAGGGTCGGGTAAATACAACCATTCATCATACTCTTCTCGAATAACTTTTTATTATATTCTAAGATACTTTTTATTCCAGGCCAATGCCAATCTTGTTCGAACCCTTCGTCGACTGTCCAAAATAACTGCCAAAGAAGAAGATCTGGAGGCCGAAATCGCCCGCCTTCAGCTCAGAGTTCAAGTCGCGATGTCCGACCTTGAAAAGGGAACGAAGTCTTTACGCGAACACCACTTTCTACTGCCAGGAGCGGACAGGCGAGCTGAAGGAAGTAAAATGGAAGTTCTCCCAACTGACCGAACAAAAGAAACAACTCTTGGTAGATCGAGCCGACATGAAGGAAAAGAACAAAAGATTGAAGAAGGCCGCTACCCTCCAGAGTCGGGTAAAGGATATGCACAAAAAGATGATGAACTTGTCAGGGCCGGCGACGCATTGAAGAAGGAATATGCTGAACTTAAAAGCCAAGGCCTTCCTATGACTGAAGCTGCCTGACAAGAAGTCATCGATTAATATAAAAGGTACTCCGAGCTGATTAAGGCTATAATGACCCAGTTTGGCGACGGTTTCCAAAGCTCAAGGGTGATGGATAAGGCCAAATTGTTAGCAGTTGGGCTCGACCACAACATTCTTGACTACGGTTAATCATTACTTGTACTTCATATTGTTTCTCTTCTATTAGACTTGTAAATGCGCATTCAATGAATTAAAATATACCTTTTTGAATATAGGATGTCAATGACAAACTAACTTTATTGATGAATTGATAAGTTTACATGGCTGCAAAAAATAAAACAACATAAATTACTGATAGTACTTCCGAAGTCTTTCGACATATCAAGTATTTTTTATCTTTGAACCAGCCATACCTCGAAGTCGATAAGTACCAGGCTTTGGGACACCAATAACTTCATAAAGACCCTCCTAGTTAGGCATAAGTTTTCCTGTATTCTGAGGGGTAGAAGCTTCAGCCTCCCGTAGCATTGGATCATCGACCTCAAACCTCCTAAGTTTAACACTTCGATTGTAGTGTCGAGCAGTCTTGCGCTGATAGATTGCTAACCGTACTAATGCTGACTGTCGAACCTCCTCCAACAGTTCCAGATTAAGCCGAAGCCGCTCGTTGTTGTACAACTCCTTATACTGACTAGCCTGAAGAGAGGGAGACCCGATCTGTACTGGAATGAGGGCATCAGTCCCATAAGTCAACCTGACCGGCGAATCTCCTGTTGTCGTCCGAGGAGTAGTCCGATATGCCCACAGAACAATAAGCATCTCTTCTGGCCAACGACCTTTAGTTTTGTCCAACTTCCTTTTGATACCATTAAGAAGTGTTCGATTCGTAACCTCCACCTGACAGGTCATTCCTACAGTTCTGCTAATGGCACAGAATACAAGGACATGTCATTCCTACAGTTCTACTAGGATGAAGGTATCACTAGGCACTTCTCAATCAAAAGAACTCCAGAGCAAAATGGGGTTGCCGAGAGGATGAACAGAACTCTATTGGAACATGCCAGATGTACAAGGTTGAATGCAGGATTGCCCAAGAGTTTCTAGGCTGAGGCAATCACCACAACGTGTTATCTGATAAATCGATCTCCTTCAGCTGGAATTGATTACAAAATCCACGAAGAGGTATGGAGTGGGAAACCAGTTGATTTTTTTGTGATGAAAATCTTTGGTTGTTCAACTTATGTTCATCTGCCAGTCGAAGAGCGACAGTCCAAACTTGATCTAAGGTCAAAAGAGTGTATTTTCCTTGGATATGAAGATGGAGTCGAGGGATACAGGTTATGGAATCCATTATCCAAGAAGAAGGTTGTCAGCAGAGATGTGGTGTTCAATGTGAAACACATGCTGAACAAGTCCGAGAATGAAGAATTTGCAGCAGGTGAGTTGCAGAAACACTCAGTTGAGGTGGAGCTTCCTGAAGAGATTGAAGATGATCATCTTTCAGATCCCCAAGAGAGGTCTTATAATCTTGTTAGAGATCGGGAAAGGCGAGTCAACAAATCAGTGCAGAGATATGGGTTTGAAGACATGGTTGCCTTTGCCTTAATTGCTGGTAGTGGAGATCCAACTAGCTATCAGGATGCTATTTAGTTCGAGGATAATGATAAATGGGCGATAGCGATGGTAGAAGAGATGGAGTCTTTACAAAAGAACCAGACTTGGGAGTTGGTTCAACTTCCAAAAGGATCGAAGGCTATAGGATGCAAGTGGGTGTTTAAGAAAAAGGAAGCTCGGTCTGATAAAGAAGGTGAAAGATTGAGGCGGAGTTAGTGGCAAAGGGATTCTCTCAGAGAGAGGAATCGACTACAATGAGATCTTCTCACCAGTTGTGAAACACACATCGATTCGGTTGATCTTATCTATATCACAGGATATAGAGTTAGAGTAGCTTGATGTGAAAACAGCTTTTCTGATTTAGAAGAAAAGATCTACATGAAGCCGCCTGAGGGGTTTATTGAACCAGGGAAAGAGGGCTTAGTTTGCAGTTTGAAAAAGTCTCTCTATGGTTTGAAGTAGTCCCCAAGACGGTGGTACATGAAGTTTGACAACTTCATGGTGGCTCATGGTTACTCTCGTTCGGAGTATGATCATGTGTATTTCAAATCCCTTGATGTCTCTCTAGTATTGTTGACGTTATATGTCGATGACATGTTGATAGCAGGAAAGAGGAAGTCAGATATTCTTCAGCTGAAGAATTTGTTGAGCAGTGAATTGACATGAAGGATCTTGGGTCAGCCAAGAAGATCCTAGGTATGGAAATTCACAGGGATCGTCAGGCAAGAAAGTTGTGGCCAACTCAGAAAGGATATGTGCAGAAGGTCTTGGAGAGGTTTAACATGAACAATGTTAAACCAGTTAGCACTCCGTTGGCAACACATTTCAGGTTGTCTTCATAGTTGAGCCCACAGACAGAGGATGAGGTGGAGTATATGTCCAAAGTACCGTATTCAAATGCGGTGGGTTGTCTCATGTACGCCATGATATGTACAAGGCCAGACATCTCAAATGCAGTCAGTGTGGTTAGCAGATATATGGCAAATCCAGGTAAAGAGCATTGGAATGTTGTAAAATAGATTTTTCGTTATCTAGCTAGTACAACCAATTACGGTCTTATGTTTGATCGTGATACTACAAGAGGAGGTGAGGTTCTGAGGTTTGTTGATTCGGATTATCTTTGGAGACCTAGATGCAAGGAGATCTCTACGGAGGTTTGTATACACTTTTTGTGGAGGATGTATATGTTGGAGGTCAGGGTTGCAGTCTACGGTATAATTATCAACAACAGAGGCTGAGTATATGGAATTGACAGAGGCAAGCAAGGAGGCTTTGTGGCTTAAGGGACTAGTTGAAGAACTAGGTTTCAAGCGAGTGAAAAGATCCAAATTCAAAGGTGATAGTCAAAATGCAATTCATTTAGCAAAGAACCAGGTGTTCCATGCCAGGACCAAACATATAGATGTTCGGTATCACAAGAGTCGTAAGTGGCTGAACAATGGTGACATTGCAGTTCGCAAAGTTCACACAAAGGAGAATGCCGCAGATATGCTCACAAAGTCAGTTACAACAGAAAAGTTCAAGTACTGCTTGGACTTAATTCATTTCGTCGAATGTTGAGTTCGTGGTGAAGTATCCAAGGAGAGTGATACATTCACAGACACGAAGAAGTTCACAATATTTGAAAAATGGAAGCTAAGGTGGAGATTATTGAAAGTTGTCTTGCATTAGCCTTCCCCAAATTCTCTTCCCCTTAGACCTTGGAATTTATCCTTCCCCAAATTCTCCCCCTCAGACTTTGGAATTTAGCCTTCCCCATTTCTTGTTCTCCTCTTCAGATTTCTCCTATAAAAGGGAGCTTAGGCTCCTCATTTCAACACACCACAACAACAAGGAGCTTAGTGAATCAAAGAGAGTTAGAGAGTGAGAAACTCAGTTAGAGTATTCTGAGAGTAAGGGTGTAGAGAGAAATAAACAGTTAGTTTATTTCTTAGTTGAGAGTTTGTAATCTCCATATTATTTTCATAATGAATTTCTGAGATCTCTCCCCGTGATTTTTCCCAGTTGGGTTTCCACGTAAATTTATGGTGTTATTATTTTATATCTCATACAGTAGTGTGTTTGTATTTATCTTAGTGTATTTGTGTGAGCCTGATTTCTCAACAAGGTCGTACCAAAAAAAGGACGCAAAAAAGGAGGATGAACAAAATTGTTTATATATATAGTATGGATACACACTTAAAAATGTGAAAAAGTATAATTTTTAATTGTATTTGTTCATTTTAACTTCCATATTCTTTCTTTTTTTTGGTTATTTCCATCTTATTTGGTATCGTCTATCATTTATATAATGGAGTTCATCATGCTTGCTGGTGGGGATTGGATTAGGGATTATAATGCATGGGGATTGGATTAGGGATTATAACTAGATGGGGGAAGAATTAAGGATGACGAGGGAAACGAATACACTCAAATGATCTATCTGTTAGTTCTGTCTTCTCATGATCCCATTACAATCATATATACTAACCTAATAAGTTTCCTCAACCAAATAAAACTCTAATATGTTAACAACGTTAACAACTATATCTAATATGATAACTACTAAAATTACAAATCAAAATAAATTAAAGTTAATATTTTAGAATATTCTATTTGCTGGACTCTTCGGCATGGGTTTCCCAAGTATTTTCTATTGGTCCAACCATGTCTTGGAGGCTCTTCATGCATTGGTTCTCTCTATCCAAAAGAACTTGATATTTAGATTTGAAGAATAGCTAAAATTCAATTGAAAGAAAAGATAAATTGAACAAACAAGGAATTCTTTTTGAGCTTCAAAGTTGGCATGTCAGTAAGAGTTTAGTTAGTATTGTCCTTGATAAAACACATTACATGTTGGCACGCCATGTTCTGCATCCTGTTCTTGAAACCTTTTACTCCATGGTTCAAAGTATCGGCCTTTACACTGAAATATTGGCGTATCGGATAGGTATTAGTCAATGCCGAACCACAATCTTGACACGAGTCGTAGAATTAGGAATTGGTCGTGTAAAGGGTAATTTTCGGTGAAATTTTGACAATTTGGTGTAACATAATAGTTTTGGACCAAATACAGGAGAAATCACTGCGTAAAGGGGAGAAACGCTACAAGAAAAAAAAAAGTAAAAAATCAAACACGCTGAAAGCTATACAGGGAGACGATAAAAAAAACAAATATTTCTCTATAAATTATACTTTGTTCCTATATAATACCTAATCAATTATACCTTACAAAAATTGAAAAAAATATTCTACTTAAAATATAATTAGTTAAGTCAAATTGTACCTATATGACACCTAGTTAAGTATATTAAAAAAATGTACTTAATATATAATTAGTTAAAGTTAAATTGTACTTAACTTACAATTAAATCATACCTATGTAGTACCTAGTCAAGAACAACTTGAAAAAAAATTACACTTAAAAATATGAAGTTAAATCAACTTAAATTTTGTAAAACATTTGTACTCAACCATTTGAGCTATAACACGTAAAATTGATTAAACTTTATGAGATGTCTGTTTTATCATTTGGACAATGCTTGCACTAGATAGTGTCTTTTGTGAGATTAATTGATTCATTTTGTTGTTCTTATTATTTAAATTTTTTTATAACTATGTAAAAAAAAAATTGAAGCTAGTAAATAGCTAACAGTGCGTATCGCGTGAAACCGAGTAAAAAAAAGGCCTTCCGAAAAATAGGTCCGGACTTTGAACCATGGTCTGCTCCCTGGGAGGATTTTGCTGGGTTCAAGTGGTAAACAAAGGACATTGTAGTCTCTGAGTCTCTATAAACGTGCCAACAAAAAAAGTCACTAAATTCCTCTTGGTAACAAGCAACTTTGTGTTAGGATAAATACACCTTCCAGTATCAATCATGAGATAACACACTTATCCTACACAATTTACTCTTGTTTGGAATAAGTTAGCCCGATATAGTTGTGAATCATCTTTCAATCGCCAAAGGACTGCTTAACTAGTATAAGCTTGAGCATCGAAAGCATTAGAATTTCACTCCTTATCCTCGTGTGTTTGGATCATTTTGCCTCGTAGAAAACATCATGTGGATCAGACATGTCTAACACCACTGTGGAACAAAATAAAATGTTGAGTGCGAAATGTCAAAATTTTAATTACGGCGTATAAAGTGTTTTTTCTGTTCAAACTAGGAGGGTGCAAAGTGTCTTTTTAACTCGTGAGACTATGCAAAGTCACTTTAACTCCTTAACTTTGTAAGATATCCCTGGGAAACCACTCTACTATATTTGACCTTCTGTTTCCTCTTCTTTATTATTCAATTGAATCTTTCACTGATAACTAGAACACGATGCTCTAGGTTTCGCAAATGGAAATTCTTAAATTTACTTTTTCAACTGTTTCGAGCCTAGGATTCTTAAGTTAGACATTCTTTTCATCATGGTGTTGGATAAAATTAGTACGGACTAACAATAGCACGGAACTAATATGATTCACTTCTTAAGTTTTTTGTAAGGAATTCGTTCACTGATCCTGAATATGCATTGTACACTAAAAAACACTATAGGTTTAACTTTTATTACTTAAAGGTGAGTGACGATGTTGTTTAAAATATGTATTGTGCCGCATCTATACACACCTTTCTCCTAATTTTGTTCAGTCAACGGTACTTTATTCCGGTAGCAAGCTCTTCATAACATAGTAGCCTAATTCGTTATTTCCTTGATTATGGAATCTCAAAATGCACCCTTTTTCAATTTTAAGGTTTATAAAGCCTTGATGATGTTAAAGCTAGGATTGCTAGGGTTTATTGGTTTAACTTGTCATCTTCTTTGGATATTAGTAGTATTTATGAAAGAAGAGAAAGCTTAATACTTTGATTTCATTTGGTTTCAGAGCTTCGAAGAACACAATGGCTACGTAGCTCCTTCTTATGATGGGGAATCATCATCAGGTAACAGGCTCAAGATGAAACTAAAAGAATTTCATAAAAGGTACCAATTTCGACCTTAGCTAGAACCATCACGTATTTGGTTTAGTAGTGTATAATCTTTTAAAAAATTTCACTACAGCACCGCATCATTTACAGCACTGGATAGAAACTACCTTACACCGTTCTTTACAACTCAAAGTGGAGAGGATGACGAACAAGGTAATATAAATGCTTAGCATGTAAATATCTTACTATAAGTTGTTTAAATATTGATACCTACAGGTTTCAAAAACATTTACTATGCATTAACACTTGATGATCATTGACTTGCTAGGGCTCCTCCATGGGGGAGGTAGGACCAGTTTTGATGGCTTCTATTAACTGATCTGGTAAAGATTTAGTAGGCTGTGTTCTGATGCAACTTGAATCCTTTTCCATTCAGGATTTGGGTTTCCTATTTCAACAAGGTTTTGGCTATTTAATTGGGGTTTCAGGGTCTCTTTATAGAACATTACAAGATTTAGAGAGAATGGAATATCTTTGGAATGAGAACGACTAGGATTTTAAAGGTGCTTGAAAGGGTTGACTAAGAGTTTTGAGATTGACTTTAGCTTAAAAATGCAAAGGTAAAAAACTAGGAACAAGCAAATCTTCAAGCTCATCGGACGCTGCATCCAAATCCTAATCTGCATCATCATCAACAATATTGTGGGATTCCTCCACCGCTGCATCCAAATCCTAATCTGCATCATCATCAACAATATTGTGGGATTCCTCCACAGCTGCAATTTGAACCGATATCATCCCCGTCATCAATAGTACTAGATTTTGGACTGAATTCCTACTTGACCCTTCGTCAATAGTACTAGATGACTTGACACAACCTGCCCATCAGCAACTTGACCCGGAAAGGATCCAAATTATTCAGAACTTCCGAAATAGACTTGATTACTTGCATGAAATTCTCGCTTTTAAAAATTTCATTCATGACAACAGTTCTAAAACACTGATGAATTTTGTTCATCAATACTTTTAAACACACATCCTCAGTGGCGAAGCCACATTAGAGAATATGTGGTCAATTGACCCCACTGGAAAAAAAGTTCTTTTATAATATATGATAAATTTAGAAGAAATTTAAGTGTAATGAATAAATTGACCCCACTGAAATTTTATAAATTTTTTAATATACGGGGTCAAATTTATTTTTTTATAACTTTCTCAATTCCATATTACTTCTACTCCTTTATGTTGTGTTACTCGGACTCGCCCATTTTTGGTGAAGTACCCGTGTCGTCACGACATGGGTACGGGTGTGGGATTCGTACGGGATACGCCACAGAAATCCGGATACGGCTCTTTTAAAAGAATAAGAAGAGTCGCGAGAGGAGGAAGAGAATAGACGCTGTCGTAACCCAAAGGAGAGGAGGAAGAAGAGAAGAGCCGTCTGATATGAGGAAGAGAAGAGCTGCCTGTGACATCTGTTATGAGGAAAACGAAGATTCGCGAGAGGAGGAAGAGATCAGATCTGTATTTAAAATATCTCATGGTAAATTACAGTTAGGTACCCTATAATTTTTAAATTTTTTTAATTTAGTCCCCCAAGTTTTTTTAAAGTTCAAAATAGCCCCTGAAAAATTACATATCAGTCCCTTCAGTTTTTTTTTTCATTTTTGCCCCTATATCTTTATATTTTTGCACTTCAATCCCAAGAGCAAAAAAAACTTGGTGATATCATTAGAAACATTATTGTTAAAAAATCATAACATACCGTATCCCTCTTTTTTAGTGTCCAAATTCGGATCCATATCCGTGTATCCTCTATTTTTTGACTTTACGTATCCGACACCTAGATTCGTACCCGCACCTGACACCCGCAACCGAGTCCGAGTAACACAGCCTTTATGTATGCATCTTCTTCTAATATTTTTAAAATAAATAATAGTCTAATTTATATTATTTTTATAAGATAAGAAATTTAAATATTTATTAACAAATTTGTGATTAGAAAGGCGTATTAAGGGTCAATAAAGGGTGTGTGTATATATATATTACTTGTTATATTAACAATATTGTAACCAAATACATATTTTACATATGCAACCGGCCAAAAAGCACAAAATTATCTAAAAAAATTGGATCAAACCCTCGCCAAATTATTTATAGCATCACAATATTTTGACCCCACTTAGTAAAAATTTTGGGTTCGCCACTGCACATCCTTCCTAGCCTCACTAGTAGAAACCATTTATCTCCTCCCGAAATTTACCAAAAGGAGATTTTCGATGCCTAAAATCCTCAGACGTAGGCACCACTGCCTTCTCTTTTAGCTTAAATTTTTTTGCCTCCTTTTGTGCCTTCTATACCTTGTCCTATGACTTAAGATGTTCTTAACCTTTATGCTCCTTTCCCATGTTTATAATCCTTCTCTTCATTCTAATGGTTGTAATAATGTAATGGTGGATGATTCTTTAGGGGCTCTACTTGGGAAAGGAATTTTGTCAATTCCTTTATATGCTAAGCTTGTTTCTTCCATATCAAATGGTCAAAGGAAAAGATGGGTTAAGGGAGAAATCTTGGTCATTAACTCTTTGATGTGGATGATGGTCGAGACCCTTTGGTGGTATTGGATAGGATCATAGTTGTCACGTCGCCTCGACAAGGCATGGTGGTAGATGACCGCCAAGATGCCTAGGCGATAAGGCGCCCACCATGGCGTCTGTATGGCGACAAGTCGTTTACAGTGTACAATTTATACATTATTTATTTTTCTTTAAAAGGACATTGAACAATGAAATTTTATATACATTAAAATTCAAAACATAGTTACTAACAATATGGAATGCCATTAACACACAATTATGTCAGCTATTTTTTTAAAAAAATTACAGGAACCTAACTAAAACACAAATATACAAACATGGTGAAATTTGTAAAGTACAAAACTTAAGGATTGAACTTAATAGAATACCAAACTATGAGGGACTAAAATGAAATTTTCCCTAAATGATAAGATCAGAATTATGTCCGATTGTACATTAAGAGAAATTGGGGAGGCAGTCGAAGCGAAAGAAAAAAAAAATTGCGATCGGCAGAAGAAAAAGTTGCAAAAATTGGGAAGCGTTTTGTTGCTGTGTGTCGTGTGCATGGCTACTGCTACGTGATTGTTGCAAGGCTACTGCTGCTACGTGATGTTGCTGCTACAAGTCGGAAGTTGTGGATGCTGGTTAGGGTTTCTTCTCTATTTTTTTTAATCGCGTCGCATAAGACTTGAGTTATCTTCTCTCGTTCTTTGAATTCCATGGGTTATAGGTGAAGTTCATGGGTCATGTGTGAAGTCCTTGGTCCACGCGTTGCCTTGGCGACGACTTGTGGACGTCTAGCTTCCAAGGCGAGTGCAAGGCAACCTCCCCAAAAGGCCAGCATCGTCTTGCTACTTGTTGCGCCAGGACGCCTAGGCGACGCCGTGACAACTATGGATAGAATGGGGATTAGGTTGGTTAGTCCAACGGTGAATGATGCCAAGGTGCAAGTCAAGTCTAAGTAAGTTGGGGGTGGCACTAAGAAGAAAAGAAATCAGAGTAAAGAGTTGCAATGACTTCATTTGTCAGTGAATTATGGGAAAAGTTATGTGAAATTTCGAAGCGAGGGGCTCTTACAAAATATTCTTTATGAAGATTGTAAGTTGGAACATGATGTGTAGAGAGGACTAAGGAGCTGATTTATGATTTAAAGATCGAGTCTTTCTTCTATCTTTTGGGGGCATGTGGAGGTATTATTGTCATTTGGGATACTCGATGTGCAATGCGCCTTGAGTCTGTTTTGGGCATTAGTTGGTGTTGCTCATTTAGAGATTACAGGGCATGGGTCTTGGTGGTTTTCTTCTGTGTATGGGCTTAATCGGCCTAGAGGGAGACGAGCTTTTTGGAAGGAATTTTATAATCTTTATAGTCTTTGTACTCCTCGGTGGTGTGTTGGTGGGGATTTATGATTCTCCCTTATTTTAAAACTCAAGGATGAGTATTTCTTGATTTGGCTTTCCTCCATATATTTTTCCTCCAATTCCATCCGGTAGTCAGAATGATTTATCAGAACACATCTTTGTTAGTATTGATCCAAATATATTAATAGACAGTTCATAATATTGAGATCACTTCTACAAAATTTTAGAATCACTAAAAATTTTGCCGTTAAAAATTATCAAGAATTTTTATCTATTAAAATTTTGATAAAATGCACACATGCCCATCTAATGCTGAAATTACTCTCAAATTTGGTGTAGTCATACAAAGTAATAACATAAATATAGTGATAGGTGTCATTCTAAATTATAATACCTGAAAATATAAGTATTTGGTGTAGTTGATGAAATTGGAGGGAAGCTGTATTGGAGGGGAGTTCTCATATTGGAGGTGAGTGATGAGGAGCAATTTAGGGAATTAAGGGATTATCTATTAAATAATTTTTATTATCATTTAGAGATCGTCATCGTAATTATTATTTATGTTGGGAAGATTATTCTATAATTTTATTTATAGTTGATTTGTTTTTTTTAAATAAGAAAAGTTGCCTTTGTATTGGGATTTTACTTTTTTTCAAGTTTATGGTTATTAAAACTATGCAAGTGAAGACCGCTGGGTTTAATCCCCAAGTAGAATGCCTCACCAAGGGAGAGGAGAAATAGACTTAGCTAAGTTTACATAAATCTAAGGGAAGACACTGTTGGTTGAACTTTTGCTTAAGGGTGGGTGGGTGGCGCGTCTGGCTTGGATCGGAAATGTAGCCATTATTTCTTGCTTGAGAGGGGTAAGTTATCCAGGCTGTTTGCTTTCGGTTAAACAACATTTCCCATTTGATAGAGTAGAAACTGCTGTTACTTAAACATCTACTTGATTTGATACCTCTGTTTCACAAGCCGATTTCCCAGATGATAAGTCGGGCATTCCCGGCCCATCAAGTGAAACCAGTGGTTTCTTGGTCACAACCAACTAAAGCTAAAGTTCAATGAAGAGCTTTTTCCACGGGGTAGTCAATATAAACAGGAAATTTGATTATGTTAATTGATATATTGATTTCAAGCCTTGTGCCTTTCGTGGCCTTTCCAACATATTCTCCATACTTGTCCTGCATCAAATTTTGTGGCCTACCAAATTTTCTGGCCTACCAAATTTTGTGGCCTACGTTTGTCGAAGTAAGCTAAAAAATCAACGTCACGAAAATTGTCAAGAAAGGAAAAAAATATTCATTTTACAGTACTCATGGAGGAGGAAGAGGAATTGGAATGGGAAAAGTGAATATGAAACTTGGTACTTTTATGCAACTAATGAGTCCTTCAAAGCACTTAACTCTTTGAGCCTATTTGATTGAACCAAGACTTGTACCGGCTGTTGCTCAAGAGATTGTGATACAGTACCACCCTTACACACCTATTCACGAAAAAGGTGGAGAAAACATGATGATGGTAGAAATCAATTTCTTGACCCAGTCCAATTTGGCCAGTTGTTGGGGCTACAAGTTCAATATCCTGAAGAAGTGGTTCAAGTCCTGCCGTAAAGCATCCCAAGACCTCCACCACTCCACTCAAGCCACTTCAACAACTATTTCCTACTTTCTAGGAGTTTATTTCAGTTTGCTAGCTAAGAATACTCTGGATGTTTAGTATAAATACCCATATAATTTGTTTTAGAAAGGCATATCAGATTATTGATATTGTTATGTTTAGGAGCTTTGTCCTCCATACGGACAAGTTTATTGGTTGTAATTGTGTTTAAGATTCTTGCATGAATTGCTGCCACTATAAGTTTTATCTCTTCCGCTCTATTCTGCTCTTTAACCCCAGCCCCTATCATTTTGGTATCAGAGCACGTTGATCCATCATGGTTAACACTAGATCATCTAACCTCCAAAATGAACCCGCTAACCCAAACTCCACTCCACCAGACAACCCAAATCCTAATAACATTACCCAACAATTATTAGCTATTACTTCCAAATTGAACACCTTAGATTCTTTAGCAGCTAATGTCGCAGCTCTCAAAATCCCACTCGCGGAAAACAGTACCGGTGGATAAAGAAATTCCCTTGGGGCCACATGAGAAGGGAAGGACGACTTGGTCAGAGGGAGATGACGATGACATAGAGAATCCTTGGTGGTTTAGGAGTCCTTCACGGCGCCCTCATACGAAGATGGAATTTCGAAAGTATGAAGGTGGAGATCCTCGTGGGTGGATCCTAAAAGCAGAAAAATATTTTCGATATTATCAGACTCCAGAGGAACTTAAAGTCGACAGTGCTGCCATGTATTTGGAAGGTGATGCTCTCGACTTATTCGCTTGGATTAACCGTGAGCAACCTTGTTATACTGGGAGGAACTAGTCAAAGCGTTGCAGGAAAACTATAGCCCGACAGAGTTCCAAAATCCTGATGAACATCTCTGCAGCATACGACAGACTAGATTTGTTCAAGAATACCGTCAATAATACGCCAAGAGATCATCACGAGTCACAAATTGGCCAGACCATTTCTTATTGGGTGTATTTTTAAATGGACTGAAAGAGGAGCTGAAGGCTAATGTTAGGATTCATAAGCCCAAAATAGTCTACAAAGCCATGCGTTTAGCTCTTGAATTTGAGACCAAACTAGGCCCAATTGGACCACATCCAGCCGACCCACACTATCCCAAGCTTCATTCGCACGAGCTCCTCAACATCGCAATAACCCATATTCAACATCAGTTGCTCGCGATCAACCACGCAACAATTTTTCGGCCACCCAAGCGACGACCCAACCCTTACAATTCCGACCATGGGAAGCGGAAAGACAGAACTGAATGGCTAAGGGCCCCTGTTTCTGGTGTAACGAAAAATTTGCTCCGGGACACCGATGCAAAGAAACGAGCTTCTCTCTAATGGAGCTCACGGACGATGAACTTCCAGCCAGCGTGGAAGAAGAAAATGCCAACAATAGCGAACCACTAGTGGCAGACTTGGCTGAAATTTCGTTTCATGCTATCTTAGGCAAATCTTCAGGCACCACAATGAAGCTTCTGGGTACTATCCGAAGACGCCAAGTTCTGATTTTGATTGATAGCGGATCAACCCATAATTTCATTTCAGAGAAGATGGTTAAAGAAGTTGCACTGCCCGTCCAAAATATTCCTTCTTTTGGAGTTCAAATTGGTAACGTGGACGTGATTAAATGCAATTGCATTTGTCGAGATGTTACGGTACAGCTTCCTGGGTTGACAATCACCCAAGATTACTACCCGTTCGCAATTGGTGGTGCTGATCTGGTTCAGGGTATCAAATGGCTTGCCTCCTTAAATACAATACAAGCCAATTGGAACAAGATGTTCCTAATTTTCCATCTGAACGACAAGCGATATAAGCTCCAGGGAGTCCCACACAAAACACAAGCAAAAGCCTCCTTTCAGTATTTTTCAACAGAGAGCGAAATATCAGGTACTAAGCCTATCCCAAATCCTGAAATTTAAAATTTACTTAACAATTTTGAATCTGTTTTTAAGGAACCCAATACCCTACCTCCCTTTCGGACCCACACCCACAATATACCGTTACTCCTAAATTCAAAACCCCCAAATATCAGACCTTACTGACACCCTTACTTTCAAAAATCTGAAATTGTAAATCAAATTTCTGAGTTATTACGTTTAGGATTTGTTCGCCTTAGTACCAACCCTTTTTCCAGTCCAGTCCTTTTAGTCAAGAAAAAGGATAACACTTGGCGTATGTGTGACGATTACCGAAGCCTCAACAAGATCACCATCCCTGATAAATACCCCATACCCAACATTGATGAGGTTCTCGATGAATTACACGGTGCCACTATTTTTTCCAAAATTGACCTGAGATCGGGTTATCACCAAATGCGGGTCAACCCTGTTGATATTCCTAAAACGGCTTTTCGAACCCATTCTGGCCATTACGAGTTTATTGTCATGTGGTTTGGTCTAACAAATGCCCCTTCTACCTTCCAATCTGCTATGAATGATCTTTTCAAACCCTATCACCCTTCAACTTCTCCGGGACAACCAATTTTTTGCTAAAGCTTCTAAATGCTTGTTTGGCGAAATTCAAATATCTTTTTTGGGTCACGTAGTATCAACTAAGGGTGTTGCAGTAGATCCAGAGAAAATCCAAGCAGTTCTAGATTGGCCCATACCCACCAACGTGAAAGAGTTGCGAGGGTTCTTGGGACTAACTGGTTATTACCGCAAGTTCGTGCGGAATTATGGGGTTCTTGCAAGGCCATTAACATATCTCACCCGGAAAAATGGCTTCCACTGATCACCTGTGGCTGAGTCAACTTTCCAAAAGCTCAATCAAGTACTGACTTCAGTTCCTGTTATGCGTTTACCAGATTTTAGTCAACCCTTCACAGTGGAATGTGACACATCTTCTGATGGAATCGGCGCCATACTTATCCAATCTGACCACCCGATTAGTAAGGGATTTTCTTTCTCTAATCGTTTGAAATCTACTTCTTATCGGGAATTGTTAGCTCTTGTACTCGCCCTACAAAAGTGGCGGCATTACTTGTTGGGACATAACTTCTTTGTCAAAACAGACCATTTTAGCCTCAAATACCTTTTGGAACAACGGGTTACAACGAACGAGCAGCAGAGGCTCCTTATGAAGTTGATTCCATTTGACTTTTCAATCATTTACAAAGCTGGAAGAGAAAATAAAGGGGTTGATGCACTTTCCAGGTGTCCACAACATGCTGACTTTTTGGCTTTGGCCCATCCTGTTTCATTGGATTTTTGGATTTGCAGGAAGCTCTTCAAGTGGATCTATACACGAGAAATAATGGCTTCCCTTTTCCAGGATTCTAATTCTTATCTAGCTTTTCAGGTGGTGGATAAAAAGCTTTACTTCAAGAATCGTTTAGTGGTCCCTGACAACGCTCCTCTTAAACAAAAGCTTTTGTCTGAATCACATGACTCATTAGTTGCAGGGCACGGGGGATATTTGAACACTTTGAAACGCCTTTCTGCCAACTTTTTCTGGCCGGGTACGAAGCATGATGTCAGGATTGTTGTTCAAAATTGCTTAACTTGTCAACAAAACAAATACCAAGCCTTGGCACCTGCTGGTCTTTTGCAACCCCTATTTATACCTGCAAGAATATGGGAAGATATCTCACTAGATTTCATCGTCGGCCTTCCAAAATCAGGCGGGTTTGATAACCATACTGGTGGTAGTGGATCGCCTCAGCAAATACTCGCATTTTCTTCCCTTATCCCATCCATTTACTGCAAAAACAGTTGCTAATATTTTTTGCAGAGAGATAGTACGCCTCCATGGCATCCCCAGATCAATACTTTGGGACAGGGATGTCATATTTCTCGGTGCTTTTTGGCAGACACTTTTCAAATCCAATAACCCTAGTTTTTGAATGGACACCTCTAACCACCCTCGATCTGATGGCCAAACAGAGGTGGTTAACCGATGTCTGGAAGCTTATCTGCGGTGTTTTGCACATGAATAGCCTCGTGCTTGGCATAAGTTTCTTCCTTGGGCAGAATACTCCTTCAAATTTCATACTTCCTCAGGAACTACCCCTTTCAAGATTGTCTGTGGGAGAGACCTACCAGCACTTCATCCATTTATTCCAGGTGAAACACGCATTGCAGCACTTGAGGAACTTCTTATTACTCGCAATGAGATGCTGAAACTTTTAAGAGCTAATCTCTTAAAGGCCCAATCCCGAATGAAGGCACAGGCTGATTCCAAGAGACGTGAGTTGAGTTTCAATGTCGGTGATTTTGTCTTTTTACGAGTTCAACCCTACCGCCAACACTCTCTTGCTAAGAGAAGGTATGAGAAACTCTCCTCCTTTTATGAGCTAATCTCTTAAAGGCCCAATCCCGAATGAAGGCACAGGCTGATTCCAAGAGACGTGAGTTGAGTTTCAATGTCGGTGATTTTGTCTTTTTACGAGTTCAACCCTACTGCCAACACTCTCTTGCTAAGAGAAGGTATGAGAAACTCTCCTCCCGATTTTTTGGCCCTTACAAAATCATTCGACATGTGGGACCAGTAGCTTATGAATTAGAACTTCCTACTTCCTCCCAAGTACATCCCATCTTTCATGTTTCATTACTACGCCGGGCTATGGGACAAGTTCCAGCTTCACCACCAGCACCACTTCCCATTACTTCTGCCTGGGAAATCAATTTTACTCCTGCCAAAGTGTTAGCTCATCGTTGGGTAAGAGACGGAGGTGTCCTTACTTTAGAGCTGTTGGTTCAATGGGAAAGTCGTCCTCTTGAAGAAGCTAGCTGGGAGGATTATGACCTTCTTGCTAGCCAATTTCCTTTTTTTTCGCCTTGAGAACAAGGCGAGTTTCCAGGAGGGATGTACTGATACAGTACCACCCTTACGCAACTATTCACGAAAAAGGTGGAGAAAACATGATGATGGTAGAAATCAGTTTCTTGACCCAGTCCAATTTGGCCAGTTGTTGGGACTACAAGTTCAATTTCCTGAAGAAGTGGTTCAAGTCCTGCCATAAAGCATCCCACGACCTCCACCACTCCACTCAAGCCTCTTCAACAACTATCTCCTACTTTCTAGGAGTTTATTTCAGTTTGCTAGCTAAGAATACTCTGGATGTTTAGTATAAATACTCTGGATGTTTTAGAAAGGCATATCAGATTATTGCTATTGTTATCTTTAGGAGCTTTGTCCTCTCCATACGGACAAGTTTATTGGTTGTAATTGTGTATAAGATTCTTGCATGAATTGCTGCCAATATAAGTTTTATCTCTTCCACTCTATTCTGCTCTTTTACCCCAGCCCCTATCAGATTGATAAGGTGACAGTTGAGAATTTTAAACAAATTGAAGATCCAAAGATAACCAACAGTGAACAAGAGGACCATGAGTTTGTTGAGCAGATTGAAGAAATAATTGAAGATCCATAAGAAGCCCAAGTTGAGTAGAAGAACTGAACAATATTGATGAGATATTTATTGAATTTGGAAGCCATAAAGTGAGCCATGAAGCAATCAGTGATCAAGACATCTTTTCTTTGCATCAATGAGAGCTCCTATAATATGCGCGTTGTGTGACGCAGGAGTTGAGGGAGGCCTGTTTGGTGCCGTCGATACCAGTCATGGAGATTTTTTCTGCTGAGCTGTGAGTGGTGTAGGGTCCAGCGGATGTGGTCAGGGAGTATGAGTTACAAGTTGGGTCTCCATTGCTGATTAAAAAAGGCAGGAACGAATGGAGGAGAGCTTAGGGTAGTAGGTATGATGGAACTAGTGTGGAAGCCTAGAAACTATCGAGGCTTTGTATCTCATTAGGGAGGTAAGAGAGACAGTTGTAGACTACTAGACCAGCAAGGAGGCAAGGAGTCGGGCGAAGAGTAAATTGGCTATGTAACTAATGAAACTGGAAAGCTCCATTAATTATGATGGTGGAGGGAGCAAAGGTGAGAAAAGGGTGCTTTGAATAAGATAAAGAATCTTGATGAGGCAGGCCACAGAGGATGTAGGCTTCTTGTCATAGGAATGAGTTAAAAGGGGAAGTTAGTTAGTTTGGTAGGTGAAATTACTTCGAGGTAAAAATCGAGGGCCCTGTGGCTTCAGAAGGGGATGGTAATACCAAGTTTTTCTTCTAGAATAGTGAATGCTCATCGATGGGCTATTTACATTGGGAAAATAGTGATTGATGGACAGAGATTCTTAGACACAGGCGGTACGTGAGATTTTTAAGTTCTATGAAGGCCTGTATGAGGAGAAGCCGTTCCAAGAGAGCAAGTAATGGAAGCTATTCAGACTAGTAGTGGGGAGTGGGGACAAATCACTCGGTCCAGGTGGTCTGTCAATGCTCTTTTTTTCCAATGGTGGTGTGTTAGTGATAGAGATTATTAACGCATATCATTGTCATTTCCTATTAAGAACATAAGGGCGACAACATTCTTATTTTTGCAAAAGTTAGTTAGAAAGTAGTTGTGGTTTAAATGAATTGATTTGTTTTCTCAAATAGAAGGGAGTTTACCAGTTTTTATGTAGTCATCAATGTGCATGTTTGGTTATGAGCTTTTGGGGCTTTTGGGGCGATTAAAGTGCTAACACACCATGGTAATGTGTTTGGCAGCCCAAATGCAGCAGTCCAAACGTAAATGGGCCTGGCGCGCGTGTGGTGTGCATTTCTGCTGGAAAAGTAATGCATAAAATGTTGACAATGCGTTTAAGCTTCTTCAACGCAGCATAAATGCAGTAACTTTGGACTTTAACACCTGCTTCTTGATGAAACCCTCATCTCTCCCACTTCTCCAAGCATAAGCTAGAAGATTTGATCCAAATTCCAAACCATACGAGCACTCATGGCTCTTAATTTCGTCGTGCTTGATCCCAAATCATTCTAGCATAGTAAAATTTGGCTCACCGAAATTAATTATGCGTATAGCGTGATGAGTGTGTGTGACGTGTCAAAGAGTGAGAGAGAGGAAGCTAACTGATGGGGGAATAGGGCTTTTGGGAGGAACGATAATTTCCACGCAAACAATACCCACAAATCTTGAATTCAGTGTATCAAAATATTAAAGTACATCACTATTTATAATATTCCTAGACAACTTTCCTAATCAAAATTGGACTCTAATAAGATAACTACAAATTAAAGAAATTAATTAAAATACAACTTCTAATTCATGGCTTCCAAAGCCTTTTATATTGTTCTACATCACTAACTGAGTGCAGAGATAGAGGGACGGTAGACCGTGTACCACCCTGACTCCCATTTCTTATCTTTCTTTTCTCCCAATATCTTCATTATGTTTCTACTCGATTCACCAAGTTTTGTTGCAGGAAAATCATTTGCGCCCTTTGGTCATCAGACACGTGCCCATTAAGGTTATTGGACACCATCAATTGTTCCATCAAAATGGAACCATGTCCTACCACATTTCATTTCCTACATAACTCTGCATATACACGTACATAAAATTTCAAAAATAAAATCTCTATTACTTTATAAAACATACTTTAATAGATACCATTAATTAAACATACTTTAATAGATACCATTAATTAATTTATGATAATGAATTAAGAAGCTAATTTATTGTAAAAAAAGTTTTAACTTGAAAAATTAATTTGGAAAATGTAAAAAATATAACTTTTTACAGCCACAATTTTAGTTGAACAATAACTATTCTTTCAGCTGCATAAGCTTTGTATAAGACCAACAAGATTCTAATTTTTTCAAATGCAGCTCCATTTACATAATGGAGCTACCGCTGCATCAGCTACAAAAGCCCTGAAAACGAACAAAGCCAATGTTTGCTAGAGAAAAGATGCATTTTTTTGACTTAACTTCTTTGTGAGAATCTGTAGACTATCCTGGTATTAAAATTGAAAGCATCCTTTTAATACATGTCTGGCAATTTAGTAGATTTTTTTTCAGGATGAGTTTGCTTGTATCAGAAGGTGCTCCATTTGTAGCATTTTTGTGTTTGTGTGCACATGTGATGGGTTTTTTTTCCCCATACTCCGTTTTCATTTTCCCACGTAGTTTGTCGGTCAAACCAACGATTCTCTTTTCAAAGTCAGAGAGATTTTTTTCTAGTTAGACTTCTATCAAGTCATGGAGCCAGGGTCACTGGGTTTGGTTTTTATATTTGAATTGATGGTACTTCTTTTCTTTGTATTGATGTAGTGTCTTGTAATTAGTTGTTCACTCAAATTGAAACAATTTTTTCTTTTTATATTTCTTTTGCTGATGTTTACCAGATGAGCTAATGCCCAGTTCAACAAGAGCAGGTGACCATTAGGAGGCAGCGACTAAAACAGCAGTGGGAACTTAGTTCACAACAGTTGAGCTGCAAGATGGAATTTTAACTATATCAAAAAGCTGTTTTTGTTTCAGCTTGTTGCTGCGGGCTGAATGGTGGAATGTTATTTCAGTTTTGGGTATTTTAGTTTCATAGACGTACATAGGAATGGGATGGAATTCTAGTTTTAGTATACAAACATCAGTTCGTATATCCAAAAACAGCAGCTGAAACACTTGTATACATGATGTACCAAGTCTTGGGATCAAACCTTCAACAAAGTTCCAAGATTTGTGGTTGTAAAGTTGTTATTCCTAATAATATATGAATACCAGCTAATATGATTAGATACACTCTACCGTCTTAAATTATAGTTGGTTCAATTTTATATGCTGGACCGGCTTGCACATTCAGGCTGCACTGCTTGCCCTGGTGCGGGCCCTCAAGGATTTGATCATTGATGTCTTAATAACACTATTTTGTTATTTTAACCCAACACCCAATATTCAATTTCCGGAAGAAAAAAAACTCTATTTTTTTCCCTTTATTCTCTCTCTTCGCCCTTGAACAATTTTGCAGACCCACTTCGCTGTCTGCAAACTTTAGTCCTTTACGCAGATATGAAGTTCTAGCGTAGATCTGAAGTTCCGACAGGTTGTATGCCGAGAATTTGGGTAATACGTTGCGAATGTTCTCTCTCCTCAAAACTAAGGTCACCCATCTCTCCTTCTCACTAATAATCCATGGTTTTTTCTCATAGAAAGTATTCAATCTACACAAAAATCCACAAGGGTTTTGTCCCTTTTCTTGACTGTCTGACTCCTTAGGCTAATCCTCCACACCACCACAGAAAAATATCTATCTCCGACGAGCAATTGATAGACCCTCACTTCTAATTGAACATGTCTTCATCCTACAAATCAAAATTGGTTATGATAGAGACTAGATGGGTCATCTATGTAACTCCTTAAAGAGGATTTTCTTTCCCTTGATTCTTTCAGTTCTCTTTCTACAAATCAAATATGCTCTGAACCAAAATCACAATTGTTGTCGATCGGATGCCCGATTTACACGTGCTCTAATCTATTACTTTTTTCTATTTGTTTTTGTTGGTTTGTTGCTTATTTCTCAAGAACACCACATTTGATGATGGAAAAAGGGTTATGATCAATTTGGGCATCTGGAAATCTAAGAGGGAGGGAGAGGAATAGAAAAGGGATTTTGTAATATTGAAGAGGTTATTTCTGTCCAAAAAAAAAACTCGCTCAGACATGCCTTTGGAAGGTTTAATTTTATATTTGTGTATAACCGATTAAGAGGGGAAAAAAATTTGACCAAACAAATTTTGCCTTTGCCGTCATAGCCTTTTCATCTGTCTCGCTTTCTGAAGATTCAGGTTCAATATTCTCCTCACTTCATTTTTATCTTCTTCATTGTCACTTGAGTTTGACGAGACTATCTTTCTTTTTCCTTTGCTTCTTGACCCCATTCCCGTAAATTCATCTTCTCCTTCATTAATATCAATGAACATAGGAGGTACGCCTTCATCGCTTTTGTGTCTTATAAACTTCATCATCTATCTCAGTCTTGCATTGTCTCCTTTTCACAAGCTTGGCGACAGGAGTTTCTGAGACTTCTTCCTCTTTTGAGGTTTTTTCTTCTGAAATATCTTTCTTTTCTGAACTTTCTTGTTCAACAATTTTATGTTCCTGAACAGTCTTTAACGTTTGTTCATTCATCCTTGCCCTTTTTCTTGAATGTGTTACCGGAGAGGATATTGGAGATACAGAAACATTGGACTCAGATGATTCACTCTTCATTTTAGTTGCCTTTCTCTTCCCTTTGCTCGATTTGGAAGCCCTTTTGCTACTACCGCCAGACATCTTTAACTTCTTGTTCTCCATTGGATTCTTTTTCCAAGTTTCAAATAACTTTGGAGACATCACCTTATGAACATTGAGTGAGTCTCATTTATCATCTTCAATGTTTTTTTTCAATTTCTTCTTTAGAATGATGTTTAAGAATCTACCATAGAAGATTTTTGTTATAGGCTTATCTAGGGCTCTTTTCCTCTTGATTTCTTCCAATAACTTAATTTACGATCTAATTAGTTAGTACAACCCCAAAGTTAATTTTCTATTTCATGAATATGATTGTCATTACTTGCATCTATAATTCACTAACAATGTCATGAGTAGAGTCCTTGAACAGAATGCACTTTCCCACTTTCTCTTCCAAGAATTCATACTCTTCAGGAAACTCCTTCATACCCTTCAGATTAGGGTTGTTCTCGTACTTCATCATCCTTCCTTATTTTATATCCACATCTTCGAGGGTAGTTAAACCTTCATTTGAAAGACCTTAGAACTTGTTAATCTCAATTTTTCCTATCTTTAGGTTCGTCCCCTTTACTTTCATGGTAATAGCCCCATTCCTGACCATAACATGAAGAAAAAATTCCTTTACCATATTTGAGTATACTTTGGTGTTGGTATTCCTACCTCTTCCACAATATCTAAGATATCCTTGAACATTTTCCCAGAAGAATCAAATTTATCAAACCCTAGTTGAATGTCGGTAATGACTTGAGCGTCTTCCATAATAAATAGTCTGCTTGTTGATGGCAAACCACTCGAAAGATTTTGGATGGTGTGGAGATGATCTAGTTTCTAGGGTTGTGAAGTTATGAAGAAGTATAAAAGGTTTTGAGAGATATGAAAGCTTTCTGTCTTAAGATAAGATTTGTAGAGAGATTTTAGGATTGAGAGGATTTGACAGTTTGGAGATTTCTGTAAGTAACGTTTGATGAAAGTGATGTGACGCCCCCAAACCCCAAATTCAGACACTCATATCTCGAATTTGGTTCGTCACGTGCTACTCTAATATCATACCAAAAATCATCACAACGGAATAATAGAATAAATTACATTGTTATATAATATAATTATTCTGGTCACAAGGTCTTGCAACCGTTACTGATACATGACAACTTAAATTAAACATAGCTTAATATAACATAGTAAATAGGTTCTTCTACAACATAATGATATTACACTCCTAGTACTATGAAACTAACTATTCCAAAGCCTTCTCTTTACCCTTGTCCTTGCCAGAGGGTTCACCATGTTTTGCCTTAACTGAAAGTTTTAAGGAAAGCAAGGATGAGCAACAATTTTGCCCCAGAAAGTAATATCGCAATTGTAAGACCCCGACTTTTATAAATAAAGTTGAATTTTCTATAAATATTATTTTTGAATATTATGGAATAAATTTGATATAATGTTATAGTTGTGATTATAAATTTTGCAAAGTAAGCAAGTTGTTATAAAATATTCGTTTGGTCTGGGAATATTCTTTTTGTTTTGGGAATATTCGTATAAACAACATTTCAATCATTGGTGGACCCCATTAATCGGAAGTATTATTCGTAGTTAAAAACGACAAAATTATTTTTCTATAAAAATAACTACTGAGGTGTTACCGTTAAAACTGTTGAACTACCCGGTAGTAGTGCGAAGAATCTGGCGTGGTTCGCATAAGAGTAAATACCCAGTATTGATTATTGATCTTCGTGAGAAGTCACCAACTATACTCAATTATTGCTACATGAATTGCTACATCATATCTCTTATATTATTTATTCAATTATTATCACAAAGATCATCAGATAATATGTTATATTATTAAATCAATAATTGAGACGTACAAGTTATAAATGATTAATAATTGTTGAAAGATTAAATATGTGTTGATTAAAAATAAAATGATTTGTGGTAATATTTATTCAATCCTTGATGTATATAAAGAGTCTGCATATGAGGCGTTTGTGGTAAGTTTGGTTATTTTATGGGGGCCATATGTCATCATCTAAGAGTCTCTTCGTTAATAGTAATTACATTCGTCAATAGTAATTACCTTCGTCGAATAGTAATTACCTTTACCAATCGTCAAACCACTTGTCGTTTTTTATATTACTGAGCGTCGAACCACTTGTCGTTTCACATTACAAAAGGCCGAACCAATTGTCGTTTCACATTACAAAGCGCCAAACCACTTTTCTTTTCACATCACTAATCGTCAAGCCACTTGCCTTTTCACATGGCAAGTCTTAGAAATCTTCTATAAATAGAGGCCTAGTGCTTCATTATTTTCACGAATTCATTCAAGCTATAGAGAGAGAAAGTATAGAGAGAATAAGAGAAATAAGAAGAGTATTACATTACTACACTACTGCAGTATTCAATCTCCTACTAAAGTAAGGGGGTGTTATTCTTTCTTATTCATGAAAGAGAACTGTTGTTATTCCATTGTCCATTGCTTATTATTCATTGGAATAACTTTTTGTACGCTGGCTTTACCTATACTTGGTGACATTCTTCTATTATTCATTGGAACATCCTGCTCATGTGTTTTACCACCCGGGACTGTTCTTTATCTTTATTATTATTACTGTTGGAACATCACATCTGTTTTACAGGACACTGTTTAAATCTTTATTATTATTCTGTTGGAACATCACCATGCATGTGTTTTCTGCAGGACTGGTTCCATTCTTTATTATTCTATTGGAATATCTATCTATATCATGCGTTTTCTGGCGGGACTGGTTCCGTTATTTATTATTCTGTTGGAATAACTCACTTGTCTGCGGTCTATCGCATGCATGGTAATTTCTTTTGTTATTCCATTCTTTATTATACTCGATTGGTTAAAACTTTGACTTCTATACTCCATGAAATTAGTGGAATATCCTTGATATTTGCGCTTTTATCCAATATCCTTTCATGGAAATATTCTTCTAAGTATTCTTGAATTTTACTCTACAAAGCGATATCATGTTGATGATGCAGGATGTTATTGGTTCCTGGATAAATTAATTCTTGAACTTGTTTTTATGAATTCTTATATCATTGTCATCATCCTCATGTTTATATTATGTTGAAATCATCTCGCAGGTTGTATGAAGTGCATAGATGGACTTGGTATGATTATGACCAGGGGATTATTGATTGTAATCATGCACCGTAATGTTACAAATGATGTGGTAAAAATCCTCATTGGCCCGTGAAGTGCATTGATGGATGTTGTTGGCATGATCATGACCATTAATGAATACACAAATATTCTTGGCAGTGGTCGTGGATAATTGTGGTCGGTGATCTTAAAAGAATATCCTTGGCCGTAGCCGAAGGGCGGGGTGATTCGATGATGTGGAATATTTATTAAGTTTGAGTCTCAAATTATAATGATGATGAAAAAAAAACTTTTAAATCATAAAAGATGGTAGATTTTATTTTCTACTGACTCTTTTAATGGATTCTTTGGTTCATTATCTTGAGTTAAACTTGATGTTTATTATATTTTATCGGTTTAACAATTGTTGAAGGTAATGATAATTTATTCTGCATTATCTTAGTCATAATATTTCTCTTACTGAGGGCTAGTTGAGCTCACCTTTCTTTCACCGTTCTCTTGGTGAAATGAGATATATATTTGACTATAGCCTGTGAACGAGTAATGGTCCAAAGGATAGCATTAGTAGTCCTCACTATTCTGCAGTGAAATAGTGTGATAATAATTGTAATGAGAACTCCTTTTGAGTTTGTATAATCTCTAGTAGACAATAATTGTATTCAAACTCACAGCTTTATGTTTTGTCGTATTGTACACTGATTTATTGTATTAGTAAGTTGTATTTTAATTATGTACCATGATTAAAATAGGTATACATCACCTATTCTCGAGTCGCCAAATACATGGTACAAAATACAAATACAATCTTTAATATACAACAAGAGAGTCGTGAGTTTTAATACAAATATAATCGCCTACAAATATTGTCAGACAATATCCACTCTCAATAAGTCCTCATTACATTTATTGTCACACTATTTAATGTAATAAAGAGGACTACTAATACTATCATCCGTCCATCACTCCGCTCCCCGACTCGTCTCAAATATATTCTCATTTCCTCAAGAGAATAAAGGAAAGAAAGGGTGAGCTCAACTAGCCCAAGAAGAAATATTATGACTAAGATAATGCGTAATAAATTATCATTAGCCTTCAAATAAAGTGTTAAACCGATAAAATATAACAAACATCAAGTTTAATCACAGCTAATGAACAAGCAATCCATTAAAAGAGTCAAGAGAGAATAAAATCTACTATCTTCTATGATTTAAAAGGTTTTTCATGACTTTTATCACGAGACTCAAATTTTAATAAATAATCCACATCATCGAATCACCCCTCGCACTACTACCAAGGATATTCTTTAGTATCACGACCACAAATTATCCATGCACTACGCCAAGGATATTCGTGTATTCATTAATGGTCATGATCATGCCAACAACTATCCATCAATGCACTACGGCCAATGAGGACTTTTACCACATCATTTGTAACATTACTACCATGATTACACCGAATAATCCTCGGTCATAATCATACCAAGTCCATCTATGCACTACAGCCACATATGACTTTCAACATAATATAAACATGAGGATGATGACAATGATATAAGAATTCAATAAAACAAGTTCAAGAATTAATTTATCCAGAACCAATAACGCCCAAATTGTCAACATGATACTTTTTGTAGAGTAAAATTCAAGAATGCTCGTAAGAATATTTCATGAAAAGATATCGATGAAGCGCAAATATCAAGGATATTCCACTAATTTCATGGAAGTATAAAGTCAAAACTTTAACCAACCGAGTATAATAACGAATGGAATAACAAAAGAAATCACCATGCATGCGGTATTTTGATATATAAAGTTATTCCAATGTATTAATAAGTAATCTAAACAGTGTCAAAGCGTAAATTCGCACCGGCAGTGATGTTCCAATGTAATAATAAAGATTTAACCAGTCCCATGAGAAACGCATGTATACTGATATTCCAAATGTAATAATAATAAAGATGGAACCAGTCCCACAGAAAACGCATGTATGTGATATTCCAATGTAATAATAATAATAAAGATTTTAACCAGTCCCACAGAAAACGCATGCATGTGATATTCCAATGTAATAATAATAAAGACTGGAATATTAGTAAGAATGTCACCAAGTATAGGTAGTCCACAGATACAAAGTTATTCCAAATAATAATAAAGAATGGAATAATGTAAGTTCTCTTCATGAATACAAAAGAAATAATACCCCTTACCGTAAAAAAAATAAATAATATCCTCACCGTAAAAGAAACCTAATATAAGAGTAGTGAAGGAGCAGTATACTTTTCTATTCTTTCTCTATAATTTCTCTCTCTAGAGTTTCAAAGAATTCGTAAGAAATAATGAAGGAATGAGCTTCTATTTATAGAAAAATGGATCGTATAAGAACTAACTCATGAACTATCCAGATTGATTTACTTTTAATCTGACGGTCCATATTTAAAGCAAAATCTTTTAAATAAAATATAATATATTCTATTTATAATCTAATAAAATGAATAACTTTATAAAAGATTTTACTATGCAAACACTACGCAGTGCAAACACTATGCAAATACTATATAATATAATATAATATATTCTAATTATTGTCTAATAAAATAGATAACTTTATAAAAGTATTCTGCTTTATATAAAAAGATTTTACTATTAGCCTAATAAAACGTAATAACTTTATAAAAGTATTCGCTTTATATAAAAGCTTTTTCTGCTTTATTACATTAATAATACCAATAAAACAAAACCGAGTGACTTATCACATAAGATCAATAATCAATACCGTGCTGCTACTACGCAACCACGCCAGACATCGTATTTTTTAACACCGTGTGTTTCAACAAAGCTAATCAGAAAAACTTCCGCCGTTATTTTCATAAAGTATTTTTGTCGCTTTCTCAATCCGACAATAATTCCGCTAGGGTCCACCAATGATTGTGTCATTGTATTTAATATTCCCCGTTAAAACGAATATTCCCCACCAATCGAATATTATATAACAACTTCATGATTTTGCAAAATTTATAAATATTACCCACAACTATAACATTATATCAAATTCATTCCATAATATTCAAAATGATATTTATAGAAAATTCATCTTTATTTATAAAAGTTGGGGTCTTACAACCTCCCTTCTTATGAAATTTCTCACCTCAAATTAGGGTACGACTGGTATGTCAAGAGGTAAGGATACCTTGATTTCATTTCGATTCTAACTCCCAAGTCATTTCTCAACATCGTGGTTTCTCCACAAAACTTCGACTTGAGGTATAACCTCGAGCGTAGAATATGTTCCTTCTTATCCAAGATTTGAACAGAACCTCTTCATACGCCAAATCTTCCGCTATTTCGTCCGGCTCTAACTCAATAATGTGGTTCGGTCTTTCACATATTTACGTAATATGGATATGTGAAAAACGCATGAACACGAGACATACTTCAAGCAGAAAGTTTAGTCTATAGCCACGCTCCTACTCGATCGAGGATTAAAATGGGCCAATGAATCGAGGATCGAGCTTTCCTCTCTTTCCAAATCTCGTAATTCCTTTCCATGGAGCAACACGTAATAACACATGATCTCCTATATCGAATTCCACGCCCTTTCGATGAAGATCAAGATAACTCTTTTGTCGATCTTGTGAGGTTTTTATACGCTGCTCGATCGCTTGAATCTTTTCTCAGAGTCATACGCATCAACTCCGGCCCCAACAACGCTGCTTCACCCACCTCATCCCAAAGATACCGAGAACGACACTTTCTTCCATACAACGCCTCAAATGGAGCCATGCCAATACTTGCTTGATAACCGTTGTCAGAGGAAAACTCCACCAATGGTAAGAACTTATCCCAACTTCCTTGAAGTCAAGGACACAGTAGTCTTAATAAATCTTCAAGAGTTTGAATAGTCCTCTCCGATCGTCTCATCCGCTTCGAGGATGATATGCCGAGCTAAATCAGAATCTGCGCTCATAGCTTTTTGCAAACTAACCCAAAATCGTGAAGTGAATCTTGGGTCTCGATCGTAAACTATGGATACCGCATACCATGCAATTTTACAATCTCGCTTATGTACATACGAAAGCAAGACGCTCAAGTGTATAAGTTTCTCAGATTTGTAGAAGAAATGAGCAGACTTGGTCAATCTATCAACAATGACCCAAATCGCATCTATACCTTGAGAAACCTTAGAAGACCGCAGAATCTAAATCCATGGTAATGTGCTCCCACTTCCATTCTGAATTTCAAGTGGTTGCAATGGACCTTTTGGTACTTGATGCTCCGCTTTAACTCGCTGACAAGTTAGACACCTTGAGATAAACAACGCTATCTCTCTCTCTCATATTGCTCCACCAAAATGTATGACGAATATCATGATACATTTTGGTACTCCTGTGATGGATTGCAAATGGTGTGTTGTGCGCCCCATCATGATTTTATACTTTAAATCGTGGTCGTTAGAACACAAAGTCCGGAGTCGACTCAAGTATTCCTTCTTCATCGATTCTTGCTTCCTAAGATAGCACCTTCTTGCACTTTCTTCCTCATACGATCACCCAGTCCAGAGCTTTGAGCAAATTTTAACTTTATCAATTAAAGCCTGCTTCTACTCAGATATTCGCCATCATCACACGGGTCCCCGAGTCTTTAACTCTATCTCCATCCTTTGCAAGTCACACAAAATGGGCCTTTCAGGTTGACAATATCGCACTCAGATTTGCATATGATCTTCTACTCAATGCGCCACCTACCACGCTCGCTTTTCCAGATGGTATCGATGGTACGATCATAATCTTTCAATAGCCAAGCCAACGCCGTTGTCGCATGTCGAGTTCCTTTTGAGTGAAGAAATATTTGAGGCTTTTATGATCCGTGAAAGATCTCCACTTTCTCCCCATACAAGTAATGCCTCCAAATTTTAAGTGCGAAGACAACAAATGCTAACTCTAGGTCATGAGTAGGATAATTCCTCTCATATTCTTTTGAGTTGTCTTGAGGCATAGGCTATGACTTTCCATGTTGCATGAGAACACATCCCAACCCTTGCCAAGCATCACCAGAGATGACAAATCCTCCGAGCCGATGGTATTGTCGTAATAAAAATAAATGAGTCTCCTCTCGAGTTCTTGAAAACTCTTCTCACATTCTTCGCCCAACCGAACTTTGTATCTTTCCGAGTCACCGAAGTTAATGGAGTAGCTATTCGAGAAAATCCTTCCACGAATCTCCGATAATAACCAAATAAACCGAGAAAGCTACGATTTCTATTAATCGATTTAGGTTGCTCCCACTTTTGAATTGCTTCAATCTTTGCCGTCAATGATATTCCATGACTTGATACTACGTGCCCAAGGAATGCTACTTCCTCGCCCGTAACTCACATTTCTTCAACTTGGCATAAAGCTTGTATTCACGGCTTTTTTTGGAGTGTCACCTTCAAGTGTTGCTCATGATCTTCACTACTTTTGAATAAATAAGGATGTCATCAATAAAGACGACCACAAAGTGATCCAAATATTCCTTGAATACTTGGCTCATCATATCCATGAAGGCAAAGAGAGCATTAGTCAATCCAAAGGACATGACTAGGAATTCATAATGCCCGCATCGAGTTCTCAAAGCCGCCTTTTGAATGTCATCTGCTCTAATCTTCAATCGGTGATATCCTAAATGAAGATCAATCTTTGAAAAGAATTTGCTCTTGCAACCGGGTCAAACAGTCATCAATACGCGGCAATGGGTACCTATTTTTGATGGTGACATGATTCAACTCCCGATAATCAATACAAAGTCGATACTCCCATCTTTTCTTCTTCACGAATAAACAGAGCACCCCAAGGAGAAGTACTAGATTAATAAAGCCAATGTCTAACAATTCCTCGCAATGGGTCTTTAACTCCTCAAGTTCAATAGAGCCATTCGATATGGGCTTTTGAAATGGGTTTTGTACCGTTCAAGGTCGATACAAAATTCAATTTCACGCCTGGGGTAGGCCAGAAGTTCTTCAGTGAATACGCCAGAAATTTATTAACAATAGAAATATCATTCAAAACCGATTTATTTTTGTTTAGATCCGCGATATGAGCTAAGAAAGCTTGACATCCGCTTTTTCAATAAACGAATAGCTTTTATGGCTTGAGATGACCGTGATTGATTTTAATGGTTTGGTCGCTTGAATTCGCATAATAGGTTGATTAGAATATGAAAGCTAACAACCTTACGAAAAAAATCAATTTTTGCATGATGAGTAGTTAACCAATCAATCCCTGTAATCACGCCAAATGCAAGTATTTTCAATGAAATAAGATCGACAGTAATGTGAGGGTACCGATTTGAACCAAACAAGACTTATAAACAAAGGATGTAATGAAGGTTTCTCCCAATGGAGTTTCCACAGATAAGTCAAAGTCTAATTTCTCCTGAGTCAAATTTAATCGCTGAGCGCAAGTAGAGAAATAAAAGAATGGGTAGAACCCAGATCAAATAAAGTATAGACTTCGCTAGAGTTTATGATAAGCTTACCCGTGATGACCTCATTCGTGTTCCTTGCTTTCGGGAGGTCACAACAAACGCCTCCTCAGACTACCGGCTTTTGACTTTTCTCGACTACTTTTGGTGCCTCCATCCTAGTTTAACTTGTCTTCTGTGAACGACAAAATCGGGCTAAGTGACCTTCTCTTCCACAATTATAACATGCTTTGACTGGCATCGCGCAGCTTTGACCGATGTGTCCTCCCTCCGCATTTGAAGCATATGATAGTGGTCGCTTCTCCTTCCTTAACAACGGTGTCAAGTCGACGCCTTTCCATCATTGTTGAATCTCCTCTTCTTGAAATGTCCATTCTTATTGTTTTGGCCTCGATTACCACCGGCGTGGTTACCATTTCGCCCGTTGATTCCTCCACGCTTGTTGTCACCGCTCAATGATCGCTTCATTGGTATTATCATTTTGCCGGCCGCTTCTTCTTTTGTCATATTGACTCATTATCGCGCTTCCACTAATCGAGCCCTATTTACAACATCCTAATACAAACACGCTTTATGAGAAATAAGATGTCGACGATTCCTCCGCTTTCAAACCTCTTAAAAACATCCGCGCTATTCTCTTCATTATCCACCAAGTGGGACGCAAACCGGACAACTCTAAGAAACTTTGCTTCAGATCGCGACACTACCCATATTATTCTGCTCCAACTTGATGAACTCCACCTCCTTCATGTGACGAATACTTTCGAAAGTACTTGTCGTTGAATAGTTCTTGAACTTCTCCCAAGACATTTTCAAGGCAAGGCAGTCGAGTACGCTTTTACCGATTCCCACCAAGAATCCGCCTCCTCGCAACATAAAGGCGGCAAAGGGAACCTTTTTCTCTGAGCATCCCCAAGACATCAAATATCTTGGTGATCTGCTTTATCCATGCTTCCGCCTTTAAGTGGTTTTGGCTCTCCAATAAACTCCGGTGGTCCCAGCCTCGAACTCGCTTAATGCAAGACCGTCCGAGAGTTTCCAAGTGTTTCCACCTACATTTTGGACAGAGCCGCCTCGCCTCGCCGCTGTCATATGAATTGCATAAAGCCTCCTAAACATTCCATCATTCATCATTTGGTCAAGTTGTTGTTTGTTTGATGAGGATTGTCGCCTTCCCGATGCACATTATCCCGATTATTGATATGTGGTGAATCAACTCATTCATGTGCTCCATTGCTATTCTCAACATTCTCTGATGTCATTTTCAGACATCGCCACAAAACAAAAGGTTAATTGACATGTAAATATATTATCCCTATATTCTCGACCACCAATTAAATACCAAAAAACTTAGTAGGTCATACTAGCGAAGGAATTCCCCGCCTCTCCCCTCCTAGTTCTATTCTCACATCTTAGCCAGGATCATATCCCTAAGCTTTGATACTTAACCGTGACGCCCCCCAAAATAGGTATACATCACCCATTCTCGAGTCGCCAAATACATGGTACAAAATTCAAATACAAATACAATACAACAAATATAAATACGACAAAAGAGAAACTGTGAGTTTTAATACAAATATTGTCTTCTAGACAATATATATCCACTCTCAAAATAAGTCCTCATTACATTTATTATCACACTATTTAATGTAATAAAGTGAGGACTACTAATACTATCATCCGGTCCATCACCCGCTCCCCGACTCGTCCCAAATATATTCTCATTTCCTCAAGAGAATAAAGAAAGAAAGGGTGAGCTCAACTAGCCCAAAGAAGAAATATATTATGACTAAGATAATGCGTAATAAATTATCATTAGCCTTCAATAAAGTTAAACCGATAAAATATAACAAACATCAAGTTTAATCATAGCTGAACAAGCAATCCATTAAAGAGTCAAGTAGAGAATAAAATCTACTATCTTCTATGATTTAAAAGGTTTTTCATGACTTTTATCACCGAGACTCAAATTTTAATAAATAATCCACATCATCGAATCACCCCGCACTACTACCAAGGATATTCTTTAGTATCACGACCACAAATTATCCATGCACTACGCCAAGAATATTCGTATATTCATTAATGGTCATGATCATGCCAACAACTCATCCATCAATGCACTACGGGCCAATGAGGACTTTTTCCACATCATTTGTAACATTACTACCATGATTACACCGAATAATCTCTCGGTCATAATCATACCAAGTCCATCTATGCACTACAAAAGCCATGTATGACTTTCAACATAATATAAACATGAGGATGATGACAATGATATAAGAATTCAATAAAACAAGTTCAAGAATTAATTTATCCAGAACTAATAACGCCCAAATTGTCAACATGATATCGCTTTTTGTAGAGTAAAATTCAAGAATGCTCGTAAGAATATTTCCATGAAAAGATATCGATGAAGCGCAAATATCAAGGATATTCCACTAATTTCATGGAGTATAGAAGTCAAAACTTTAACCAACCGAGTATAATAAATTAATGGAATAACAAAAGAAATCACCATGCATGCGATATTTCGCATGTATAAAGTTATTCCAACAGATAATAAGTAATAACCAAAGTCAAAGCAAAATTAACTACCGATGGAGTGATGTTCCAATGTAATAATAAAGATAACAAAAGAAGTCCCAATGTGAAACGCATTCATAATGATATTCCAATGTAATAATAAAGATGGAATTCAGTCCCACAGAAAAACGCATGCATGTGATATATCCAATGTAATAATAATAAAGATTTAACCAGTCCCAAGAAAAAAAAGATTTAATGCATGCATGTGATATTCCAATGTAATAATAATAAAGACGGAATAATAGTAGAATGTCACCAAGTATAGGTAGTATCCAGATATAAAAGTTATTCCAAAGAAAGTATAAAAGAATGGAATAATGTAAGTTCTCTTCATGAATAAAAAGAAATAATTCTCTTCATGAATACAAAAGAAATAATATCCCTTACCGTAAAAGAAAACCAATATAAGAGTAGGGAAGAGCGAGAATACTTTTCTATATTTCTCTCTATAATTTCTCTCTCTAGTTTCAAAGAATTCGTAAGAAATAATGAAGGAATGAGCTTCTTTATAGAAAAATGGATCGTGATAAGAACTAACTCATGAACTATCCAGATTGATTTACTTTAATCTGACGGTCCATATTTAAAGCAAAATCTTTTAAATAAAATATAATATATTCTATTTATAATCTAATAAAATGAATAACTTTATAAAAGATTTTACTATGCAAACACTACGCAGCACTATGCAAACACTACATAATAAAATATAATAAAATATAATATATATTCTAATAAAATTAACTTTATAAAAGTATTCTGCTTTATATAAAAAAGATTTTTTACTATTAGCCTAATAAAATGAATAACTTTATAAAAGTATTCTGCTTTATATAAAAAGCTTTTCTGCTTTTATTACATTAATAATACCAATAAAACAAAACCGAGTGACTTATCACATAAGCATCAATAATCAATACCGTAATGCTACTATGCAACCACGCCAGACATCGCATTTTACTAACGAAATGTTTCAACAAGCTTAATGGTAAAACTTCCGCCGTTATTTTCATAAAGTATTTTTTGTCGCTTTCTCAATCCAACAATAATTCCGCTAGGGGGTCCACCAATGATTGTGCCGTCATTGTTATTTAATATTCCCTCGTTAAAACGAATATTCTCCACCAATCGAATATTATATAACAACTTATGTATTTTTTGCAAAATTTATAAATATTACCCACAACTATAACATTATATCAAATTTACTCCATAATATTCAAAAATGATATTTATAGAAAATTCATCTTTATTTATAAAAGTTGGGGTCTTACAATTGACATATGAATCTGCCTTTGGACATGTATTACAGATTAAGGTATCAATATAGGTATGCACAAACCCTCCAATTATCAGTAGAAAACAGAACTCACTGCAGGGTGGCGTGGCCGCACTTAGTTTGTACTAAGGAGTGGCGTGGATGCGTTGCTCCTGGTGCAAACCAAGACATGGCTGCTCCTGCAGAAAGCTAGTGTACACCCGACTTGCACATGTTAGTATGTGGATAACTAAGTTTGACCCTACATCATAACATTAACATAGGTCATTATCCATTCTCATTTAATCAAGACTTTAAGTGTTCAATTCACAAATTCTCTTACGTTTAGTTGTTGTACACATGCTACGTGGTCAATAGATCTCAACTATACATGTTTACATTAGTTAAATCATGTGTATTTCAAGTTATGAAGTTCTACTTCATTCAGGCTTGTTCTAAACCACATTTAACTAGTTCCACAATGCATATGACTAACTAGGCATTCATGTTAATCATGTTTACATGCATGACACACCAAATCATGATGTCACATACTAGAATACTTGTAACGTAGTTATTGACAAAACTAGTTTTCAAGGTTTCTTGTGAAAATCTCATGTTAAGCCACCAAGCATGCAAAGCCACTTCACTTACTATACATCATACTATCATATATACATGTTAGACCACATAAGCATGCTCATAAATTCTTAATTCAAAGTGTATATAGTTATCAAGTTCGTTTTTAAAACTTTAAGTTTCCATTAGTAAAACTTATTTAAGCATGTAAGATAAGTCCACATAGTCTAAATCATAAGAACTTAATAAATCACATAAGCATGTTTTGAAGTTTAAAACTTAGTGTATGCATAGTTCATGTACACATAGCTAGTATAGTCTTTCACTTGCATTTTCCTTTAAATCATACTTGAATAGTCAATGTCATCTCCAACAATATAAACTAGCATATTGATTCACATGTCAAGGCATATCAGAACTTAATACATTTGTACATAAAGTCAGAACATGTATTACACCATGTTTATGAAACTAGTTTCCAAATCTTTAAGCTTTATTCAAACTAAAACAAACTAACATGGCTTACTATATACATAGCAACCTCATTCCACATGTTAAGGTTGTTTATATGCATATTCTAACCAAAGTAGCATGCTCAGAATGGGATAAGATCAACAAATTAGTATCTATATTTGGCGGTAAATGCCATTATGCCATTATATACTATATAAGTGGCAGTACTTACTTTGAAAGCATAACAAAAAAATGATGGCTCTGCTTCTGCAGAGCCTCAATGTAAGACCCCAACTTATTATAAATAAAATCGAATTTCTTCTAATTATTATTGTGAATAATAAGGTTTTAATTTGATATAATGCTTTGGTTATGGGTGAAATGTGCAAATTTTGCAAAATAAGTAAGTGGTTATAAAATATTCATTGTTTTCGGGGAATATTCGTTTGGTCATGGAATATTCTTTCTGTCGGAGAATATTCGTATGTGACAAGCCTGACCATTTATGGGCCCCATAATGGAAAAGCGGTCAATGATGAAGAAAGCGACAAATTTGAGTTTTTATAAATAACGGCGTGAAGTTATTCTAGATTAACATTTGTTGGAATAACCCATGGGTTAAAATACAAATGTCTGGCGGGTTCTTGTGAGTAGAAGACATGGTTTTGGTTTTGCAGATTTTTGAATTATTGATTCTTACGTAAAAAGGCACTACTCAATAATTATTATAGTAAATACTATTCAATATTTTATTTTATTGGTTCAATAATTGCTGCGTTGATATTTTATATTATTGTTGTTTCAATAATTATCACTGCACAGTATTTCTCATTATCGGATCAATAATTCATATTATTTGAATAATATTATGAGATAGCATTATTGGCAATGTCTAGAAAGTTCTGTCAAGGAGAGGTTTGGTCACCTAATTGCGCGCCAGTAAGGAGAAATCCTTATCGAAAAGCCTCCTCTTTCCTGAGAATGGCCTGGTTGTCATAATTATGATTCTGTAATATTATTTGTGAATAATTAATTATTGATTTATATGATAAGAAAATATTTATTTTATGCGTTTATAAATGATGAATATATTTATTTTATGTGGTTACAAATGAAGGAATTAATGCTGAGGTGTTTTATCAGTATTTTGTCGGAATGGAGGTATTAAAAATCATCCGTTTGTGGATTTCGGATATTAGAAAAACTTAAACTTACAAAGTTGTAGAGAATTAAATTTCCTATGGAAAGCACATGAGATTCGAATTTTTCTGATAAAAGGGTCATTTATTATGAATTGTTAAAGTTTCGAAAAATAATATATTTGTATTAAAAATATGGTCGGCCCCACTTTTGGTTGGTGAGTAATGAAATGTGCTAGAATTTACTTTCAAAAGTGGTGGGCTTGAATAGTAGCAGTAAAAGCCATCGGTATGCAAGTTAATGCTCATTATGGCATTCTAAGCATTTTCTATAAATAAGGTTCTTTCGGTTATAATTAAAATCACACCATAAATAAGTTTTCTCTCTTTCTCTATATTATCGATCGGTATTTTGTGAGTATTTAGATACTTTGTGAGTTCTTTATTCATCGATGCAAGTTTCCTTGACCTTATCTTAGATATTAGATCGTAATCTTTTTATTATTTTGAGGTAAGGGATGTTATTTTCTTCGTAAATGATATTATTTCTTTAAATATCATTATGTCGAAATATTAGTGCGAACTTTTATCAAATTTGGAACTTTTGTGTTGGGATTTACTATTCACGTATCGACCTTATTCACGATATCGACACTATTCACCAAAAAATGAAAATTTTCCTTTTTGTCCAAGATGTCTATTATGGTTACTATCTTTGATTGTATCCATGGTTTGATATTTATTTTTGAATTTTGCTTTACAATTTGTTATTATGGAGTATTATTGGACTTGGATAAACTGTAATACGAATCCCTAATATTTTTCTTTTATCTCACTGGATTCATTTTTTAAGATATTTTTCATCATCCTCAGTCCTAAATGATGATATTACTGAATATCTTTGGCCGGTAGTGCAAAGATGAATGATTCAATTGATGAATATCTTTGGCGTGTAGTGAAAAAAATGAGCAGTGTTGAGATGAATATGACCAAATCGGTGATATAAAATGAATATCTTTGGTGCATGGTGCAAAGATGAATATTTGATTTATGATGTATATTGATTGATGTTACGAGGATAAATTGTTGATGATGGACTTTTAAATCTTAGAAGATAGTAGAATTCTTTCTCTAGTTGATTTCTTACAATGGATTATCGTTTCAACTGCGCAGGTTGTTGATCTAAAACTTGTTATCTATTATATTTTATCAAATTTTCCTTGTTGAAGACTAATGATAATTTGTTGTATATTATCTTAGTCATAATATTCTTTCTTCGGGCTAGTTGAGCTCACCCTTTTCCTTTTTTGTTCCATTTTCTTCCTAGGAGGTGAGAGAATATAAGGAGAAACTAAACCGGGGTATGAAGTGATGGTTCGAGGATAGTTGTATTAGTAGTCCTCACTATTTTGTAAAATAGTGTATCAATAATTGTAATGAGGACTCCTTTTGAGTTTGTATACTCTCTATTAAACTATATTTGTATTCAAACTCACGATATATATGTGTTGTCGATTTTTGCACGATAATTGTATTCTCAAGTTGTATTTATTTCTAAACCATGTATTTGGCGGCGAGAATAGGGGATGTATACCTATTTTGGGGGCGTCCACGGTTGATATCGAGCTTAGGGATATGATCCTCAGTACGAGATGTGAGACAAGAACTAGGAGGGAGAGACAGGGAATTCCTTCGCTTAGTATGACTTTGACTAAGTTTATTTGGTATTTATTTGGTTGGTCGAGTATAGGGATAATATATGACATGACAATTAACCCTTGTTTTATGGCGATTTAAGAATGGCAATTGAGAAGCGTTAATAATGGAGTGAATGAGACCATGGAGACACCTTTAATCACCACCCGAGGGCGTACAACAGAAGGCAATATTCCTCCCGTAAACAACACTCACCGAACAAATGATGAATGATCGGATGTTTAGAAGCTTTTTACAGTTCATGAAAAATCAAACGAGGAAGACTCGCGTAAAAAAAATACTGTGGAAATGATAATGATACGCGACATCTTTGTCACAAACGATTCGAAGGAGTTAGGACCACCGAATTTATTGGAAAGCCGGGATCCGTCAAAGCGTAAACGTGGGTCAAACAAATTACCAAGATATTCGATGTCTTAGGATGCACGGAGGAAGAGAGAGGTTCCATTCGCCACCTTTATGTTCAAGCGGTGAGGCAAAATTCTTTGGTGGGAATCTGTGAAGCGTACCCAGCCTGCCGCACTCAACATGTCTTGGGAAACATTTCAGAAACTGTTTAATGACAAGTACTTTTCTGAAAGTATTCATCATATGAAGGAGGTGGAGTTTATTAGGACCGAACAAAAAAACAACATGATTTTGTCCCAAAGATGAGGCGAAGTTCACTGAGTTATCGAGTTTTGCACCTCATTTGGTGAGAATGAGGAACGAATGACGAGGATGTTTCTGAGAGGTCTAAAACCCAAGATCTCTAATATCTTATCTCTCATAAATTTTCTTTATATTCTGAGATGTTGTAAACATGGCTCAATTATTAGAAATGAGATAATGAGTATATTCAACCAAGGACCACAACTGAGGTTATAACCGGGTGGCGTGATCATCGAACAATGAAAACCGGCGGGGAGGAAAACATTCGGACAAAAAAGTGTAACCACTCCGGTGGTAATCGTGGTCGTGATAATAGAAGAAGCGAGTCGGAGGAGATTTCAAGAAGAGAAGGTACAACAATGATAACATGAAGACGTCGACAAACATCAACTATTTTTAGGGGAGGAGAACGAGCATCGATCGTTTATTACAAATCTTGGGAAAAAAGGACACATCATTGAAACGCCTACAACAATCCAAGGTGTGTTATAATTTGTGGAAAGGAAGGTCATATAGCTAGAGATTGTCTAGTTGGGAAACCAAGTTCAACAGGGATGGTGACTTCAAAGGCTGTCCCAGACAAGTCAACGTCGGTGGTTACTAGAAAGGCGTTTGCTGTGACTGCCCAAAATGCGAGGAACCCAAACGAGGTGATCACGGGTAAGCTAATCATAAACTCTTGCGAGGTTTATACCTTATTAGATACCGGTTACCCATTCTTTTATCTCTCCTGCTTGTGCTCAACGTTTAAACTTGACTCCGGAGAAATTAGATCTTAACTTATCTGTTGAGACTATGTTAGGAGAAACTTTCATTACATCTATTGTTTATAAATCTTGCTTGATTCAAGTTGGTACCATCACATTACCTGTCGATCTTATTTCGTTGAAAATTCTTGCATTTGATGTGATTTTAGGGATTGATTGGTTAACCATGCATCATGCTAAAGTTGATTGTTTTCGTAAGGTTGTTAGTTTTCATATTCCTAACCAACCTATTATGCGAATTCAAACAACCAAACCATTAAAAGTCAATCATTTGTCATATCAAGCCATAAAGCTATTCGTTTATTAAAAAAGCGGATGTCAAGCTTTCTTAGCCCATGTCACGGACTTGAACAAAAACACGTCGATTTGAATAAAATTTACATTGTTAGTAAATGTCTGACGTATTTCATAAGAACTTCCCGCCTACCCTAGAGCGTGAAGTTGAATTCTTTATTGACCTTGAACTGGTACAAAGCCCATTTCTAAAACCCTATATCGAATGGCTCCTATTGAACTTCAAGAGTTAAAGGTCCAACTACAGGAGTTGTTGGACATCGGTTTCATTCGTCCTAGTACATCTCCTTGGGGTGCTCATGTGTTATTCGTAAAGAAGAAAGATGGGAGTATGCGACTTTATATTGACTACCAAGAATTGAACCATGTCACCATCAAGAATAGGTATCCGCTACCTCGCATTGATGACCTGTTTGACCCGATTCTGAGGAGCACAATTCTTTTCAAAGATCGATCTTCGTTCTGGATATAATCAGCTGAAGATTAAAACTGAGGATATTCCAAAGACTGCCTTCAGAACTCGGTACGGGTATTATCAATTCTTAGTCATGTCTTTTGGATTGACTAATGTTCATGCTGCTTTCATGGATATAATGAACCGTGTATTCAAGGAATAATTGGATCAGTTCGTTGTTGTCTTTATTGATGACATCCTCATCTATTCCAAAAGCCGTGAAGATCATGAGCACCATTTGAAGCTGGTACTGCAAAGGCTTCGTGATAACAAGTTGTATGCCAAGCTGAAGAAATGCGAGTTCTGGCTTGAGGAAGTAGCATTCCTTGGGCACGTGGTGTCAAAACATGGAGTATTTGTCGACCCGGCGAAGATTGAAGCCATACAAAGTTGGGAGCAACCAAAGTCGGTGACCGAAGTGTAACACCCCAACTTTTTTTTTTTAAAAAATGAATTTTCTATAAATATCATTTTTGAATATTATGGAGTAAATTTGATATAATATTATAGTTGTGGGTAATATTTACAAATTTTGCAAAGTATGCAAGTTATCATATTATATTCGATTGGTCGGGAAATACTCTTTTTGTCGGGGAATATCCGATGCGACGATACAATCATTGGTGGACCCTACAATGTAATTATTATTTGGATTGAGAAAATGACAAAAATATTTTATGAAAATAATACGCGGAAGTTTTACCGTTAATCTTTGTTGAACTACTCTCGGTAGTAAAAAAATAGAATGTCTGGCGTGGTTGCATAAGCACACCAGTATTGATTATTGATGCTTACGTGAAAGTCACTCGGTTTTGTTCAATTATTACTTTCAATAATTCTTTGCATAATATCTCAAAGTTATTTGATTCAATTATTGTCAATATTTTATATCTTATTAAATCAATAATTGAGACGACAAAGTTATAAATATTATTATTTGCAATATTAACGATGTCTAGAAGTTCTATAAAGGAGAGGTAAAATATATTTATATATATAAGTATGTGATGTGTGTATATATATATAATATAATGTGAGTGGAAAGTGGTGGAAAAGGTGGAGTGTATTATATATATTATATGTGTGTGTGTGTGTGTGTGTGTGTGTGTGTGTGTGTGTGTGTGTGTTGGAATTTAGAAAAATGGGGGAGGGAAGGAATCTTGCAAAATGTTATTACGGGTGGGAATGGTGTGTATATATATATATATATGATGTCTAGTGGTGTATATATAAATATATATTAAATATAAACATGATAGTGGGATGGGAAGTGACATGTTAGTCACGGGTGTCATTCTTGGACAGAAAAGAAGAAGAAAGAATTGGCAGGAAGGAGTACAATTATTATTATTATTATATATATATAGGTTTATAACATGTGTGGAATATATATATAGATATGTTTTATAATTTTTGATTATTCTTATTGGTTGGAGGATTGACAATTGCTAGATTTATTTGGCAGATTGTGGGATGCTTTTTCAAACTTAGACATTAATTGGCCAAACCCTTGAAAATGTGTACTGATACATAGGAACCATGAAGTTGTGTTGTTCATCCGTAAATAATTGTTGCGTCCATTTCTTAACAGTACCCCTTCCATTCTCCTATAAATAAAAGCTCATTCCTTCATTATTTCTTACGAATTCACTGAAACTCTAGAGAGAGAAATTATAGAGAAACTATAGAAAAGTATTCTGCTACTTTCCTACTCTTATATCCAGTTTCTTTTACTTAAAGGTATTATTTCTTTTGTGTTCATGAAGAGAACTTACATTATTCCATTATTTATTATTCTATTGGAATAACTCAGATATGAGCTACCCTATACTTGGTGAAATTCTTACATTATTCCATTCGTTATTATTACATTTGGAATACCTGTGCATCATGCGTTTTTTACGGGACTGATTCCGCCTTTATTATTCTCGCTGGAATATCATATGCATGCGTTTTTACTGTAGAACTCCGATTCAATTAATTATTATTCTGTTGGAATAACCTACCGTATGCGATCTATCGCGTGCACAGTGATTTCTTTTGTTATTCCATTCCTTATTATACTTAGTTGGTTAAAGTTTTGACTTCTATACTCCATGAAATTAGTGTAATGTCTTTGATATTTGCGCTTCATCCAGTATCTTTTCATGGAAATATTCTTCTGAGCATTCTTGAATTTTACTCTATAAAGCAGTATCATGTTGACAATTTGGACGTTATTGGTTCCTAGATAAATTAATTCTTGAACTTGTTTTATTGAATTCTTATATCATTGTCATCATCCTCATGTTTATATTTTGTTGAAAGTCATATGTGGCCTATAGTTCATAGATGGACTTGGTGTGATTATGACCAGAGATTATTCGGTATAATCATGACCGTAATATTACAAATGATGTGGTAAAAGTTTTCATTGGCCCGTAGTGCATTGATGGACAGTTGTTGGCATGATCATGACCATTGATGAATACATGAATATCCTTGGCCCGTAGTGTATGGATAATTTGTGGTCGTGATACTAATAAATATCCTTGGTCGTAGTGCAGGGATGATGTGGATTATTTATTAAGCTGAGTCCCAATGATAATAGTGATGAAAAACCTTTTAAATCATAAAAGATAGTAGATTTTATTCTCTACTTGACTCTTTTTAATGGATTGCTTGTTCATTCTGATTAAACTTGATGTTTGTTATATTGTATCGGTTTAACATTTGTTTAAGGCTAATGATAATTTATTCTCGCATTATCTTAGTCATAATATTTCTTCTTGGGCTAGTTGAGCTCACCTTTCTTTCACCGTTCTCTTGATGAAATGAGAAACGTGGGCTGGGACGAGTCGGGGAACGGAGTGATGGTCCTACCGATAGTATTAGCTAGTAGTCATCACTATTACATTAAATAGTGTGATAATTAATGTAATGAGGACTTATTACGAGAGTGGATATTGTCTAGAAGAAGCGGATTTATATTTGAACTCACAATTTCTCTTGTTGTATAATTAAGATTATAGTTATATTACATACCATGTATTTTGCATGACTCGAATAGGTGATGTATACCTATTTTGGGGCATCACACAATCACACGTAGCTTTTACGGGCTTAAATTTGGTTACTATCGGAGATTCGTGGAAGAATTTTCTCGAATCGCTACTCAGATTAACTCACCGACTCGTAAAGATATATAAAATTCGGTTGGAGCGAGGATTGTGAGAGAGAGTTTTCAAGAACTCAAAAGAAGACTCATTTCAAGACTGCTCGAAGCAATTCCATCCGGTTCGGATGGATTTGTTATTTACAACGATGCTTTAGGCAAAGGGTTAGGTTGTGTTCTCATGCAACATGGGAAAAGTCATAACTTTATGCCTCATGACAACTCGGAGAATATGAGAGGAATTATCCTACTTATGATTTGGGTTAGCGGCCGATCGTTTTCACGTTGAAGATCCGGAGACACTTACCAGTATGGGAGAAAGTGGAGATCTATCTGAGATCATAAAAAGCCTCAAATATTTCTTCACCCAAAAGGAACTCAATATGCAGTAACGACGTTGGCTTGAGCTGTTGAAAGATTACGATCATACCATCCAATATCATCCTGGAAAATAAAACGTGGTAGCTGACGCATTGAGTAGAAGATCATATGCGGGTACGAATGCAATGTTATTAACACAAAGGTCCATTTTGTATGACTTGCAAAGGATGGAGATAGAGGTAAAGGCTCCAAGTACCCACATGATGATATCAAACATACGAGTGGAACCTACTTTGATCAATAAAGTTAAAGCAGCACAAACTACGGACATGGAGCTGATGCGTATGAAGAAGAAAGTGCAAGAAGGTGTTATTCTAGAAGCGAGAATCGATGAAGAAGGAATACTTCGAGTCAACTCCAGACTTTGTGTTCCTAACGATTCTGACTTGAAGCATAGAATCATGATGGAGGCACATAACACACCGTTTACAATCCATTCTGGGAGTACCAAAATGTATCATGATCTTCGACATACTTTTTGGTGGAGCAATATGAAAAGAGAGATCGCGGAGTTTATCTCGAGGTGTTTAACTTGTCAAGGTGTAAAATCCAGTCGCAAAGCGACGTCAATTTTGTAGGGTCAATTGACCCCACTGGAAAAAAAAATTATTTTATAATGTAAGGTAAATTTAAAAATTTTTAAATAATATATATAAATTTACACCACTAAAATTTTATAAATTTTCTATTATACGGGGTCAAATTGAAAATTTATAATTTTGTTAATCAAATTTTAATCATATATGACTCATATCCTTTCAATATATATATATATATATATAATATTTTAAACTAAATAATAATCTAATTTATATTATTTTTAAAAAAAAATAATAAATTACTTACTTATGAACAATTGTGATTAAAAAAGTATATTATGAGTCAATATAATGTATATATACCATATATTGTTACTCATTATATTTTTATTGTAATATTATATATATATATATATATATATACACCCATAAATTTTTTATAATTTAGTAATACTTTTGACCCCATAAAAAACTTAAAGCTTCGCCCTTTGGTAAAAGCGGACATTAAGTACCAAAGGGTCCATTGCAACCACTTGAGATTCCGAAATGGAAGTGGTAACACATTACTATGGATTTCGTTCTGGGTCTTCCCAAGGTTTATGGCGTAGATGCGATTTGGGTCATTGTTGATAGATTAATCAAGTCCCGCCCATTTCTTGCCTATCACGGAGACTTATTCCTTGAACGTCTTGCTAGTATGTACGTGAATGAGATTGTGAGATTGCATGGCATGCCAATATCCATAGTTTGGGATCGTGACCCAAGATTCACTTCACGATTTTGGGTTAGCTTGCGAGAAAGCTATGGGCGCGGATTCTGATTGATTCGGCATACCATCCTCAAAGCGGACGGACAATCGAGAGAGGACTATTCAAACTCTTGAAGATCTATTAAGACTCTGTGTCCTAGATTTCAAAGGGAGTTGGGATAAGTACTTTTCATTGGTGGAATTCTCCTACAACAACAGTTATCAAGCAAGTATAGGTGTGGCTCCATTCGAGTCGTTGTATGGACAAAAATATTGTTCTCCAGTATGCTAGGATGAGGTGGGTGAAGCAACGTTGTTGGGACCAGAATTGGTACGTATAACTACAGAAAAGATCCAAACGATTCGACAACGTATACAAAAGGCACAGGATCGACAAAAGAGTTATGCGGATCTTCATCGAAAGGACGTGGAATTTAATATTGGGGATCATGTATTGTTACGTATTGCTACATGGAAGGGAGTTACAAGATTTGGGAAGAGAGGAAAGCTCAATCCACGATTTATTGGTCCATTTGAGATTCTTAACCGAATAGGAAATATGGCCTATAGACTCGCATTACCTCCAAGCATGGCTCGTGTTCATAATGTTTTTCACATATCTATGCTTCATAAATATGTGAAAGACCCGAACCATATTATTGAGTTAGAACCAGACGAGATAGCTGAAAATTTAACGTACGAGGAGGTACTTGTTAAGATCTTGGATAGGAAAGAGCATGTCCTACGCACGAAGGTTATACCACAAGTTAAGGTTTTGTGGAGAAACCATGCTATTGAAGAAATGACCTGGGAGTTAGAATCAGAAATGAAAGCGAGGTATCATCACCTTTTCGAAACACCAAGTACGTACGTCAATTTCGAGGATGAAATTTCATAAAGAGGATAGGTTGTAAGACCCCAACTTATTATAAATAAAATCGAATTTCCTCTAATTATTATTGTGAATAATAAGGTATTAATTTGATATAATGCTTTGGTTATGGGTGAAATGTGCAAATTTTGCAAAATAAGTAAGTGGTTATAAAATATTTATTGTTGTTGGAGAATATTCGTTTGGTCGTGGAATATTCTTTCACGTAGGGAATATTAAATACACCGGTATGACCATTTGTGGGCCCATAACGAAAAGCGGTGGGATGAAGAAAGCGACAAATTTGAGTTTTAACAAATAATCATGTGAATTCACAGTTAACAACATTGTTGGAATACCCGTTGGTTAAAATATACGATCATCTGCAGCGTGGTTGCACAAATGACATGATTTTGCGGTATTTTTTGAATTATTGATTCTTACGTAAGAAGGCACTTACTCGATAATTATTACAATAATTCTTGCTTCAATATTTTATTTTATTGGTTCAATAATTATTGCGTTGATATTTTATATTATTGTTGTTTTAATAATTGTCAACGCACCGCAGATTTCCCATTATCGGATCAATAATTCATATTATTTGAATAATATTATGAGATAGCATTATTGGCAATGTCTGAAAGTTACATCGAGGAGAGATTTGGTCACCTAATTGCTTGCCATGAAGAAATTCTTATCGAAAAGCCCCTCTTTCTGCGAATGGCACGGTTGTCATAATTGTGATTCTGTAATATTATTTGTGAATAATTAATTATTGATTTATGTGATAAGAAAATATTTATTTTATGCAGTTATAAATGATGGATATATTTATTTTATGTGGTTACAAATGAAGGAATTAATGCTGAGGTGTTTTATCAGTATTTTGTCAGAATGGAGGTATTAAAAATCATCCGTTTGTGAATTTCGGATATTTTTTATTTGGAATTTAGAAAAACTTAAACTTACAAAGTTGTAGAGAATTAAATTTCCTATGGAAAGCACATGAGATTCGAATTTTTCTGATAAAAGGGCCATTTATTATGAATTATTGAAGTTTCAAAAAATAATATATTTTTATTAAAAATATGGTGGGCCCCACTTTTGGTTGATGAGTAATAAAATGTGCTAGAATTTATTTTTAAAAGTGGTGGGCTTGAATAGTAGCAGGTAAAGCCATCAGGTAGCAAGTTAGTCTGCTATGGCGTTCTAAGCATTTTCCTATAAATAGGGTGCTTAGTTAAATTGAAAATCACACCATAAACAAGTTTTCTCTTTCTCTCTCTATATTATCGGCGTATTTTGTGAGTATTTAGATACTTTGTGAGTTCTTTATTCATCGGTTGCAAGTTTTCTTGACCTTTTATATCGATATTCCGATCGTAAAATCATTATTTTTTGAGGTAAGGGATGTTATTTTCTTAAATAAATGATATTATTTCTTTCAATATCATTACGCTTAAAATATTAGTCCGAACTTTTATCAAATTTGGAACTTTTGTGTTGGGGTTACTATTCACTTATACAAACCTTATTCACGTATCGACACTATTCACGAATACTGAGATTATTCAATTAGAAAATGAAAATTTTCCTTTTGTCCAAGATGTATATTATGGTTACTATCTTTGATTGTATTCTTGTTTTGATCTTTATTTTTGAATTTTGCTTCACAATTGGTTATTATGGAGTATTATTGAACTTGGATAAACCGTAATGTCTGAATCCCTAATATTTGTTCTTTTATCTCACCGGATTCGTTTTCTTTAAGATATTTTCATCATCCTCGGTCCTAAATGATGATATTATTCTTGAATATCTTTGGCTTTGTAGTGCAAAGATGAATGATTAATCGATGAATATCTTTGGCCCGTAATGCAAAGATGAGCAGTGTTGAGATGAACATGACCCGTTGGTGATACAAATGAATATCTTTGGCTGCGGTGAAAAGATGAATATTTGATTCAAGATGTATATTGATTGATGTTACAGGGATAAATTGTTGATGATGGACTTTTAAATCTTAGAAGATAGTAGAATTCTTTCTCTACTTGACTCTTTTAATGGATTGTTGTTTCCGCTGCAGTTGTTGATCTAAAACTTGTTTGCTCTATTATATTTTATCATATTTTCCTACTTTGAAGACTAATGATAATTTGTTGTATATTATCTTAGTCATAATATTCTTTACTGGGCTAGTTGAGCTCACCCTTTTTCCTTTTTGTTCCATTTTTCTTCCCAGGAGGTGAGAACATAGCAGGAACTAGCCGGGGTATGGAGTGATGGTTCCGGATAGTTGTATTAGTAGTCCTCACTATTGTAAAATAGTGTATCAATAATTGTAATGAGGACTCCTTTTGAGTTTGTATACTCTCTATTAGACTCTATTTGTATTCAAACTCACAGTATATGTCATATTTTGCACGACAATTGTATTACTGAAGTTGTATTTGTTTCTGTACCATGTATTTGGCGACTCAGAATGGGTGATGTATACCTATTTTGGGGGCGTCACACTCAACATAACCAATGTTAAACCTGTAACCAGACCAACTACAATGCTCCTAAACGTGTATACAAGCTCGGATAACACAATGACATGCTACTCCATACTAATTAACAGAGAATTCAAGCAATTACTAGAATTTGACAAAACTCAAAATGAAGAACACAAAAACAGAATTTATACCTCTTTAAAGCTTAAATTAATTCCTCAATGCACTAATTATACTCTCTTAATGCTTAGCAGATCTCACTCTCTATATGCAACTTATCAGTGAAATTCTAGCAACTGATAAATGAAGAATTTGGATGCCATTTATAGAGAAATGGCTGCCCAGTTCATAACTTTGTTCTATGGTTTGAATCAATGGAAAATGGAAGGAAACAATGGGTATAAAGGAGTTGGCCAACTGCCAACCTTGTAGCCATCATCACAGCACATTGCTAGGAAGCTGAAGTTTACGCAATGAAGAAGATAGGCTACTGTTTGGCCACTGTTTGGGTAACTGAGGAGTTTTAAATCTCAGCAACGTGATTATAATGCTTAGTTTGGTTCCTTGAACTTCCAAAATATAATTTTAATGTGTTAATGCTACTACATAATGATAAGTTAGGGATTATTTATGTATCAACATCATATAATCCATGTATATTAGTCTAGTCTAATTAATATTTATAACATGTATGGACTCAACTTAATTGGTCAGTAATAATTTATTATCTCCTTAAAACTTTATTATTCCAATTAGACTCACTTATTGAAATAATTTATAATTCTTTGATATAGTACATCTTTAATGTTTCCACACATACTTGTTGTCACATAAGCATTATTTATGTAACTTATAATTTCTTCCACTTTACTATATAGTTTTATATATTAATATTATATAGTTACACTAAAGTGTCAAATTACCCTTCCTTTTTAATGTAGGAATTATATCTTATCACATATCTTGCACACATCAATTAAATGAACAATATAAATTTAATTATGTAAATTACTTTGCTCATTTGTATTTTATTATTCACAATAACAATTAATTAATAATATAATATTAATTAATCATTCACTTATTAATTTATTCATTCCTTAATTAAATTAAACCATTCAAATTTTCATTCTCATGCCACACAAGGCATTTTACAATCTCCTCATAAATTTCACATTTTTCTCAATTCTTATAAATTCAATTTGAATTAATTGAATTATTTATCACACAACACATCAATACTTATATTCAAATAAATATTCATTTTCATATTATATTAAAATAATATTTATTCATGAAATTCATGGTTACATGTGAGAAGATAGTGTTATCTGTAATATATAGTAGTATTTAATATATATATATATATATATATAAATAAAAGCAGAACATAAATTTATATATATATAACACAAAAAATATTAATAAATAAATTGAGTCCTTTGAATTCACAAAAGTCTCTTTAAATCAAATTTATTCCTCACAAAGTAAGGATTAATTGAATAATTGCTTCCCAAGATAAAAGCAGTTTACAATTCTTAATTAGTAGCACTACAAAATTAAGAATTCAATGAAACGCAAATTCTATGTTATATACTCGAACTTTACTTTTAATAATAATGATGCATGAAAATGGTGCATGAATACACTTGCTCAAAAATAGGAAGCGGAAAATATTTGAATGGGAAGGAATGAATCTGCGAAGCGGGATTTTGCGAACACGAAACGGAACTCTGTTTAAGGCATGTGGAAAGGATTCATTCTGCGAAGCGAAATTTTGTAGAAGGGAAGGAGCAGAGATTTTTCGTAAGGGAAGGAAGCAGGCGGACGCCTTGAGAAGCGAGCAGTGTAATCAAACTTATGCACGAAAATGTAATCCCACATAGTTTATTTATAGAATAATTAGGCGATTTATTACTGAATTAGGGCGCGTCAACCGCCTACGACCCACGAACCCGAAACTCAGGCCCGGCCGTCGATTTTCTCATTTAATTATTAATGGATTTAAACACATAAATATATATTTTATCAAACCCATTTTCAATAATCCCCACATGAATGTAAAATTGACTTTACAATATGTAAAATATGTTATGAATATCACGGACACTAGTTTGAGTACATGAGAAAAGATATTTCATCGGGTTAAAGTAGCTTTAGTGGCTTTGAACTTACCCTAGTAAAATCTATCAGTTTACTTAGCTAATCGATGAGACTTGATGTCTTTGAACTATCGACTTTTCGTAAAAACCAAGACAATAGAATTCACAAAATATCTCTTGAGGACATAGTTGGTTCTCACGTTTGTGTTCATTTTGGCCTTTGAAACACCTCTTGGTTTCGTGAGTATATTAGAAATTTAGCCTTCAAAATTCTCACGTAGTGGCCTCCTTCTTACTCACGTAGGTGACTTCTATCAAGAGTATCCTGCAATACTCCACTTGAACGTATTTCAAGATATAAAAGTCATTAAAAGCATAACTTATCCTAATTCTCGCGGCAGATGTGCACTATCTCATTTCAGGAATGGTTAGGAGTAAATATCTCCTCAGTGCTTTACTGAGTACTACATAGTTCGGTTTGCCCATTGAACCTAGATCTTGGGATCTCCAATCGGCTAGGTTGGGTTGCCACTATGGCGACTCTTATTTAAACAATGAGCTTTAAACTCATTCCCTTGATGATTTTTTCTTTTGCTTTCTTGTTAAACCTTTTGTAAGCGGATCCATGATATTATCTTTTGACTTTACATAGTCAATTGAGATAATTCCATTTGAGAGCAATTGTCTAGCGGTATTATGTCTACGTCGTATATGGCGTGACTTACAGATTATATAAATGACTTCGTGCTCTTCCAATCGTTGATTGGCTATCACGATGTATACATATAGGCGACACAGTCTTGACCAATTTGGAATATCCTCTAAGAAATTACGAAACCACTCGAAACTTCTTCTTGACTTTATCTAACGAATGAATTTTGATTCCATTGTAGACCTTGCAATACGTTTGTTTTGAGGATTTTCAAGATACCGCACAGCACTCCAAGGGTAAAGACATATCCACTTGTAGATTTGAGTCTTTATTATCGGATATCAATTAGCATCACTATATCCTTCCAATAATCGTTGGATATCTTGTATAGTCTGATCCATATTTTTGAGTATGTTTTAAATATCCTAAAACTCTCAAAATTGCTTTCCGATGATCTTTACGGATTACTCAGATACCTACTTAGCTTACTTATCGAATAAGCTATATACGGTCTAATCTGATTCATGACATACATTAAACAGCCTATTATACGAGAATATTCTAATTGAGATATGCCATCACCTTCATTTTTAGCTAGATGAAGATTTATATCAACTGGGGTCTTATTTAGAATTATATTATACTTGTTAAATTTTTTCAAGTATTTTCTCAATTTAATGAGATTGAGATAATATAATTCTATCAGAGGTTCTAGAAATCTTGATTCCTAAAATTATATCAGCAACCCCCAAGTCTTTCATATCAAATCTATTTGAAAACATACGTTTTGTTGAGTTGATAACTTCATTGTTGCTACCCATGATTAACATATCATTCACATAAAGACAAACAATGACATATTTCTTTTGAGTACTTTTGACATAAACACATTTGTCACATTCATTGATTTTAAATCCATTTGATAACATAACATTATCAAATTTCTCATGCCATTATTTTGGTGCTTGTTTTAATCCATACAAGGATTTAACAAGTTTGCATATTTTCCTCTCTTGTCCAGGAGCTATGAAACCTTCAGGTTGTTCCATATATATTTCTTCATCTAATTCACCATTTAAAAATGCAGTCTTTACATCCATTTGATGTATTCAAAGTCTATTTGAAGATGTTATTGCTATTAGCATCCGAATAGATATAATTCTTGTAACAGGTGAATAAATGTCGAAATAATCCAATCCTTCCTTTTGTCTATAGCTTTTAACAACAAGCCTTTCTTTATATTTATCAATTGAGCCATCGACTTTCATCTTCTTTTGAAGATCCATTTATACCCTAAGGGTTTTGAACCGGTGGAAGGTCCACCGGTTCCCATGTATGATTTTGCATAATGGACTCAATTTATTATTTATTGCTTCTTTCCAATGAGAAGCATCTGGAGAGAGATCTTGCTTCTTTTGACGTTCGAGGATCGTTTTCTAACAAAAATGTTAGAAAATCCAAACCAAAAGACGTTGAAGTCCTTGCCCTTTTGCTACGTCTAGGTTCATCCAATACAGACTTTTTGTCTATATTTTCAGGATTATTACTAGTAGCATCCAAAGGTCTTTTGTTTGAATTTGAATCTTTATTTTCATTATATGGAAAAATATTCTCAAAGAATGATGCATCTCTTGATTCAATAAATGTATTAACATGAATATCATTAATTTCAGATTTATGAACAAGAAAGCGATAAGCACTGCTATTATTTGCATAACCAATGAATACAAAATCAATTGTTTTTGGTCCTATCTTAACCTTTTTAGGTTTAGGAACCATTACCTTTGCTAGACACCCCCACACTCTTAAGTATTTATAGCAAGGTCTATGACCTTTCTATAATTCATAAGGTGTTTTGTGAGTTTTCTTATGAGGCACTTTGTTAAGAATATAATCGCAAGAAAGCAAAGCTTCCCCCACAAATTCAGGGTGCTCCAGGCTATTTTAACATAGCATTCAACATTTCTTTCAATGTTTGGTTCTTGCGTTGAAAGAAATCTGAGTTAGATTGAGGTGAATGAGGAGCAGTAGTTTGGTGAATAATACCATGAGTAGAGCAAATCTCTTCAAATGGTGATTCATATTCACCACCTCTATCGCTTCTTATTGCTTTAATCTTTTTGCTAAGTTGATTTTCAAATTCATTTTTTATAAAGTTGAAACATTTTTATTGCCGCATCTTTGCTTCTTAGCAAATATACATAACAATATCTTGAGCAATCATCAATAAAGGTAATAAAATATTTTTTTCCCACCTCTTGTTTGCACAAACTTTAAGTCACATATATCAGTGTGAATTAAATCTAGAGGTTTAGTTTTCCTTTCAACAGAATGAAAGGGTAATCTTATCATTTTTGATTCCACACAAATTTCACATTTATATTTTTGATTAATATCAAATTTAGGCAGGAATTCTAAATTAATTAATCTACGCAATGTATTATAATTAACACGTCCTAATCTAGCATGTCATTCCTACAAACATATCATTTTTAGTAAGTACATGTAGATATAATAACATAAACAAATTACCTGTGATATTGCTGCAGTAGCACCACCCATTTTTTATTTATGCATTGTATTGAGTTTTGGTTAATTTCTAATCTATTTATAGATTAGGTCGTATCCCAATTCCAACCGATTCTGGAAACTTTTGGCCCAACTCAATTTTGGCTCCCAAATTCCAACTGATTCTAATATTAGCGTATTTTCTAATATTAGTTCCAATACCGATTTTCAAATAAAATATTTTATTAAAATATATATATTATTAAAAAATATATATAAAAATATTGTTAGCATTACTTGAACTCAAGTCCTTAATATCAACACTTCTCTCTTATCTAACTGAACCAATATTAATTATTGGTTATATGGATGACATATAATATATTTATTACATACTTTTAGATAATGAAAATATCTAACACCAAGCATAATTTAGATCAACCAAAGGATAACCCACGTGATAAGCAAAAATTACGCCTACCCACGCGAATCCGATAAAAAAAAAATAATTTTGCAAATATTATATAATCAGAATATATATAAACAGAATAAATATTCTATTTGATAAATAGGCTCAAATATATATAATCAGAATATTATATATATACTAATATGCAAACAGAATATTATGTATATTAATAATAACATGCATATTCGGAGTGTTCTTTTTTAAAGTAATCAGTGGATTCTAAGTTGAATGATTAGTGGTAGAAATTGAACACCAACACGCCACCAATTATCAAAGTTTGTAAACGTAATCATGCCCCAACTTTTTGTAAACAACTACTATGGTAATTTATTACAATAATTAATAATAAAACAATTTCATATATAATATACCTGAACTAGGAACATGCATGTATTAACAACATGCAGGTATAATAATACTAAGTTGGACAGGTTTTTTCAGTTTTCTGTTTAAATATTTAAACAGAATTAACATGTAATATATTAAAGAAAGATAACATGTAATATATTATTAATATTTACAGATAACATGTAAATATTTAAACAGAATATTAATAAACAGAATATTATAATTTTTAAATGATATTTAAATAACAAAATATATTATATGCAACAAATATTTTGACCGAACGAAAAATTAATGCATTAAACATATTTTTCAAACAAGAAAATATGTTACCCAATATTAATAACAAGTGTTGTTCTTAATATGAAAATAATGATAATATATAAAAGTGATCTACGTGATACTCTTGCAAGATATTAATAAATGATTGAAACTTTGAGTTCAATTCTTAAAAGAATTCAAATTTTTTCTAAGGAATTGAAATCAAACTGCACAGGAACTTGAGAAAATTTATAATACTATGTAATTCTATTTTTGTTTTAATTACTTTATCCACAGAATAATTGTAGTACAGAAAAACAAAACGATTTTCTGGTTTACATAAATAAACAGATAGAATTACACTACAATTACAAAATATATATATAAAATATAATATATATTAACAGAATATATATAAACAGAATATTATATATATATGCACATATATACAGAATATATAAACAAATAAAATATTATATATATATATATATATATATATAAAAAATAGAATATTTTGTTATGCAATATATTAATATATTATATTCTGTTATATTAACATGCAAATAATCACAGAATATTCAGTATATTAAATAACACTATAATTACATAAAAATAAATTTGCTTTAAGATTGTTATCTGTAATATATAGTATTATTTAATATATATAAATATATATATATATATAATAAAATAGAACATAAATTTATATATATATAACACAGAAAATATTAATAAATAAATCTGAGTCCTTTGAATTCACAAAGTCTCCTTAAAGCAAATTTATTCCCTCACAGGTGTTAAGGATTAATTGAATAATTGCTTCCCAAAGTAAAACAAATTTACAATTCTTAATTAGTAGCACTACAAAATTAAGAATTCAGTGAACGCAAATTCTATGTTATATACTCGAACTTTACTTTTAATAATAATGATGCATGAAAATGGTGCATGAATACACTTGCTCAAAAATAGGAAACGGGAAAATATTTGCAGAACGATGGGAAGGCAGGCAGGAATCAGTAGAAGCGAGATTTTGCGAAACACGTAGCGGAACTGTTTAAGACTGTGGAACGGGATTCATTCTGCAGAAACGAGATTTTTGCAGAAGGGAAAGAACGAGATTTTTTAGAAGGGAAGGAACGGAACGGGACGCAGAAACAGAACGGTGTAATCAAACTTATGCTTGAAAATGTAATCCCACATAGTTTATTTATAGAATAATTAGACAGTTTATTACCGTTAGGACACGTCAACCGCCCACAACCCACGAACCCGACTCCGACCCGGCCCGTCAATTTTCTCATTCAATTCTTAATGGATTTGAACACATAAATATATATTTTATCAAACCCATTTCCAACAGAGAGACAATTGATTTGAAAGATAAGGGACTTGTTGTGAAATGATATTGTCTCAATTCCCTCTAATATTGTGAAGTGGAAGACGTGTCAAGTATTCTTTCCATGTATGTTTCTTCAATAACTGCATTATCTCATCAGTTATAATTGTTCCCAATACTCACAAAGAGCGTGCGTCTCACTGCCTTGAGATATGGCCGTTTTTGACTTCTTTGGTCAACATTTGATTTGTTGACTTAAACTTTAACTCTACGACTTCATCTTTAGCTCATACAACTGAGCATTTTTAGCTATATTTTTTCAATGCACATGCACTAAGATTTTTTGACTGAAAGTATAAAAATCAAGTTTGGCCTAACCCAATTTTTTAGTCACCTTCATGTGCACGAATCCATCCATATTTCTTCAACCATGTTACTAAATTCAAGTCAACATGTACTAATATATACAAAAAAAGTTTTTAAAATAGATGATATGTGACTATGTCAAATTTAAAAATTTTGGAGCATAACCAACATAAATAATTAAATTTAAAGAATTATGTGTTAGACGATATGAATTGGCATGTTATATGCCACATTATAAAAAGTTACTCCCTCCATCCCAAAATAATAGACGTTCTAGGGTATTATTTTTTTCTCAAAATATCTGACGTTCTACAATCCCAAGAATATGCCACATGTTAATATTACTATTTGCAATATTAACGATGTCTAGAAGTTCTGTCAATGAGAGGTTTGGTCACCTAATTGCGCGTCAATAGAGAGAAATCCTTATTGGAAAGCCCTCTTTCTTTTAAACGACGCGCAGATGGATTAATATTGTGAATTATAATAATGATGATGAGTTTTGTTTTATTAGTATTATTAATGTAATAAAAGCAGAAAAGCTTTTTTATATAAAAATGAATACTTTTATAAAGTTATTCGTTTTTATTAGACTATAAATAGAATATATAATATTACATTATGCATAGTATTTTTTGCGTAGTAAAATCCTTTTATATAAAAGCAGAATAGTTTTATAAAGTTATTTATTTTATTAGACGATAATTAGAATATATTATATTTTATTATGCATAGTGTTGCGTAGTCACTGCGTAGTGTTTTGCGTAGTAAAATCTTTTTATATAAAAAATGAATACTTTTTATAAAGTTATTTGGCGTACTGTTTTGCATATATATTGTGGTCCCATCTTCATATGTGGCCATGCGTGTGAATATTATGTGAACTTTTTTTTATTTGATAGTAGCATTATTTTATAAAAAAACATTTATTATAATATAGTCTCCCTGAGTTTACACAGTCAATTGGAAATTTGTAAAAGTCTACAAGTTCACATTGCTGGGGTCCAACCGTACGTAGGTTTCTGTCTTTCATGGAAATGGAAATTGGCAGGCTTGTTTGACTAGCTAGTTGGCCTTTCCTTTTATATGTAAAAGTGTATTTCTTCTTTAGGAGAGTGGAAGCCAGAAAATTTATAAGAGGGACTGATATTTAAAAGATTATAAGCCGAAAAAAAATATTAATAACTAAATAGCTCACAATTAAAATTAGGATTCCAAATTTGCCTAGGCTACACTTGCAACGTCGCAGTTTTTTTTGGTGGATCACTTAAATTTGAACTGAAAAGAATTTTGAGTTTTAGAACCTAATGGGGTGTTTACTAATCTGGTATGGATTTCGTGGTTATGAATATCATACTCATACCTGATATGTATGGCTATGAGAAGATATGAGTCTGGTAAGAGAAACCAATATGTGGGGCCCACTCGTACCCATACTTTCCAGACTCATACAAACACCGCATAAATGTGTACAGATTAGTATGGTTGGATTGGTCAATTTTATTAAAACATGTTTTTTTGTTTTTTGATACAATATTAAAATATGATTTTTCTTCTCACCCACATGGCCACCTGAGCCAGTTTTGCTTTTGGCCAATGGTTTCAAACTTTCAATATTGAAAAACTCTTTTCTCCTTGTTCTTCCCAGCCACGCGACCTCTTCTTCTTCGCCATTTCCAATCGCATCTTCATCCTTCTTCTTCCCCCAGCCCCACAACTCAGTCTAATTTCTTTATTTCAAGAAATTTCGCTCCTAGGCTTCAGCCACCGTTCCAACTCAGTCCAACTTTCTTCTTCCTCCACCAGTGCTCTTCACTCAACCATTTCATCGAGCAGGTGGTATGCATCTTCATCTGGAGCAGGAGAGCAACATCTCAACCTTAGTTTGAAATTCCGGGGAGGGCGGGAGCAGTTGCTAAGAGTTGCTCAGCCATTCACAATATTCATATGGTGCTAAGCTCTTTGATTGATTGCAATGAAATTCATGGGTACGGCTGCTGCTCCATTTTTGTTCCTTTTTCTGTCACAATCTTTACTATCGGCATCATCATCATCATCATCATCAACAATACCAGATAGTTTGAGCATAGGCTCATCTCTGTCAGTCGAAAATCCAATTGATAAGTTGATGTCACCAAATGGCATTTTTCAGCTGGGTTTTTTCCTGTAGGCGAAAATGCGTATACCTTTGCCATATGGTTCACCCAACAAACCTTCCCCATCACCATCAATAATAATCTCACCGCCGTTTGGATGGCCAACCGTGACCACCCAGTCAATGGGAAGCGCTCCAAGCTCTCCCTCCAGCAAAATGGAAATCTTTTTCTCACAGACGCTGGCAAATACATCATTACCATTTGGTCCTCCAACTCTGTCTCAGATTCACCGTCACACTTACGTCTCCACGACAATGGCAATCTTGTTCTGCTCACTCCGGAAGGTCTTTATTTGTGGGAAAGCTTTGGTTTCCCCACAGACACCCTTTTGCCTCAACAGCCACTTACCAGGTACACGAAGCTCGTCTCTTCAACAAGCCCCACCAACTATTCCACTGGCTTCTACTCACTTTTCTTCGACTACGACAACATTCTCCGTCTTCTCTACGACGGTCCCGGTGTTTCAAGTACTTACTGGCCTGCTCCCTGGCTTACCATTTGGGACGCTGGAAGGTCGCCCTTCAACAACACTAGAATTGCAAGTTTTGATCATTTGGGCAATTTCAGCTCTTCCGATTTTTTTACCGCTTTATCCACTGATTACGGCGCCAAGTTGCAGAGAATATTGAAGATGGATCCCGATGGTAATCTTCGATTATACAGTCGAGCACAACCGCAGGAGGATGATTCAATTTCATGGGTTGTTACATGGCAAGCCCTCTCTCAGACCTGCCAAACTCATGGAGTTTGCGGCCTTAATAGTTTCTGTAGCTATGTTCCCGGTTTCGGACGGAATTGCTCGTGTCTTCCAGGCTACGAGATGAGAAATCAAATCGACTGGTCTGATGGTTGTCGACCAGAATTTGATTCCAATCTGTTCTGCAACAATTCTAAGCCTTCCAACCTGGTTGATTTTATGCATCTTCCTCGTGTCGATTTTTACGGGTACGATTACAAGTTCTACCCTAATACAACGATTTCGGGGTGCAAAGCCTTGTGCTCTGAACTGTGTAACTGTACAGGATTCCTATACAAATTTGACATGGCTACTGGTGTTCATGGTTGTTATCCCAAGGCACAATTAAGAAATGGATACCGCTCGCCTGATTTTCCAGGAGACCTCTATGTGAAACTACCCAAATCCGTCATTTCTCCGTATAATATTAACGCCAGAGAACCCAATATGTGCGCAGGCAAACTTAGAACAAGAGAGATTGACAGAAGGTACGAAACGAGCAGAGCAAAGGGTTCTGTCATTCTCCATTTCGCAGCTGGGCTGGGAGGGGTTGAGATTGTTTGTGTCTTGCTCGTGTGGTATTTTTTGAGTCGAAGAAGTGGCAGAGAGCGAGAAGATTCAGATGTGGTCGTGCAAGGCTACATCCATGCAGCCTCTGGATTCAGAAGATTTAGTTACTCGGAGTTAAAAAAGGCCACGAGGGTTTCACGCAAGAGATTGGAAGAGGCGGTGGTGGAATCGTGTACAAGGGTTTATTGTGCGATCAAAGAGTTGCAGCAATCAAGCAACTGAATGCTGCTAGTAACCAAGGAGAAGCAGAGTTCCTAGCAGAAGTGAGCCTCATTGGAAAGCTATACCACATGAATTTGATAGAGATGTGGGGATATTGCGTGGAAAAGAAGCACAGACTGCTAGTGTACGAGTACATGGAGCATGGTTCCCTGGCAGAGAAGATATCTTCCAATGTGCTTGATTGGAAGAACAAGTTTGAAATCGCAGTGGGCACGGCAAAAGGCCTAGCCTATTTGCATGAAGAATGCTTGGAATGGGTTTTACATTGCGATATCAAGCCTCAGAACATACTCTTAGACTCGAATTATAATCCAAAAGTAGCAGATTTTGGGTTGTCCAAGCTATTAGACAGAAGTCAGCTGATCAATTCAAACTTCTCAAGGATAAGAGGAACACGAGGTTACATGGCTCCAGAGTGGGTTTACAATATGCCCATCACTTCCAAAGTGGACGTTTACAGCTACGGGATTGTTGTGTTGGAGATGCTGACCGGAAAGAGCCCGGCTGAAATTTTTCAAGCAGTGAAAGGTGGAGCTGAGACACAGAAAAGATGACTGTTACATGGGTGAGGGAGAAAATGACGAACGGAGAATTTCCAAAGGAAGAGACACAAATGGGGCCGAATTTGAAAAGGGTAAGCTGGAACTTCTTGTGAGAGTGGCTCTTCAATGTTTAGAGGAAGACAGAGATGCAAGACCCACTATGAGTCAAGTAGTTGAGATACTTGTGCGTCATGAAAGCAAGTGATTGGTATCAAGCCGGGGGGGTTATAGCTGCTAATTTCCGTTATAAATTTCTACTGCGTCATTGTATGCGGATAAGATATAATTTCTACTATAGCAGTAGTACTATATCACCTTTGGGCTGAAATTTTAGTGTCCACACGACATCGGTGCTGATCTAGTCTTGTTTCCTTGATTGGAAATTCCACTCTATGATCAGATTGATGAAGATCATGGAAACTGATTAAGTTTGGTTTTTGTGTGAACTTACTTTTAACTATTTCATTATCGATCTGTCCATACCAGTTAGGATTTTTTTGGAATGTTAAAGGACCCTCGATCAAGGTGCAATTACATACTTGGATTGTTTCTCATTCTACCTCCAAAATCCCATAATAAGTCTTTTTAAAACTAAATTACACATACCAATACACAAGCCTAAAATGACAAAAAAAATACTGTTAATATATTTTCTTTGAAGTTGAAGAGTTAATGAGTGTCGTTTAATTGTAGTTGATAGTAAGATTTAATAAATACCATTGAATGCATAAGGGCATATATGAGAAAATATTGCAAAAATTGTATTGGAGTTCTAACTCATCACTTATTTTGGAAAAAATATTAAACTTAAAAAAGCACTTATTGTGGGACGGAGGTAGTACAAAGCAATGCTTTGGTTGTTATAGAAAGGAAAGGAATAACATATCTCTGAGGATAATTGTGGAGACTGGAGAGGAATAACATGTTTATTAGTAGTTATTTTTGTTTTGTTTTTTTAATAATTAAACTATTAAAGAGAGAAACAAGAGATGGAGGAGAATTGCCCGATCTGATACTATGATTTATTGGTATTTCTCTTTACTTGTAACTTGTAAGTGCGAGGTTTTAAGTTCAATTCTCGGTAATGCCCATGATATGACTTTGTTCAATTATCCCTCACCCCTTTAATATAATTAATATCGTTGTATTAAAAAAAAATTTAGTGCATCCAACCTAATATTGGTAAATGAGTGAAGTGGCCTAGCTAGTATCTAATTACGAAGCAAGGCTTGGAATTTCCATCTTGCAACTTTATTTTTGAAATATCTACTTTCTCTTATTTCAACGGTATATGAATACTTCTTGGTAGACTAATTATTTGACGTTTTAGAGGTGGACATAAGAATTAAACATTAAATATTCAATTGTGTATAATACCCTTAAATTTTTTGTTGGGATAAAGAGAGAGAAAGAGTTTAAAGTATCAAAAAATAGGTATAGTAATGAGGGGTAATTTTGGAAAAATTGTCATTAATTCTCCTAGATTTGAACAAACGTCAAATAATTAGGGACATAAAAAACTTTAAAACAACGTCAAATAATTAAGGACAAATGAAAAACTCTAAAACGTCAAATAAGTAGGGTTGGAGGGAGTATTATATAGAGATAATTACATTTATTATCCTGTGGTTTTACTCAATTCACAGTTTTACAACTATATTTTTATTTTTCACATTTCAGTACCCTAGCTTTTCAAAACTTTTGCAATTGAATTTTTCAATTATTCTTTTCATTAGAATTTCTGTTAAATGCTAATATGATAACTGAGAGACACACACGTTTTGCTTATAAAGAATAAAATAGTAACAAAAATGATTATATAACTTAAAAACAAAACAAAAATTAGAGAAAAAAATTAAAAACCTTTTAGACATCATTATCTCCCCTCCTACCCCGACCCCACTAGTCCTTCACCAAATTGAGTACCTCAGCCCTCACGCTAATTTTTTAAAAATTTCCTAACGGTCAATTTAACGATAGAACTAGATTGCAACAATTTTGAAATGTTAGGGTACTAAAATAACAAAATTAAAAATGTAGGTGTAAGACTGTGATTTGAGTAAAACCATAAGGTATTAAAATGTACTTTTATCTATTAGATAAATACTTTTGGCCTTTTGATAAGGGAATTGAAAATAAAAAACCAAATGCCAACAAACAGAAACTTCATCAAACGAACCCCTATTTTGGTCTAATCGTATTCTTTGCATTGTTGTAATTTAGACTAGTTTGTCCGATGGATGACTTGTGATAGAACCCAACCCAGCCAACTTTTGTCATTTTTGCATGCATGAGGTGGTGCATGTGCATGCATGTGGTGCATGCACATACACCTCTACACTTCCGGCACGAGCACCCCCTCCCAAGGGCAAACATGCAGCACCCCACCTGGTGATGGTTTTGTTAGCATGCATGGATGAGTTGGCTACCCTTCTTGAGCTAGAGCAGATCCTATGTATCCAAACTCTTGTACCCTTGTATCCCATGAGCTAGAGAAAATTTTTCTTGAGTTAGCATGGATTGATTTTGGTAACTCTGTGTTCTATATTTTGACTTTGAATAAAATTAGTTGGATTGTTTTAATGAATTTAATGCAACTTTGTTATGTTTAATGAATTGTAATAAGGTTTAATGAGGCCTTATGTTAGTGTTATGTTAGTGGAGCCCTATGAGACTCATTTGCATTTCTAGTTCATTAGGCCTTATTTCCAAAAGGGGCATCAAGACAAAACAGAGTGCAACATCAACATTCAAAGAAAAGACGAGAGACAACATCACGCAACAACGGAAAAAGCAGGGCATCAAGACGCGAGCGGATCACAAACTTATACATTAACTTGCAGCTGCAGCCTAATTGGCAAAGATAGAAAAAGAGACACAAAATAAATCATTACTGCAAAGACAGACATGCAACCATAATACATAATAAGCAGTGGCGAAGCCAGAAATTTTCGTTAGTGGGGTCGAAATTATTACTAAATTGCAAATAATTTGGCATGGTTTCGAGGGCAGCGCCCGCGAGCCAATTTTTTTAATACTTTATACTTTCGTATATATATATATATATATATATATATATATATATTACAATGAAAATATAATGAGTAATAATATATGGTATATATACACTATATTGACTCATAATAGACTTTTTTAATCACAACTGTTCATAAGTAAATAATTCATTATTTATTTTTTAAAAATAATATAAATTAGATTATTATTTAGTTTAAAATATTATATAGAAAGATACATATATTGAGAGGATATGAGTCATATGTGGTTAAAATTTGATTGACAAAGTTATAAATTTTCAATTTGACCTCAGTATAATAGAAAATTTATAAAATTTTAGTGAGTCAATTTATATATAATATTTTAAAATTTACCTTACATTATAAAGTAATTTTTTTTTCGATTAAATTCGATTATTTACGGAGAATCTATAATAACCGCTTACTTGATAATAAGAATAACCGAAATGGCCATTTAAGGCATCTGCATTAATTTCCTTCAGTTCACAAACTTACACATTAAAACCCAATACAATGTTCCAAAAATATACCAGCTGTTTCAACCAAAGACAAAATGGTTCATCTAAGCCTTTCATACCATATCCATTCCCATAAACAAAATGTATCATATATCATATTTCTACCCACATTAAACAAAATGAATAGAAACTTAAACAACATTAAACACATTCCCCTATTGTTTAGTCTCCTTCCTGCTTGGCCTTTTGAATGCATTAGTTGTAGTTGATTGTTGACTGCTACCTATCTCAACTCTTCTTTTTGCAGCAGCTTCAGTCAGAGCACTAACACTTACTGTAGCTCTATTTCTGCTGTGGCGACCCCAAATCCAAGTACTTGAAACCCGAACTCGGTTCTCCACGATACCATTTCTTTAAGCTGAATAATACTAAATAATAATACATTCGAACTTAATTTACATACATCAAAGTTTACTTCCCAGTGCGTGACCTTGAAATACATTCCTTACAATATCGACAATAGATTCCATTGTCTTACTAACTATAACCATTAACTCATACTAAATCTCATTCAATAGCCTTTCTTTTCCCTGTTTCGGTATACGAGCCTTGAATTGATCGTCGTGTCGAAAACATTTAATTTAAGCAAGGATGAGCATTTGAGTGCCCAATGAAGTAATAACAATTATATATATAAATTTGAAAGAATATAAGTATTCTCTTTACATAACACTTCTACAATCGAATCAAGCGTTGTGAAGTAATCTGTAACTAATAAAAGATTCACATAACAACTCTCTTTCAATTTCTTGAAATTAGGCTCCACCCATGAATAGGGTTTGAAAAACATACTATGAACATGGTTTTCATTTTCGAAAAGGTTTAGCGAGAATTCATCCATGGCCGTCATAACTTACAGAACGCGGAGGGTGATCGTTAGTTTGTACCTGTATTGATCGATAATACATAACTTGAACGAAATTCATCGCTCACCTTTGTCATCAATAGAAAGCGCATAAAAATTTTCCCATTATCGGGATGTTCATACATGCACAGTTCCAAACCCAAGGTTTTAATCTTGCTCAACAATAATATGTAATTCAACATATATGTATCTGAGTAATTGACAAAGGTATATCAACATGTGAATAAATGCCATGATTATCCAAGTGGGGACACTTGTATAACCATTTAGAAATCAACTTAACGTAATATATATCGAGCTAACATGTTGATAATCAAAGCGTACATAATGCATGCAGGAATAGAATAATTAAAACTTCTTACTCATGTCCATTGCATAAAAGAAATGCAAAGGTAAGATACTTGCACGATTTCTTGATTACAAATCTCAACTTAGGTTTTATCTCTTTATCACAACCTATCGAGAATCGGATCATTCGTTCGATTAGAACAATATATCATAACACATAGTCTTTGTCTATTACACGATTAACACATAGTCTAATCACGTCATCATCACATAATCGCAGTGATCATACTTTTAGTTCATATTCTACACTTGAAATATTTTTATACATTTTTCAAATACCTCATCCATGTTCTTACAGTAGCCTTTTCTTTCTATTATAGGGTCTGACATTTATCGGCGTACCGACAGCTTTATCGGGTAAATACTGAGTCTAAGACTCTTATTCTATACCTCAACATCTGTAAATATCAGACATTTTACTTTTAATCATTTTCGAATTTTCCAGAAATTGAAAAATTTAAAATAAATCAAATCATCACTCGAGGGCTTATAGTGATATAATCATTACTATATGGGTGCTCTTCATCAAATCTGGACTTCATAACCTGGTTCTCTGAGTCGACTAGTTTGGCCATTATAACTTTCAAACATCGAATCATAATTAAATGACTTAAACATTAAACAATTCCATTATCATTGATAATTAATTTATATTAAACTATTAATGAAACCATTGCCAAAATAAAAAAGTTATTTATAATAACTCAAACTATTTTTAAAACATTTATATTACCCTTAAATGATTTTTAAAACAATTAAAATTATTTTTAAATAATCACCATTAATATATAAATATTAATGTACTATTCATCCAAATATTAAAAGTCATTAATTATAACTTAAAATATTTTTAAATCCTTAATATCCTCTTTAAATGATTTTTAAATAAATAAAACCATTTTTAAACTATTTATTTAATAATAATTATTAAATAAACTAAATATCATTAATATTATCTTAATATAATTAATATTAAATTATTAATGAAATTATCCTTTAAATATTAAAGGTTATATTTTATAACTTAAAATATTTTTAAATACCTTAATTTCATTTAAAATGATTTTTATAATATTAAAATTATTTTTAAGCGAAATTATTTAATATAATCATTAAATAACTTTAATATCATTAATATATAATTAATTAATGAAATTCATCACAAAATATTAAAAGTCATGGAAAATAACTTAAAATATTTTCTTATACCATAAAATAATTTTTCATGAATTAAAACTATTTTTAAATAATTTATTTAATATTATAATTAAATAAATAAATACCTTTTATATTCCAAAAATACTAAATATTTTTGAAATATACTCAAAATAGTTAAAAATTATTTTTGAGACTTTAAAATAATTTTTCATAATTTATTTGGTATTTTAATAATTAAAAACTAATTTTCTAATTTTTAAATTAATTTTGGAAAATCGAAATTAAAATAATTAAAAGCGTATGCTAAAGGCCCCTATAGTGACAGAACTGTCATTATAGGTGTTCTTGAGCCTACCCAGGATCTTCATAAAAGGCGAGGCAAGGTGAAATTTCTTTTGACCGTGAATAACTCTCTCATCTTAACGAATTTGGACAATATATAAATTGGGTCTTGTAGAGGAAATACCAGACTACAATTACCAACAATCATAACGTTTAAAAAAACATCAGATCTGGGAGAAATAATCTATCAAAGTAGCTTCCAAAGTCGTTTCTTCCTGAAAAACACGATTCGAAGTGCCTACTTTGGACCTCTATAACTTGATGATGGGTGCAGCGTTTACGTGATCTATCAATTCCATTAAGTGTGAACAACATGTAGGACTACAATTCTAACACTTAATATCATCATAAAAACAAGAAATAAAGCGGATAAAGTATGGTCAAACCTTGTCGGAAAAATCAACACTTAGAAAATTGCGGAATTTGAAATTTTTCGACAATCTTAAATTCAACCAACTTTGACCTTAAATAACTCTTAATCCGTAATATATATTGACCTGATTCTTTTTGGAGGTTAAATACCACATAACACGCTACACATAACAACCTTTAGAACACAAAACACATTAAAGATAACCGAGATATAAGGCTTGACATTTGCCAAAAAAAATTTTTCTCGGACACTTAGAATATTTTACGGGTTTGAAGAAACGATCGGTCAATCTTGGTCAACCCACTTTGACCGCTTATAAATCCCGATCTACAATATCTATAAACTTGATTCCTTTTGGAGATTAAAGACCACATATCAGGCTACGTATAACAACTTTTAAAAAACAAACCTCGTGATCGACCAAAGAGTTATAGCCTCTGACATTTGTTGTCAGAACACAGAAATGAAAATTTCCAGATTTTGAAGATCTTCAAATCCGAGCTTCTGAATGTTATGAAATCAACATCAAGCAACCCAGATCATCCTTAGACACTATAATCAACATGTTTTAACATTTAAACATAACATTTAACACAAAAAGTTTAAGAAAAATCAAGCTAGGGTTTATACCTTTTTAGCTTTGATTACGATTTTTGGCCTCTTGATTTGTTATTGGTGTGAATGGGGCTTGTTTATGGTGATATGTTAAGAGAATTTACGTAGGTTTAAGCTTGGGAGAATGAAGCTAAGTGCTTGTGAATAAATAGGCCAAAAATGGTGCATTTCTCTCTCTTGGATCCATAAAATAATGCATGAAATGATTATAATGGGCGATTGATGGTAATACTACAACCTTATAGGTGATTTCTAGATGGATTGGCGGATTTTGTGGACAAGTGGTAGCAATAAGACATAAATAATGCATTTTCCCTTTTCTTTAATTTATAAAAAAATTTAAAATACATTGGATGCTAAAGTGGGATGATTCCCTTGTTTGATAGTTGATAGCATGTAGGGTAAGCATGTTGGGCATCCTTGTTGCAAGATCCCATCAACAATGTAAGTAATAATACACTAAAATGACAAAAAGGGTATTTTGGTCATTTCACATATAATTCAAGGGCATTTTTGTAAAAGGCCATTAAATGTAATATTTAACCATTAGATTATAATTCTTACCATTTACCAATTAATTTCTATCATTTGGTAATTTAAAACATTTATATAATAACATCGTAATTAAACCCGATAATTTTAAATTAGGGGTTTCTATATAGAAAATTAGGGTTTTCTAATTAGGGGTTTCTTAACGTTATCAATTAGGGTTTCTAATTGACCATTAGGGTTCTCTAATTATACATGTATGATCTAACACGATTATTACGATCTCTAACTTCAACCGATTTAGGGTTGTAATAATTAGGGTTTGTCACAGTTATCGGTAATAAAAATAGTAATTAGGGTTTTCTTCTAATTCACAGAGCATTCGTATTACCACAGTAACTTCATATACGATGAACTTCATATACTACTCGGTCATTTCTCATAACGAGTTTAATAATTAGGGTTTTACTGACATGGTAATATCTTTGTGACCTAATTATTGGCCATCATTCTTTCGATAATATCTGTCATACATACACAACGATACATAATTATTTTACTTGTAAAAATCATTATAACAATAATATAATATTATTATTCTCATCTCTTGATCACAATCCCAATTCGAGGTTTGGATCTCATATCGACTTCTCTTTCGCATATCAAGTTAAAATACTTGATTTAAATATTCATACTGATTCATATAATAAAATATATATTATATAAATTCTAATTATCACTTCATATATTATTTCCAATCATGTTATCATGGAAAATAATTAATAAAAACATTTACCTTCTGAAATTAATTACCATAAAAATATAATTTGTAGTAATTAATTATTCCAAAATTATTTCTAATTTTTTTAAGTAATAAATATATTCGTATATATCGTTCACATTACTAGACACTTATTCTCGTCATTAAATAAATAAAAAAAATTTATACGCAAAATTTCTTATTTATTTTATATATAGGAAATCTCGGGTTATTACATCTGCTCATAAAAGTCCGGATGCCAGTTGAAGTCAATGTTGAGGATGAAGGCACTGTCTGGAATGGTACACTTACTGTTGGAGGTGTGTTGGTTGATTGCAGTGTGGTTGTTGGTGGATCTTGAGAATTATCCATCTGAAAAAAGACAATATGAATTATAAAATAAATGAACACTATGTAAAACAAATGATATTATTATTCCATACTTACAAGAATGTAGCCTTGGTTACCTAACTGAAACATTGTATTCCCATTTGGAAGCACATAAGTCCCAAATCCAACAGGAGGTTGCCCTTTCTTTCTTCTTATTGGCAGCTTCACTCTTTGTATCCCACTTTCACTCTCTTTGGCCTTTCTTTTTCCCTTCCCTTTACTAGCTTCATTTGGTAGTGAATTGGAGTTGGGACAATTACTTTTATTGTGACATGCTTGTTTGCATTTGGTACAGTGCATTATTCTTCCTCTTCTTGTAATTCTTCCTGGGTTCTTTTCAATTTCCCATTATTCTCTCCTCCTTAGTCTTTGAGGCCTTCCTCTAAGCTTCCTTGTGATTGGTGGTGGCAACATCTTTTCATATGGTGTCTCCTCCCAGAAATTGTTATCTGGCTCTAAGAGATGATTGTAACACTTCATATATATTTCCCTCTTAAACCAATGACTCACATAATTTTCAACTGGCTCCCTCATGAAACTGATAGCACTAATAACATGACAATAGGACATCCCAGTTAGCTGAAACACCTTACATGTGCAAGTTTGATCTGCAAGATCAACCACAAACTTATACCCATGAAACTTTACATGCAATGTTTCAGTATGTAGTATGAGCTCACATTGTTCTTGTTGAATTGGAGTTTGGTTTAAATTTTCAGCCTTTTCAGCTTCATGTTCACTCTCATTTAAATCACATGCATCTTCTAATGCATTGGCCATTCTTTTTCACTTCTCTTCTATACTCCCTTGACTTCTTTCTAGCCTCAATATATTCCTCATAAGTACTTAACCCATCAGATGATTCATGGTAATCACTGTCATCAGATGACAAAGCTAAATACCCTTCATCATCAGCCCCTACATTAGTAGCCCCATCAGCCCCTTCATTATTGGCCCCATCAACATTACCCTTTGCATTATACTCTAGAATATTATCCCCATGACCAACATATAAATCAACAGAATCATAACATCTGTTGCCTGCAATGCCCTAATACTTTCATCATCATGCAATTTTTTAAGTCCATGTGCCATTGGAACCCCCATTTTCTTTATAGTAAATACAGAGTCCTTATGATAAATAAAATGTTAAGACATAGAAGCTATCATTTGGGGACAAAGATAATCAAGATCCAATTTTGTTATTTTTGTAAAACCACCATCATACTCATATACTGGCACATACTTAAACTTCCCACCATAAAGTACATTCAACAGCAACAAAAACATCCTGTGATAGTGAAATTCATAAAGTTACAAAAAATGAAGAATTATAACTAGAAAGAGACTACACTGCCAACATATGACAAATAAATACTTTAAACTTTATAAAAAAATACAACATCAGAGGCAGATAATGGGAGACAAATAAATATTTAAACTTTAAACTAATATGCATGTCAGATGAAACAATAACCAAATATGCATATAATGGGAGACAAGACCTAGAATATGTTGTACAAAATAGATATAATGGGAGACAACACAAGACCACGACAAACATCTTTATATATAACTAATATTGATCATGTAAGAGATGCCTAGGGGCCACCATCGATGAAACAAACCAAGGGCCACCACCATCGTTGACGCAGACAAACCTAGGGTCACCATAAAAAAAATAAACATTTAAATTTTTTACAAGAAAACAACAACATAGGACCATCGGGACCACAAATTGAGTAAAAAACATGGAACGGAGGGAATTTGACCCAATTACATCCAATTAAATTTCAAAAATCCAAAAACCCTCTTTTACTTGAACCCTAGAACTGATATGAGAAGAAATTAAGAGTCGATTTTACTTACCTGTAGTGTACAAAGTTTTTCCTCAACCGATCTCGCTAATCTCTGATAAATTGCATAACTCTCGGGCGAAATCGAGAACACTTGGCCTCATTGTTTTCTCTCAAATGTTGTTTCAAAAAAATGGAGATAAGCGAAAAGGTGTTAGTATGATAGTATCTGGACATTTGCCTCCAAATCCACGTGGGAGTGGACCTACATACCACCTCAATGCCACTTGTATCCTGTTAGTCTACTAAGCATTTTAAATCAGTTTTTGGACGGAAATTAAAAATAATTATAAGACCCCAACTTTTATAAATAAAGATGAATTTTCTATAAATATCATTTTGAATATTATAGAATGAATTTGATATAATGTTATAGTTGTGGTAATATTTATAAATTTTGCAAAATACTGCAAGTTGTTATATAATATTCGATTGGTGGGAGAATATTCGTTTTAACGAGGAATATTAAATACAACATCACAATCATTGGTGGACCCCACAACGGAATTATTGTCGGATTGAGAAAATGACAAAAATACTTTATGAAAATAACGGCGGAAGTTTTATCGTTAATCGTTGAAACACGGGTGTTAAAAGTCTGATGTCTGGCGTTGTTGCCTGATGCTTTACGGTATTGATTATTGATGCTTACGTGAGAAGTCACTCAATTTTGTTCAATTATTTCTCTGATAATTCTTTGCATAGTATCTCACGTTATTTGATTCAATTATTGTCAAAATTTTATATATTATTAAATCAATAATTGGGACGACAAAGTTATTAATATTACTATTTCCAATATTAACGATGTCTGAAGTTACATCGATGAGAGGTTTGGTCACCTAATTAATTGCGGCTATAGGAGAAATCCTTATTGAAAGCCCCTCTTTCACAGGAGCGACACAGTCGATTAATATTGTGAATTATAATAATGATGATGAGTTTTGTTTTATTAGTATTATTAATGTAATAAAAGCAGAAAAACTTTTTTATATAAAAAAGCGAGAATACTTTTATAAAGTTATTACGTTTTATTAGACTATAAATAGAATATATAATATTACTATTATGCATATTGTTTTGCATAGTAAAATCTTTTTATATAAAAAAGAATACTTTTATAAAGTTATTTGTTTTATTAGACAATAATTAGAATATATTATATTTTATTATGCATAGTATTTTGCATAGTAAAATATTTTTATATAAAATGAATACTTTTATAAAGTTATTTGTTTTATTAGATTTTAAATAATATTTATATATATATATATTTATAGTATATTATATTTTATTGCATAGTGCATCATAGTATCCTTTCTATTTTCCTATAAATAGGATGCTTAGTTAGAATTGAAAACCACACCAGAAGTTCAGAGAATTCTTCTATAATCTTGAGCATATTTCTTTAGAGTTTTAAGAAGCTTTGAGCGTAATGCAAGTTTTCTTCAAGAATATCATCGCTCTACCAGTCGGAATACTCTTCTTTTACGGTAAGAGATATTATTTATTGTACTCGTAAGGAGTATTATTTCTGTTGAGAGATTGTATATATATGCACATATATACAGAATATATAAATAAACAGAATATTATATATATATATAAACAGAATATTTTGTTATGCAATATATTAATATATTATATTCTGTTATATTAACATGCAAATAATCACAAAATATTATGTATATTAAATAACACTATAATTACATAAAAATAAATTTGCTTTAAGATTGTTATCTGTAATATATAGTATTATTTAATATATATATATATATATATATAAAACAGAACATAAATTCATATATATATAACACAGAAAATATTAATAAATAAATCTGAGTCCTTTGAATTCACAAAGTCTCCTTAAAGAAAATTTATTCCCTCACAGGTGTTAAGGATTAATTGAATAATTGCTTCCCAAGGTAAAACGGATTTACAATTCTTAATTAGTAGCACTACAAAATTAAGAATTCAGTGAACGCAAATTCTATGTTATATACTCGAACTTTACTTTTAATAATAATGATGCATGAAAATGGTGCATGAATACACTTGCTCAAAAATAGGAAACGGGAAAATATTTGCAGAACGATGGGAAGGAATTCGGAATCTGCGAAAACAGATTTTGCGAACACGAATCGGAACTCTGTTTAAGGCGTGGAACAGGATTCATTCTGCGAAGCGAGATTTTTGCGTAAGGAAAGAACGAGATTTTTAGAAGGGAAGGAACGGAACGGGACGCAGAAACAGAACGGTGTAATCAAACTTATGCTTGAAAATGTAATCCCACATAGTTTATTTATAGAATAATTAGACAGTTTATTACCGTTAGGACACGTCAACCGCCTGAACCCACGAAACCCGACTCAGGCACCAATCGATTTTCTCATTCAATTCTTAATGGATTTGAACACATAAATATATATTTTATCAAACCCATTTCAACGGAGAGAGACAATTGATTTGAAAGATAAGGGACTTGTTGTGAAATGATATTGTCTCAATTCCTACTAATATTGTGAAGTGGAAGGCGTGTCAAGTATTCTTTCCATGTATGTTTCTTCAATAAGCGCATTATCTCATCGATTATAATTGTTCCCAATACTCACAAAGAAAAGCGTCGTCTCCCGCTGCGAGATATGGTAGTTTTTGACTTCTTTGGTCAACATTTGATTTGTTGACTTAAACTTTAACTCTACGACTTCATCTTTAGCTTTCATACAATGAGCATTTTTAGCTATATTTTTTCAATGCACATGCACTAAGATTTTTTGGCTGAAAGTATAAAAATCAAGTTTGGCCTAACCCAATTTTTTAGTCACCTTCATGTGCACGAATCCATCCCTATTTCTTCAACCATGTTACTAAATTCAAGTCAACATGTACTAATATATACAAAAAAGTTTTTAAAATAGATGATATGTGACTATGTCAAATTTAAAATTTTGGAGCATAACCAACATAAATAATTAAATTTAAAGAATTATGTGTTAGGCGATATGAATTGGCATGTTATATGCCACATTATAAAAATTACTCCTCCATCCCAAAAATAATAGGCGTTACAGGGTATTATTTTTTCTCAAAAATATCGGACGTTCTGATCCCAAGAATATGCCACATGTTAATATTACTATTTGCAATATTAACGATGTCTGAGAGATTCTGTCGATGAGAGGTTTGGTCACCTAATTGCGGCGTCGATAGAGAGAAATCCTTATTGGAAAGCCCCTCTTTCACAGGAGCGACTGGTCGATTAATATTGTGAATTATAATAATGATGATGAGTTTTGTTTTATTAGTATTATTAATGTAATAAAAGCAGGAAAAGCTTTTATATAAAGCAGAATCTTTTATAAAGTTATTCGTTTTATTAGACTATAAATAGAATATATAATATTCTATTATGCGTAGTATTTTGCGTAGTAAAATCCTTTTATATAAAAATGAATAGTTTTATAAAGTTATTTATTTTATTAGACAATAATTAGAATATATTATATTTTATTATGCGTAGTGTTGCGTAGTCTGCGTAGTGTTTTGCAGATAGTAAAATCTTTTTATATAAAAGCGAGAATCTTTTATAAAGTTATTTGGCGTACACACATATATATATTGTGGTCTTCGACGACATGTGAAGTAGATGTAGATATTATGTGAGCTTTTTTTTTTTTGATAGTAGCGTTATTTTATAAAAAACATTTATTATAATATAGTCTCCTGAGTTTACACAGTCAATTGGAAATTTGTAAAAGTCTACAAGTTCACATTGCTGGGGTCCAACCGTACGTAGGTTTCTGTCTTTCATGGAAATGGAAATTGGCAGGCTTGTTTGACTAGCTAGTTGGCCTTTCCTTTTATATGTAAAAGTGTATTTCTTCTTTAGGAGAGTGGAAGCCAGAAAATTTATAAGAGGGACTGATATTTAAAAGATTATAAGCCGAAAAAAATATTAATAACTAAATAGCTCACAATTAAAATTAGGATTCCAAATTTGCCTAGGCTACACTTGCAACGTCGCAGTTTTTTTTGGTGGATCACTTAAATTTGAACTGAAAAGAATTTTGAGTTTTAGAACCTAATGGGGTGTTTACTAATCTGGTATGGATTTCGTGGTTATGAATATCATACTCATACCTGATATGTATGGCTATGAGAAGATATGAGTCTGGTAAGAGAAACCAATATGTGGGGCCCACTCGTACCCATACTTTCCAGACTCATACAAACACCGCATAAATGTGTACAGATTAGTATGGTTGGATTGGTCAATTTTATTAAAACATGTTTTTTTTGTTTTTTGATACAATATTAAAATATGATTTTTCTTCTCACCCACATGGCCACCTGAGCCAGTTTTGCTTTTGGCCAATGGTTTCAAACTTTCAATATTGAAAACTCTTTTCTCCTTGTTCTTCCCAGCCACGACCTCTTCTTCTTCGCCATTTCCAATCGCATCTTCATCCTTCTTCTTCCCCCAGCCCCACAACTCAGTCTAATTTCTTTATTTCAAGAAATTTCGCTCCTAGGCTTCAGCCACCGTTCCAACTCAGTCCAACTTTCTTCTTCCTCCACCAGTGCTCTTCACTCAACCATTTCATCGAGCAGGTGGTATGCATCTTCATCTGGAGCAGGAGAGCAACATCTCAACCTTAGTTTGAAATTCCGGGGAGGGCGGGAGCAGTTGCTAAGAGTTGCTCAGCCATTCACAATATTCATATGGTGCTAAGCTCTTTGATTGATTGCAATGAAATTCATGGGTACGGCTGCTGCTCCATTTTGTTCCTTTTCTGTCACAATCTTTACTATCGGCATCATCATCATCATCATCATCAACAATACCAGATAGTTTGAGCATAGGCTCATCTCTGTCAGTCGAAAATCCAATTGATAAGTTGATGTCACCAAATGGCATTTTTCAGCTGGGTTTTTTCCTGTAGGCGAAAATGCGTATACCTTTGCCATATGGTTCACCCAACAAACCTTCCCCATCACCATCAATAATAATCTCACCGCCGTTTGGATGGCCAACCGTGACCACCCAGTCAATGGGAAGCGCTCCAAGCTCTCCCTCCAGCAAAATGGAAATCTTTTTCTCACAGACGCTGGCAAATACATCATTACCATTTGGTCCTCCAACTCTGTCTCAGATTCACCGTCACACTTACGTCTCCACGACAATGGCAATCTTGTTCTGCTCACTCCGGAAGGTCTTTATTTGTGGGAAAGCTTTGGTTTCCCCACAGACACCCTTTTGCCTCAACAGCCACTTACCAGGTACACGAAGCTCGTCTCTTCAACAAGCCCCACCAACTATTCCACTGGCTTCTACTCACTTTTCTTCGACTACGACAACATTCTCCGTCTTCTCTACGACGGTCCCGGTGTTTCAAGTACTTACTGGCCTGCTCCTGGCTTACCATTTGGGACGCTGGAAGGTCGCCCTTCAACAACACTAGAATTGCAAGTTTTGATCATTTGGGCAATTTCAGCTCTTCCGATTTTTTTACCGCTTTATCCACTGATTACGGCGCCAAGTTGCAGAGAATATTGAAGATGGATCCCGATGGTAATCTTCGATTATACAGTCGAGCACAACCGCAGGAGGATGATTCAATTTCATGGGTTGTTACATGGCAAGCCCTCTCTCAGACCTGCCAAACTCATGGAGTTTGCGGCCTTAATAGTTTCTGTAGCTATGTTCCCGGTTTCGGACGGAATTGCTCGTGTCTTCCAGGCTACGAGATGAGAAATCAAATCGACTGGTCTGATGGTTGTCGACCAGAATTTGATTCCAATCTGTTCTGCAACAATTCTAAGCCTTCCAACCTGGTTGATTTTATGCATCTTCCTCGTGTCGATTTTTTACGGGTACGATTACAAGTTCTACCCTAATACAACGATTTCAGGGTGCAAAGCCTTGTGCTCTGAACTGTGTAACTGTACAGGATTCCTATACAAATTTGACATGGCTACTGGTGTTCATGGTTGTTATCCCAAGGCACAATTAAGAAATGGATACCGCTCGCCTGATTTTCCAGGAGACCTCTATGTGAAACTACCCAAATCCGTCATTTCTCCGTATAATATTAACGCCAGAGAACCCAATATGTGCGCAGGCAAACTTAGAACAAGAGAGATTGACAGAAGGTACAGAAACGAGCAGAGCAAAGGGTTCTGTCATTCTCCATTTCGCAGCTGGGCTGGGAGGGTTGAGATTGTTTGTGTCTTGCTCGTGTGGTATTTTTTTTGAGTCGAAGAAGTGGCAGAGAGCGAGAAGATTCAGATGTGGTCGTGCAAGGCTACATCCATGCAGCCTCTGGATTCAGAAGATTTAGTTACTCGGAGTTAAAAAAAGGCCACGAGGGGTTTCACGCAAGAGATTGGAAGAGGCGGTGGTGGAATCGTGTACAAGGGTTTATTAAAGCGATCAAAGAGTTGCAGCAATCAAGCAACTGAATGCTGCTAGTAACCAAGGAGAAGCAGAGTTCCTAGCAGAAGTGAGCCTCATTGGAAAGCTATACCACATGAATTTGATAGAGATGTGGGGATATTGCGTGGAAAAGAAGCACAGACTGCTAGTGTACGAGTACATGGAGCATGGTTCCCTGGCAGAGAAGATATCTTCCAATGTGCTTGATTGGAAGAACAAGTTTGAAATCGCAGTGGGCACGGCAAAAGGCCTAGCCTATTTGCATGAAGAATGCTTGGAATGGGTTTTTACATTGCGATATCAAGCCTCAGAACATACTCTTAGACTCGAATTATAATCCAAAAGTAGCAGATTTTGGGTTGTCCAAGCTATTAGACAGAAGTCAGCTGATCAATTCAAACTTCTCAAGGATAAGAGGAACACGAGGTTACATGGCTCCAGAGTGGGTTTACAATATGCCCATCACTTCCAAAGTGGACGTTTACAGCTACGGGATTGTTGTGTTGGAGATGCTGACCGGAAAGAGCCCGGCTGAAATTTTTCAAGCAGTAGAAGGTGGAGCTGAGACACAGAAAAAGATGACTGTTACATGGGTGAGGGAGAAAATGACGAACGGAGAATTTCCAAAGGAAGAGACACAAATGGGGGCCGAATTTGAAAAGGGTAAGCTGGAACTTCTTGTGAGAGTGGCTCTTCAATGTTTAGAGGAAGACAGAGATGCAAGACCCACTATGAGTCAAGTAGTTGAGATACTTGTGCGTCATGAAAGCAAGTGATTGGTATCAAGCCGGGGGGGTTATAGCTGCTAATTTCCGTTATAAATTTCTACTGCGTCATTGTATGCGGATAAGATATAATTTCTACTATAGCAGTAGTACTATATCACCTTTGGGCTGAAATTTTAGTGTCCACACGACATCGGTGCTGATCTAGTCTTGTTTCCTTGATTGGAAATTCCACTCTATGATCAGATTGATGAAGATCATGGAAACTGATTAAGTTTGGTTTTTGTGTGAACTTACTTTTAACTATTTCATTATCGATCTGTCCATACCAGTTAGGATTTTTTTGGAATGTTAAAGGACCCTCGATCAAGGTGCAATTACATACTTGGATTGTTTCTCATTACTACCTCCGTCCCATAATAAGTGCTTTTTTAGCTTAAATTACACATACCAATACACAAGCTAAAATGACAAAAATACCCTTAATATATTTTCTTTGAAGTTGAAGAGTTAATGAGTGTCATTTAATTGTAGTTGATAGTAAGATGCAATAAATAATGCATAAGGGCATATATGAGAAAATATTGCAAAAATTGTATTGGAGTTCTAACTCATCACTTATTTTGGAAAAAAATATTAAACCTAAAAAAGCACTTATTGTGGGACGGAGGTAGTAGAAAGCAATGCTTTGGTTGTTATAGAAAGGAAAGGAATAACATATTTCTGAGGATAATTGTGGAGACTGGAGAGGAATAACATGTTTATTAGTAGTTATTTTTGTTTTGTTTTTTTAATAATTAAACTATTAAAGAGAGAAACAAGAGATGGAGGAGAATTGCCCGATCTGATACTATGATTTATTGGTATTTCTCTTTACTTGTAACTTGTAAGTGCGAGGTTTTAAGTTCAATTCTCGGTAATGCCCATGATATGACTTTGTTCAATTATCCCCTCACCCCCTTTAATATAATTAATATCGTTGTATTAAAAAAAAATTTAGTGCATCCAACCTAATATTGGTAAATGAGTGAAGTGGCCTAGCTAGTATCTAATTACGAAGCAAGGCTTGGAATTTCCATCTTGCAACTTTATTTTTGAAATATCTACTTTCTCTTATTTCAACGGTATATAGATACTTCTTCCGTGACTAATTATTTGACGTTTTAGAGGTGGACATAAGAATTAAACATTAAATATTCAATTGTGTATAATACCCTTAAATTTTTTGTTGGGATAAAGAGAGAGAAAGAGTTTAAAGTATCAAAAAATAGGTATAGTAATGAGGGGTAATTTTGGAAAAATTGTCATTAATTCTCCTAGATTTGAACAAACGTCAAATAATTAGGGACATAAAAAACTTTAAAACAACGTCAAATAATTAAGGACAAATGAAAAACTCTAAAACGTCAAATAAGTAGGGTTGGAGGGAGTATTATATAGAGATAATTACATTTATTATCCTGTGGTTTTACTCAATTCACAGTTTTACAACTATATTTTTATTTTTCACATTTCAGTACCCTAGCTTTTCAAAACTTTTGCAATTGAATTTTTCAATTATTCTTTTCATTAGAATTTCTGTTAAATGCTAATATGATAACTGAGAGACACACGTTTTGCTTATAAAGAATAAAATAGTAACAAAAATGATTATATAACTTAAAAACAAAACAAAAATTAGAGAAAAAATTAAAAAAACCTTTTAGACATCATTATCTCCCCTCCTACCCCGACCCCACTAGTCCTTCACCAAATTGAGTACCTCAGCCCTCACGCTAATTTTTTAAAAATTTCCTAACGGTCAATTTAACGATAGAACTAGATTGCAACAATTTTGAAATGTTAGGGTACTAAAATAACAAAATTAAAAATGTAGGTGTAAGACTGTGATTTGAGTAAAACCATAAGGTATTAAAATGTACTTTTATCTATTAGATAAATACTTTTGGCCTTTTGATAAGGGAATTGAAAATAAAAAACCAAATGCCAACAAACAGAAACTTCATCAAACGAACCCCTATTTTGGTCTAATCTGTGTTGCTGCTGTTGTGTAATTTAGACTAGTTTGTCCAGTGGATGACTTGTGATAGAACCCAACCCAGCCAACTTTTGTCATTTTTGCATGCATGAGGTGGTGCATGTGCATGCATGTGGTGCATGCATACACCTCTACACTTCCCAAGACGAAAGCACCCTCCCAAGGGCAAACATGCAGCACCCCACCTGGTGATGGTTTTGTTAGCATGCATGGATGAGTTGGCTACCCTTCTTGAGCTAGAGCAGATCCTATGTATCCAAACTCTTGTACCCTTGTATCCCATGAGCTAGAGAAAATTTTTCTTGAGTTAGCATGGATTGATTTTGGTAACTCTGTGTTCTATATTTTGACTTTGAATAAAATTAGTTGGATTGTTTTAATGAATTTAATGCAACTTTGTTATGTTTAATGAATTGTAATAAGGTTTAATGAGGCCTTATGTTAGTGTTATGTTAGTGGAGCCCTATGAGACTCATTTGCATTTCCTAGTTCATTAGGCCTTATTTCCAAAACAGGGCATCAAGACAAAGACAGAGCTGCAACATCAACATTACAGCAAAGACAGAGACAACATACTGCAACAACAGAAAAACAGGGCATCAAGACAGAGACAGATCACAAACTTATACATTAACTTGCAGCTGCAGCCTAATTGGCAAAGATAGAAAAAGAGACACAAAATAAATCATTACTTTAAAAGATGGATATGCAACCATAATACATAATAAGCAGTGGCGAAGCCAGAAATTTTCGTTAGTGGGGTCGAAATTATTACTAAATTGCAAATAATTTGGCATGGTTTCGAGGGCAGCGCCCGCGAGCCAATTTTTTTAATACTTTATACTTTTATACTTTCGAGTATATATATATATATATATATATATATATATTACAATGAAAATATAATGAGTAATAATATATGGTATATATACACTATATTGACTCATAATAGACTTTTTTAATCACAACTGTTCATAAGTAAATAATTCATTATTTATTTTTAAAAATAATATAAATTAGATTATTATTTAGTTTAAAATATTATATAGAAAGATACATATATTGAGAGGATATGAGTCATATGTGGTTAAAATTTGATTGACAAAGTTATAAATTTTCAATTTGACCCCGTATAATAGAAAATTTATAAAATTTTAGTGAGGTCAATTTATATATAATATTTTAAAATTTACCTTACATTATAAAGTAATTTTTTTTTCAGTGGGGTCGATTGACCCCACAGAATCTATGTGGCTTCGCCACTGATAATAAGCAACAACTGAAATGGCCATTTAAGGCATCTGCATTAATTTCCTTCAGTTCACAAACTTACACATTAAAACCCAATACAATGTTCCAAAAATATACCAGCTGTTTCAACCAAAGACAAAATGGTTCATCTAAGCCTTTCATACCATATCCATTCCCATAAACAAAATGTATCATATATCATATTTCTACCCACATTAAACAAAATGAATAGAAACTTAAACAACATTAAACACATTCCCCTATTGTTTAGTCTCCTTCCTGCTTGGCCTTTTGAATGCATTAGTTGTAGTTGATTGTTGACTGCTACCTATCTCAACTCTTCTTTTTTCGGCGACTTCAAATCAGGAAGCACTAACACTTCATCAGAGCTCTATTTACTGTATGGCGACCCCAAATCAAAGTACTTGAAACCCGAACTCGGTTCTCCACGATACCATTTCTTTAAAATCGAATAATACTAAATAATAATACATTCAACTTAATTTACATACATCAAAGTTTACTTCCCAGTGCACGTGACCTTCAAATACATTCCTTACAATATCTGACAATAGATTCCATTGTCTTACTAACTATAACCATTAACTCATACTAAATCTCATTCGAATAGCCTTTCTTTTCCCTTGTTAGGTGTCTTCCGAGCCTTCGAATCGATCGTCGTGAATCGAAAAACATTTAATTTAAGCAAGGATGAGCATTTGAGTGCCCAAAGAAGTAATAACAATTATATATATAAAATTTGAAAGAATATAAGTATTCTCTTTACATAACACTTCTACAACGAATCAAACGTTGTGAAGTAATCTGTACTAATAAAAGATTCACATAACAACTCTCTTTCAATTTCTTGAAATTAGGCTCCACCCATGAATAGGGTTTGAGAAACATACTATGAACATGGTTTTCATTTTCGAAAAGGTTTAGCGAGAAATTCATCCATGAAAAATTCATAACTTACGTGCACGGAGGGTGATCACCAGTTGTACCTGTATTGATCAATAATACATAACTTGAACGAAATTCATCGCTCACCCTTTGTCCGTAAAGCGCATAAAAATTTTCCCATTATCGGGATGTTCATACATGCACGGTTCCAAACCCGAAGGTTTTAATCTTGCTTTCAACAATAATATGTAATTCAACATATATGTATACGAGTAATTGACAAAGGTATATCAACATGTGAATAAATGCTATGATTATCCAAGTGGGGACACTTGTATAACCATTTAGAAATCAACTTAACGTAATATATATCCGAGCTAACATGTTGATAATCAAAGCGCATATAACTGTATGAGAATAGAATAATTACGAAACTTCTTACTCATGTCCATTGCATAAAAGAAATGCAAAGGTAAGATACTTGCTGATTCTTTGATTACAAATCTCAACTTAGGTTTTATCTCTTTATCACAACCTATCAAGAATCGGATCATTCGCTTCGATTAGAACAATATATCATAACACATAGTACTGTCTATTACAATTGAAAGACATAGTCTAATCACGTCATCACATAATCGCAGTGATCATACTTTTAGTTCATATTCTACACTTGAAATATTTTTATACATTTTTCAAATACCTCATCCATGTTCTTACAGTAGCCTTTTCTTTCTATTATAGGGTCTGACATTTATCGGCGTACCGACAGCTTTATCGGGTAAATACTGAGTCTAAGACTCTTATTCTATACCTCAACATCTCAGAAATATCGGACATTTTACTTTTTAATCATTTTCGAATTTTCCGTAAATTGAAAAATTTAAAATAAATCAAATCATCACTCAAGGGCTTATAGTGATATAAGCTGTTACTATGGGTGCTCTTCATCAAATCTGGACTTCATAACCTGCTCTTCAATAAATTTAGTTTGGGCTTATTTATAACTTTCAAACATCTAAATCATAATTAAATGACTTAAACATTAAACAATTCCATTATCATTGATAATTAATTTATATTAAACTATTAATGAAACCATTGCTAAAATAAAAAGTTATTTATAATAACTCAAACTATTTTTAAAACATTTATATTACCCTTAAATGATTTTTAAAACAATTAAAATTATTTTAAATAATCACCATTAATATATAAATATTAATGTACTATTCATCCAAATATTAAAAGTCATTAATTATAACTTAAAATATTTTTAAATCCTTAATATCCTCTTTAAATGATTTTTAAATAAATAAAACCATTTTTAAACTATTTATTTAATAATAATTATTAAATAAACTAAATATCATTAATATTATCTTAATATAATTAATATTAAATTATTAATGAAATTATCCTTTAAATATTAAAGGTTATATTTTATAACTTAAAATATTTTTAAATACCTTAATTTCATTTAAAATGATTTTATAATATTAAAATTATTTTTAAACGAAATTATTTAATATAATCATTAAATAACTTTAATATCATTAATATATAATTAATTAATGAAATTCATCACAAAATATTAAAAGTCATGGAAAATAACTTAAAATATTTTCTTATACCATAAAATAATTTTTCATGAATTAAAACTATTTTTAAATAATTTATTTAATATTATAATTAAATAAATAAATACCTTTATATTCCAAAATACTAAATATTTTTGAAATATACTCAAAATAGTTAAAAATTATTTTTCTACTTTAAAATAATTTTTCATAATTTATTTGGTATTTTTAATAATTAAAACTAATTTTTCTAATTTTTAAATTAATTTTGGGAAAATCGTAAATTAAAATAATTAAAATCGTCATTAAAGGCCCTATAGTGACAGTAACTGTCGCTATAGGTGTTCTTGAGCCTACCTGATCTTCATAAGCGCGTAACCGAAATTTACTTTGACCGTGAATAACTCTCTCTCATCTTAACGAATTTGGACAATATATAAATTGGGTCTTGTAGAGGAAATACCGTACTACAATTACCAACAATCATAACGTTTAAAAAACATCGAGATCTGGGAGAATAATCTATCAAAGTAGTTTCCAAAGTCGTTTCTTCACAAAAAACGATTCAAGTGCCTACTTTGGACCTCTATAACTTGATGATCGTGCAACGCTTACGTGATCTATCAATTCCAAAGTGTGTGTAGACAACATGTAGGACTACAATTCTAACACTTAATATCATCATAAAAACAGAAATAAAGCGAGATAAAGTATGGTCAAACCTTGTCGGAAAAATCAACACTTAGAAAATTTCGGGTCATTTGCAATTTTTCCGGTCAATCTTAGGCCACAACCAACTTTGACCTTAAATAACTCTTAATCCGTAATATATATTGACCTGATTCTTTTTGGAGGTTAAATACCACATAACACGCTACACATAACAACCTTTAGAACACAAAACACATTAAAGATAACCGAGATATAAGGCCTGACATTTGCCAAAAAAATATTTTCTGGACACTTAGAATATTTTCTGGTTTGAAGAATAATCATTCAATGCCTTGGTCAACCCACTTTGACCGCTTATAAATCCCGATCTACAATATCTATAAACTTGATTCCTTTTGGAGATTAAAGACCACATATCGAAGCTACGATAACAACTTTTAAAAACAAACCTCGTGATCGACGAAAGAGTTATAGCCTCGACATTTGTTGTCGTAATACGTAAATGAAAATTTCCGATTTTGAAGATCTTCAAATCCGAGCTTACAATGTTATGAAATCAACATCAAGCAAACCTGATCATCCTTAGACACTATAATCAACATGTTTTAACATTTAAACATAACATTTAACACAAAAGTTTAAGAAAAAATCAAGCTTAGGTTTATACCTTTTTAAGCTTTGATTCCGATTTTTAGGCTACCGATTTGTTATTGGTGTGAATGGGGCTTGTTTATAGACCGATATGTTAAGAGAATTTCGTAGGTTTTAAGCTTGGGAGAATGAAGCTAAGTGCTTGTGAATAAATAGGCCAAAAAATGGTGCATTTCTCTCTCTTGATCCATAAAATAATGCATGAAATGATTATAATGGTCGATTGATGGTAATACTACACCTATAGGTGATTTCTAGATGGATTAGGCCGATTTTGTGGACAAGTGGTAGCAATAAGACATAAATAATGCATTTTCCCTTTTCTTTAATTTAAAAAAATTTTTAAATACATTGGATGCTAAAGTGGGATGATTCCCTTGTTTGATAGTTGATAGCATGTAGGGTAAGCATGTTGGGCATCCTTGTTGCAAGATCCCATCAACAATGTAAGTAATAATACACTAAAATGACAAAAAGGGTATTTTGGTCATTTCACATATAATTCCAAGGGCATTTTTGTAAAAGGCCATTAAATGTAATATTTAACCATTAGATTATAATTCTTACCATTTACCAATTAATTTCTATCATTTGGTAATTTAAAACATTTATATAATAACATCGTAATTAAACCCGATAATTTTAAATTAGGGTTTTCTATAGAAAATTAGGGTTTTCTAATTAGGGTTTCTTAACGTTATCAATTAGGGTTTCCTAATTGACCATTAGGGTTCTCTAATTATCTGTGTATGATCTAACACAGTTATTACGATCTCTAACTTCAACCGGAATTAGGGTTGTAATAATTAGGGGTTTGTCTAGCTTATCGCCGTAAAAATAGTAATTAGGGTTTTTCTTCTAATTACCGGCATTCGTGTACACAAGAACTTCATATACACAAGAAAACTTCATATACTACTCACCATTTCTCATAACCGAGTTTAATAATTAGGGTTTTACAAAGACGGTAATATCTTATGACCTAATCGACCGCTATCATTCAATAATATCTCATCCGCACATACATAAAGACATAATTATTTCTTCAGAAAATCATTATAACAATAATATAATATTATTATTCTCATCTCTTGATCACAATCCCAATTCGTGGTTTGATCTCATATCTCGACTTTCTCTTTCGCATATCAAGTTAAAATACTTGATTTAAATATTCTGCACAATTCATATAATAAAATATATATTATATAAATTCTAATTATCACTTCATATATTATTTCCAATCATGTTATCATGGAAAATAATTAATAAAAAACATATTTCGCTACTGTAAATTAATTACCATAAAAATATAATTTGTAGTAATTAATTATTCCAAAATTATTTCTAATTTTTTTAAGTAATAAATATATTCGTATATATCGTTCACATTACTAGACACTTATTCTCGTCATTAAATAAATAAAAAAATTTATACGCAAAATTTCTTATTTATTTTATATATAGGAAATCTCGGGTTATTACATCTGCTCATAAAAGTCCGGATGCCAGTTGAAGTCAATGTTGAGGATGAAGGCACTGTCTGGAATGGTACACTTACTGTTGGAGGTGTGTTGGTTGATTGCAGTGTGGTTGTTGGTGGATCTTGAGAATTATCCATCTGAAAAAAGACAATATGAATTATAAAATAAATGAACACTATGTAAAACAAATGATATTATTATTCCATACTTACAAGAATGTAGCCTTGGTTACCTAACTGAAACATTGTATTCCCATTTGGAAGCACATAAGTCCCAAATCCAACAGGAGGTTGCCCTTTCTTTCTTCTTATTGCAAGCAGCTTCACTCTTTGTATCCCACTTTCACTCTCTTTGGCCTTTCTTTTTCCCTTCCCTTTACTAGCTTCATTTGGTAGTGAATTGGAGTTGGGACAATTACTTTTATTGTGACATGCTTGTTTGCATTTGGTACAGTGCATTATTCTTCCTCTTCTTGTAATTCTTCCTGGGTTCTTTTCAATTTCCCATTATTCTCTCCTCCTTAGTCTTTGAGGCCTTCCTCTAAGCTTCCTTGTGATTAGTGGTGGCAACATATTTTCATATGGTGTCTCCTCCCGAAATTGTTATCCTGCTCTAAGAGATGATTGTAACACTTCATATATATTTCCTCTTAAACCAACGACTCACATAATTTTCAACCTGGCTCCTCATGAAACTGATAGCACTAATAACATGACAATAGGACATCCCAGTTAGCTTTGAAACACCTTACATGTGCAAGTTTGATCTGCAAGATCAACCACAAACTTATACCCATGAAACTTTACATGCAATGTTTCAGTATGTAGTATGAGCTCACATTGTTCTTGTTGAATTGGAGTTTGGTTTAAATTTTCAGCCTTTTCAGCTTCATGTTCACTCTCATTTAAATCACATGCATCTTCTAATGCATTGGCCATTCTTTTTCACTTCTCTTCTATACTCCCTTGACTTCTTTCTAGCCTCAATATATTCCTCATAAGTACTTAACCCATCAGATGATTCATGGTAATCACTGTCATCAGATGACAAAGCTAAATACCCTTCATCATCAAATTTACATTAGTAGCCCCATCATTTCCTTTCATTATTGGCCCCATCAACATTACCCTTTGCATTATACTCTGAATATTATCCCCATGACCAACATATAAATCAACGTAATCATAACATCTGTTGCCTGCAATGCCCTAATACTTTCATCATCATGCAATTTTTTAAGTCCATGTGCCATTGGAACCCCATTTTCTTTATAGTAAATACAGAGTCCTTATGATAAATAAAATGTTAAGACATAGAAGCTATCATTTGGGGACAAAGATAATCAAGATCCAATTTTGTTATTTTTGTAAAACCACCATCATACTCATATACTGGCACATACTTAAACTTCCCACCATAAAGTACATTCAACAGCAACAAAAACATCCTGTGATAGTGAAATTCATAAAGTTACAAAAAATGAAGAATTATAACTAGAAAGAGACTACACTGCCAACATATGACAAATAAATACTTTAAACTTTATAAAAAAATACAACATCAGAGGCAGATAATGGGAGACAAATAAATATTTAAACTTTAAACTAATATGCATGTCAGATGAAACAATAACCAAATATGCATATAATGGGAGACAAGACCTAGAATATGTTGTACAAAATAGATATAATGGGAGACAACACAAGACCACGACAAACATCTTTATATATAACTAATATTGATCATGTAAGAGATGCCTAGGGCCACCATCAGTAAACAAACCAAGGGCCACCACCATCAGCAGACGCAGACAAACCTAGGGTCACCATAAAAAAAATAAACATTTAAATTTTTTACAAGAAAACAACAACATAGGACCATCGGGACCACAAATTGAGTAAAAAACATGGAACGGAGGGAATTTGACCCAATTACATCCAATTAAATTTCAAAAATCCAAAAACCCTCTTTTACTTGAACCCTAGAACTGATATGAGAAGAAATTAAGAGTCGATTTTACTTACCTGTAGTGTACAAAGTTTTTCCTCAACCGATCTCGCTAATCTCTGATAAATTGCATAACTCTCAGACGAAATCGAGGAACACTTGGCCTCGACTGTTTTTCCTCTCAAATGTTGTTCGAAAAAAAATGGAGAGATAACTGAAAAGGTGTTAGTATGATAGTATCTGGACATTTGCCTCCAAATCCACGTGGGAGTGGACCCTACATGCCACCTCAATGCCACTTGTATCCTGTTAGTCTACTAAGCATTTTCGTCTAGTTTTTGGACGGAAATTAAAAATAATTGTAAGACCCCAACTTTTATAAATAAAGATGAATTTTCTATAAATATCATTTTTGAATATTATAGAATGAATTTGATATAATGTTATAGTTGTGGGTAATATTTATAAATTTTGCAAAGTACGCAAGTTGTTATATAATATTCGATTGGTCGGGGAATATTCGTTTTAACAGGGAATATTCGTACAACGTCACAATCATTGGTGGACCCCACAACGGAATTATTGTCGGATTGAGAAAATGACAAAAATACTTTATGAAAATAACGGCGGAAGTTTTATCGTTAACTGTTGAAACACCCTGTTAAAAAGTACGATGTCTGGCGTTGTTGCACAAAGATGACACGGTATTGATTATTGATGCTTACGTGAGAAGTCACTCAATTTTGTTCAATTATTTCTCAATAATTGCTGCGATAAGATCTCACGTTATTTGATTCAATTATTGTCAAAATTTTATATATTATTAAATCAATAATTGGGACGACAAAGTTATTAATATTACTATTTCCAATATTAACGATGTCTGAAGTTACATCAATGAGAGGTTTGGTCACCTAATTGCGCTACTAATAGGGAGAAATCCTTATCGGAAAGCCCCTCTTCCTCGGGAAACGACTTCGCCGATTAATATTGTGAATTATAATAATGATGATGAGTTTTGTTTTATTAGTATTATTAATGTAATAAAATGTAAAAACTTTTATATAAAAAATGTAATACTTTTATAAAGTTATTCGTTTTATTAGACTATAAATAGAATATATAATATTCTATTATGCATATTGTTTTGCATAGTAAAATCTTTTTATATAAAATGTAATACTTTTATAAAGTTATTTGTTTTATTAGACAATAATTAGAATATATTATATTTTATTATGCATAGTGTTTTGCATAGTAAAATATTTTTTATATAAAATGTAATACTTTTATAAAGTTATTTGTTTTATTAGATTTTAAATAATATTTATATATATATATATATATTTATAGTATATTATATTTTATTGCATAGTGCATCATAGTATCCTTTCTATTTTCCTATAAATAGGATGCTTAGTTAGAATTGAAAACCACACGTAAGTTCGGAGAATTCTTCATAATCTTGAGCATATTTCTTTAGAGTTTTAAGAAGCTTGAGCGTGTAATGCAAGTTTTCTTCAAGAATATCATCGCTTCTACCAAATTTAATACTTTCTTTTACTACGGTAAGAGATATTATTTATTGTACTGTAAAGGAGTATTATTTTACATTGAGAGATTGTATATATATACATATATATACGTAATATATAAATAAATGTATATTATATATATATATAAATGTAATATTTTGTTATGCAATATATTAATATATTATATTACATTATATTAATATGCAAATAATCACAAAATATTCTCAGATATTAAATAACACTATAATTACATAAAATAAATTTGCTTTAAGATTGTTATCTCGTAATATATAGTATTATTTAATATATATATATATATATATATATATATATAATAAAAAAAGTAACATAAATTCATATATATATAACACGTAAAATATTAATAAATAAATCAGTCCTTTGAATTCACAAAGTCTCCTTAAAGAAAATTTATTCCCTCACAGGTGTTAAGGATTAATTGAATAATTGCTTCCCAAGGTAAAACGGATTTACAATTCTTAATTAGTAGCACTACAAAATTAAGAATTCAGTGAACGCAAATTCTATGTTATATACTCGAACTTTACTTTTAATAATAATGATGCATGAAAATGGTGCATGAATACACTTCGCTCAAAAATAGGAACGGGAAAATATTTGCGAATCGATGGGAAGGAATTCAGAATCTGCAGAAATGGGATTTTGCGTAACACGAATCTTAACTCATTTTAAGACGTGGAATCGGATTCATTCTCTGCAGAAACGAGATTTTGCAGAAGGGAAAGAAGGAGATTTTTTAGAAGGGAAGGAACGGAACGGGACGCAGAAACAGAACGGTGTAATCAAACTTATGCTTGAAAATGTAATCCCACATAGTTTATTTATAGAATAATTAGACAGTTTATTACCGTTAGGACACGTCAACCGCCCATGACCCACGAACCCGACTCCGACCCGGCCCGTCAATTTTCTCATTCAATTCTTAATGAATTTGAACACATAAATATATATTTTATCAAACCCATTTCCAACAGAGAGACAATTGATTTGAAAGATAAGGGACTTGTTGTGAAATGATATTGTCTCAATTCCCTCTAATATTGTGAAGTGGAAGACGTGTCAAGTATTCTTTCCATGTATGTTTCTTCAATAACTGCATTATCTCATCGCTTATAATTGTTCCCAATACTCACAAAGAGCGTAAGTCTCCACCGCTTTTGAGATATGGCCGTTTTTGACTTCTTTGGTCAACATTTGATTTGTTGACTTAAACTTTAACTCTACGACTTCATCTTTAGCTCATACAACTGAGCATTTTTAGCTATATTTTTTCAATGCACACGCACTAAGATTTTTTGACTGAAAGTACAAGAATCAAGTTTGGCCTAACCCAATTTTTTAGTCACCTTCATGTGCACGAATCCATCCCTATTTCTTCAACCATGTTACTAAATTCAAGTCAACATGTACTAATATATACAAAAAAAGTTTTTAAAATAGATGATATGTGACTATGTCAAATTTAAAAATTTTGGAGCATAACCAACATAAATAATTAAATTTAAAGAATTATGTGTTAGACGATATGAATTGGCATGTTATATGCCACATTATAAAAAGTTACTCCCTCCATCCCAAAATAATAGACGTTCTAGGGTATTATTTTTTTCTCAAAATATCTGACGCTCTACAATCCCAAGAATATGCCACATGTTAATATTACTATTTGCAATAACGGATGTCTAGAAGTTCTGTCAATGAGAGGTTTGGTCACCTAATCACAAGGCGTCGATAGAGAGAAATTCTTATTGAAAGCCCTCTTTCCTTTAACGACCGCAGTCGATTAATATCATGAATTATAATAATGATGATGAGTTTTGTTTTATTAGTATTATTAATGTAATAAAACAGAAAAGCTTTTATATAAAATGTAATACTTTTATAAAGTTATTCGCTTTTATTAGACTATAAATAGAATATATAATATTCTATTATGATAGTATTTTTGCATAGTAAAATCCTTTTATATAAAAATGTAATAATTTTATAAAGTTATTTATTTTATTAGATAATAATTAGAATATATTATATTTTATTATGCGTAGTGTTGCATAGTCAGATAATAGTCTGTTTTGCGATAAGAAAAATCTTTTTATATATAAAATGTAATACTTTTATAAAGTTATTTGGCGTATACACATATATATTGTGGTCCTCGTCTCGACGTTGGCGCCATGTTGTGTGAATATTATGTAACTTTTTTTATTTGATAAGAGCGATTATTTTATAAAAAACATTTATTATAATATAGTCTCCTGAGTTTACACAGTCAATTGGAAATTTGTAAAAGTCTACAAGTTCACATTGCTGGGGTCCAACCGTACGTAGGTTTCTTCTGTCTTTCATGGAAATGGAAATTGGCAGGCTTGTTTGACTAGCTAGTTGGCCTTTCCTTTTATATGTAAAAGTGTATTTCTTCTTTAGGAGAGTGGAAGCCAGAAAATTTATAAGAGGGACTGATATTTAAAAGATTATAAGCCGAAAAAAATATTAATAACTAAATAGCTCACAATTAAAATTAGGATTCCAAATTTGCCTAGGCTACACTTGCAACGTCGCAGTTTTTTTTGGTGGATCACTTAAATTTGAACTGAAAAGAATTTTGAGTTTTAGAACCTAATGGGGTGTTTACTAATCTGGTATGGATTTCGTGGTTATGAATATCATACTCATACCTGATATGTATGGCTATGAGAAGATATGAGTCTGGTAAGAGAAACCAATATGTGGGGCCCACTCGTACCCATACTTTCCAGACTCATACAAACACCGCATAAATGTGTACAGATTAGTATGGTTGGATTGGTCAATTTTATTAAAACATGTTTTTTTGTTTTTTGATACAATATTAAAATATGATTTTTCTTCTCACCCACATGGCCACCTGAGCCAGTTTTGCTTTTGGCCAATGGTTTCAAACTTTCAATATTGAAAAACTCTTTTCTCCTTGTTCTTCCCAGCCACGCGACCTCTTCTTCTTCGCCATTTCCAATCGCATCTTCATCCTTCTTCTTCCCCCAGCCCCACAACTCAGTCTAATTTCTTTATTTCAAGAAATTTCGCTCCTAGGCTTCAGCCACCGTTCCAACTCAGTCCAACTTTCTTCTTCCTCCACCAGTGCTCTTCACTCAACCATTTCATCGAGCAGGTGGTATGCATCTTCATCTGGAGCAGGAGAGCAACATCTCAACCTTAGTTTGAAATTCCGGGGAGGGCGGGAGCAGTTGCTAAGAGTTGCTCAGCCATTCACAATATTCATATGGTGCTAAGCTCTTTGATTGATTGCAATGAAATTCATGGGTACGGCTGCTGCTCCATTTTTGTTCCTTTTTCTGTCACAATCTTTTCTATCGGCATCATCATCATCATCATCATCAACAATACCAGATAGTTTGAGCATAGGCTCATCTCTGTCAGTCGAAAATCCAATTGATAAGTTGATGTCACCAAATGGCATTTTTTCAGCTGGGTTTTTTCCTGTAGGCGAAAATGCGTATACCTTTGCCATATGGTTCACCCAACAAACCTTCCCCATCACCATCAATAATAATCTCACCGCCGTTTGGATGGCCAACCGTGACCACCCAGTCAATGGGAAGCGCTCCAAGCTCTCCCTCCAGCAAAATGGAAATCTTTTTCTCACAGACGCTGGCAAATACATCATTACCATTTGGTCCTCCAACTCTGTCTCAGATTCACCGTCACACTTACGTCTCCACGACAATGGCAATCTTGTTCTGCTCACTCCGGAAGGTCTTTATTTGTGGGAAAGCTTTGGTTTCCCCACAGACACCCTTTTGCCTCAACAGCCACTTACCAGGTACACGAAGCTCGTCTCTTCAACAAGCCCCACCAACTATTCCACTGGCTTCTACTCACTTTTCTTCGACTACGACAACATTCTCCGTCTTCTCTACGACGGTCCCGGTGTTTCAAGTACTTACTGGCCTGCTCCCTGGCTTACCATTTGGGACGCTGGAAGGTCGCCCTTCAACAACACTAGAATTGCAAGTTTTGATCATTTGGGCAATTTCAGCTCTTCCGATTTTTTTACCGCTTTATCCACTGATCAAGTTGCAGAGAATATTGAAGATGGATCCCGATGGTAATCTTCGATTATACAGTCGAGCACAACCGCAGGAGGATGATTCAATTTCATGGGTTGTTACATGGCAAGCCCTCTCTCAGACCTGCCAAACTCATGGAGTTTGCGGCCTTAATAGTTTCTGTAGCTATGTTCCCGGTTTCGGACGGAATTGCTCGTGTCTTCCAGGCTACGAGATGAGAAATCAAATCGACTGGTCTGATGGTTGTCGACCAGAATTTGATTCCAATCTGTTCTGCAACAATTCTAAGCCTTCCAACCTGGTTGATTTTATGCATCTTCCTCGTGTCGATTTTTACGGGTACGATTACAAGTTCTACCCTAATACCAGGATTTCGGGGTGCAAAGCCTTGTGCTCTGAACTGTGTAACTGTACAGGATTCCTATACAAATTTGACATGGCTACTGGTGTTCATGGTTGTTATCCCAAGGCACAATTAAGAAATGGATACCGCTCGCCTGATTTTCCAGGAGACCTCTATGTGAAACTACCCAAATCCGTCATTTCTCCGTATAATATTAACGCCAGAGAACCCAATATGTGCGCAGGCAAACTTAGAACAAGAGAGATTGACAGAAGGTACGAAACGAGCAGAGCAAAGGGTTCTGTCATTCTCCATTTCGCAGCTGGGCTGGGAGGGGTTGAGATTGTTTGTGTCTTGCTCGTGTGGTATTTTTTGAGTCGAAGAAGTGGCAGAGAGCGAGAAGATTCAGATGTGGTCGTGCAAGGCTACATCCATGCAGCCTCTGGATTCAGAAGATTTAGTTACTCGGAGTTAAAAAAGGCCACGAGGGGTTTCACGCAAGAGATTGGAAGAGGCGGTGGTGGAATCGTGTACAAGGGTTTATTGTGCGATCAAAGAGTTGCAGCAATCAAGCAACTGAATGCTGCTAGTAACCAAGGAGAAGCAGAGTTCCTAGCAGAAGTGAGCCTCATTGGAAAGCTATACCACATGAATTTGATAGAGATGTGGGGATATTGCGTGGAAAAGAAGCACAGACTGCTAGTGTACGAGTACATGGAGCATGGTTCCCTGGCAGAGAAGATATCTTCCAATGTGCTTGATTGGAAGAACAAGTTTGAAATCGCAGTGGGCACGGCAAAAGGCCTAGCCTATTTGCATGAAGAATGCTTGGAATGGGTTTTACATTGCGATATCAAGCCTCAGAACATACTCTTAGACTCGAATTATAATCCAAAAGTAGCAGATTTTGGGTTGTCCAAGCTATTAGACAGAAGTCAGCTGATCAATTCAAACTTCTCAAGGATAAGAGGAACACGAGGTTACATGGCTCCAGAGTGGGTTTACAATATGCCCATCACTTCCAAAGTGGACGTTTACAGCTACGGGATTGTTGTGTTGGAGATGCTGACCGGAAAGAGCCCGGCTGAAATTTTTCAAGCAGTAGAAGGTGGAGCTGAGACACAGAAAAAGATGACTGTTACATGGGTGAGGGAGAAAATGACGAACGGAGAATTTCCAAAGGAAGAGACACAAATGGGGGCCGAATTTGAAAAGGGTAAGCCGGAACTTCTTGTGAGAGTGGCTCTTCAATGTTTAGAGGAAGACAGAGATGCAAGACCCACTATGAGTCAAGTAGTTGAGATACTTGTGCGTCATGAAAACAAGTGATTGGTATCAAGCCGGGGGGGTTATAGCTGCTAATTTCCGTTGTAAATTTCTACTGCGTCATTGTATGCGGATAAGATATAATTTCTACTATAGCAGTAGTACTATATCACCTTTGGGCTGAAATTTTAGTGTCCACACGACATCGGTGCTGATCTAGTCTTGTTTCCTTGATTGGAAATTCCACTCTATGATCAGATTGATGAAGATCATGGAAACTGATTAAGTTTGGTTTTTGTGTGAACTTACTTTTAACTATTTCATTATCGATCTGTCCATACCAGTTAGGATTTTTTTGGAATGTTAAAGGACCCTCGATCAAGGTGCAATTACATACTTGGATTGTTTCTCATTACTACCTCCGTCCCATAATAAGTGCTTTTTTAGCTTAAATTACACATACCAATACACAAGTTAAAATGACAAAAATACCCTTAATATATTTTCTTTGAAGTTGAAGAGTTAATGAGTGTTATTTAATTGTAGTTGATAGTAAGATGCAATAAATACCATTGAATGCATAAGGGCATATATGAGAAAATATTGCAAAAATTGTATTGGAGTTCTAACTCATAACTTATTTTGAAAAAAAATATTAAACCTAAAAAAATACTTATTGTGGGACGGATGTAGTACAAAGCAATGCTTTGGTTGTTATAGAAAGGAAAGGAATAACATATTTCTGAGGATAATTGTGGAGACTGGAGAGGAATAACATGTTTATTAGTAGTTATTTTTGTTTTGTTTTTTTAATAATTAAACTATTAAAGAGAGAAACAAGAGATGGAGGAGAATTGCCCGATCTGATACTATGATTTATTGGTATTTCTCTTTACTTGTAACTTGTAAGTGCGAGGTTTTAAGTTCAATTCTCGGTAATGCCCATGATATGACTTTGTTCAATTATCCCCTCACCCCCTTTAATATAATTAATATCGTTGTATTAAAAAAAAATTTAGTGCATCCAACCTAATATTGGTAAATGAGTGAAGTGGCCTAGCTAGTATCTAATTACGAAGCAAGGCTTGGAATTTCCATCTTGCAACTTTATTTTGAAAATATCTACTTTCTCTTATTTCAACGGTATATAGATACTTCTTCCACTAATTATTCGACGCTTTAGAGCTGGGACATGTAAAATTAAACATTAAATATTCAATTGTGTATAATAATACCCTTAAATTTTTTTGTTGGGATAAAGAGAGAAAGAGTTTAAAGTATCAAAAAATAGGTATAGTAATGAGGGGTAATTTTGGAAAAATTGTCATTAATTCTCCTAGATTTGAACAAACGTCAAATAATTAGGGACATAAAAAACTTTAAAACAACGTCAAATAATTAAGACAAATGAAAAACTCTAAACGTCAAATAAGTAGGGTTGAGGGAGTATTATATAGAGATAATTACATTTATTATCCTGTGGTTTTACTCAATTCACAGTTTTACAACTATATTTTTATTTTTCACATTTCAGTACCCTAGCTTTTCAAAACTTTTGCAATTGAATTTTTCAATTATTCTTTTCATTAGAATTTCTGTTAAATGCTAATATGATAACTGAGAGACACACGTTTTTGCTTATAAAGAATAAAATAGTAACAAAAATGATTATATAACTTAAAAACAAAACAAAAATTAGAGAAAAAAATTAAAAACCTTTTAGACATCTTTATCTCCCCTCCTGCCCCGACCCCACTAGTCCTTCACCAAATTGAGTACCTCAGCCCTCACGCTAATTTTTTAAAAATTTCCTAACGGTCAATTTAACGATAGAACTAGATTGCAACAATTTTGAAATGTTAGGGTACTAAAATAACAAAATTAAAAATGTAGGTGTAAGACTGTGATTTGAGTAAAACCATAAGGTATTAAAATGTACTTTTATCTATTAGATAAATACTTTTGGCCTTTTGATAAGGGAATTGAAAATAAAAAACCAAATGCCAACAAACAGAAACTTCATCAAACGAACCCCTATTTTGGTCTAATCTGTGTTGCTGCTGTTGTGTAATTTAGATTAGTTTGTCCAGTGGATGACTTGTGATAGAACCCAACCCAGCCAATTTTTGTCATTTTTGCATGCATGAGGTGGTGCATGTGCATGCATGTGGTGCATGCACATACACCTCTACACTTCCGGCACGAGCACCCCCTCCCTGTGGCAAATATCAAACACCCCACCTGGTGATGGTTTTGTTAGCATGCATGGATGAGTTAGCTACCCTTCTTGAGCTAGAGCAGATCCTATGTATCCAAACTCTTGTACCCTTGTATCCCATGAGCTAGAGCAAATTTTTCTTGAGTTAGCATGGATTGATTTTGGTAACTCTGTGTTCTATATTTTGACTTTGAATAAAATTAGTTGGATTGTTTTAATGAATTTAATGCAACTTTGTTATGTTTAATGAATTGTAATAAGGTTTAATGAGGCCTTATGTTAGTGTTATGTTAGTGGAGCCCTATGAGACTCATTTGCATTTCCTAGTTCATTAGGCCTTATTTCCAAAACAGGGCATCAAGACAGAGACAGAGCTGCAACATCAACATTACAGCAAAGACAGAGACAACATACTGCAACAATAGAAAAACAGGGCATCAAGACAGAGACAGATCACAAACTTATACATTAACTTGCAGCTGCAGCCTAATTGGCAAAGATAGAAAAAGCGACACAAAATAAATCATTACATAAAAGATGTATATGCAACCATAATACATAATAAGCGTAGAAGCGCTTTAAATTTTCGTTAGTGGGGTCGAAATTATTACTAAATTGCAAATAATTTGGCATGGTTTCGAGGGCAGCGCCCGCGAGCCAATTTTTTTAATACTTTATACTTTCGAGTATATATATATATATATATATATATATATATATATATATTACAATGAAAATATAATGAGTAATAATATATGGTATATATACACTATATTGACTCATAATAGACTTTTTTAATCACAACTCGCTCATAAGTAAATAATTCATTATTTATTTTTAAAAATAATATAAATTAGATTATTATTTAGTTTAAAATATTATATAGAGAGATACATATATTGAGAGGATATGAGTCATATGTGGTTAAAATTTGATTGACAAAGTTATAAATTTTCAATTTGACCCCGTATAATAGAAAATTTATAAAATTTTAGTGAGGTCAATTTATATATAATATTTTAAAATTTACCTTACATTATAAAGCAATTTTTTTTTCAGTGGGGTCGATTGACCCCACATTAGAATCTATGTGGCTTCGCCACTGATAATAAGCAACAACTGAAATGGCCATTTAAGGCATCTGCATTAATTTCCTTCAGTTCACAAACTTACACATTAAAACCCAATACAATGTTCCAAAAATATACCAGCTGTTTCAACCAAAGACAAAATGGTTCATCTAAGCCTTTCATACCATATCCATTCCCATAAACAAAATGTATCATATATCATATTTCTACCCATATTAAACAAAATGAATAGAAACTTAAACAACATTAAACACATTCCCCTATTGTTTAGTCTCCTTCCTGCTTGGCCTTTTGAATGCATTAGTTGTAGTTGCTTGTTGACTGCTACCTATCTCAACTCTTCTTTTTACAGCAGCTTCAGTCATAGCACTAACACTTACTGTAGCTCTATTTCTTCTCATAAAAGTCCGGATGCCAATTGAAGTCAATGTTGAGGATGAAGGCACTTTCTGGAATGGTACACTTACTGTTGGAGATGTCTTGGTTGATTGCAGTGTGGTTGTTGGTGGATCTTGAGAATTATCCATCTGAAAAAAGACAATATGAATTATAAAATAAATGAACACTATGTAAAACAAATGATATTATTATTCCATACTTACAAGAATGTAGCCTTGGTTACCTAACTGAAACATTGTATTCCCATTTGGAAGCACATAAGTCCCAAATCCAACAGGAGGTTGCCATTTCTTTCTTCTTATTGGAAGCTTCACTCTTCGTATCCCACTTTCACTCTCTTTGGCCTTTCTTTTTCCCTTCCCTTTATTAGCTTCATTTGGTAGTGAATTGGAGTTGGGACAATTACTTTTATTGTGACATACTTGTCTGCATTTGGTACAATGCATTATTCTTCCTCTTCTTGTAATTCTTCCTGGGTTCTTTTCAATTTCCCATTATTCTCTCCTCCTTAGTCTTTGAGGCCTTCCTCTAAGCTTCCTTGTGATTGGTGGTGGCAATATCTTTTCATATGGTGTCTCCTCCCAGAAATTTTTATCTGGCTCTAAGAGATGATTGTAACACTTCATATATATTTCCCTCTTAAACCAATGACTCACATAATTTTCAATTGTCTCCCTCATGAAACTGATAGCACTAATAGCATGATAATAGGACATCCCAGTTAGCTGAAACACCTTACATGTGCAAGTTTGATCTGCAAGATCAACCACAAACTTATACCCATGAAACTTTACATGCAATGTTTCAGTATGTAGTATGAGCTCACATTGTTCTTGTTGAATTGGAGTTTGGTTTAAATTTTTCAAATTTTTTTCACCTTCATGTTCACTCATTTAAATCACATGCATCTTCTAATGCATTGGCCATTCTTTTTCACTTCTCTTTTATACTCCCTTGACTTCTTTCTAGCCTCAATATACTCCTCATCAGTACTTAACCCATCAGATGATTCATTGTAATCATTGTCATTAGATGACAAAGCTAAATACCCTTCATCATCAGCCCCTACATTAGTAGCCCCATCAGCCCCTTCATTATTGGCCCCATCAACATTACCCTTTGCATTATACTCTGGAATATTATCCCCATGACCAACATATAAATCAACAGAATCATAACATCTGTTTCCTGCAATGCCGTAATACTTTCATCATCATGCAATTTTTTAAGTCCATGTGCCATTGGAACCCCCATTTTCTTTATAGTAAACTACAGAGTCCTTATGATAAGTAAAATGTTAAGACATAGAAGCTATCATTTGGGGACAAAGATAATTAAGATCCAATTTTGTTATTTTTGTAAAACCACCATCATACTCATATACTGGCACATACTTAAACTTCCCACCATAAAGTACATTCAACAGCAACAAAGACATCCTGTGATAGTGAAATTCATAAAGTTACAAAAAATGAAGAATTATAACTAGAAAGAGACTACACTGCCAACATATGACAAATAAATACTTTAAACTTTATAAAAAAATACAACATCAGAGGCAGATAATGGGAGACAAATAAATATTTAAACTTTAAACTAATATGCATGTCGATGAAACAATAACCAAATATGCATATAATGGGAGACAAGACCTAGAATCATTGTACAAAATAGATATAATGGGAGACAACACAAGACCACGACAGACATCTTTATATATAACTAATATTGATCATGTAAGAGATGCCTAGGGCCACCATCAGTAAACAAACCAAGGGCCACCACCATCGCCAGACGCAGAACAAACCTGGGTCACCATAAAAAAAAAACCATTTAAATTTTTACAAGAAAACAACAACATAGGACCATCGGGACCACAAATTGAGTAAAAAACATGGAACGGAGGGAATTTGACCCAATTACATCCAATTAAATTTCAAAAATCCAAAAACCCTCTTTTACTTGAACCCTAGAACTGAGATGAGAAGAAATTGAGAGTCGATTTTACTTACCTGTAGTGTACAAAGTTTTTCCTCAACCGATCTCGCTAATCTCTGATAAATTGCATAACTCTCAGACGAAATCGAGGAACACTTGGCCTCGACTGTTTTTCCTCTCAAATGTTGTTCGAAAAAAAATGGAGAGATAACTGAAAAGGTGTTAGTATGATAGTATCTGGACATTTGCCTCCAAATCTACGTGGGAGTGGACCCTACATGCCACCTCAATGCCACTTGTATCCTGTTAGTCTACTAAGCATTTTCGTCTAGTTTTTGACCTTAAATTAAAAATAATTGTAAGACCCCAAACTTTTATAAATAAAGATGAATTTTCTATAAATATCATTTTGAATATTATAGAATGAATTTGATATAATGTTATAGTTGTGGGTAATATTTATAAATTTTGCAAAGTACGCAAGTTGTTATATAATATTCGATTGGTGGGGAATATTCGTTTTTAACAGGGAATATTCGTACAACGTCACAATCATTGGTGGACCCCACAACGGAATTATTGTCGGGATTGAGAAAATGACAAAATACTTTATGAAAATAACGGCGGAAGTTTTACTGTTAACTGTCAAGCACCGGTGTTAAAAGTACAAGAATACGCCGTTGTTGCACAAAGAAAGACACCTGTATTGATTATTGATGCTTACGGAGAAGTCACTCAATTTTGTTCAATTATTGCTACGATAATTCACGATAAGATCTCAATTTATTTGATTCAATTATTGTCAATATTTTATATATTATTAAATCAATAATTGGGACGTCAAAGTTATTAATATTACTATTTGAAATATTAACGATGTTCAGTAAGATCTCATCAATTAGAGGTTTGGTCACCTAATCATGGCTAATAGGAGAAAATCCTTATCGAAAGCCCCTCTTCCTTTAACGACACATTCGGTCGATTAATATTGTGAATTATAATAATGATGATGAGTTTTGTTTTATTAGTATTATTAATGTAATAAAACAGAAAAGCTTTTTATATAAAACAGAATACTTTTATAAAGTTATTCGTTTTATTAGACTATAAATAGAATATATAATATTCTATTATGCATATTGTTTTGCATAGTAAAATCTGCTTATATAAAATGTAATACTTTTATAAAGTTATTTGTTTTATTAGACAATAATTAGAATATATTATATTTTATTATGCATTGTGTTGCATAGTGCTGCATAGTGTTTTCAGATAAGTAAAATCTTTTTATAAAAATGTAATACTTTTATAAAGTTATTTGTTTTATTAGATTTTAAATATTATATATATATATTTATAGTATATTATATTTTATTGCATAGTGCATCATAGTATCCTTTCTATTTTTCTATAAATAGGATGCTTAGTTAGAATTGAAAACCACACCAGAAGTTCAGAGAATTCTTCTATAATCTTGAGTATATTTCTTTAGAGTTTTAAGAAGCTTTGAGCGTAATGCAAGTTTTCTTCAAGAATATCATCGCTCTACCAGTCGGAATACTCTTCTTTTACGGTAAGAGATATTATTTGTTGTACTCGTAAGGAGTATTATTTCATTGGGAGAATGTATATATATGCACATATATACGTAATATATAAATAAATGTATATATATATATATATATATATATATATATATATATGTAATATTTGTTATGCAATATATTAATATATTATATTCTCATTATATTAACATGCAAATAATCACGTAATATTACAGATATTAAATAACACTATAATTACATAAAAATAAATTTGCTTTAAGATTGTTATCTCGTAATATATAGTATTATTTAATATATATATATATATATATATATATATATATATATATATCAGAAGACCCTAATTTTTTATAAATAAAATAGAATTTCCTTTATTTATTATTTTGAAATAGTAAGGGTTGATTTGATTAATGTGGTTAGTTATGGATAAAATGCGCAAATTTTACAAAATAAGCAAGTGGTTATAAAATATTCATTGTTGTCGGGGAATATTTGCTTGGTCGTGGAATATTCAGATCGCTTGTGAATATTCGTATTTACTCACAGCCCATGTGTGGGCCCCATAACTGAAAGCGATTGGAGGAAGAAAACGACAAATATAAATTGTTTAAAAATAACTACGTAGTTATTACCGCTTATACCGTTGGAATACCCATGGTTAAAACACGAAGTCTACGTTGTTGCACAAGAAGATACTTCGTATTGCACCAATTATTGACTCTTTACGTAAGAAGGCACTACTCAATAATGGTTACAGAATTATTTATCAAAGATTTTATTAATTGTCATATGATATTTTATATTGTTGTTGTTTCAATAATTGTCATTACACAAAGATTTTCATTATCGAAGCAATAATTCATATTATCTCGAATAATATTATTAGATAATATTATTGGCAATGTCTAGAAAGTTCGTCTAAGGAGAGGTTTGGTCACCTAATTGCATATTAAAGAAGGAGAAATTCTTATTGAAAGCCCCTCTTCCTTTAACCGCTTAATTATCAATATTGTGATTCTCAGAATATTATTTATGAATAATTAACTATTGATTCATATGATGAGAAAAATATTGATTGTATGTGGATATAGATGGAGAAAATTTTTAATGTGACAATTGTTGAAAATTGAAATTTTATCTTTTTCTGATAAAATAATTTATTTAAATATATTATTATATTTTAATAATATAATAATGATGATATTTTTACGATGAATGTGGGATATATGAGTATATGTGGAGGAGGAGTATTTTTGTTACCAAAAATATTTAAAACATGTTTTTCATGTCGGTGGACCCCATTTCTTGACTGAAATTTGATTATAGTCTGTAAAATCGCCCGTTTGTGGATTTCGGTCAATTTCTGTTTGAAATTTGGAAAACTTTCCTTCTGTAAAGTTGTAGAGAATTGAATTTCCTATAAAAACTCGCGAGATTTGAATTTTCTGACAAAAGGGCTATTTATTGTGAATTATTGAAGTTCCGAAGCTCCGAAATAATTGATTTTTGGAAGTTTAAAATAATTTAAATAAGAAAAACGTTTTTGGCATTAATGGTGGGTCTTGCATGTGATGTTAATGACTGATTTCAGTTCTTCAAATATTAGGCGTAGAATATTAATTAATATATTATTAATTTATTAAATTTTCTCGCTTTGTGTTACTAAGCATTTTCCTATAAATAGGGTGCTTAGGTTAGAATTGAAAATTACACCAGAAATTGAAATTTTCTCTCTCTATATTATTGAGCGTATTCTTGTGAGTATTTTGAGTATACTTTGAGTATTGCTATACTGTGCAAGTTCAAGTTATAACTTTATATCCAATGATTCAGTGAGAAGCATTGTCTTTCCGAGGTAAGGATATTATTTTTTTCAGAATGATATTATTTCTTCAATATCATTATGTTTGAAATATTGATCCGAAGTTTTTATCAAATTTGGAACTTTTGGTGTCGAGTTACAATTCACGATATCTGACTATTCACGTATACTTTAACTATTCACTTATCATCTGACAATATTCATCGAAAAATGAAAATTTTCCTTTTTCGTCTAAAATATCTATCTGGATACTAGTTTTGATTGTATCCATGTTTTGATCATTCTTGAAATTTACACCACTATGATTATTTTTGAGGTATTTTTAGACGTGGATAAAACAAAGTACGAATCCTTAATTCTTAATCCTTGTCATTTTGTTTCACTGGATTCGTTTCGTTAAAAAATATATATATATTTTTTCATCATCCTCAGTCTTAAATGATGATATTATTGAATATTTTTGGCCTGTAGTGCAAAGATGATTGATTTCTGATGAATATCTTTGGCCTGTAGTGCAAAGATGAGTGATTTCTGATGAATATCTTTGGCCCGTAGTGCAAAGATGAACAGGTGTTTAGATGAACATGACTAACTAATGAATATCCTCGCCTCAGAAGTGCAAGGATGAATATATGATTCAAGAGGTGCATTGATTGATGTTACGGGATAAAAATATTGATGATGGATCGTTAAATTCATAGATATTAGTAGATTTCATCCTCTACGTAACTCTTCTATGAATTAATATTTTCCATCAAGTAGTATTGATTTAAAACTTGTTGCTCTATTGTATTCTATTAGATTTTTTCCTGTTGAAGACTAACGATAATTTGTTCTCGTATTATCTTAGTCATAATATTCTTTTATCGGGCTAGTTGAGCTCACCCTTTTCCTTTTTGTTCCATTTTTCTTCTTAGGAGGCGAGAATGTAGCATGAAGATTTAGCCTGGGTAATGGAATGATGGTTTTAGAGAGTTGTTTAGTAGTCCTCACCATTTTTGTAAAATAGTGTATCAATAATTATGATGATGATTTATTTGTATGTGGATATGTGGATATTGTCTAGATGGCAATATCTGTATTTAAACTCATAATTTATATGTTGTAACAATAAAGTTTTAGTTATTTTTGTACCATGTTATTGGCGACTCAGAATGGGTGATGTATACCTATTTCGGGGGCGTCACATATATATATATATAATAAAACAGAACATAAATTTATATATATATAACACAAAAAATATTAATAAATAAATCCGAGTCCTTTGAATTCACAAAGTCTCCTTAAAACAAATTTATTCCCTCACAGGTGTTAAGGATTAATTGAATAATTGCTTCCCAAGGTAAAACGGATTTACAATTCTTAATTAGTAACACTACAAAATTAAGAATTCAGTGAACGCAAATTCTATGTTATATACTCGAACTTTACTTTTAATAATAATGATGCATGAAAATGGTGCATGAATACATTTGCTCAAAAATAGGAAACGGGAAAATATTTGCAGAACGATGGGAAGGAACGGCGGAATCTGCAGAAACGGGATTTTGCAGAACACAGAACGGAACTCTGTTTAAGACTGTGGAACGGGATTCATTCTGCAGAAACGAGATTTTTGCAGAAGGGAAAGAACGGGATTTTTCAGAAGGGAAGGAACGGACGGACGCAAAATGTAATCTGCAGTGTAATCAAACTTATGCTTGAAAATGAAATCCCACATAGTTTATTTATAGAATAATTAGGCGCTTTTATTACCAAGTAGACGCGGCCAACCGCCTACTTACCCACTTAACCCGACTCCCAATCTCCTACCGGCCAATTTTTCTCATTCAATTCTTAATGGATTTGAACACATAAATATATATTTTATCAAACCCATTTCCAACAGAGAGACAATTGATTTGAAAGATAAAGGACTTGTTTTGAAATGATATTGTCTCAATTCCCTCTAATATTGTGAAGTGGAAGACGTGTCAAGTATTCATTCCATGTATGTTTCTTCAATAACCGCATTATCTCATCGCTATAATAGCCCCAATACTCACAAAGAGTCAGTATCCTCACCGCTTGAGATATGGCCGCTTTTGACTTCTTTTCGTCAACATTTGATTTGTTGACTTAAACTTTAACTCTACGACTTCATCTTTAAATTCATACAACCGAGCATTTTAGCTATATTTTTTCAATGCACACGACTAAGATTTTTTGACTGAAAGTACAAGAATCAAGTTTGGCCTAACCCAATTTTTTAGTCACCTTCATGTGCACGAATCCATCCCTATTTCTTCAACCATGTTACTAAATTCAAGTCAACATGTACTAATATATACAAAATTTTTTTTTAAAATAGATGATATGTGACTATGTCAAATTTAAAAATTTTGGAGCATAACCAACATAAATAATTAAATTTAAAGAATTATGTGTTAGGATGATATGAATTGGCATGTTATATGCCACATTATAAAAAGTTACTCCTCCATCCCAAAATAATAGACGCTTACTAGGTATTATTTTTTTTCTCAAAATATCCGACGCTCTACAATCCCAAGAATATGCCACATGTTAATATTACTATTTGCAATATTAACGATGTCTGTAAGTTCATCAATGAGAGGTTTGGTCACCTAATCAAGGCCAATAGAGAGAAATCTTTATTGGAAAGCCCTCTTTCCTTTTAACGACCCGCAATTCGATTAATATTGTGAATTATAATAATGATGATGAGTTTTGTTTTATTAGTATTATTAATGTAATAAAATGTAAAAAGTTTTTTATATAAAAAATGTAATACTTTTATAAAGTTATTTCGCTTTTATTAGACTATAAATAGAATATATAATATTCTATTATGCATAGATTTTGCATAGTAAAATCCTTTTATATAAAATGTAATAGTTTTATAAAGTTATTTATTTTATTAACATAATAATTAGAATATATTATATTTTATTACGCATAAGTACGATAAATACTGCTTCAGATAAATAGTGTTTTGATAAGTAAAATCTTTTATCTAAAAATGTAGAATCTTTTATAAAGTTATTTAAGATACACACATATATATTGTGGTCTCCGTCTCGACATGCGAGGCGTCATGATGTGAATATTATGTGAATTTTTTTTATTCGATAAGAAAGATTATTTTATAAAAAACATTTATTATAATATAGTCTCCTGAGTTTACACAGTCAATTGGAAATTTGTAAAAGTCTACAAGTTCACATTGCTGGGGTCCAACCGTACGTAGGTTTCTGTCTTTCATGGAAATGGAAATTGACAGGCTTGTTTGACTAGCTAGTTGGCCTTTCCTTTTATATGTAAAAGTGTATTTCTTCTTTAGGAGAGTGGAAGCCAGAAAATTTATAAGAGGGACTGATATTTAAAAGATTATAAGCCGAAAAAAATATTAATAACTAAATAGCTCACAATTAAAATTAGGATTCCAAATTTGCCTAGGCTACACTTGCAACGTCGCAGTTTTTTTGGTGGATCACTTAAATTTGAACTGAAAAGAATTTTGAGTTTTAGAACCTAATGGGGTGTTTACTAATCTGGTATGGATTTCGTGGTTATGAATATCATACTCATACCTGATATGTATGGCTATGAGAAGATATGAGTCTGGTAAGAGAAACCAATATGTGGGGCCCACTCGTACCCATACTTTCCAGACTCATACAAACACCGCATAAATGTGTACAGATTAGTATGGTTGGATTGGTCAATTTTATTAAAACATGTTTTTTTGTTTTTTGATACAATATTAAAATATGATTTTTCTTCTCACCCACATGGCCACCTGAGCCAGTTTTGCTTTTGGCCAATGGTTTCAAACTTTCAATATTGAAAAACTCTTTTCTCCTTGTTCTTCCCAGCCACGCGACCTCTTCTTCTTCGCCATTTCCAATCGCATCTTCATCCTTCTTCTTCCCCCAGCCCCACAACTCAGTCTAATTTCTTTATTTCAAGAAATTTCGCTCCTAGGCTTCAGCCACCGTTCCAACTCAGTCCAACTTTCTTCTTCCTCCACCAGTGCTCTTCACTCAACCATTTCATCGAGCAGGTGGTATGCATCTTCATCTGGAGCAGGAGAGCAACATCTCAACCTTAGTTTGAAATTCCGGGGAGGGCGGGAGCAGTTGCTAAGAGTTGCTCAGCCATTCACAATATTCATATGGTGCTAAGCTCTTTGATTGATTGCAATGAAATTCATGGGTACGGCTGCTGCTCCATTTTGTTCCTTTTCTGTCACAATCTTTCTATCGGCATCATCATCATCATCATCATCAACAATACCAGATAGTTTGAGCATAGGCTCATCTCTGTCAGTCGAAAATCCAATTGATAAGTTGATGTCACCAAATGGCATTTTTTTCAGCTGGGTTTTTTCCTGTAGGCGAAAATGCGTATACCTTTGCCATATGGTTCACCCAACAAACCTTCCCCATCACCATCAATAATAATCTCACCGCCGTTTGGATGGCCAACCGTGACCACCCAGTCAATGGGAAGCGCCCAAGCTCTCCTCCAGCAAAATGGAAATCTTTTTCTCACAGACGCTGGCAAATACATCATTACCATTTGGTCCTCCAACTCTGTCTCAGATTCACCGTCACACTTACGTCTCCACGACAATGGCAATCTTGTTCTGCTCACTCCGGAAGGTCTTTATTTGTGGGAAAGCTTTGGTTTCCCCCACAGACACCCTTTTGCCTCAACAGCCACTTACCAGGTACACACGAAGCTCGTCTCTTCAACAAGCCCCACCAACTATTCCACTGGCTTCTACTCACTTTTCTTCGACTACGACAACATTCTCCGTCTTCTACGACGGTCCCGGTGTTTCAAGTACTTACTGGCCTGCTCCCTGGCTTACCATTTGGGACGCTGGAAGGTCGCCCTTCAACAACACTAGAATTGCAAGTTTTGATCATTTGGGCAATTTCAGCTCTTCCGATTTTTTTACCGCTTTATCCACTGATTACGGCGCCAAGTTGCAGGGAATATTGAAGATGGATCCCGATGGTAATCTTCGATTATACAGTCGAGCACAACCGCAGGAGGATGATTCAATTTCATGGGTTGTTACATGGCAAGCCCTCTCTCAGACCTGCCAAACTCATGGAATTTGCGGCCTTAATAGTTTCTGTAGCTATGTTCCCGGTTTCGGACGGAATTGCTCGTGTCTTCCAGGCTACGAGATGAGAAATCAAATCGACTGGTCTGATGGTTGTCGACCAGAATTTGATTCCAATCTGTTCTGCAACAATTCTAAGCCTTCCAACCTGGTTGATTTTATGCATCTTCCTCGTGTCGATTTTTACGGGTACGATTACAAGTTCTACCCTAATACAACGCTTTTGGGGTGCAAAGCCTTGTGCTCTGAACTGTGTAACTGTACAGGATTCCTATACAAATTTGACATGGCTACTGGTGTTCATGGTTGTTATCCCAAGGCACAATTAAGAAATGGATACCGCTCGCCTGATTTTCCAGGAGACCTCTATGTGAAACTACCCAAATCCGTCATTTCTCCGTATAATATTAACGCCAGAGAACCCAATATGTGCGCAGGCAAACTTAGAACAAGAGAGATTGACAGAAGGTACGAAACGAGCAGAGCAAAGGGTTCTGTCATTCTCCATTTCGCAGCTGGGCTGGGAGGGGTTGAGATTGTTTGTGTCTTGCTCGTGTGGTATTTTTTGAGTCGAAGAAGTGGCAGAGAGCGAGAAGATTCAGATGTGGTCGTGCAAGGCTACATCCATGCAGCCTCTGGATTCAGAAGATTTAGTTACTCGGAGTTAAAAAAGGCCACGAGGGGTTTCACGCAAGAGATTGGAAGAGGCGGTGGTGGAATCGTGTACAAGGGTTTATTGTGCGATCAAAGAGTTGCAGCAATCAAGCAACTGAATGCTGCTAGTAACCAAGGAGAAGCAGAGTTCCTAGCAGAAGTGAGCCTCATTGGAAAGCTATACCACATGAATTTGATAGAGATGTGGGGATATTGCGTGGAAAAGAAGCACAGACTGCTAGTGTACGAGTACATGGAGCATGGTTCCCTGGCAGAGAAGATATCTTCCAATGTGCTTGATTGGAAGAACAAGTTTGAAATCGCAGTGGGCACGGCAAAAGGCCTAGCCTATTTGCATGAAGAATGCTTGGAATGGGTTTTACATTGCGATATCAAGCCTCAGAACATACTCTTAGACTCGAATTATAATCCAAAAGTAGCAGATTTTGGGTTGTCCAAGCTATTAGACAGAAGTCAGCTGATCAATTCAAACTTCTCAAGGATAAGAGGAACACGAGGTTACATGGCTCCAGAGTGGGTTTACAATATGCCCATCACTTCCAAAGTGGACGTTTACAGCTACGGGATTGTTGTGTTGGAGATGCTGACCGGAAAGAGCCCGGCTGAAATTTTTCAAGCAGTAGAAGGTGGAGCTGAGACACAGAAAAGATGACTGTTACATGGGTGAGGGAGAAAATGACGAACGGAGAATTTCCAAAGGAAGAGACACAAATGGGGCCGAATTTGAAAAGGGTAAGCTGGAACTTCTTGTGAGAGTGGCTCTTCAATGTTTAGAGGAAGACAGAGATGCAAGACCCACTATGAGTCAAGTAGTTGAGATACTTGTGCGTCATGAAAACAAGTGATTGGTATCAAGCCGGGGGGGTTATAGCTGCTAATTTCCGTTGTAAATTTCTACTGCGTCATTGTATGCGGATAAGATATAATTTCTACTATAGCAGTAGTACTATATCACCTTTGGGCTGAAATTTTAGTGTCCACACGACATCGGTGCTGATCTAGTCTTGTTTCCTTGATTGGAAATTCCACTCTATGATCAGATTGATGAAGATCATGGAAACTGATTAAGTTTGGTTTTTGTGTGAACTTACGTTTAACTATTTCATTATCGATCTGTCCATACCAGTTAGGATTTTTTTGGAATGTTAAAGGACCCTCGATCAAGGTGCAATTACATACTTGGATTGTTTCTCATTACTACCTCCGTCCCATAATAAGTGTTTTTTTAGCTTAAATTACACATACCAATACACAAGTTAAAATGACAAAAATACCCTTAATATATTTTCTTTGAAGTTGAAGAGTTAATGAGTGTTATTTAATTGTAGTTGATAGTAAGATGCAATAAATACCATTGAATGCATAAGGGCATATATGAGAAAATATTGCAAAAATTGTATTGGAGTTCTAACTCATCACTTATTTTGGAAAAAATATTAAACTTAAAAAGACTTATCATGTGGATTGAGAGGTAGTACAAAGCAATGCTTTGGTTGTTATAGAAAGGAAAGGAATAACATATCTCTGAGGATAATTGTGGAGACTGGAGAGGAATAACATGTTTATTAGTAGTTATTTTTGTTTTGTTTTTTTAATAATTAAACTATTAAAGAGAGAAACAAGAGATGGAGGAGAATTGCCCGATCTGATACTATGATTTATTGGTATTTCTCTTTACTTGTAACTTGTAAGTGCGAGGTTTTAAGTTCAATTCTCGGTAATGCCCATGATATGACTTTGTTCAATTATCCCCTCACCCCCTTTAATATAATTAATATCGTTGTATTAAAAAAAAATTTAGTGCATCCAACCTAATATTGGTAAATGAGTGAAGTGGCCTAGCTAGTATCTAATTACGAAGCAAGGCTTGGAATTTCCATCTTGCAACTTTATTTTTGAAATATCTACTTTCTCTTATTTCAACGCTATATAGATACTTCTTCCGTGATTAATTATTTAACGTTTTAGAGGTGGACATAAGAATTAAACATTAAATATTCAATTGTGTATAATACCCTTAAATCTTTTGTTGGGATAAGGAGAGAGAAAGAGTTTAAAGTATCAAAAAATAGGTATAGTAATGAGGGGTAATTTTGGAAAAATTGTCATTAATTCTCCTAGATTTGAACAAACGTTAAATAATTAGGGACATAAAAAACTTTAAAACAACGTCAAATAATTAAGGACAAATGAAAAACTCTAAAACGTCAAATAAGTAGGATCGGAGGGAGTATTATATAGAGATAATTACATTTAGTATCCTGTGGTTTTACTCAATTCACAGTTTTACAACTATATTTTTATTTTTCACATTTCAGTACCCTAGCTTTTCAAAACTTTTGCAATTGAATTTTTCAATTATTATTTTCATTAGAATTTCTGTTAAATGCTAATATGATAACTGAGAGACACACACGTTTTGCTTATAAAGAATAAAATAGTAACAAAATGATTATATAACTTAAAAACAAAACAAAAATTAGAGAAAAAAATTAAAAACCTTTTTAGACATCATTATCTCCCTCCTGCCCTGACCCCACTAGTCCTTCACCAAATTGAGTACCTCAGCCCTCACGCTAATTTTTAAAAATTTCCTAACGGTCAATTTAACGATAGAACTAGATTGCAACAATTTTGAAATGTTAGGGTACTAAAATAACAAAATTAAAAAATATAGGTGTAAGACTGTGATTTGAGTAAAACCATAAGGTATTAAAATGTACTTTTATCTATTAGATAAATACTTTTGGCCTTTTGATAAGGGAATTGAAAATAAAAAACCAAATGCCAACAAATGTAAACTTCATCAAACAAACCCCTATTTTGGTCTAATCATGTGTTTCATTGCTTGTGTAATTTAGATTAGTTTGTCCAGTTGGATGACTTGTGATAAAACCCAACCCAAATTAACTTTTTGTCATTTTTGCATGCATGAGGTGGTGCATGTGCATGCATGTGGTGCATGCACACACACTACACTTCCTGCAAGACGAAACACTCCCTCCCTGTAAGCAAACATGCAAACCCCACCCTTGGTGATGGTTTTGTTAAGATGCATGGATGAGTTGGCTACCCTTCTTGAAAGCTAGAAGCAGATCCTATGTATCCAAACTCTTGTACCCTTGTATCCCATGAGCTAGAGCAAATTTTTCTTGAGTTAGGATGGATTGATTTTGGTAACTCTGTGTTCTATATTTTGACTTTGAATAAAATTAGTTGGATTGTTTTAATGAATTTAATGCAACTTTATTATGTTTAATGAATTGTAATAAGGTTTAATGAGGCCTTATGTTAGTGCTATGTTAGTGGAGCCATATGAGACTCATTTGCATTTCCTAGTTCATTAGGCCTTATTTCCAAAACAGGGCATCAAGACAGAGACAGAGCTGCAACATCAACATTACAGCAAAGACAGAGACAACATACTGCAACAACAGAAAAACAGGGCATCAAGACAGAGACAAAGCACAAACTTATACATTAACTTGCAGCTGCAGCCTAATTGGCAAAGATAGAAAAAGAAACACAAAATAAATCATTACTGTAAAGACAGACATGGAACCATAATACATAATAAGCAGTGGCGAAGCCAGAAACTTTCGTTAGTGGGGTCGAAATTATTACTAAATTGCAAATAATTTGGCATGGTTTTAGAAATACTCATGAAGCCAATTTTTTTTTAATACTTTATACTTTCGAGTATATATATATATATATATATATATATATATATATATATATTACAATGAAAATATAATGAGTAATAATATATGGTATATATACACTATATTGACTCATAATAGACTTTTTTAATCACAACTGTTCATAAGTAAATAATTCATTATTTATTTTTAAAAATAATATAAATTAGATTATTATTTAGTTTAAAATATTATATAGAGAGATACATATATTGAGAGGATATGAGTCATATGTGGTTAAAATTTGATTGACAAAGTTATAAATTTTCAATTTGACCCCGTATAATAGAAAATTTATAAAATTTTAGTGAGGTCAATTTATATATAATATTTTAAAATTTACCTTACATTATAAAGAATTTTTTTTTCAGTGGGGTCGATTGACCCCACAGAATCTATGTGGCTTCGCCACTGATAATAAGCAACAGCTGAAATGGCCATTTAAGGCATCTGCATTAATTTCCTTTAGTTCACAAACTTACACATTAAAACCCAATACAGTGTTCCAAAAATATACCAGCTGTTTCAACCAAAGACAAAATGGTTCATCTAAGCCTTTCATACCATAACCATTCCCATAAACAAAATGTATCATATATCATATTTCTACACACATTAAACAAAATGAATAGAAACTTAAAAAACATTAAACACATTCCCCTATTGTTTAGTCTCCTTCCTACTTTGCTTGGCCTTTTGAATGCATTAGTTGTAGTTGATTGTTGACTGCTACCTATTTCAACTCTTCTTTTGGCGTTGACTTTTCATTGAGCACTAACACTTCATCAGAGCTCTATTTCTGCTCATAAAAGTCCGGATGCCAGTTGAAGTCAATGTTGAGGATGAAGGCACTGTCTGAAATGGTACACTTACTGTTGGAGGTGTGTTGGTTGATTGTAGTGTGGTTGTTGGTGGATCTTGAGAATTATCCATCTGAAAAAAGACAATATGAATTATAAAATAAATGAACACTATGTAAAATAAATGATATTATTATTCCATACTTACAAGAATGTAGCCTTGGTTACCTAATCTGAAACATTGTATTCCCATTTGGAAGCTTATAAGTCCCAAATCCAACAGGAGGTTGCCTTTCTTTCTTCTTATTGGCAGCTTCACTCTTTGTATCCCACTTTCACTCTCTTTGGCCTTTCTTTTTCCCTTCCCTTTATTAGCTTCATTTGGTAGTGAATTGGAGTTGGGACAATTACTTTTATTGTGACATGCTTGTCTGCATTTGGTACAATGCATTATTCTTCCTCTTCTTGTAATTCTTCCTGGGTTCTTTTCAATTTCCCATTATTCTCTCCTCCTTAGTCTTTGAGGCTTTCCTTTAAGCTTCCTTGTGATTGGTGGTGGCAACATCTTTTCATATGGTGTCTCCTCCCAGAAATTGTTATCTGGCTCTAAGAGATGATTGTAACACTTTATATATGTTTCCCTCTTAAACCAATGACTCACATAATTTTCAACTGGCTCCCTCATGAAACTGATAGCACTAATAGCATGATAATAGGACATCCCAGCTTAAATTGAAACACCTTACATACGCAAGTTTGATCTCGCAAGATCAACCACAAACTTATACCCATGAAACTTTACATGCAATGTTTCAGTATGTAGTATGAGCTCACATTGTTCTTGTTGAATTGGAGTTTGGTTTAAATTTTCATCCTTTTCAGCTTCATGTTCACTCTCATTTAAATCACCTGCATCTTCTAATGCATTCGCCATTCTTTTTACTTCTCTATACTCCTCGACTTCTTTCTAGCCTCAATATACTCCTCATCAGTACTTAACCCATCAGATGATTCATGGTAATCACTTTCATCAGATGACAAAAGCTAAATACCCTTCATCATCACTTCTACATTAAGAGTCCCCATCAGCCCCTTCATTATTGGCCCCATCAACATTACCCTTTGCATTATACTCTGGAATATTATCCCCATGACCAACATATAAATCAACATAATCATAACATATGTTGCCTGCAATGCCCTAATACTTTCATCATCATGCAATTTTTTAAGTCCATGTGCCATTGGAACCCCCATTTTCTTTATAGTAAACTACAGAGTCCTTATGATAAGTAAAATGTTAAGACATAGAAGCTATCATTTGGGGACAAAGATAATCAAGATCCAATTTTGTTATTTTTGTAAAACCACCATCATACTCATATACTGGCACATACTTAAACTTCCCACCATAAAGTACATTCAACAACAACAAAGACATCCTGTGATAGTTGAATTATAACTAGAAAGAGACTACACTGCCAACATATGACAAATAAATACTTTAAACTTTATAAAAAAATACAACATCAGAGGCAGATAATGGGAGACAAATAAATATTTAAAATTTAAACTAATATGCATGTCAGATGAAACAATAACCAAATATGCATATAATGGGAGACAAGACCTAGAATCTGTTGTACAAAATAGATATAATGGGAGACAACACAAGACCACGACAGACATCTTTATATATAACTAATATTGATCATGTAAGAGATGCCTAGGGCCACCATCAGTAAACAAACCAAGGGCCACCACCATCAGCAGACGCAGACAAACCTAGGGTCACCATAAAAAAAACAACTATTTAAATTATTTACAAGAAAACAACAACATAGGACCATCGGGACCACAAATTGAGTAAAAAACATGGAACAAAGGGAATTTGACCCAATTACATCCAATTAAATTTCAAAAATCCAAACACCCTCTTTTACTTGAACCCTAGAACATAGATGAGAAGAAATTGAGAGTCGATTTTACTTACCTGTAGTGTACAAAGTTTTTCCTCAACCGATCTCGCTAATCTCTGATAAATTGCATAACTCTCAGACGAAATCGAGGAACACTTGGCCTCAATCGCTTTTTCCTCTCAAATGTTGTTCGAAAAAAAATGGAGAGATAACTGAAAAGGTGTTAGTATGATAGTATCTGCACATTTGCCTCCAAATCCACGTGGGAGTGGACCCTACATGCCACCTCAATGCCACTTGTATCCTGTTAGTCTACTAAGCATTTTCGCCTAGTTTTTGGATGTAAATTAAAAATAATTGTAAGACCCCAACTTTTATAAATAAAGATGAATTTTCTATAAATATCATTTTGAATATTATAGAATAAATTTGATATAATGTTATAGTTGTAGGTAATATTTATAAATTTTGCAAAGTATGCAAGTTGTTATATAATATTCGATTGGCTCTGGGGAATATTCGCTTTTAACAGGAATATTCGTATAACCAAGACAATCATTGGTGGACCCCTACAACGGAATTATTATTTGATTGAGAAAATGACAAAAATACTTTATGAAAATAACGGCGGAAGTTTTACTGTTAATTGTTGAAACACCCAAGCAAGTTAAAAGTACAAGAATACGCGTTGTTAGACAAGAAGACACTCCAGATTGATTATCGACGCCACGTGAGAAGTCACCGGCCTTTTGTTCAATTATTGGTACAAGAATTGTTTGCATAGATCTCAATGCTATTTGATTCAATTATTGTCAATATTTTATATATTATTAAATCAATAATGGGGACGATAAATTTATTAATATTACTATTTGCAATATTAACGATGTCTAGAAGTTCTGTCAATGAGAGGTTTGGTCACCTAATTGCCCGCCAATAGGGAGAAATCCTTATTGAAAGCCCCCTCTTTCTTGGGAACGACCTGGTCGATTAATATTGTGAATTATAATAATGATGATGAGTTTTGTTTTATTAGTATTATTAATGTAATAAAATGTAAAAAGCTTTTTATATAAAAATGTAATACTTTTATAAAGTTATTCATTTTATTAGACTATAAATAGAATATATAATATTCTATTATCGATAGTATTTTGCATAGTAAAATCTTTTATATAAAAAAAATACTTTTATAAAGTTATTTATTTTATTAGACAATAATTAGAATATATTATATTTTATTATGCATAGTGTTGCATAGTGCCTGCATATAGTATTTTGCATAGTAAAATCTTTTATATAAAAAACGTAATACTTTTATAAAGTTATTTTTTATTAGATTTTAAATAAAATATATAAATATATATATATATATATAGTATATTATATTTTATTGCATAGTGCATCATAGTATCCTTTCTATTTTCCTATAAATAGGATGCTTAGTTAGAATTGAAAACCACACCAGAAGTTCAGAGAATTCTTCTATAATCTTGAGCATATTTCTTTAGAGTTTTAAGAAGCTTTGAGCGTAATGCAAGTTTTCTTCAAGAATATCATCGCTCTACCAGTCGGAATACTCTTCTTTTACGGTAAGAGATATTATTTGTTGTACTCGTAAGGAGTATTATTTCTGTTGGGAGAATGCATATTATGATTTGATGTTTTAATGTATATGTTCATGATTATTTGTAAGGTCCTTAAATGAATATATGTACAAGGACTTAGTGATAGATCAAAATTGTTAGGTTGATCTAAATTCTCAACGTGTATCATTCCGTTAAAGAATGTATAGATAGAAAGATCAAAACTGTTAGGTTGATCTTAAGATGTAATATATTAGTCTTGAAGAAATCGTAGTGCATCCATCTGATCAACATTGCAGAAGTCAAGGAAGAAAACGTAGAGCCCGAAGATTGTAAGGCGTGCACCTTTGAAGGAGACTCTCTTCTGATATCGTAGAGTGGTCCCAACGCTTGCCGAGCCAACTCTACGATCGCAGATGTCAAGGAAACATGAAGTTTTACAAGTCAACGATCGTAGTGTGCTCCTGAACGTAGAGTCAACAACAACAACGCAGCAAGAGAAGATCTTAGTGTGCGAAGGATTAAGGGAAATCGTAGTGCTCTCGAACTAATAGCTTCGTAGTATACAAAGATGTCAAAGACACTACGATATAAATCGTAGAACACCACGATCCAAATCGTAGAGCATCATCTGTCTCATGTCAGAAAACGTCGAGCCTCATTATATGTGTTTTCAACAAGTGAGGAATGGATCCCAGATGCTGCAGTGCTCATCAGTCCCAGAATATATGAAATATCCTTAGTATGAAACAAAGAAGCGTATTGCAGAAGCTAAGGATAGTACCATGGGTAAGAGGGACAAAACACCTTTTCAGGTGGTTAGGTGAGAAAGCAGCCTGCAGTGTCAGTGGGCCAGAATGCAGAATTCAGAAGATGTGCAGAAATGTCTCCATCACAAGATGTAAAGTTCAGATGCATTTAATGCCACAACGGATGGATCCAACGGATAGTTTTCAACATCACATATATACTGAGATCGATGCAGATTTAGAGAGAATCAAGCAAGCATTAATCAAACAACGTGAACATCTCTCTCAAGCTCAACTCTATGATCTGAGATATTGCAAAAGCTTGCTTTCATTACTCGCCTTAAGAACAAGTTCTTACACAGCGACTGAGTAGCAACCATCAAGAACTCAACAACTATCAATCAAATGAAGAAGAGTACCAAGTCTGCTGGACTTGATGAGTTCATAGTGAACTGTAAGAAAGCCAAGTCTCTCGGACTTGAGAGTTCAAGAGTGAACTGTAGAAGTTCCTGATCGCCGGTCTAGAAGGAATCAGTGATTCATAAGATTGTAAAAAGACATCCTTAGTGGATATCCTACTGTTGAGTAGAAGAGAGTGGACTAGGAGCTTTGAGTGCTCAACCACTTAAAACAATCGTGTCATTTACATTCATGATATATCTGCTATAAGCGCCTTTTACTCGCCATAACTCCATTGTTGGTAATGAAGATTAAAACAAATACTAATTCCGTTAAGTTTTAATCATTATCTAAAAACAAGTTTAAAAAGGAAAGATTTTCAAATATCTATCCAACCCCCCCTTCTAGATAACTTCATACTTTCTTAGGAACTAACAATTGGTATCGAGCGGGTTCTATTTTACAGTTTACACGCTTTAGTAGATCCAAATGGCACTCGTACCAAGCGAATCCAGGACCGGGGGAGGCAGCAAGCCACCAATGAGCAACAAGGATAAATTTGCTAACTGGAAAGTCAAGATTCAAGCCTACATGGACTCAATAGATGAAGATCTATTTGAGACTGTTCTTAATGGGCCTTATATACCAACAAAGCTTGCACCAACCATTGACGATCCAAACAGAGTACAAATCAAAGTTAAAGAAGAATGGACAGACACAGAGAAGATAGTTGTCCAACTTGATAAAAAGGCGAAGAACATCCTGTTCCAATCCTTAGAGGACGATCTGTTTGAAAATGTTGTAAACAACAAAACAGCTAAGGAAGTTTGGGAAGCACTGCGATTACGCGAAGGAATCAAGAAGTCGAGAGAACAAGCGCTCTCCCGACACAACAAGATGAAATGTTCGCCATATGCATGCGCGTAAAACGTGATCGCAACCTATGAAAGATTCAACGTTCGCTTCAACTCTCTACGAAAGCGTACGGGAAGATCTATCCTAACAATGATCTCTAACCATAAAGTTCATGAGAGCCCTACCGAAAGCGTGTGGATGCAAAGACCACAACAATAAGAGAATCAAAGAATCTTAATGAGATGACAGCTTCAACAATCTGTATGGAAATCTCCTCGACGCATTTAACCGGAGTTGACCAACGCTACCAAACCTTATCGGAAGGAAGAAGAAAGGATAAGGGTGTTGCTTCCTCAAGGCAAATGAAGGTGTATCAAAAGTCATAACCGAGATTGACTCGATGATGATGAAGACGATGACGATGACTTTGTTATGTCAGGTAAAGAGACTAAGAAGGTTCATGCGACAAAGCGTAATCCCAAGAAGCCAAAGAAAGTCAAGAATGACGCATACGCCACCAGAACAAATGAATGATTTATGCTACAACCGCAAGAAACTCAGTCATTTCATTGCCAACTGCAACAAGCCTATCAAAGAAGAACTAAAGAAGAAATCTCATGCAAAGAAAGAATACAAAGGAACCAAGAGGCCTCAGAAAAGAGACAAAGGCCTGGTTGCTAGAGGATCGTGGAGTGATTCAGATAATGACTCAAATGCAGACTCCGGAGATGAGGAAGAACCATATATGGCCAATCTGTGCTTAATGGCCAAACATGCAAAGGACAAACAAAGCCTAAACATAGATGATGTAAGTATCGATGAGGTATTTGATTTTAATTCTCCTGATGTAGATATAAGTGACTTAAGAACCGCTTTGTATGGCATAACCATCGACCTACATCAATACATGAAGTGGTTCGTAGTCTTGTTTAAAGATCATTCACTTCTTCAAGAGAGAAGAAGAAGAAAGTTCAAGAAGAGCTTGAAATGTTCTTTTAAGTACTAATCTTCTCTCCAAGTTTGAAGTTTGAGAATGAAAATTTAAAAATGCACAAACACACATCATGCACAAAGAGAGTCTAAGCTAACCTCTAAAATTGAGGATCTAGAGAAGACTATCTCCGTGGAACAAATCCTCATCATCCATGGACCGCCTCGCTTTCTAGTCGAGAAGCACATCTCGACGGAAAATGTGCTTAGGCTTTGGGGAATCCATCTCAGAGCTAAGTGTGGAAAAGACAATGGAAACTAGCACTAGTAATGTCTCAAGTTTTGGTAGAGGCATTGCTTTTGTGAAATCCTCACAGTTGGAAGAACTAGTTCAACCTTGTTCTACTGTTTCTAGTTATACTCAGAGAAGTAAAGGATCTCATGATGGCCTGGGTTTCATCAAGGAAAAGAGTAATTCCAACTCTCTACTTACCAACCTCAAGAATCGTAGAGTCAAGCAAAAACCAACTCTACGAATCAACTGGAAGGTACAGTAGAGGTAAGGCACACTCATCACTATTTATGAAACCTAAGGACACGTGGAAGAAAGAGAATCAGTTTAACAGAAGGTTAACTAAGGAACCACACAAGTCCAAGTGGAAGATGAATCACCAGACACGCACATGCATGCATCGTGCATCATAATAGATGTTTCATATGCAATAAAAATGGTCATAGGTCTACAAAGTGTTATTATAACTCCATGCATGTGAGACCCAAGATTAAACAAATTTGGGTCCCCAAAGGCACTAACAATGAAGGACCCATGCAAATATGGGTACCAAAATGAAGGTTCAAATGTTGTGACAGGAAAAGAGCTCCACGACCTCAACATGGTATCTGGACAGTGGTTGCTCGAGGCATATGACAAGGAACAAAGCTCTACTATCCAACTATGTAGAAAAGGAGGGTCCCTCAGTCATCTTTGGAGATAACGGCTCAGGCAAGACAAGAGGATATGGCTCTGCTGGCAATGGTGCAAGATCTTTCAAAGAAAGTAGCTTATGTGGAAGGAATCCAACACAACCTACTAAGCATCACCAACTCTGCATGAAAGGGTCACCAAGTAACATTTCTCAACAATCAATGTCAAGTCGTAGATTTGAAGACATCTCGCCATAAAGTCGAATTTTAACAAGAGAAGAAATGTCTACACAAGAGATCTTGGTCAACTAAGCTCGATGAAACAATATGTTTTCCGCAAAAGCATCCGAGGAAATGAGTCATGCATGCATGTAAGGTCGTCTCACTTAAACTTCAAAAGCATATCCAAATCGCATCAAAAGACCTCAGAATGGGTCTACCCAAATTCAATTTTGTGAAAGAAAGGCCTTGCAATGCCTGCCAGCTTGGAAAGCAAACCAGAAGCTCATTCAAGAGCAAGACTACCAACTCCATTGATAAACCTCTGCATCTGCTCCACATGGATCTCTTTGGGCCAATCCCAACAGCTAGTCTTGGAGGAAAAAGATACTCTCTAGTCATAGTGGATGACTACACCAGATTCACATGGGTATTTTTCTTAACCTCAAAGGATGAGACAAGCTCCGAATTAATCAAGATGTTCAGACTGGTGATGAACGAGAAAGGAGAGAAAATCAAGGCCATAAGGAGTGATCATGGAAAAGAATTTGATTTCTCAGAAATAGACAAGTTCTGCTCAGACAATGGCATCAGACATAACTTCTCAGCTCCACGAACACTTCAACAAAATGGAGTTGCTGAAAGAAAGAACAGAACCCTGATAGAGGCTGAAAGGACTCTACTAGCAGCAACTCGTCTACCTGAATATTTCTGGGCAGAAGATGTCAACACTGCATGCTACACACAAAACAGATCATTAATTCACTCTACGATCAAGAAGACACCCTACGAACTGTGGAAATGAAGGAATCCAAGTGTCAGCTATTTCCATGTCTTTGGCTGTGCATGCTATATTATTAACAATGGAAAGCAGTATCTGACAAAATTCCAGCCCAAGTCAGATGAAGGGATCTTTCTTGGATATGCCACAAACAGCAAAGCTTACAATACACATCATCTTTGATGAAACTGACTTAGACAAAGCAATACCTCAAGACACTACGACCGACAAAGGCAGACACTACTTAATGAAATCGTCGAGCTCAACACTACGATCGTGAGTGCCGGATAAATGAAGTCGTGAAAGATGATAATGAAATCGTGAGAGGTGCATCCAAGACAATGAGCCTCCACTCCAAAGAAAGAGATAGACCTTGAAGACCTAAGACATGAAGGCATCAGATGTATGTCCCAACCGGGAACAGATGGGCAAGATATCACACTGTGATCTAATCATTGGAGATCCAAGTGCAAGAGTCAAAACAAGAGTCGCTACTCGAATGAATGCTTTTATCTAAGCTTCATGTCACAGATAGAGCCAAAGAAAATAGAGGATGCTATGGAAGACTCCAGTTGGATAGAAGCCATGCAGGAAGAACTCAACCAATTTGAACGAAGTAAAGTTTGGAGATTGGTACCAAGACCAAAGAGTCATCCTGTCATAGGAACCAAGTGGGTCTTCAGGAACAAAATGGATGAAGATGGGGTCATCACCAGAAACAAGACAAGATTAGTGGCAAAGGGCTATTCTCAAGAAGAAGGTATTGACTATGATGAGACATTTGCACCTGTTTCCAGACTAGAAGTCATCAGAATCTTTCTTACCTTTGCTGCCCACATGAAGTTCAAAGTCTTCCAGATGGATGTCAAGAGTGCATTTCTAAATGGAGAGCTTCAAGAAGAATTCTACGTAGAACAACCTCCAGGTTTCATCAATCCATCTATTTCTAATTATGTCTATAGATTAGATAAAGCTTTATATGGTCTTAAACAAGAACCTAGAGCATGGTATGAAACACTGACTAACTTCTTAATAGAAAATGGGTTCACTAGAGGTAGAGTAGATACCACACTATTTCTTAGAAAGCATAAAAACAAAGTCTTACTAGTTCAAATATATGTTGATGATATCATTTTTGGTTCCACTGACAAAAAGTTATGTAAGAGATTCTCTAAGCTTATGCAGAGCAAGTTTGAAATGAGCATGATGGGTGAGCTGAATTTCTTCCTTGGACTGCAAGTGAAGCAGATTGATGAAGGAATATTCATCAACCAAGCCAAATACATCAAAGACTTGCTAAAGAAGTATGGCATGGAATCAGCCTCTCCCATAAAAATACCAATTGCTCCTGCAACCAAGCTTGACAAGGATGAGAAAGGTAAAAGTATTGATATCACTCAATACAGAGGTATGATAGGGTCTCTTCTATACCTAACTGCCAGTAGACCAGATATAATGTTTGCAACATGCATATGTGCTAGATTTCAGGCTAAACCTAAAGAGTCACATTTGTCTGCTGTAAAGAGGATCTTCAGGTATCTCAAGGGTACACCCTACTTGGGGCTGTGGTATCCCAAGGAATCCTCATTTGAACTAATAGGATACACAGATGCTGATTTTGCAGGATGCAAAATAGATAGAAAAAGTACCAGTGGCACCTGTCAACTTCTTGGGAACAGACTTGTGTCCTAGTTTAGCAAAAAGCAAAACTCAGTGTCTACTTCAACCGCAGGTTTTGAATATATTGTCACCGCAATTGGCATTCTTGTGCTCAGATCCTATGGATGAGAAATCAGCTAGCTGACTATGGGTTTAATTTTAAATCTATTCCCATACACTATGATAACACAAGTGCCATAACAATAACTCATAATCCTATCATGCATTCTAGGACCAAACATATAGAAATAAGGTATCACTTCATTAGGGATCATGTGCAAAATGGAACTATATCTTTACAATATATCCCTATTGAAAATCAACTTGCTGATGTTTTTACAAAACCACTAGATGAATCCTGAAAAAGTGAACGTGGTAGCTGACGCATTGAGTAGAAGATCATATGCAAGTACGAGTGCGCTATTGTCAACGCAAAGGCCCATTTTGTGTGACTTACAAAGGATGGAGATAGAGTTAAAGACTCCAGGGACCCATGTGATGATGGCGAATATACGAGTAGAACCGACTTTAATTAATAAAGTTAAAACTGCTCAAGCTACAGACCTGAAGCTTATGCGTATGAGGAAGAGAGTACAAGAAGGTGCTATGCCGGAAGCAAGAATCGATGAAGAAAGAATACTTCGAGTCAACTCCAGACTTTGTGTTCCTAACGACCCTGATTTAAAGTATAAAATCATGATGGAGGCGCACAACACACCGTTTGCAATCCATCCTGGGAGTACCAAAATATATCATGATCTTCGACATACATTTTGGTGGGACATATGAAGAGAGAGATAGCACTGTTTATCTCAAGGTGTCTAACGTGTCAACGAGTAAAGGCGGAGCATCAAGTACCAAAATGTCCATTGCAACCACTTGAAATTCCAGAATGGAAGTGGGAGCACATTACCATGGATTTTGTTACTATTCTTCCCAAGGTTTCTCAAGGCATAGATGTAATTTGGGTCATTGTTGATAGATTGACCAAGTCTGCTCACTTCTTACCTATACGAGAAACTTATACACTTGAACGTCTTGTTCATATGTACATAAACGAGGTTGTAAAATTGCATGATATGCCAGTATCCATAGTGTCTGATCGAGACCCAAGATTCACTTCACGATTTTGGGTTAGTTTGCAAAAATCTATGGGCACGGACTTACGATTTAGCTCGGCATATCATCCTCAAACGGACGGGCAGTCAGAGAGGACTATTCAAACTCTTGAAGATCTATTATGACTCTTTGTCTTTGACTTCAAGGGAAGTTGGGACAAGTTCGTACCATTAGTGGAGTTTTCCTACAACAATAGTTATCGTTAAGTATCGGCATGACTCCATTTGAGGCATTGTATGGAAGAAAGTGTCGCTCTCCAAAGATCTTTGGGATGAGGTGGGTGAAGCAACGTTGTTGGGACCGGGAGTTGGTACGTATGACTACATGAAAAGATTCAAACGATCCGACAACGATAAAAACCTCACAAGATCGACAAATGAGCGTATATCCGATCTTCATCGAAAGGACGTGGAATTCGATATACGAGATCATGTGTTGTTACGTGTTGCTCCATGGAAAGGAGTTACGAGATTTGGAAAGAGAGGAAAGCTCAATCCTCGATTCATCTACCCATTTTAATCCTTGGTCGAGTAGGAACTGCGGCCTATAGACTCGCTTTCTGCCAAGTATGCCTCGTGTTCATAACGCTTTTTCACATATCCATGTTACGTAAATATGTGGAAGACCCGAACCACATTATTGAAAGTTAGAACCGACGAAATAAGCGGAAGATTTGATGTATGAAGAGGTTCTTGTTCAAATCTTGGATAGAAGGAACATATTCTACGCCTCCAAGGTTATACCTCAAGTCAAAGTTTTGTGGAGAAACCACGATGTTGAGGAAATGACCTGAGAGTTAGAATCTGAAATGAAATCAAGGTATCCTTACCTCTTCGACATACAAGGTACGTACCCTAATTTCGAGGGTGAAATTTCATAAGAAGTGGAGGTTGTAAGACCTCAACTTTTATAAATAAAGATGAATTTTCTATAAATATCATTTTTGAATATTATGGAATGAATTTGATATAATGTTATAGTTGTGGGTAATATTTCTAAATTTTGCAAAAGTACGCAAGTTGGTATATAATATTCGATTGGTCTGGGAATATTCGCTTTTAACAGGGGAATATTCGACAACTAAGACAATCATTGGTGGACCCTACAACGGAATTATTGTTTGGATTGAGAAAATGACAAAAATACTTTACTGAAAATAACTACGGAAGTTTTACTGTTAATTACTGTTGAAACACCCGGTGTTAAAAGTACAAGAATATCTGCCAGTGTCACACAAAAGACACTTCCGATAATTATTGATGCTTACGTGAGAAGTCACTCGCTTTTGTTCAATTATTGCTACAAGAATTGCTGCGTAAGATCTCACGTTATTTGATTCAATTATTGTCAATATTTTATATATTATTAAATCAATAATTGAGTTAGAACCGAAATAGCGGAAGATTTGACGTATGAAGAGGTTCTTGTTCAAATCTTGGATAAGAAGGAACATATTCTACGCTCCAAAGTTATACCTCAAGTCAAAGTTTTGTGGAGAAACCACGATGTTGAGGAAATGACACGGGAGTTAGAATCAAATGAAATCAAGGTATCCTTACCTCTTCGACATACCGGTATGTACCCTAATTTTGAGGGCTTAAATTTCATAAGAAGTGGAGGTTGTAAGATGACAACTTTTAAAAAAAGATGAATTTTCTATAAATATCATTTTTGAAATATTATGGAATGAATTTGATATAATGTTATAGTTGTGGGTAATATTTCTAAATTTTGCAAAGTACGCAAGTTGTTATATAATATTCGATTGGTGGGGAATATTCGCTTTTAACAGGAAATATTCGTGATAACTAAGACAATCATTGGTGGACCCCACAATGTAATTATTGCCGGGATTGAGAAAATGACAAAAATACTTTTACTGAAAATAATCGGCGAAGTTTTACTGTTAATCGTTGAAACACCCGTTTAAAAGTACAAAGAATACGCCAGTAGTTACAATGAAGAAGACACCAAGAATAATTATTGATGCTTACGTGAGAAGTCACTCAGTTTTGTTCAATTATTGCTACAGTAATTGTTGCATTGTATCTCACGTTATTTGATTCAATTATTGTCAATATTTTATATATTATTAAATCAATAATTGAGTTAGAACCAGACGAAATAGCGGAAGATTTGACGTATGAAGAGGTTCTTGTTCAAATCTTGGATAAGAAGGAACATATTCTACGCTCCAAAGTTATACCTCAAGTCAAAGTTTTGTGGAGAAACCACGATGTTGAGGAAATGACCGGGAGTTAGAATCAAATGAAATCAAGGTATCCTTACCTCTTCGACATACCGTGTATGTACCCTAATTTTGAGGGCTTAAATTTCATAAAGAAGTGGAGGTTGTAAGACCCCAACTTTTATAAAAAAGATGAATTTTCTATAAATATCATTTTGAATATTATGGAATGAATTTGATATAATGTTATAGTTGTGGGTAATATTTCTAAATTTTGCAAAGTACGCAAGTTGTTATATAATATTCGATTGGTCGGGGAATATTCGCTTTTAACAGGAATATTCGCATAACCAAGACAATCATTGGTGGACCCTACAACGGAATTATTGTCTTGATTGAGAAAATGACAAAAATACTTTTACTTAAAATAATCTATGAAGTTTTACAGTTAATCTGTTGAAACACCGGTGTTAAAAGTACAAGAATAATGCTGTGAGTTGCACAAAGAGCACACCTAATAATATTCGATGCTTACGTGAGAAGTCACCGGTTTTGTTCAATTATTGCTACAAATGAATTGTCGTACAAGATCTCACGTTATTTGATTCAATTATTGTCAATATTTTATATATTATTAAATCAATAATTGAGTTAGAACCAGACGAAATAGCGGAAGATTTGACGTATGAAGAGGTTCTTGTTCAAATCTTGGATAAGAAGGAACATATTCTACGCTCCAAAGTTATACCTCAAGTCAAAGTTTTGTGGAGAAACCACGATGTTGAGGAAATGACCTGGGAGTTAGAATCTGAAATGAAATCAAGGTATCCTTACCTCTTCGACATACCAGGTATGTACCCTAATTTTGAGGGCGAAATTTCATAAGAAGTGGAGGTTGTAAGACCCCAACTTTTATAAAAAAAGATGAATTTTCTATAAATATCATTTTTGAATATTATGGAATGAATTTGATATAATGTTATAGTTGTGGGTAATATTTCTAAATTTTGCAAAGTACGCAAGTTGTTATATAATATTCGATTGGTCGGGGAATATTCGTTTTAACAGGGAATATTCGTATAACCAAGACAATCATTGGTGGACCCCACAAATGTAATTATTGTCGGATTAAAAAACAACAAAAATACTTTATGAAAATAACTACGAAGTTTTACTGTTAACTGTTGAAACACCGGTGTTAAAAGTAATGCGAATATCTGCAGCGTGGTTACGACGATGAAAGACACCCACATTGATTATTGATGCTTACGTGAGAAGTCACTCGGTTTTGTTCAATTATTGCTATAAGAATTGCCGCATCAGATCTCACGTTATTTGATTCAATTATTGTCAATATTTATATATTATTAAATCAATAATTGAGACGACAAACTTATTAATATTATTATATGCAATATTAACGATGTCTAGAATTTACATCGAGGAGAGGTTTGGTCACTTAATTAATTGCGCTAATAGGAGAAATTCTTATTGAAAGCCCTCTTTCCTCAGGAACGACACAGTCGATTAATATTGTGAATTATAATAATGATGATGAGTTTTGTCTTATTAGTATTATTAATGTAATAAAATAGAAAAGCTTTTTATATAAAACATAATACTTTTTAAAGTTATTCGTTTTATTATACTATAAATAGAATATATAATATTCTATTATGCATAGTGTTTTGTATAGTAAAATCTTTTTTATATAAAAATGTAATACTTTTATAAAGTTATTTATTTTATTTGACAATAATTAGAATATATTATATTTTATTATGCATAGTATTGTATAAAGGCTGCATAGTGTTTTTGCATATTAAAATCTTTTTATATAAAATGTAATACTTTTATAAAGTTATTTGTTTTATTAGATTTTAAATAAAATATATAAATATATATATATATATATTTAGAATATATTATATTTTATTGCATAGTAAAGAAAGATAGTATCCTTTCTATTTTACTATAAATAGAATGCTTAGTTAGAATTGAAAACTACACCAGAAGTTCAGAGAATTCTTTTATAATCTTGAGCGTATTTCTTTAGAGTTTTAAGAAGCTTTGAGCGTAGTGCAAGTTTTCTTCAAGAATATCATCGCCTACTACCGGTTTAATACTCTTCTTTTACGGTAAGGGATATTATTTTTTGTACTCGTAAGGGGTATTATTTCTTTCTTTCGTCTTCATGAAGAGAACTTCTATTATTCCATTCTTTGTTATTATGTTGGAATAACTTGTCTATGCGAAATACCGCATACATGGTGAAATTCTTCTCTTATTCCATTCTTTATTATTCTGTTGGAACATCCTGTCTGTGCGTTACGTAAGACCTGGTTCCGTTATTTATTATTCTGTTGGAACATCCTGTCTGTGCGTTTACGCATGACCTGTTCCGTTGTTTATTATTCTGTTGGAATATCCTTTCTGTGCGTTTACGCGTGACTTGGTTCCATTATTTATTATTCTGTTAGAATAACATGTCTGTGCGGTCTATCGCATGACTGGTGATTTCCGTTGTTATCGCATGTTTGTTATTTATTATACCCTTTTGCTTTCATTGTTCTCTTCAAGAAATGAGAACGTATCAGGGACTAGTCGGGGAACGGAGTGACGGTCCAGATGATAGCATTAGTTGTCCTCACTATTCTATGAAATAGTGTGATAATAAATGTATTGAGGACTTATTTTGAGTTTGAATATTGTCTAGAAGACAATATTTGTATTAAAACTCACATTTCATGTTGTATATTTAAGGTTGTATTTGTATTCATGCACCATGTATTTGGCGCACTTTCGGAATAGGTGATGTATACCTATTTTGGGGGCGTCACAGATTGGTATCAAATCTTAGGGATATGATCCCTGCTAAAATGTGAGACTAGACCTGGGAGGGAGAGACGGAGAATTCCTTCATTAGTATGACCTACCTAAGTTTATTTGGTATTTAATTGGTCACGAGTATAGGGATAATATGTGATATGATAACTAATCCTTGTTTTGTGGCAAGATTCGAAAATGACATCCGAGAATGTTGAGAATAGCAATGGAGCCACAGGAGACCGCCGAGTCTCCACATATCAATAATCGAGGATAATGTGCGAGGAAGGCGATAATCCTCATGCAAAACAACAACAACGACCAAATAATGAATGATGGAATGTTCGAGGCTTTATCGCAATTCATGCAACATCGGTGAGGAAGCGAATCCTGTCCAAAATGTAGGTGGAAACACTGGAAACTCTCGGACGATCACCGCTAAACAGTTCAAGGAGCTGGGACCACCGGAGTTTATTAGAGAGCCAAAACCACTTAAGGCGGAAGCGTGGATAAAGAAAATCACCAAGATATTTGATGTCTTGGGATGCTTCGAGGAGCAAAAGGTTTCCTTTGCCACCTTTATGTTACGAGGAGAGGCAGATTACTGGTGGAAATCGGTAAAGCGTACTCAACCTACCACACTGAAGATTTCTTGGGAGAAGTTTCAAGAACTATTCAACGACAAGTACTTTCCCGAAAGTATTCGTCACATAAAAGAGATAGAGTTCATTAAGTTGGAGCAGAACAATATGACCGTGTCACGATGACGAAGCTAAGTTTCTTGAAGTTGTCCCTGATTAAATCCACTTGGTTGATAATGAGGAGAGAATGACGCGAATGTTTTTAAGAGGTTTGAAACTGGAGATACGTCAATATCTTATTTCTCATAAACTGTGTTTGTATTCAGATATTGTAAATAGGGCTCAATTATTGGAGCGCGATAACGAGTCAACGCAGACGAAGAGAAAGCGGTAAACGTAATGAAAATACCAAAGTAGTAACGGTCATCGAAGCGGTGACAACAAACGTGGAGGAAATTAACATGCCAGAAATGGTAACCACTTCAGTGGTAATCATGGCCAAGACAATAAGAATGGACATTTCAAGAGCTCACAGCGCATGTTGTATATTTAAGGTTGTATTTGTATTCTGTACTATGTATTTGGCGACTCAGAATAGATGATGTATACCTATTTTGGGGGCGTCACAATAATGACCATTTTGTAATTTTTGAGAGTACAGTTATTCGATTGTAACAAAAAAAAATTCGGTAACCACAATGAAAACCGGACCCTAGTACAATGAACAAAAAGTGTATTATTCCCTGGTGCAAATGACCGTGCCTGGTTGCAATTAAAGATAGAAAGTGGTCTTAAATGATACAAAAGTGAGTTGATAGCTAAAAGGTCAGATATGGTGTTTTGAATCGGATAATAAATGTTTTGAATTCATCTGTTTTATTTAAGGAAAAGTGAATTCAGATGACAACATCTAACTTTTAGTAAGCCAGCTCATAATTAGGTATCGAGGTATTTCTCTAAGCTGGTTAGGGTATTTGGTTCAGTGATCTATTCTTCTGTATCTGCATCATCTTCTGGTGGTGTGGATATCGAGGCAGAGCAAAGACTGGAGTGCTGCAATCTCTGTAATGTTGAGCTTGAAAAGGTCAAGCCCTGCCTTAATGTCCTTACAAGGTAAGTGCATTCTATCATTAGCTGCATGTTCGCAGTTTATTCAACTAAACATGACTGAAATTAATTTTATTTAGAAGGGGAGAGGATTCATTGCTTAGTCTGCCCAAGAACCGAGTCTTGCACTTCAAGAAGTTTCATGAATTGTTACTTATCAATATGTTGACTACATGAGGGGTAGTTGTGCTTGATTTTGGAACCAACTTCTAGGATGCTTCTCTGAATATTTTACCTTCCTCTCGGTCCATTTGTTTGATGCTTCTGTCTTTGTCCGAGTCCGCACTGTTCCTGGGTCCTCTTCATACATTCAATCTAAGCGGAATCATTAACTAATAATTCTTCTACTTAACTGGAACTCAAAGGCAAAGGGATGACCCTGAATAGACCTGCACGAAAATGGAATCAATCAACTCTAATTTTCCCGGTTTAATCAGATTCATGCCCAGTTTTAGAATGTGTGTAAAGAAACTATAGTTTTCTTCATGCATTGTTATGGACTTATGGTGTTAGTTTATATCTTATTTTCTTTATATTCTTATTCATATTTGGAGAAACTAAGTACTCTTTAATTTTGATTCATCATCAAACTCAAATAACTCCTAGTTTTATATTTAATTACACTCTTTTGGTTAAAATTATGTATTTTTCTACTCTGCTACAAAAGTGTTTGCTGGGGATATGATTAATAGAGGATTTCTTTTATTTATTTATTTCCAATAGAAGTAAAATGCTAGCCACACACGATCAAGTTGTTTCAGTTTTTTTGTGCAATGACTTTGGAGAGGTACTCAGTCGTTAGTTCTTGCATAGAAATGGTTCCACAAATGTTGGGTGTCAATTTTGTTTCTTCTTTTTGGAAGTATCAAACCCTTTGTCCCTATAACTAAAATTGTTATCGAATTTGTTGAGAAAACTTGAGCCAAAATCTGGTTCTAAATTGTTATGCGAACCCCAATACCTTAAATAATTGTTAGAATTAGGATCACACACCGCATTACCCATAATGAGAATTAACATAGAGATTTGCGTGGTTAAAATTTGGATACTTTCTACAGACGAACATTGTTTTATTGATGAGTTCGATTCATATGAGAACTTTCTGATAGATAGTATTTATAGTCACTAATCATATTCCAACACTACTTTACATTATGGCTCAAATACCCATAATGTCCTCCTAAAAACAAACCATTAAACTTCAGTCCGCCGACCGGCACGGCCCGCACCGCTCCCAAACTGTCATTGGTGAGCCCCGCGCCACTCCTGGGCCTTGCACCAATGCCTACGCCCGTACATACTTGAACTCTCATCTGCAGTACTATGGGGGCTCCACCCCCCGCACCCCACCCCCCGCAACCTTACCTTCGGTTCAATCCTGATGGGCTAGTGCGTCGCTACACTCTGCACTAGCTTTTTCAATAGTTTCTATGTTATGAATCACAAGTTCCAACAATAATGTTATGCTTCAATTTATGGTCATTTCATGTTTGTACTCTGTGAATTTTAGTTGTAAATGAAACATGAGGGTGTTTGTGGTGGTCTAAATTTTGCAGTGAGAGATGGGTTCTTAATTATCTCAGTTAAACTTCAATTCATTCACCTATTATTTAGTGACTAAGAAAATATAAAAATTAGAGGGTAGAAATTTTACTTTAAACTTTATCTTTTCAATTTTAAACGGTATTTTGGAAAGGAGCAACAGTGAAATTGTTTGTATGTGACCAATTGAACTATGAAATTTAAGTTTTAATATTCAGCCATCTTTTCATTAACATAGATCAACTGTTTGCTTGTTATTTTTTTAAAGTAAATATTTATATATTAAAAACATTATATAGAGAGTTTTATCTCTCACAATTTTTTTTAGAATTTCTCTATACACAAGGGTAAGAATTTCTTTTGTTTTGTTTTTTTTGCGTAGCGTACGATCTATTTTAACGAAAAATTGTCCGAAGAGTCGAAAAATTATAGGTCCGCCACTAACTTGTAATTTTTTTTTCCTTCCAAGAAAGGTTTATATACAGACGCTCGATTTGATCTATTTCTTTATCCTCCCATGAATCGTATGGATAATACAACAATATAATTTTGCACTGAATCAATGGATGAAAATGTATTCACTTAGTGTCATTAATTAACCTAAAAAGATGATCATATTAAACAATCACCTCGAAGATTGACAATTACAAGCAATAACACTACTTTAACTTCATGCTTTTATATTCCATGTCTAATTTCGAAGGAGGGGACAATATAATTTCTGCATGTATTTTGGACTCCAATTTTCAATCTTCAGTTAATTAATTCTACCCAGAAAACATTTTCTTTTTCTAGCCAAACAACAAACAAACAACTTGTTGTAACCGCAATTTTGTAGAGTACTCAAGATTGTTGTAGAAGACGTGACATGAGTGATCCATATTCTTAAGGTCTTTATCGCCCCGACCACGATCGATTTGCTATGGGTTACAAACGATATTCCTCCAGGGTATATGTCAAGCCTTAAAACTGAACAAATTTGTGAGAGCAATTCACATTTGTTCCACACGAGTACTTCTTTGTAGTAGTTATTTGTTTGTAAGAATAATAACTAAAAGAATGAGAGATTTTCATAGTACAAAATAATTATGTCTAAAATGTATATATATATAAGACTTCTCTCAATATACATATATGTAATATATCTATCTCTACACATATAGATACATACATATATCTATAACAGTTTCACTATTAAACTATTATTTATTTCTATTTTAATTATACTTATTACTACTAATGATGTAAGTTACATATTAGTAATAAACTTATAATTAAATAGAATGTCCAAAGTCTCACAAGAATATCTCTTGTTCCAAAATAAAATAAGACTATACATTTGTACTTATCAAGTGACAAGTAGTCTTTTTTTATTAAATGCAGTGTTCTAAAAGTAGCTAGTCGGTCTCATGTCGGTTGGCTACCGACTAGCGACTAGGGGTGTAAGACCCCAACTTATTATAAATAAAATTGAATTTTCCTTTATTCATTATTCTAAATTAATAAGGGTTAATTTGATATAATTCTTTGGTTATGGGTGAAATGTGCAAAGTTTACAAAATAAGCAAGTGGTTATAAAATATTCATTATTGTCTTAGAATATTCGTTTGGTCGTGGAATATTCTTTTTTTTTCGGAATCTCCGCATGACTACGCCTTGATCATTGGTGGGCCCCATAACTAAAAAGCTACTGGATGAAGGAAAAACGACAAAGATCGAGTTTTATAAATAACGACGTAAATTGTTACCAATTAACACCGTTGGGTTACCCGGTGGTTAAAATACTGAATACGCTGGTCGCATTGAAGTATTACCAGGTATTGCATAAAGATTATTGAATTATTGATCCTTACGTAGAAGGCACTACTAAATAATTGTTACAAGAGAATTCTTTATTCAATATTATATTTTATCGATTCAATAATTGTTTGCGTTGATATTTTGTATTGTTGTTGTTGTTTCAATAATTGTCATTACACAAGATTTTCCATTATCAAATTAATAATTCATATTATTTGAATAATATTATCGAGATAACATTATTGGCAATGTCTAGAAAGTTCTCATTTTCAAGGAGAGGTTTAGTCACCTAATTGCTACGCCAAAGTAAGGAGAAATCCTTATCGAAAGCCCCTCTTTCCTGAACTACACGGTTGTCGATCTTGTGATTCTCAGTAATATTATTTTTAAATAAGTAATTATTGATTATTATGATAAAGAAAATATTTATTTTATGTGGATATAGATGGAGAAAATTTTTAATGTGACAATTGTTGAAAATTAATATTTTATCTTTTTCTCGATAAAATAATTCATTTAAATATATTATTTTAATAATATATTAACTGATGATATTTTTATAATGGATGTGGGATATATGAGTATATGTGAAGGTAGAGTATTTTGTGGTATTAAATGTTTAACATATGTTTTGTGTGTCAGTGGACACAATTCTTGACCGAAAATTGATTATAGACTGTAAAATCGCCCGTTTGTGGATTTCGGTCAATTTATGTTTGGAATTTGGAAAAATTTTCTTCTGCAAAGTTGTAGAGAATGGAATTTCCCATGGAAAGTCACGAGTTTCGAATTTTTCTGATAAACGAGCTATTTTCTACTTAATTATTGAAGTTTCTAAGATAAAATAATTTTATTAAATAATGGGTGGGACCCACTCTTGTTTGAACATGTGAAATTTCTTTGGAAATTGCGTCCAAGGTTGGTTTGGCATTTGAAGTGTTCAAATGGCATGCGAGAAATGTAATTTTAAATAATAATAATTTATTAATTTAGTCTCCTTTTATGCTTTAAAGCATTTTCCTATAAATAGAGGCTAAGTTAGAATTGAAAATCACACCGTAAACAAGTTTTCTCTTTCTCTCTCTAAATTATTGAGTGTATTCTTGTGAGTATACTTTGAGTGTTGCTATCTGGTATGGTTTCACAAGACTATACCGAAATTCAAATGTAAGTATGCGGCTTATTTTGAGGTAAAGGGTATTATTTTCTTCTTAAATGATATTTTTTCTTCAATATCATTATGCCAAGTATTGGTGAACTTTTTATCAAATTTGGAACTTGTTGTGTCTGGGGTTACTATTCACGTACGACCTTTATTCACGAATCGACCTTATTCACCGAAAAATAAAATTTTTCTTTTTGTCAAAATATCTATTCGGATACTAGCTTTGATTGTATCCATGTTTTGATCATTCTTGAATTTTACACCAATATGATTATTTTCAAGTATTTTTGGACATGGGTAAAACAAAGTACTAATCCTTAATCCTTAATCCTTGTCATTTTGTTTCACTGGATTCGCTTTTAAAATGTTTTTCATCATCCTCACCCTAAATGGTGATATAAATGAATATCTTTGGCCCGTAGTGCAAAGATGAACGATTAATCGATGAATATCTTTGGCTCAGAAGTGCAAAGATGAACAGTGTTGAGATGAACATGACCAATCGGTGATATAAATGAATATCTTTGGCTCAGTAGTGCAAAGATGATTAAAGATGTATATTGATTGTTATTACGGGATAAACTATTGATGATGGACTTTTAAACCTTAAGAAGATGAGAATTCTTTCTACGTGACTCTTCTAATGGATTCTTGCTTTCCACGCATTTGTTGATCTAAAACTTGTTGTCTATTGTATTCTATTAGATTTTTCTCTGTCAAAGACTAACGATAATTTGTTGTATATTATCTTAGTCATAATATTCTTTATTGGGCTAGTTGAGCTCACCCTTTTCTTTTTATTCCATTTTTCTTCTCGGGAGGTGAGAACATAAAGCGAGGATCGAGCCTGGGTATGGAGTGATGGTTCTAGGAAGATGTTTAAAATTTCCCTCACCATTTCTGTAAAATAGTGTATGAATAATTAATGAGGACTTATTTGGGTGTGTATATTGTCTGAAGACAATATTTGTATTCAAACTCACAAACAGATTGTCGTATTCTACACGACATCTGTATTGTCAAAGTTGTAGTTTGGTTTCTATACCATGTATTTTGGCGACTCAAAATGGGTGTTGTATACCTATTTTGGGGGCGTCATAGTTAATATCGAGCTTAGGGATATGATCTCTGCATGAGATCGGGGAATAGAACTAGGAGGGAGGCGACGAGTAAATCCTTCGCTAGTGTGTCCTACCTAAGCTTATTTGTTGGTCAGTTATAATATAGGATATTATGTGATATGTTAATTTGTTTAATTAACCCTTGTTTTATAAGCGATGATTTAAGAATGGTCACGAGAACGCGTTATAATGGAGTTTATGAGACCGTGGAGACGCCTGCATTCACCAACGAGGAGAACGTCGCAACAAGTCGGCAATGTTCCTCATGTGAACAACGCCACCGAGCAAATGATGAACGACGGGATGTTTAGAAGCTTTTTGCAGCTCATGCAAAATCGATTTAGTGGAGACTCATGTACAAAATACGGGAGGAAATGATAGTAACGCAAGCGGTTTGTCACTACCAAACAATTCAAAGAGTTGGGACCACCGATTTCCATGGAAAGCGGATCCGATCAAGGCGTGAACGTGGGTCAAGCAAATTACCAAGATATTCGATGTCTTGGGGTGCATGAGAGGAACAAAAGGTTCCATTCGCCACCTTTATGTTTCGTGGTGAAGCAGACATCGGTGGGAATCAGTAGGCGTACTGACCCAGGATGCACTTAACATGTCTTGGGAAAGATTTGAGAATCGTTCAATGACAAGTACTTTCCGTAAAGTATTCGTCATATGAAGGAGGTAGAGTTTATTAGACTCAATGCGAACAACATACGATTTGTCTCAATCACGAGGCAAGGTTCGCAGAATTATCCGTGTTCGCACCTCATTTGGTGGAGAATGAGGAACGAATGACGCGTATGTTTACGAGAGGTCTAAAACCGTAGATTCGTCAATACCTTATCTCTCATAAATTTTCTCTCAGATTCGGATGTTGTCAATGTGGGCTCAGATTATTAGAGCGAGATAGTGAGTATACTCAACCGAGGGACCACAATCGTGGTAGTCATCGAACGCGATGATAACCAATGAGGAGGAAAGAATACGGACAAAGGCGGTAACCACTCGGTGGTAATCGTGGACATGATAATAAGAGGGTGACTCAAGTGGAAATTTCGTAGAAAGAAGATTCAACAATGACGAGAAGATATCAACTAAAAAGACCAAAGACCAACAACAAATGCTAGGGGAGGAGAACGACAATTTGAGCTTAGATGTTACAAATGCGAGGAAGGAGGACATATCATTAAACCGTCCCACAACAATCCAAGGTATGTTACAACCGGTGGAAAGGAAGGCCACATCGCCGAGATTGTATTATCGCGAAACCAAGTTCAAAGAGGAGTGGTGATTCCAAGGGTCGTCCCTTCCGATAAGTCGAAATCGGCGGTTCTGGAAGAAGCGTTTGTCGTGGATCGGACAAAACGTGAGGAACCCAAACGAGGTGATCACGGTAAGCTAATCTTGAATTCTTGCGAAGTTTATACCTTACTAGATACCGGTTCTACCCATTCTTTTATCTCTCCTGCTTGTGCTCAACGTTTAAACTTGACTCCGGAGAAATTAGATTTTGATTTATCTGTTGAAACTCCGTTGGGTGAAACCTTCGTTACATCTACAATTTATAAATCTTGCATGATCCAAGTTGGCACTATCACATTACCTGTTGATCTTATCTCTTTAAAGATACTTGCTTTTGATGTGATTTTAGGAATTGATTGGTTAACCACTCATCATGCCAAAATTGATTGTTTTCGTATGAGTTGTTAGTTTTAATATTCCTAACCAACCCGTCATACTAATTCAAACCACTAAACCACTAAAATCATCACTTTGTCATATCAAGCCACAAAGCTATTCGCTTATTAAAAATGGATGCCAAGCTTTCTTAGCCCATGTTATGGATTTGAACAGAGACAAGTCGATTTGATAATATTTCATTGTTAAAGAATTTCACGATGTATTTCCCGTGAAGAACTTCCCGGGTTTACCCCGTAACGTGATGTTGAATTCTTTATTGACCTTGAACCCGCACAAAACCCATTTCTAAAACCCCATATCGAATGGCTCCTATTGAACTTCGTGGAGTTAAAAGTCCAACTATAGGAATTATTAGACATCGGTTTCATTCGTCCCAAAGACGCCTCCTTGGGGTGCTCCTGCTTTATTCGTAAAGAAGAAAGACGGGGAGTATGCGACTTTATTATTGACTATCGAGAATTGAACCATGTCACCATCAAGAATAGGTATCCGCTACCTCGCATTGATGACCTGTTCGATCAGTTACAAGGAGCACAATTCTTTACAAAGATCGATCTTCGTTCTTGATATCATCAGCTGAAGATTAAAACTGAGGATATTCCAAAGACTGACGATTCGGTGACTCGATACGGGCATTATGAATTCTTGGTCATGTCTTTTGGATTGACTAATGCTCCTTCTGCTTTCATGGATATGATGAACCGTGTATTTAAGGAATATTTGGATCAGTTCGTTGTTGTCTTTATTGATGACATCCTCATCTATTCCAAAAGCCGTGAAGATCATGAGCACCATTTGAAGCTGGTACTACAAAGACTTCGTGAACACAAGCTTTATGCCAAGTGAAGAAATGTGAGTTCTGGCTCGAGGAAGTAGCATTCCTTGGGCACGTGGTGTCAAAAACAAGGAGTATCTGCTGACCTTGGCAAGATTGAAGCAATACAAAGTTAGGAGTAACTCAAGTCGGTGGCCCGGCGTACGCAAGTTTCGGGCTTAATGGTTTATTATCGAGATTTGTGGAAGGATTTTCTCGAATCGCTATCGCTAACTCGAGATGACTCAAGGATGCAAAATTCTTATGGAGCGAGGAATGCGAGAAGAGCTTCCAAGAGCTCAAGAGGAGACTCATTTCGGCACTGTTTCGACAATACCATCCGGTTCGGATGGATTTGTTATCTACAAATGATGCTTCGGCAAGGGGTTAGGATGTGTTCTCATGCAACATGAGAAAGTCATAGCCTATGCCTCACGATAACTCAAAGAATATGAGAGGAATTATCCTACTCATGATCCGAGTTAGCGGCAATGTGTTTGCGTTGAAGATATGGAGACACTACTTGTACGGGAGAAAGTAGAGATTTATACGGATCATAAAAGCCTCAAATATTTCTTCACCCAAAAAGAACTCAACATGCAAGAACGACGTTGGTTTGAGTCATTAAAAGATTACGATCACACTATTCAATATCATCCCGAAAAGCGAACGTAGTAGCTGACGCATTAAGTAGAAGATCATATGCAAGTACGAGTGCGATATTGTCAACGCAAAGGCCCATTTTGTATGACTTGCAAAGGATGGAGGTAGACTCAAGCTACGGACCTGGGGCTGATGCGTATGAAGAAGAAAGTGCAAGAAGGAGCTATTCCGGAAGCAAGAATTGATGAGGAAGGAATACTTCTAGTCAATTCTAGACTTTGCGTTCCTAACAATTCTGACCTGAAGCATAAAATCATGATGGAGGCACACAACACCCCGTTTGCAATCCATCCTGGGAGTACCAAAATGTATCATGATATTCAACATACATTTTGGTGGAATAATATGAAGAGAGAGATTGCGGAGTTTATCTCAAGATGTTTAACTCATTCAACGTGTAAAGGCGAGAGCATCAAGTGCCAAAAGGTCCATTGCAACCACTTGAGATTCCTAATGGAAATGGGAACACATTACTATGGATTTTGTTACTGTGTCTTCCCAAAGTTTCTCAAGGCGTAGATGCAATTTGGGTTATTGTTGATAGATTAACCAAGTCCGCCCATTTCTTACCGATCTGCCGAGACTTATCCCCTCGAACGCCTTGCTCAAATGCGTGCGTGAATGAGATTGTACGATTGCATGGCATGCCAAGATCCATAGTTTCGGATCGTGACCCGAGATTCACTTTAAGATTTTGGGTTAGCTTGCGAGAAGCTATGGGCACGGATTTACGATTGATTCCAAAGATACCATCCTCAAAACCAGACGGACAATCGAGAGGACTATTCAAACCCTTGAAGATCTAGTAAGACTTTGTGTCCTAGATTTCAAAGGAAGTTGATAAGTACCTACCACCGGTGGAATTCTCCTACAACAACAGCTTATCAAGCAAGTATAGGCATGACTCCATTTGAGGCGCTAGGATGGATTTAAAATGTCGCTTCTCCAAATCTTTGGGGCGAGGTGGGAGAAGCAACATTGTTGGGACCGTAATTAGTACGCATTTACTACGTAAAAGATCCAAATGATTCGACAACGATTCAAACTTCACAAGATCGACAAAAGAGTTATGTTGATCTTCATGAGAAAGGACGGGAGTTTAATATTGGAGATCATGTATTGTTACGTATTGCTCCATGGAAAGGAGTTACAAGATTTGGGGAACAGAGAGAAAGCTCAATCCAAGGTTTGTTGGTCCATTTAAGATTCTTGACCTAATAGGAAACGTAGCCTATAGACTCGCGTTACCTCCAAGTATGTCTCGTGTTCACAATGTATTCCACATATCTATGCTTCGTAAATATGTGAAAGACCCGAACCACATTATTGCATTAGAACCGTATTTAGATAGTGAAGATTTAACCTACGAGGAGATACTGCGCTGAGATTTTGGATAGGAAGAGAGCATATCTTACGCATGAAGGTTATACCACAAGTTAAGGTTTTGTGGAGAAACCATGCAATTGAGGAAATGACATGGGAGTTGAATCGGAGATGAAAGCGGGTACCTCACCTTTTCGATATACCAGTAATGCACGTCAATTTCGAGGACAAAATTTCATAAGGAGGGGAGGTTGTAAGACCTCAACTTATTATAAATAAAATTGAATTTTCCTTTATTAATTATTCTAAATTAATAAGGGTTAATTTGATATAATTCTTTGGTTATGGGTGAAATGTGCAAAGTTTACAAAATAAGCAAGTGGTTATAAAATATTCATTATTATTTGGGAATATTCGTTTGGTCGTGGAATATTCTTTTTGTTCGGGAATCTCCGTGACGACCAGCAAAATCATTAGTGGGCCCCATAACGAAAACTGTTGGATGAAGGAAAACGACAAAGATCGAGTTTTATAAATAACGACGTAAATTGTTACCGCTAACACCGTTGGGTTACTCGGTGGTTAAAATACGATGTACGCCGCGTGTTTACAAGAGCAATACCAGATTGCACAAAAGATTATTGAATTATTGATCCTTACGTAAGAAGGCACTACTCAATAATTTTTACAAGAGTTATCGCTCAATATTATACTTTATTGATTCAATAATTCTTTGCGTTGATATTTTGTATTCATTGTTGTTTCAATAATTGTCATTACACAAGATTTTCTATTATCAAATCAATAATTCATATTATTTGAATAATATTATCGAGAACATTATTGGCAATGTCTAGAAAGTTCTGTCTAAGGAGAGGTTTGGTCACCTAATTGCTGCTACCAAGAAGAGAGAAATCCTTATCGAAAGCCCTCTTTCCTCGAACTACCGGTTGTCAAGATCTTGTGATTCTCAGAATATTATTTTTAAATAAGTAATTATTGATTATTATGATAAAGAAAATATTTATTTTATGTGGATATAGATGGAGAAAATTTTTAATGTGACAATTGTTGAAAATTAATATTTTATCTTTTTCTGATAAAATAATTCATTTAAATATATTATTTTAATAATATATTAACGATGATATTTTTATAATGGATGTGGGATATATGAGTATATGAGGAGGTAGAGTATTTTGTGGCATTAAATGTTTAACATATGTTTTGTGTGTCGGTGGACACAATTCTTGACCGAAAATTGATTATAGACTGTAAAATCGCCTGCTTGTGAATTTTCTTGGCCAATTTCATTTGGAATTTGGAAAAATTTCTTCTCGCAGTTGTAGAAAATGGAATTTCCCATGGAAAGTCGTGTGTTTCGAATTTTTCTGATAAACGAGCTATTTTCTACGAATTATTGAAGTTTCGGAAGATAAAATAATTTTTATTAAATAATGGGTGGGACCCACTCTTGTTTGAACATGTGGTGTAACGACCCCAAAATAGGTCCATTCAATCCAACCCATTCTGAGTCGCCAAATACATGGTACAGAAAACAACTACAACTTTATTACAACAATTGTCGTGCAAAATACAACAACACATATGCTGTGAGTTTGGATACAAATATATACCAACTGTAGCACGTCACAATGACACCTTACATAAAGGTATAGTCGAAAACTATTTTAGAAATTAGAATCTTTGGGAAGTGCTCAAGGAAACCTTCGTACATGGGAGGCCATGCTTCTAGGTTATGATAGATATCATATGACCACAGAATTATCCTCGGTCAATTCTAATAGACTTCTAAAGAAAAAACTAGAAGATTACTATCATATTCTTCTCAATGGTGAGTCTTCTCTTGACATATCATTATCTCTACTGCCTCTAATTGAGAGTTATATTTCAAATAGACTCCAAGATCATATAGATAGTCTTTGGTAGATATACTCAAGAAGTGGATGAAACACAACTCACTGCTTATATGATGACTCGAGGTTATATGTCATTAAACATCTTGTATAATAAAGGACAAACACCTTCCAAAGTTGAATTCACCACCACCCCCAACATCTGTAGACCACCGCTCTATTCCCCTCGTTATTCCTCGCTTGTCCCAAATGCACACTTTTATTACCCGAAAGGAATTGTGAAGCAAAAGGATGAAAGACAACTAGCTCAAGAAAGAATATCATGACTAAAGCTAAATAAATTATCAATAGCCTTCAACAAAGAATAAATCGAGATTTAGAACATATGGTAGATGATAAAACTTTTCAACCATAGTTGCAAATGAACGAAGCAATCCATTAGAAGAGTCAAATAGACTATAAAGTCTATTATCTTCTCCATGTTAAAAGTCCACCAACAATGTTTTATCCTCAGAACATCAATCAACAATTCCTGTCCACAATCACATGTATAACTCATAATCGTAATTGAGATTCTAAATTCCTCTTCGCATCCATGACGAAGATAATTTTCATCACCTATCTTTACCTGAAACATCAAAGATCATGGTTACACCAAATCACATTTCTTGTTCATAATCATATTAATAATTTCATCTTTGCACTACTACCAAAGATATTCATTTTATCACCAGGTTGGTCATGTTCATCTCAACACATGTTCATCTTTGCACTCACCGCCAAAGATATTCAATAACATGTCATCTTTGCACTACTACTAAAGATATTCATCAATAATTCATCTTTTTGCACTACGTGCCAAAGATATTCATCAATAATTCATCTTTTGCACTACAGCCAAAGATAGTCCTCAACAGCTTCATATTTGCACTATAGGCCAAATATATTATTATCTCAAAGAAATATATAATCATTTCAGAATTTATATAAAACAATAATTATAACCATGTTGATCATTTCACCTTTACAGACTAAGCTAAAGATATTCAATTATATATTCAATGGTCATGATCATATCGACCAACAATTCAACTTTGCACTATCAGTGGCCAAAGAGAACCCATAGTCATGATCATACCAAAAATCTACCCATTTTTACACTCAAGTCAAAGAGAAATATCATCATTAGGGTTATAAAATGTTATATATGATAGTAAAATCAATATAATCAAAACATCTAGATTTAATCTCAAGAGTAATATTCATAAATCAACTATAATTTGGTTAGAAAAAAGAAACCAATTTTGTCGTGAATAAGACCCGTGAATAAGTAACTCGTGAATAGTAACTCATGAATAGTAACTCGTGAATAGTAATCCCGATACATGAAAAAGGTAGAAATTCCACAATAAAATCCATACCAATATTTCGTATATAATGATATTGAAAGAATAATATTTCTTAAGCTTATAAACAATTTATTTTAATTGTTTACACTTTACTAAATAATGCATTTAATCATTCTAAAATGCCAAACTCATAAGATTTCATCACCAATAACCAAAACCTCATAAAAAATCTGCATATACCTCATATAGGATTCTCAAGCCATAAAATCTTATTTTCCAATTTTCTTACTTCACATACCTACATATTTAATTCATTTACTCATAACTAGTCCATTTTCATGAAAAATACCAAATCAGTTCCAAAAATTTTTTTTTCTGAGATTTAGCGAATATAGTCTCATATTGAACATATATTTTTCTCATAATTTTTAAAATTCATTTACTATTTTTCATATGGCCAAAACCATAGAATATTAAAACATTTATCATAAATTGTACTTTTATCCAAAAATTCCAAATTTACAGAATATACTCATGTTATATATATGTACTCCCAATAAATATTTCAATCAATTTTGGAGTTAACCACAAGGAGTTACAAGGGTTTTCTTTTAAAATAGTCTTTTCCCATAAAATTCATAACTCATAATCTATACATCCAAAAATCGCCATTTTGAACACAATCAATAAAACTCATCAAATTATCCTTCCAAATTTTTCCAGAATTTTAAAGGTCTGAAAAGTTACGAAACATGAAAAACATCACAACCCTTAAAATCCCTTACCTCAAAAAGAAGAAGATTTAAATCGGAATAACGCTGAACGAACTTGCACCGAGTATAGCAACACTCAAGATACAAGAATACACTTGATAACATAGAGAGAAAATAGAGAGAAAACTTCGCTTTTAAGTGTGATTTTCAATTCTAACTTAAGCTTCTATTTATAAGAAAATGCTTTAACGCTTGAAGGAGACTAAAATAATAAAATATTATTTTTCTTTTCTACACACCAACCATCCAAGACCAAATGTATCCAAGCATGCCAATTCTGAAAAATATATAGCACCCACATGTTATTAACACCAACCAAAGTGGGTCCCACCATATAATTTAATAAAAATCATTTTATTTTCTAAAACTTCAATAATTCATAGAAAATAGCCCGTTTATCGAGAAAAATTGAAAACGCATGATTTTCCATGGAAATTCCATTCTCTACAACTTTCCGTAAGAAAAATTTTTCCAAATTCCAAACAAAATATGACCAAATCAACAAACGAAATGATTTTACGATACCTATAATCAATTTTCTATTCAAGAATTGTGTCCACCGACACCCAAAATATATGTTAAATATTTAATGCCACAAAAATACTCTTCCTCCTCATATACTCATATATCCCACATTCATTGTAAAAATATTACTGCTAATATATTATTAAAATAATATATTTAAATGAATTATTTTATCGTAAAAAGATAAAATATTAATTTTCAATAGTTGTCACATTAAAAATTTTCTCCATCTATATCCACAATAAATATTTTCTTTATCATAATAATTAATAATTAATCATTCACAAATAATATTACAGACTCACAATATCGATAAACCAGTAGCTCCTGTGATGTAGGGGGCTTTTCAATAAGGATTTCTCCTTACCTGGCGCAAGCAATTAGGGTGACTAAACCTCTCCTTAGACGTAACTTTCTAGACATTGCCAATAATGTTATCCGATAATATTATTCAAATAATTTGAATTATTGATCCGATAATAGAAAATATCGTGTCAAATGACAATTATTGAAACAATAATAATATATAATATCAACGCAACGCAATTATTGAATCAATAAAATAAAATATTGAACAGTAATTACTGTAACAATTATTGAGTAGTGCCTTCTTACGTAAGAATCAATAATTCAAAATACTGTGTAATACCATGTGCTACTGTGCAACAACGCGTATTATTGTATTTTAACCACCAGGTATTCCAACAGTGTTAACGGTAAAAACTCAAACTTGTCGTTTTCTTCATCCGATGCTTATTCCGTTATGGGCCCACAAATGATCGCATATGTCAGACGGATATTCCCGAAAAAAAAGAATATTCCACGACCAAACGAATATTCTCCTAACAACAATGAATATTTTATAGCCACTTGTGTGTTTTGTAAAATTTGAATATTTCACCCATAACTTTAAACTTTTATCAATTTTAACATTTACTGAATAATAATTATAAGAAAAATTGAATACTTTTATTTCATAAAATTCGGGGTCTTACATGTGGGTGCAGCAGAAATTGGGTCAAGGTCATTTGGTATGGTTGAAGTGTTCAAATGGCATGCGTGAGAAATGTAATTTTAAATAATAATAATTTATTAATTTAGTCTCCTTTGACGTTCTAGCATTTTTTTCTATAAATAGAGGGCTAAGTTATAATTGAAAATCACACCAGAAACAAGTTTTCTCTCTTTCTCTCTCTAAATTATTGGCGTATTCTTGTGAGTATACTTTGAGTGTTACTTATACTGTCTATGGTTTCACAAGACTATACCTGAAATTCAAATCAAGAAGATACGGTTATTTTGAGGTAAGGGGTATTATTTTCTTCTTAAATGATATTTTTCTTCAATATCATTATGCCAAGTATTGGTGAACTTTTTATCAAATTTGGAACTTGTTGTGTTTGGAGTTACTTATTCACGTGATACTGCCTTTATTCACGTATACTTTACACTATTCACGAATACTAAAGACTATTCACCAAAAAATAAAAAATTTCTTTTTTGTCAAAAATATCTATTCGGATACTAGCTTTGATTGTATCCATGTTTTGATCATTCTTGAATTTTACACCAATATGATTATTTTCAAGTATTTTTGGACATGGGTAAAACAAAGTACGAATCCTTAATCCTTAATCCTTGTCATTTTGTTTCACCGGATTCGTTTCTTTAAAAATGTTTTCATCATCCTCACCCCTAAATGGTGATATAAATGAATATCTTTGGCTCAGTAGTAAAAGATGAACGATTAATCGATGAATATCTTTGGCTCAGTAGTGCAAAGATGAACAGTGTTAGAGATGAACATGACCAATCTGGTGATACAAATGAATATCTTTGGCTCAGTAGTGCAAAGATGATTAAAGATGTATATTGATTGTTATTACATGGATAAACTATTGATGATGGACTTTTAAACCTTAGAAAGACGGTAGAATTCTTTCTCTACGTGACTCTTCTAATAGATTCTGTATTTCATTTCACATTTGTTGATCTAAAACTTGTTGTCTATTGTATTCTATTAGATTTTTCTCTGTTGAAGACTAACGATAATTTGTTGTATATTATCTTAGTCATAATATTCTTTTTCGGGCGATTGAGCTCACCTTATTCCTTTTTGTTCCATTTTTCTTCTCGGGAGGTGAGAACATAGCGCAGGATCGAGCCGGGGTATGGAGTGATGGTTCTAGGAAGATGTTTTATCAGTCCTCACCATTTCAGAAAAATAGTGTATGAATAATTAATGAGGACTTATTTGGGTGTGTATATTGTCTAGTAAGACAATATTTGTATTCAAACTCACAGTTGTATTGTCGTATTCTACACGACATCCGTATTATCAAAGTTGTAGTTTGCTTTCATACCATGTATTTTGGCGACTCGTAATGGGTGTTGATACCTATTTTGGGGGTGTCACAAGGGATTAATCGGCTAGTCGGATTTTTAATTTTTTAAAAAATATATATTTTCCTTCCTCCTTCGTAAGTTTTGAATAAGTAGAATAACATAAGTAACACAAATCATCAAATAATTTAATAATTTAATTTATAACTGAAGTTGAAAAAATTTAAAACTTTAAATGAAATATTACAATTAACTAAAAAAATTAACTAAAAATTAACTAATTTAATTTATCCAACCTTTTCTTTAATGCTTATGCCTAAGCCTTATAACAAAAATTAGTTTACTGCTTATGCCTAAGCCTTATATCGATATTCGTGTCGAGAGAGAGACGAGGGATGATGAGATGGCGGCAGTCGAAGATGAAGAGCAGAAAGTAAGCAAAGAATACCGATCGCGGCGTCGTCGGTCGAAGATCCAGTCGGTGTTGTCGGCGTCGACGGTCGAAGATCCAAGCGGCGTCGGCGGTCGAATATCCAGTCGTCGTCGTCGGCAATCGTCGTCGAAGAAGATCCAATCGTCGGTCGAAGATCCAATCGTCGTCGTCGAAGAAGATCCAGTCGTTCCGATTTGTTCCGATTTACCCCGACTTTACCAACTAGTCCTAGTCGCCGATTTGATCCTGACTAAGTTGGTCAGTGACTAAATCAAAAGACTAAGGCCTGGTCGACTCGGCGAGCCTCCTGAATTCCCGACCCGAAACATCGCATTGATCAATTCGGCGACTAAATCAAACTTTTAGAACACTAATTAAATGAGACAAGAAATAATAGTTTTATCAAACAACTTTGCACCTTATTAAATGCCTTACTATAGGCATAAATCAAATGAAGTTCTCTTATTTTTCACAATTAGGGAAACAAATTACACATTTATATTTACTTAAATTATGTCCACTAATGGTTTTTATCAAACTCAAATATGACATATAATAAGTCACTAAAGTATAAAATAAGGTGCAATATATAACAATCCCCCACTTGTTTGGAAAAATTATTTTTCATCCAAACAACTTCCTATCAAACAACTCCAAGGCATGTGTGCATAAAAGAGTGTGTGACGAACATTGAACCTTCCCTTAGTGTAAACAACTCAAAGTCACATCGAAGTTGAAGGTGTCCGTAGATTGAACCTCTACTTCTATATGATCATATGACCAGAATTGTCAAACACACACACACACACACACAAAATCCTCCTACCACGATGAGTATTCTTAATTGTTTTGCGCTGATATGGCCATGCGCAATACCCTGTTTCATGAACCTCTAAGAGAATAAACTACAACCCTCTATAAGAAGCGGCTCCACTTCTAGTTCGTATAGGCAAAGTGATTCATAAGTGTTTCTATTGCTAAGAACACAATAACTTTGTTAAGATGTATTATTCCATTATCCTCACAAATATTGATTAAACTCTTTTAGTCTTTTCCCTACATTCTCCAACCCCCACCCCTCCCCTCACCCCTATCGGATTTTAGAATCTTAATCCTTTTCTCTAATTGATTATCAACCTCAACTTTGTAAATTTTGAACTTATCGAAAACTTCATCTTTAGTTTTAATAAGATAAACATAATTATATTTAGAATAATCATTTATGAAGGTAACAATATACTTATTATCAGCTCTAGTTGGAAGTATATTTGAATCACAAACATCACTATGTATAAGCTCTAAAACAATTGAATTTCTTTGGACCGAGCCTATAAGTTTTTTTTATTGTTTTGCTTGTACATATATTTTACATTTAATTTTTATGTTTATATTAGATTTTGAAATTAGCCTCAAATTCATTAATTTTTAATTTTCTTATAATTAACATGTCTCAATCTTTCATGCCACATTGTATGGCAAAGTATTGTAAACAAAAAATGAACTTTTATTATTCATAACATTGAATTTAAACTTATTTTTTTCATTGTACCACCAATTTCATATCACGCTCCGTAAAAGGTAGAAAAAAAATAAACTTATTCATAAATATTTAAATAACTATCCACTTGACAAAATTTTTCTTCTAAATTTTCACCCAAATCAATTTCCATCCTTTTTCTATCTCTCCCCCCTTTAAATCAATTTCTATCTACTTGACAGAGTTTATAAGGACATATTGTTTAAATTAAAAATTATATAATAGTAGAGTGGTATCCAGCTCAACTGCTGTTCGACTAAAGAATAGATAATCGAGTCTAATCAATGGAGAACTTTTTCTCTATCGATTTAACTCCTCACTTTTTCTCTGCTATCTAATACTATCAACAATGTGACATCACGGACACCAGGACCAAGTAAAGAAGTCGCCAGAGTTAACTTGGCTTCTCCATCTTGACCGCCTTCCTTTCATGGATTTGGTTTGGTCTTTGCAATTTATATGTTTTATTATCGATTTTGTTGGAGTAATCGAGTGTCATGTAATTGAGATCCGGTCGAGTTCTGTTTTTCGCCCTTTTTCGCGCGGTTTCTTCTCGGTTTCTTTTGGGAGAAGCGTAAAACCCTCCCAATTCATGGCTTTGCTCAACTCCGAGCTTGTTTCGATGGGAGTTGTTGAAATGGTAGAAAAAAAGGGAGATTAGGAGACTGGGGGATGCGTTGAGTGGTGCTCAGAAGCTAGGGATTGGTCGTTTGGAGTTGATTGACGGGGCTGCAAAAGAGACGTTTCAGAGAGAATGTTGCAGGATTGTTAAACGAAGTGGAGGAACTTGTTGATTTAATGGGGATTCTCGGTGGTAATTTCTTGTTTTTCATTTTCTTGTATTATTATTTTGTGATTTCTTTATTAGTGTCTCTTGTGATTTTTTGTAGCCAAGGAGATAACTTGCATTGTACAGTTTGTCATGACAGATGTTTTGTTGGTTCAAGGTTTTATGTTTTGTTTTTTGTTTTGTGATTTTTTTTGTTTTTGTTGTTTTATACTATGCATACTGCCTACCATAAATTATGTGCACTCATGTCTATGCATCTTCTTAGTTCTTCAACGTGTTCATCTTCTTAGTATATTCAGTTTGATGTATGGAACTAAATTAATATATAATCTATCATGTCATCCTACATATTTGTCTTCTTTCTCTAAGACTTAAAGCATGAACCAGCTCAGTTTTTTTTTAAACAAATTTCCTTTCCTGAATCAATTGCTATGTACTCCATTATTTTCTGTTTAGAAAAATTAAAACAACTATTAATGGGTCAGCTCAAATATGGCTTTTGGCTATAACTACTACACCCAGCTTGCTGGCCAATTTTGTTTGCCAACTTTAATTATCCTAACATATCTGTTTAATTTTCTTTATGTTCTCTCTTGCTATTAAATGTTGCCATGAATGGTTGTACTTATTGTTTCAGGTCTCATTATATCCAACCTGTGCAATAATTCATCTTTATTGGATTGCATGAATGAAATAATCTTTCACAGAACATCAAGTGTGTTTTTTAGTTGTGATCACTACATGGAGACATGGATGTTTATTTTTCTTTATCTTGTTACAGCTGCACACCCGAGTGAGACTTTTATTAACATGACATTGATTTCAATATTATCTCTCTGATGTATCTTATACACATGCAGTCCTTCATAATATATGGAGTGAATCTTATATTCCAATTTATATATCATTCATGTCCCTATGAAGAAATCAAGGAGACATAGGTATCATCAAATATGAAAATGAAAAGGTTTGATATATTTTTTATTACGGTCTTAGCAGGATGTGCGTATGTGCATTTTAATGTGTTAGTTGGGAGTTTACAGGTCATATTCTAATAAATGTAACAAATCATAATGATTAAAAAAAAGTCAGTAGCTGATCAACATCTTGTCCTACATAACTAGTTGAGTTTCTTAAATTTTACCACCACACCCCCTCACCCAAAAAAAAAAGATTAACTTATGGATTCCCTTTTCAATGTGCCGAGTCCAACTGCTCTGTTGTGTTCTTAATATTTACTGAATTTAACCTATTCTCTTCTGTCCATTTCCTACAAGAAGATTTTCAGGCTTTGATGATGTTGTTTACTCATTTTTTAAATTTATTTTCTGTCCATGTCTTCCTTGCACAGACATAACCATCTATATTTAAAGGTTAAAAGGCAAAAAAATAATAGTGAAATCCTCTATTAATTTGTCAACAAAATTCTGTTCCCACTACAAATGATAGCACACTCTTGAAATTAGATATGTATCTTGGTTTCATGCATGTTTTGCCACTACTTATACCTTATTTATCACATTTTGCAAGGGTATGCTCATTATTTTCCAAATGCTCATATATTATTCTGCAACATAATTCTTCAATTTGGGAAGAAAGGTGACTTAGTGTCTGCTCTGAATATCTTTGAAGCATCCAAGCAAGATATGGGTAGTCTAATATGTACATCTACTGCACAATAATAGATGTTTGTGGTCTTTGTAGTGACTTCTTGAGATCGAGGTCCATTTATGAGGTACTTGCCAACACTAGTTCACAAGCTTCGCACACTTAGTTGTTTATCTCTTACATGCTTAGTATCTCTAATAGATAACACTTGTGTGTACACAGGCATGTGTATCTCTGAGTTGTTGCTTTCAATTTAATATCTAGTCATTTAGCATTGTTCTCTAAGTACTGGATTATCTTTTGTACGAGTATTAAGATTAACAGTAAAACTTATTTGGGGTCCATCATCATGTAGAAGCATATTCTCCTGAGGAATAATGGCTAGACTAGATGATCCATAACATTCTCATATCAACCATTTATATCTTTGATAAAGTTTGATAGTGATGGCCTGCCTTACTTAAATGACCATTTGATGTTAGCACTTCACATTTGCTTAAGGATGAATTAGGAAGATTTTTGTATGGTACTTAAAGTGTGCATCCTTTTGCAAGTGCAATGGGCTATTAAAATTTAAGAGTTGGGTTAAAATCAAGTTTATATTGGTTTCAAGGGAAGGAGTAATATTATTATCTGTATATTCGATATTCAATGACTAGCTTTAAAATTGATTTTCATGCTTGAGCAATTTTTTAACTTGTAGACAATATCAATTATGTGGCTACATGGTTGTCAGAATGTCAGGCAAAAACTTTTTGTTAATCTAGTTTTGGTTCTCTATCACAACTACAATTTGATTCTTGAAAAGCAGACTTGTAGTAATACCAGGCTATTTCTGGATGTTCTTATGCTGCTGTTTCATGTTTATTTGCTGCAGGATTTACAAACTCAAAAGATTACCCCAAATCTTTATGTTTTCAATAGTATGATGAATGTTGATGCCCGTGACTTGAGATACACGTTGCAGATCTACAAACATGCAAGTAATGCTTTTTTTTCTCCCTCTCTTGTATGTTTATGACACACAAACAAGCAAATCTACTCTAGCATGCATAAATATACATACTTCACTATATGCTCCTCAAGTAGACTAGGACAGTTTCTTCTAAAGGTGGTTGTTTTTATGTTTCTATTTGCTTCATCTTTCTTTCATAATTGATAAATGATGCTCGAGATCCTACTGGATCCTCTGTTCGAGAGTGGGGACTATCATCTCTCTTTCTCGCCCACAATCGTCTTTCTTCCTTTAATACCTTATGCTTTTGAATAATTTAAGATGAACCATATTCTTTATTTACTTGATTTAGCATATATTCCCCCTAAAAATGTGTTGCCTTTTGAATTTGTAAAATAAATTTATTATCTTTTCTTCTCATTAATATTTGAATGATAATTTTGCTATTGATGTGAAAAGTGTTCTCCAACAAAAGGTACATTTTGTCCAGTATTGGTCCATTGGTCTCACTAATCAATAGTGTCTGGAGGAATACACTAGTTAGGAATCTAAAACTCATTATAGGCCTTCCCTTAAGCTGGCACACAACTAAGCACATACTAAACAACTTAGGCTTGTACTCTATTGTAGTAGGAGATGGTCTCGTGTTTCTTCTATGCTAAAAGCTAGTTGAACATACACAGAAGTTTAATAATGTATTCTTATCAACAAGAAAGTTTCTTTTATCTGCTTCATATTATATGTCCAGAATCTAGGTGTTGCTGCTGATATGACATCTTACAACATCATTTTGAAGTCTTGTTGTCGTGCTTCAAGAGTTGACTTGGCCCAGGAAATTTATATGGAGGTACAACATTTGAAATCAACAGGAGTATTGAAACTAGATGTTTTCACATACAGCACAATAATTAAGGTATTATTTATCTATAGTAAATATACTTCAGTCTTAAAATGGACATTATGTGTCTAATATCTTACATTCTTACTGCTCTTGCATACTTTTTACACTTCTCCTGTACATTATACAGCCATTCTATGAAAAATTTCTTATCTGGTATCTTTATATTCTGCATCAAATGACAGGTCTTTGTTGATGCAAAGATGTGGCAAATGGCACTAGAAATTAAAGAAGATATGCTTGCAGCTGGTGTCATTTATCAATGACAGGTCATTGATAAATGCATGTGCCAGTGCAGGTCTTGTTGAGCAGGAAATCCTATTATTTGAAGAGATGCTTCTGGCTGGTTGCAAACCAAATACACCATGTTGCAACATTGTTCTTCATGCATGCGTTGAGGCTTGCCAGTACGACAGGGCCTTCCGTTTATTCCATATCTGGAAAGCAAGTTCATCTAAGAAATTTTATAGAAAAGATTATCAGGAAAAGATAAATATAGGTGGAGACCATTCACAAAAAGTTATACTACTAATGTGCCTGGCAGTGGATCTGATTTGATCGTGCACATTTACTAAAAGTGTTCCTTTTACACCCACTACTGCAACATACAATATTCTAGAGGCTATGTCGTAAGGAAGTTAAAGAAGAGATGAGGAAACAGAGAGAAAAGCCGTTGAATCTTCCAAATAGCGATGCAAGTATTTTTTTACTTGTCCATTATTCTAGTATTGTCTTCATTCTTCAACAATCTAGAATTCAATGCAAGTCTAGGCATATATATGGTTTCTCATTTCATTGAATGCTATTAATAAGAGTGACAACAAATTATCCCTTACTGCAAATTTCCCAATTCCTTCATCATTCGTCCAATCCATGCCCATGAATCCCTCGACCAACTGGCTCCCTGTTCCCTTTTCTTCATCTCTAATCTGCCCAACTTCTGCACAAATTTGTATGATCTTCAGCTATTTATTTGAGTCCTTAGTATTTAATTTTTGTAGGTTTGTTTGAGGAGGAAATATAAAGTTAAAACACTGTATCCCTAAAACATTGTGATGAATTGATGAAAACGGAAACATATATATATATAGATAGATATATATCAAGTAGTTATCGTACTAATATGTTGCAAGTTGTTGATTGTGTGAAGCATAATTATGGTGTTGTGGGCATTATTAGTCGAGCGGGGTAGTCTTACACTGAAGTAATGTTTCGACCGCGGTTTACTTCGCCTGGCTTTTTGTTTTCTTCTCGATGATGATTGACATCCAGTTGAGTTGATATTGTCTAGCATACTATAATGTATAAACCGGCCGTCATTTATTGTTGGTAGTCTTGTAACGCCTCAAGTAATGTATCAATGATTTTGTCTAGTATACTACAATGTATAAATTATGTCACGTATTGTTAGAACTAGTTATCTATTACATTAGGTAATTTGGATTCTATGAGTAATTAGATGCATGCCAACAAATTGAAGCTAGAAAAGGCTTTTTAGTATATCTCAGATATGGATCATGTCATTGTGTAGTATTTGATCATGGATCATGTCCATGTAGTATGATGTAGGGAAGAAAGCAAATTTTGCAAGTAATGGATTATTATGTTTGTTGTAAGTAATGGATGTTGTCCTCACAGAGTTAGCTATCTCGTGGAAAGCCAAAATCATGCATCCCTATCATTTTAATCGGGATCTTATGATTCCAAAGATTGATGAGCAAAGAAATCATTACTTTTGTTTTTGATGATATTTTCCGGTTTTGTATAAGTTAATGGTTGAATACAAGCAAAGCCTTCATTTATTCATAATGAAGACTATAGATGTCGATACCTTAAATAGCTTGATTGCAAATGATGTGCGCTTTGATTTCTTTTATCATAATGCTAAACAATGAATGGTATTGTTAGGCGGGGAAGGAGAAGCGACTATATTAGATCAGAAGTCATTGATTTCATACTATGCTAGCAAATAGTATGAAATCAGTTTTCTTGGTCTTATGTTTGGAATGCATGCATTCATTTCATATATTTGATATGCATTCCATGTACTGCTACTTGTAGGATGTTGATGTCGAGGATGAGCATGATGAAGATTTAGGTGATGGTAACGAGGATGGAGACTTGTGATTATATATGCATGTGGATCTTGTAGTTTATACTTTTTAGAAGTTACTTTTGTTTACCATCAATGATTAAGACGTGTGATTATGTATATTTTTGAGCTTTAAAGCTGTAGTTTTTAGAAGTTACTTTTGTTGTATTTGGTGACACTTGTAGTACGTTATCTTTTATAGGATATTTGTAATAGTACTCATCAACAAATGTCTTATCTAGTACTGTCTATAAATAACAGTTTAGTAATTATCATTATTACTTTCAACATATTTATTTTTAGATTTCGAAATTAAATTATAAAAATATTTGTAATTTGTTGTTAATAAATATATTGAGACGACTTATTTCTGTCTCAAAGAATGTGTGATATTGGTGCCAAAGTTGACATGGATTTTGAGACGACTGTTGCCCTTCTCAAAATATGCGCGCTAAAAAGGTATTGCTGCCAATGTTGAAACGGAATTGAGACGAATGGTGCCCGTCTTAAAATATGCGCAAGAAAATAGTTATCAATTTTGATACAGAATTGAGATGGTGTTTTCCGTCTCAAATTACGGTACTAAAAAAGGGCGCCAATTTTGCCCGCCAAAATTGAAACCGGCAAAATTGGTTTGTAGATGGACAAAATCCATCTCAAAATTTGCTATAAAAATCCGTCTCAGATGCCCATATTTTTGGTAGTACGAGTTCCTTGCGGTATATGAATGTTTCCTGCTACTTATTAAGGTTTTGCACCTTTTTTGCGGTTTCTTCTGCTACTTAGTAGAGTAACTTAATGTATGAATTAAGTAAATTCAAACCAATGAATTGAGTCTTAAAATTGATATTCCTATTTGTGAAAAATCCTGCACTAATGGAAATAGCATCATAATACAAGCGACTAACAATACTAGACCTCCAACAATTCGAGGTAGGCATCTTCATTAGCATTTTGGGCTTTGGCTTCGGCTTTGGCTTTGGCTTTGGCTTTGACTTATTAGATGGTGAAACTATATTTGTATTACTACAAATACATGCTCTGATTATTCCATGATTTGGTATTACTTGACAGTAATTGGAGATCGAGGACTCGTGGCCCAGAGGTTGGATCATATCTTTTCTAACTTCCCCATGTTGGCTTCACCAGATCCATCTAAGTCGGTCCCTATCTCTATCTCTTGCTCCCACTATATTCAATCAAATTTATACATGCATTCCTTGCTTATTGGATAAATTTATAAATTGTTCTTTTAGTTTGTTAGAGTAGCAGGTGTTTGGGGGAAAATTTATGAAAAATTTTGCGCTAATGGAAATAGCATCGCAACACAAGCTGTTAAGAGTACTAAACCCAACAGTAGGAGTATTGAAGTCGGCTTAAAAATATATATGTAGTTCAGTTTATTAGATAGAGTAGGAGTAATATTTAGTTTGTAGATCATTTCAAACAGTAATGCTATGTTTGGATTGAAGGAATGAAGGTGGAAATGGAATGACTTATTTTCATAAAATGAAAATTTTGTGGTTGGTTGTTCCATCGGAATGGAATAAATTATTCTCATACCTACCAAATTTGTGAATTTTATTACTTGGGTGAGGGTATGGAATGAGTGGAATGAATCATTCCACTCACTTAATTCCATTCCTCCAATACCAACGTAGCATAAGAGTATTGAAGTCAATTGCTTTATAATATTTACTTCCTTTTCTAACATTGTTCATGTATCAGTTCGTTAGCAAGGTGGTAACTGTGTTGGGCCACACAACTACAAATTCTTCCTCCTTTCTCGTGGTAATTTTCACTTTCTTTAGTGAGATAGTTTAATGGACAAGTTGAGCTTTAGTCATAAACAAGAGACACTTTCACCATTTGGTGTAGTGGATTTATATTTCCGTTTTCATATTTGTTTTCTGTAACTTCCTATAGTTATAAATTAATCACATTGCAAGCATTCTAATAATGAATTGCTTATAGAGACCCGTACACTACAGTCTTCACATAATTAAAATTAATATTAGCAATGCATTCAAAGTAGTATTCTTTTTTATATGGTCACTAGAACTAGCTGCTTTTTAGACTGTGACATGTACTTCTACATAATGCCTCTGTCTTCAAACCTTACTATATAGGATTGTTTGTTTTTGAAAAGTATTTCTTGGAACTTTAGTAAAAGTTTTAGGTACCATATGCTTAATGAAATGATCCAACTTGGTCTACTTAAAAGGTTGCCTTGTGAATGTGTCCAATGGCTATTAGCAGTTTCAAATTGAAATACATGGTTAGTAATGCGACACCACTCGGTTAACTAATTTTGGCAGACTTCTTATCTGCCAACTTTTCATGGAAGAATTTCTGTTATTTTAATTGTGGCATATACACCTCCATCCGATTTGGATGACATCAGATGACACATAGTTTAAGAAAATTTGGAAACTAGGCTGATCTATTCTTAGGCAGTTGTAAAATGAGTACATACTATAACAGTCTTAGGGGAGGTATCACTTATACAACTCTGGATACAACAATAAATACGCTTGTATTGCTTCCTAGTTTCAGACTTCTTTCAAGAAGCCAAACATCTTCCATCTCACCCGGTAATCTTGTTGTCATATTTTTGGCTTTTGGTATACTTTCTGTCATATTTCAAAAATTATTCACAATCTCCAATTACTATTTCTGCATTCTAATTTTTTGCATGTTTCTTACTGATTTTGTACGTTGATGCAGTTTTAAACTTGGATTTGCACCAAGTCATCTTTGTTTCATAATTATGCATGAATCACTTATCTTAAGCAACACCATTTTGGTCGAGGTAATTAAACACTGACCAACTTTGTGCTTCTATTCATTTCTATCTCCCTTTGCTCTTTCTCTGTATAGAATGGGGAATATAATTTTCTCATTCAGGTGTAATGGGAAGAAAGGAGTTACCCAGCTGCAATGGAAATATGACTTGGACAGAAGAAAAAAGTTGAGCAGGTAGGACTTGTTTGACAAATTTTTTAAAGAAGTTATTCCTATTTTCTTTTAGTGCAATGGATGAAAGTTAAGGATGAAAAGACAATCAGCGAGTGACGCTGATTTTCTTTAAGTCAAAAATGTAAATAGAATATATGTTTCACCATCCTTTTGCACGAATCATTGTTCTGAGTAGTTTCCAGGAAATTATACACTATTTATATTTGTGATTCAAATTATTACAGTTAGAGCTCAATATCTCCATGAGTCCCTAGGATAATGGTTGATTCCTATGGATGAAAGTTAAGGATGAAAAGACAATCAGCGAGTGACTTTAAGTCAAAAATGTTAATAGAATATATGTATCACCATCTTTTTACAAGAATCATTGTTTTTAGTAGTTCCCAGGAAATATACACTATTTATATTTGTGATTCAAATTATTATAGTTAGAGCACAATATCTCCATGTGTCCATAGGATAATTTTCTATTTTCAAAGTTCAAAATGTAAACCCTGAACTTAAATTTCTTTGAAATACTTTGCCTTAATTGCAATATTTGATATCGGATCCAACAATGTATTACTAAAGTTATCTACTATTCATTATCAGTATTGAACTAGATTACAATGGTTTGTAGGCTTTAGAAATCATTCTTCCTTTGCTTAGGTATTTACATCTTGTGATCTCATATTTTCATGTTTCTGTCTTTATTAAGGTATGGAGAATATTCATGCACTTTATGAACTGGATTTCCCAACATGTGCATATGTTGATGCGTGATTTGACCTTGTCGTGATGCATGGTGCGAGTACAATGTACCGATTATTTTTCAATGTATTACTTGAAATTAGTTAATGAAAAATGTGTATTTCTCAATTTTGTGGATTATTTCTCTATTGATCTTTTTTATAAGCTTTGTATTGATCTTATTTGTAAAAGTGTATATTACATTTTCTTTTTTACCAAATTTGTCCTGTGTCTCATGTATAATATTTGAATAGCTTCCTCAGAATGGATAATTTTAGGAGTCATATCTATTATTATTGTATTAGCCATTTCAAACTTAGCTGATTGCACTAATCTGGAAATAGGTTAGTTAGAGGGGTAAGCTGTCTTGTTAAGTGCTATATTAGATGCCAACTTATTTTTGTTAAAGGGCATTTACCCACTTTAGCGAAGGTTTTATTCCCCTAACCTTTTTTCCATTATTTTGGACATATAAAATGCTTTATAACAAAATAGTACTTCTTCGTTCCTTGTGACAATTGGTTAGGTACACATCAATCAATCTATAAAGGAAGTTTATGATCATGATTTCTCACTCTCCCCCCCCCCACCCCCACCCCCACCCACACAAAAAAATCCATGATTCATTCAGAAAGGTTGATCTATTTTTCAAAATTTATTTAGGTTTCTGGCTGTATTCATGCCATCAGACATCAGAATATTGCCGCTTTGGAGAGCTATATATAAGACGTTGATGAACCGATTCATGCCTTCTCTTTTATCAGTTATTGCTTCAGTTAGATGGCAAATAATCTGATGCTTTCCAATCAGCAATCATGTCACGAATCACAGATCTAGTCAAATTAAGCAGGTGTTGCTTGATAACCATGGTTTGATGGATCTTTGTTTCACATGGTGCGTATGTTTATGTAGAGCTGAAGTAGACTCTGATTGATAAAATTGTGTTTCTACCTTTTGCAGAGCACATTCTTTTTGGTTGTTGACAATTTCAGTGGTGATAATGAACGCACTTTATCTGAGTTGGACTCTCACCTAGAAAGCCTTTTCCTTTATCTAAAAACTGTTATTGAGGTTCACTCAACTGGAATTCTCAACTATTCATGTTTTACAAAAGGTGATAATGTGGACATTCCTAATGGAAGAAGGGATGGGGTCAAGACAAGATGAGAATTGAGGCTTTCTTGGAAAGGATTTCTGATTTTCCAAATTTAATGCGTAATAATCCAATTCATGTAACTGATAAAATCATTGAGCAGTATCATGAGGTAAATTTCTCCACAGCTGTCTAGCAGTTGATGTGTGTTAAACTATGTTGTGTCCATATGATCTTACGTCTAATAAAATTTATTAAATATATGCATATATGATAAGCCTTCAACCATTGTTCAAGCTGAAAATGTTTAATTACTTTGATTTAGGGTTGTTTATAGATATATTTATTTTCCATATCAACCTCCACCTTTTCCTTAACTTTTCTCTCTATAATGAATTTATTGTACCATGTTCTGAACTACCTAGTTAAGCAAGGCTGGTAATTTGCCTGCCAATTTTAATTTCTTTTTGTTATCTACTACGATGGAATGATTGCCAATTCTCTAGAAACATTCAAGAAGTTATATTACTAGAATTTAAAATTGCCTACATATTTTTGTTATAGCTGTTATGTTAATACGAACCCTTTTCAGTGCTCAAGTTCTTGGAGACCTTTGAAAGCTATAGGGTGGAACATTGTTTACGCTTGTGCCAGAACTATGGGATTGTAGATGCTTCTTCTTTTTTATTTGAAAGAGTTGGTGATGTAGGCACCGCTCTATCACTTATTCTTTCTGGCCTAACTGACAATTTTTTAATGCTTGATGCCACTGTTCGAAGTTTACTTTATGATGCTGGAGTGGAGCATTTCAATACTGTTTTGCAGAAGGAGGAGGTCTTGCACATTTTATATTTTTTCTTCGTGAATCATCTGTAGTCGTTGGATAATTTATATTAATGTTATAATATTTTCATGCATGTAAATGACATATTTGACATTACATGCATGTATTGGACTTTGTCAGCGGAATAGCCCTCGAATGGATTTTGATGAATCTGAGTCCCTCTGGTTTCGATTACTTGATTCGTAAGCTTAAAAGTTGCTATCAGAGTGCATATTTTCCTTGTTGTTGGACTTTAATTACGAGATCATTAGAGGGGCCTTCCTAATACGATAGCTTTTATTTCAAGTCTGTTGTACACAATATATGAGTTTTAGATTTCAAAAATTGATATGAACATTGTTCACTTATCTTCTTTTTCAGGATTGTCTTAAAAAATGCTTTTTGCAAGGGTTTGATTTTTCCAGTCATTTCCATATAATTTAGTAACTTAGTACTGACACGACACATCTCATTATTAACTCTTTATTACTCTGCCTTCTAACTTAACCTTTAATTTGAATTTCTCTAATAGTTTTCTTTTTAACATCATTATGGTGTTCATCATATCTGTGGAACTGTTTGATAACCTTTGGTTGCTAAAGAAATCAAAGTCTTGTAGACCATGTTTGTCAGGTAAAGGGAACTCGCACACTCTCAACTGATGGGTTAGTGATCTGTGCACTAATGCAAGTCACATTTGCAGATAAATTTAACCAATCTGCATTTTCTCCCAGAGCGTTGCTACTTGAATTATGTTTCTACATTCTTATGTTGCCACCAGATTTCATTTTCCTTCTCCACTGTTTCCAAATGATATTCTTATATGCGCAATGACTTGCACATGCATTTCTGCAGACATTATTTCCTTGATACTTTGCGTGTTTACCCAATTCTAATAATTGTTATAGTTTGAATACAGGTTTTGTGAGCCATTAATGGATTCATATAATGGTCAAATGGATTCTGAAGGTGAAAAGAACTTGAGACTTCTAGCTGTATAATTGGGCAGAGAGGAGAATGAAGCGGCATGCAAAATTAGGTGGAAGGTGTGAAGGTCCCAAAGAAGCGCTCATATTTTGAGGAAATTATTTTATGTGTTCGTTAAAGAGATTGTTGAGGGAATGATTGGATATGTTCGCCTTCCAACCATCATGCTAAAACTTCTTTCTGATAGTGGTAACTAGGAATTTGGTGATTTTAAACTTGTCATATTGGGAATGCTTGGAACATAAAGAAGAATTTTGGTATGTTTGCTCTTCATATCATTGTTTTTCTTATAATTTACTTGTTTTATAAATATTGGAGGACGAGAAACTCGAGAAACTCGTGATACACGTTTCTTTTGATTAATTACTTATATATATTTACTATCATTGAGATAATTTTTTGAAAGGTTCTCTTTGTTATCAACTTGAGATTGTTGTCCATCCATGTGATCTAGCTTCTGGATGCATTGTTTTCCATGAAAGGAGAAATTTGGAAATATTTTAGTATAAACTCGAGCTAAGTTTTCTATGTGGAGTTGTTGGTGGTCAAGTCTTCTTCACATTCTTGAAACCAGAAACTGTTGGTTAAATATCTCTAAATCTTTCCTTTGAATATTCTTTTGTCTCAGCCTTGTCATTTCACACCAAAAACGCAAAATGGAGGTGGCAGACTAACATTTGGTTTTGTTTTTAGTACTATTTACTTATACAATATCTTTTCAAATGAAGCCATATAAAAATAACTAAATAAAAATTAACCAGTAATTATGCCACTACGAAAGTGAAAAAAGGCAATTATCGGCAATATGGTACTGAAAAGTCATATACCTTATTTATTTTATTATTTAACAATTTTTAATAGACTCATTATTGTTTATTTGACTTGCACTGTGTTCATGAGTTTTTAAAGGTTGGAAAAAAAAGAAAGAAGAGAAAAATGGAGGATTTTAAATGTTTGTCATGTGCGTGAGTTTTTTTTAAGGAGGAAAGATGAGGGAAATGGGTGAAAAGTAAACCCAACTTTCTACCCACAACTTCCCCCCCCCCCCCCCAAGAATGGGAAGATTTGGTTGGAAAGTTATTTTCCCTCTTTAAAAAGTTCTTATTATTCTTGTTCTACCCTTCAGAATAACAAACCTTAAAATTTTATGTCCTTCAATGTCCACTTCCTCTCATTAACTCACAAACACAAGGAAACTTGTTATCACTCCTCCATTTCTCTTCTCTAGTAATTTTAACTCTCTTGTTTTATTTTCTACCCAAACTCGCAAACATTAATGTTGTACATTCTGACTTAACTTGTGGATATTGATTTTCATCCTAAACAAAATTTTCGCTTTTGATTGGCTACATACAAGTAAAATGTTTTGTGAAATTTATCATATTGTTGTTGCATGAATCAAATGAAAAGTTTCCATATTGACTAGTTGCTTGTAATGCCAGGACACTGCCAAGTCACTGATTGAGGATGATATTTTTTATACCATGAGCCTACTAAAAAAGGGCGCTTCTCATGGGTACGGACCATAGTTGTTAAGGCGACGCCTAGGCGACGACAAATTGCGACTTGGCAGGTTGCGTAAAGGCGAGCGCCTATCGCAAAAAGTCGTCACCTTGGACAACGCGACGACGACAAGGACGACTTTCCTGCTAGTCGAGCGCCTTGAGCTCATGGGTCGATCCAAATTTGAAATGATAAAAAACAACCGAGCGGCACAACCCAAAAACGACGTCGATTCACAGAGAACCTAGCCCTAATGTAGTCGTCGATTCATAGAGAACTCAGAATCTTAGATCGAAGCGAACCGAGAGAGAGAGAAGACGAAGCCGACGGCGACAGGCGACTTCGACGACTACTTCAACAGGCGACTTCGACGGCGACTTCTACTGCAACAGGCGACGACGACTTCGACGGCGACTTCTGTTTCCTCTGCTCGTTCGAGTAGCCAGTAGCCACTTAGCCTAGCGAGTTTCTGCTCGTTCGATTTCTGTCGGGTTAGACTCTGTCTTCATCTATTGTTTAAAGACTGCTTATATAATAATATAAAGACTGCTTATATATTGTTAAGAACTCTGTTTTCATCTATTCTTTGTGTAAAATAGACTGATTATATATTGTTTATTGTTTACTCTTATTTTTGTTCACAAATAAAATTAAAAATATGTCAATGTCTCAATTGTCTCTAATATATTGTTTGATTGATTGTATTTTGTAGAAACTAGAAAAAAAAATGGCAGAAAGTTCGGGGGCCAATAATTATGATATAACGAAGGACCCTAAAAGAAAAGCTAAATCGAACGATCCGGGTTGGAAATATGGATATTGGCCGGATTTAAGTAATAAGGATGTCGTGCAATGTACACTTTGTAGGAAGAAATGTCATTCGGGCATCAAAAGGCTCAAACAACATCTAGCCGGAAATTATGGAGATGTAACTAAGTGTCCCAAAACAACAACATAAATTATGAGGGAGATGCAAGCGGCTTTGAATAGTAAAAAGAGGAACAAGCCACTTGAGCTAGATGATGATGATGATGATGTAGTAGTAGAAGTGCAAGAAGAACAATCATCTGCTCGTCCAAGCATGGCCTCCAATACTTCTTTTAACACTATCCCAAGTTCTGGGACGGCTTCTAAAAGGAAGAATACATCAGATTTCAATTCCAAGTTCCACAACCAAAAGCTAAGATGGTTGAAGCACTTCTAAGGAAGACTCCAAAGAAGTTGTAGAGAGAGATATAGCAAGCGCTTGAGCCAAACGAGTATTGAAAGTCAGTTGAGGACACCGGAGGAAAAGGAGAGAGTCCAAATGCACATTGCCGATTTTTTCTACGAATGTGGCATACCATTCAATGCTGCAAATTCAAGGAGATTTGAAGTAATGGTCGAGTCCATAGGGCAATATGGCCCGGGTTTCAAGCCTCCAACGTATCACGAGTTGAGGGTTCCTTTATTTGAGAAGGCAAAGAAGAAAACCGATGACTTAAAGAAAAAACATGAAGTTGCTTGGAAGGAATACGACTGCTCACTCATGTCGGATGGTTGGACAGATAAGAGGGGAAGACACTTATTGAATTTTCTTGTTAATAGTCCGGAGGGGACTTATTTCATGGGTTCTGTTGATGCCTCAAGTCAGTCTCAAGATGCCACAATGTTGGCAAATCTACTTGATAGCAAGATCCAGGAAATTGGCCCCGAGTATGTTGTTCAGGTGGTCACAGACAATGCCTCTAATTACAAAGCAGCGAGGCATATATTGATGGAGAAGAGACCTACACTGTTTTGGACACCTTGTGCCGTTCACTGCCTTGACCTTATGTTAGAGGACATAAACAAGTTGAAGCAATTCCAGCCCACAATCACAAATGCAAGGAGAATTACAACATTCATTTATAGACATGGTCGTCTTCTTAGTGCGATGAGGGAGAAAACGAATGGGAGGGATCTTGTGAGACCCGCAGCTACTAGATTTACTATGTGCCTTTCCTCACCTTTGCAGAGTTTGTACAAGAATAAAGATGCATTGAGGCATTTGTTCATCAAATGGAGAGTTGTCAAAATCAAAGTTGTTTGCCATCTTGAAGCGGGGAAGAAAGTATGTGATATCGTTATTTCAACAACATTTTGGCATCTTGTTGAGGATCAGATTAGGCGCCACAACCACTTCTTATAGTCTTGAGGATTGTTGATAGTGATGAGAAGCTCTATCTATGGAAGTTATTCTGCGCGATGGAATGCGCGAAGAAAAAAATGAAAGATGCATTTGATAACAAACGAAGACTGTATAAGAAGGTGATTGAAATTGTTGAGCGGCGATGGGAAAATCAAATGAAGCAAAAATTATATGGGACTGCGTTGTTTCTCAATCCGGGAAAATACTTTGATATCAAAGAGGAACGTCGGTTGTTTGCTAATGCTTTACGAGATGACTTCAATGACGTTCTTGCAAAGATGGTGCCCGAGTTGGATTTGCTAGAAAAGATAAGCAATCTAGCCGACAACTATGATGCTTTTCGAGATACTTTTGCAAGAGAAATGGTGATTAGACAACGAAAAATAAAGAATCCTCGTACGTATATTCAAATATATATAAATATATAAAATTTAAATTATGATTATAATTTATATACATTATTCATTTCCTCCCTTTAAAAATATTTATATTTCTTTTAAATGTTTGTTAGTTGATTGGTGAAATGCTTTTGGAGCGCGGACTATTGAGCTATCCTCATTTGCAAAAAGAATTCTAGGCCTCTGTTGTTCTTCCGGTTGCGAGCGCAATTGGAGTACATTTGAGTTTGTAAGTACTTTCTATTGTTGGTTCAAATTTCAAAAGTAATAAATCATTCAATATTATTAAAATTTTATCATTAATATTATTATTTTTTGTTCTATTTATTTTAGATTCATACGAAGAAGAGGAATAGATTGAAACATCAACGATTGAGTGACTTGGTGTATGTCCAATACAATCGAAAGATCGACTCAAGGTTCCAAAAGAGGCGTGAACTTGGCAATAATTTTGATCCATTAGTCATTGATGACATTGAATGGGGTAATGAATGGATCGATAATGATGCCGATGTTGTTCATCCTGGGGGGGGGGGGGATCTTACATGGAATGATGTGGATCAAGCAACCGGTGCATCCAACATGCTTGAGGGTCGCAATATTTCAAGGAGTGCTCGTGCTAATACTAGTAATAATCTAATGACATACTCTCGACTTGGTGGTGGTTCAACTTCAAGGGAATCAAGGTTGATGGATTCCAACTCAGATAATGAAGTTGATGAAGAAGAGGAAATTCCAAATGATGATAAAGATATGGAGGATGATTTTGGAGAAAGACCACCACCTATGCCTTTGAAATGAGAGTAGTTCTCGTGGAAGAGATGAAGATGACATTTTCTATGATGATTTTGATTGAATGATGTTTCTAGACTAGTGTAGAGTCTAAACATTATTTTGGCTTGCTATGGTGGTGTTTTATTAGTTATTAGACTATATGTTTGTGATGGTTGGTTGCAACTTTATTTTCTATGTGGTGTTTGTTGAATTCTTAATTTCTTTTAATAATTTTTAATATCAAGTGTGTTGTTTTTGGATTGTTATTGCCAAGTATTTACATAATTATGTCTTTAATGTTATTCCATAGTGTTATGTTTTGAGTTTTAATGTATATAAAATTTTATTGCCAATATACTTGTTAAGTAAAATAAATAATATATAAATTGTACATTATAAACGACTTGTCGCCTTTATCGACGACATGGCGGTGCATGCCTTGTCGCTTAAGCGTCGAGCGATCAGCAATGGCCACCGCTTACGACTTTCACCATAAGCAACCAGAATAACTATGGTACGGACCTAGGAGTCTTTTATCTTTGCGTATGTAATTACCTATTACCAAAAATTCCACAAGCTCTAGGATTCAAATATTCAATTTGTGGACATACAACCCATCTAGCGATGTGAACTTCAAGAAAAGAGGCATCACAAAGAGATTCTTCAAATAGGATGCCCCATTTATGCGCCATAGAAAAGGAAGGCTTTGAGTTCAAAAAGTAAGTCTACCCTTGTGGAGGATGGATTAGTGAGCAAGTATTTGTCAAGAAACCGTATACACTCAAGGGACAATTGGTCTGCACCAACATGAAAGCGATATATTTGAGGGTTCCTATGCTTATCATCCAATTTCAAGGGTTAGTCTAGATATAACTGTTAACCCATCGTACTCATTTATCTTGATACTAATTGGATTGTAACTTGGGTGCAGCGGCTTTGAAATCTTAACTAATCTTCGAAAAGAACATAGATTGAATCATGTGGAAAATCCTCCTCGGTTGAGGCTTGCACCACCAAATTGCTTATCATGAAAAGGTGAAGAAAGGGATTGATCTTTTCAGCGGAGAAAGTAGTGGTGGAAAGGTGCAGAAAGGAATTGATCCTCTAAAGAGGAGAAAGTAGCAGTGGTTTTACAAAGTTGCGAAAAACAAGTAAAAGCAAGTAACTTAGAGAGTGGAAAGTGAAGGGATCTTCGATTCGATTACCCTTGAAATCACATATATTTGGTAAGTTGAGATATCACTCTGCCTTTATGATGCTACGTTTTTGTGTTTGTTCAACCCGTATGTATTTTTGTTGGCAAGACGTGTTTGTGATGCTTCATTACTCTTTCTTTGTGATTTTTGTTTCTTTGTTTAACCATGATGTGTTTTTGTAGGCAATGAGAAGATAAGTAAGCGAAGAATATAAAATATCAAATATATTGAAGAATTAGATTGGATATTATTTCGTGAGGCAACACCGCAAATAAATGATAGCTCGATGTATCATGGATGATTTACAGACGGTGGAACTACAAATGAGAGAAGTGGAATAATTTCCACTAGGCATTTTGAAGGAGCGATGTCTCATTTGGAAAGGCAACGACGTAAATCCTCGTGAAGGTGAGAAATATTTAAATTATCAATATTAGATTAATATTTGTATAAGCTGGAATATTTAGTCCTAGGGAACCAAATTCAGCAGCCTTGTAATGTTTCTGGTCTGGTAGCATATGCATAATGCATGTACTTGTTCTCCCATATTTAAAATCCTCACATACCCATCTTCCATCAATTCACCAATTAGTAGCTTGTTGCATATTTTTTATTGGTGCATTTGTCTTCAGTACTCCATTTTTTATGTTGGTTGTAATAGATTGCCTACCCTATATAAACCATTTGTTCCAGCAGTAGCGTCTCCATGTAATTAGTAGTAATATCATGCATCAATTTCAGCTTTGAAATTAGTATTTAGTAGTAACGGTCTAACAATGACTAAATTCTACATCACAACACAACTGCAATAGTTGTGCTATATGAATCTTGTTTGTGTTTATACCAACACGGTCCCTGTGGTCCTTTATATGATTGCAAAAGGAATAGATCAAAACAATCTTGATGTATGGATTCCATTACCTAAAAATCTTTCAAGATTTCACATCAATATGTAAGGGTGTGATTTAATCCATTACTGAAACTGTTTGAATGCACTTCACATAGTTATATTGGTGCTTTGGACACACTCCCATAGTTGCATCAACAATTTAGCTCTTTTATGTAAAGCATTTATGGCGTAATCTATACATGCATATGAAATTTAGTTGTGGTCCCAGAAAAAACATGCCCACATTACATAGATTTACATATTGAAGGTATAGTAATCTCTTACCTTTTAAAAGTACATGCATATGAAATTTAACGAAAAAGTTGCGTTGCTTAGAAAAAGCATCCCTAGATTGCACTGGTATGCATATATTAAAATGTTATACAATACTATATCTTAACGCACGTCACCACAACTTGGGTATTATTTTTTCAGCCAATGTTATACAATATACAATACTAAATTTTCTTGTCTGTTTGTTTTATGTAAAAGTGAATGAAGAAGAAGACATTGTGAAGACGACTTTACGTCATTCACAAATTTGTCGTTGAGTAACTCGTTTACATTTGAAGAACTTAGAGGACATGGAAAAATTGAAGAACTTGGTGGAGTTGGGGGAGCAAGTGGAAGTGGTACTGATGGGTTAATAGATGAAGATGATGATGGGAATTGGCAAGAAGCATCGCCTTCTCAACTTTAAAATTATTTATGTTTTTTGTGTAAGTGTCATGGATTTTATTTTAGTAATTTAGTTGAGACTTTGGTTGGTATTTTAGATATGTTTGCATTTATATTTAATCAAACACTGAACTTGTGGTTGAATTTTCGAATTTGAATGTATATTATAGATGTTTATGTTCATTTGTGTTTGATTTTACTATTATTGAGTTTAGAGTTGTGATCATTTAATAACTTTCTTTTCATATAGATTTAGTATTTATTTGAATTGTATAAAGTAAACATTGTATAAGTAGGTTTAGCTTATTTTTTTGTAGATAAATTGATTAATTGTACATATTGACTAAATATTATATAAAATATATAATAATAATTAATTTATTTAATTATTTATTATCGCTACCTGGATAGATGGCATACAATGTCTATCAATTACCTTGAGATTCTTTTTTCCCCCACTCACGCTTGTGCTTTTGCCACCAAATTGTGCACAAAAACTCATGAATGACACAATCTTCATCAATTCGTAAATACAAAGAAAGCCTAGAAGCAAAAAAATGATATAAGGTGCGTAAATAGAATGAATTCAAGAAAAAAGACGAGGACAATTATGTTTTCTTAGTGTACTGCTTTTGAGTTTCTCCTGCAATGCATACATTGCCACTCGCTCACGCAATCTCGGATGGCCCAATTCAAAGAAGTCAATCTCTGAATTAAATTTCCATAAAACAAAATATCAGTCCTTCTGCCAAACCCTGTGCAAACACAAACATAAAAAAAAGAAGAGAAAACTACCTTTTATTATGCCTAATATAAGTTGGGTTGATCTAAAGATTGACAATCTATAAATGAGAATGGGGTAATTGCTTGCATTCTCCACTTCAAGAAGCTCCATTCTCCGTATGGTTCTTGCCTCAAATACAAATTATGATTCACATACCTGTTAATTATGTAATCAAACTCATCAGGACAATTAGACTCGAAAATAGTGTGAGATTTCATTCAGTTAGAAAATAATTTTACAAAACTATTGATCTAATCAAGAATCTAAGCATAAAGCGAGCACTTGATCTCCTCCATTTTGGTCAGAGATAAACAAGCTACACCCAAAGAATAAAGAGTCATTTAAAATGAGCATATAACTATTACCTACAATTAACATTTTAACTAAATAAAATTGAATAACTTAGGCTTTGATTTAGAGCTTTACACAAGTCATAGCGAAAAGAATCTTGCTCAAGTAGTTTACAGACAAACATGCACACAAGAGGTCCAAAACTGAAAATGTCATGAACCTGTTGTAAACCAAAAAAGAAATTGCATTGAGTAATTTTCAATAACTACAAGAATCTAATTGGTTTTTGTTTGTTTGTTTTTCAACAAAGGGAAACTGAAATACAATTTCAGACAGCAAGAGGGAGGGAGGAATATCAAATGTGAAGTAGAAACACATAAGGACAATTAACATATCAGTAAAAACAAAAGATCCAACCAAAACTTATTTCATTTTAATGTGCGACTGCAATAAAAAAAGGAATCCAAAATTAAAGAAAACCAAAACACAATTCATCAAACGCCAAAAACTACCCAAGAAAAGGTCTATCATAAACTGAAATTGCAATAAGAATCCAAATTCACTTCAAATACATAATACCCAAGTTCATCAAATGATTAAAACATTCAAAAAATGGAATCTAAATCCAAACATCAATCATCTAAAGTTCTAAACTCAAAGAAACACTATCCAAAAATAGGGGAAAAACCCATTAAAAAGACGACTGAATCTACCTTTCCCATCAACAGCCCAAATCCAAATCCCCATTCCTCAATCTCTTCAAGTCATCACCAGCAGGAAAATGGTCAAACTCATTTGCCAGTATCAAAGATAAGCACTCATCACTCTCCAATGGAATCCCACTCATTGACTCTTCTTCTTCACCCTTAAAGCTCTGCTTTTGATTACTACAATTTAGATACAGAGACTAGACTAAGGAAAAATACATACACATACATATGCATATTTATATATATATGCACAGCAGTGATAGGAATATGCACAGAGTAAAAATTACTAAGATAATCGAAAAACCCTATTCTTTTTCTGGGTAATAAAGTGACCATTCTGAAGAAAAATAATTAAACCTAAATTAGACAAGAAACACACAGAAGAAACCCAAATACAATATAACAAATACACTAAATAGATACACGAAAAAACTCATTCAAAATTCATATCACAATAAGCCTAATACATGATTTTTGATAGTTTAATCAATAACCACCAACACGAAGCATCACATATGTAACATATTCCAAACAAAGTTTAGAATTACACGACTCATACCATAAACCAATCCGTAAACATATGTAACATATTTTATATAATATATATTTATATAATATAAAATATAATGTGTATCTATACATACATATGTATATTATATTACGTATATAATATAATATATAATATAATACATATAAATATAATATAATATATTACATATAAATATAATATAATATAATTATATCACTTTCCTGAATATTTAGAACCTATAAAACTAGCCATCTTCTACGCCTATACCTACTTGCGGCTCTTTTTCTACCCAAATCTATCACAAAATCCAAATCCCACTACATTCCTTACTACCTCCCTTTTCTCTTCAAGAAAAGCTGCTACTTTTGTCAAACCTGTAATCTCAAATAAAAATTGAAGTTAGAAAGAAAATATACTGATAAATAGTACCTTGCGTTCCAAGAAAAGTAAAGACTTCTAATTTGAGCAAGCTTACAGAGAATCAATACAACCTGCAAAATATTTTTAAAATCTCATTCAAACTTAAATCACATTAATACAATATCATTCAAACATAGCAAACAACAATTTCTAATTTTAATAATACACTTGCTACAGAAATTTCTTCATGCTTGAAAATACTAATATTGATCCAATTTCAAGAAGTTGAATCTCCTATCTTTTACCTCCATCTTCAACTTACATGGTTGTGAATTGTAATAGAAAGTTTTTATTACAAGGTTTATGTGCTTTGGATGCAATTATATTAGCAACTTTCTGCATTTGCTCAAGAATTGTTTAATTCATGTAATTGTATGTTTGTCTAAATCCTCTTTCTAGACTGTATGTTTATTTGTGTGCGTCTAGACTGTATGTTTATATTTAGACTAAAAGACAAATTGCACCCCAAACTTTACACGCTTGTTGACTTTTGCACCCCAAACTGAAAAGGTGTCTAAGTACACCCCAAACTTCATTCATGCTAAACAAAAGACACATTTTACTGACTTAACCGGTCAAAAGTGACCGGCTAAGGCACACATGTACATGTAAAGGGATATTTTAGTCTTTTCCACATCTTCTTCATCAAACCAATTTCCCCTGTTTCGGCTAAGGCATATGAATGAAACACAACAACCACCACAAGCATCACAACCTTTCATCAACACTGCAACACCACCTCTTCCCACAATTCCACCACCATAACCCACCACAAAAAAAAAATCAAACCGGATCCTAGCCTTGAACCCCAACCGTTTGGCATCAAAGAACCATAACGTACCTAACCTTGAGACATCACCATTTGGCGTCAAGGAGCCAGAATCTAACCTTGAACCCAAGTCATTTGGTGTTAAAGATCCAGAACCTAGCCTTGAACCCCACTTTCGAGTGGAAAAATATTCATAGCCTAGAAATTTGGGAGTTTCCCCCACTCGAAACTCAATAATTGGTTGCTTACTCTGTAACTCAATTTGTAACTATTTCTCTCCCGTTGATCACTACCTCATAGACTGTGGCTCCGTTGAACCCACCACAGCTGACTCTAATCACCGTCGGTTCACCGGAGACTCGTCGAGTCAATCACACTTTCTCTCATCAAATCGAACGATTTCACGCAGAGATTTAAACCCAGATCCTAATTTGGCCCCAGTTTATCACACAGCTCGGGTTTTCACAAGACCTGCAAAATATGTGTTCGACATTAAAGACAAAGGTACCCATTTGATTTGTCTTCATTTTCACCGGTTCAATTTGTCGAATTTTGATAATTATAGTGTTGGGTTTCATGTTTTGGTTAATGGGTTTGTGTTATTGTATGACTTTACTGCTGAGAATATGCAAAACTCTAGAGTTAGTGCAATTGAAGTGATTTCTGCTCCAAAGGATTTGATTGCTGATGTGGGTCTGCTTGTGAATTCTGAGAAAAATGAGCAAGTTAATGGGTTGATAAAGAATGCTCTTGAAACTGTGTATAGGGTCAACGTGGGTGGTTACAAAGTTACCCCTTTTAATGATTCTTTGTGGGGGAAAATTGTTTATGGCAGTTTGTGGGAATGTAGCTTTCTTTTCTGTTGGAATTGGTCATGTTTGCTGGGTTTTGACATCTGAAATCTTCCCTTTAAGACTGCGTGCTCAAGCAAAGAACACTCTCGAACAATGAGGTAATAGAGTTTCACGTGACTTAATTGTCATGTCTTTCTCTCTCCGCTCCGTGCAATTACTGATGGGTTTGGAACTTTCTTCATCTTTTCAAAGAATATCGGCCCTTTTTGTTGTTTTTGTTCACACACTTGTTCCTGAAACAAAAGGGAAATCTCTGGATGAGATCAATTTTCTATTTTTTCTTTTTCATTTTGTGTAATGGATGAGATCAATTGAAGGGTGTGCTTCGTATTAAGTTTTGTTAGTTAAGTTGAATTTGTGTGTAGTCATATCTGGGTATCAATTGAAGGGCGAGCTTCGTATCACATTTTGTTGTTTTTGTTCACACACTTGTTCCTGAAACAAAAGGGAAATCTCTGGAGTAGATTGAATTGTTATTTCAGGATGGACATGATTGGCGACAAGGTGAAGTGGAACTTGGTGATGTTGAGCACTTGGTGCTGAAGCAATGATTTTATATAATATTGAGGAGAGAGTGCTTAATGTTGGAGAAGATAAAAAGGAAATTACTCAAATACCCTTCCAGATATACATCATTGCCTTAGCCGGTCGCTTTTGGATTTGCTTAATCCATATAAAAGTATGTTTTTTGTTACGTTTAATTGAAGTTTGGGGTGTACTTAGACACCTTTTTCGGTTTAGGGTGCAAAAGTCAACAAGCGTGTAAAGTTTGGGGTGCAAATTGTCTTTTAGTCTTATATTTATACTTATCAAATAAAAGTTTTAATTAACATAATGGATGTTATACTTTCATACAAATATGTTATGGTGGTTATACTTTTATACTTACAATGGGAATAACTTTATGAATGTTATATTTTTATGCTTATATGGTAACACACTTATAATTTAATGTGTCGGCCTTTTAAATTTTGGTTGTGCTACCTTGGGTGGGGTGGTGTGGGGTGGCGTGGGGTTGGGTGGGGGGCGTGGGGTGGGGTTGAGTGGGGTGGGGGCCTAGTGTTATTATATGAACTGTGTTGTATTTGATCAACTAAGAAAAGATATTGCTATTACATATTTTCCTTCCCTATATTTTTTGGCTACTTTGTTTAAATTTTATAACCGGTAGAAACAGAAAATATAGGATTACAAAGGGCATAAAAAAATAAGCCAAATAGGAGATTCATAATACATTTAGGCTATGTTTGTTTGCAAATATTATAATCCCGAGATTATAATCCCATGAATTTATAATCCCAAGACTATTTATAATCCCGGGATTATAATTATAATTACAAGACTATTAAGCAATTTTATAATCTCTAAATTAATGAAGTCTAAATTTGAAAACAAACAAGACATTTGGGATTAATAATCATATATCCCAAGTATAATCTTTGCAAACAAATATAACCTTAACAAAAAAATTAAAAAATTGTTCATAATACTAAAGAATATTACAACAAAACAATAAGTTACTATTACGTGTTGATACCCATGTTGATACCCGTACAATCTAGGTCCAAGTTACTATTTGTTATGTTGATTGATTTAACTCTAATTGTTGTATATCAACACAAATGTAATTTTATTGGTTATTAATTAAGGAATTACAATAAGAAAAGTCATAAACTCAATCGCAATGTCTACTTAACATAATATGTACACGTGAACTGTTATATAAATACCCTAACATAATTTGTACACGTGAACTGGTATATATACAAGTCTCAATCAAGTAATATAATTCAGCACGAAAAGTCATCTAACCAAAGATTTGAGGAATACCCCGCATCAAGGGTGGCCCAATAACCTAGGTCCGGCCCATTCAACCTCAAACCCCAGATTAGCATGCTAAAATTACGGTAGTGACCCCCGTAAGTTACCACCTTGTGTATTATTCTATTCTATAAATTTTTACTGGTAGGAGATAAATTAGGAAATTACCAAATAGCTAGTGGGTTTCCAACGGAGGAATATTATATACTATAACGGTAGTATTCCCAAGTTGGGAACAATACACGAGTAGAGAAGTACTTGGGGCTGGAAACTTTAAAATAAGTTCAAGGAATATTAAAATTACCAAATATTAATTGTTAGTACGTATTAATGGAATATGTCACCCGTGGGTAATTATTGATTAGGACTACCTAAAAGGTGTTACAAGATAAATATGCTACAGAGATCCTCAAGAAGTCATATGGATTCCTGTTTTGAAAACAAAAAAGGTTACAGCTCATAGAGACTTAAATAAATCACTAACCTCAGCCAGCTCCAAATTCTGAAGAAATCTTGGGGCAAAAAACAAAAGGATTTATTTTTATATGTAGACATCCTGCATATTAAAATATGTAGTAAATATCACACTTATTTGCAGAAAATAAGATATCTTACTTGGAACAAGACCATGAGCTTCAAAAGAATTGCAACAAAATTATATATAGTCGTGAGAAGCATGAAAAGGTGGTTAATGGCTGATTTTCCCTCCCAATCCCGAGAATTTGATACATGAAGTCAGAACTGATTCAATATGAGATGGTGAATCAAAACGAAGCATATACAACCAAATGTAGTTAAAATGTGTAATGAAAGTGAACTTAATAGTTCCCATTACCAACATATTGGCATGATAACAAGAACCTGAACATGACAGAACCTCATGAAACTGAACCTTCTTACATTATATTATTAACATTCTAATTTGCACTACCAAGCCTCAAATTTTAATGGATGCAAAAGCTTTCGAAGACTGAAGAACCTCTCTCTTGGGGAAGAAAAAACCTTTTCATATAGCAAGGTAATATTATAATTGTCAACAAAAAAAGACTTTCTACCAGTAATCAACACAAACATCCAATACTTTCTTATAAAGTTTCGAACTGAAATGAATCAGAAGTCAACAATTTCCCATACAAGAATCCAAAGTAAGAGGACAGCATTTACTAAAAGAAATGATGCACACCCAAGGAACAAAACAATAATGAGATTTTACTAACAGGAAAAATAAATAAATCCTCATCAATGTTCTTATTATCATCACATTTAATAATTTCATTTTACTAAAATGAGACACTCCAAATTCTAGTAATTATATCTAAGGTTAGTTGAAACTCCATACAAAAGAATATATTACCTTAGTTGATTCTCCGAGAGTACTCAGTATTTTGGTTCATAAGGGCTCTCTTGTTGAGGGTACAACGTGCAAGATAAACAGCCGAAGCAACACTCACTGTTTGGCAGGTTTCAGCAAGGAAATACACCAAAATTGCCATCTACAATAGCAGAAAAGCAATACATATCAATTTGGGACTTTTTAAAAAATTTGTTTATTCAAGTTGAACCTTAAAAACTGAAAACTTCATATATAAAAAGAGATTATTTATGGTGTGCGAACTGTTAAAACCTTTCAAGATTTCAAGAAAAAATGATGAAAAACTCAATTTCTCCATAAAATTGATGTAAGCATTTTCTGATATTGCATCAATATAAATTATTTAGTCAAACCACAACTGCCCAAATTTCTTAAGATTTAAACTCGCAATCAGCATTTAAATTTCTAAAGCCAGTCCATTAGAATAGATGTAAAGTCATGTAATCATTAACTCGACCATTATCCAACATTACAAAATTTTCATTCAACACGACTATATGAGAGAGATTTATAGATCAATGCTTATTTAAGATTTGTAAAATGTATAGAAATAGAGATGTATTCTAACAGTTGTAAATTAATCAACATAATCCATCCTACATTACAAAATCATAATGGCAGAAAAAACGATATAAGCTGCAGAAATAGAATGAATTCAAGAATAAGATATGGGCAATCAAAAACCGCAATAATTGTATATACGATGCAGAATTTGGATGACTCAAAAGACCAAAATAGTGCGTTTAAAATCTGAACTCCGCAATAATTGTATATATGCTGCAGAATTTGGATGACTCAAAAGACCAAAATAGTGCATTTAAAATCTGAACACTGCAATATGTAAAAGGAGAACTTATTCCTTTTTTAATAAAAAACATTCAAAAATCAAAATTACCGAGAATTTCTCTTAGCTCATTTGTTGTACAAACACAAATATCAGAAACCCAAGTGACTTGGTTTTTTTCCTACAAAAATCAAAGCCTTTTAAGAACAACATTACCAACTTATGAAACACAAAGATAATAGTTGCCAAACTTTTAAACACTGAAGCATGTGCTTACCCAGATAAATGGCATACAATGTCTATCAATTACCTTGAGATTCTTTTTCCCCTGCCTGTTGCTTGTGCTTTTTTGCCACCAAATTGTGCACAAAACTCATGAATGACACAATCTTCATCAATTCAGAAATACAAAGAAAGCCTAGAAGCACAAAAAAATGATATAAGGTGCAGAAATAGAATGAATTCAAGAAAAAGACGAGGACAATTATGTTTTCTTAGTGTACTTGTTTGAGTTTCTCCTCGCAATGAGACATTGCCATCACTGCCGCAATCTCAGATGGCCCGAATTCAAAGAAGTCAATCCTCGCATTAAATTTCCATAAAACAAAATATCAGTCCTTCCGCCAAACCCCTATGCAAACAAAAAAAATAAAAAAGAGAAACTACCTTTTATTATGCCTAATATAAGTTGGGTTCATCTAAAGATTGACAATCTTGATGAGATTTGATCACCATTTATCTTTGCGAGGAAACAATCTATAAATGAGAATGGGTAATTTGCTTGCATTCTCCACTTCAATGTGCTCAAAACAAGAAGCTCCATTCTCTGTATGGTTCTTGCCTCAAATACAAATTATGATTCACACACTGTTAATTATGTAATCAAACCCATCAGACAATTAGACTCGAAATAGTGTGAGATTTCATTCAGGTTAGAAAAATAATTTTACAAAACTAAGGGCCCAGGCCCAGGCCCAGGGGCCCAGGCCCAGGCCCAGGCCCAGGCCCAGGCCCAGGCCCAGGCCCAGGCCCAGGCCCAGGCCCAGGGGGCCAGGCCCAGGCCCAGGCCCAGGCCCAGGCCCAGTGGCCCAGGCCCAGGCCCAGGCCCAGGCCCAGGCCCAGGCCCAGGCCCAGGGCTCAGGCCCAGGCCCAGGCCCAGGCCCAGGCCCAGGCCCAGGCCCAGGGGCCCAGGGCCCAGGCCCAGGCCCAGGCCCAGGGGGCCCAGGCCCAGGGGCCCAGGCCCAGGGCCCAGGGGCCCAGGGGCCCAGGCCCAGGCCCAGGCCCAGGCCCCCCAGGGCCCCCAGGCCCAGGCCCAGGCCCAGGGCCCAGGGCCCAGGCCCAGGCCCAGGCCCAGGGCCCAGGGCCCAGGCCCAGGGCCCAGGCCCAGGCCCAGGCCCAGGGCCCAGGCCCAGGCCCAGGCCCAGGCCCAGGCCCAGGCCCAGGCCCAGGCCCAGGCCCAGGCCCAGGCCCAGGCCCAGGCCCAGGCCCAGGCCCAGGCCCAGGCCCAGGCCCAGGCCCAGGCCCAGGCCCAGGCCCAGGCCCAGGCCCAGCCCAGGCCCAGGCCCAGGCCCAGGGCCCAGGCCCAGGCCCAGGCCCAGGCCCAGGCCCAGGCCCAGGCCCAGGCCCAGGCCCAGGCCCAGGCCCAGGCCCAGGGCCCAGGCCCAGGCCCAGGCCCAGGCCCAGGGCCCAGGCCCAGGCCCAGGCCCAGGCCCAGGCCCAGTGCCCAGGCCCAGGCCCAGGCCCAGGCCCAGGCCCAGGCCCAGGCCCAGGCCCAGGGCCCAGGCCCCAGGGCCCAGGCCCAGGCCCAGGCCCAGGCCCAGGCCCAGGCCCAGGCCTGTGTGGCCCAGGCCCAGGCCCAGGGCCCAGGCCCAGGCCCAGGCCCAGGGGCCCAGGCCCAGGGCCCAGGGGCCCAGGCCCAGGCCCAGGCCCAGGCCCAGGCCCAGGCCCAGGCCCAGGGGCCCAGGCCCAGGCCCAGGGCCCAGGCCCAGGCCCAGGCCCAGGGCCCAGGCCCAGGCCCAGGGGCCCAGGCCCAGGCCCAGGCCCAGGCCCAGGGCCCAGGCCCAGGCCCAGGCCCAGGCCCAGGCCCAGGCCCAGGCCCAGGCCCAGGCCCAGGCCCAGGCCCAGGGCCCAGGCCCAGGCCCAGGCCCAGGCCCAGGCCCAGGGCCCAGGGCCCAGGGCCCAGGCCCAGGCCCAGGCCCAGGCCCAGGCCCAGGCCCAGGCCCAGGCCCAGGCCCAGGCCCAGGGCCCAGGCCCAGGCTGGCCCAGGGGCCCAGGCCCAGGCCCAGGCCCAGGCCCAGGGCCCAGGCCCAGGCCCAGGCCCAGGCCCAGGGCCCAGGCCCAGGCCCAGGGCCCAGGCCCAGGGCCCAGGCCCAGGCCCAGGCCCAGGCCCAGGCCCAGGCCCAGGCCCAGGCCCAGGCCCAGGCCCAGGCCCAGGGCCCAGGCCCAGGCCCAGGCCCAGGCCCAGGCCCAGGCCCAGGCCCAGGGCTCCAGGCCCAGGCCAGGCCCAGGCCCCAGGCCCAGGGCCCAGGCCCAGGCCCAGGCCCAGGCCCAGGCCCAGGCCCAGGCCCAGGCCCAGGCCCAGGCCCAGGCCCAGGCCCAGGCCCAGGCCCAGGCCCAGGCCCAGGCCCAGGCCCAGGCCCAGGCCCAGGCCCAGGCCCAGGCCCAGGGCCCAGGCCCAGGCCCAGGCCCAGGGCCCAGGCCCAGGGCCCAGGCCCAGGCCCAGGGCCCAGGCCCAGGCCCAGGCCCAGGCCCAGGCCCAGGCCCAGGCCCAGGCCCAGGGCCCAGGCCCAGGCCCAGGCCCAGGCCCAGGCCCAGGCTCCAGGCCCAGGCCCAGGCCCAGGCCCAGGCCCAGGCCCAGGCCTGGCCCAGGGCCCAGGCCCAGGCCCAGGCCCAGGCCCAGGCCCAGGCCCAGGCCCAGGCCCAGGCCCAGGCCCAGGCCCAGGCCCAGGCCCAGGCCCAGGCCCAGGCCCAGGCCCAGGCCCAGGCCAGGCCAGGCCCAGGCCCAGGCCCAGGCCCAGGCCCAGGCCCAGGCCCAGGCCCAGGCCCAGGCCCAGGCCCAGGCCAGGCCCAGGCCCAGGCCCAGGCCCAGGCCCAGGCCCAGGCCCAGGCCCAGGCCCAGGCCCAGGCCCAGGCCCAGGCCCAGGCCCAGGGGCCCAGGCCCAGGCCCAGGGCCCAGGGCCCAGGCCCAGGCCCAGGCCCAGGCCCAGGCCCAGGCCCAGGCCCAGGCCCAGGCCCAGGCCCAGGCCCAGGGCCCAGGCCCAGGCCCAGGCCCAGGCCCAGGCCCAGGCCCAGGCCCAGGCCCAGGGGCCCAGGCCCAGGCCCAGGCCCAGGCCCAGGCCCAGGGCCCAGGCCCAGGCCCAGGCCCAGGCCCAGGCCCAGGCCCAGGGCCCAGGCCCAGGGCCCAGGCCCAGGCCCAGGGCCTCAGGCCCAGGCCCAGGCCCAGGCCCAGGCCCAGGGCCCAGGCCCAGGGCCCAGGCCCAGCCCAGGGGCCCAGGCCCAGGCCCAGTGCCCAGGGCCCCCAGGCCCAGGCCCAGGCCCAGGCCCAGGCCCAGGGCCCAGGCCCAGGCCCAGGCCCAGGCCCAGGCCCCAGGGCCCAGGCCCAGGCCCAGGCCCAGGCCCAGGCCCAGGCCCAGGCCCAGGGGCCCAGGCCCAGGGCCCAGGCCCAGGCCCAGGCCCAGGCCCAGGCCCAGGCCCAGGGCCCAGGCCCAGGCCCAGGCCCAGGGGCTCAGGCCCCCAGGGCCCAGGCCCAGGCCCAGGCCCAGGCCCAGGCCCAGGCCCAGGGCCCAGGCCCAGGCCCAGGCCCAGGGGCCCAGGCCCAGGCCTGGCCCAGGCCCAGGCCCAGGCCCAGGCCCAGGCCCAGGCCCAGGCCCAGGCCCAGGCCCAGGCTCCAGGCCCAGGCCCAGGCCCAGGGCCCAGGCCCAGGCCCAGGCCTGGCCCAGGGGCCCAGGCCCAGGCCCAGGCCCAGGCCCCCAGGCCCAGTGGCCCAGGCCCAGGCCCAGGGGCCCAGGCCCAGGCCCAGGGGCCCAGGCCCAGGCCCAGGCCCAGGGCCCAGGCCCAGGCCCAGGCCCAGGCCCAGGGCCCAGGCCCAGGGCCCAGGCCCAGGCCCAGGCCCAGGCCCAGGCCCAGGCCCAGGCCCAGGCCCAGGGCCCAGGCCCAGGCCCAGGCCCAGGCCCAGGCCCAGGCCCAGGCCCAGGCCCAGGCCCAGGCCCAGGCCCAGGCCCAGGCCCAGGCCCAGGCCCCAGGCCCAGGCCCAGGCCCAGGCCCAGGCCCAGGCCCCAGGCCCAGGCCCAGGCCCAGGCCCAGGCCCAGGCCCAGGCCCAGGCCCAGGGGCCCAGGCCCAGGCCCAGGCCCAGGCCCAGGCCCAGGGCCCAGGCCCAGGCCCAGGCCCAGGCCCAGGCCCAGGCCCAGGCCCAGGGCCCAGGGCCCAGGCCCAGGCCCAGGCCCAGGGGGCCCAGGGGCCCAGGCCCAGGCCCAGGCCCAGGCCCAGGCCTGTGGCCCAGGCCCAGGCCCAGGCCCAGGCCCAGGCCCAGGCCCAGGCCCAGGCCCAGGCCCAGGCCCAGGCCCAGGCCCAGGGCCCAGGCCCAGGGGGCCCAGGCCCAGGCCCAGGCCCAGGCCCCAGGGCCCAGGCCCAGGCCCAGGGCCCAGGCCCAGGCCCAGGCCCAGGCCCAGGCCCAGGCCCAGGCCCAGGCCCAGGCCCAGGCCCAGGGCCCAGGCCCAGGGCCCAGGCCCAGGGCCCAGGCCCAGGCCCAGGCCCAGGCCCAGGCCCAGGCCCAGGCCCAGGCCCAGGGCCCAGGCCCAGGCCCAGGCCCAGGCCCAGGCCCCAGGCCCAGGCCCAGGCCCAGGGCCCAGGCCCAGGCCCAGGCCCAGGCCCAGGCCCAGGGCCCAGGCCCAGGGCCCAGGCCCAGGCCCAGGCCCAGGGCCCAGGCCCAGGGCCCAGGCCCAGGCCCAGGCCCAGGCCCAGGCCCAGGGCCCAGCTCCAGGCCCAGGGCCCAGCCTGGCCCAGGGCCTGTGTGGGCCCAGGGGCCCAGGGCCCAGGCCCAGGCCTGTGGCCCAGGGCTCCTGTGGCCCAGCCCAGGCCCAGTGGCTCCAGGGCCCAGGCCTTCCAGCCCAGTCCTGTGGCCTGTGTGCCCAGGCCCAGTGGCCCAGGCCTGTGTGGCCTTAAAGGCCCAGGGCTCCAGTGGCTCAGGGGCCTCAAGGCCCAGGGCCCAGGGCCCAGGGCTCTCAGGGGCCCGCCCAGTGGCCCAGGGGCTCAGGCTCAGGCCCAGGGCCCAGGGCTCCAGGCCTGTGCCTCCAGGCCTGTGCCCAGTGGCCCATGGCCTGTGGCTCCAGTGGCTCCAGGCTCCAGGGCCCAGGCCCAGTGGCCTGTGGCCCTTGTGGCCCAGTGTTTGGTGTGCCCAGGCCCAGGCCCAGGGCCCAGGCCCAGGGCTCAGGCTCCAGGCCCAGGCTCCAGGGCTCCAGGCTTGTGTGTGGCCCAGGCTCAGGGCTGTGTGGCTCCAGTGGCTCAGGCCCAGTAGCTCAGTGGCCTAGGCCCAGGCCTGTGTCCATGCCCAGGCCCAGGCCCAGTGGCTCAGGCTCAGGCCCAGGCCCAGGCCTGGCCCAGGCCCAGGCTCAGGCCTCAGGCCCAGGCTCAGTGGCTCAGGCTCAGTGGCCTCAGGCCCAGGCCCAGGCCCAGTGGCCCAGGCCAGTGGCTCAGGGCTCCAGGCCCAGGCTCCAGGCCCAGGCCCAGTACCCAGGGCCCAGGCCCAGGCCCAGGCTCAGTGGCCCAGTGGCCCAGGCCCATGGCCTTAGGCCTGTGCCCAGGGCTCAGGCCTGTGTGGCCCAGGCCCAGCTCCAGTGGCCCAGGGGCCCAGTGGCCCAGGGCCCAGCTCTGTGCACCCAGGGGCCCAGGGGCCCCAGTGGCCCAGGGGCCCAGGCCCAGGCCCAGTGCACCTGTGCCCAGCCTGTGGCCTGTGGCTCCAGGCCCAGTGGCCCAGTGGCCCAGGCCTGTGGCCCAGGGCTGTGCTCCCTTTTTTTGTGGCCCAGGGCCCAGTGGCCCAGGCCCAGGGCCTGGGCTCAGTGGCTCAGTGGCCCAGGCCTATGGCCTCAGGCCCAGGCTCAGTGGCTCAGGGCCCAGGGCCCAGGGGCCCAGTGGCCTGTGTGGCCCAGGCCTGTGTGGCCCAGGCTCTTGTGTGGCCCAGGGCCCAGTGTGGCCAGTGTGGCCCAGTGGCCAGTGGCTCCAGGCCTCAGGCCCAGGCCTAGTGGCCCAGGCCTAGGCTCAGGCCTGTGGCCCAGGCCTAGGGCCCAGTGCCCAGGTCAGGCTTCAGGCTTGTAACAGGCCTGTGGCTCAGTAGCCCAGTGGCCTGTAGTGTGGCCCAGGCCCAGGCCAGGGCCAGGCCCAGGGCCCAGGGCCCAGTGTGGCCCAGGCCCAGCCCAGTACCAGTGGCCCAGTGGCCTGTGTGGCTCAGTGGCTCAGGCCTGTGTGGCCAGGTACCAGGGCCTCAGGCCTTGTGTGGCCCAGGGCCAGGCCTGTGTGCAGCTCAGGGCCCAGGCCCAGGGCCCAGTGGCCCAGTGTGGCCCAGGCCCAGGCCCAGGCCTGTGGCCCAGGCCCAGGGGCCAGGGTGGCCCAGTGGGGCCCAGTGGCTCCAGGCTCTCAGTGGCCCAGGCCCAGGGCCCAGGCTCCAGGCTCAGGCCTGTGCCCAGCCCTGCGGGCTCCAGGCCCAGGGCCCAGTGGCCCAGGCCTGTGTGTGCCCAGGCCCAGGCCCAGGGGCCCAGGCCCAGGCTCCAGGGCCTTCCAGGGCCTCAGGCCCAGGCCCAGGCCAGGCCCAGGCCCAGGCCTGTGGCTTGAAAATGCCCAGGCCCAGGCCTGTGCCCAGGCTCAGGCCCAGGCCCAGGCCTGAAGGCTCAGCTCCAGGCCCAGGCCCAGGTGTGGCCCCAGGCTCCAGGCCCAGGCCCAGGGCCCAGGGCCCAGGGGCCCAGGGCCCATAGGCCCCAGGGGCCCAGGCCCAGGGGCCCAGGCCCAGGCCTGTGGCTCAGGCCCAGCTCCAGGCCCAGGCTCCAGGCTTCCAGGGGCCCAGTGGCCCAGTGCTGTGGCTCAGGCCCAGGGCCTGGGGCTTGTGGCCCAGGCCCAGGCCTAGGCCCAGGCCCAGGCCCAGGCCCAGGGCCCAGTGTGGCCCAGGGCTCCAGGGCCCAGTGGGGCCCAGGCCCAGGCCCAGTGGGGCCTGTGGCCCAGGCCCAGGCCCAGGCCCAGGCCCAGGCTCAGGCTCAGTGGCCCAGCTCAGCTCCAGGCCCAGGGCTCCAGGCCCAGGGCCTAGGCCCAGGGCCCAGGCCTGTGGCCCAGGCCCAGGCTCTGTGGCCCAGGGGCCCCGGCCCAGGCCCAGTGGCCCAGTGGCCCAGTGGCTCAGGCCCAGCACGCAGTGGCCCAGGCCCAGTGGCTCAGGCCCAGGCCCAGGCTCAGGGCTCTCAGGGCCCAGGGCCCAGGGCCCAGGGCCCAGGCCCAGGCCCAGTGGCCTGCAGGGCCTGGCTCCAGTGGCCCAGTGGCTCCAGTGGCCCAGTGGCCCAGGCCTCCAGGCCCAGGGCTCCAGGCCCAAAGCTCTGAAAGCCCAGGCCCAGGGGCCCAGTGGCCCAGCAGCCCAGGGCCCCTCCCAGGGCCCAGGGCTCCTGTGGGCCTGTGCCCAGGCCTGGTGCCCAGGCCTGTGGCTCCAGGCTCAGTGGCCCAGGGCCTAGTGCTCAGGCCCAGTGGCCCAGGCTCAGCAGCTCAGGCTCCAGTGCTCCAGTGCCCCAGGCCTCAGGGCTCCAGGGCTCCAGGCCCCAGGCCCAGGCCCATAGCTCCAGGGCCTGCACTCAGTGGCCCCAGGCCCAGGCCCAGGCCCAGGGCCAGGCTCAGGCCCAGGCCTGTGGCCCAGGCTCAGGCCCAGGCCCTGGGGGCCCAGGGCCCAGGCCCAGGGCCCAGGCCCAGGCCCAGGGCCCAGGGCCCAGTGGCCTGTGTGGCCTGGTGTGCTCCAGTGGCCTGTGGCCTGTGGCTCAGTGGCTCAGGCCTGTGGCTCAGTGGCCTGGCCCAGGCTCCAGGCCTGTGTGGCCCAGGCCCAGGCCCAGGCCCAGGGGCCCAGTGGCCCAGGCCCAGGCCCAGGCCTGTGGGCCCAGGGCCAGGCTCAGTGGCCCGTGCTCCTGTGCTCCAGGCTCTGTGTGGGCCCAGGGCTCTGTGTGGCCCAGTGGCCCAGGGCCCAGGCCCAGCCCAGTGTGTGGCCCAGGCCCAGCTCCATGCCCAGGCCCAGGGCTCCAGGCCCAGGGCCTGTGCCCAGGGGCCCAGGCCCTGTGCCCAGGCCCAGGCCCAGGCTCAGGCTCAGTGGCTCAGTGGCCTGTGTACTGTGTGCCCAGTAAGGCCTGTGGGCCCAGTATTTGGCCCAGGCCCAGGCTCAGGCCCAGGGGCTCAGGCTCAGGCCTGTGTGGCCCAGGCCCAGGCCCAGGTCCAGCCTCAGGCTTCAGGCCCAGCTCCAGTGGCCCAGGCTTCAGTGGCCCAGCTCCAGGCTGCCCAGTGGCCCAGGGCCCAGTGGCCCAGGCTCAGTGGCCCAGGCCTCAGTGGCCCAGTGGCCCAGTGGCTCCGGCTCAGGCTCAGGCCCAGGGGCCCAGGGCCAGGGCCCAGGCCCAGTACCAGGCCCAGTGGCTCAGGGCCTGGCCCAGGCCCAGGCCCAGGGCCCAGGGCCTGTGTGCCCAGGCTCAGTGGCCCAGGCTCAGCCCAGGCCCAGGGGCTCAGGGCCCAGGCTCCAGGGCCCAGGCCCAGGGCCCAGGCCCAGGCCCAGGCCTGTGGCCCAGGGCTCAGTGGCCCAGGCCTCAGGCCCAGGCTCAGGCCCAGGCAGTGGCCCAGGCCCAGGCCTGCAGGGCTCTGTGCCCAGGGCCTGTGCACAGTGGCCTCAGGCTCAGGCCTGTGGCTCCAGGGCCAGGGCCCAGTGGCCCAGGGCCCAGGCTCAGTGCCAGGCTCCAGGGCTCAGGCTCTGTGCTCCTGCTCCAGGCTCAGGCTCTGGCTCCAGGCTCCTGTGGCTTGCCCAGGTCAGGCTCAGGCTCAGGCCTGTGCCCAGGCTCAGGCCCAGGCCTCCAGGCCTAGGCTCTAGGCCTAGGCCCAGGCTCAGCTCCAGGCTCCTGGGGCCTGGGCCCAGTGGCTCAGGCTCAGGTCCAGGCCTAGTGGCCAGGCACTAGGGCTCAGGGCTCAGGGGCCTGTGTTTCCAGGCTCAGGGGCCCAGGCTCCAGTGGCCCAGGCTCCAGGGGCTCCAGGGCCCAGGGCCCAGCTCCAGGGCCTGTGGGCCCAGGGCTCCAGGGCTCCAGGAGGCCCAGGCTCAGGCCAGGGCCTGTGGGGCCCAGGCTCCAGTGGCTCCAGGGCCCAGGGCCTGTGGCCCAGGCCTGGTGGCCCAGGCCCAGGCCCAGGCCCAGAGGCTCCAGGGCCCAGGCCCAGTGGCCCAGGCCCTGGTGTGGCCCAGGGCTCCAGGGGCCCAGTGGCCCAGGCCCAGGGGCCCAGGCCCAGGCCTGTGGCCCAGGCTCCAGGGCCCTGGCCCAGGCCCAGGCCCAGGCTCCAGGCCCAGGCCCAGGGCCAGGGCCCAGCTCCAGTGGCCCAGGCCCAGGGCCCAGGGCCCAGGGCTCCAGTGGCCCAGGGGCCCAGGCCCAGGGCCCCAGGCCCAGGCCCAGTGGCCCAGGGCCCAGGCCCAGTGCCCAGGCCTGAGTGGCTCAGGCCCAGTGGCCTGGTGGCTCCTCTGTGTGCCCTGTGTGGCCCAGGCTCAGGGCCCAGGCCCAGTGGCCCAGGCCCAGGGCCTAGGGCCCAGGGCCCAGCCCAGGGGCCCAGGGCCTGTGGCTCAGGCTCAGTACTGCGGCTCAGTAGCCCAGGCTCCAGGCTCCAGCGTGCCCAGGCCTGGTGCCTCAGGCCTGTGCTCAGGGCCAGGCTTGTGTGGCCCAGTGCCCAGGGCCCAGTGGCCCAGGGCCTAGGGGCTCCAGTGCTCCAGGGCCTAGGCCTAGGGCCCAGGGCCTGCGGCCCAGGGCCCAGGGCCCAGGCCCAGGGCCCAGGGCTCCAGTAGGCCCAGGCCTGCGGCCCAGCCCAGGCCCAGTGGGCTCCAGTGCTCTGGCCCAGGGCCCAGGCCTGGGGCTTCAGGCCCAGGGCCCAGGGCCCAGGGGCTCCAGGCCCAGGGCCCAGTGGCCCAGGGCCAGGGCCCAGTGGCCCAGGGCCAGGCCCAGTGGCCTGCGCCCAGTGGCCCAGGCCTGTAGCCCAGGCCCAGGCCCAGTAGCCCAGGCTCCAGGCCCAGGGGCCTAGGGCCCAGGCTCCAGGCCCAGGCCCAGGGTCTGGGGCCCAGGGGCCCAGGCCCAGGGGCCCAGGGGCCCAGGGGCCCAGTGGCCCAGGCTCAGTGGCCCAGGGCCCAGGGGCCTGTGCTCCAGGGCCCAGGGCCCAGGCTCAGCCCAGGCCCAGGCCCAGGCTCAGGCCCAGGCCTGTGTGGCCCAGGCTCAGTGGCCCAGGCCCAGCCCAGGCCTGTGCCCAGGGGCCCAGGCCTAGGGCCCAGGGCCCAGGGCCCAGGGGCTCAGGCCTGTGGCCCAGTGGGGCTCAGGCTCAGGGCCCAGTGGCTCAGGCCTAGGCTCAGGCTCAGGCCTGTGTGGCCCAGGGCCCAGTGGCTCAGGCTGCCAGCTCCAGGCCCAGGCCCAGGCCCAGGCTCAGGCCCAGGCTCAGGCCCAGGGGCCCAGGGCCCAGGTCGCAGGCTCCAGGCTCAGTGGCTCAGGCCCAGGCCTAGGCTCAGGGGCCCAGGGCCTAGGGCTCAGGGCCCAGGCTCAGGCTCAGGGCTCAGGCCTCCAGTGCTCAGCTCCAGGCTCCTGGCCTGAAAGCCCAGCTCCACAGGGGGGCAGCCTTCCAGGGCTCCAGGGCTCCGGGGGCCCAGGCCCAGGCCCAGGGCCCAGGGCTCCAGTGCTCCAGGCTCCAGGCTCCAGGGCCCAGGCCCAGGGCCATGGCCCATACCCAGGCCCAGGCCCAGTGGCTCCAGGCCCAGCAGCTCCAGGCCCAGGCCCAGGCCCAGTGGCCTGCGCCCTGCCCAGGCCCATGCTCCAGTGTCAGGCCCAGGGCCCAGGCCCAGCTCCAGGGCCCAGGGCCCAGGCCCAGGCTCCAGGCCCAGGGCTCTGGTAAGGCCCAGGCCTGTGGCCCAGGGGCTCCAGTGGGGCCCAGGGGCCCAGGGCCCAGGCCCAGGGCCTGGTGCCTGTGGCCCAGGCCCAGGCCCAGGGCCCAGGGCCCAGGGGCCCAGGCTCCAGGCTCCAGGCCCAGCTCCAGGGCCTGTGCAGCCCAGTGGCCCAGGCTCTTTGCCCAGGCCCAGGGCCCAGGCTCAGGCCCAGCTCAGGTGGCCCAGTGGCCCAGGCCCAGCGCCAGGGCCCTCGAGCAGCCTCAGGCCCCAGGCCCAGGCTCAGGCCCAGGGCCCAGCCTCCAGCGCCTGGTGTGCCCAGTGCCCAGGCCTCCAGGGGCCCAGGCCCAGGGCCCAGGGTCAGGCTCCAGGCTCAGGCCTGTGTGGCCTAGGGCCCAGGCCTGTGGCCCAGGCTCCAGGCCTCAGGCTCAGCAGCCTCCAGGGCCTAGGCTCAGTGGCCCAGCCCAGGCCCAGGGCTCCAGGCCCAGGGGCCCAGCAGCCCAGGCCCAGTGGCCCAGGCCCAGGGCCCAGCCCAGGCTCCAGTAGCCCAGGGCCTCAGTAGCCCAGGCCCAGGCCCAGCACCAGGCCCAGTACCAGGCAGTGGCCTGGCGTGGCCCAGGGCCCAGGGGCCCATAGGCCCAGGGGCCCAGGCCTGTGTGCTCCAGGCTCAGGCCCAGGGCCAGCCCAGGTGGCTCCAGTAGCTCCAGGCCTCAGTGGCTCAGGGCACAGGCCCAGGGCCCAGGCCCAGGCCCAGGCCCAGGCTCAGGCTCCAGGGCCTGTGCAGGCCCAGGGCCCCAGGCCCAGGCCCAGTGGCCCAGGGCCCAGGCCCCTGCCCAGGCTCCAGGGGCCCAGGGCCTGGCCCAGGCCAGGCCTGTGGCCCAGGGCCGAGGGGCCTGTGCCCAGGCCTGTGGCCCAGTGGCCCAGGCCCAGTGGCCCAGGGCCTAGCTCAGGGCCTGTGGGCCCAGGGGCCTGGGGGCTCAGGGGCCCAGGCCTGTGGCTCCAGGGCTCAGGCCTAGCTCCAGCCTCCAGTGCTCCAGGCCCAGGGGCCCAGGGCTCCAGGCTCAGGCTCAGGGCCCAGTGCTCAGGGCTCCAGCCAGGCCCAGGGCCCAGGCCCAGTGGCTCAGGGGCCTGAGGGCCCAGGCTCAGGGCTCTAGGCTCAGGCTCCAGGCCTAGGGGCCTGTGGCTCCAGGGGCTCCAGGCTCAGGCTCAGGCTCAGTGGCCCAGGCCCAGGCCTGTGGCTCAGGCCTGGGCCAGGCCCAGGCCCAGGCCCAGGCCTGAGGCCCAGGCCCAGGGCCCAGGGGCCCAGGGCCTCTGTGAGGCCCAGGCCTAGGCCCAGGCTCAGGGCCCAGGCCCAGGCCCAGGCCCAGTGGGGCCCAGGCCCAGGCCCAGGCCTGGTGCCCAGGGCCCAGGGCCCAGGGCCCAGCTCCAGGCTCCAGGGCCAGCCCAGGCCCAGGCTCAGGCCCAGGCCTCCAGGCTCCAGGTCTGGGGCCCAGTGGCTCAGGCCTGGTGGCCTGTGGCCCAGGCCCAGGGCCCAGGCCAGGGGCCAGCCCAGGCCCAGGCCCAGGGCCCGTGGGCTCCTGTGCTCCAGGCCTCCAGGGCCCAGGCCCAGGCTCCAGGCCAGCCCTCCAGGCTCAGGCCCAGGCCCAGGGCTCCAGCCCCAGGCTCCAGCCCAGGCCCAGGCCCAGGCCCAGCCTCTAGGGCCCAGGCTCCAGGCCCAGGGCCCAGGCCTGTGGCCCAGGCCCAGGGGCTCAGGGCCCAGTACAGGCTCAGGCTCTGGGCTCAGGCCCAGGCCCAGGGCCTCCAGGCTCAGGGCTCAGGCTCAGGGGCCTAGGGCTTCAGGCTCAGGCCCCAGGCTTAGGGGCCTAGGGGCTCAGGCTCAGGGCCCAGTGGTCAGTGGCTCAGGCTCCAGGGCCCAGTGCCCAGGGGCTTCAGGCCCAGGCCCAGGGGCCTGCGTAGCCCAGCTCTGTGGGGCCAGTGTGGCCCAGGCCTAGGCCCAGGCTTCCAGGCCCAGGCCCAGGCCCAGGCCCAGTGGCCCAGTGGCCCAGGCCTCAGGCAAATGCCCAGGCCCAGTGGCCTTCCGTGGCCTAGGGCCCAGCGGCCTCAGGCCCAGGGCCCAGGCCTGGTACTGTGGCCCAGGCCTGTGTGTGTGGGCCCAGGGGCCTAGGGCCCAGGGCTCAGGGCCTGTGGGGCCCAGGCCCAGGCCTGTGGCCCAGGTGGCTCAGGCCCAGGGCCCAGGGGCCCTGTACCCAGGGGTCCGGGGGCCTCCAGGCCCAGGGCTCCAGCCTCTGTGCCCCAGGCCTGCAAACAGGGGCCAGGCCAGGGCCTGTGCCCATGCCCAGGCCCAGTGGCCCAGGGGCCCAGGCCCAGTGGCTCAGGCCCAGGCCCAGTGGGGCCCAGGGGCCCAGTGGCCCAGGCTCCAGGGCTCAGGCTCAGGCCCAGGCTCCAGGCCCAGGGCTCAGGGGCCCAGGCCCAGGCCCAGTGGGGCCCAGGCTTCAGGCCCAGGGCTCTAGGCTCAGGCCCAGTGGCCCAGGCTCAGGGTCTTTAGGGCCTCCAGGGCTCCAGGGCCTGTGTGCCCAGGCCTGTGGCCCAGGGCTCCAGTGGCCCAGCCTCCAGGCCTCAGGCCTGTGCCTCTGTGGCCCAGGGCTCCAGGCTCAGGCTCAGGGCCCAGTGGGGCTCAGGCCCGTGGCTCAGCTCCAGTGGCCCAGGGCCTGTGGCTCCAGGCTCAGCTCCAGGCTCAGGCCTCCAGTGGCTCAGTGGCTCAGTGGCCCAGTGGGCCAGGCTCAGGCTCCAGTACGTGGCCTTGGTACTGGTGGCTCTGTGTGGCCTGGCCCAGGCTCCAGTACCAGGCCCAGGCCCAGGGGCCCAGCGCCCAGGGCTCCAGGCTCTGGCCCAGCCTGTGGCCCAGGCTCTGTAGCAGGCTCAGGCCCAGGGGCCCAGGGCCCAGGGCTCAGGCCCAGTGGCTCAGGCCCAGGCCTCAGGCCCAGGCTCTGGGCCCAGGCCCAGGCCTAGGCCGCTCAGGCCCAGGCTCAGGCCTTGTACCCAGCTCCAGTGGCCCAGGCTCAGGCTCCAGGCCCAGGCCCAGGCCCAGGCCCAGGGCCCAGGCTCGGGCCCAGGCCCAGAAGCCCAGGCCCAGGGCCCAGGCCCAGTACCAGTGGCTCCAGGGGCCTGGGTGTGCCCCAGGGCCCAGGGCCCAGGCCCAGTGGCTCCAGGGCCCAGGCCCAGTGGTCAGGCCCAGCTCCAGCTCCAGGCCCAGGGGCCAGGCCCAGCTCCAGTACCAGTGCCTGTGGCCTGTGGCCCAGGGCCTGTGCTGTGGCCTGGGGCCAGGCCCAGGGCCCAGTGGCCCAGGCCTCCAGTCAGGCCCAGGCCTGTGGCCCAGGGCCCAGGGCCCAGGCCCAGGCCCAGTGCTCCTGTGGCTCAGGCTCCAGGCCCAGGCTCAGGCCCAGTGCCAGGCCCAGGCTCAGGCCCAGGCTCCAGTGCCCAGGGCCCAGGGCTCAGTGGCTCCAGTGGCCCAGGCCCAAGGCTCAGGCCCAGGCTCCAGCTCCAGGGCTCCAGGCCCAGGCCCAGGCCCAGGCCCAGCCCAGCCCAGGCCCAGGTCCAGTGCCTGCGGCCCAGGGGCCCAGGGCTCCAGGGGCCCAGGGCCCAGGGCCCAGGGCCCAGTGGCCCAGGCCAGGGGCCCAGGGCCCAGGGGCTCAGGGCCCAGGCCCAGGGGCCCAGGCCCAGGGGCCCAGGCCCAGGGCCCAGGCCCAGTACCAGGCCCAGGGCCCAGGGCCCAGGCCCAGGCCCAGGGCTCCAGGCCCAGGCCCAGGGCTCAGGTGGCCTTGTGGCCTGTGGGCTCCAGGGCCCAGTGGCCCAGGCCCAGGGGCCTGTGGGTGGCTTGGCCAGTCAGGCCTAGCCTCCAGGGCTCAGTGGCCCAGGGCCAGCTCCAGGGCTCCAGGCCCAGGCTCCAGGCCTGTGTGGCTCCAGGCCCAGTGCTCCAGGGCCCAGGGCTCTGTGTGGCCCAGGCCCAGGGCTCCAGGCTCAGGCCCAGGGCCCAGGGCTCAGTGGCCCAGGCCCAGGCCTGTGTGTGGGCCCAGTGGCTCCAGGGCCCAGGGCCCAGGCTTCCAGGGCTCCAGGGCTCAGTGGCCCAGCAGCTCAGTGGCTCAGGGCCCAGGCCCAGCCCCAGGGCCCAGGGCCCAGGGCCCAGGCCCAGTGCCTGTGGCCCAGGGCTCAGGGCTCAGGCTCAGGGCCCAGGGCCTCCAGGCTTCAGGCTCAGGGCCGAGGCCCATGGGCCTGCAGTGGCTCCAGGCCCAGGCATTTGCCCAGGCTCCAGGCCGCCCAGGCCCAGGCCGTGGCCTGCAGGGCCCAGGGCTCCAGGCCCAGGGCCCAGTGGCCCACAGGGCCCGGCCCAGGCCCAGGCCCAGGGCCCAGGGCTCAGGCCCAGGGCCCAGGCCTGTGGCCCAGGGCCCAGGCCCAGTGCTCCAGGGCTCCAGGCCCAGTGGCCTAGGCTTGTGGGCCCAGGGCCCTGGCCCAGGCCCAGGCCAGGCCCAGGCCTGTGGCCCAGTGGCCTGCGCCCAGGCTCCAGGGCTCCAGGGCTCAGTGTGGGCCCAGGCCCATGCCCAGGGCCTGGTGGCCTGTGTGGCCCAGTGGCCCCAGGCCGAGAGTGGCCCAGGGCTCCACAGCTCAGGCCCAGGGCCCAGGCCCAGGCCCAGGCCCAGGCCCAGTGGCTCCAGTGGCCCAGTACCAGTGGCCCAGTGGCCCAGGCCCACAGGGGCCTGTGGCTCAGGGCCTGGCTCCAGGCTCAGGCTCAGGCCCAGGCCCAGGGCCCAGGGCTCCAGTGGCCCAGGCTCAGGCTCAGGCCCAGTACCAGGGCTCCAGGCTCAGGCCCAGGGCCCAGGCCGTGGCCCAGGGGCCCAGCTCTGTGGCCCAGGCTCAGTGGCCCAGGCCTGGTGGCCCAGGCCTGTGGCCCAGTGGCTCAGTGGCCTAGGCCCAGGGCTCAGGGGCCCAGGCCCAGGCCTTGTGCCCAGGCTCAGGCCCAGTGGCCTGGCGGCCCAGGCCCAGTGGCCCAGGCCCAGGGCCTGTGGCCCAGTGGCCCAGTGGCCCAGGGCCCAGGCCCAGGCCCAGTGGCCCAGGCCTGAAAAACAGGCCTGTGGCCCAGGCCCAGGGCCCAGGGCCCAGGGCCCAGTGGCCCAGGGCCCAGGCTCAGTGGCCCAGGCCCAGGCCCAGGCCCAGGGCCTGTGTGGCCCAGGGCCCAGGCCCAGGCCAGTGGGCCCAGGCCCAGGCCCAGGCCCAGTGGCCTGTGTGTGGCCCAGGGCCCAGGGCCCAGGGCCCAGGCCCAGGGCCCAGGGCCCAGGGCCCAGGCTCAGCTCTGTGTGGCCCAGGCCCAGTGGCCCAGTGGCCCAGGGCCTGGGCCGTGGGCCCAGGGCCCAGGCCCAGGGCCCAGGGCCCAGGGCCTGTGTGGCCCAGGCCTGTGGCCTCAGTGCCTGTGTGCTCCAGTGGCCCAGCTCCAGGCCCTGGCCCAGTGGCCCTGGCCCAGCTCAGTGGGCCCAGGGCCTGTGGCTTCCAGGGCCCAGGCCCAGGCTCCAGGCCCAGGCCCAGGCTCCAGGGGCCCAGGGCCTGGTGGCCCAGGGCTCAGGCCTGTGGCCAGTGTGTGGCCCAGCCCAGGCTCCAGGCTCAGGCCCAGGCCCAGGCTCAGGCTCCAGGGCCCAGGCCCAGGGCCCAGTGGCCCAGGCCCAGGCTCAGGCCTAGGCCCAGGCTCAGGCTCCTGGCCCAGGCCCAGGGCCCAGGGCCCCAGTGCTCCAGGCCCAGGGGCCCAGGGGCCCAGGGCCCTGGGCCCAGGGGCTCAGGCCCAGGCCCAGTGGCTCCAGGCTCAGGCCTCTGTAGGGGCTCCAGTGGCTCCAGGCTCCAGTACCAGTGGGGCTCAGGCCCAGGCCCAGTGGCCCAGGCCCAGGCAGTGGGGCCAGGGCCTGCGGGGCCAGGGGCCCAGGCCCAGGCTCCAGGGCCTGCAGGGGCTCAGGCCCAGTGGCCTCAGTAGCCCAGTGGCCCAGGCCCAGGCCTGTGTGGCCCAGGCTCCAAGGCCTGTGGCCCAGTGGCTCCAGGCCTGTGGCCCAGGCCCAGGCTCAGGCTCCAGGCCTCAGGGGCCCAGGGCCCAGTGGCCCAGGCCCAGGCCCAGGGGCCTGTGCTCCAGGCCCAGGGCTCTGGCCCAGGCCTGTGTGGCCCAGTAGGCTCAGGCCTCAGGCCCAGGCCCAGGGCTCAGGGCCCGGCCCAGTGGCCCAGCAGGCCCAGGCCCAGCGCCCAGGGCCCAGGCCTAGGCCCAGGCCCAGAGCTCCAGGGCCCAGGCCCAGGGCTCAGGGCCCAGGCTCCAGGGCTCAGTGGGCCCAGTGGGCCCAGGGCTCAGGCCCAGGCCCAGTGGCCCAGGCCTAGGCTCCAGTGCTCCAGGCCCAGGCCCAGGCCCAGGCTCCAGGGCTTGTGGCCTAGGGGCTCAGGCCTAGGGTCAGGCCTAGGCTCCAGTGGCCCAGTGGCCTAGGCCCAGTGGCCCAGGCCCAGGGCCAGGGCCCAGTGGCTCAGGCCTGTGTGGCCCAGGCCCAGGGCCCAGTGGCCCAGGCCCAGGGCTCCAGTGGCCCAGGGCCTAGGCCTGTGGCCCAGGCCCAGGCCCAGTGGCTCCAGGCCCAGTGGCCTGGTGGCCCAGTGGCCCAGGCCCAGTGGCCTGCCCAGGCTCCAGGCCCAGTGGCCCAGTGGCTCAGGCTCCAGTGGCCCAGGCTCAGCGGCCCAGTGGCCCAGGCCCAGGCCCAGGGCCAGGGCTCAGTGGCCCAGCCCAGGGGCTCCAGGGGCCAGGGCTCCTGTGGCCCAGGCTCCAGGCCTGTGGCCCAGGCCCAGGCCCAGTGGCTCAGGGCTCCAGTGGCTCCAGTGCTCTCAGGGGCCCAGGCCCAGGGCTCCTGGGCCCAGGCCTGTGGCCCAGGCCCAGGCCTGTGGCCCAGGGCCCAGGCCCAGGCCTGTACCAGGGCTTCCAGTGGCCCAGGCCCAGGCTCAGGCTCAGGCCTGTGGGCCCAGGCTCAGGCCCAGGCCTGTGGCCCAGTGCCCAGTGCCTAGGGCTCCAGGGCCCAGGGGCCCAGTGGCCTGTGGCCCAGGCCCAGGGCCAGGCCCAGGGCCCAGGGGCCCAGGCTCAGGGGCCCAGTGGCCCAGGGCTCAGGCTCCAGGCTCAGGCTCAGGCCCAGGCCCAGGCTCAGTACCAGTGGCCCAGTGGCTCCAGGGCCCAGGCCAGTGCACAGGCCCAGGCCCAGTGGCCCAGGCCCAGGGCCCAGGCCTGTGGCCAGTGGCCCAGGCCCAGGCCCAGGCCCAGGCCCAGGCCCAGGGCTCAGTGCCCAGTGGCCCAGGCCCAGGCCCAGGCCCAGGCCTGTGCCCAGGCTCAGTGCCCAGGCCCAGTGTGGCCCAGGGCCTAGGCCCCAGGGGCCCAGGCCTTGTGGCTCAGGCCCAGGGCCTGTGGCCTGTGCCAGGCCCAGGCCCAGTGGCCCAGGCCCAGGCCCAGGCCCAGCATGCCCAGTGGCCTGTGGCTCCAGGGCCAGGCTCAGGCTCAGTGGCCCAGGCCCAGGCCCAGGCCCAGTGTGGCCTTAGGGCCCAGGGCCTCAGGGCCAGGGCCTAGTGCTCAGGCCCAGGCTCAGGCTCAGGCCCAGGCTCAGGCTCAGGCTTGTGTGGCCTGTGGCCTGTGTGTGGCCCAGGCTCAGGCCCAGTGGCCTAGGGCTCAGGCTCAGGGCTCAGGGCTCAGGGCTCAGTGGCTCAGGCTCAGGCTCAGGCCTAGGGCCTGTGGCCAGGCTCAGGCTCAGGTCGGTGGCTCAGGCTCAGTGCTCCAGGCCAGGCTCAGGCCCAGGCTCAGGGCTTGCGGCTGTGGCCTGTGGCCTGTGTGGGGCCCAGGGCCCAGTGCCCAGGGCCCAGGCCAGGCCCAGGGCTCAGGCCCAGGCCTAGGCTCATGGCCTGGTGTATTCAGTGGGCCCAGGCCTGTGGCCCAGTGCCCAGTGGCTCAGGCCCAGGCCCAGTGGCCCAGGCCCAGGCTCAGGGCCAGGCCTGAGGCCCAGGCCTGTGGGCTCAGGCCCAGGCTCAGGCCTGTAGCCCAGGCCCAGGGCCCAGTGGCCCAGTGGCCCAGGCTCAGGCTCAGTGGCCCAGGCTCTGTGTACAGTGGCCCAGGCCTGTGTGTACCAGGCCCAGGCCCAGGCCCAGGCCTAGGGCTCATGCTTCAGGCCCAGGGCTCAGTGGCCCAGGGCCCAGGCTCAAATGGTGGCCCAGGCTCAGTGGCCCAGTGGCCCAGGCCCAGGCCTGTGGCCCAGGCTCAGGGGCTCAGGCTCAGTGGCCCATGGCCTAGGCTCAGGCTCTAGGGCCCAGTGGCCTCCAGGGCCCAGGGCCCAGGGCCCAGGGCCCAGGGCCAGGCCAGGGCCCAGAAAGGCCCAGGGCTCAGGCCCAGGGCCCAGGGGCTCCAGGCCCAGGCCCAGGGCCCAGGGCCCAGGGCCCAGGCCCCAGGCCCAGGCCCAGGTCATTCAGGGCCCAGGGACTCCAGTACCCAGTGGCCCAGGCCCAGTACCAGGGCCCAGGGGCCTGAGGGCCCAGGCCCAGGCCCAGTGGCCCAGCTCCAGTGGGCCCAGTGGCCCAGGCTCAGTGGCCTGTGGCCCAGCTCCAGGGGCCCAGGGCCCAGGGCCCAGGGGCCCTGTGGCCCAGGCTCCAGTGGCCTGTGGCTCAGGCTCAGGCCCAGTGGGGCTCAGGGCCCAGGGCCCCAGCCCAGGCCCAGGGCTCCAGGGCCCAGGGCCCAGTGTGCCCAGGCTCAGTGCCTGGTGGCCTGTGTACCAGGGCCCAGGCCCAGGCCCAGGCCCAGGCCTGTGGCTCCAGGGGCCCAGGCCCAGTGCCTAGTGGCCTGCCCAGGCTCAGGCCCCAGTGCCTGCGGCTCCAGGCCCAGGCCCAGGGCCAGGCACAGTGGCTCTGTGTGGCTCAGGCTCTCAGGCTCAGGCTCAGTGCTCCAGGCCCAGTACCAGGCTCAGGCCTGTGTGGCTCCAGGCCTGTGGGCCTGAAGGCCCAGTGGCCCAGGCTCAGGGGCCTGGCCCAGGCCCAGTGCTCTGCGGCCCAGGGGCCTGTGGCCTGTGCCCAGGGCCCAGTGCTCCAGGGCCCAGGGCCCAGGCCTGTGGCCCAGGCCCAGGGCCCAGGGCCCAGCTCCAGGGCCCAGGGCTCAGTGGCCTGTGTGGCCCAGGCCTGTGTGGCCTGGCCCAGGCCCAGTGGCCCAGGCCCAGGCTCAGGCCCAGTGGCCCAGGCCCAGGCCCAGGCCCAGGCCCAGGCCTACAGGCCCAGTGGCCCAGGCTCAGTGCTCCAGTGGCTCCAGTGGCCCAGGCCCAGGCCCAGGCCCAGGCTCAGGCCCAGGGCCCAGGCCTGTGTGGCCCAGGCCTGTGGCCCAGGCCTGTGTGTAGGCTCCAGCCTAGGCCCAGGCCCAGTGCCCACAGTGGCCTGGCCCAGGGGCCCAGGGCCCAGGGCCTCAGGGCCCAGGGCCCAGGCCGCCCAGGGCTCCAGGCTCCAGTGCCTCCAGGGCCCAGGGGCCCAGGGGCCCAGGCCCAGGCCCAGGCCCAGGCCTCCAGCTCTCAGGCCTGGTGGCCTCCAGGCCCAGGCCCAGGCTCAGGCTCAGGGCCCAGTGGCCCAGGCCCAGGGGCCCAGGGCTCAGGCCTGAGGCCCAGGCTCAGGCCCAGGGCCCAGGCTCCAGTGCCAGTGCCCAGGGGCTCAGGCCCAGGCCCAGGCCCAGTGGCTCAGTGGCCAGCAGGGCTCAGGGGCCTGTGGCCCAGTGGCCTGGTGCAGGCCGCCCCCAGGCCTGCTGCCCAGGCTCAGTGGCCCAGGCCCAGTGGGCCCAGCTCCAGGGGCCCAGGCCCAGGCTCAGGCTCCAGGGCCCAGTGCTCATGGCCCAGGGGCCCTGTGGCCCAGGCCCAGGCTCCAAGGCTCCAGGCCCAGGCCTGTGGCCCAGCAGGGGCCCAGGCACTGGCCCAGGGCCCAGGGCCCAGTGGCCCAAAGGGCCTCAGGGCTCAGGGCTCAGGCCTGTGGCCCAGGGCCCAGGGGTCCGGGGCCCAGGCCCAGGGCCCAGTGGCCCAGGCCCAGGCTCAGGGCCCCAGCTCCAGTGCCCAGTGGCTCCAGGCCCAGTGGCCTCAGGGCTCCAGGCCCAGGCCCAGGCCTCCAGTGGCCTGGCCCAGTGGCTCAGGGCCCAGGCCCAGGCCCAGTGGCCCAGGCTCAAAATGCAGGCCCAGGGCCCAGGGCCTGTGTGTAGGGGCCCAGGCCCAGGGGCCTCCAGCTCCAGGCTCCAGGCCCAGGGCCCAGGGGCCCAGGCCCAGGCCCAGGCCCAGCCCCAGGCCCAGTGGCTCCAGGGCTCAGGGCCCAGGGGCGCTCCAGGGCTCAGTGGCCCAGGGGCCCTGGCCCAGGCTCAAAGCTCCAGGCCTGTGGGCTCAGTGGCCCAGTGGCTCAGGCTCAGGGCCCAGTGGCCCAGGCTCAGTGGCTCCAGGGGCCCAGGGGCCCAGTGGGCCAGCTCCCAGTGGCTCAGTGGGCCCAGGGCTTCAGGCTCAGGCCTAGGCTCAGTGGCTCAGGCCTCAGTGGCCCAAAAGGGCCCAGGCCCAGGCTCAGGCTCAGTGGCCTCAGGCCCAGCTCCAGTAGCCCAGTGGCCCCAGGTCCAGCCCCAGTGGCCCAGTGGCCCAGGGGCCCAGGGCTCCAGGCCCAGTGGGCCCAGGCTCCAGGGCCTCCAGGCTCAGTGGCCCAGGGCTCCAGTGGCTCTGTGGCCTGTGGCCCAGTGGCCCAGGCCCAGGCCCCAGTGGCCCAGGCCCAGGCTCAGGCCCAGTGGCCCAGGCCCAGTGGCCTGGCCCAGGCCCAGGCTCAGGCCCAGGGCTCTGTGGCCCAGGCCCAGGGGCCCAGGGCTCCAGGGCCCAGGGCCCAGGGCCCAGGGGCCCAGTGGCTCAGGCCTGCACCAGTGGGCTGTGCAGGGCGCTCCAGGGCCCAGGCCCAGGCCTAGGCCCAGCCAGGCTCCTGTGGCCCAGGCCTAGCGCTCAGCCCAGGCCCAGGCCCAGGCCCAGGGGCTCGGTGCCCTGTGTGGCCCAGGCCCAGGCCCAGGGGCCCAGTGGCTCCAGGGGCTCCAGTGGCCCAGGCTCAGGCCCCAGGCCCAGGCCCAGGGGCCCAGGGCTCAGTGGGCTCAGGCCCAGGGCTCCAGGCTCAGGCCAGGCTCAGGCCTGTGCTCCAGTCCGGAAGGCCCAGGGCCAGGCTCTGCGCCTAGGCCTGGTGGCCCAGTGGCCTGTGTGGCCTGTGTGTGGCCCAGGTCCAGGCCCAGGCCCAGCAGGCTCAGGCTCAGGTCCAGCCTCAGGCTCAGTGGCCCAGGGCTCCAGGGGCCCAGGGGCCCCAGGGCTTAGGCCCAGGGCCACAGGGGCCCAGGGCCCAGGCCCAGGCCCAGGCCCAGGCCCAGGCCCAGGGCCCAGGCCCAGTGGCCTGGGGGCCCAGCAGGGCCCAGGGCCCAGCCTGGTGGGCCCAGGTGGCCTGTGGCCCAGGCTCAGGGCTCCAGGGCCCAGGCCCAGGGCCCCAGTGGGCCCAGGGGCCTTGTGTGCAGGGCCCAGGCCCAGGCCTCCAGTGGCCCAGCCCAGTGGCTCAGTGGCTCAGGCCCAGGCCTGTGGCCCAGGTCCAGGCCCAGGGCCCAGCTCCAGGGCCTCAGGCCCTGTGGCCCAGGCCCAGGCTCAGGCTCCAGGGCCCAGGGCCCAGGCCCAGGCCCAGTGCGCCCAGGCCTGTGTGCCCAGGCTCAGGGCCAGGCCAGGGCTCTGGTGTGCAGGCCCAGGCCTTGGCCCAGGCTCAGGCTCAGGCAGTGGGCCCAGGCCCAGGCCCAGGGGCCTCCAGGGCCCAGGCTCCAGGGGCCCAGGGGCCTGTGGCCCAGCTCCAGGCCCAGGGGCTCCAGGGGCCCAGGCCCAGGGCTCCAGGCCCAGGCCCAGGGCCAGGCTCAGCAGCCCAGGCCCAGGCCTGTGGCTCAGGCCCAGGGCCCAGGGCTCATGGCCCAGGCTCAGGGCTCAGGCCCAGGCTCCAGTGGCTCAGGCTCCAGGCCCCAGGTCCGGTGGCCCAGGGCCCAGGGCCCAGCTCCAGGGGCCCAGGCCCAGGCCCAGGCCCAGCCCAGGCCCAGTCCCAGGGCCCAGCTCCAGGGCCCAGGCCCAGGCTCTGCGCCCAGGTGGCCCAGGCCCAGGCCCAGGGCCCAGGCTCCAGTGCCCAGGCCCAGGGCCTGGCCCAGGCCCAGGCCCAGGCCCAGCTCCAGGGCCCAGGGGCCTAGGCTCAGGGGCCCAGTGGCCCAGGCCCAGCAAGGCCTGTGCCCAGGCCCAGGGGCCCAGGGGCCCAGGCCCAGGGGCCCAGGGGCCCAGGGGCCCAGGGCCCAGGGCCCAGGGCCCAGGCCCAGGGCCCAGGCCCAGGGCCCAGGCCCAGGGGCCCAGGGGCCCAGGCCCAGGGCCCAGGCCCAGGGCCCAGGGCTCCAGGCCCAGGCTCCAGGCCCAGGCCCAGGGCCCAGGGCTCAGGGGCTCCAGGCCCAGGCCCAGGCTCAGGGCCCAGGCCCAGGGGCCCAGGCCCAGGCCCAGGCCCAGGGGCCCAGGCTCAGGGCCCAGTGGCTCCAGGCTCCAGGGGCCCAGGGCTCTAGGGCCCAGGGCCCAGGGCCAGGCCAGGGGCTCCAGTGTCCAGGGCCCAGGCCTAGGGGCCTAGGGCTCAGGCCCAGGGCCCAGGCTTTCCAGGGCCTAGGCTCCAGGCTCAGAGCTCAGGCTCCAGGCCTTGGCCCAGGGCCCAGGGCTCCAGGCCCAGGGGCCCAGGCTCCAGGGCCCAGTGGCTCAGGTGCTCAGGCCCAGGGCCCAGGGCTCAGCAGGCCCAGGGCCTGCTCCAGCTCCTCCAGGCCCAGGCCCAGCTCCAGGGCCCAGGCCCAGGCCCAGGGCCCAGGCCCAGGGCCTGTGGCCCAGGGCCCAGGGCCCAGGGCCCAGCCTCCAGGCCCAGGCCCAGTGGCCCGTGGCCCAGGCCCAGGCCCAGGCTCAGTGGCCCAGGCCCAGGCTCAGGCCCTCCAGTCCCAGGCTCCAGTGGCTCCAGGGCCCTCCAGCAGGCCCAGTGCCTGTGCCCAGGCCCTCTCGGGCCCGGCCCAGGCCCAGGCCTCCAGGGCCCAGGCCCAGGCCCAGGGCCCAGGGCCCAGGGCCCAGGCCCAGGGCCCAGGGGGCCCAGGCCCAGGCCCAGGCTCCAGGGCCCAGGCCCAGGTGGCCCCAGGGCTCCAGGCCCAGGCCCAGGGGCCCAGGGCCCAGGCTCCAGGCCCAGCTCCAGGGGCCCAGGCCCAGGGCAGTGGCCCAGGGCCCAGGCTCCCAGTGGCCCAGTGGCAGGCCCAGGCCCAGGCTCAGGGGCCCAGGCCCAGGGCCCAGGTCCAGGGCCCATAGGGCCCAGGCTCAGGGCCCAGTGTCGGCCCAGCTCCAGGGCTCCAGGCTCCAGTCGAAAGCTCCAGGGGCAAAGGCCCAGGGGCTCTAGCCCAGGGCCCCTCCAGGCAACAGGGCCCAGGGCCTAGGCCCAGGGCTCCAGGCCCAGGCCCAGGGCCCAGGGCTCAGGCTCAGGCCCAGGCCCAGTGGCCCAGGCCTGTGGGCCCAGGCCTCCAGGGCCCAGGGGCCCAGGGCCCAGGTGGCTCCAGGCTCAGGGGCCCAGGCCCAGGGCTCCAGGGGCCCAGGGCCCAGGCCCAGGGGCCCAGTGGCCCAGTGGCCCAGGGCCTGGTGGCCCAGGCCCAGTGGCCCAGTGGCCCAGGCCCAGTGGCCCAGGGCCTGTGGCCCAGTGGCCCAGTGGCCCAGGGCCCAGGGCTCCAGGCTCCAGGCCCAGCCCCAGGCCCAGGGCTCCAGGCCCAGGCCCAGGCCCAGGGCCCAGGGCCCAGGCCCAGGGGCCCAGTGGCCTGCTCAGGCCCAGTGGCCCAGTGGCCCAGGCTCAGGCCCAGTGGCTCAGGGCCCAGGCTCAGGCCCAGGGCCCAGGGCCCAGGGCCCAGGGGCCCAGGCCCAGTGGCCCAGGGGCCTGGTGCCCAGGCCCAGGCCCAGGGCTCCAGGGCTCCAGTGGCCCAGTGGCCCAGGGCCCAGGGCTCAGTGGCCCAGTGGCCTGTGTGGCCCAGCTCCAGTGGCCCAGGGCTCAGTGGCCCAGGCCCAGGGCTCCAGGCCCAGCTCCAGGGCCCATAGCCCAGGGCCCAAAGCTCCGGGGCTCTGGGTCTAGGGCTCCAGGGCCCAGGGCCCAGGGCTCAGGCCTCAGGCTCCAGCCCAGGGCCCAGGCCCAGGGGCCCAGG